>OX387643.1:19691732-22091732 GCA_947568875.1 Fissipunctia ypsillon | reverse complement strand
GACTGACTACACAGTTGCTGCTAGTTATATGACTGACTGCACAGTTGCTGCTAGTTATATGACTAACTGCACCGCTGCTGCTAGTTATTATATGACTGACTGCACAGCTGCTGCTAGTTATTATATGACTGACTGCACAGCTGCTGCTAGTTATATGACTGACTGCACAGCTGCTGCTAGTTATATGACTGACTACACAGTTGCTGCTAGTTATATGACTGACTGCACAGTTGCTGCTAGTTATATGACTAACTGCACCGCTGCTGCTAGTTATTATATGACTGACTGCACAGCTGCTACTAGTTATATGACTGACTGCACAGCTGCTGCTAGTTATTATATGACTGACTGCACAGCTGCTGCTAGTTATATGACTGACTGCACAGCTGCTGCTAGTTATATGACTGACTGCACAGCTGCTGCTAGTTATATGACTAACTGCACAGCTGCTGCTAGTTATATGACTAACTGCACAGCTGCTGCTAGTTATTATATGACTGACTGCACAGCTGCTGCTAGTTATTATATGACTGACTGCACAGCTGCTGCTAGTTATATGACTGACTGCACAGCTGCTGCTAGTTATATGACTGACTGCACAGCTGCTGCTAGTTATATGACTAACTGCACAGCTGCTGCTAGTTATATGACTAACTGCACAGCTGCTGCTAGTTATTATATGACTGACTGCACAGCTGCTGCTAGTTATTATATGACTGACTGCACAGCTGCTACTAGTTATATGACTGACTGCACAGCTGCTGCTAGTTATTATATGACTGACTGCACAGCTGCTGCTAGTTATATGACGACTGCACAGTTGCTGCTAGTTATATGACGACTGCACAGCTGCTGCTAGTTATATGACGACTGCACAGTTGCTGCTAGTTATATGACGACTGCACAGCTGCTGCTAGTTATATGACTAACTGCACAGCTGCTGCTAGTTATATGACTAACTGCACAGCTGCTGCTAGTTATTATATGACTGACTGCACAGCTGCTGCTAGTTATTATATGACTGACTGCACAGCTGCTACTAGTTATATGACTGACTGCACAGCTGCTGCTAGTTATTATATGACTGACTGCACAGTTGCTGCTAGTTATATGACGACTGCACAGTTGCTGCTAGTTATATGACGACTGCACAGCTGCTGCTAGTTATATGACGACTGCACAGTTGCTGCTAGTGCCAAAATTTTATGTTCAAGGTCGCCTACAGTCGCGTGTAAAGTATGCTGTTCACAAGAGGATGGGGATAAAATGCTAGAAAAAGGATTATTTGCACTGCCTATGTAATATCTGTAATTATTATGGCGTACATAATAAAGAGTAGTATTTAAACGCAAATAAAAAAAAAACTTTGTATCCAATAATAATCCGACATCCAATCAAAATTACTCATTGCGCAGCAAAATACTCAACTCAAAATATAACTAAATAAGCAACAATATATATTCGTGGCGCACCGCTATTTATCTTAAAGTAAAGCTTTTTTATTAATGCATTGCTCTAATAATGACGAGCGTACATTAAACCTTTTACCATTCTTGAGAAAAACAAATTGTTGTAACTTACGCTTCGTGCCCTTCGTTCGCTCTTGCATCCTATGTCGACGGAGCCCCGCTTCACGGGGCTCCTATTTCTGTGTAAAGGGTTTAAACTAACCTTACCTCGGGCTCAATATTAGTTGCCATGTCATTTTGCTATGAGTGTGAGTATTATGTATGAGTACGCTCTGGTTAATTTTCTGTGCAGTCAGTAGGAGTATTTATGATAATATGATTGTCGTACCTAAAGGAATTTATTTGTCTCGATTTAGAGGAGAAATGTATTGTAGTGTTGAGGTATATTTTCAAATTATCTGCCTGTACTAGTTTTGTTAAACAATTAGTTTATTTGTAGTGAAAGAATTTATTTAATGTAAAAAAGTATATAAATGATGGAAATAAATTGATAGGTGATTATTTATTTGATGTGCAATTAATAATATCCCCATAATAAAGAGTATTCTTTCTATCTGTCTATACTGGAAGTGCCAAAACTTCTGGTGCGCTCATAACTATTCCAAACTTTCAACGCTAATAAAAAACACAACAAACAGATCCCACATTTATTTCCGTAACACATGCTACAGAATTAGTTGTAATCTTGTCCACATTAAATAAAACGCATTAGTCACGCGACAACCCTACGAGGCGGCCCTTAGTTGTAAGGGTGATTCCAGACGAAGTACAAGTAACGAAAAGTCACCGTTTTGTGAATTTGAGTTAGTACGACGCTTTGTCAAGAGAATTGGACTTCTTTTTATACCTGATGATTTTTTGACAGACTTATTTGTCAAAGTAGGGTTGTAGGAATTTGTTTTTTTAAATAACTTGCTACATTCGTATAGCTTTTACAGACGTTCTTAATTAAATAACTTTGGATTTTTTACTAATTTTCCGAAGTTTTGAATGAAACTAGTTCTATTTTTAACGCAAGCTACATGATACAAAGGTAGCCTGCCTGGAGACTGCCTCGTTGGTCTAGTGGTCGCAAGCACTATTGCTGAGCATGAGGTCTTGGGTTGGATTCCCGGGACGGGCAAAGTGTTATTAAGTGTTTCTATCTGGAATATGTCAGTAGCAGTGCGGAGTCTGGATCTGTGCTCGGTTGATGGCAATAGACCCGCCCGTATTAGATAGGACTTAATCATAAGTGGCGAAATGTAGGTTTACTATAGGTACACCACTGCAAGGTAGCAATTTGTAAAAATATTCATAAAACCACAGACCAAATTTACCTAAATTCAAGTAAAATCCATAATATCCTAATTGGTATTCTAATACTACACCGAAGCAATCGAATTATAACTTGAACAAAGCGTTGTAACAACACAACACCGTTCAGACCACAATTCAGTTTGCCATTGTTGACAAAAACTTAATTATTCAGCTCTAACGGGCCCGGATCAATAGAGCGCTGACCTACCGCAATCGATTAAAAAAATTACAACACCCCTAACTAAACAATGCATATGGCCGCGAGAAAGGCATGGCATTACAAAATGTGGAGACGATAATACGAAAATGAATAAAAACACTAGCAATAATAATGCATGAGTATTTTGGAACTATCAAATAAATCCTAACAATTAAAAAAAGTGTTTTTTTTTTATTAGTGATGGGCCGATTATGGGTTTTGCCGATCGTAGACTAGCTATAGTGACTAAACTATTGGATATATACGTAATTGATTGAATTTCCGTATGCAGACTGGGAGCGTCATTAGATATACGCAGTTTAATTTATTCTCGTATTGTCGTCTCCACCTTGCATAGCAGTAAATACCTATAATGAAAATTATGCAGATGTGCGAACTTTTTTGCAAGTTCATTCACAATGCATGGATGTGTGCAATTACTGATGCAACGATGCAAACTTCCATAGTGTCATACCATAGAAACATTTAAAAAAATAGAACTCTGCATTTAAAAATACTGGTAGGTAGATTATAGACTGAATAGTCCATTGATCCACTGGAGTATTAAAAAAAAGTTTACTTTTATTTTATGAATTTTCGCCTTTTCTCTCGCCTTTTCGCGCTTTTTTTTACAAATTAATCTACTTATATTGATTTGTTTGTATGTATGTGTACATGTATTATAATTGTATATGTGGTGCAAGCGAATCGGGAGCGGCGCCAAAATGCGATTACGTCACGCTATGAACTTAGGGGCTGAATATTGATTTATCCCTAATAAGGGGTCCTGCTAACGGTCTGGCGAGGCAGATAAGCTGCATTTTATTAACTAATGTTGTGGTGATAGTAAACTGCTTAATGCAATGTAATGTATTAGTATTAATTTTAAGTGTAATTTAGCAGTAGGTATTTCCTAAAAGTTGATAAAGTTTAAAAGAAAGAAAAAAGCTCATCTACAGTGGCTTTTGAGGGTCATCTCAAACTAGTAAAAATCGCGATAATTCACAACAATTTCAAGTTCAAACCAAAATTCAAGTTAAAACCAATGAAATCTTATAACATTGTTTTCATACGATAAATTATTTAATCCCGATCAACAATCGCACAGTGAACAGCGCGCTTTACATCGTCACCCCATGTTTATCCCTACACCTATGGTTTGCCCAATGCTACACCTTCTAATTTACGATCACGATTCAAACGCCCCCTGGTGCCCATAAAATGCAACATCTAAGTCCACGGTCAAAACTATGATATTGTGTATTTAATTTTTTTTTTTATCATATTCATGTTTTAAGTAATTGGTGGACAGCTAATGGATTAACCACATTTTTGACTAGTCGTTACCATGAAAACATCATGCCTTTATTACACAACAAAGTAATTATTTGTTAATAGCTGTATTATGTTCTGATTTATATAATAGTAGCAACATGTCAGCGTAAAATGCATTATGTGTTCCTTCGTTAATCCTGAGGTCACCATTATCTAAATGAAACAATGAATCAGACCAAACGTCAAGGACTTCAAAGTGTAGAAACTCACATTTGGCCCCATGAAAACAGAAGAAATAGCGTGTAGTCACTGGCAGAAAATCACATATTTCAGCGACACTTTCAACCCAGATTGTCTAACGCAGTTCATTCTTTTACACGACGTATCACGTAACCTGCTCCCATTATTTTCTTTTAATAGACTTATGCACGTCGATATTAGGAAGCACAGGACTATACTAATAGTAATATTTATTTATTTATTATTATCACATGTTTCTTTGCCATTACAGATAACTAATAATTCTAATGCGACAAAGTAACTTAAAATATACTTAACTAATTATACCTTACATGCTACATAGTACGTGGCCCTTGTGAACTGACTCAGTGTACAGTTGAATATGTCTATGACATCCGCCACCGTGTTGAGAGTGCGCAGCGCGCGAGTCAGCGGTGCGCGCCCCAGCAGGTTAGTGCGCGCCCTTGAAACCACCAGCAGCTGCGGCTTGCGCCGCCGCGCCACATACCATCCGGTAAATTAAAGCCTATTTCTGATAGTATGTCCGAGTTTTGTACAATATTTCTTAAAACTTTGAAAATGTATGTTGCCAGTGCAACTTCACGCCTAATTTCCAATTTGTAATAGCCTACCATACCGAGACAGAATAGGGTAGGATACAGTAACGGGTATCCCGGGTATCTTCCATACAGTTTTAAATAAATAAATCTGACGAATTTGTTCTGTATCCGTTCGAGCATTATACTTGAGATGACTCCTCACAAGAGCCTCATACAAAGCCCTCAATGCAGTGATGTTTGTGAAGTCATTTGCCTGACGCAGCATAAATCCCAGGTTCCTGTACGCCTTTTTACAAACGTGAACGACGTGTTTGCGAAACCGCAGATCACTAGTGAAATGTATGCCTAAGTCCTTAACCTCCATGACACGCTGCAGCGGCTTCCCATCCATGCTGTACTGGTGGTGTTGTGGGGTTCGTATCCGTGTAAATGAAAGTACCGAGCACTTTGATACATTAAAGAATAGCTTATTACAGTGACTCCATTCACTGACCCTATCCAAGTCGTGCTGCAGCATGTCATGATCTGCAGTGTCTTTTATGACGGCGGGCGTTATCAAATAGCATGCATGTTGACCTGACTACCTTTGGTAAATCATTTACCATAATAATAAATAATAAGGGTCCCAAATTAGTACCCTGGCTGACGCCCGATCTGGTGTAATAAGGCTCTGAGAAGTGTCCGCCACAGTCCACATACTGACGTCTGTCTCGAAGACAACTGGTGAAAAACTTTACAGTATGAAATGTGCAGCCCATACCCGCCAGCCTCGACAAGAGTATGTCGTGGTCGACTGTGTCGAACGCCTTCCCAAAGTCCAGATAGGCCATATCAACCTGGAGTCCAGCGTCAACAGCTGGTACCAACTGTGTCATCAGGTGGAGCAAATTCCCCGTTGTGCCGCGCCCAGGACGGAATCCGCGCTGCGTATCAGACAAATGAGGGCCTATCTGTGTATAAAGGCAATTGTGAACAGCCATCTCGAATACCTTGGCTGGTGCGCTCAGTACCGCGATTGGCCTGAAGGCACTGACATCCGTACCACCTCCACCTTTCGGTATAGGTACTACCCGCATAAGTTTCCAACGACTAGGAAAGTGTGCCACCGACAAACAAACATTAAACATGTGCAGCAAAGGTTCTATTAATACGTTGCGGCAATCTCTTAAAATGAAGGGCGGAATACCGTCCGGACCCACTGAGCGTTTAGGCGGCAGAGCCGTCAGCGCGCGCCGGACGGCCGTCCGCTCGAGGCGGGCGAGGTGCGCATACGCGCCACTCGGCGCTGCCTCCTCGCACGCCGCCTCCGCGCTCAGAGTGCCCGCTGTCGCGCTGTACACGGAGTGAAAGAATAGCGCATATTCCTTAGCGGATTCATCACAAGACAGAACTCGTCCCTCTTTGATCAATCTGTACTGACTAGAAGTGCCTTTTTTCGACCTTACATAATTCCAAAATGATTTAGGGTCTGTAGCGAGATGGTTCTGTGCTCGATCTCTATACCGGAGGTGAGAACTTGCTGTTTCCGCCTTCACCCTTGCCCGACACTGAGAGAATGCCTCATAATCACTTGGAGATTTGGTAGCTTTATACTTTTTGTGCAAATTATATTTTAATTTAATTTCTTTATTAATAAGATCTAAGTTATACCATTCTGGATATCTTCTATTACTAATATTACTAGTTTTCGGAGGAATGCTAGCTTCAAAAGTTCCATATATTTTATCATAATAAAAGTTTAAAGCCAAATCAGGATCTTCAATACTGTAGGTACAAGTCTTTCCAGTCTATTAAATTCATTAAATAATATAACTTATTGCAATCTCCTTTACGAAAATTCCATTTCCTATACTGTGACTGAGGGTGTCGTTGTGATTCGCGAGCTGCGGGTATGGATTGTGTTGGTGGTGGGGCACATGACGCCGCCACGCCGACCGCAAGCGGCGGGTGAGAACTAGTAGTAACGTAGTAAAGTAGAACGAGTAGAAGTAACTATTTCCTTTCGATACAATCTTCGTTTCAGATGTCAAAATAACAACTTTTTACTTAATGCATAAGAAAGTTTAAACGGTACATTAACAAAAAAGCAATTTTTAACATTTTTTTCTGTCTGTCTGTCCGTTTGTTCCGGCTAATCTCCAAAACGGCTGGACCGATTTTGACGCGACTTTCACTGGTAGATAGCTGATGTTACGGCGGGTATCTAAGGCTACTTTTATTTTAGAAAAAAATTCCGCGCAAAAAAATTAAAGTCCATGAAATTATGAACAAAAAGTCGGATTTGAAGAATTCTTTTTGCATTTGGTAGCCCAATTCTCGAAGATAGTTATAGGCTATTTAACGTCACGCTACGACCTTTAGGAGCCGAGCAAAAAGAAAAAAAAGTCAGAAAGAACTCTAAGCAAAAACGAAGTAATAGCGCGGGCGGGTGATTCCACGCGACGCGGTTGGCGACGGGTCGGGGGAAAAATGCGGCTGTTATTTTAGTATATTGTGTATCTTACGAAATCCACGCGAACGAAGTCACGGGGTACAGATAAGTCATGTGAAAAATTTATAAAAGGAACGTAGAAACGGAATTCCGTTTGTGTTTATATTTAATTAATAACTCAATCCATTTTGATTATTAATTAATAGCTTTTCAGAAAGTCATTATTATTATAAACTTTACGACTAGAAAATATTCATTCGAAAAAATTCTTGGAAATGATTGATTCATTACTGAGAAATTTTTGTGTAGAAGGTCAGTGTTCAAACTTGGCCCGACGGGAATTGATTAAAGACTATTAGTCCGGAGTAATTTTTGTACGAGTTGGGTGGGGCCACTTTGCTTTTAGTTTTCACACCGATTATTAAAAGAAGATAGAAGATAGGGTTAATAATCGGTTCAAATCATAGGGACAAAAATGACAATATAGTGGTAAATGGAATTGTCTCATTCTCTCATTTACATTATTACCCAATTATAATTATTATCTCATTTTAATATTTGCTAGTTTTCATCCTAGCATCGTTTACGCTACTCTACACTAATTTGCATCCTAGCGTCGTTTACGCTACTCCACACTAATTCTAGCATCGCGTCGTTTACGTTACGCTACTCTACACTAATTTGCATTCTAGCGTCGTTTATGCTACTCAACACTAATTTGCATTCTAGCGTCGTTTACGCTACTCCACACTAATTCTAGCATCGCGTCGTTTACGTTACGCTACTCTACACTAATTTGCATCCTAGCGTCGTTTACGCTACTCTACACTAATTTGCATTCTAGCGTCGTTTACGCTACTCCACACTAATTCTAGCATCGCGTCGTTTACGTTACGCTACTCTACACTAATTTGCATCCTAGCGTCGTTTACGCTACTCTACACTAATTTGCATTCTAGCGTCGTTTATGCTACTCTACACTAATTTGCATTCTAGCGTCGTTTACGCTACTCCACACTAATTCTAGCATCGCGTCGTTTACGTTACGCTACTCTACACTAATTTGCATTCTAGCGTCATTTGCATTCTAGCATCGTTTACGCTACTCCACACTAATTTGCATTCTAGCGTCGTTTACGCTACTCCACACTAATTCTAGCATCGCGTCGTTTACGTTACGCTACTCTACACTAATTTGCATCCTAGCGTCGTTTACGCTACTCTACACTAATTTGCATTCTAGCGTCGTTTATGCTACTCTACACTAATTTGCATTCTAGCGTCGTTTACGCTACTCCACACTAATTCTAGCATCGCGTCGTTTACGTTACGCTACTCTACACTAATTTGCATTCTAGCGTCGTTTACGCTACTCCACACTAATTTGCATTCTAGCGTCGTTTACGCTACTCCACACTAATTTGCATTCTAGCGTCGTTTACGCTACTCCACACTAATTCTAGCATCGTTTACGCTACTCTACACTAATTTGCATACTAGCGTCGTTTACGCTACTCCAAACTAATTTGCATTCTAGCGTCGTTTACGCTACTCTACACGCTTTTACTGACAAAAGTAAGATAGTCAAATACTTCATTCAACGGATCATACTGCTGCTACTATATTCTGACTATCAAAATTTACCATCCATTCATTCAAACTTATTTTTAAAACCGTCCTCATCTACTTCACAACAAGCTAATGACTCACTATTTAGGGAGAGGTATTGTTGTCTAAGTAGTCAACTCTCAAACCAAATAGCCCATATCTGTCTCCATAACAATGCTTGCGGAAAACTTCTTTCACTTCCGCACAAAAAAATCATCGTGATGTAATTTACTACACGAGAGGCCTCACCTTTCAGGCTTCAAGGTAATATTCAGGCCGAAATACACTCCTAAGGGACGCAAACTACGCAAAGGGTTGTAATTTGAGGGAAAATACGTTAAATTCGTAGGAAACCGGGGCAGGTTATAAAAGGTAAACTAACCATATTCGGGGACACGTTTTCGCGATGTAAAGTAATGAAATGAGTGTATTAATGTGTGTTTTAGAAGGTTAATGGATCAGATTTGGAGAATTTAGGGTGTAATGTTGGCATTTAGAACTGTTTTGGATGACCCATGGGTTAATTGCTTACATAATTGTGTAAGGTAGTAAACATGAACCGAATATGAATCCCACCCACGAAGAAAGATCTTGAAGATGAATTTAAAGCCTTCCTAAGCCTTTTAACGATGACAGTCGGGTGTGATACTTATATTTTTAGCTTATACGACAGCGCTTCCTCAATAATTTGCGTTAGCTAGTCCATTATGCATCTTCAGTTAGTGCAAACATTAATTGTTTCAGATTGTAGCTGACGTCATAAGCTTACGTACTGATGCGTTTGCCTGGCAACTAACAATAATCAACTAAGGGAAATTGGCTGCTGTGGTTCTGTTGGGCGACGGCTTTCGGCCAACAGACTAACTACATACTGGTTATGGCACGCATTGGTCGTGCGCTTTTGTTGCAAATCAACTAGCCGATGAAGGTAGAAGCTTCCTTCCACGGCTTCTGAGTTTAACCTACCACAATAGGAAACATAGGTCTTCATCTGGGAAACTTCACCTTGTTCAAAATCAGCACAGGAAAATGTGACGTTAAGCGTTTCGTCAAGTATTCAAGGAATATTTTTGATAATTTAGACATTTTTATCACGACACTTGAGCGAGTGGATTTGTGACACTAATGCAAGTTTCAAAAGGAAATGCTGACAAAACAGAAAAAATAAAATCATCTAATTTCTAAAACATTCGAATTGATATAATACAAGTGTCTGTAGCAAGTACTGTAGTTTACGACTTCTGCTTTTATGACTGTACTTTGGACATTGATGCTCAAAACAATGCACTTTATAACCAGTATTTCTCACAAAGTAGCTGGCTAAGCAATACTTTGTAGTATCAACAGGGATAAGTCAGGGATGAGTAATCGAATGTCAGTCATCATGATGGATGCGTGTGGCCAGTAGATGCATCCTCAGAGTTGTTTGTTCCTGCCCTGTCGTGATAGGTTGCGATTTGACCTTTCACGAACACTGTATGTTTATGTTTCTATTTGACTACAGCCTGCTATAAGGCAATGACAGCAATGAGCCTAATAGGGAATTTTTTGGCAACTCTAAGTTAAGGCTACAGAGGTCAATAAAAGCCAGCGCAGTAGCAGAAACACGCAATGTGCAACAACCTTCAAGAATAAGGTACATTGCAGTGCATTAGGTACACTACCTTTTTGATAGAAGCTTGAAAAAAAAGCTCATGATAATTGTCGCACCTATCGGTATTGATTAGCAAAAACATAAACTATATGATCGTTGTCATTTAAAATGCAGCCTTAAAAATAGTATCGACAAGTCTTTTCAGAAGACGAGGTAGAAAAACAGTACATTTTGCTACATTAGAACTGGCCATGCACATCAATCGAACTACATTCGATGTCGTCCTGTAGATATATTCTGTATAAATCTTACCGTGAAACCTTTGGTGAAGTGAGCGTGAAGTGTTATTTCACCTTGTGATATAATAGGGATGACATTATTCACAGCTCACTTCACCTAGTTTTCACGGTGATATTTTTACAGATTACCACTGCTGCATTCGATATTCAAAAACAAATTAAGCATACGTGTGACATCGCACGCTACATCATGCTATCACATTGCCTTTTATTAACCCAGCAGATGCGAAGTTGCAGGTTTTATCGCTCATACGCGCAGTTTTTCCATCAGAAAGGAAAAAAGGCGAGGATGGAGAATATTGGCGTGAAATTCGATTTTTCGGCGTCAATCGAAACTCGTCTTCGTGCTAGGTCATGAAAACGATTCAATTTTGCTGTTGCTCGGCACTTCAACAGCTCAGAGTTATCTGTGAAGGACTACACCCTTCACTTCATTTCACTTCACTTCTCTTGATTTGCCTTTACTTTTTTCCATAATCGTATGGTATGCTGTCAAGCGTGTAAGTAACACATGCATCTATCTTCAGATGTCTCCAACTTATATCTCACCACTTTTTCCAACAATTATTGTTCCAATAACATTATTTAATTGTTATTGAAAAATCATCGACGAAAATTGAGGATATATAAATGAAAATCATCTATATGGTGATTTTAAATTAGAATTTCGGGTTTAAGTATTTAAATAAAAATCAAAGCACTCAATATGTAAGTGTCACTACAAACTGTCATCCACAGGTACGTTTTCTGTTCCATTTGTTTACATTTTCATCAGATACTTTTGGAACAGACCATACTTAAATCAGAATGAAGATTAGTAAAAGATGTTTCTAAGATCATCATAAATATGTTGCTGTCTCCAGTTCTAGCTATTCTTGTATACTTCCTCCTCCTACCAACACTGAAGAAGACGTCCACCACTTATATTATAATATATTACCAAGTCACCTAATATCATATGCGCAATAAACACCAAATATCCTTACAAATGGCCAGGTTGTCCAACTATAAACACGAGCACTCTCTCTTAACCGCAGAGGGGTTAACTCGCAAGTTATAACGCGTAGTTATCCACCTAATGACTTAAGTGCCCAGAGACATAACTGTGCAGTCCCACATGCTGTTAATTGTGGTCTCAACATGAATACTGTTTAGTTATTTTGTAAGTAAATGGCCCGAATTGTACTTGAGGAAGTTATGGCTCTTGATTTCCAAGAAGTGGATATGAAGTATTGATTACCGAATATTCATGAAGAGCCACCATTTATCATGGTATTTCATTTATTTTATTTTACAGTGTTTGGAACACTTACAGCTAAACACTTGCACGATTGAGAGTAACAAAAAAAGCCAATTAAAAGTTTTCACAGATAGAAGAGAGCATATAAACAAAAAGTATTTGAGTAGGTAGACAGTGTTTTTTTTTATTTGAGATAGGTTTGCTCTTAACTCTAGTCTGGGTCAGAGATGGCAGAGACAAAGTCGACTATGGAGCGAGCTTACCCAGAAGAAGCCTGTTAACTCTCACTTTGAAGAGATCAGGGTTGTATGCGTTCGGAAACACAGACGCAGGCAGAGAGTTCCACTCCTTTGCTGTGCGCATCACAAAAGACATTTGGAAACGCTTAGTGCGAATTGGTGGAATAGTAGTAGTTGGTTTTAAGTAAAAACAGTATCATATGTAAAAAATGTGTTTCAATCAGCGCTAATTGTGATTAATTAGTTTGCGTGATCAAAAAAGAAATCACAAAGAGGCCTTTTTAATTTAGAAATGCCAGTATTGAAAACATCGATGTCGACGTCCTGGCAGACCGCATTCTGACTCGCTCTGATTAAGTATGAATTTCGTCTGTAATTCGTTCCTACCACAGGAGTATCTAATGGTAACCCATGTCATGCCATGTCATGGAAATATAAGTCAGTCAGCAATGTTGGATAGGTACTAACTGCCAAAACGTCCTACTTGTGAAGGCTGATAGAAGTAGTACTAAACGTTTAGGTAGATACACCTATGCCTTCATTAGCCTCTAAAATCGAAATTAATATGTCCTTACAATTTTTCTAGAGTATTAATTTATGAATTACTTCATAAATTAATTTTTAAATTGTTTTTCATGCCGGTTGATGCACGTACATAGAACATCAACCGACATGAGGCTAGATAACACAAATTCACCAATAGTAACAAACTATGTTATTATTTCAACAGCCCATTACCAACCACCTTAATATTTAAAATATCTCTTCAAATATCGCTTCAGAAGCGTAGATATCTATCTACTACACATACCACACATACATACATATTACATTTATGAAACCGATACTACATATTTAGTTCCAGCGACGCTTCGCCTCACTAATACGTTAAATCGCAGAGGCTATATTTGATTACAAGAACTTCTGGCTTCAATTGTGTTATGTACGAGAAATATCTACACATAAAATTGATTATGTTCGTTATTTGTAGTTACACGTTAAAACTTGGTATAATTTGCTGGTATTAGGGATATAAAGTTCTAGAGCTTCGTCTTTGAAAGTAGAACTGGATTGGAGTTGTTGAAATCGTAAACCTTGTTTCTTTTTATCTTTTTTTTTTTGAAGATTCAAGATTTCCTAAATTAGAAGCGGCATTGAGCCTCTTCAATGGACAATTTCAAGTGATTTCTTTCTTAATTCTGTCAGTATTTTTACCAGTAATCCCGACTTCACATATAATCTCAATAACAAACTTAACCAACCCTGATTGGTCAGCAGAGGTACCTAGCAGCAAGTTTGCAAGTTCCAGCCAGAGTCCTGACCCCTGACCCTATTGTGGAGAACTTGCCTGCTGAACTTTTATTAGAACCTTAGATGGCGAAGCGACGAAGCTAATAAATACTGAAGCATCTAGTAGATAGCTAATACCTAGTTTATACTTCAATTGGCTGAAAACAAGCCAGGGTATCTCGGCAACATTGAGATAGGCCCAGTAAACTGTGTTCTTTTTATGATGATTGTATATGACTGACAAATACTTTAAAGCGAGATCAACGATACCTAAGCAAACGAACTCTATAAATTCACAAGTTCTAAAATATTCATTGTCATAACATATCATAAATAGTAAAAAGAAGGGTGATAGAACACTTATTAAATCATCTGTTATAGGAACAAAACGATGTCAAATATCGTAGACAGACTACGACTATTCTCTAGCGTACCTATTAGCGCTTGCTACGTAGCTGCGTAGCCGTACTACGACCGTGGCGAGATAATTCTTTCACCTCTTCACCCATCTAAAGTTGTATGCTTTTATATCAAGCGAACTGTTGTCTATTCAATTTCATTCTTAAATCATTCTAGTTAACGCTAAATACTAATTGCCAACTCCCATAACATATATCTACTTTGACAGATGTTAAAAAAATCCTTTGTTATAAATCTACATTCCTATAAAACGACAATGTCAACGGATGCCGCAAAAACATCACAGCTTAGACTGCAAGTTGCGGGATGTTCGAAAGAGTTACCGTGGCCCCGGCACAGGCAACAGAAGGAACACGGGTGGGTTTTAGTCAGTAAAAGTCTGACACGGCCTCCCGCTCCGCCCAGAGCGGGAGAAGTCATTTGATGATTTCCCATCCACAAAAAAAAAAAAAGCTTGGACTGCAAAGCGAGTTGTAGTTATTTTTTTTTATCGCTGTATGGGTCTGCTCTTGACCTCGATCACGCCTGATGGAAAGCGATGGATGAGGTCTATGATGGAATGAGCGTGCTCCGAAGATGCCTGTTCATTCTTGCTTTGAAGGCAGACCGGTTAAATGTGGAAGGGAACACAGACGCTGGCAGTGAGTTCCACACTTTGGCTGTGCGTATAATAAATGTGGAGGAGAAGCGCTTAGTATGTCTGGTCGGGATATCAACCAAGTTAAATTAAATTGCCTTCCTAAGCAACAAAGCCAAACCATTGATCAAATAACAAAGGATCTCCAATCTCAACTGAGATTGGACATCACTTGAAATACATCGACATTTACACTGGTCTCGATTAGAAGTCGATGAATCAACACTATCGGATATCTGGGCTCTCGACTAAATTAATCTATCAAGTAATGCCCTGCAGAGTAAATTGAATCGTATCGATACTTCAAGTCTCAAGAATCGATATTATAGAATGGACTGCTTACATCGGTAAATAGGTTCGTATCTCTAGAGCGGATACTCGAAATGGATTTTGGTTTAAAGCCAACTGATAGTTGATACTAGATATTGAGGGTCTCGCAGCAATATCCGTTCAAACTTAGACATAAATCTTCTTCGTTAGCCACAAAAGTTCAGAACTCTCTGTGGGTTTAAGTTCAAGAGTCTTAGATACAAAGTCTTTTTAATGCGATATGTGTCACGGTCTTTCTTCCTATAGGTCATAGGTTCAACGTGTAGCAAAGTGGTGCGATAAACCGCAGACCATGATGTAAATGAGTGTACTAAAGATGCGTCGCCATGAAGACATGTTTTGTTTTCATGACAATAATTTCCAGGGAAGATTATGTACTAAATTTAGGCCTTGAAAATTATGGATAATAACTTCACTTCTACGTCTTGGGACTTGGTGAATTTAAAAGCATTAACGAATGCAGTGGTAAACCTACTACTATCAGTTATTTCACTTTACCTTCCAAAAACCACAATCGTAGCACCATTTTCACTAATTATAATCATATTCAGTCGCTCTTGTTATTTTAACAAGGAGGGAGCCACAAATGACACTACATATACCCTGAATTTTGTGAAACAGTTACTAAAATCATCGTGCAGTACTCGTATGTATAGTGTATGTATATGTCACCTTGTATTTATGTCCGCCGACTAACGGTCAGGTGTTCACTGGACTATAAAGAGTAGTTTTTAATTGGAACGCCACTCTGCTCACGGTCTCTGTCCCGACCAAATTGATTCCACCAATGTGCACTCTCTTAATTTCGTGTTTATGTTCTAATTTTTAAGAAATTGCTTATGTTTTGTAAACTAACACATGTAGCTTACAAAACAGAAGCTACCTCATTAATAGATCAAATTAATAAAACGCTAAAGAGGTCTAACCACCGACTTACCCCAAATGTTCATATAATTATGTCGGCAATAGTTATAAAAACCAAAGAATGCGTGAAAAATGAACAGAAGTCCTTTACCAAGTGGTTCAAAATAGAGCATTTTACAGCAAGTGAGCTTGAATCGATGACTTATCGCGTTCTTTATAATACGTAGGGGTCCTAGCTACAGAATCACCACCACAAATGCAGCTCAAGAGCCTTAAAACTCTTTGAAAAAGATACCGTAATCGGTGTCATACCATATCCTGATTATTACACACGCAACTCCATCCGACAACATTTTTTCGCAGTGTCATGGCACGTATTAGTAAAATCCGCGCTCTCAAAGATTGAACACAATCTCAGAATCCATTATTTCTTTGTAATTTCCAAACAAAGCATTTTTTGCGCTCTTTTACAGTCTACTTGTCAGCCTGAAAATGACGTGAAGTTTTATAGCAAAGGCTTCAGAAAATAACTTTCGATTGGCAAAAACCTAGTGTTACGACCGTTTGATAGCTCTTAAGGCAGGCGGTTACACTGGATCGTATGACCACTCGATTTTATAGCATGTCAAAGAAGGAATTTTAGATATTGGATACGGTATTTTATTAGCCTTACTTTTATGTTCAAAATCTTATGAAGCGTTTAATATGAAAGAGAGCCCCAATATTTTCGGTTTCATTATATTTTATTTCTGCAGTAAAGGTGATGGAAAGTTAAAAGCAGATAGAAGCAGTCATTTCCTAGATAGACACCGGATATTAATAAAAATATCAAATCCGTTGACAGTGCTTAGATAGACGGCAAGTTTCCATTAATCAAAAGACAATTAAAGTAGAAATTTTATAAAAATCCTCACTTTTCTTGACAATTTTTGAACCGAGAACAACACTCGGATTACAGTTTAATAAATTGCTGCTTTTTATTTAACGCACAAATTATGAAAAACGGAACGCTTAAGGTGCGAAGGGTCATTCAGGGGCGAACTGGCACCCAGAGCTATTCATGGGGTATAATTTTACCACTCAATTTTAAACTCTTTGCTCTGGAAATAAGAGTCATGAAACTAAAAGCTTTAGGTAATACGTTAGCAAGAACATTTGGATGTTATTCCATAATAATATTTTATACTTGTCTAGGAAAACCTTGCGCTAGATACTCGAATTAGGCCAAGAAACTTTTGGCATAAATATGACAATATGAAAACCTAAGTGAACAGAAAAACAGCCCAACATATTTTGCAAATTCACTATCACAAAACCTAACCTAAAAATGTGTTAAGAAAAACCACGCGTAAAATTCATCATTAATCAAAGCTTACTTACCGTAGTTTATGCAACGACCATCGCAAGATTGGAATAGCACTGAGGCATAAAAAACCCAACAAGGGTGTTTCTTAAAAATAAATAAAAATAAGTGTAAAATAATATGAAACGCTGCCACTGAGGTTGACAAATGATCGTAGTAGTACACATCAAGAAAAAAAATTTCTTTGTGGACAATATTAGGTGTTTTGCTGAGCAGACGGTTAACGATATACTTACTAACATGTTAGGAGGCTTATAATAGCTCGACTTTCGGAGTGAAGTGGTTACACCCACAAGATCATCAAAGTGAAATTTAAATGAATGGAATTTCCATGTGTATCGAAAAAAACATTTCAAGTTGTTTGTAAGCAAAAGTCGATTGAAATAAATTGATGAAGACTTGACTAAAATCTCGTAGGACAAATTTTGAAGATGACGAAAGATGAAGATGAAGATGTGAGGGGTAGGCTAGGATAGGTAGGTACATCTCTTCATTTGGTCTATAACTAAATAGGTAAACTAATAAGTTTATCTAGTGCATAGGTATACACTCGCGGTCAAGTAATACGGGTCGATGACGAAAATCCCTGTAACTGGCAAATTAATAATGGTATGTACCTAACATGCATGAAACCAACTTTATATTACAGAGAATTTTAACATCGTATGAAAAAAGTCTTAAATGATCTACTACGTAATTTAAAAAAGTTAAAATTTTAAAAACCTTGAATTTGGAAATAAATTCAAGTCGCGGTTGTTTTACTTTCGCTTGTTTTCTCACTTTTGTTTTCAGTCTGTCAAATCAAAATGATAAATGATTTTCGTCTTTCACCACCATTATTGAGTTACTATCATGTCGCTAACACCAGAAGAATGTACACGTATCGTCACAATGTTAGAAGAAGGCAGAAGTAAGCGAAGTATAGTAAGAACAATAGGCGTGTCACTTTCTACAGTGCAGCGAGTCATCCAATGTTTCCGAGAACCTGGGCAGAACATAAGAAGACCAGGAAGCGGCAGACCGAGATGTACTCGAGAGGATCGATTTATTGTTACGACCATGCTCCGAAATCAGCACCTCATGGCAGTTGAAGTAACAAATCAACTTTAGGAGACCCGTAGAAACGACGCAAGCGAGCGAACTGTAAGGCGGCGGCTCCTTGAAGCTATTTTGACCCCACATAGACTCGCAAATGGTCCAAAACTTGAAAGCGAACATCGGGTAGCAAGATTACGTACCGCCCACAAACAAGCACATGGGGAGACGAAGAATGGGCAAGAGTAATGTTTTCTGACGAATCCAGATTTATGCTGTATGCACATGATGGGCGGCCAAGAGTCTACCGACGGCCAGGAGAACGTTTTATTCCAGCTTGTTTTGAGGCAAAAGTGCGATTCGGCGGTGTATCTGTTATGATTTGGGCTGGAATCTCTTCAAAGAGTCGCACGGAGTTAGTGCTGATAGAAAATGGTACGCTAACTAGTGCAAGATATGTGGAAGAAATTCTTAATGAGCATGTCGGCCCATGTTCAATTAATATGGGTGAAAATTCAATATTTATGTATTACAACGCGAGGCCAGATAAAGCTCAAATTGTAAATGAGTATTTTCAATACTCAATTCTTTATTGCATTCCATATGTATTACATAGATGGTATAAAAATTAAAAGATCAATATGGACCCTGTCGGGCACAGCAAAATTAGGAGAGAGGACGTTAGCAGCAATCGCATAGACTGGCCTGCGAGAAGCCCGGATCTGAATCCAATTGAACACGTTTGGGAGGAGCAGAGGTGTGTAAGAATTCGAAATCAAGCCCCAGCCACACTTCGAGATCTGAAACATGCGTTAGTGGAAGAATGGACCAATATCCCGCAACATCGCACGAAACTTAATAAACAGCATGCCCAACCGTGCGAGAAGAGCCCGTGGCGGTAATACAAAGAAAAAAAAAATCGTTTTAAAGTTCGTTTTTGTGTTGGATGCGAGTGCCAACCATTATTTTTTCAACGTAAAAATTATTGATAATTTGTTATTTAATTTAATTTTGAAAATTAAAATAATGGGTAATGTTTCTAACTTTTGGTGTCGTTTCATTAACTGGTAAATTATCTACCGCATACAGTTTCATTCAAGTCGCTAACTCTATTATTTTAAGAGTAATTTTAGTTTTTCGGACCCGTATACTTTGTCCGCGAGTGTATTTTTGATTTTATTATAAAGAATAGAAATAAATCACATCAACTCAGCCTATCGCAGTCCACTGCTGCACATAGGCCTCTTCCAGTCTGCGCTACAACACCTTGTCCTCCGCCTTCCGCATCCAGTGTGTCCCAGCCACCTTCTTACGGTCGTCGGTCCATCTAGCTGGGGGGCGTCTCACACTACGCTTGCCGATACGTGGTCTCCACTCCAGGACTCGTCTGCTCCACCGGCCATCGGTTCTTCAACAAACATGGCCAGCCCACTGCCACTTCAGTTTGCTTACTCTGCAGGCTATGTCAGTTACTCCGGTTCTTTTCCGGATAACTTCATTCCTGATTTTATCCATCAAAGAAACTCCAAGCATAGCCCGCTCCATAGTGCGCTGAGCGACCTAACCTAACATAGCACAACTAAATAAATCACATTACTAAGTTATTCCGTCAATGGCCATTAACGCATATTCAAAATGGGTTACCGTTACCAGTCATCAAGATTCTTGGATCTTGAACGTTTAGGTAGGTCCAGGGCTTAAAATAACGTTAAGGAATTCGTTATAACAGCATTCCTACTAACAAATCCTCTATCTATGACACATCATCTCGGCATTCATTCACGTCTATCAAACTACACGATATTAACTTATCTGATCGCAAATTACATGTTTGTTGACGTTCTACTAAGAACACAGAGTAATTGTATTAGCCTATCAAATGTACCTACAGATGTTATATATAATAATTTGGTTCGGTATGTATCTCGTTAGCAATTACGAGTTGGTATGTAGATGAAATTAAAGATTTTGGAATGGTGATGAAATGATTATTCATGCCTGTTTGAATTATGTTAGTGGTAAGTGTTAGTTTTTATTTTATTTTTATAATGTTTTACTAAAATCTAAGGTTAAAGTAACACTTTCCTATAGGTTAACACCGCATAAACCATAAACTTAATAAATGTGCCATAATCACTATGCTGTAAAAGTAATAACTAAGTGGAAAAGACCAAAGGATCAAATTTAAAAAAACGTGAGCTATTGAGATTTTAAAAATAATCATCTAAACCAAATTAGTTTTGAACATAAAACATACAGGTACCGATGTATTATATTTATCAAAATACAAATACCCGGCTTTCCTTTTGAAATAAAAATAAAAATTTAAACATTGTTAGCAGTTATTCTGTGGAACTTGCCAAATAAGTATTGGCAAGTTCCACAGAATAAATAAAATTGTTTTGTTACAATATCCACTCAGATAATAGTTAGGTATTGTATCTGTTATAGAATGGATTAGGTAGTAGCAAATAATATATTAGTATCTTGCTTATCTATGCGTTAAGAGGCTGACTACTATCGGCAGGTAGAGATTATTTACATACTAGAATCAACTAGTACCTAAGCCTGTTTACTCCTGTAAGTAAGCTTGATAATGCAGAAACAGAAATGGATCTACATCAAAAAGGCTATGAATGGAATTCGAACTTACAATATCTGCCAACCCGAAGCCTAAGCTTTGAGCAGAATTAGGCTATGTGAAACTGTCGTTGATTAATATTACGCGTCCAACCAAAAGGGAACATAAACCTAAGCTCTTCCTAAATCACACAATCGAGCGGATCGAGCCAGTATTATTACAATCACGTATCACCCAATTGTCACTTAAATCATGGTTCTTTATATCAATATTCCCGCAATTTATCCTCGCAGATATCTGTGATGGAACGTTCGAGACGAATTTATGAGATCGCTCCATTTATTTGGCGACTAACCGCCAACGATTGCCTTCGAATTGTCCTTCGTAAGCCGGAGTTTCTGTAGACTTTTCCATTCCAGGGTTTTGCTTAAAAAGGGACAATGTTTCGAGAAAATCAGAAGATAATAAGATACTTATTTGTGGACTTAATTGGCAGAGTTACTTTCTATCTCCCGTTTTGATGGTCGTGGTCGCATCAGCAACTAGCGTTTAGGGCAAATAACTGTTTACCAAACAGATACTTTGGGACCCCTCTTGTTGTTTGACAAAACGTGTTTCAGTATTTGCACAAGATACTAAAGTACCCTAGTCCTATCCCAAAGGTATACCTAACTATTCAACGTGGAGACAAGGCAAGAATACGCCCTCTTTGAGGAGTGGCTGGAGAGGCGCCACGGCGTCCTCACCTTCCGCCTGACGCAGGTCCTCACCGGACACGGGTGCTTCGGGAGGTACCTGTTCCGGATAAGGCGGGAGGAAACGCCCGGGTGTCACCACTGTGTGGATCGCCCGGAGGACACGGTGGAGCATACGGTGGAAGTCTGCCCGGCTTGGGCGGAGCACCGCCGTGTCCTCGCGGAAGCGATCGGCGGCGGCGATCTCTCGCGTCCGGCCCTGGTCCAGGCCATGGTACGGAGCGAGAGTGCATGGGAAGCCATTACCTCCTTCTGCGAAGCAGTAATGCTCGTGAAGGAGGAGGCGGGACGCGTGAGGGAGAGGCAAGCTTTGCACCCTCACGCCCCTAGTCGCCGCAGGAGACGCCCTGGGCGTCGGGAATCGGCAGCCGATTCCCGGCCACCGTAGGCGCGGGCTTGCGGACGGCGAGCAATGGGTAGCTCGCCGTCCGGTAAGGACCAGGCCCGAGTCGACGGCGCGTCGTGTTCCACGCGCGCCTCAAAGAGATGTCAGCACTATTGACGGGGTCCGCTAGGGCCGATGCCAGCTAGGGTTGCGGGATGTTCGAAAGAGTTACCGTGGCCCCGGCACAGGCAACAGAAGGAACACGGGTGGGTTTTAGTCAGTAAAAGTCTGACACGCCCTCCCGCTCCGCCCAGAGCGGGAGAAGTCATTTGATGATTTCCCATCCACAAAAAAAAAAAAAAAAAAGGCAAGAATACCGCCTAAATCTATTTGTTAACTTAAAAGGTTTTTCGTTTTTCAACAGACCGTACCTATTTATCTATTTATTTAAAATATGTACGCCAACACCATATTATACATTAAATACTAAAAGTTCACAGGTATGAGTTCTTATGTACACTACCGTCCAAAAGTTTGGAAGCAGCAAGGTACAATCAAATAAAACAAAACAAAGTAATTTCAATTTCAATGTATTGATAAAAATTAAAATATAAACTAATACTAATTTAAGCAGAACAAAAATTTTACATACCTACAATATAAAATTAATTTAAATTATAGCTTCATCAAAGTGTCCTCCATTTTCCTTTATTAGCTTCTCGCATATTCTAGGCATTCTATTAATTAATTTATTAAAATAATCTTCATCTAATTTGTTCCATTCGCTCTCTAATAGCTTCCACAAGATTTCTGAACTCGTAGGAGAACGATTTTTCACCCTTCTATCGAGTTTATCCCAAACAAGCTCAATGGGAGAAAGATCAGGTGATTGAGAGGGTCATTGCACGATGTTTAAGATTTTTTCATCTTTTTTCTTGTTCATAAAGGTGTGGCACAGTTTAGAAGAATGCTTGCGTGGCTTCAATTCGACATAAGAAAAATAGACTAGAATGGACAAAAGCGCACCAAAACTGGACAATAGAGCAATGGGAAAATGTCCTTTGGAGTGACGAATCAAAGTTTCAGTTCGGATCCAATAGACGTGTGT
Source organism: Fissipunctia ypsillon (assembly GCA_947568875.1). NCBI lineage: Eukaryota > Metazoa > Arthropoda > Insecta > Lepidoptera > Noctuidae > Fissipunctia > Fissipunctia ypsillon. The sequence continues at coordinate 22,068,571 of OX387643.1, read as the reverse complement.
TTGTACGCCGGTTAAAAGAAGAGAGGGCTTTAGAGGCAGTGCCTACTATCAAACATGGTGGAGGTAATGTCATAGTTTGAGGGTGTTTTGGCAACAATAAACCCAGAAATATTGCGAGGATAGCCGAAAAACTAATCAATACATTGAAATTAAAATGACTTTGTTTTGTTTTATTTGATTTTACCTTGCTGCTTCCAAACTTTTGGACGGTTGTGTATATACTAATTACAGGTGTACACGACATTTACATAAAACAATGCAACATTCGTCAACTCAGCCTATTACAGTCCACTGCTGGACTTAGGCCTCTCCCAGTCTGTGCCACAACACCCTGTCCTCCGCCTTCCGCATCCAGTCTGTCCCAGCCATTTTCTTAAGGTCGTCGGTCCATCTAGCTGGGAGGCATCCCACACTACGCTTGCCGATACGTGGTCTACACTCCAGGACTCGTCTGCTCCACCGGCCATCCATCAGTCTTTCGACAAACATGGCCAGCCCACTGCCACTTCAGTTTGCTTACTCTGCAGGCTATGTCGGTTAGTCCAGTTCTTTTCCGAATAACTTCATTCCTGGTTTTATCCATCAAAGAAACTCCAAGCATAGCCCGCTCCATAGCGTGCTGAGCGACCTTGAATGTGTGGACTAGCCCAACTATCAGTGTCCACGTTTCGGTGCCGTATGTCATAACGGGCAGGACGCACTGGTTGAAGACCTTAGTCTTCAAACATTGCGGGATAGGTGACGAGAAAACTTGACGAAGTTTTCCAAACGCTGCCCAACCCAACTGGATCTTTCTGTCGGCTTCTTTCTCAAAGTTGTGTCTACCGAGCTGGATGACTTGCCCTAGATAGACATCCTTCACAACTCCGAGAAGCGACCCTTCGATGCAGAATGGTCTCGGCAAGACGTGCGAGTTGTACATGACTTTCGTCTTGTCCAAATTCATGCCGAAGCCAACCCGACGAGAGGCTCCATTTAGGCTGTGCATCATCTGGTCTAACTGTTCCAGCGTCTCTGTCATTATGACGATGTCATCGGCAGAGCGAAGGTGTGAGTTGTACTCGCCATTCAAGTTGATACCCTGCCCAGCCCAGTCCAGCGTCTTGAAGACGTCCTCCAACGCATTGGTAAACTGTTTCGGGAATATCACATCCCTCTGTCTCACCCCTCTGAGCAGTTGGATGGGGCTGGTTTTCTAATCCTGGATCTGGACAGTCATCGTGGCAGCGTCATAGAGACATCTCGACACTTGAATGTAGCGTCAGTCATTTTGACATCGTTGCAGAGAGGCCAGAACTGCCCATATTTCGATGGAGTCGTAGTCCACAAATGCCATACACAGCGGCTGGTTGTACTCCTCGGTCTTCTGTACAATTTGCCGAACAGTATGGATGTGGTCTACGGTACTCAAGCCTTTTCGAAAGCCGGCTTGTTCTGGTGGATGGAACTCGTCAAGTCACCTAGCGAGACGGGTCGTGACGACCCTCGAGAACAGCTTATATACGTGGCTCAGAAGTGAGGTGGGCCTATAGTTCTTCAGTAGGGTTTTGTCACTTCCACGCCTCGGGCGTTATACCCTCTTGGATGACGGAGTTGAAAAGACTCGATAGCTCTCTCAGGACTGGAGCCCCGCCCGCTTTAAGGAGCTCTGTCGTTATTCCGTCATCACCAGGCGCCTTGTTGTTCTTGAGCTGCTCGAGAGCCGCCCTAATCTCGCACTAGTCGACATTCGGGATGTCCTCCATGTAGTGGCGCGTTAATTCGGCTCGATGGTCATCTGCCCTATGTCCCGCTGGTTTCGCCGTCCGCGTTGAGTATAAGTACCCGTAAAATTCCTCGACTTCCTGGAGTCTCGGACTTCGAAGTCACGATTCTGCCATCCGCACTTCTTCGTTTTGTCAGATGGGACTTCCCTAAGTGTTGAGCGAACACTTTTGACCCTCGGTTCTGCTCAATCGTGACCTTAAGGTCGCGTCGCGTCAGCTTTCTAATTTTTACGTTTAAGGCCCTCTTATCTGACGAACAGGGCTGCGTGGATAGCAACTCTCGTCTTTCCCTCATAAGTCCGAGAGCCTCAGAGGAAAGTTTGGACACCTTACTTTTTCGCTGCGACGGGAAAAGTCTGCTGGACACGTCACATAGTGCTTTGACCACCTCTTCAGCAGTGCCTGTGGCACCCTGCGGCATGTTGCGTCAAGCAACATTCGTAAATTATATATCACAATATTAGAATATTGAAATTAGCGTAGCGTAGGTATCGGACGTTATTAGATAACGCCAGGATCGTAAACAGTGTTTACCCACCTGCAAATACTGTCCCCAATACTCAAAAGCTGCACAGACGTTCCCAAAAGCACTAAAGCACAAAGCTTACATTCCAAGGCGTGAAGCTGCCAATATACTTAGTCCTCGTATGTTAATCTTGGTGCGCGTTTGACTTAATAGCAGAGAATACTGAATTTGATAGGCACGGCAGGTTTACTCAATTCGATTTCGATACATATTGATTTCGTACACATATCGAGTTAACATAGGTTAACTCGATATGTGTACGAAATCAGCTCTCGAACACAAAAAAGACTGACGAAACAAATATTTAGGTACACCATACGACATACATATAATCATATTTATGTAATACTAGCTTTTGTCCGCGGCTTTGCTCCCGTGGTGGTCGGAAATTATACCACGGGAACATATCTACTACCGGGATAAAAGTATCCCGTGTCCTGATCATGGTCTATCCGTGAGCCATATTTCACCCAAATCCATTCTGCCGTTAAGGTGTGAAAATGTAACAGACAAACAGAATTACTGTCAATGTTATATTGATTGCCAAATAATAAACTGAAAGCAAGAAACAAAAACATTAAGTTCGGACCCACACGGATAAGTGGCAAACTAGTACGTGAAATAAGAAAATATTCTGAAAAAGAAAGAAAGGGCTCTAAAGGCCTATCCTAGAATTATATACCATGAAAATGCACCGCTGCATTACGGAGAGACTCGTTAAATTGAGTAGTTTCGCTGTTTTTCTGTGTTGCCTTCAGACTTGCTCGTTTTACTGTCGAATTTAGGTTTTATTACTACCATAATTAAAGGTCCTGAAACGTGTCAAGTTGATAAACTGATTTCACTGGGTCTTCGGTGTGCTAACCCAACCAATTCTGTGAAACACCCTGTGAACGTAGAACATTCGAATTTCAAATACTTAGAATTGTGAGAAAAGCTATGATGGATATATTCCTTACTGTAGCTGTGGTGGGCCTAGCACTAACGCGCGGAGTAAATATGTATAACATAAATTCGAATTATTTTGAAATGGAAAATACTCGTTTCGCTCATAATAATTATTTAATTTTAATACTATTCATATCTGTGGGTAAAACTAATTATCTTGACGCTTGACGCAAACAAAATAGGATAGTGTAGCGAAAAAAAAAATAAAAAGACGGAAGATTCACTTTTCTGCTACGACACGTTTAATTTTGTTTTTAAAATAAAAATAGAAAATAACATTAAAAGGTAAAAAAATGAATATTATTGTATCAAAAAGTTACAGGTTGACATGTGTGAAGGGAATAAAATAGAGAACTTTGGTCCGATAGGTACGCGAATAACGAACGAGAAAATAAACGTACTATCTAGTCGATTGCAATCACTATTAAGTAACGCTACCAAAACATATCGTTATAAAAAAATAAGAGAACCAAGGTATCTCGCATTTTACATATTTGAAAATAAAATTAAATAGTTAATGAATTAAAAAAATCTGCAGAGGATTACTATCTACACTATTAAATAAGAACGTAAAATTTCATAAAAAAAACCGTGGTATAAGTAATTGCGTCCGGCGAGGTCACGTAGACTGTAGGTTGTCGCAGGTTCAGGAACTGGCGTTGTTTGTGAAACCTTCAGCGGTCAAAATGCGACCCAACTCTCGACGTTGGCCAAGGACGTCCAGCGTAATTTTAGGCCAAAACCTGGAGGCCGAAAGGCGGCCTGTTCAAAGCTGTTCAATCCTAAGACAAAATGAATTAGGGTTAGACCAGCGTGATCAGACTGAACTTACGATTGAGGAAAACTGTTAAAAGATACGTACCAGAAAAAATAAAGATGAATGCTTAGAATAATACTTAATATACCATTCTCAATATAGTTTTGCCATAAGGTATTAATAGGACGGCAGGAATTCACTTGAAAAAAAACTCGTTAATTTTCCACAAACAGGGTCCGTATCAATTGATTCAACTTTTGCAACTAAGAAAAAAATGGGGACCCATATGTCAGAACAAAAATAATTCGAATCACGAAATAAAAAGATAAAAATCGACCAGGCTCAAATACAAACGGAAAAAGGTTGATTATAAAGAACCAAAAAGTTTTGACATGCAGAATTATGCTGCATTACCCCCTTTCCAACAAAAAAAAGAAAAAATACATACAACAGAAATGTGGCAACCCTAAAACAAAGTGACAACCCTATAAAATAAACGATTTAACGAGAAAATTAATTAACCTGCCTATTGCAATCTAGAACCTAGAAGATACTTAAAATACATATAATAGACGACATCGAAGTGCAGCAGATACAGAATAAAATCGAAAAGCGCCCTCCAACTTAGACGTTATCAGCGCGATCTCCAGATGCGTCCACTAAATCTGAGTAACCTAGAGACTTAAAAGCAAAAGATTAAAAACTAAAAATCCTAAGGACAAAGACTAAAAACCTTAGAGACTAATTAAAACTATATGTACCTAACTAACCTAAATATGAAAGGAACCCTGAAAAAATTAAAAACATGAAACAACCTTGGCGAAAGATAATAGCCTCAGTCAAAGACGATACAACATCAGCCAAAGATAATGTGACATCAGTCAAAAAAAAAGACAAAAGTGACATCAGTCAACAAAAGTGACATCAGTCAACAAAAGTGACATCAGTCAACAAAAGTGACATCAGTCAACAAAAGTGACATCAGTCAACAAAAGTGACATCTGTCAAAAAAAGGTGACATCAGTCAAAAAAGGTGACATCAGTCAAAAAAGGCGACATCAGTCAAAAAAAGGCGACGTCAGTCAACAGAAACTTCTGTCGAAAGAGACTTCAGTCGAAACATGTCGACAGAAGTCGAAGAAAGTCCGTAGGACTAAGTGGTCCTAGTGATATTACTAGTAACACAGCCAAAAAATTAAGCGAGCTCATACGCTCGGGTAAATAAGGGGTAAAGCAATAGAGAGATTAATAGCGATGTTAACACAAAAACTCAGCAATGCATGAAAGGTAAGACGCGAGTTGAGTCCGACTTTCAGCTAAATTAACGCTTTGAGTCTGACAATCCCGCCTTAACCTCAGCAAAGGAAGAAAGATTCGATGCCTGTCGAGCCCGACTTTCAGCTAAATGGATGCTTCGAGTCTGACCATAAGCACAGGTTGAATCTATAAGGACTTCCCTGCTAAATCATTGGAGTTACCAACTGCATTAATCAAATAGAAACGTTAACAATATTATGGTTAATTGCTCCATTGAAAACCCAGGATGATCGAGACTAGACTTTGTTAAACCACTTGCGTTTTATCGAAAAAATTTATCGACAATGGTACATCACTACACACAAGAGGTAAGCTGTAAATAAGACGTAATCAAAAAGTTCCACTTGTGACAACTAGATGTCGCTGTGGATGGTTTTAGAAATGGTAGTTTGTCGAAATATTTACGAAATTTAAAAATGAGTTTTTTGTTTACGTAAATATTTTGTAATTCTTGGTTACAAAGGATAGAAATTTATGTAAAACTAATATTCCAATTGAATTCGTGTAAATCGGACAACGCGTTTTGAAGTTGTGAGAAATTATTTAAGGATATTTTTTATATGATATGTTCCGGAATGGGCAGAATCATAATCTTGAAGGATATAGGTGGTTCTAGAAATAACTCTAGTCACACGACACTTAATAAAGCGAGGAGCAAGCTTTCCCGAAAAATAATCTGCTCCAGAGGATCTAGCAAAGTTACGTCTCCATACCGTGTCACCAACGTTAAGAGTAACAGCCGTGCGGTTCGTATTATAAGCCCGAGAATTACGGAGGAAAGCCATAGAAAGATTATCAGCTACTTTCGCATAAACCTCAACAAGAGAGGAAAGATTCGACGCGTGCTGAGCCCGACTTTCGGCTAAATTCGTGCTTCGAGTCTGACTATTCGCACGAGAAGAATTCATAAAGACCTCTCTGCCGAACATGAGAAAATTTGGAGTAAAACCTGAATCGATGTGAAAAGAAATAAGGAAGTTTAAAAAATATATTACTACGAAAAACAGTAGCATTGTCACAGAGAATAGCACGTGGTACACCAAAATTGAAAAATAATTCAGATTCCAGAGCTCTATAACAGAACCAACGTCAACCTTCTTAAGGGGAAATAACCAGACATATTTCGAGAAAACGTCTACCATGGACAGAATATACTTAAAACCATAGTAAGCAACAGGCAAAGGTCCAATGACATCGATAGAAATTACCTGTAGGGGCAATGAAACATCTTTCAGACAAATCATTTGGCCTCGTGGTTGAGTGTTTGCAATTTTATGAGCCTTACAAACCACACATTGCCTCAAAGTTTCAGAAACATCACGAAACATGTTTGGCCAATAAAAAATCTCCTTGATCTTAAGGTAGGATTTGTGACACCAGGATGTATAGAAGGAAAGTTGTTGTTTGTATATAGGACAAATAGTTTAATATGAAAAAGGGATAGTTTAATCAAAATTGTAGGGATATAAGAATAAACATCTATGAAAAATAAAAGCTCAAAAAGGGAATTAGTGAAATAAAAATGTTCAGAGCTACATTTTTTGAGTTAATGTTTAACAAAACCAAAATGTATGAAAATATGTCAAATATTATTGTTTAATAAGCTAAAGGGATAATTTAATACTAATAGGAGGGAAACCAGATGAAAATAGAAGCGAAAAAATGTTTTAGGCTGTATGATCATGTTGTCTGTGCTTTTGTTGAAAAAATGTTTTGTGCTTTTGTGTCAAAGGCATAGAATTAGAAAGTATTACAAAATTAAGTTCCTAGGACAAATTGGAAAGGAAGAATTCAACAAAATAAAATGCGGAGTAACCCTGAATGAAATAAGTAGAGGCCCGCAAATAAAAAGACTTCCACATCAGAGTGTCACACACATTGAATTCCTCCATCTGCTATATTAAATCATGAAAAAAACCAAAACAGAATAAAACAATCCACGAGCATGTTTACCAGTAGTTGGAAAGAGTTATTTAGCGAGTAATATGGCTGGTGGATGAATAGAAAGACACGCAATCGGCAAGCTAAACGGTGGGGCTAGGAGTCAAAGAAAGATAGGAACCTATTAGAAAAACAAAACGTGAAAGAGGACTAGAAGGAGGAGACTAGGCTAATAGAATACCAAAAAAAAACGAAACCAAGCACACAACCGCATAAAAAAGCTTACCTTTGAAACACGACGCCTATACATTCACACACCAAGCATTCTCTACAGGGAACTACAAATACAGGCATTAAAATAAAACTCGGGATTAAAATATATTTGTTGGGAAGAAATGAAAGAGTTATTAATTTAGTATTATTATGGAATTAAAGTACAATCACACACAACATCCAACATTAAAAGGTATCAATGGTATCATTGTATTGTAATGCATATTCTGCTCCATCCATGACACTGGAAAAAGGACAAAAGGAAAAAAATATGGATTATATTTGCTCGAAGAGCATCACACACAAAATAACAGAAAAAAATATATTAAGTAACCATCAAAATTACTTACTTTAGTTCGGGCGCCATTTTGTAGCGAAAAAAAATAAAAAGACGGAAGATTCACTTTTCTGCTACGACACGTTTAATTTTGTTTTTAAAATAAAAATAGAAAATAATATTAAAAGGTAAAAAAATGAATATTATTGTATCAAAAAGTTTCAGGTTGACATGTGTGAAGGGAATAAAATAGAGAACTTTGGTCCGATAGGTACGCGAATAACGAACGAGAAAATAAACGTACTATCTAGTCGATTGCAATCACTATTAAGTAACGCTACCAAAACATATCGTTATAAAAAAATTAGAGAACCAAGGTATCTCGCATTTTACATATTTGAAAATAAAATTAAATAGTTAATGAATTAAAAAAATCTGCAGAGGATTACTATCTACACTATTAAATAAGAACGTAAAATTTCATAAAAAAACACCGTGGCATAAGTAATTGCGTCCGGTGAGGTCACGTAGACTGTAGGTTGTCGCAGGTTCAGGAACTGGCTTTGTTTGTGAAACCTTCAGCGGTCAAAATGCGACCCAACTCTCGACGTTGGCCAAGGACGTCCAGCGTAATTTTAGGCCAAAACCTGGAGGCCGAAAGGCGGCCTGTTCAAAGCTGTTCAATCCTAAGACAAAATGAATTAGGGTTAGACCAGCGTGATCAGACTGAACTTACGATTGAGGAAAACTGTTAAAAGATACGTACCAGAAAAAATAAAGATGAATGCTTAGAATAATACTTAATATACCATTCTCAATATAGTTTTGCCATAAGGTATTAATAGGACGGCAGGAATTCACTTGAAAAAAAACTCGTTAATTTTCCTCAAACAGGGTCCGTATCAATTGATTCAACTTTTGCAACTAAGAAAAAAATGGGGACCCATATGTCAGAACAAAAATAATTCGAATCACGAAATAAAAAGATAAAAATCGACCAGGCTCAAATACAAACGGAAAAAAGGTTGATTATAAAGAACCAAAAAGTTTTGACATGCAGAGTTATGCTGCAATAGGTTGTATTTTTTATTCAAAAATCATTCGAATTTACGTTACGTTTTCGTGCTAGGGCCTCTGAACAGACTTGAGTTAAAGTAAAAGCTGTCAAGTGAACATGAGACCAAGGATCGTAAACTTGTATGCTCGGTTTGTTTACTATTTGTGACCGTTAAGTTAACATAGGCTCTGTTTAATTAAAGCTTAATTGTACAGTGCGTATGTAAGAGAAGTAAATACATAAATAAAGTTAAGAATAACTGTCGCTGTAAATTGGAGAAAGGGAATTTCCCTTGTTTATAAGGACAGTTCAAGTAGTTCAAGCTTGTTTTTAATTACATAAATAAGTCCTTAAAAAAACAGTTGAAGATATGATACCTAACTGGTCAAGCACGGATCAAAATGTAAACAATTAGATCAGAAAACGTACCGACCTGTGGATCCCAACAGGTGGAACAACTTAAAATTTAGTGATTTCATTTGATTATTTGAATAGCGAAAATCGTAAGAAAATTTGAATTTCGCGGGCTACCTTAGCGCTTCCGCCTTAAAGATGTTTTTTTTTCATTTGACAGTTGAGATTAATTTTACAACCTCGATTTTAATTCTAATTCAAAATATTTTATTTCACATAAGCCTATATGGGCACTTATGAAACGTCAGAAGCTAGGTGCACGGTTTCATTTGGTCGCTTCCTATGGAGAAGAACCGGCAAGAATCTCCATGGTTACTCTTTTAAAAATAATTGGCTTTGACAATGTTTTCAAATTAGTGTTATTAAGCATGGGAGGACAGTGTAGGCCCGTCAACAAGTACCAGGTACTTAACAAAATAGAAAATGTTCTACAAATCTACAGTCTATGTTTAGTCTATGATTTTTCCATTACAATTTAAATTATTGTTGGAAAATGTGATGAGATATAAAGTTGAAACCTTCTAACGACAGACGAACGTATTACTAATTTCCTTTAGTGAGAGATTGTGTAAGAATTTAACCTAAAAAGGGATTATTTGTACTTTCATCAGATACTTTTTGACAGACTATAGGTTATAAATACTGTAGTTCTTGGCTTGGTGAGTGTGACCGCAATGCAGTACTTCGGCGACCTGCTGGCATTTATGGACAATGGCTTTGAGGTACTGTTATCCTTCAAAGCCTTTTGCGTCAGCCAGAAACAGAACACTTGGATGCGTTTGTTTCTTGATATAATGGAGACAGTTAAGAGTTTGCATGAGACTAAACATTACGAATATACCCATATAGTACACATGCAAACTCTTGATCAATTACGGCCGAACCCAATAACCTACGTACACTACCGTCCAAAAGTTTGGAAGCACACCTGGACCTGTCTTCAAACAAAACAAATGAATACCGACTATAGGCGGCAAAAATTAGCAATAAACTATTGTTTTACAAGCTTTTACGATTGTTTACATAAAAATAAAAGGATTGTTATTCCACGTTTAGTTTTGACGAAACACGTGTTTTATGACTTAATCCGTCGGGTACTTTATTGCTGCAATGGTGTGGTTTTATTAATAATATTTGATGATTTTAACTTTTTAAGACCCTGTTTAGTACAACTGGACTATTGGCACGTAAAAGTTGTGATATTAACTTTGTCCGTATTCGAAAGATATCGACGACTCCTTTGACCTTATTTTTGCTTCTGAAAATGGCAAAACGTAAGAAAATCACGCTCGAACAGAGAAGCACTATTTGTACTCTACGTGAAGAAGGATACAGTGAACGTCAAATCGCAGATAGGCTCGGAATCTCTCGTAAAGGTGTCCACTATACCCTTGTAAGAAAACGAGAAACTGGGAAAAATAAAGATAGAAAGAGATCAGCACCCTAATTGCGTAACACACTATCGATCACAATCTGAATCATTTTGAAGCAAATTGCTAATCTATTGCTTCATATGTTCGAAAAATTTGTCTGCTCAACAACGTAAATAACGCAATGAATGTTGTTGAACTGTCAATATGAAACCGATTCCTACTGTAAATGTGTTACGCAACTGCCCCGCGCTGGTAGGCCCAAATCCACAACAAGGCAAGAAGACAACTTCATCAGGATTCTCTCTAAACGGAATCGACGCTTAACTGCACTACAAATCAACACGTTTCTGAATGAAACGCGAGAAACACCCGTTTCAAAAACAACTGTTAAAAGACGTTTATTGTCTGAGGGACTAAGAGGATGTGTTGCAGCTGAAAATCGAAACTAACAATTCGACATAAGAAAAATAGACTAGAATGGGCAAAAGCGCACCAAACCTGGACAACAGAGCAATGGGAAAATGTCCTTTGGAGTGACGAATCAAAGTTTCAGATTTTCGGATCCAATAGACGTGTGTTTGTACGCCGCCGGTCAAAAGAAGAGGGCTTCAGAGGCATGTACTGTGCCTACTATCATCAAACATGGTGGAGGTAATGTCATAGTTTGGGGGTATTTTGGCAACAATAAACCCGGAAATCTTGTGAGGATAACCGGAAAACTAAACAAGGAAGGTTACTTACTTGAAAATTCTCCAAAATTCCGCCGTACCCAGTGGACAAATCTAATTGGTTCTGGATTCATTTTACAACAGGATAATGATCCTACGCATTCTCCTAAACTGTGCCAGAACTTTTTGAACAAGAAAAAAGATGAAAAAATCTTAAACATCATGCAATGGCCATCTCTCATCAATCTTTCTCCCGTGGAGCTTGTTTGAGATGAACTCGATAGAAGGGTGAAAAATCGTTCTCCTACGAACTCAGAACATTTGTGGAAGCTATTAGAGAGCGAAAGGAACAAATTAGGTGAAGATTATTTTAATAAATTAATTAATAGAATGCTTAGAATTGCGAGAAGCTAATAAAGGGAAAAGGAGGACACTTTGATGAAGCTAAAATTTTATTTTATATTGTATGTACAATTTTTGTTCTGCTTAAATTAGTTTTTGTTTATATTTTAATTTTTTATCAATACATTGAAATTGAAATGACTTTGTTTTGTTTTATTTGATTTTACCTTGCTGCTTCCAAACTTTTGGACGGTAGTGTATGTGCACTAGTTTTGGCATAGTGATAAGAAAACCTATCTATCTATGGTTTTAACATCCCAATAATTAATTAACGGGCGAACCCAATAACCTATTTTCAGTAAAAGACAGATCGCTATTGATGGTAGACAGTATAATTCTATCTGCCCTTATGTCAGGCCGGTAAGATTCCATAATCTCTTATAGATTATTGGGACGTTAAAACAATAAATAGGTAAGTATTTTTATCTCCAGTATGCCAAAACTGGTGATAGATAGGTTATTGGGTTCTGCCGTTGAGGGATTATGGAATCTTACCGGCCTGACATAAGGACAGATAGAATTATATTGTCTACCATCAATAGCGATCTGTCTTTTATTGAAAATAGGTTATTGGGTTCGGCCGTTCAAGTAAGTAATTTGCCACATTATTATACTGATGATATCAAAGATATACACGGTACATAGTGGATCTAATACATACAAAAATGAGAGTCAAAGAGTTGAATTTAAAAAAGTGTGTGTGATCTGACGCACGACTAGAGTTTACTCCATGAAAGGTGCGCAAGTTACGTTGCGCAGAAAACCGTAACGCTTTTGAGTTAACGCTTATATTAATTTCACTCCTTATTTTCCATACCGGGAGCCATAAACGAAAATCAATTCTTAAGGAGTAAACTCCAAAAAAAAATATTATGATAGAGGCGCCACACTGTAAAATGATAATGATTCTATGTAAGAGTATTAAATAATATGAATATTTCCAGAAACAGAAAGCAGATGAAGTTAAATAAGCCAAAAGCTTATTTCTTACAACCAATCAAAATCACCACTGTCCGAGTTACGATCAACACATCCGTTTCAGTTTCAATAATCACGAAACAACGGGCTTTCACGCCGATAACAGCAATATAAATATGTAAATATATTGTAATAATTGTTACGTTATAGTCTGCTTCACCGCTTTGTTGAAACGCGACACCGTGAAGCAAAAGCTCTCTCGGTAATGTGCTAAAAAAAACGCATATTAAGGAGAAAGCGCCAGGGTAGCCCACGAAATTCAATGTTTCTTACGTTTTTTGCTATTTGCAGGTCAGTATTAGGTTGTATGTTGATTAAAATATTATTCGCGACCGTAACAAATATGTATTTACAGAATGATATTTTAAGTTTTTTTTAACATATAATTATTATAATAACTTCCTAAAATTAAAATCTACACAAATTTACAGAATTATAATTAATAAAGTCATCAATACAACTCTCTAAGACCAAGTAATTCTATTGAATGACTATTTCATGAAATATTAATATATCAGGATTATACTAACTTAAGAAATTGTATTACTGATTGTAATGATTATAATTCTGTAAATACATATTTGTTTTGCTCGCGAATCATACTTTAACTAACATACACACAGACACTGAGCTGCAAATTGCAAAAATCGTAAGAAAATTTGAATTTCGCGGGCTACCTTAGCGCTTCCCCCTTAACCACATTTATTGTATGTAGATATAGCAGTAAAAATAAAGGGCTTGAATGTTGATAATGCTTTGAAGAAAATAATTCTGTACTATTTTGTATATTCGTCAGTTTGTCCAAATCTTCTGACAAGTTCACGATCAAATTATGAGTTGATTTAGCCACTCAAGACAATTTATGTCTGAATTTAACAATAGAATAAATTCAGCATTATAAACAAAACTAGTGTTTCTAAAGTCCTAACAATGTTTTTTATCGATAAAAGAACGTCAATAAAACTTGCTGAATATTGTGAAGACTTTGTAATGAAAGGACCGAAGGAGAACAAGAACTAAATTCATCAAAAACTAGTTAAAAGTTGCTGATATTGTGATATTATGCCATTATCATCATTAACCACTCAATCAATCAATCTGCCTAGCCTTTTCCCTACTATGCTTCCAGTCTAACCGGATGCAGCTGAATACCAGCAAGTATGTTTGGATGTCATACACAACCCATTTACTGGGTAACACGACACTCCTTGCTAAGACTGGTTGTCAAACTTTTGGGCTTCTGAATACCGGTAACGACTGTCAAAGATCTACGAATGACAGCCTAGACGAACAGCTTAACGTGCTATCTGAGGCACGGAGGGGTCTCGATATGTAATGGATGGTCACCCACCCAAGAACCGACCGCAGCAAGCGTAGCTTAACATTCGATGGACCCGTGCGGCTATTCTCATTTAGCCACAAGCCCACTTAACCTTCGTGCCACTGCACCCCAGCATTTCGTTCAACGGTATAGTCACGGACTTTAATTGATGAGCCACTATTCACAGTTTCCAATTTTGCAGTTTTATACATTCATGAGATTACACGATTAAACACGAACTCAAACCGCATGCTTGGAAACAAGATGACAAATTACTAATAACAATACAAAATAGTCATATCCATAGAGGTTGAAGGTTGACTAACAAGTTATCAATAATAAATTATTACAACGTTGCATACGTTTATCCAATCTATTTGATACTGGCCTCTTTTGAATTACAGCTCATTAAAGACTCTTTATTTCTGAAAACCTATCCGAAGACAGTGACAGTTGAAATGTCGATGTCAGAGATGATAATATAAACTACGACACGGAAATCTATACGTAATAAAATAAAATTGAAGTGTCTGTTTGTAATGTCAAAATAACAGCTTTTTACTAAATGTATAATAATATGAAAGTATACACGATACTTATAACAAAAACACAATTTTTAAATTTTTTGTCTGTTTGTCTGTCGGTCTGTCTTCTCCGTCTGTCTGTCTGTTTGTTCCGGCTAATCTCCAAAACGGCTGGACCGATTTTGACGGGACTTTCACTGGCAGACAGCTGATTTTATAAGCAATACCGTAGGTTACTTTTATTTAAAAAAATAATTAGGGTTCCGTGCAAAAAAATTAAAACCCATGAAATTGTGAACAAAATCCGATTCGAATAGGGAAGTATTGACATCCACGCGGGCGAAGCCGCGGGCAACAGCTAGTAGAAATAAAATTCATAATCAATTCTTCCAAGATGGCGGCAGTTATACGAGTATGTTATTTATGTTTAAGTGCAACAGTTATCATAATTGTCATGAACGTCATCTTGGACGCTACGCGTTCGGGTAAAATCGTGGGTCCGAGTTTTTCAAAGTCAAAATGACCAATCATAATTTCTCCGTAAGCTAACGTTACTATCGCTACGCTAAAACAATTGTTGCTAGGTTACGGTTGCTAGACCTGCAACATATGACTTTCCGTTTCTGAATGCACGAGTCTATCCGACTAAACCCGATTTGCATTACACGGCTAAAATACGAACAGTGGCAAGTGGCTCATCAATTAAAGTCCGTGACTGTACAAAGAACTTATTCCTATTTTTAACGCGTAACGCCTCGTAATATGTGTACCTAGATGTATTCAATTTTTCCGCGAGGCGTTTGTGCTCGACATCTTTGAGCGTCAAAGCCTTTCGTTTGCAGCACAAACACGCTTCAAATAAAACCAATCACTACGGATTTGTTCGCCATTCTTATCAGAGACGAAAAGAAAACTGTGAAGGACTGAAAAGTGAGAATACATGAGTACATACTGTGTCATATTGTCATACAGTTTCGAGCACCCTAATTGCGTAACACACTTTCAATCGCAATCCAAGAGTTTTATGAAGGACTAGCAGCGACCCACGGTTTCACTGGCGTAAGTCTCAATCCCGTAGGGATATCGGGATAAAAATATTCTATATGTTAATCCTGGTTATAAACTATCTGGGTGCCAAATTTCATCTCAATCCGTTCTGTAGTTTTTGCGTGAAAGAGTAACAAACATCCAGCCATCCATCCTCACAAACTTTCGCGTTTATAATTTTAGTAGAATATTCCTAAACCATTGCTTCATAGGTTTGAAAAATTCGCCTGGTCAACAACGCCCTCTCCGCTGTGGATCGACCTCCTAGAGGTCGGTAAGAATAGAAAGGGGTTCGAACTTTTTTGTATGAAAGCTGGCATATCGAGCCACCGCCATTTTGATTTTTTTTCGAAATCGCGGCGCAGGATGAAAGTGGTATGTATGGGTAGAGGTCACATAGACGAACAAAACATGTCAAGTAACATGGTACCCCAAAGTGTCACGTTAGCGAGATATTTTAAGGTAAATATCAACATATGAGTACAACGACAATCATTAAAAATAGACTTATTACGAGTCTATATACGTCAGATTGTATCCAAATAATCGTTCCCAGGTTGATTATTATTATTACTGTTTATTGAAAGAGAGTAGGTACATTACATACTACTAGGCGCACGAGAAAACTATACAATGAATTATTTATCCCCTAAATCGCATCACAATGAAACGCAGTCGACATGTCGCTGTCGCGTCGCGTTGGTCGCGAATCATGTGACATGTTACTCAGCTTGAAAACATTTCTTTTAAGTAAGTAAGTATTGCAGCTAGTTATGTAGTACCTACTTGTACCAAAATTATTTGACATAATACAGCGTTTCATTGCGATGCGATGCAATAATGTAGGCAAATAATTAATTATAGTAGCAGTTTTCTCTTGCTCCTAGTAGTATGTAATGTACCTACTCTTTTCCAATAATAATAATAACCCCATCGCCGTATCTCTACGTTGACGTCGTGGTGGGGCTTGCGTGCTCCGAACTCTAGGTATGTGCCGGTAGAGTTTACTTTGCCGGAACAGGTCTAGGGTGAGGAGCCAGACCAAGAGAGATACAGAAACCCGCAGGGCAGACATGCTACGTGATACTACGTGTACATGATACGTGGGGTCGCTACTGCCCAGCAGGGCAGTAGCGACCCCATGTATCCTATCTCCCAGGAGAAGTCATGTTCCTCATATCTGGCTTGCCTTTATTGGCCGGCTGGAGTGAACACTGATGAGATGTTTACACCCACTTGATTTCGTGGTACAGCTGCGGCACAAAATGTCACTGGTACGACCACTGCCAGCTAATCGACATGGCGAACCAGCTTCATTTATATTCAAAGGTTTATCGACTGCGACTCATGTATACCTTAGAGACGATACCGTCCGAAGAGCGTTGCAGCCACCCTATGCAGGTCCATACCAAGTCCTGGAGCGCTCGTGTGACGGGAAAACATTCACCCTAATTGTTAAGGGCAACAAGGTTGTTGTAAGCGTCGACAGACTCAAACCGGCCTTCATTGATCATTCCGATCTGCAAACAACCCACACTATGCAATTGCCCGCCCCAGCTGATCTTCCTCCACGACAAGCCGTAAGAGATAAGTCGCCCGAGCCTTCAATCCCACAACAGTCAGTACATGTTCATTTTCCAGTAAAGCAGTCCTATACTACACACTCGAGTAGGCGCGTTAGATTTAAGAATTTTGACTAATTTCTTGTTTCACTGTTAGTAATGTGACAATTATATGATGTAGATTTAAGAACTTTGGTTAATTTTTTTGTTTCATTGTTATTAATTATTGGATATACATAATTGTATGATATTAGTTATTTTAGCCTGGTTTTGTTCTCTCCGTAGGAGGGTGGTGTGGCAATTTATACATCGTCCACCTGAATGATCTGAGTGACATCACTACGATAGTGACACATCACTACGGGTGCTCTGACAGGAATCTCAGAGATTTCCATTGGGTTTGCGCTATTATTTAATCCCTTGTTATATCCTAAATCCTCGCTTTCCTGGTTGATTAAACATCATTACTTCGAAATTTAGTTTTATTTCATATATTCGGGAGCAGCTAATTCTCCCGCAAACTGACCTCCCACCTCATTCTTGCCTTTACTGGCTGGCTTGAGTACAGATTCGCAAGAGCAACCGTAAGATGCTGGTATTCCAGTAAGATGCTGGTAGGGATCTTGACCGTACTTCCGGAATTATCCTGATAGCCGTGGAATACCTCTCCACTCCTCTTAGCGGAGCACCTCGACTACCACCTCTTAAAGCAGTATTATTGTAATCTTACTTCAGCGTGGGAAAGAGATGGAGCTAGACGTCCTGTATAGCTCCATCTCTTTCTCACACTGAAGTAACATTATAATAATACTGCTTTAAGAGGTGGTGGTTGGCCCCCAGGAGATGTTGCCCCCTTGTCGCTACGACACTATATGCTAGCGACCGTTTCTGGGGGCCCATTGTTGAGTGTGCAAATCACCTCCTGCCATTTTATCCGTGTATTGTATTTATCAGACATTGGTCAGGCAGGGGCCATAGTCCTTCCATAGTTTTAGATAACCAGTCCAGTTAGCCATCCAAACCCACAGTCCAATATTTTTTTGGCTCCATATCCTGCAATAGTCCTTCACCAACCGGGGGTTCTCCTTGGGTGCACTTGCAGCCAGTCAGTCCTTGAGTGCGTACAGGGATAATCGTCGGTTGATGCCTCATTACCATTGAAAGCGTCTAACGGGCCTCTGCGAGTTGGCTTCGGCTCCTCATATGCGTTCCAAGGTGGCTTTCTCAAATACGTAAAAAAATTATAATAATCAACCTGGGAACGATTATTTGGATACAATCTGACGCCTATAGACTCGTAATAAGACTATTTTTATTGATTGTCGTTGTACTCATATGTCGATCTTTACCTTCAAATATCTCGGTAAAGTGGCACTTATGGGTACTATGTTACTTGACATTTTTTGTTCGTCTATGTGTCCTCTACCCATATATACCACTTTCAACGTGCGCCGCGATTTCTAAAAAAAATCAAAATGGCGGCGAGTCGATATACCAGATCGGTTCTATCCCCTTTAATCGTGTCTCATAGCATGACAGTTGAAGGTTTATTACGCAATGAACGTGGCTGAACTGTCCAAATGTAAGAAATTGCGATGAATTGCCATTTTATGTGTAGGTATGTTACGCAATTACCCCACTGGCACCCTATGACCTACCATGCTTCCCAAAATGTTTGGTGATTGTATCTTTTTTTTTTAAACCAAAAATGACCACTTATGTATAGTCTACTCTCAGAGGACCTATTCTTAGTTCAATCAATCTGCCTAGCCTTTTCCCAACTATGTTGGGGTCGGCTTCCAGTCTAACCGGATGCAGCTGAATACCAGTATTTTACATGGAGCGACTGCCTATCTGACCTCCACAACCCAGTAACTGGGTAATACGATACCCCTTGGTAAGACTGGTTGTCAGACTTTCGGGCTTCTGACGACCCGTAACGACTGTCAAAGATCTACGAATGACAGCCGGGACCAACGGCTTAACGTGCTTTCCGAGGCACGGAGGAGTGTCGGTATGTAAAGATGGTCACCCATCCACGGACCAACCGCGGCAAGCGTAGCTTAACCTGATGGATCGACCCGTGCGGCTGTTATTACTTAGCCACGAGCTCCTCAGGACCTATTCTTAGTTGATGAGCTAAATCGACCCAAGCAAGATAGAATTGAGTTATTATTTCAATAGAAGACAAAGGACAATCTGGACACTAATTAGCACAATTTTATTTTATTTCAGCATCTAAATTGGGGCTTCAATTATTATTCTGGCTGTATCACTTTTAGGTTTCAAATAAAGTTATTAAGACGTGCCCCGCGCTCCGTTCGCGTGGAAGTCGTAAGATACACAATATACTAAAAAAAAACACACTTTAATAAAACTTCTTCGTGCCCCGACCCTTCACGTTGCATCGCCCGCCCGCGCTATTACTTCGTTTTCACTTAGGTTCTTTCTTATTTTTTTTTCTTTTTACTCGGCTCCTAAGGGTTGTAGCGTGATTTTAAATAGCCTATAACTATCCTCGAGAATTGGACTACCAAATACAAAAAGAATTTTTCAAATCCTACTTTTTGTTCACAATTTCATGGGTTTTAATTTTTTTGCGCGGAACGCTAATTATTTTTCTAAAATAAAAATAGCCTATGTGACTCCCCGTAACATCAGCTATCAGCCAGTGAAAGTCCCGTCAAAATCGGTTCAACCGTTTCGGAGATTAGGTACGGTTACGGTACTTACCGTATATAGGTACTTTCATATGCATTTAGTAAAAAGTTGTTATTTAGACATTACAAACAGACACTTTAATTTTATTTATTTGTATAGATGAAAGTATGGGTAGTATGGATAGATATGGAAGTATGGATTTCCATAGAATAATTCGCGTATATGTAGGTGTAAATTGTTCCTAAACGTACTCTTCTAATAAATGATTACTTCGCTTCCTTTATTTTATCAAAAAAATTTTTTATTTAAGACTGGTTTTCTCTTGACTCTAGTCTGGGTCAGAAGTGATAGAGACAAAGTCGACGATGGAGCGAGCTTACTCAGAAGAAGCCTGTTCACTCTCACTTTGAAGAGATCGGGGTTGTATGTGTTCATAATAATGTGTGCGTAATATAGCAATAATAAATTAAATTGTTAGTAACAATTTGGTCTGAAAATAAAAGTCTGAGAAGCTCTACTTTCAGTATCGAATCTAATAATGCCAGATAATATTGTAGTCTAATGATACAGTTCCGAAAATAGTATCGTCCTAAATTCGTTAATATCTCATCAATTATATCATAACGGACTTCTACTGGACGAATATTCATTAATATTATATTACTAGCTGTGCCCCGCGACTTCGTTCGCGTGGAAGTCGTAAGATACACAGTACACTTACTATAAAAACTTATTTAAACATTAATTTCGGAAGTCGGTGTCTTTGGTATAGTATTTTCGTTTTTTGCCACCGTCTTCCGAAATTAAAGATAATTTTTCACTTTGTAGTGTTTTTTTGGAAGTCGGTTGTTTTTTTTTTATAAATAAGTTTTTATTTTCCACTTTTTATGTGTGGTACCTACCCCACCCAAATTCGTATACCTACCACTACTTGCTAAGTAAATAACAGTGACGGGAGGTTATTATAACATCATTAATATACACTAAATGGAAAAAATACGTATTATTAAAGCTAACTCAAAAACCACTCATCAGAATTTGACCAAATTTATATGCGACCACAGGAGTATACCCTTTCAAATAACAGTATAGGAGTATGTGGTTATTTTTATTAACACTCTCACCGCCATGTGGTACGCCGGCCGCCCACGTAAATTCTAGTGCATCAAGCAACTGTATATATGCGTGGCGGTGAGAGTGTTAAGTTATTACGTATATGTTGTAACACTAAAGCTAGACAGTGCTTATAAGACTGACTTGTACCTACATCCACGCCACGACTGCGTTTGAAAAGAGCGGCTAAGCCCATTGATGCAGAACATAAAAACTGCATAGATGCAGTATAAGCACTAAGCGGGGCATTTGTACTTCGCAAGAGCCGGATTATGTCTACTTAGACGAAGATACTCGAGACATGATATCCCTCAACCATCTACTTTGTACTACGCTTATACATAGTAAAAAGTCATAGTGATACGTCTCGCATGACGTATGTAAGTATCTACTCTGCTTAGACCTGCCAGACTACCTAATCCATACTAAAACTATGCGAAAGTAACTGTCTGTCTGACCTTTTCACGCCTTAAAACGGCTGGACGGATCTGGATGAAATTATTACCCCGGTACCTAATACGTTCTCGTGGTATAATTTCTGACCTTCACGCGGGTGAAGCCGCGGGTCTAATAGTTCTTGGCAGATCTGCTGAAAATTACACCTCTGAAGTTTTCTAGCCATTCCATTTAAAACATCTGCTAAGCCATCCGGTAACAGCTAACTTCGGTATCCACACTACCTATGTAGCGAGTTACTGTGAAAAACGTTTTAATCTCTCTCTCTCTTTAATACGTCTCAGTACCTATCTAATTACAGAGTTGATACTGAAGTGCACTGCCGATCACAATTGACAAGAGTTTATTCCAAATGTGGCGATGCTAAGGTTTGTATGTCGGCTCGATATTGCTATAGCAAACACCAGGCGCCGACCGTAAGTCTGCTTATCCTCAATGGTAAAGTATGAACGTTGATAGTCACATTATGGCTGCCAAACGTTTCGGAACGCATTACAGCGTCACGGCTGATGAAGAAACGCAATGGCTGCTCTTCTTATAAGGTAGATTGAAGAAATTCAGCATTTTCTGAACAAAGTAGGCTTTTAGAAACAATTAAAAGGTTTTCTTTCTTCCTGCCCTTGAGGGAAAACTTTTTAAATTATAGGTTCATTTGTTCCTCGGAGACCTTGCGCCATAACGCCATTGTCACATAATATAAGTACGTGATAAGCAAGCGCGTGCCCTGTACGCCAACGACACAAATATGTGACAAAAAATGCGGTGCACTTTATCACGAAATAAAGAATTAAATCATTAATTTTGTGTGTATTATTTGTTTACTGCTTAATTTGTGCAATTTTATTTTTTCTATAATCGATACCGTTGGAAAATTAGATAAGTATGTTTTTTCAAAAACCCTAAAATCGATCCTTGCGCTTCGATGAAAAACCCTAGAAACTTACCAATTACGGTGGTTGGTACCTTTTATGAACTCAAAGCATCATGTGAAATTAGTTAACTTGCACAAATTAAGACCCACCGTCGTAAAAAAAAATCGTAGTTGTATGTCATGCCGTTTAAGAGATACAGCAATTTGCTAAACGTTACCCCAGCGGCATCTTGAATAACTGAAACCTCAAGACGCACAAATTTCATTTTTTGGGCACAATTATGCACAAATTACATCTTTCTAAGTAGCTAGTTTGTAAATTAGCTACGACCACCACCGGTTAAAAAACATGCCACTGGGGTAACGTTACTCCAGCGGAATCTGTTTTTCGTGAACATCTTTGGATCGGCTGGACGCACAAATTATAAATTTCGGGCACAATTACACGAAATGATGTAATAATTATCTATCTGTCAAGCCGAAATCCTGAAAAGCGACATTCCGCTGGCGTAACGCACACTTATCAAACTGTCGTGAATTTACCATTGCCATAAACATTTCTAAAAAAAAAAGGTTATGAACTTAAACCTAAAGCACTTTAGAGATATCCGACATTTCCTTTAACTTCCTCAGTTGACATAGTAAATGGTAAACCAAATAAGCAGCTAAATGTTCACCACAGCGGCTGTTGAACCCTCACACATGGGCAAACAAGGATAATAAATAAGTGAGCTATACAATCTGCCTTTTACTTACAACCACCCACTCCAGCGACCCAATTCGTCCTTAATTGAATCGACTTCAGGCCGGCCTTTGGACAAATTGCCTGTTCGAGCTCTCACTTAAGTTTTTTCAGTTGAAATACACTAAAAGCAACGATTATTTAGGTTCACGAACGCTTCAAAGGTTACGAATGAAAGCCGGAAAGTCAGACGCCATTCTATGATCTTTCCAATTATAAATTATAATAAATTGGTTCGTAGTTACGAAGTAAAGTTCAAAGGTACTGTAATCGCTAAGAACAAATTTCAATTAAGGTTATTCAAACTCAGATCAAAACGCAATGCAGTAAATACTTACGTAAGTTCGCTAAATGCGGATGTCCACAAACTATAATACCTACACCAACACACGCCGAAAATATAATTACAAACAATACAAAACTGGTTAATAAAAAAAACACTAACAGAGCTTCGCAACGATCAGAAAAAACAAAAGCAAATGGAACACAAGTTGAAATTAG
The DNA here is from genome assembly GCA_947568875.1 of Fissipunctia ypsillon. NCBI lineage: Eukaryota > Metazoa > Arthropoda > Insecta > Lepidoptera > Noctuidae > Fissipunctia > Fissipunctia ypsillon. The sequence goes on along the minus strand of OX387643.1, from coordinate 22,045,136 downwards.
AATTGTTTTGAATAAGTATTGCACTAGTTCGGGAAAGATCGCGTGTTTTCGCAGAGCAGCCGGTAAGCGACGGGCAGCCGGAATGCGGGTGAAACGCGAACTGACTGAAGATTGTTTCCACAAGGGACGCGGGTATTGGGGTGAAAATAGGGTGAAGCGGGGGCGTACCGCCGACCCGGCTTGAATGGACGCGCCGGCTACGCAACGCATGACGGTTTTCCGACCGACGCCAACGGACGATCACAGAAACGCTCCTCCGACGTTTCACAATGAATGTTTCTCTAATTATTAAGGGTTGGTAATTCGAATGTTTTCTTCTTGGCCAACATCGGGAATGTCGGAGATAACGATAATGAGTTTGAGACTTGAGAAGCGTAAAATAACAAAGTTTAGGACGACATGGGTACGTTTAATAAGTTTTGACTGCGGAAAATAGGCATACAACCTTTCAAGCTTTAAGATAAAACGTGTTCTATTTTACTTCTGCCCAAAATATTTGAGTCGACGACCTTTGTCATTGATGATATTTAGCTATTATGTCTTACAATTTGCAAATGGAGCACTTCACTATTGATTGGACTCTACGTTCGATTCCAAGGAAATGAACACGTTGTTAATGTTAAATTAACTTACATTAAACTTTCTTAATTATGTTTAGAAATGTAGGCACGTGTTTGCTAGCACCCATGATATGCTTAATTTCGTAGTCATGCGAGGTCAGAGTAGGGCTCGACTGACAAGCATTACTGACAAGCTGTCGCGACTAATGCTATACTCAACTCTTTATTGCGTGGGGAGGTGTAATCAACATGATAAGTTGAACTTTAAATTCGTTGAAATATTATGTATGTTTCTCTCCTCGTTAACTACATGGCTATAACTTCTGTTAGAGCGCCAGAGGCTAGACCCTTCAAATACAGTTATGTAGGCAGGGAGAGGGTGGTGTCTATAGTCTATGGCAATGGCACATACCTACACCCTAGCCACTAGGCCACTAGGTGGGTACAGCTATGTGTATCTACAGAGTCGGTAGGTAGTACAGACTAGCACATGGTACATGACCACTGCCAAATCCCATCTTTGTAGAACTACAACTTGAAATACACATCAGAATGAAATACTGACAAGTAATAAACAGTCCTAAAGAAATTAATTACAGGTAGATACAGCTTGGCCAAAAAGCCGTGAAAATAATCGTGGCGCCACTATCATTCATGTTGTAACCCAGTATAGTACGACAAAAACGGTTTTGATACTTAGGTTTTTTTTTACAATTAATGTGAATATTGGCGGGTTTTATGAAAAAAAGAAAAGCTCTGAAACGCTTTTTCAGCCTACGATAACATTTGCAGTTATTTATTTTAATGAATTAATAATAAAATTGTTAGGTATTTCAAAATACCTTGATGTCAACTAACCCCACATTATGTGAGACAATTTTATGTTTTACAAGACCCCAGATCAGTACCCAGACCCCAGATCGCCTTATAGTGATGGATTTGCCTAAAAAATACTATAGAAAAAAAATACGTAAACGTATACTTGCGTGTATACGTTTACGTACGTAAATACTGTACTAATGTTATTTTTATGATGTACATAATAAAGAGTATTCTATCTATCTATCTATAGTTATTTTTGTTCAGTGATTTATGCAATATTAACAAAAAGTATCAAAATTATTCAAACGCGCTGCATTCCGAATGTGTTTTGTAAACATAACCTCAAATTCGTGAATTTACATTTCAATAATTGAAATACACACATTACATCTGATTAGACTCACATCGTTGAGATCGGAACAAAATTGTCCGGCCTCGAGTTCCGCCAAACATCTCACGTACACATTATAATTTATCGCTCTTGCGAAGCTGCGGATAACAGATCGGTTCATTATGAACAGTATAGGTCACCAGATCACCACAATAACGCAAATAAATAAAAATAAACACGAGAAACAGTCACCGATTACAAGAAATGACAGAATATGTACCTTACTCGAAGAGGTAGAGTGAGTGTTGCCAATGATTAAATATTTTAGTTCTCAAACTGTACGACACTTCATAATCTTGCAAATAAAATTATAAACACTGATCCTCCTAATTAACCTAAAAGCCCACCCTGATTCCTAATTCCATTAAAACTATCCACTAATAAAATAACAAGCACAAAAACCGAAATAAAAGGGATCATGTAATAATACTAAGGCGCCATTCATTACGCACTTCAAAAAAATAATTCCCGCCAAATATTTACTAGCGATGTGACGTTAGAGGGGCCAAAGAGCAGTATTCAAATGAATTAAAATCGATAATGAGTACTCCACTAAATCTAGACGGTGCGGCGCGTCGCGTCAGGGGTTGTGCACCGCAGATAGCGAGGGGCGCAACACCCTCGTAAATTGCGCCCTCTTACTAGATTAGGTGCTTTGTTTCCCATTCTAAATAGTACAAGTGTAGAGACTACTTAACAGTTCATGCTCAGGATACGCCAATCAAAAGTTTGGTAGACTTTTGTCTTTCAACTGACATGTTGACCAGTCCAGACTACTTAAAGTTGGGGGTATGTTTACCCCTTTGCCAATAAAAGGAGGGATGATGGTGAAACATGGTATATTACGTGTCAAACTTTATGGCGGCTCTGAAGTGCGCTAAAAGCTGCGCAGTACCCCACCCCTCACCCCCGCTAAGACGCTGATACAAGTATTTGTTATACTACGGCTACATTGTCTCGCTCTCTCTCGCCCACCACCCTTCGTCTCGCTGTACAACAGAGAGCGCGCGAAGTATAGTTCGCGTTATCGTGACAATGTGGCCCCAGCTTTACTGCGCAGTGCCTCATGTTCCGAGCCGCCATAAAGTTTGAATCGGATTGTAATCCGCCACTCGACTCAAAAGTTGTTTGGCTTCACTAGGTATCGATCAGTGCCATCTGTCGGTCGGATACGCCTCGACAGCGACAGAACGAGTGAGGTAAGATTGCCGTTCGGGGCACCGGCAACGATGTTGTGTCTCTGTCGCAGATGGATTGTAGTATCCGCTGTTTTACAAAAGCGCTACTTGTTTTACACAACAGCGCCGTTGTTCAGCTGGATTGTCATTGCGCTACGCTTTACAATGCTGCTACCCACATTTAGACGTATTGCAGAATAGTTTATCTGCAGTCAGAATAAGAGTTTGACGTGGCTTTCAATGTCGAATCCGTCGCAAGAACTAAGCTAGGGTACCATGACCAGGCGTGCGTGCAGAAAACCTCCTCGTGTGCCTGATATTTGCTGGTCCCTTATGGATACGTTCGAGGGGAAGAGCAGTTGTCGGGCTGGTGCACCCTGCGCATGGACAATAATCTCTTCTTGAAAAAGGTGTAGGAGTTTTTCAGAGAGAGTATTGTTAATGGCGAATTTCTGCGGGCGGGGAGCAGTATGCTCCACGTCGTTCTTCCACGTGTACCTCTGATTAGCAGAGGGCACAGTGGAGGAACAAGGGAGGTGGGTTGCTCCTGATCGATCGATGTTCGTCGATTGACACTGGATGTGACCTTGCCACCACGGTGCAGGCGCACCAACGTGGCTATTATTTCTCCCTCAAGAGCATTCTTGAGGAGAGAACTATCGACGGGTTTGCTGAGTCGGGTTAGCCGGACAGTAAACGGAGGCATGCTTAATGCCACCGTCGGGGGCTTGGCTTAACCGCCCGGCCCAGAGGAAGGACACCTCTAAGATAAAAAACCACCTAATCCTAAGCTTTGAAGCGTGGCGAGAGGATGAGTGGCTGGTGGAGGACCAGTCGCTAGCGCTTCCCCTGTAGATACCTGCCGCACTCTACAGTATATAGGCTTACCTAGTGCAAGAGGCTCTGCCTAGGTGGACATTTATTTCCTCACTACTCGTGGGAACAACATGGAAAACACAAAAACAAAAAGTGAGTGACGTGCCTAGTTTATTGGCGAAGGTACCGCTTGCCGGCGACGACGGCAACAAGAGTCGAGGAGGCTCCCGTTCCTTAGGGAACACAAGCACGTCCGACCAGGACTCGCGCGGGTGTTCCAAATTTTTCCGCTCCGCGGATTCCGTTTATCGCGGTGTCTTCGGAGTTTGAAGGAGAGGCAAAGGTACGAAGCCGTTGAACAGTCTAAAATCATAAAAACTGAATATTTTGTATTTTATTTGGATGTTGAACACGAAAGAATGTTATTTTTCTCAAACATGCTAGGAAATTCGAGCATTATTTTGACAACCTTCTTCGAGATAAATCGAAAATACTTGGTCAAATACATGCGAGCAGCGGTCGACAATGTTAGTATTGTTCAGGACAGAGGACTAATCTAGCAGCAATGAAATGCACACGAACACTACTACAAGATTTATTGTCAGTATCCACAGGTTTTAAACTATTACAATTCACTGAATTCGGGTAAGGAGGGCTGCAGTACAATCTTTTTATCAACGCGGTTAAACTTACGAGACTACGACTAGACTAGTGCACTCTTTGGAGTCTGGAAGCGAACAGAACAATACAATGAAAATCGAGTTTATAATACAATGTGGGCGGAAGGAACACGCGTTTACAATCTATTTCCGGTTCTGGAAGTTTCTAGAAGATTCTAACTGGTTCTACAGTGCTGCCTCTAGTGTCGAGAGGCGATTACTACGACATTCATTCATAATATAACATTAACTCATTCATAAAACAGCGCCTCCGGTGTCGGGAAGCGCAAGCAGTTATCGAAATTATGCGTAAATCGTTCGTTGATGCTGCCGCCCTCTAGTGGCGAGTGACACACACGTTAGGATGCTTGTTAGACTGCTTCCGCTGCGCGACAACAGAGGACGCTACTTGTATATCAGTCACAAGTATCAAAGAATATACTACTCTCTGACGAGAGGTTAGTATGAAAATCCATATCTGTCGTGTAATTTGAAAATGGAACGAACTTTTTACTTCGACACGTGGCAACTAAGGAGGTTACATAGCAAAAGATTTTATTTAAATTTCGACTTCGCTTGCTTATAGAGCTGCATAAAGTAAAAAAAGAAACAAATGAACACAAAGGCGCGTGAAAAATTGTCGTTGTTCGTCATTCATTGATTCTGGAATTTATAATTCATTTACTTAGTTTGAATTTCCGCTCATTATTTGAGAAAAGTACTATACTAGCTTGGCCGCAACCAGGTATTAATGGACTCGCGTATGTGTTCCTCGGCTTCGCCTCGGCCCACATTGTATATAAAGGTGTTTAGCCTTCGGCAGGGAGAAGAAGAACAAAAGAAATAAAATGGGATTATGGAAATGTTATGCAGTGTTGAGGAAGAATATAATATTGGTTGTAAAATGTAAACTACAGGATTATCTGAGATAATATTTAATAAATGGTTATGCATAATTTGCATGACATTTAACGGTACGACGGCAAAAGAGCAGAGAAAGCGGAAACGGAAGAAACCACAGACAATGGTGTACATTTTTCTTCGTAATACTCTAACACCCCCCTTCAATGTTAAATTACATTATAACAATTTAAGATTGCCTAAAAATAAACTTAACAGAACGCATTTGTACTTATCTTAGTTACTCTGTATACAAACACTCACTAATACAAATCCTGCTCTAAGTCACTAGAACCCTATTACAAACCTATTACAACTTATTTAGTTTTACATAGGTGGCAATCTAAGTATTCAAGTTACATTAAAATAAACACTTAAAAAGATCATAATAAAGTTTTTCACAAAGTAATTTTTAACTTATTAATGAAGTAATTATGTTTTACAGGACTTAATGGTTTCGTGAAAATATCAGCAGCATTTTCATTTGTTCGTACATATGAAATAGAAAACATATTCTTGTTTACACAGTCTTTTATGAAGTGAAATTTTATGTCAATATTTTTAGTGCGTCTACTATTCTCATTACATTCAATCATTTTAATTGTACTTTGATTGTCAATTAACAGATATACTTTAGTGTGTTTGCAGTTAAAATTAGTAAGTACACCTTTCAGATATATAAGCTCCGATGAAACTACTGCTGCTGCTATAAACTCTGCTTCAGCTGAGGAAAGCGCAACTGTTGATTGCTTCTTCGAAAACCAAGATACTAAGTTGTTATTATAAAATATAGCACAACCACTAACACTCTTTCTGTCCTCCTTATCACTAGCCCAATCAGCATCAGAGTAGGCTACTAGTTGATTTTCACCTGAGTACTTACTATAAGTAAGACATTTATCTCCCGTTTGCTTTAAATATCTCAGGGCTCTTTTAGCTGCAGTCCACAATGACTTTGTGGGTTTATCTAGATACTTACTGAGGAATGATGTTGCATATGTAATATCTGGTCGTGAAATTGTAGAAATATATATGAGACTTCCTATAAGTTCACGATAAGGTACGTTTTTTATTATCTCCTCTTCTATAGTAGAGATACCTTGCTCCATGGGTGTTTGAGCTCCTTTTGACTCATTCATTCCCAATATTTCTACTACTTTTTCTATTAATTTTTTCTGACTGATTTTTAGCTTTTCATCTTCTCTTGTAATTTCCATGCCTAAGTAATCTTTTATTTCTCCTAAATCTCTTACTTTGAATTCTTCTTTAACACGTTCAACGCCACGGAATAAAATGATAAATTTCCATTCAGGCCATGTCGGACAATGTTGGGCGACATGAGTTATCTTCATATTTATAAATATTTCCGCAGTTATGCAAAAGTTTAATAAATGATTTGTAAGTTAAAAATGCATATTTATTAATATTATTAATAAAACGAAAAGTCGATTTTTAGTCAATTTCAAATTTTTTGTGTGGCCTATAGGGAAAGTTAAGTGTCGCCCAGCATTGTCTGACATGGCGTTGAACGTGTTAAGTTTTTCTATTATTTGTTTACTTTTTCCCATTATCAATATGTCATCAACCCAAATTAGTAACCATACGTTTTCTTTTGTATAAAAGCAAAAATCATATCTTTATTGCTTAAATCCTAACTCACTTATGTAATTGTGAAATCTTTCATTCCAACATTTTGGAGCTTCACGTAGTCCATAAAGTGCTTTGTACAACTTTAGTACTTTTCCTTGTTTAACTTCCACTCCTTCAGGTGGTTTTAAGTACATTTCTTCGGTCAATGTTCCATTTAAAAAGGCGGTTGGAACGTCAAGTTGCTTCAGCGGTAAATCTTCTTCTACAGCTTGACTAAGCATCATCCTTATTGTCTCTTACAACTGGTGAATATACATTATAGTTTCTGTCTGTTTGAAAACCTTTAGCTACTAGCGTCGCTTTCTTTCTTCCATCTTGTTTTGTTCTAAATATCCATCTTTTATCTATAGTTTTGTTGCCCTTTGGTAGTTTAGCTTCTTGCCACGTCTCTAGTTCTTTTAGTGAACTGATTTCTTTCTTGATTGCTTCTTTCCACTCTTCTCTCTTGTTTATTGCTTCCTTGAAAGTCACTGGGTCACTGTCACTCGATAAACAATATGGTATGTAAGCATCTTGAATATTTTCAGCTACTTCATCCTCTCCTAGTTCATAGTCTTTAAGATATTCTGGTTTCTTCGTAGTTCTTTGTGGTTTATTAGACTGATGAGGTTCATGAACTTTTGCTCGGATTTCTATGCGCTCATGTTCTTTTCCTTGTATTTTATCTTCTACTTCTCTTCTTTCCTTCTCTTCAGCCTCATGGCCTTCTTCATAGTAGTATGTATTTATATCTCTTTTCTTGTTCTTCTCTGTGTATTTTATGTCACACTCGTTGAATCTTACATCTCTGGATATTATTATTTCATTTGTTTCAGGGTCCCACAATCGATAACCGTTCTCAGCATATCCTACCATTCTTGATTCCTTGGCTCGATTGTCTAACTTATCTTGTCTGGGTATGCCGAATACTCTCAGTCTTGAAAGATCTATTTTTTGTAGCATTAACTCTTGTGGTGTTTTGTAGTTTATGACCGATGATGGACATCTATTCAGTTGATATGTCGCACATGCCATAGCTTCTGTCCACAAATATTTCGGAAGTCCAGTTTCATTCAGAAGAATACGCGCTCTATTGTATAGTGTACGATTAATTCTCTCCGAGACTCCATTCTGTTGTGGTGAGTATGGCTGGGTATACTGCACCCAAATTCCTTGATATCTGCAGAATTCTTATAATTTTCTGTTCTTAAATTCCCCTCCGTTATCACATCTAACGTTCTTTACTTTGACTTCATTTTTCTTTTCTAGGTTTCTGATATAGTTGATCAAATTATCTGTTGCTTGACTCTTGTATTGTAAAAAGAACGTCTTGCAGAAATGAGAATAATCATCTACAATTACTTGAAAAAATAACTCGCCTTTTAATCCTTGGTGGCGGACTGGTCCTACTATATCTGTATGAATCAATTCTCCGACATGAAAAGATCTTGGTTTCTTTATTGGTGCAAACGGTAATCTAGTTGACTTACCTAACACACAGGGGCCACAAGGTTCTTCGCTTGATGGCAGATTCATCATGCGTAGGGTTCTTCTATTCAGGTGTCCTAGCCTCCTGTGCCAAATATCATCTTTGACCTCAGCGCTGTAGCAAACCTTATCACTCAAGCATACCTTCAGTTTTAAAATAAACAATTTTCCTAAACAAATTCCTTGTACGCATTCATTTGAGTTTGTTTTATAGATTTTTACACTTTCTTTACTAAACTTTACTTCATAATTGTTTGCTACTATCTTTTTCACAGATATCAAGTTAAATTTTGTATTTTTAACTATCAGTGCCTCTAAATTTATAGTTTCACTTTTATACGTCATTTTAATAGAACCTTTCTTTTCAGCTAGTAAGAAATCCCCATTCGCTACATATATTTTCACAGGTTGACTTAAATTTTGCACATTTGACATATAATTCTCATAACTTTCGCTTATAATGTGTTCCGTGCAACCTGAGTCTACTACCCACTGAATGTCTTTATTCTCACTACATTTATTTACAAAATTACAGTGTTCACTAATACCAGTTGTTATGAAACTGTAGTCATCCCTTTGTTCCTCGCTTATTGTCACGTATGACCTTTCTTCAGCTCGTTGCCTCGGCTGGTATCCTCTTGCTGTTGCTCTTCCTCGAAGAAACCCTCGTCATCGTTGAGATCCTCGTCCTCGTTTTGATTTGCAGTCCCTCGCTATATGTCCAGTCTTATTGCAAGTGTAGCAAGTAACGAAGGCAGTTTCTCCATGGCTGGGATTTCTTATTCGTGTCTTCTCAGTCCACTTCAGCTCTTCATCCAGTAGTCTAGCTGTCACAAACTCCAATTTAATATCTGCGGGTCCTGACAGGTCACTGTTGCATTCTATGGCCGTAATCACTGTGTCATATTTTTCATCCAAACCGGTAAGCAGACATGCAGTCTCTCTCATTTAAGATTTCTTGCGCACACTCTAGTTCTCTGATAATGTTGTCAAAGGAGATGTTTCAAAATGTATGGAGCCCCGGCCATGTATTGGTGCACCCTACTAAAAAATGGGGAAACATAATTAAAACAGTTTCCAATCATCCAATTACTTTTAATTGGCTTTGTTTGGTAGTAAAGTACAAGAATGTACAATTGAAATTGCAACACACAACAAAAACCCATCATGGCGGTAAGTTGTCATGTTGATTGATTATTGACGTTTGACATGTTCTGTCATATTACATAGTCAAAGAGAATCATAACATTGTCGTACTTTTAGTCTTCTGCAATATTATTTTAGATCTAATTGTAAAGTCGAAAATCTATTAAAGAAATCTGACAGATTATAGTAGCTTGATGTACTGGCGTCTGTACATAAAGTATAATCCAGTTAAGCAGACGACAACCTCATAGGTTTTGTTTTGCATGTTTACTTATAGCATAAACGTACAGAATACAAACATTCAATAGTCAAAATATTAACTCAGACAAAAACAATGTAGCGATCTTTTGATTCAATTATCAAAAACAAAATCACAAAATCCAAAAAACGAAAGCTAGGTTGTTAAAAATAACTCGAGAGAACAGAACATCAGAATACGATCGACATCGAAAGCGACTGAACTGACAGTAGACAATTCACGATCTATGATCAATGGTCGATCTATGGTTTACTGTCATTGGTTTTTTAACCACAGAGTACCTAAATTGGCGAGACGCCATATTGAAAGTCGATAAAAAAACTGATAAATATCAAATTATTACAAGAGAAATATGCATTTATGCAATTTATCAGTATTTTTCCCGAACTCCACGGATTTTTCTCGATTTTTCGAGGTATTGTACATATTCTGGGCCCATTTTGAAACATCTCCTTTGTTGAAATAATCCTCAAGCTTCTCCCCGGGTATTTGTTTTAGATTTAGCAATTTTCTTCGTAGTTGAATAGTATTAATTATGCTTTTGCGTTGAAAAGTTTCAGTTTTTCAATCATAGCCTTTGCAGTTTCACATGTGTTCACAATATTCAGGTAACGATCAGGTAGACATTGAACTATTACATTTTTCGCTTTTGAGTTTGCGGCAACAAGTTCCTTTTTCTTGGACACGTCATCTATTTTAGCCGGATCTTCTGTGAGCGTATGTAGCACATATTTTTCTTCAAGTATACTTTACACTCGGCAGAGCCAGTTGTTAAAATTATCTCCTTTTAATTGCAGAAAATTCAGTGCAGTAGCCATCCTCGAAATTTTAAAATTACTGGTTTCGTATTTTCTTCTTATATCGAAAATAGTCGAAACCTTCTATACATTCTTCCTGGACCCATAACCTGTTGAGGAAGAATATAATATTGGTTGTAAGATGTAAACTGCAGGATTTTCTCAGATAATAAATGGTTTTGCATAATTTGCGGTACGACGGCAAAAGAGCAGAAAGCGGAAACGGAAGAAACCACAGACAATGGTGTACATTTTTCTTCGTAATACTCTAACATGCAGATGCTGCAGCAGCTGCGCGGAAACTTATGACGTGCTTCATTTGTCAGACTTCGAATGAATTACCCTTTTTGCTTTTTACCATCGAGATATAAGTACTACGTTAGTACTTATATCTCGATGCTTTTTACCAATGATGTTATAGTGGTCCTAATTCCCTAACTAATATCCTGCCTGCAAATGAATCATTTTGAGAAAAACTGCTTATATTGAGTTTAGCAGGTACCCGGTGTCGTTACAAATAAACAATAAAATAATATAAGCACTTCATTTTTTTCAAAAAATGTTATGTGCATTGTAAAAAAACCTTGGAACACTATCAATGTTGGAACCTAAAATTTAAACGCTAAAATTAAAGATTTATTTTCTCCAATAACAATCCAATAATAATGCAGCTACGTTTAGTTACCATTCGATGTGGCTTAAAAACAAAGCTTTAGGATGTGTTCACTTTCATATATGCTTGGGATACAAAATTAATAATGAAAAAATAGTGATAGTTCTCTTAAAAAAATATTGTATTGTATTATTCTAAATCAATTGTAAAACAATGGTTGCAAATAAATTGAAAGTATTATGTTAATGAATGCAGTAACTAAACGTTCACTTCGTTGTGAGTTTTCTCAGCCGCTGGCTGTGTCTGCTGTTTGGTTCATCAATTTATTAATTTTTAGTATAGTGGAAATGTGTTAATAGTTATTAATTTGCCTAAAATTAATACTGGATATACTTTTGATCTTTATATTAAAAAAGGTAAGATTTTTTTTGCAAAATTATTAAACTCCGGACGTCTTCCAAAATATAACGTTTCATCTTTCGTATTGTATTAACATTTTTATCAATCTTCAGTAAATAACCGAAATACTGATCAAGTTATCATCATAGTCATTTCTATTGAATGTATTCTCTCTTTTGCCCCACATTGATTTTCTTATTACAGGTTATTATCGACCTGTCAAGAAGACATTTTTTTCGTGAAGCTGTACTTGCAAAATTCGCAAAATAGGAGACGAAAACCCCTTTAAGTTTTCAAATTTCATATCGAATCTGCCACCAATAGTAAGTTTGATTAATTTTCATTATGTTAAAACCGTAAAAGGCGTGTTACATCTTCAAAGGCATTTAAATTGATCTTTGAGGTGTGTAGGTAAACATTTAGCTGATTTCATTGCTGTTTAAGGGTGTTTTATTATTGTAAGTTATCAGTTTTATTGTGTGTTTGTTAGTCTTTTAATCGGCTGTATTTCTTTACATTGTGTATTATCGGAGTGTAGACACGAATACTAAGTGTATAACCTCTAAATGCTTACAATGAATCCTATATCATGATTCTGTCACACCCAGCTGTTTAGATATCTAACTCACGCAAGGTTAGATTTAGATTAAACTTCTTCATATTTGGGTGATGATTCCAAGAGGTTACACCATTTGATGGAGTATTGTACATTGTCTTACAAAGATAAGTGGAAATAAACTTTGTATTGTCAACACATAGCTGTGAGAATAGTAAGCTGTGTTTACTAAAACATATTAATCAAATTAAACATTAAGTTAGTCATTTACTCATAAAGTAATGGCTGCAATGCAGGTTGGAGTCTTGCAATGATCAATTTTGATTTACAGGTCAATATACTGAATTACAAACAAGTTCAAAATTTAAAGCAAAATTAAAAACAAATACTATTTAACATTATTCTTTATCACTGAATACTTCTTTCTTAGCATTATTTGAAAAGTTCAAAAAATATGAAAATGTTATATTTAATAATTGCGTTTCAAATTAAACCAAATGTAAAAATGTTGACTTGTAATCATCTTTTAATTATGAATTCTGGATCACAATTATATTTATCAAGCAATGAAACTAGTTTTGCTGATGAAAACAGCAGCATAAATTACTCTGCAATTATTACTAATTATCAGATAATCTTGTTTGTGGTATTGGGTGCAAAGTACATCGTTTTCTTGCAAGGCATTCAACTTTGGTTGTCCCACAACAGTGCTTGTTCCATATTCAGTCTTTCCCGGCTGTCTTTATAATGTGGTTGGGCCGTCTAGTTGGGAAGGGATCCCACCATATGCTTGCCAATTGGCACTCTCCACTCAAGGAATCTATGGCTATTATTGTAGCTAAATCCTCTCCACCATTCTGACTGAGTCAAGCTTTCTATTTATACAAATTCAAAACAACTGCAACATTTTTCATTGTTCAGTAAAAAAAATTATTATAATATTTGCTCAAAGAAACAACAATACTTAAAAAGCTCAAGTTTGTACAGGTTAAATAAATAAAACTGATTATACCAGTCCTTCCACACTTGATGAAAGCATTAAACAACATTTTTCTCTAGGCCAATAACAATAACATAAATTATTTATGTGACAGTATGTCTTGGAAACATTGTATTGAACAACAACCGAATCGCTGTGATTGCATTACACAAAGTAGGTATGGAGCCAAATGCAATTTTTAAAACTCTCCATATGCTTGGTATTAGTAAAATGTTTGTGTACAGGGCTATTAATAGGTACAATGAGACCTCCTCGGTTTGTGACAGAAAAAAGATCTGGCCGTCCACATAGTGTTCGTACGAAAAAGGTGGTCAAAGCAGTAAGGGAAAGAATTCGAAGAAATTCTGTCCGAAAGCAAAAGATTTTATCTCGGGAGATGAAGATAGCACCTAGAACCATGTCGCGTATTTTAAACGATGACTTAGGACTTGCAGCCTATAAGAGACGTAGGTACTGGTCATTTCTTAACTGATAATTTAAAAAAGAATAGGGTGGTAAAATCGAAACAACTACTGACGCGGTACACAAAGGAAGGTCACAGAAAAAAAATTCTTTACGGATGAGAAAATTTTTACAATTGAGCAACATTTTGAACAAACAAAATGACTGTATTTATGCTCAAAACTTTAGAGCTTCCTTAGGGACGCTTCCCAATTAGTCGACAGAGTGCAACGTGGGCACTATCCAACTTCAGTGATGGTTTGGTGGGGTATTAGCTATGAAGGAGTGACTGAGCCATACTTTCGTGAAAAAGGTATCAAAACATCGGCACAAGTGTATCAAGATACCATTCTTGAGAAGGTAGTGAAGCCCCTTAACAACACCATGTTCAATAACCAAGAATGGTCCTTCCAGCAAGACTCGGCGCCGGGTCATAAAGCTCGGTCTACGCAGTCTTGGTTGGAAACGAACGTTTCGGACTTCATCAGAGCTGAAGACTGGCCATCGTCTAGTCCCGATCTTAATCCGCTGGATTATGATTTATGGTCAGTTTTAGAGAGTGCGGCTTGCTCTAAACGCCCATGATAATTTGAGTCCCTAAAACAATCCGTACGATTGGCAGTAAAGAATTTTCCCATGGAAAGAGTGCATGCTTCTATTGATAACTGGCCTCAACGTTTAAAAGACTGTATTGCAGCCAATGGAGACCACTTTGAATAAGCTTTATGTTTTATATGTATTAAAACACACACTGTAAAAGTAATAAATGTTATTTGCAACAGAAATTTTTTTTCTTTGTTTCAGTATTTATGGCAAGACTAGGTACATACGGATTTTTTTTTTGTTCTTTTCTTTTTGCTAACTTTTATTTTTCTTCTTATATACGTGACACATTGGTATTGATGAATTTTATATATACAATGACATGAATATTTACTTTGTAAAATGTTATATTATTTTAATTACTGTGAATGTGAAGACTATGCGGGTCCTTGTTTTTTTTCTCAGCTTTAATCATAGTCTGCTAGTTAGAGTAAAGTATGTGGCCTACCCAAATGACCTTTCTTTGGTATTGTTCGTCGAATCGTTGAGCTCCTTAACTTTTAAGTTGAGCTGTATGATTACTGACAGATGCTGGCACTGACTGGACAGGTCCACTCAATCTGTGTGGTTCTTTCTTCAAAAGACCATTTTAGACACCAACCTACATGGTCTTCACATGATTTGACCAAGATTATGTCTGGACTTTAAAAGAGACAGTGACCTCTGAGTTTCTTTTGGCCTTTCTTCTCAGAGTAGTCAGATAGGAAACGCCGGCCTCATCTAGTTTAAAAAAAAAAGTTTGACATGTAAAAGTGTTTGTATAAACCTACTTACAGAAATAAAATTTAAAAAAAACATGTACAAAATGTATTAAAGTTGTACATAATGATAAATCATCAGACAGTTCTTATCCTGACTGTTTTGAGGATAGATAACCATAAACCAATGTTAAAAATGTAACTAAATAACAGACTCATTCAGATCTGCTTTTGATAAAAACAACAAATTGTAGGATCTTTGATTTCATGGTCAAAGTTATATCAACCTAAATAATGACATGTTTATAGATGACGAACACACTACGGAAAATCTCCGTCCTCATTGCTCTTCTGTCTGATCATAAATTGAATATTTTACCAATTGAAATAGAATATAATTTACAAGGACGTACTCAAATACTGGAATTAGGACATTAACCAAAAAGACAGACAGACACACACAAGTGATCCTATAATCGTTCCGTTTTTTCATTTGACACAATGGAAACCTAAAAACGGTTTTATTGGCTTGTATATATATACTATTCTAATGACATTTTCAGTTACGCAGTAATAACAGCAATAAAATAAATAAACAATAAAAAGAATCTTACATTGTTTTATATAAATAATGGTTATTAATATTAATTGTAAGTAGTATTCAGCAATAGGTGTATGTATATGAATATTATACAAGGCTAGCCTAACCTAGAATAAGATTTTAATTTAAAAAAAACAAGCGGACATACTTCTGGCCTTACACAGCAGTCCTTTGATAAACATAGCATTGTGTTGAAAAACAATAAAAAATGTCTCTTGTTAATTTCTTGTTCCCACCAACCTGCAGCTCTAAGGTTTTGCTGAAACGTGTTTATTGTTCCCTACAATATTAAACATCTTTGGAGTTTTGCTAAACCTTATTTGTGCGTAAATAAACCACATTTTCTAATGTTACTATTAGAGCTTTCTATGACTTTATTTCCAATTTTATCTTGTGAGAAATGTGTCTGCAGAATAGTTTCTATCTTTATCACAATTATTTTGTTTTATTTTGTAATGTTTGTATCCTATTGATGACATTGACGAATAACTGATTGGTTGACAACACAGACAGGATGAGTTAAAAATTTAATTAATATACCTACTATCTCAGATTCATCTTCAAATATGGCGCGATAGTTATAAACACGATCCATCAGCGAAGTGTTTCGAAATATTACATAAAATAGGTACAGAAGGCCAGCCTCTTTAAACTAGGTATAACCTTATTTACAGGCATATTAGAAACATTTAAACTTAATGTCTAAAGTTGGCAACACATCAGCAAATCGCTTGGTGTTGTTAGTGTCGCCAACCATTGAAATATAATACCAAGCATCGAGCACTATAATATACAGTGTTCCTTCTGCTATACATATTGCTGTCAATCAAATTGTATTGTGTTGTCAGCAAGGTTAACTGAGCTCCTTAGTGATCGTAAGCGGCATGAGGCACACACCTCTTAAAATGACTACCTACAATGCTACAAGCTTATTTTAGCGCGTGACCAAAGTCGGAACTAACGCCGCCATCATATTTTGTCAGTAAAATGTCTGTACCAATTTCTCAAATGTTTGCCAACAACGCCCCCCTGTAAAAGATTCTTGTAGCACTCTATAGCACATAGCTTATTAACAAAAAATTATACTGAAATATCCTGTAACTTATTGGACAGGGTGGTAGAGCGATGCCACGTTGCAGTAAACGCACACGGAGCGGCGCTCCCGCGAGCGGGGGTGAAGTCCTGCCGGGGGCGACCGCCATTGACGAACACCATCACCACAAGAGATCTAGAAATAGCAGGTAAGACCACCATCATTCCCTTCCACTTCTCTTACGAACAAGGCAAGATCTTACAAAAGTGGTGGTAACTGATACTGCTCATAGATAGCTGCATCTTATGCTTGACCACCATAAAAATTGGATGACATTACTGCGATGTTTTGGTAGTATAGTCTTGCACTGCATGTTTATTTCTTTTATCTCCAGGTAAAATGTATTTAATCTATTAGCTTATCAATTTCAGTTCACGTCGACATTCCAAATCAGAAGACACGAGTTTTAGCGTAAAGAAATGTTTAACATGGTTTAAAGAATACACAACAGCCCTGGACCCTGAAGTATTGGGTGAGTCGGTACTCTATTATCGTCATCATTATCCATGTCACTGTATGATTGTGAACACCGTTAGTTTATAATCTATCTCGCGAAATTGTAAAATTGTCGATATATTGTGAACTGTGTCATACTGCTTATAATATAACGTATTAATTTTCGATAGTTTATAATCTATACATGTCAAACCGTCAAATTGTGAACAAACCTGCACTCACCGACGGGGTTCACAATCTGTCCGATTTTATTACCCGTAAAATTGTGAACCGTCCCTGATTGGTAGCCAAATGGGTTAGGTTAGAACTGTGGTGTGTGTGGGAACTGTGGAGGACATGGCCCGGCATACGCTGGCTGAGTGTGCCGCTTGGAAGGAGCCGTGCCGTGCCCTCATCTCTGAAGTAGGCAGTGACCTGTCGCTGCCGGCTGTCGTGAATTCGATGGTCGGCAGCGAGGAGTCCTGGAACGCGGTGGTTTCCTTCTGCGAGACAGTCATCTTGCAGAAGGAGGCTGCGGAAAGGGAGAGGGAGATCACATCCTCTCAACCGGCCCGCAGCAGGCGCACCGAGCGTCGGTGGAGGGCGGACAACGCCCTCTTCCAGCCCGCCTAAATGCGTCCAGGGGTGACGGACTCAGGGACGTCCGTCGCCCCCCATACATCGGACCCAAGGTGGCGGCGCGTAGTGTTCCGTGCGCGCCTCTCTTAGACGTCGTGGGGCGAGTCAAACACCTCACTCCCCCCTCGACACGAGGAGAGGGCCGCCGTGGCGGGTCGGCACCAGCCAGGGGTTGCGGAAGGATCGTACGCTCCCGCGACCCCCTGCGTAGGTATGAGATGGAACACCGGGGTGGTTTTTAGTCAGTGAGAGTCTGACAGACAGCTCCGCCCGCCCCAGGGCGGAGGACATCCAAGAGGATTTTCCACCCCCGAACAAACAAAAAAAAAGGGTGTCGTGGCTTTCCCAAGTCAATAAGACGAGGCTGGAAGCTGCCACTCTCTCTGAAGCGCTGCACGGCTCCAAGAATGGTGCGAATATTAACCAATCGTCTAAATCTCTGGCCGTACAGTTCTTGTGCCCGCAACATTATTTCACCTGCGTCGTGATAGCATATAGCCATATTCATGTATTCTTGGGATGAATACCGATACGGCATTTCGAAATTTTTTGCGCAAACGACACGCACAATACAGTGAAATGATTTTGGCGAACTCAAAGCTGCTCCCACGCCAAGGGCGGAAGACGTGAGGATTTTCCACCCCGGAGCAAAAAAAAAGGTTAGAATTGTGACCAACCACGCGCGAGTCCTAAGAGCGGTGCCGCCGGCCGGCGAGCGCTTCTCCCAAGTTGGTCGCATTTACTTGGCTATTTAGTATTAGCGCAAGGTGCGTTCGTCACATGCAAGTTTGATACCAGTTCACAATCTGTAGGTTTGACATGGATAGATTATAAACTATCGAAAAATAATGCGTTAAATTGTAAATGCAGTTCACAATTTTTCGATAGTTTATAATCTCGCGAGATAGATTATAAACTAACGAAGTTCATAATCTAACGGTGACATATACTATAAACCATCCGGAAAACTCTCTAAATAATGGTGAAAACCGCATCAAAATCCGCGCGGCCACACAGGCAGACAAAAACAGCGACTTTGTTTTATAATATTTAGAAATAGAGAAGTAGGACTGAGGTCAAATACTTCTACTATTTTTCTCGGCCTTCTATGTTCCTCCTTAAGCTATATACTCAACGTTGACAGTCAATTAATACGAGTTTATTTTATATTCACAGGTCCGGAAGGCATGGAAAAGTTTTGTGAGGACTTAGGTGTGGATCCTGAGAACGTCGTCATGTTGGTCATCGCATACAAAATGGGAGCAAAACAAATGGGCTACTTCACACAAGAGGAATGGATAAAAGGTATGTTATAGAAGAAAATTAACTAACAACTGAGAGTTTTCTGTTGAAACTTGTAATAATTAACTTAAAACTTAACCGACAATACAAAGCAAAAATACTTACTCTTATGATTCGCTCACAATAAACATTTGTATTTTGTTCCCTTTATTTTCTGTGAACTAGTGTTACAATAAGATTTTGTTATATTAATTCCTTTATTCATTCTGTTTCAGGACTAACGGAGCTACAATGTGACAGTGCACACAAATTGCAGAGCAAAATCGAATACCTTCGCAGCTTACTCAACGATCCCTATATGTTTAAGGCCATTTACAGATATTCTTATGATTTTGCTAGGGTGAGTATAGTTTCTATTACATATCACGCGAATGTATTATAAAGGCGAAAGTTTATGAGTGCTTGCTTGTATCTTCAATTCATCATCAAATGCATCAATCATTTATTATCATTAAATAAAAAATAATAACTTGACCGGGTCTTCCGCTCTGTAAGCAAAAGCGTTACCTTTACGCCACAAACCCATATAGTCCGATCAACGGGGCTTGAGTAACCCGAAAAATTTCCCCACCTCTGAAATTTAGCATGTGATGAAGTTAGGTGATACAGATTATAGATGTGATGTACAATAATCCAACATTTTTTTTTACGAGAAGTTGGGCATTTTCACCTAAACATGAAAATCGCTTATAACTCTCTGTGAATATTTCCTCAGCCTGAAATACTTTCTGTATACGTGCGTATGTACTAGTAAGAATAAGTATGTAAAGGAATCCAACGTTTTTTCGATTTCAGAGATACCCCAAAATTAACTTTTCACATTTTGTACTATAACTTCTACAGAAAAATTGCTCTGCTAATTTTTTTATATCCTTAAATACATAGGTTTGATTAGTTATCCAAAAGATTTTCCTTATTAAACATTTATTTTTTTTATTTTTGCTAAACTACGTACTGTGAAAAAAAAATCCCGTCCATTTTTATACCTATATTAGTCTTGATTTTATTTTATAACAGATTTATCAATTATCCGACAAATTTTCGAACATTCATATATTTTTAAGATATCATCATCATCTGCCTAGCCTTTTCCCAACTATGTTGGGGTCGGCTTCCAGTCTAACCGGATGCAGCTGAATACCAGTATTTATATATTTTTAAGATATGTTCGCTGATTTATGCTAGAGCGTAAGGGTATATTTATTTATGTATTAAAATCTACTACTGTAAGTACTCAATGCGACAGTGCGATCATTCACAAATATACTGGATGATTTTTTTACCGTCTCGAAATTTTTACAGGGTGTTCTAACCATGAATATGAACAACTTTCACTATGGGGCCAACTCTGAAATCACGAAAAAAAATCTGCTGATTCATACATTTTGGTCGAGTAGTATTGAACTTTTGTATGACAACCTGTAAAAATTTCGAGACGGTATAAAAAATCATCCAGTATACAGATAGTGCAATTCACGAAGACGCGCCCCACCAATTTTTGGTTGAGGGGATCGCGGGGTGCGGGGAGTTTGCTCCGAGCGGCAGTCGCGAACCGTCAGCGGTTCGATGCACACGAATACTACACTCTATGCTGCGAAAATCCAGACTCGTCACGAAAGTTGCTCTACTTTATATATTTTTAAAATGTCGAAAAAATCTCAGCGTGTTGTTCTTAAAAGCCAGGTATGTAAAGAAGTTTGTAGTTACTAAAATACATGAAATTAGCTAACGAAAGTAATTTAATTTTAATAAATAGCAAATTTTAGTAATAGTGGATTTCATTTCATCTTTACAAATAAGTAAAACTATGTAATGTTTTTTTTTTAATTTTAGGCAAGAGAAATTATTTCTAAAGTTTACGATTTTATGAAAAAAGAAGCAAGTAAAAATTATGCAGAAAAACTCACTGATGCGCGATGGAGAACCGCACAGGCTGTTGGAGTATCTGAAAGCACAGTGACTAGAATTCTACGCGAAAGAAAGGAATATACTAATATAATGAAGCAAACTACAGTACCTGCTATGGAATCGAATATAACTATAGAGACGGATGCGATAGTTCCTATAGCCCCAAGTGCGGAGAGTACAACAGAGCCGACTACGGAAGCGGATATTGAGTCTGAAAATGAAGCGAGTACGTCGCATTCGAATTTAGTATACAGAAGTGCTTCTATTTTTACATCACCTATGAAGAAGAGAAGGGTAAGACCATGAAAAATTAATTTAGACGAATTTGATATTGGTGTAGTCCGAAGAACTATCCAAAACTATCATATAGAACATCGTCAATTTCCAACATTATCACGACTTAATATTGTTTTGAAAGACCGTATACAATTTGATGGATGTATAACAACCCTAAGAACATTGTTACTTAAACTTGGTTATAAATGGAGAAAAACTGAGAATAACAGGAAGGTGCTAACCGAAAAACATGATATTCAAATGCTAAGATTGAAATATTTAAAACAGGTAAAGTCTTTTCGCAATGCAGGTAGACCTATAGTCTACACAGATGAATCATATATTCATACCAACCACGTGCAAAAAAAGTCTTGGGCCGAAAAAAGTTGTAAAACAGCAATAAAACAAAACTTAACAAAAGGAGTGCGCATAATTATAGTACATGGCGGAAGTGCAGAGGGTTTCGTACCAAATGCGTTGTTGACATACAGAGCAGAGATCAAATCCGGAGACTACCACGATAACATGAACACAGAAAATTACTTAAAGTGGCTAAAGGAGAAACTTATACCAAATCTCCCAAATGATGCCGTGATAGTCTTGGATAATGCAGCCTATCACAATACTAGTTCGGAAAAAATACCAACATCCAACTCCAACAAATTAGACATGCAGACTTGGCTGAATGCAAAAAATATCTATTTTGAACCAAGCTACAAAAAACCTGAACTTTATGACCTTATATTAAAAAACAAAGAAAACTTCCGCAAGTACAAAGTTGACGAATTATTGAAAGAACATGGATTCACAGTGCTTCGGCTGCCACCTTATCATCCAGATTTAAACCCAATCGAAAACATTTGGGGTATTGTAAAAAACGATGTTGCTAGTCGCAATATCAATCAAAATTACACTTCGATTATGCCCATTTTAAATGAAGCATTTGATCGAGTAAATAAAGATGTCTGGTTCAATACTTGTCAGCACGTGGAAAAAATAGAAGACGAATACATGAGACATTGTGTGATCTTGATTTTAGTTTTATTGTAAATGTCTGTGATACATCAGACTCTGAATCAGATATTTCTGAAACGAGTGATTGACGATTTTCATTTCTCAATAAAGTTCAATAAAACTATTTCCGTATTTCATTAATATCTATAATTACCTCCCATTATAAAAATAGTAATATTATCGATATTAACTAATAAACACATAAAATATCCACACCTAAAAATAAAATAAACATAACCCTTTCCTTGCGGTCGGGTAAAAAATATAAAATTGAAGTAGAGCATCTTTCACTTTGACCATGACGCTCTGTCCTGATTAGTCTATTCATTGTAGTGTGCGTGTACACTCATAGGTAATTAGTGTGTACCGACAACACTCAAACATTGACGGAAGCTTGCACACATATACTATAAACGGTTAGGAGGAATAGTGGGGCGCGTCTTCGTGGATTGCACTATCTATACTAACTTATTTAGGTACAATTTAAACATAATACAACTAACTGTAACAGTAACACGCTAGGAACTATAACACAATACAACACAATAACATTCTACACACATTAATTTATAACATAAAATAAATAACAGTGTCCTTGCGAATTCACTCAAATGACACGTGAACACATCAATTTTGCCATGAAGTTCGTTGATGATACAAACTCCCCGGGTCACAGGTGTTTTGGTGGGGTTTTGGTGTTTTGGTGGTGGTGGTCGTGTAGGTTGGTCCTGGCTGTCGGCACGGCCTGCAATGGCGGGCGCCGCCTCCACACATAGCTGTCTGGCACGCAAAAACTCAAGCGCTGCAGCACTCCTGAATTATGCTCGATGCCACGGAGTAATTTGACCAGATACGAGACAATTGTAAACTCCCGTCGTACCCTCAATTCATTGTACCTACCCGACCATATCCAGTACAAATAGAGTGGGGTGCATCAATGGGTAAAACGGATTGTCCCCATAAAGCTTCCTGTACATGTGGCGTATAAACTTCTTCTGAACGCGCTCCAACATTACAGAGTATATGTCCTCATGTGGAGCCCATATGACAGCACTATGTTCCAGATAACTCCTAACTAGTGCGTCATACAGGACCCTGACGGTTGCAATATTGGTGAAGTCTCGTGTCTGTCGTCTCAGTACGAATCCCAAGTTTCTGAATGCCCTTTTGCAGATGTTAGTTATATGATCGTGAAACGACAATTCAGGAGTAACAGAAAGCCTTAAATCACATACTTGTGTAACTCGTTGCTTAGGCACTGCGTCCACCACGTCGACCTTCACTAAGCTGCTCAGAGCTGCTTTACCACGCACTTTTGGAGTAGTGTAGGCGAGTTTGCTGGCCACCGTTATTACAAATGATTTTTTAAAATCTTATTATGCACAACGTACAACGGCGTTTAGAAATTCGCTTTATATTTATAAATATAAAACGAATTTCTAAACGCCGTTTTAGATAAAAGGAATATTTATTATACGCATTTAAAATAAACTTTTGATACTTCCTTATGGACTAAGGAATAAGTATAATAAATTAATAATGTTTAGAAAGACGCCTACCGAGGAGATACCGAATTAAGAAAAAAAGTTTCGTTCAAAGGTGTGAATCCGAACAATATACAGGCTGAAAATTTTTAACCTCACCTGGAGGGAAAGTACTCTAAATACTGGAGATAGCAAATTTTACTCAAAAGAAACATCTTTATTTTTAAAAAGAAACAAATCTGCATTCAAAGATTTTCGAAAATTCGCTTGCGACACTAACACACTGTACTTTTATGGCATCAGTCGATAGGGTTAATCATAAGGATCATCTCTCTAACAAACATGATGAATTAAATGAAAGGAAAACCATGCAATCATATTTTAATTGAACGAGAAAAATGGGTAAAATTAACTAATTAGTTGCTCGAAATGAGCTCCATTTTGTTGGATAAAGAAAGGCGATTGGATGATTCTGCCCTGAAGCCCAATAGCGTTAAGACCAATACCAATGGAAAGATTTCATCAAGGAGAATATTTATTATTATGAAGACTTCTCTTGTTGTACAATTGAAATTCTGGTATTTCGCCAATTAATTAACTTTCATTAATGCTTTGCCTTGCAAACATCACCTTTCAAGCCTATAACGGAGATATTTTAAAACATTGGCCTCCTAGATGCCGTTTTAGGAACAATGTTTTTAAGAGTCAGTCGGCCGGTCAGAACGTTAAGCCTGCTGCATCCCCCAATAACGTTCTTTGAGGAGTGGCTGGAGAGGCGCTACGGCGTCCTCACCTTCCGCCTGACGCAGGTCCTCACCGGACACGGGTGCTTCGGGAGGTACCTGTTCCGGATAAGGCGGGAGGAAACGCCCGGGTGTCACCACTGTGTGGATCGCCCGGAGGACACGGTGGAGCATACGGTGGAAGTCTGCCCGGCTTGGGCGGAGCACCGCCGTGTCCTCGCGGAAGCGATCGGCGGCGGCGATCTCTCGCGTCCGGCCCTGGTCCAGGCCATGGTACGGAGCGAGAGTGCATGGGAAGCCATTACCTCCTTCTGCGAAGCAGTAATGCTCGTGAAGGAGGAGGCGGGACGCGTGAGGGAGAGGCAAGCTTTGCACCCTCACGCCCCTAGTCGCCGCAGGAGACGCCCTGGGCGTCGGGAATCGGCAGCCGATTCCCGGCCACCGTAGGCGCGGGCTTGCGGACGGCGAGCAATGGGTAGCTCGCCGTCCGGTAAGGACCAGGCCCGAGTCGACGGCGCGTCGTGTTCCACGCGCGCCTCAAAGAGATGTCAGCACTATTGACGGGGTCCGCTAGGGCCGATGCCAGCTAGGGTTGCGGGATGTTCGAAAGAGTTACCGTGGCCCCGGCACAGGCAACAGAAGGAACACGGGTGGGTTTTAGTCAGTAAAAGTCTGACACGCCCTCCCGCTCCGCCCAGAGCGGGAGAAGTCATTTGATGATTTCCCATCCACAAAAAAAAAAAAAAAAAAATCCCCCAATAACGTTAAGATATCTACATGCCAATGGAATGTTATCTTCAAGGGGTTTATATTTCGTGATACGACAACTTCTTTTGATTTTAATCAGTGAGGAGCTAGCTACAGAGCTATAAATATGAGTAATTAAGCATTATTGAAATTCAGGTATTTCGTCAATTAATTAACTTTCACTAGTTTTGTGTCTAGCAAACATCATCTTTTAAGCCTATCACCGTTCACTTTAAAACTTCGCCTACGCGGATATCGTATGCCGTTTTAGGAACAATGTTCCTAAGAGTCGGTCGGTAATAATGTTAAACCTGCCGAAACTCCCAATACCGTTAAGATATATTCCAATGAAAAGATCTCGTCTAGAAGAACGTTTGTTACTACTACAAGTAGTCTGAATTATTAGTTTGTTCGGCGTTAAATCGTCGGAAATGTGACTTTAACATCAACACTTAATTCTCGTCATAAGTTAACTAATTAATAAACAGTAACTTGTAAACATCATCATCATTATATTAACACAAAAAAATTACGCCTGAATTCTCTAAAGGGAGGCAGACATGACATTTACACACGGCTACATATCAAGCTATACCTACATTTCCAGTAAATGCTGACCTCTCATTGTACGGAAATGCAATGCGAGATTAGCTTATACTGGAAATGTATAGCTTGATATGAAGCCGTGTGTACAACTACATTTCGGCTACAGATGTAAAAATACCTCTTCAGCCATTTCAGAGAACAATTTGTGTTCTCTTCTATCTACCAGTATAAAACAAAATCTTTTTTCATGTATCTGTGTGTGTCGCTTAGTTCTTCTAAACTACTCTTAGTATCTGGAAATTGCAATCGTTTGAAGTCAAACGGAAGATCAGTCGGAATCATTGGTATTCGAGGAATACATACATTTTGATTGTCTAGATTGTCGTGACAACACAATAGAAGCTGCTAATTTACTTGACATTTATTTTTCCTGATCCCCAAGTCTTGTCTGAAAGTCGTTTTAGTAACAAATGTTTCTCTTAAAAATCACTTATGGCTACTGGGCACCAAGAACATTCCTTAACTTCGATACTCAAGTTGTCACCTTTTTAGGTCATTATCGCCGAATTGACTAACAATCAAATTGGCAAAAGTTGTGTTAGTAGCAAAGGTGAAAGCTCTTTCCATTGGTCCGCCTCGCTGCTCAGACGCGTGCGCGGCACTGCGAACGGCATCCTGGATGCGTTGGCAAACAGGTGGGATTCTCCATTGTTGAAGCAGTGGATGAGTGTTCATGCGACGGGGGCTCAGCCCGGCGCATGCTTAAACTAAATTATTATATGAAAAACTGTACTAACACTAGGCTAAGTTTATTGTTACTAACACCTATGGATATAATTTTTGAATCCGAAATAAATGTATTTGATTTGATTTGATTGATTGGTATATATTTTATGGCTATTGAGCTTCAGAGCAGAAACCCATAGTTAGGTGCCCATTCTCCTTTATTCTTTTAAGGAAATCATTTCCAGTAACTTTGCATAGCAAGTTGTGATGAATATTGAAAATCGTAGTGTGAACTGTCTCAGTTCTTAACTCGTTTAACGGTGCATAGGACTTTTTGTATCCCCATTAAAAAAAAACTAAAGTGGTGAGGTCGGTGCCGTTTGTACCAATCCAGGTATTGTAATTGTTTTTATTATTAGACTAGCAAACCCGGCGAACTCCGTTTCGCCACCAGATGGCTTCGTTTTATGTAACATTTCGTTTGGTGATTAAAAGAAGAAGAAAAATTTTTTTTTGTTTTATATTTGAAAAGGAAAAATTTTATTTAATTTCACAACAGTAATGAATTCATTTCGATTACAAAAATGAAGTGTTATTTAGTTGAACTTCTCTAAGTAAATAAATAAATGAAAGTGAATCCAAAGTAAATACTGAATCGAAGCGTTATACGTGTCCGCAAATTATCCGTTTCATTGAAGTGCTCTTTGGTAAACCACATTTTTTGTTTTTTGGTCTGACGTTAACACAAACAAAGCGGATGGTTTCCCAACTCGTGAAGACGCAACGTATAACTGCCCATGTGAAAAACAATGATTTTCTAAATTTATCCCGCAAACACTAAGCGATTGGCCTTGCGACTTGTTAATTGTCATTGCGAACGCAAGGCGAACTGGAAATTGCAATCGTTTGAAGTCAAACGGAAGATCAGTCGGAATCATTGGTATTCGAGGAATACATACATTTTCACCTGCGTACTTTCCGTTAATAATGGTTGCCTCAATCAAATTCGGCATAAGTCTTTTTACCGAAAGTCGAGTACCGTTGCAAAGTCGCGGTGGATTCAAATTACGCAATATCATAATAACTGTACCAACTTTGAGTTGCCAGTTATGTGGTGGAAATCCTGGTAACTCCAGAGAGTTCAAAAACTCCGTTGGATAATTTACTACATCATCGGGATTTGTTATGGAATCAACGGATTTGTATGTCACCAAATCGCCAGCAATTTTTGATTGAATGGTGAAATTCAGTGCGTGTACATCATTATTCTTTGCGGCAAGAATTGCTCGTTGACTTAACCAAGCATAATTCTGATAATTCTCACTAATGTTTGGGAAAACATTATTATATTTTGTCTTTCTTCGCTTAAGTTCTGTGAATACACTTGTTGCTGGCTTGCATGTCTTGTGCGGCGGCCGATGTTCGCACGTCGTCCTCTAGGCATTTTGGACTATGGACAAAGTGGTGAATTTAACCTCAAATGCACGATCCACATAATTTACACAGTTCAACTTACCACCTTAAAGACAAATGCCTGCTGTTGAAATTCAATAAAAATTTGCACAATACACGTGATTGATTTGATGGTTTCCAATTGAAATGTTAGGAAACGAATAACTTATTTTTTTTACTTTTTTTTCACAATTTCACAGTGAACACAATACCGGTTTGTCACATGAAATTAACTGAGCAGAGAACAATGAGTAGCTGTCAAACAATGTATCACGCAACGGCGCTATCTACTTAAAATATTGGTTTGTAGTACATGCTATGTATCAGAGATGGCGCTGTATGTGAAAAAAGATTTTCCCGCTTTTCTGTTGAAATTTTTCCTGAATTTTCTTTGCTATAAACCTCACGGAGCCCGAGGCCTTTCCAACGAATGCAAAACCGTGGAAATCGGTTCGTGCGTTCTGGAGTTATAGCGTCAGGAAGGAAAACCCGACTTATTTTTATATAGTAGATTTTTATATAGTAGATATATTTCGGTGGGTAGTTACAAATACTCACTGCTATTTTATTTAAGCGAAATCTATACGTAAATTCATAACAACTTAATTTGCTCATGTGGTCGATGCGGCATTTATAAGTTCTCTGTGATTGGACCTCAAAATCACTTTCCCAGTCGGATAACTCCGTTAGCATTTAAAAATCACTTTCACTACTTGAATCGGACATGTTATAAATTGTTATAAGTGTATTTTTAAAAAGTAAACAATGCTTTTAAATACGTGTATCGCTGCAATTCGGCCGATGGACCAATCTGTCATCTTTAGTAACAGCCCTGTTAAACAAACAGCTGTCAAAACGTTATTTTGAGTTTTTCATACATATAGCTATCCGTAGTAAGCAATAGACCCTACCATCGATAGATAGCGTGGGCCGGTAAGATTCCTTAATCTGATATAGATTATTGGGACGTTAAAACCAGAGATATAGGTTTTTCTATCCCCAGTATGCCAAAACTGGCGATAGATAGGTTATTGGGTTTGGCCGTAAATCGAATTTGACAATCGCGACTCCGCGTAGTAAGTACTTGTTTGTCCTACCCCCGTGAATTTTGTTTAGAGCCGGAGTCGCGCAAGAGGGCAGCCTCGACGTGTTTTATATGGAATTTCTCACTTTTTGTACGGAAAATATGAAAATTATTACCTACTTGTTGAGTTTTAGGGGTTTATGGGCTCTCTAAAGAGTGTCGAAAATGTTATTACTTTTGCGATAGATCACACCGTTTTCGGCATATAAGCAAAATAAAGGAAAAAAAAACGGTTTTACACCTGACACAACCTACACCTGTCGAGGTGTTGGTGTGAATTTTTGTTCATGCCAACTAATTTTATTCCACACCTTTTTAGTCGCGATTAAAAATAGTCAGATTTAGTTAAAACTAACTGTGCCCCGCGACTTCTTTCGCGTGAAAGTCGTAAGATACACAGTATACTTACTATAAAAAAACTTATTTAAGTATAAAAAAGCGGCTTCCAAAACAAAACACTACAAAGTGAAAAATAACTAATTTCGGAAGTCGCTGTCTTTGGTTTAGTATTTCAGTTTTTGCCACCGACTTCCGAAATTAAAGTTATTTTTCACTTTGTAGTGTTTTTTTGGAATCCGGTTGTTTTGTTTTTATAAATAAGTTTTTATTTTCCACTTTTTATGTGTGGTACCTACCCCACCCAAATTCGTATACCTACCACTACTTGCTAAGTAAATTACAATGACAGGAAGTTATTATAACATCATCAACATACACTAAATGGAAAAAAATACGTATTATAAAGCTAACTCAAAAACCACTCATCAGAATTTGACCAAATTTATATGCGACCAGCTCAGGAGCATACCCTTTCAGTTAAAAACTTCGCAAAAAGGCAAATATATGTCGAGCTAAGTCGTGTCAGAAGTTTGGAAGGCACAGTTTTATCAGGTTTGCACGTCGTCGCCAGCAAATTATTAAATCAATCACACGACGACAGATCGATGACGAAATCTGTCTTCTGACAATCAAGGCCACATATAACATACGACTCAAGTAGCGCAATTTGAAACATATTATCATTAAAATCAATTATAGCCAGAGTGCATCTCATGACAATTCCAATAAGCCCAAACACCGCTAGGATACATTGTTGTATTACGGAGTTCCGGTGCCTACCTTTCGGCTTCATCGTCAGATCAGTTTGATGGTACCATTTTCATCAGAACCATTTATTTCGCTCCGTCATAGTCGCTTAACTATCTAAATGAATGAAATAAAGAATAAATCGAGATATCGCTCACCTAGCAGTATAATGACACATCTACTTTTTTCTTATTTTACAGAAATGAGGGTCAAAGATTTTACAAATGTTTGAAACGAAGTTATGAGTTCATTTTACATTTTATCATGGATTTTATGGTATTAGCAACTAGTATAGACCTTAATAGATAAAACTAACACCGTGCCGTTTTACCGCTTTATAAATTATACACTTTTAAACACTTAAGCCGTAAAAACTCAATTTCGCTTTTATACTGCTAGGTGAGCGATATCTTATCGCCATCCATGAAATATTTATTACTGAGGAGTTCCCGTGGTCATCTGTGGTCTTCTTCGTCATTTCCACTTCACCAAATGATACTTTCTGAATGCAAATACTTGACTTGTTGATGAAAATAGCAAAATCACTATGTGTGTGCCTATAATATTTGAGGAGTTCCCTCAATTCCTTATGGATCCTATCATCAGGACTGGATTTTGACAAACATAGGACCAATCTGGAAGTGTGTCCTTTCAAGTAAAAAAAATAATTTTACGAATCGGTTTTTAAATGACGGAGTACTGAAGTAACACACATTAAAGAAAAAACACAACCAAATTGATAACCTCCTCCTTTTTTGAAGTTAGTTAAAAATAACAGCCACATTTTAATAAAACTCCCTCGTCCCCCGACCCGTCGTATTGCATCGCCCGCCCGAGCTATTACTTCGTTTTCGCTTGCTGTTCTCTGTGACTTTTTTCTTTTTGCTCGGCTCCTAAGGGCCATAGCGTGGTGTTAAATAGCCAATAGCTATCCTCGAGAATTGGGCTACCAAATGCAAAAATATTTTTTCTTAGGAAAAATTAGTAGCTAGGTTGCCGAAGCTTTGTCATTAAAAATAAAGGTGGACACAGATGAATCCAAAATTTAAAAAGTGTATTATTGTTATGTTTAAAAATGCTAATAAACAGTTTCATTGAATCAAACTTTTACAAAATGTATTTTACTAGGTGGCCAAATACTTTTGAGCGGTAGTGTACTTTCATATGCATTTAGTAAAAAGTTGTTATTTAGACATTACAAATAGACACTTCAATTTTATTTATTTGTATAGATCCAGTCATGTTTATTTCTCAATAACTAAATCGCATCATAAATCAAAACAAAACTGTGACTTCAAAGATTAACTTCGAAGAAATTCCGACAATATCACTATTTTGGTTTTATGACCAGGAGTCGGCAAATAACAATAAGTTGTTTACGATTTTACCGTAGATAAGTATTTGGCCGTGATATACAAACAATGAAACTTAATAAATAATTTTTTTTAATGTATTGTTTGTAACAAACAAAATACAGGAGGCCAAATACTTTTGAGCGGTAGTGTAGGTTTCATGCGTGGCCGCCATTTTGAAAAAACAATCAAAATCGCGGACAGTAGGGATGCCAGGCTCCATATAAAAATCTTCAATCCCATTTATCGGTGGACGCAGATGCTGATGATGATGAAAAAAATTGGTATACCGAGTGGAATTTTTTAACCTCACCTGGAGGGAAAGTACTCTAAATACTGGAGACAACAAATTGTCAAAGGAAACATGCCTTTATTTTTTAGAAACCAATCTGCATTCAAAGATTTTCGCTTGCCACACTCGGGAATAGATCCAGCTAAAATCCGAAAAAATAACAACCTGGTATCAATCGATAAGGTCAATCATAAGGATCAAATCTCTATAATAAACATGATAAATTAAATGAAAGGCAAATCATGAAATCTTCTACTATATAAAAATAAGTCAGGTTTTCCTTCCTGACGCTATAACTCCAGAACGCACGAACCGATTTCCACGGTTTTGCATTCGTTGGAAAGGCCTCGGGCTCCGTGAGGTTTATAGCAAAGAAAATTCAGGAAAAATTTCAACAGAAAAGCGGGAAAATCTTTTTTCACATACAGCGCCATCTCTGATACATAGCATGTACTACAAACCAATATTTTAAGTAGATAGCGCCGTTGCGTGATACATTGTTTGACAGCTACTCATTGTTCTCTGCTCAGTTAATTTCATGTGACAAACCGGTATTGTGTTCACTGTGAAATTGTGAAAAAAAGTAAAAAAAATAAGTTATTCGTTTCCTAACATTTCAATTGGAAACCATCAAATCAATCACGTGTATTGTGCAAATTTTTATTGAATTTCAACAGCAGGCATTTGTCTTTAAGGTGGTAAGTTGAACTGTGTAAATTATGTGGATCGTGCATTTGAGGTTAAATTCACCACTTTGTCCATAGTCCAAAATGCCTAGAGGACGACGTGCGAACATCGGCCGCCGCACAAGACATGCAAGCCAGCAACAAGTGTATTCACAGAACTTAAGCGAAGAAAGACAAAATATAATAATGTTTTCCCAAACATTAGTGAGAATTATCAGAATTATGCTTGGTTAAGTCAACGAGCAATTCTTGCCGCAAAGAATAATGATGTACACGCACTGAATTTCACCATTCAATCAAAAATTGCTGGCGATTTGGTGACATACAAATCCGTTGATTCCATAACAAATCCCGATGATGTAGTAAATTATCCAACGGAGTTTTTGAACTCTCTGGAGTTACCAGGATTTCCACCACATAACTGGCAACTCAAAGTTGGTACAGTTATTATGATATTGCGTAATTTGAATCCACCGCGACTTTGCAACGGTACTCGACTTTCGGTAAAAAGACTTATGCCGAATTTGATTGAGGCAACCATTATTAACGGAAAGTACGCAGGTGAAAATGTATGTATTCCTCGAATACCAATGATTCCGACTGATCTTCCGTTTGACTTCAAACGATTGCAATTTCCAGTTCGCCTTGCGTTCGCAATGACAATTAACAAGTCGCAAGGCCAATCGCTTAGTGTTTGCGGGATAAATTTAGAAAATCATTGTTTTTCACATGGGCAGTTATACGTTGCGTCTTCACGAGTTGGGAAACCATCCGCTTTGTTTGTGTTAACGTCAGACCAAAAAACAAAAAATGTGGTTTACCAAAGAGCACTTCAATGAAACGGATAATTTGCGGACACGTATAACGCTTCGATTCAGTATTTACTTTGGATTCACTTTCATTTATTTATTTACTTAGAGAAGTTCAACTAAATAACACTTCATTTTTGTAATCGAAATGAATTCATTACTGTTGTGAAATTAAATAAAATTTTTCCTTTTCAAATATAAAACAAAAAAAAATTTTTCTTCTTCTTTTAATCACCAAACGAAATGTTACATAAAACGAAGCCATCTGGTGGCGAAACGGAGTTCGCCGGGTTTGCTAGTCCTCATATAAAAGTGACCTCAACAAGGTTAGTGAATTTTAATTCTCACACTAAAAACAAATTGTATTAGGCCCGGACTCCACCAAAGCGGAGACTAGACGAGAGGAGAGGATATGTGTTTTAAACAACCAATAGAATTTCGTTATTCACAGATGTCGTCTCCACTCAGCTTCAGTGGATACCACTGAGCGGAGATGGATCATATTTGTATGGCGCGATCGACGTGGAGATGTGAGCTGTGCCTCGCCGAGATTGATGTGAGCGGCGAGCGGGACCGCTAGTTCCCCCCCCCCGTCGCACAACTCGCCAGCCGATCTAGCCAGCACACATTTCCGTTCTAGCCAGCACACATCTCCGCTGCAGTCTAGCCAGTACGCATCTCCGCACAGCTTCGGTGGATACACCCTAGCAAAAAACCTGTCAGTTGCATACGAAAAGAGTTCCGACGTCGCTGCATTATTTGCGTTCTCTTTGGTTCTCTTGTTCTTTGCTCAATCCACAAAACTTTTTTTGTGACAAACCAGAGACTAACGACTACTTCAAACTGTCAAATTCCGTTTCATTCCCCCTCTCCAGCGTTATCAATTTGTTATGCAAGATGCAGTAAAATGTTGTATAATGTACTACTTACTTACAGACTTTTACTTTAATATAAATTATAACGTAATCCAGTCATTTAAGAATTTAAATATAAATAAGGTTTTTATAGAAAAGATAATTATACCTACACGTTGTTTTTTAAAGTTATGTTGGTTGTAACGGAATGCACGGGAGGGAAAAGTATAGAACCATATCTATTGTTTTCGATAGATAGATAGCCTATACCAATGATTGTGAGACGACATTCAAGGACAGATAAATGTATACTGTCTACCATCAATAGCAATATGTCCTTTACTGAAAATAGGTTATTGGGTTTGGCCGTTAGTTGTCAAAATTATTTTCGGATTTTTTTTTGCAGAATAGCGTTAAGATTCTCATAGCCAAAAATAAGGAATTTTAGTGATAGTTTAGTTAGTTTAGTTCGGTGTACAAGAGAATCGGCACCAATATAAACCATCTTTTTATTTAAATTAACTTTAATTTAATAAAATATTGCTGCAATAAAACCGGTGATCAATCGGTTTTTATTCGGTGTTTTTACCGAATACGTTCACTGGAAAATAACCGGTGATTCTCAAGTGCCCATTGCTCCTGTGCAAAACTCTAGTTGTCTAAGCTTTTCGTTTTGTCGACTTCGATTTGATTGTTTATTACCATACGAGACCTACGATAAAAAAAAAACATACATGGAATAGAACAAAGTTACTTTCCGTGTCTTTATGACAACGTTGTTCTTCTACGCAACTGATTTTGATGTGGTATTCAGATTGATTCACCATCATTTAGAGAATTTATTCCGGAATGTTTATGTGTACATAATCACTTCATATTATAAAACAAAATCCCGAACGCGATAAACTCAAAAACTACCGAACGGATTTTTATACGGTTTTCAGTTCACCAATGGACGGAGTGATTCATGAGGAAGGTTTAATTGCATTATTCATTAAGCTTTTGTGTAAATTGGCTAAAATATGACTGATTGTTAAAAATGTCAGAAAAAATCTTGCTGATTTCCCAGTCAGCATGATTTTTCCGACATTTTTAACAATCATCGTCATATTTCACTATTGGTTTACGCGGCGCACGCCAGTAAAGCTAATCCCGGTTAAAATCTCGGTAGACCCGGTAGTACGTTCCCATGGGATATTTCCCGACATCTACGTGGGTGAAGCCGCGAGCAAAAGCTAATACATTAATACTAAACTTAATTATAATAAAGAAAGCTCGATGTTTTGTCAAGTCGTAAAAACCGTGTGAAGTCGGGGCGGGTCGCTAGTATAAAATTT
Organism: Fissipunctia ypsillon; assembly: GCA_947568875.1. NCBI lineage: Eukaryota > Metazoa > Arthropoda > Insecta > Lepidoptera > Noctuidae > Fissipunctia > Fissipunctia ypsillon. The sequence continues at coordinate 22,009,715 of OX387643.1, read as the reverse complement.
TAATGAAGAAATTAACATTCCAAACACATAAAAAGCACCAGAATCACGTTGTTAAAACTGTTCTTCTGTTGTCGTTTCAATTTTACTACCAAACCATACAATACAATTCAGGAAATAAATGATTCCAAAACATTCAAACGAAACACAATTTCTTAACTTTTGACCTTTTTCCAGGATAAGGACCAGCGCTCACTCGACACCAGCACGGCGCGCGCGCTGCTGGGCGTGCTGCTGCCGCGCTGGGCGCTTCGCGCGCCGCTGGCCGACTTCCTGCAGCGCGAGCGCCGCTACCGCGTCGTCAACCGCGACCAGTGGTGCAACATCCTCGAGTTCAGTCGGACGGTCGACACGCAGCTTAATACATACGACGCTGATGGAGCGTGTTAGTACATTGTGTCATATTTATTTATTGCTCCATCTACAATCGTTACACTGTTGTATCTATTAGCACATGCCAAGTACACAATATAAAGCGATAGACACAGCATGCAAAAAAACCTAAAAAGATAGTACAGAAATAAGATTTACATGAAGCAGTGGTGGCCCAGTGGTAACAGCCCAATACGAGTTGTAGGTCGTAGGTTCGAACCCAGGCACTTTGTGTTAATTACTTCATCACCACTGCTCTCAAAACGGTTAAGGAAAACATCGTGAGGAAACCGGCATGTCCTAGAATCAAGTAATTCGGAGACATGTGACATCTACCACTGGGCCCGCGTGGTGGATTACAGCCCACGGCCTGTGTCCCAGCAGTGGGAATATTATGGGCGGATTATACTAAGGCTTACATAATTTTAACAAGACATTAGTTTTAGGGAATCGTGCATTACATAATTAGTGTAATGGTCATCTATTTTACTGGACTTTGTGCTCGAATTTTTGAAGTGAAGTGCAACAAATAACAATTCCTTCATCACATTTATTTCTGCAAAGTCTTAGGATTGCAGAGTTAGACCCTAAAATAATTTTGCGGTTTGGGGACGTAAAATTAGACGTAAAGACAATATTGACATCGATTGAAAGCAGAATATACTTGCTTAATATTTAGTAAACAGAGTACGTCTAAAGTGAGACAACTGCACAAATATTTACCTTTTGAAAGTTCCTGTAAGTTGATCAGGAGCCTACCTGACCCATTTTTATCAAACATTCATTCTTTTCCCGTCTGCGTCAACTTTCAAGTCCTTCGAACCCTAAACCAGTTACAACGGAATAGGCTGTACGGGCGCGCTGCCAAAATCGGAACTAATAAAAATATAAATACTATTTCGTGTGACAATCCACAAAATATGTTTACGGACAACTCCCGCTCAACAACAGTCAATATCATTCAGGCGCCAAAAAATCCTTTTATCACTACAAATTCTAACATTTTGACTGTCCCGTCGGTCGCGTGGTCGCAAGCGCGATTGCTGACCTTGCTGGTCCTGGGTTCGATTCCCAGGTCGGGCAAAGTGTTATTGGAGTTTTTCCATTAGCAATTTATCAGTAGCAGCCCGGACTTTGAAAGTTGGCGGATTGATACTCCTGTGTAAGGTTATGTTATGCGGAACGTGAACGACAAGTTCCAGCGACGACTGCCACCACCACCAACATTATCAATGTACCCACTTATAAATATCAAACCCCGCGCCTCGGTGTGCACGATAAGCCGTTGCTCCTGCGCCTGATCGGCCCCAGTTGTGGTCGAGCGAAGAGAGAGTGCACCTGTCTGCGCACACACGCATGCACTATAATATCTCCCGCGCCGAAGGCTAGTCTCCGCTGAGACTGGCCGGCCGCCAAGAGGACTATACATTGTAACAAATTGTTTCCATACTTCCAGGGCCAGTAATGTTAGACGAATTCGTAGAATGGTTGCGGGCCGAGCGCGCCGGCGACGCTGCCATGCCGGCGCACAGCTGAGGGCGAGGCAGCAGTGCGCGCGGACGAGCGCACGTCGCACGTGTTGTGAGAGACGAGTGTAGGGCGGCGCGGAGTAATGCATACGTGGAGTGCTGAGCATTGGTTTATTTATCTATTAATCAATTTGTACATAAACAAGATCCGTTTGGATGGTGACCCCCAAACTAGGCATTTGCAATCTTGGGGGTCAAAGTTGCGTTGGTTTAATCTATCAATCGTTGAAATTATTTGTCTATGGGCTGATTTTTCCAACGCCGTTATCCGTGTAAAATTGACGGCTGGCAGTTTTTGAATGGGAAAAAATAAAAAAAATCCTTGGATAAAGAGACGTTGGAAAATTCAGCCCTGTGTATAGTAATTCCCGGTAGGCAGCAGTACACTCTCGTGTGTATTATGCTGGTCATTATTGAATTCAAGCAATATTTTAATAAATAAACTAATATTAGCACTCTATTTGTTTACTACTCCTTGGAATAATCATTGTATGTCAAGGTTGACATTCAATGTGGATTATCTATAATGAAATGGCCAATTTATGCAAAGTGGAAAATACTTGATTAGGAATGAAAGGTCTAAATCAAAGAGATGTTAGAACAAGGTTAGGAAGTGTTCTTTGTTTAAAGAACAAGGATTGTTGATCTCTCACAACACAGCGGTAAGTCGGAACCTTCGGTGAACCTCCTGTATTATTAGACATGACATTGATACTGAAGAATAACTGGAAATTAATTTTATTTGTCGCCTTTTGGTTTTATTTATAAGCTTTTGGTGGTTTTCAGAGATATAGTCTGGCTAAATTTTTCTGTTTAGCTAGGAATAATAGTAATTAAAAACCCAGGAAAAGTATTAAAAGTTAAATTCAACTACAGCTTGTTACTCAAAAAAAGGGTGCGGACTCGTAGCGGCGTGACTAACAGGATTTTTTCCTGTTTTTTTTCCTGTTAGTCACACTGCTAATATTTCTATACCATGTACCACTTGTCATTATCAACAAATGCGGTGATATAAATGTTTATTTCAATAAAAAACGATTGATTTTATTATTTAACATGTATTTATTCGATTGGTCCACCAATGAACACACTCACGATCCAATGTTAACCCCGCAGGGTAGTTTGTGGCGAACTGTTGTGCAGTAGCGACCCCACGGACCCGATCTTCCGGGAAAAGTCTTGTTTCTATCTCTGGCTTGCCTTTATTGATCGACTGGAGTCAATACTGACGAGAAACAGAGATCCTACTTCTTTCTTGGCATAATTGGCCACCAAACGTGCTGATCATAACCGATCACCGCGATTGTCCTGGTAGCCGTGGTGTACATCTGCACTCCTCAAACACCTCGGGATAAATCGCTGTCATTATGGGCTAACAGCCATTTTCGCGGGTCCGCTTATTGAGTGTGCCATTTTTATCCGTGTTTAGTAACATTGGTCAGGCAGGGGCCATAGTCCATCCACAGCTCCAGGTAACCAGTCCACTATAGCCACCCAAATCCATAGTCCAATTTTTTGTTTCCATGTCCTGCAAAATTCTGCACTATAACCGGGGGTTATCCTTTGGTGCATTTGCATAGTGCATACAGAGATAGGCGTCGGTTGGTGTCTCATTTCATTTAAAGTTGTATAAGGGGACTGCGGGTTGTCTTCAGCCCCTCGTACGTCAAAGGTTCGAAACCAATGGTCCCGAGATAAATAAAAATATATGTATATGAATAATACTTTGTCTATTATCTTTAGTGACAACAAACAAGAACAGTAGACAAAAATATATTTCATACAGACCGAAAGTCCAATTATGTAACTGATTCTTTAAAAACCACGGCTATTTTAATCGCAACATTTCAAGGAAATGTTTTACAGATATTTCGTCATTTATTCATTACAAACTTGATGCATCTCTTATACAGGGTGTAAAGGACAGCCCTCCGCAGACTGATGGGGTGATTTCAGTATATCATACTAAGATGACCGGTACTTGAAATTATTTCAGAAACCTTAAGGGAATCAAATAAACCTGATTTGTTTTATTACCTCACACGTAATGTATCGTTACCGTGGCAAAGTGCGCGTAGCGAACGGCAGCGCAGCGAGCCTTCGGTCGCCGAGTATTTCAAAATCAATTGCTGATTTTTTTTAATTTTACATTTTCTATATACATAAATGGAGTGCAGCGTACAGAGAATGTAATTTTACATTGAAATAAAGGAACAGTAACTGAAAAACAATTTTTAAAAAATCCTGAGAATTTTTCGGTGGAAAATGATTCAAAATAAAGATCTGAATGCACCCTGTTAGTTTGCGGAGGGATGTCCCTTGTATAAGCATAAAATAAAAATGTTTATCCTGGACTGGTAGAGGAAATGAGCCTAGAAATAAAACTGCACTACATGGAATCATATATATTTTTTAACCTTTTATTTATTAATTATATTTAAAAAAAAACGGCCAAGTGCCTGTCGGACCACGCACAATGAAGTGTTCCGTAGTTGGGATGACTTTATCGCAAGAACAAACTTTGTATTTTGAATTTATCGTGTTCAGACAGACAGACGCGGCGGGAGGACTTTGTTTAGTTAAAATTATGCTCTAATAGCAAACAAGAAATAACTTTTAACCGAGTGGACCGATTTTAATAAAAAGAACATGTTCTCTTATACATTCCAACTGTAAATGTAAGTTGGTCGACTATTACTCGTTAACTTGTAAAGCCTACTTAGCTGGGATAGTTTTCCTTTTATCTTCATTGTATATACTACTACTGTGATTTTTTTCACATGTCCAGAACTAACCGTTTAGCTGGCAGGGGGGAGACACTTGACTCTAACAAAAATTAGCACTTTAAAGCTTAATATTTCAGAAACGGATGATTAGCAATATTTTTGAAAGACCTTTCCAACAACACCCTACACCATGGGGTAGATGAGAAAAAAAACATCCCCACTTTACGTGTACAGGAGGTACCCTAAAAAAAAATTTTTTTCGTGATTTTGTTTTACCACTTTGTCGGCGTGATTAATATGTATATCCATGCCAAATTATAGCTTTCTAGTAGTAAGAGTCTCTGAGCTAAGCTGCGGACGGACGGACATGACGAAACTATAAGGGTTCCTTGTTGACTACGGAACCCTAAAAACATGATGGCAACATATAAACCACCATCAGTCTAGCCTTACCAATTTATATAGCTGTTTGAGAGTAATTTTTGAAGCAAGGCACTGCACACAATGGCACTTGACACCTATCACATTGTATCTTGGATCGTTCATTATTGTGTGCACTACTACACAAGCGACATCTCCTATAGGTGGGTAATTCTACAGGCTGATGTTGACCCAGCTCAGAAAAACGAATTTCTCGAGGCACGCCAAAAACTTTCTTTTGATTCACTTTGTTCGGATTGTACAGACTTACTTTTTTTGGCCGCGAACTTTGGCATGGTGGCAAAGGGTATTTTGCGGAATGTTGCGTTTGCTGCTAATTCTCGTGATAATGGTGCCGATTCTCTTGTCACAATTAGTGACATATCTTGGCGGTCATTTCTGACCGTAGCAGTTGCATATATATACCATTATGTATAACGTATGTAGGAAAGCTAGACTAGAAAAAAAGTTATCAAATGCTATATGACCCATATAGGTTTCATTTATGAGTGACTGGAATAATGTCATGACAACATTACTGCCTAATCCTGTTTCCACGTTTTCGGTCTTTCCAGGGTACACTTGAAACTGATACAAGTATTCTGAGTGGCTTTCAGCTCTAGCCCAAACCTTGAAGCCCCGTTTTATGGGCTTTATGGGCATGTACTGTTTCAGAGTTAATCGCCCCTTGAACTTTATCATACACTCGTCAGTTGACTATGTGTTTTTGGCATTTGTCTGACATTTTACATCTATGTAATCTAGCAGTGGCCTTATTTTATACAGTTTGCCATAGTTATCATCGTTCCTGTTAGGAATATTGGCATTACCATTGAGATGTAAATATTTCATAAGTTTTTGAAACCACTTCAATGTCATTGTCTCAGCAATTTCAACAACATGCAGTAATGGGTCACTGGACCAATAATCTTCTATATAGGGTAATTTGTGAATACCCATTTGAATTATCATACCCAGTAAAGCTTTGATCTCTGTTGCTGAGGTCTGTTCCCAATTTTGGTCATTACATTGTGATGCATACAGGTTAGATTGGATTACAGTCAAATCTATACCTTCAGAGTCAAAAAACATTTAAAAAAAATACAAGTAGCCTAGTCTTATTGGCTATGTTCCGAACTGGTTCTAATTGAGCAGAATCAAAAAGCGAAACTACGGGATTCTGTGACCAGGCTACTTTTTACCATTCGTCTTCATCTGCATCAGATCCTTGCGAGTCCTCAATGTCTGATGGATCAAAATCTTGTTGAGATTCTATAATTATGTGAAGGACTGTGTCGTGAACTTCTTGGTGGGGATGGCTGCATAACATTTACATTTGAGGGCCCTGGTTGAGGTGATGATGGTGGTCGAAGGCTTAGTTCTGGAAAGATTCTTGTGTTGATTGGGTCATAGTTATTTGACGACAAAATGCTAGAAAAATCTTCCACATCGGAATCCTCCGCTTCATCTTCAGATCTAGTTCCATCACCGAAACCAAATAATTCTTCTAACGCACGCTCCTTGATCATGTCTCAGATTCACCCCACGACGACGCATATTCCTATAAAATACACAAAAGAAAATATAAATAATATTAAATACAATAATACTAAACTGGTTTTGGCCAACATATTGCCATCGTACCCACTCTTACGCCATACAGACAGTGAAATATATAGGGTCAACTTTTAGTAAGTGCAAATATTTTAAGGATAGTTACTTAAGATAACCATTGCTTGAAAAAATCATAAATTTCTATACGCTAGTTTCCAAGAAAAACGCCAAAAACCATTTTGTTTTTAAAAGTCAAATTCAACACCCCGTATTGCGGGTTTAACGTACTCTAGGCAGATAACAAAGGAGCCGCGTTGCTTGCGCATCCCCCCGCTTCGCCCCCGTCTTGCGCGGCCGGCATTGGCGTGGGAGCAGCTTTCAAGCTTTCAGTTCGCCAAAATCATTTCACTGAATTGTGCATGTCGTTTACGCGAAAATTTTCGAAATGCCGTATCAGTATTCATCCCAAGAATACATGAATATGGCTATATGCTATCACGACGCAGGTGAAATAATGTTGCGGGCACAAGAACTGTAGGGCCAGAGATTTAGACGATTGGTTAATATTCGCACCATTCTTGGATCCGTGCAGCACGTCAGAGAGAGTGGCAGCTTCCATCCTCGTATTATTGACTTGGGAAGGCCACAACGCCTTTTTTTTTGTTCAAGGGGGGGGGGGGCTCGCGCCTGCATTTCCTCGCGCCACTGATACAATGACGCGAGTAATTTCGCCTCCAGGTCTCAGGGCGGGGATCCGGCCAATGCGCAAGCCGCCTCGTAGGAGCCCCTGATGACTCTGACGGCCATCGCTCTTTGCGGCCTCCGCAGAACAGCGATGCTACCGGCCGTCAGGTCAGCCGCCCAGATCGGAGCCCCGTACAGGGCCATCGATCGCACGATCCCCACGTAGAGTCGCCTACAGGCGGCGCTCGGGCCCCCCAGATTGGGAAGCAGCGTTGACAGCGCCCCAGCCGCGCCCATCAACTTGGGCACCAGCCGCCGGAAGTGGGGTCCGAAGTCCCACCGGCTGTCGAGCACGAATCCCACGTACTTCATGGTAGACTCGACAGCGATTCGGACCGGTGATCCGGGCGGCGGCGCCCGCCGGGGACCATGGAACACCATGGCCTCCGACTTGTTGAGGGCCACCTTCAGACCGAGGCGCCACACCCGTCCACAGCCGTCGCCAGCAACGCTGCCTCCCTGTGCGAACTACCCCGCACCGTGACCAGCGCGACGTCCGCATAGCATGTCAGGTCCCACGTCCGGCTGGAGTTCGCCCCTTAGCACCCAGTCGTACCCGATGTTCCACAGGAGGGGACCTACGACCGAGCCCTGTGATACCGCACTGCCTCCCGGATACAACTCCAGGGCAGGGTGTTGAAGGCGTTGGAGATGTCCAACGACACCGCCACCATCACCCCGCCCTGGGAAACCGTTTCCTCCGCCAGGACTTTCACCCGCGACACAGCGTGTATGGTGGAGCACCCGTACCGAAACCTGAATTGACAGTCGTCCAGGTCCGGTCCCTCTCCGCACAAGTGGCCGAAGAGACGGGCTGCGATAATCCGCTCAAACGGCTTATCCACCTCGTTAAGCAGCACTATGGGCCGGTACGCTGACGGCGAATCGGCAGGGCGCCCCGCCTTCCTGAGCAGGACCAGACGACCAGTTTTCCACAGAGTGGGAAACTGGCCCCGCTCAAGGCACGCTGTGTAGAGACCTCTCAGCTGGGGCTCCAGTTCTTTCAGAGCGAGGGCTAATACTTGGCCATGAATCCCGTTGGGCCCCGGAGCCACGTTCTTAGCCCGGAGCCGCATTACGGCCGCCCTCATCTCTGCCTGTGTCACCTCTGGGACGCTGATAGCGTTCTCATCTTCAGGCTCTGCGGCTGTGGGCAAATCCATCGGCGGCGGGGTATGCTCCGCTCTGGCTGGGAAGAGGGTTACGACTACCTCTTCCAGCAGTTTAGGTTGGAGATTCTCCGTGAGTGGGGGCGCCGCGGCTCTGAGTTTCCCCCGAACCGCACGAAAAGGGCGCCCCCATGGATTCCCGTCTAGTCTCCAATATCTCCTCCCTGCTCGCGTCTTCGCCTCGCCGATGGCTAGCCACAGAGCCTCCTTCGCCGCACGGTAAACCTCATACAGCGCGGCTTCTTCGTCAGGGACCCGACGACGTCTCCTTTGGTATCGGGTGTACCGGCGTCTAACCGTCACGCACGCGACATGTAGCTGTTTCAATGGATTAGTACTGTGCTCGTTTTCATTTAATGTCGTACATCCAGAAACACGTTGTATAGTAGTCGCGCGATAAACTCTGATTGCGTGATGTCAGTGTGATGCATTCACATGTGGCGATGTAGATATGTCGCCACACGCGCAAGTGTCTTTCGCACAAGTGTCTTTCGCGCAAGTGTCCTGCTACCAATCAGAACAATACTCATATTGAACACGGCAACTTCTAAACTACAACATGGAAATAAAATACCCAGAACACGGCTACCATTTACACACACACCTTACAATGTTTTAATGGCAACCCTGGTTGATTGATGATAGCTCCGCCATTTTGTTTAGTCAGTTTAAAGTGCGCGTGCGCTGGCTCTCTGGTCTTGATCCATAATAATACAACTTAGTGATGTATAGAGGTTATAATAGTTCGTAATGATTTAATTATTTTTTTTGTTTTGATATTCTGCTGTTAACTGTAATCAGAAATGAATGTGACTGAAAAAACTGGTGCCGATTCTCTTGTCATGAATGCCTCTAAACTAGACTAAAAATCACCAAAATTTAGTTTATTCCTTTCAAACGACGATTTCCTATTCTGAAATTGACTAAAGTGACACAACTTAGCTATATTTTAGTTTGACTGCACTAAGATGGCACTGAGTTATTCATTTAGTTAAAATCATAATTTTGGTATTCTGAATTTGGAGTTTTTCACCTATAATTTAAATTTTCTAACTAAATCTATTTTTAATCGCGATTAAAAAGGCGTGGAATAAAATTAGTTGGCATGAACTAAAATTCACAGTGCAAAAACAGTAATCATCATCAGCCTACAGCAGTCCACTGCTGGACATAGGCCTCTCCAATTCCACGCCATTCAGCTCAATTCTCAGCAACTCTCATCCAGCTCCTACCAGCCACCCTGCAAAGATCGTCGCTCCACTTAGCCTGAGGGCGTCCTACATTACGTTTGCCGATTCGCGGTCTCCACTCAAGAACATGTCTACCCCAACGATCATCTACGTTCTACGGATAATATGGCCGGCCCATTGCCACTTCAGCTTGCTTATTCTCTGAGCTATGTTGACAACTTTGGTTCTCTGCCGGCTCACCTCAAAAACATAACTGTAGCTTTTTTTTTCTTTTTTTTTTTGCTTATATCTCGAAAACGGTGTGTCCTATCGCTAAAATAATGTAAATTTCGACCCCCTTAATGAAGCCTTTAACCCTCTAAAACTAAACATGTAGGAAATAATTTTTCATATTTTCCATACAAAAAGTTGAAAGAGCTCAACGAGCGATCTTGAAGGTCATACACTTTAAGCGCAGGGACTTTTCGACTAATCAACTTTATTCAGAAGCCGAAGTATTGACTGTGAGACAGCTTTTTGTGCTCCGCGCTGTGCTGCGGAAATACTCTATGTTACATCTGGATCATGATAAGCTGAAAAGACGCAAAGGTTTTCCCGTATGTGATTCTGTCCAATGCCCTTCCAAGTTTGCCGGCCGACAGTATGCGGCTGCTAGCTCTCGGCTGTACAACAGAATAAATAAAATTATACCTATTTACTCCCTGACTAAACACGAAGTTAAAGACAAACTTACAAATTGGTTGCAGTTAAGGGCGAAGCGCTAAGGTAGCCTGCGAAATTCAAATTTTCTTACGATTTTTGCAATTTGCAGCTCAGTGTCTGGGTGTATGTTGATCAAAGCATGATACGCGACCGTAACAAATATGTATTTACAGAATTATAAAATTAGAATCAGTAATACAATTCCTTGAGTTAGTATAATCCTGAAATGTTAAGATTTCATGAAATAGTCATTCAAAAGAATTATTTGGTCTTAGAGAGTTGTATTGATGACTTTAATGATTATAATTCTATAAACACATATTTGTTACGGTCGCGAATCATATTTTAATCAACATACAAACTAATACTGACCTGCAAATTGCAAAAAACGTAAATTTTCAATTTCGCGGGCTACCCCGGCGCTTTCACCTTAACTTATGAGGAAACCGAGAATCTTATTACAATTGTCTCATAATAGAACTAATACTGTATTTAGATTTAGCAATTGTTTGTTTAATTTATATTTTTGTTTATATAAGTACCAACTTGCATGTCACTCAATACTAAACTTGTATGTCATTATATCTGGAGGAACACTGGCTCCTAAAACACAGGCTTTTGGCCTAGTTTAGGAGGCGTCAGTTCGCCCTTTAAGGACGCGTTTGCAATTCGGACAAAATTATGCTGTTTTTCGGTACATTTTGTGACTAAACTGAACCAAATTAAATAAAACTAATAACTTACACATGTAGATTGGTTCTTCATCTTTAAATAATATTAGGTCCTTACATATGAAATTAGCGTTTTGTCGTACTGACCACTTTGATCTGAAATATCTTCTCTTTGGTTAAGAACTCCAAATTCAAATTTATAAATTCATTTAGCTGGTACATTTGAGTTTTGAAAACAGTCATTCATTTGTTTTTTCCTCATTACTTTTTTTCTTTGGCGTCGCTTATTACCGCACAATGGAAAACATGAAATATCTGTATATTTACGAGTACGAGTTCTACCGTGGCACCAGTGCTGCAGAAACAGCTCGAAGGATTAATGATATATACGGCACTGGTGTCGCAAAAGAAAGCACGGTACGTTTTTGGTTTCAACGTTTTCGTTCTGGAAATTTCGACCTTCAGAACCAACCCGTGGACGGCCGGAGACCAAAGTGGAAAATGAAGAATTAAAGGCTATTGTGGAAGCGGATCCATCACAAAGCACTTCAGAGATAGCTGCAGGCTTCGGGGTAAGTGATAAAACTGTATTAATCTACTTGAAGCAAATCGGGAAAGTAAAAAAAACTTGAACGATGGGTACCTCATGACTTGAGTGAATCGAACTTGCAAACACGCGTCGACTGCTGTGTTACTTTGCTCAACCGACACAATAATGAAGGGATTTTAAATCGAATCATTACTTGTAATGGTGGATACTGTAAGATAATCGGAAGTGCTCGTCGCAATGGCTGAACCCTGGAGACCCAGCCAAATCCTGCCCTAAACGAAAATTGACTCAGAAAAGTTACTTGTGAGTGTTTGGTGGACTAGCGCCGGTGTCGTTCACTACAGCTTCCTAAAATCTGGCCAAACGATTACGGCAGATATCTATTGTCAGCAAAACTGCAAACCACGAAGGAAGAACTAGCTGCTAAACAACCGAGATTGCTCAATCGCTCTAGGCCACTGCTGCTTCACGACAACGCAAGACCACACACTACACAACAAACAACCACTAAGTTAGATGAGCTACAATTGAAATGTCTGCGACATCCACCGTACTCCCCGGACCTTGCTCCAACAGATTACCATTTTTTCCGGAATTTGGACAACTTCTTACAAAGAAAAAAATTCAAATCCGATGCGGCAGTCCAAACCGCCTTCAAAGAGTTTATTGATTCTCGCCCCCATGGTTTTTTTAGTAAAGGGATCAATGAACTACCTATGAGATGGCAAAAGTGCATAAATAACAACGGTGCATACTTTGATTAATTAAATATATTTTACAAAACAAAATTGGTTTTATATTCCTCCCGTACAAAACGCCAATTTCATATGTAAGGACCTAATAGTAACATTTTTATTGAAAATTATAGTATTTTATATTGTAAAAACGATCTTCCGATAACCTTTTCCACGAAGTTTACGATACCGGGTTAAGTTTAGGTACATTTTTTGTCCTATTATCAACCATTTCAATTCCAAAATATATTTAAAAAATTCTATCAAATAGTCGCAGAAAAAAATAAAAACCAGAACTAATTTTTTCACATATTTTGCTATTACGGATGAATCGTAATCGATTGTGTTAAGGGTTATTTTATTTTTGATCCTCGTCTTGATTTATTGCACAAACATTTTCAAATGAAACCTCAGTCCGCGCTCGGCCGCCGTGAGTGGACACTGTGTCGCCTGTTTGCCGCAGCTCGTGTTGAAAAGATCGCTGTACAAATACAAAATATTCGATAGAACTAATTTGATACTTGAAAGGTAAGATTATTTTACCATCACAGATTTTTTTTATTATAATAATTTATTTCGCTACAAGTAAGTAGGGTTTGTGAATGCCTATTCGTATGACTTGATGGAGTGACCTGAAGGTGTACTACGGTGACTGCTACTGGAACTGCTCGACGAGTGGAACTAGGTGTGCTGAGTTTGGGTTCGTTTTGTTAGTTATGACGACACCTTACCTCCGGACTTGATGGAGTGACCTGAAGGTGTACTTCGGTAATTGCTACTGGAACTGCTCTACGAGTAGAACTAGGTGTGCCGAGTTTGGGCTCGTTTAGTTAGTTATGATGAGACCTTACTTCCAGGCTTGATGGAGTGACCGGAAAGTGAACTTCGGTGTCTACTACTGGAACTGCTCCACGAGTAGAACTAGGTGTGCCGAGTTTGGGCTCGTTTTGTTAGTTATGATGAGATCTTACCTCTGGACTTGATGGAGTGACCTGAAGGTGTACTTCGGTAACTGTTACTGGAACTGCTCTACGAGTAAAACTAGGTGTACCGAGTTTGGGCTCGTTTTGTTAGTTATAATGAGATCTTACCTCCGGACTTGATGGAGTGACCTGGAGGTCTACTTCGGTGACTGCTACTGGAACTGCTTTACGAGTAGAACTAGGTATGCCGAGTTTGGGCTCGTTTTGTTAGTTATGATGAGACCTTACCTCTGGACTTGATGGAGTGACCTGAAGGTGAACTTCAGTGACTACTACTGGAACTGCTCCACTAGTAGAACTAGGTGTGCCGAGTTTGGGCTCGTTTTGTTAGTTATGATGAGATCTTACCTCCGTACTTGATGGAGTGACCTGTAGGTCTACTTCGGTGACTGCTACTGGAACTGCTTTACGAGTGGAATTACTAGGCAAGACACTTGTGTGTTTGCTATGTGGACAGGTTCTGGCAAAACAAAGTACCAGTGCGTAGAAAAAGATAAACAATTTTGGAAGGAGAAAATGGAAATAAATCGAATTAGGTTTTACGAAATTCTCTCCTCCCAGAATTGATTGACCCAAGACAGGCAAGAAATATAAAGCTAAGAGCACATTCTTCACATATTGAAACAAATATTCTAAAAACAAAGAATTGATTACCTCTAATTTGATGTTTTAATAATCATCGACGTACACCCTCAGGTCAATCTATAAAATCCAGAGGTCTCATTATAACTACTAAACGAACCCAAACTTGGCATACCTAGTTCTGCCCGTAAAGCAGTTCCAGCAGCATTCACCGAAGTATACCTACAAGTCACTCCATTAAGTCCAGAGGTAAGGTCTCATCGTAACTAACAAAACGAGCCCAAACTCGGCATACCTCGTACCACTCGTAGAACAGTTCCAGCAGCAGTCACCGAAGTACACCTTCAGGTCACTCCATCAATTCCAGAGGTAAGGTCTCATCATAACTAACAAAACGAGCCCAAACTCGGCACACCTAATTCCACTCGTAGAGCAGTTCCAGTAGCAGTCACCGAAGTACACCTTCAGGTCACTCCATCAGTCCAGTGATAAGATCTCATCATAACTAACAAAACGAGCCCAAACTCGGCATACCTAGTTCTGCCCGTAAAGCAGTTCCAGTAGCATTCACCGAAGTACACCTTCAGGTCACTCCATCAAGTCCAGAGGTAAGGTCTCATCATAACTAACAAAACGAGCCCAAACTCGGCATACCTAGTTCTGCCCGTAAAGCAGTTCCAGTAGCATTCACCGAAGTACACCTTCAGGTCACTCCATCAAGTCCAGAGGTAAGGTCTCATCATAACTAACAAAACGAGCCCAAACTCGGCATACCTAGTACCTCTCGTAGAGCAGTTCCAGTAGCAGTCACCGAAGTACACCTTCAGGTCACTCCATCGCGTCCGGAGGGGTTTTTTATAAATACTGTCACGTCGGGTTACTTTGACTCTAGGTATAACTTTGGCCCAAATCTAGCCTTGATGTTTGAAATTCCCGCCATGTCGCGACCACAAAACCGAACGTCGTATTCCTTCGCTAACTAATAGATGGCGATATAGACGCGTACTTGCGGACCTGTTGTGTGGATCTAATGACACTAAACTTTTGTCTCGATTTGGGCCAAAGTTACACCATAGAGTCAAAGTAACCCGGCGTGACGGTATATCAATGCCGGAGGACCATAATAACTAACAAAACCAGCCCCAAGACCACAGCCTATATCTCATTACTGCGAAGGCTTCCAGTGCCTAGCAGTCACTGAAGTAGGTATCAAAGTATTATTTAGTAAAAATATAAATTGCAAAGGAAATAGTTTTTGTACGTACCTAGCTACGTTATGAAAAGAAATGAGAAAAAAAAAGTATCAAAATTAGTTCGCTTGGCTATTATTACCGCAGCTAACAGTGCCTCCACTTGTGTGCGTGACTTGTGTCAATGTAGTAGTTCGATTCTATGCCTGTCAATTTTGCAAACGCGTCCTTAATGTCACTCTGTTGTACAACATTTGAATCCTTGTGTACTTATGTATGTTTTTTTTTTCCTTCTAAGTGTACAAATAAACAATTATTATTATAAAAAGTGGAAAATTCCGAATAAAACACGTCGAGGCTGCCCCTTGCGCGCCTCCGGCTCTATTTTTTTTTTTTTTAAGATAGGATTGCCAGGACTCTAGTCTAGGTCAGAGGTGACAGAGACAAAGTCGACGATGAAGCGAGCTTACCCAGAAGAAAAAGTTCACGGGGTAGAGTAAACAAGTACCACGTGGAGTCGCGCGATTGTCAAATTCGTTTTTAGTTCTGTCAAAATTATTTTTAAATTTAGTGATATTTTTTGCAGAATAGCTTTAAGATTTTTATAGCCAAAAGTAAGGGATTTTAGTGATAGTTTAGTTAGTTTCTATGACTTGTTTTATGACATGGATATGATCCATTGTTGAAAAATCACTTCGGAATCCAGCCTGTTCTTTCCCTTTATTCCCGTTGTCCCCGTATGCCATATCCCCGTCACGGGGACAGCGGGACGTGATTAAATTTATTTCCCGTTGTCCCCATAACCTACATTCGGCTAACGGGAAGTAAACTTTTCACGAGTCATTGTCGTCTTAAATCTGCATTCTGTTGTAAGCTTAGTTTTTAGCATGGTGGGAAAAAGAAAAGGGGAATAAGGTCGCTCCGTTTATCATAGTTACTAGAAAACTTAACTTGGAATGTACGAAACATTTAAAACAATAAACGTGTAATTAAATTAGTTTAAGATTCACTAATATTGTGAATGATATTCACATGTCATTCACAATAATCTACTATTTCGATCAAATTCATTATATAAAAAAATCCTACTTGAAAACAAGGTCTAAATCCTTTATATTAATCTACCGGGTACGAAGACGTAATCTACCAATATTCCATACACTTTGTTTGTTGGGTAAAATATGCCAACTCACACATAATAAGTACTACAGAAAAAAGAAAAAACGGGGACTGTGGGCAATAATTTTTACTTATTTTATTCAACTATATTAACGGGGACAGTGTACGGGGACAACGGGAAGTATTTTTAAATATTTTATTGAAGTACCGCTGTCCCCGTAGGACGGGGACAACGGGAATAAACCGTTCTTTCGGCTGATTTTCGTCCAGTATTGAGCTAATTCTGTTTAGTATCATCTTAGAAAATATCTTATATAAATTCGATATCAAGCTGATGGGTCGATAGTTATTTATTTCGGCTTTATCACCTTTCTTATGGAGCAATATGATGGTAGAGGCTGTCCATTGTTTTGGTATGATTTCTGTGGTGAGCATGTCACTGAACATATTTGTAGTGGCGTTTATAATATAGTCCAGGCATGCTTTAATAATTTCATTTGATATCTTATCGTCTCCAGGAGCTTTGTTATTTTTTTGGGACAGTATTGCCCTTCTTATTTCAGTTTCTAATATTGGGGGAGTAGTCTCTTCGTTATCTTCCGGTAGGTATTGAGTGTCAGTATGGTATACGTCATCATATAAGTTGCTGTAGAAGTCTGTTGCTATTTCTGTGATTTCGGATCGCTGTATTTCTTTCTTTCCAGATTTTTTTCTTCTAATGCATGGAATCCAACAAGTACTCTCCCTCAACTCTTAAGGCTTTTTTGATTCCTCCTAATTTTTCAATATGATGTTGATGGTCCTGTTTCTCAACTGTTTTCTGTGTTCTAATTTTTTCATTAATTTGTTCACATATTTTTGCTATTTACTTTCTATTTTGTTTTCTGTTTTCTAAGAGAATGTTTCTGGTTTTCATTAGGGATTATGCTTCATCTCCAATCTTGTCTTTTTTGTTTTTTAAGACGCACAATTGTCCAGACGCTTTCTGGAGTGTTTCTTCTAATAGGTTGTATTTATCTTGTACATTTTCAAGATGGTAAATAGTCGTGGCTTCATTTGCCAGTGTTATTAATAAGTTTTGTGGGATAGGGAGTGGAACCTGATTTGGTTTAATTTCTTTCTCAGTGTGCATTTTTTTTTTCTTTGGTTTGTTTAGGTAAATTGCACCTTTTACCATTTGGTGATTGGTATTGAAGTTAAGTTTATTAATTATGTTGACATCTTTGAAAAATTGAGGTTTATTAGAAAGTATGAAGTCAATCTCTTTCTTCACTTGCCTGTCAGGAGATATCCAGGTCCATTTTTTATTTTTGTTTTTCCTAAATAAGCTGTTCATGACTCTGAGGTTATATGTGTGCCAGGCTCACCAGTTTTTGCCCATTATCATTTCTTTTCCCTGTGCTAAACTGACCTAGAATCCCATCTTCATTTGGTAGTCTTTTGCCAATCTGGCCGTTGAAATCACCCATAAGACCAACTGTTTTGTGTGCATTTTCTAGCGTTTTAAATAATTACATGGTTGAACCGGGAATTCAACAGGAAGACTCATTTTGAGCATTTGATAAATTGATTAATTTTGTATTAAAAATGTTAAAATTCATGGTCTTCCTTTTATTTTTCACACAATGTTATTTAGCAAAAAATAATCCTTATGATGAAGCCTTTCGATCGGTATGATAAAGCTACAGGGTGATTTTTCTCGTGTAACGGGTTCGATTTCCCGTTCAACCACGTAATTACTTAAATATCTATGAATGCAGTTTAAATTGTCACCGGTCAAAAAAGTCACCGGAACGTTGCGGTCGCTCTATCGGTTGAAAAATCTTCTCCCATCACACATAAAGACTATGCTTGTACAGTCCCTAATCTTTCACATAATTAACTATGGTGATGTGTGTTACTATGACCTGAATGCTGATCTCCTCAATAAACTTGACCGCCTTCTCAATAATTGCATTCGATTCGTTTTCAATCTTCGTAAGTATGATCATGTATCTGCGCACCGATTGCGTTTAAAATGGTTACCCATTCGTCAGCGCAGAGAGGTGAGGGCTCTGTCTATGTTATTTTCTATTCTCAACAAACCCACTTCTCCTTCTTACCTGACTTCCCATATTCAGTATTTATGCTCTGCCCACAGTAAAAATCTTCGTTCCACTAACAATCGTCTTCTACGATGTCCTTCTCACCGCTCTGGTTTCATTCACTCTTCTTTCTTTGTCCAGGCAGTCTTTCTTTGGAATTCGCTCCCTCTGAACATCAGGACGGTAAGAAATCGGTTGTCATTTAAAGTCAAGGCACGTGAGCATATACGTAAGAAGTTGGCAGAAACATCCCAGCGCTGATTTGGTGGATTCGTTTTCTCCTCTTTTGATCGTTATTTCTCCTCTACCGTTCGTGTCCGTTCGGTTCGAAGTTTATTCCGTTTATAAGTATGTATGTATATATGTATATAACTATATATCTATGTATTTAGTATTTTATAGTTATTTTCGTGTTATCTGTCTCTTATGTTGCACCTGCCATGTTTTCTCTCTGCATCACCCTAAGGTTGACTGGTAGAAAATGCCTCAGGCATTAAGTCCGCCTTTGTACGGTATTCTTTCTACTTGTGCATAAATAAATTGCTTTTTAAATTCAAATAATGTCTT
The DNA here is from genome assembly GCA_947568875.1 of Fissipunctia ypsillon. Lineage (NCBI taxonomy): Eukaryota > Metazoa > Arthropoda > Insecta > Lepidoptera > Noctuidae > Fissipunctia > Fissipunctia ypsillon. The sequence continues at coordinate 21,990,832 of OX387643.1, read as the reverse complement.
CTTTCAGTAAAATGTTCCATCTACAATATTCAAGGTACTTTCCCTCCATGTGGCATATTCGTGGGACGCCCTGTATATTCGCTATAGTACTTTTTAACAAGATCCCAACTCCATGTAAACCTGGTGTGGTTCCAAATTGATAGAAAATGTATTTTTCATGCTGCTCGATTTGTTCGCCCAACCTTCTCACTTCGCTCAAGCCAATTATGTCCCAATTTATAGATTCTAAGGCATATTCTAATTCTTGTAAGGATTCGTCTGTTTTTAAAGTCCTTGTGTTGAGTTTCCTCTATTACTTTTAACTCCTAGTTCTTAGTACACCCACATTTCGCCATTTGTGTGATGTTGTGTTGTGGGTGTACTATATAGGTACACCTCTGCCTAACCCTTCGGGGACAGGCGTGATGTTATGTTTTTCCTAGTTCTTTTTCCTTATTTATATTTGATGTTTTATGTTCTGATGCATTTTGCTTTTTAGGCATACCCAGGGGGTTTTGGTGTCTTACCCCACGGTGACCAGCCGGGTTGTGGCGATTTTTCTTTTCTATATGTTGTTTATTTTGGATCATATCCATGTCATAAAACAAGTCATAGAAAAAAATAATGAATATGGAAAAATATACTATTTGGCCTTTGTAGACTACATTACCTATAGCATTTGATTCTCTGAAACATACACACATATGGGAAGCTCTAAGTTCACAAGGAGTACATCCTAAATACATCAGGATAATAAAAAAACATATACAAGGACTCCACAGCAAAAATCCAGACCGAAAGAAAAGGCCTAGCGTTTAAAATAAAAAAGGAGTACGTCACGGAGACGTCGCCAAAGCTATTTTCGGCAGTACTAGAACATATATTCAGGATTGGGATACATTTGGAATCAATATAAATGGTGAAAAGCTGAACCACCTAAGATTCGCAGATGACCTGATTTTGCTTAGTGAAAACCAGGAAAGCTTGGAAATAATGTTAACGCAGCTAGAAAGAGAAAGCAAAATTGTGGGTTTGACTATGAATGTAGACAAAACCAAATTAATGACAAATCATGTAAAAACGCCTATCATACTGAATTTCACCCAAATAGAATATGTTGACCATTTGGGTCAAATAATTTCACCAAAAAAGCAAATGCAGAAGGAAATAGACACCAGAATAAGTAGTGCTTGGAAAAGATTTTGGTCCCTTACAGAAGTCATGAAGAATCCACACATACCAATGAAAGATAAGACTAAAATATTCAACTCTTGCATACTGCCATGTTTAATCTACGGATCACAAACCTGGGCCCTCAATAACAAACAGGGAGCAGCACTTCAGTCTGTCAAAATAAAATTGAGAGAAGCATTTTAAACATCAAGTTACGAGACAGACTCAAACTATCAAATATGAGACGCAAGACCAAAGTTACAGATGTCACATTGACAGTGAAAAAACTTAAATGGAATTGGATAGGCCACATGTTAAGAAACAAGAGGAATAAAGATGTCACAATGTGGTACCCTCGAGATGGAAAAAGAAGAAAAGGGCGGTAAAGAATGAGATGAGATGGGAGGATGAAATTATAAAAAAACGGCAGGAGCAACATGGAGAAGAAAAACCACAAACAGAAAAATATGGCAAACTCTAGGGGAGGCCTTTGCCAAAGGGCAAGCTGATACTAATGTTACCGATGTTGATGAATAATAACAACTGTCAACACGCATGGTCCAACTGTCAAAAGGCCCGACGTCCGAGGGGTTAATAATTTAACAATAATAATGCAACCAAACAATGTATAATCATCAATATTTATTTTTATTTTCAATAATATATAATTAATAATGCATGGAATCTAAATGAAGTAAACAAATATAGTGAAAATTAAATTGGATAAAACTTGTAATAATGTAAGTAAATCACAATCTGTAATTCTTAAACGATGGAAATGTAATTGCATGTACAGTATCAGAAATAAAAGCTATTTGTATTTTAGTTAGGTGTAGGTACAAGAGAATCGGCGCGACTGTTATTTACAAATTAAAGTAATAAATATTTTTAAATCATTATAGTTTAATTATATTTGACAAAAATAATCTTAGTGTACAACATTTTTATTCCAACTGTATAAATTTTTAGTAAATACTGTAACACGGGTGTTTTTTTAACTATCAAATCATTTCAAACAACTGTCAATCATTGTCTAAATTATAACCCGGTATTTTTAAAATATACCCGGCAAAAATGGGTATTTTATAGTTTTTACCTATTCTACCCTTTCTTTCCCATTTTTACCCACCCGCCCATCTCTAGTCCGCACCCATGAAAACATGCAGGTTTTATATAATGCCGAGTTTCGATTCCATGAATGATGAATGATTTTATAGGCAATGATATTATAAGTAAAAAGGTGTAGATAGGTTACCTACACAACATTCGATCTTCAGAAACGGCACACTAATGCACACATAAATAACTTAATATTGCAATAGCACACTACATTACGTTTAGACGTCAAATTTGGATGGCACGATTCAATTATAGCGGGCGAAAAAGAGACAAATATAATTTGCGACAGTGCGTCGTCTCGTGTACTAGAAACTATATAGAATAATAATCAGATATGACATTTTACCGCAAACCGTGATTTTTGCCTAAAAATTTGATTCACTCATGAGTACATGTAGTAAAAGTAATAAAGTAGGAAAATTGCAGTGAAAGTAGGTAGGTAAATAAAAAGTATTGTTGATTTTATAAAAATTTAATATCAATTATAGTGCTGTAATAAAGTTATTTATAATGACATCAGTGACCTTCAAATAAATTTAATTTATTTCTTTTTTGTCTTTTTGATTTTTTGTTCAACACGGCGTTGTTTTTATGTTCAGAGTGAAGACGGACATTTACATATTTCTCTATAATTGCTTTTAATAGAAGCATGCGGTGGTTTAAAGTGGGAGTTTGTGTCATGGAATGGTCGTTCAATTCACTAAATATATTAGAGTTGACAAATGATTTTAAAATACAATTTTTTTAAAAAACAATGTCTCCATTTCTCGTAAAGTATAGCCCATTTTCTTTTATGTGAGACTTTAAATGTTTTCTGATTTTAAATAAACAGTAAACAAGCTTTCTGTTGAATAGCACAAGCCACCCATGTCTTTAATCGAGATTAATTTGTGAAACCACAGTTTTTTGGCCGTAAATAAAGATTTTATACACACTTCACATTTTAAAACGCTAACCATTTTCCTTGCAATCCAGCCCGAAATATAACCCACTATCTGTTTGAAATGGTCAGGTAAAGATGCGTTGTTGAGCACTTGCGCTAATGTATCAACATTTTGTAGTGAAATCTTGTCACTTTGCATTTCGGGGCTTTTTTCGGGTTCTGCTGAGGAGTCAAATTCAAAATAATCAATTGATGCTCGTTTGCCCGAAGACCAATTGATATTTAGGATAGCGGAAGAACAATTTAAGATAGGGATACTTTCTAGCGGTACGCAATTGCCACTGAAACCACTACGTAATTCTAAATGATTTAAAATCTTTTTATATATTCCCTTGAACTGGATTACGTTCGGGTTATTATTGTAGCCCCCGTGCTTTCGAATAATGCCAAATAAGATTTCAATTCTCAATGATCTTGACTCAATCTATAGGTTGAAATGTATCTCAGTAAGGAATGGTTTACAACCAATGATTCATAAAGATGTTTCAGACTCGATACAAATGAGAAACCCCAGAAACCCAGATTTGCATTTACAGTCAACTAAACGTTTTTTGCTGATTGTGAATATAATTCTACGTTTAACCACTCTCTTAGTTTTGTTATAAATTTTTAGTGACAATATATATTGTTTTGCTTTATCGAGAAACTTAATAATTTCCGTGGCATTTTGTGGGCAAATAGGTTTCTTAAAACCAAAAATTTCAAACGATCGTGAGTTAAATATATCGAAGAGGTCATTAAAAATTTCGATGAATTCCACAGTTGCTGCTGTATCATGAAATCGTGAAGAAACTAATAACTGCTCACATAGCTCTAGTGCTTTGGCAACACTTTTACTCAGCAACTGTGTTGCCAATTTAACCTTCATAATTTCGTTTCTGAACATAATATGACGCTCTGAAAGTTTATTGGCAAAATTTAAGCCTTGGTTTTTTTGAAGGTTGTTTAAATTTACCAATAAGTGCCACTTTATTTCTTTTTTTTGATTCAAAAGTATTCCTAACTAATTTAAGCATGTGACAAGGATCAAATAACACTGCTACTTCTCTATCACAACTGGGATGCTTGAACGTGGTTTTTAAATTGTTTGGATCTTTCAAATGACAACCCATTAAATTTGCTGCGGAAAAATTTGCTTGACAACCGTCGAAAGTGACTGCAACAATATCCACTCCAGACTCAAAACACTTCTGCAAACAAGATGTAATTAAGTGTGCTCTTGTTTCACCACTGATACCTTTGACGAAAAAATATCCTACTGGTAGTTTCCAGTTTTCATTTAATGCGACTAAAAGAAAAACATAGGCTTCTGTTGCAATTACTTTGCTATCCGTAGTACCGCCAAAGTCCACCACACCCTCTGTCTTTTTTCTAGTCCATTTGGATTGGTGTCGAAGTGCCATTTCGTCGACCACCAGAGTGCAGATCATTCTTTTATTCGAAATTTCAGTTCTCTTTCTAAGCATATCAAATGCTTGCGCAGTGAATCCTGACGAAACTGAACTATTCTCATACCACTTGCCTAATACTCTCGGGTGTGGCAGAGTGCTATGAAAAATTCTCCTCACATATTTATACGCAGCTGGCGAATAAAAATTTAAGGTAAGTGCGAATTTTCGCAGTGTTGGTGGATATTTTTGACGAAAAGATTTCTTACTTCTTTTTTTACTTAAAATTCTATTAAATAAACTCATAGCTTCTTCGTTCAGGTTCAATTCAGTAAATTGTTCATCAGATATGTATTTGTTAATTTTTAAGTGTTTTAATATATCACTCAAATGTGCTACACGTCTTTGTAGTCTTTTATTTTGCTTCTTTAAATTTCTGTTTTTATTTATCAATTTTTTTTTTCTGAAAATGTATCTTTCTGACGTATTTTTTAAGTGCAGTTGTTCGAGGACTATCGAAAATTGACTCCATATCAGACAACTTTTCTTCAGCAAGGCTGTTAGGACTACTGGGTGTTGACTGTGCACGAGGTAACTGGAACATTTTTTTTCTGAATTAGGATAAAATATTCAAGTGAGGCGAAGAAGCCGCAATGCGACAATTAAAATGCAATATTTATAAAAAAGTAAATAAATTACAGCCAAAGCAGGAAGCGCAGACTTTTTTAATAAAGTGTATCCTTTGCCAGTAGTGTACTTGTCTTCGACTCTAAAATGAATGGAGCATATTTTACTATATTTACTCGGTTGCCAAAATTCTTGATTTCTCTCTTTGCGGACAATATCCAACCACTGGATGCGCTTTAGTTCATTTGTTGGAAATCTAGAAACAATTAATAAATTTAATACTTACACCCAAAGAAATACATTCTCCTTTACGACTCACTAAAACAATTAATGTTTTGATTTGAATTTAGTAGTGTTACATACACTATATGTATGTATTTAATTTATCCTACCTCATCATAACAAAAATAAAAATTACATTTAAGTCTAAACAATGAGCCACCATTTATACCTACCTACTGTCAAGCTGACTTGTCTGTTCTTAGGCATAATTTTATTCTATGATCAGTAATGACGTCTATTCTTTTCTGACGCTATATTTTACGAATATAATGTTTGATTTTTTGAAAATATTAAGATAAATAGTATACTTACGAATGATATGTGATTCCTTGAGTTTTAGAAGTTTTTCTTGTATAATTTGTGCAATATCTCATAACACACGACGGCATTTTCGGTGTTTTTGGGTCACTTTTAATGCACTCGGTACGTGAAGTGCATCCGTTGACGTCGGCGACGCGACACAGGTCCAGTTTGGTCACTTGTCTACATTTTAACCTTTTAACCGCCCGACTTCATATCAGTTGTCGTGCCCCCAGCGCCGGGCAACTTGAATCATTACGATATTTGGTCGTAAATATACGACCCTGGCAAAATGGACACGAAAATATTTGTCGGATTAATCCGTCGTAGGCGGTTAAAGGGTTAACGTGCCGCTTGCTGAGCCCTTATAGCCTATCTACACCTTTTTACGTATAATATCATTGTTTATAGGTACTCGTTTTTTGGATTGCGATAATTTACGTCACAGTATTGAAATAGTGATAAATCCTGAATTAAAATACTTTCGAATCAGTGTCATGTATAAAGAGCAGTAAGTCTTAAAAAAAATATACTAGATGTTCCCATACTGTACTGTGTTATTTAACTACTTACAAACTCACTCGCTGATTTCTTTATTAGTATATAATATTTGAGCCATAAGGGGTCTGTAATGTAATTTATGGTACGACTTTACTTTACCAGCCATCGATTTAAGGGGTGAGGGAGGGGGAGGGGAGGATGTAGAACCCCCCCTATGAAGGAAAAATTGCGAAGATATGATTTTCTCTTTTTAAGAAATGATTTTTTAAATATTCTAACCTAACTTTCAAATTTTCTGCACTATAACTAAAAAAAAACCACGTAACGGGTCTAAATTCGTTTCCAAACAATAATAAGATCAATGACCCTTTCAAGGTCAAGGTCAACACCCCAAAAGTCAAAGTTAAACCAAAATATAGTCAAATCTTGGAATATTATCTTTTGACAAGCTATGAGGTCAAGGACATCAAGGTCAATAACATGTCTCGAAGTAAGGCGTGGTCGACGGAGCCCCGCGACGCGGGGCTCCTACTTCTGAGTGGTTTAAAAAAAATTACCACGAAGGAGATGACGGGGTCTTTCAGACCCCGCCATCCCCTTCTAACCTAACCTGTCCGAGTCGGGGTGCCCCAAGTCCCAAACACGCTTCACTCGCTCTTGCATCCTAAGTTCTCATTTTATACGTAAACGCTCTCAACTGCTAGGGCCATACATTGACTATCAGGACGACGACCATGTACAGGAGTATTAGTGTTCTGTGACCATGTGAAGTGACACTTGACAGTGACAACACAAAATGGCGTTGTTTTACGTTTGGTTTCACATACCGGCAATAATCGGTCAATTATTTATAAGTGTTCATTTAATAGCACTAACTTAAATCAGCGAAATATGTATTTTATAATGAAATATGCGTAAAATGTATCTAAATCACTACAATGCGTGTTTATTTCATCATTAATAAGAAGTAAAACATTTTAGTACGTTGACCTTACGTAAAACGAAACGTTTAATGTCGAGACAAAATGTCAAAAGTGACAAGATAAATTTTTACGATTTTGATTATTTTTTTCTCGTAAACCATTTATCTGCGCAACTTAAAACTTTACGAGGGGGCTTCTATTAATATGATCTTTCTGTAAAAAAAATATGGACTCCCAACTCGATGGCTGGTAAAGTGAAACTTAGCTTAATTTATTAACCGATTCGTTGCGATCTCTAATTTCGCTAACTTCTAACTGTGGCGTCGAACAAAAATAACGTGACACTGTTCAGTGCCCAACGCCATACGATTAGATGACACGCATCTGTGCCTTCAGCCATGCGGGAAAGAAAACAGTATTTTGACCATTTTTTACATGTTCAAAGCTTGAATAAAATAAAAAGTGATGGCACTGAAACGTGCCATCCGCAACGAATCGGTTAACTGATAGAAGCAGGGAAATTAAATTATTACATCAGTGATATTGATCGCGGGCGATAATCGCGTTATTTAGTTTACTGCGACACTCGAAACATACAGTTGTTTTAAAAAAAGCTATTAAGTAAATTAACTTTAGTCTTGCTTTTCACTCTAGCGTTGTCACATATTTTTTTTCTAGCTTTTCTTTGTAATTTCCAACAATGATAGTGTATGAAGAAGGCATTCTGTCACTTATGCCAAATGGTCGAAATGAGTGAAAACATTTTAGTGTGTTTGTTTGGTCCATATATATTATGAGAACGTATCGAATTAAATGTACCGATTTCTGACGAAAAATAAAACCAACAGGTATTGTTTATTAACAACAGCAGTTTTTCTTTGTAACAAGTCTTGCTTAAGAATATCCATGTAGGTACTTTATTATGCAAAGCACGTTGCATTTTTCATTATCATTATTTCACAAATTATGTAAATATAAAACTACTCACGCTATTGTTTGGCCACTTGATGAGCTTCATATGTCAATGGTCAGCACATAAACTATATTTTATGTATTATTAACTTGTAGACATAAGTTTACGTGTATAATTTTAGCATTTGTTTTAGATGTATGTATATTATGATTTCGCAATGCTTCTCTGATTTAATTAAATATGCAATCTCTTTATTATTATATATCAAATCTGTTGAAACAACATATTATATTAATTTGCCCACCGAACGTTATTATTATGTTTGCAATAAAACAGTACAACAGGCAAGGAGAATATTTTCTTTTGACCAGGATATTTGGATATTTATTTTGACCCAATCATTGGTGGGATTAGTGTAATGTATTATGATTCAATAAAATGCTTATATTGTCTGGTATCTGCAACAGATGGCCTTTCGACTGATTTTAAACACAATGCATAGAATAATTACTGTAACTCGAATGTGCAATCGACATCTCTAGCATTTCTCTGTAATTACATTATTCTGTCCTCAGCAATAATATTTGTTTAGATAGAATCATCTGCTATTTATGTATAGTATCTTAGTCTTAACAAGTGCATAGACTAAGTCATTATTTTTGAAAAGATTATTGAAGACTAATGCTAGACATGTATCGCACGTTCACATAAACTAAAATAGAATAAATCCATAAACCACAAACTTTAGACTGGATAAATGAGGCCACTTCGAATCATGTTCCAATAGACTAGGTCTATGTCTAGTCTAAACACTAGGTTTAGGTGTAGATATCGTTTTATATAAGACGTGTAGGTAGTATATTCAAATTCTCTGATTGTAAGTCAATTTGGTTTCTTTGTAAATTACCGTGTATCCAAATTATCCCAAATCGTTTACGCCATTGTACCGGAGGTTATTACAAATGAGAAATAAATAAACACATTTGAAAGTGAATTGTGTTTTATTTACCATTGATTTATTGTAACTCATTTATCATTTGTGGTGTCATTAAAATTGGAATAAATTCCTGAAAATCATATCTTACATTATAATATTTCTCCAGTTACATGCTATTTACAGTATCTATCAGCTTTCATCTTACTCCTACGATCTAATAGTGTTTCGTGCAGGTTGCCCTCTGTCTTTGCTTTCTTCAGCTCTGACACACCACCCTCATTCAAACGAAGCTTCTTGTCTTGGAATTTCTGGAACTTCTTGCTGGAATATGAATATCACTTTTAGTCTTTGAATTAGTTACAGCCTTTTCTGAGATTTTTGTCATAATCAATCATAATGGTTCGGAATTCCTATTGAGGAGGCCAACTTTTTTTAAGTGTTGTGGTGCAGAGTGAACCGCAAAGAATGAGTTTGTCCCTAACTAACTCTTGGTCACAAGCTCTTTGCTCAACCATAAGTGGCCTAGTGCAATGATGTTAGACTAAACTATGAACCAAAACAAAAAGACTATTAAAAAAACCATTTTCTAGTCTGCCACATAAAAATTATAATACTCAAACTAGGAAGGCTTTTGATTATTCCTATCTCCAATTTGTTTTTAATAATTCCATACTTACACATAATTAACTTCAACTTGTGACAAATCGGCCTGTTCCTCATCAGGCAATACAGACTTGTTGACCTCCTTAGTCTTACTGCTGCGGATGTTACAAAACTCGTCAGTTCCAGCAGCAGTGCTCCGGGCTACTACTGCATCGTCTTCAGTGTCCACTGACATAAACTTGTTGAGGGAACTCAGGATTGCTGTTTTACCTGTCGATTTTGAGATGAAGAATAACTTAATCAACTAAGTGGTAGGGTATATTGTTGGCTTATGGCGATTTACACAACCTCTAGATAAGTTCTGACTAACTAATCACTTATCTAGCAGATTTCATAACTTGTAATTTTGTCTGATAGGCAGAGCCTGACTAGAAAACTGATACAAGCCTAGTGAGCTTCTCAAATAATGGATGATATAAATCCCAATATTATGTGTGAATAATATCAAGACTGAACTAAATTTTTGAGTTGGGAATACAAATGTTATTTAGCCATACCATTTTAGCATGTTGTCTTACTTATATTATTACAATGACACCAAAATAATGTACATGTAGGTATTACTACCTACTATTACTATTATACTACTACTATACTATTAGTAGGTATAGGCCTTACTCATAAATGTATTAGTCTAATATACCATCACTTGTTATGAGACACAATTAAATTTCTATTGTTACCAACCCCTAGGAGGTCAGTCGAGATTGAAGAGGATAATGACAGGACTTTTTATTTTGTGGAAATAAATGCATTTTTATAGTCGTGTGACAAATTAATTTCTAAGGTGCATTGTGGACTTTACAATTACATTACCTCCTCTCATGACACATGAAATAGTCAACATAACCCTTACCCTCCTGCCACACAGGCTCCCACTGCTCCATTACTCCTACTGCATCAGATCTTCCAACAACTGTCTCCTTCACAACTCCCAGATACTTCCCATATCCTGACTTCAAGGCAAACTTGCTCTCTCCAGCTGGAAATGCTGTAAAGATTTCTTCTGGAGACGGACCCTCTCCATCTCCATGAGGGGCACCGAGAGTAAACAAGCCATTATCTAAAGCTGATACATAAGCATTTTTTCCAAACTCTATGGATACAGAGCCAGTTATATCTTCAATCTTTTCAACCTTCCACCAACCGCCATGCTTGACGGAATCCACATCTATGTTAGAGTCTTCTGAGTTTTCTTTTTTCTTGTGCTTACGTTTCTTAGCCCTTAAAATGTAGTGATAAAAACAGAAAACAAGATGACACAAATCTTGTGCTATGGTTTATCTTTTTATACTTATTGAAAATTAAATTTTAACTCCTAAGACGACCCACTGACCACTTACTGTATAATTATGATTTAAAAATAGGTTATGTATGTTATTTTTACAGAGCAAATACTTACTTGGGTTTTTCTCCTTTGAAAATCAGTTTGCCACGCTTAACAACCGCATACTCATCAGCCATTTCTACTCTTCAAATTATTCTAAAAACACTGTTCAATTACTTTATTTTTAAGATAAATGCAAGTAAGATTTGACCACTACGGGCACTTTGTATTTTGTGAAATGTGACTAGTTCCTAGTCGATATTTTGTCAGTAATTATCAACACATAAACTGCAAGCGACAGGCTCTAATTATATGGTTCATGTTATTCTCAAAAAGTCGCTTCAACAACAAAATAAGCCAAATATACTACTCTGTAACGAGAGAAATAAACTAAACAAATTCTTGACTGCTGACATCAGTGTCGCCAACTCCAAAAGTTCAAATTATCGAGTTCTCACGTCGAAATTATCGATTTGTGGGCAAAATTATCGTACAATAGGAAAAAAAAACGTATATTATTAGTAATTATATCTATTAATTAGTAATTATATATTATATTTAGGGCCTAAGCACATAACCGCGTTACGGCGCTGCAACGCCAAAATCGGCGACGCCACCCGCCACAACGCAGAAATTTTTGTCGAAGAACGCGCCGGCATTCCGGCGTTGTGACGTCATACTTGTTAACAAAACATCAGTTTGTCTGTAGGACGCTTGGAGACGACCATGGTTCAACATGGTAGCAGTTAAATAAAACAAGCAGCGTGGATAAGCGTTTGTGAAATCGTATACGATAAGTACAAAGAAATGGATAGCAACAAAAAATCAAAATGGGGTAAGTAGTTCACGAATCACAGAAAAATGGTCACCTCACGCTACGGCAGCGCCTTGCGTTGCGTGGTTATGTGCATAGATAGGCCCTAAACACAGAGTTGCGGATGGATGGAAACGCATGTGAAAGAAATATGAGGGAAAGAGAGAGAGACACTGTGACATAAACTTGCTTGTTGACATACTTTTGATTTTTTTCAGAATTTAATTTTGTCTGACAAATACGTTTTGTTAAGAAAGCGTCAGGTAGCCCGAGAAATTCAAATTTTCTTACAATTTTTGCAATTTGCAAGTCACTATTGGGTTGTATGTTGATCTAAATATGATTCGCGACCGTAAAAGGTATGTATTTACAGAATCATAATAATTAAAGTCATCAATACAACTCTTTAATACCAGGTAATTCTATTGAATGACTATTTCATGAAATCTTGACATGCAAACATATGGTATTATGGTATTACTGGTTTTGAAGATTATAATTCTGTAAATGCATATTTGTTACAGTCGCGAATTATACTTTAATCAACATACAACTTAATACTGATATATGCAAATTTAAAAAAAAAAACAAGAAAGTTTGAATTTCGCAGGCTACCTGGCGCTTACCCCTGAACGGAACTTTTTTATCTTCAAAGCTCAAAATTATCGTACTTTAGACATTCACTATCGTACATCGTACCATTGACCAAATTATCATACGCCCCCATAATTATCATACGGTCTGGCAACACTAGCTGACATGATGAGTGCACACCACAGGGTATGTATAACTGAAAACGTTGATGTTGCCATTTTGCCATCGAATTTTTTTCATTTATTTTTTAGTACTGGAAACCCTGCATCAAAAACGCTGTCAACGTTGATGTTGCCATTTTATAATCGATTTTTTATCATTTGTTTTTTGATACAGGAAGCCCTATATCAAACCACCTGCCGAGGCATTCAATCCAAACAGTCGACCCCCCCTGTGTGCACACTCACAGATTACAGATTTTGTACTAGTATGTAGCAAGCACAGACTTTATAGAGAACAAAGAGACAGCACTACAGCAGTGACATGACCACAGAACACTCCTAACAGCTTATGACATTATAGACCACAACCAATCAACAAAATAATAGGAAATATTACGCAAAGCTGAGATAGCAGAAGGTGCCACATGGACATGAAGTAAACAAAGCAAAGGGTCAGAGGCGAACGGCAACATTTTTCGGCGTTTTTCAATATTATTTCATCACTGTTACAAACAGGTAGGGGTGGGGATGGTGTTGTTATTGTAGGTTAAAAACATGCTTAAACATGAATTTCAAACCTATTTGTTTTTGTGATATTGACCTACTTTAGAATAAAATATTAACACATTCAGTGCCCAGCACCCGACTCCCGGGTCCAACAATAATTTATTCTTTCGTGTGCCCACAACCCGGCTCCCGAGTCGTACATATAGATAGCTATTGTTGACATGTGACCATGCCCAGCTCTCGCCTAACGGGTGCAAATCAAAACACGCCAACGAACAAACAACGAATTATTGTTGGACCCGGGAGTCGGGTGCTGGGCACTGAATATGTTAACGTTACATTCAGGTAAATATCACTAAAAATATTGTTTTTTTCTAAATAAGGTTAATAATATTCCGACCTGTAAAACATCCATCATTCAATAGTCTTCAGCTCACAACCTTTGATGTTTTGTGATTGTAAAATGCTTGCAACGTAGCAATTTACCACTGCTTGCGAAGTAATCCGTTTTTAGTGAATTAAATGAACACCTTCGTTCCTGGGGGTCTACTCCCTAAGTCCGTCAACGAAGTAACGGGCCCGTCCGATAGTAGTCCGAAACGTTGGAGCGAACCCTAATATTATGAACTAAAGACGCATAACGATAGAGTTGCGCTGTTTTACCGGTTGATTACCGGTTTACTTATTTTGTGGTTTTCAAGCATATTAAACAAAAATTAATATAGATGTCGTTAGAAAATGACCACATTTTTAACAATATACTTTTTATTATGTCCTTAATTATAGAATTGAATTACTTTTGCCCGGATACCGGCTTTATCCTGTTGATACCTTTGCCTTTTTCTTTTTGACGGCATTTTTCAAATGAAGTGTCAAAGTCAATCCAATCCCAATCTATATTATATATTAATCTCTATGGTCAAAGTTATTGACACTAACCGGGAAGTTTAAATTATTTTTGTAAAAATTATTAGATTAATTTTGTAAAATGGACACAATCGCACCTGCAGCAACTCACGTGCAAATAGAGGCCCTCCTCAATTTTATGAGCGAGAATCAAGAGTCGACTTGCAGGCTATTGAGGGGTGCCGACAGGAGAATACGATCAAAATGGCTGTGGAAAAGCCTGTGTAACTCTTTTAATTCAATGGGAAGTTGCACAAAGCTCGTGGACAAGTGGAAAAGGGTGAGTTTAAAACATTATCTACTCGTCAATATAATATGATTTTAAGGTCTTGTCATCAGTAAAGTGCATACAAGCATACAATGATAATCAGGCATCCTCCAAATACATTTCTGTAGAGACTTACGAATGTACTGATAATAATTATGTTGCAAGGAGTCTTTGCCGTGGCTTTTTTATTAAATAATAATAAATTACAGATACACAATTATGCATTTGTTGTATCCGTCAATGATATTCAGTTTTTGTTGTACAGCATCCACCTGTAAGACAAGACCCAGCAGCCATCTCACCTACCCATACATCTGCTGCTACACCTGGCAACCCAGAGTGGGTTGAGCAATCCTCAACGTCCACTGAGGCACTGGAGCTGGAGTTGCCAATGCAAAATCAGCGAAGTAAGTAATCAGTAGAAAGTTCAGTAATAAGTAAATCATGTAAGTATCAGAAAATTACTTCATCATCTTCCTGCCCTTGTCCCATGTTACTTGGGGTCGGCGCAACACGTTTTCTCTTTCCATTTTCCCCTGTCAAAAGTCACGCTATCATTCACTCCCTTCTCTTTCATATCATTCCTCCCACAATCCATCCATCTTTTCTTTGGCCTTCCTCTCCCTCTCCATCCATAAACATTTATATTCATCACTCTTTTAGTCACATGCGTTTCCTCCCTCCTCTTCACATGTCCATACCAAGCCAAACGATTTCCTTTCAACTTTTCTGTCACTGGCGCCACTTTCAAACTTCCCCTTATATACTCATTTTTTACTTTATCCAATTTCGTCACTCCACACATCCATTTCAATATTCTCATCTCCGCTGCATGCAATCTTTTTTCATCCTTCTTCTTCACGGCCCAGCATTCCGATCCATACAGTACGACAGGCCTTATCACGGACTTATAATATTTTCCCTTTAATTTGAGGGGCATCCGTGGGTCGCAAGTTGTTCCTGTGACCTGTCGCCATTTCATCCATCCTTATTACTTACTTAATTAAAACTTAATTAAATTAAAATTACTTAAAACTGACAAAAAATGATTTCTTTTGTTTACAGCATTAAACCCTCGTCGTGCACGTCCACGTGTTCGGTGACACCTCGCTGCCGACTCAGCAAGAAGCTGAATTATCAATAATTTAAGACTATAATAGATAAAAAGAAAATCAATGTTCTGATTGATATAGTGTGTTGTTGATTGTTAAAATTCACATTTAATTGGTGCTAAATTAAAAAAAAAACATTTTGTTAATAAAAACAATGCTTTAAATAATGTGGAAATATTTTTTTATATCACAAGCTTCCACCAGTCCCAACACCCATTATGTTCTGCTGGAAGCAAAATAAAATACTGTATAAATTATATACTCTCTAAATCATTGTAAAGCAATTTGTTTTTTTTATTACACTACACTACCACTAGGTACCACTGCTAATTATAATTAATCAAATCTGGTGTTAGGGGTGTACGGTCATAACTAAATGCTAGACATCCAGGTACCTATTGCAAGGTAGGTACCTACTTAACTTCGCATTAAATGAAAGTTGTATCCCCCCCGTGGAACTTCTTTTTATTTATTTTATTATTTTTATATAGGTATCATTGTTTTTAATTTGTAAAAACTGTAATTCTTATTAAACGATTATGTCTAATGTGAAATTTCCTTCTTGAAAACTTACTCAATTTTGGGCACCTTATATTAATTAGCAACACTAAATCGACGGTGCCGTCCTCTTTTAGTTCATAGATAAGTTGGTAAGACTGTAAACGGAGTTGATACTATTTATAATTCTAGACATATTATGCGATATTTAATACTTAGACCATAATAACCTTATTACCCTCGATATTTACTTGGAACTGTTAAAACACCATTATGTATTCGCGCAATGGTGGATCAGCAAGTTAGCGTTACAATATTTCGCCGTGAGGGTGATCATTATCAGTACCAAAGTTAAGCTTTCGCTTGAAGCATCAGAGTGCAGTTTTCAAACAGCTTTCGTACTAAGTTTGAAACTTAAATCTAGAATCAATAACATCGGGGGCGTAAGACAAATATAAAATTAATAAAACATTCCTTAACGAAACTAGCTTGGCATTTTAGATAGTATGAATAAAGCCCTAATGTTTGGATTTCATGACCTACAGCACTTAAATGCTATGGTCGCACAGTCGGCACATGGAGAACTGCGCGGCCACGCAGTTTTCTTAAACGGAGCTTAGTAGAGGTCCCATTATTTTTGCTAACCACTGATACGATTTCGAAGAAAATGTAGATAGTATGAATAGAGCCCTAATGTTTGGATTTCATTACCTACAGCACTTAAATGCTATGGCCGCACAGTCGGCACATGGAGAACTGTGCAGCCACGCAGTTTTCTTAAACGGAGCTTAGTAGAGCTGTGGTAGAGGTCCCATTCTTTTTGCTAACCACTGATACGATTTCGAAGAAAATGTAGACAGTATGAATAAAGCCAAAATGTTTGGATTTCACGACCTACAGCACTTAAAACCTATAATGCAAGTTAGAAGTAGGGTGACCAAGATTTATGGTGCGCCAATCAGACATTTCCAAAAGCGTCGTTTTTATATCACATACGTAAGTAGTATCTAATATCATAATGAGGGAATAACTATAGTTAATTGGATGGAGAAGTACCTACTCATGCGAAAATATTAACACCGTATTCGTATACATGCTAATTTTAACATTTTGCTAAAGAAAACACTCATTTAATCTTACACTCATTTATTACCTACTGTAAATTAACAATTATACAACGTTATAAGATTTGATTTTATACAATTATTTAGTTTCATTTAGGTATCTACATTCTTGATCACCACGGGATTGACACTCTTTTGTATTTCTGACAAATATATTAATAGATAGGTATAGGTGTCGGTATCAGAGTTGGAAGTGAAAAGTGAATTTTAATAGAATAAATTAGTGTGATTTCAGCATAGCTATTCACAAACGCTGCGATTCGATTTCGATTCGTCAAGTCGTATGTCTGTCTTTTTTTGTCATTAGGGAAGCGAGCGAGACAGACATACGACTTTCCGAATCAAAATCGAATGCTCAACGCTCTTAGAACGTGACGAGTCGTCGTCTAGTTAATATAGTTTTAAAAATAGAACCCTTCCTGTACAATAAAAAGTTTTAAAAACAATAGTTAATCACGTAAAATGTATCACGGAATCACTTTTCACTTGTAAGTACTTGAAATAACATCGTTTTTTATTAAAATAACAAAAACAAATGGCAACCCTTCGATTCACACATAGATAAAAAGGTGGCTTCACTTTTGATGTTTGCGGCGCTCCATATTCCTTTTTTGTTGATCTGAGATTGCGGCTCGAAACATCTAACGTAAAGCTACGCAGAACACAAATTTAGGTATCAGCGAGGCGCAGAGGAATTGACAGGACAAAGATTTTTTTATTTGAAAATAAAAAAGGTTCTTCTAAAGAGGATCTAATACTATTTAGGCAGCATAGAAAAAGAAATTAACAAATTAATATCACAATCTAATGAAAATAAAAACTTTTTTGAGAAAAAAAATATCTACTCTTAATAAAGGAGTTCATAACAACAAAAAGTGGTTTAGCCTTCTTGCGATAATTGACGCTTCACAATTTTAAAAAGTAAGTACCTAATGTTGATACGTCAAGTTGATATGACATCTTAAACCTTATTGCGCATAGTGTGAGAAATCTGATAAACATTTTGAGATATTTTGAATACTTACATGACCAGCAGCACTTATGATGATGTGTATAAATAGCCAAGATCACGAAAATAACGAATAGTCAAGAATCACGAGCACTATACAATCCACGATTAACCATTTATCACTGCACTGGTAAAGACGCGCAAGCGAGCGGGTGGTGCTCGGGCACAGGCGCACCCGGAAACCGCCAAGATAGGATAAATAAAACACCACGCGGGACACACAAGCGCACACTGACATAAACATGCAATATACTTTTGCAAAAATGCGTGCACTATTGCAGTAGGCTATTTAGGCGTCACCATTAAAAACAACAAGTAGAACATCAATTTTTTAAAACATCAGTTTTTTAAACGAACGCTTGATTTATTAAAATAGCAGTGTTTACGTCATAAGGAGGTAGGAAAAGTAGGTACTAATCGAATAGACAATCATTAATCCTTTTTACAATAAAAGGTACTTACATATTTATCTTAATAAAATTGAAAAAATCTGGTTGACGCACTATAAATCTTGTACTTCTAACTTGCATTATAGGTTATAAGTGCTGTAGGTCGTGAAATACAAACATTAGGGCTTTATTTTTACTGCCTACATTTTCTTCGAAATCGTGTCAGTGGTTAGCAAAAAGAATGGGACCGCTACTAAGCTCCGTTTAAGAGAACTGCGTGGCTGCGCGGTTCTGCATGTGCCGACTGCGCGGCCATAGCATTTAAGTGCTGTAGGTCGTGAAATCCAAACGTTAGGGCTTTATTCATACTATCTACATTTTCTTCGAAATCGTATCAGTGGTTAGCAAAAAGAATGGGACCTCTACTAAGCTCCGTTTAAGAGAACTGCGTGGCCGCGCGGTTCTCCATGTGCCGACTGCGCGGCCATAGCAGTTAAGTGCTGTAGGTCGTGAAATCCAAACGTTAGGGCTTTATTCATACTGTCTACATTTTCTTCGAAATAGTATCAGTGGTTATCAAAAAGAATGGGACCTCTACTAAGCTCCGTTTAAGAGAACTGCGTGGCCGCGCGATTCTCCATGTGCCGACCCCGCGGCCATGGTTAAACCTTTATAATAACTTTCTGAATACTGGATCTACGAATTTGTGACTTTCATTGTTAGTGTTTTACAAATTCCTTCGTAATGTTGACGTAGTCGTTTTTCTTCTACGACATTGTGGCCGAGCAGTCGAAACGGACACTTGTTGTTGTTTACTATCGATGTTGATCATAAAGATAATAAATGTTAGTAGAAATTTGAAATCTGGCAGGTTAGTTTGCTCACTCACTTAGCAGGTTACCTATTAGATGTACGTTACCGTTATGCTAACCTGCAGCAAGAATAGAAACGAATATTTCGTGGACTTAAATAATTAGTTAAGTATCAGGTAATTTATAACAAGTTGACAGCACTAACCTGTCGCTGCCGAAATTCGTTTGTATATTTGATTAAATGGAATAATCGGAGACCCCGCCCGAGCTTCTTCTTCAAAAAAGGTTTTAACCTTTAGAATAATGTTTCGAGCATCACTTTTAATAGCTTTCGGCATATTTAACTTTATATATTCAGCAATATCACGACAAAACAACCAGAGAAGCCGAATGTAGTATACTGACAATCGAATGACATTTCAACATGACGGCCGTAGTTCCAATCTTCGCCATTTCACAGATAAGTTGGCAGGAGTGTACATGCTATTTGCACAACTTTCTAAGAAATGACACATGCCACTGGACAGAAAATGATTTGAACACTTCTATTGCGGAAATGGCAGGACTGCAAAATCTAAGGAATATAGGTGGTAACTCACGCACAGATGCTTTAGCAGTCTGGGATAGCTTCAAAACTTACTTTAACTCAGCAGCAGGATCGATAGAATGGCAATTGAGGAGAGTCCGAGCTGGAACGCGAGTGTAACAAAATAAAAATAAACAAACTTACCATTTTGATATATTCAAAGATTATCTCAGGAATCGCACCCAGAGAGTTAAAATTGATACCCACCTTAGTGAAGAGGAGTTAGTTATTTTCGGCGTCCCTCAAGGCAGCACACTGGGCCCCATTTCAAAATCACATCAAAATGAACCTCCCAAATACTAAGATTTATACATACGCTGATGACACCACGATCTTAGTTCATTGACCTACTTGGGATACCATCAAAACCATAGCAGAATCGGCTGTAGCAGAAATTATGAAATGGCTCAATTTTAATCTCCTTACCTTAAACATAAATAAATCCTGCTACATCCCATTTGCAATTAGGCGTAAGACCGCACCGTCACCCAGTTTTGCAATTACTGCCCATTCATGCTCAAACCGATCGGGACCATGCCGTTGTCTAGCGCTAACTAGAAGTGACAGCGTAAAGTACTTACGTGTCCACATAGATGACGGACTTACATGCAAAAAACAACTTGACGCTGTCACGACTAGAACTCTCCGCCTCATTCATATATTTAAATCCCTCCGAAACTCTGCTAATGCTGATATCTTGAATATGATATATTTTGCAATATGCCAATCGGTCATAGGATACTGCATCTCTGTATGGGGTGCTGCAACGAAAGGTTGCCCCCTGCGGGCAGAGAGAGCACAAAAAGCCGTACTAAAAGTAATGACAAGGAAGCCCCTTAGATACCCTACAACACAGCTTTATGCAGACTGCAAGGTTCTTACAGTCCGTCAGCTCTTTGTGCTTCAATCTGTTCTTAGGAAACACAGCAGCCTTTCCCCGTCTAATCCAAAAAAGCGTACAAACCTTCCCTCAGGCACCCAACACAGGACCACGTTCGCAAAGCATCAGTATTACGTAATTAGCGCTTATATTTACAAAAATATTCATATAAAACTGAATATCTTAGACCTCAACAAACACAACCTAAAATTAAAAGTGACAGAAATGGCTACTTAATCAGGACTATGCCGCAACGGAGACTTTACTGACCTACTACACACACTCATCTTCATGCTTGCAAGTATACTTCTATCCTCGCATTCTTACACACTCGCATATACAATCTCCCCCACTCGCTCACACACAACACCACATTACCTACTTAACCCCACTCACACACACCTACACACACCAATAATCACATTCATTTAATTTATTTTACCCACTTCCTCACACTCTCACATACTCTGACAAAAAGTTAAAACCTGTAACGTAAACTATGACTTTCTTTTTTCATTTTTTTTCTTTTTCCCTTCTGAAGGTAAATTGACACAGTCCACTCATTCATAAAATCAATCGGAACCTCATTGCGAATCACTGTCTCTTAAGATACAGGATACCCTAGTTTAAGAGACAGAGATCAATCTGTTGTGTACAGATTTCTGCAACATCCAAATGTTTTTGTTAATGTTCTCTATTCTGTATTTTTGGGAAATAAAGATATTATTATTATTTACCATTTTGATTTAATCTGTTTCCAATTTCCTCCCAGATATTATCCCTTCTTTGTTGGTTTGAATAATTAGGGTGTTTTAAATTATATAACTCTCCATATTCTTGCACAATTGCAATAAGTTGTGCCGCCTCCACCTCCGCTAGGAGTATTAGTGTTCTGTGGCCTCCATGCCACAAAAAGCAAAACGACGTGTATGGACACTTGGACAGTACAATACCTGCCTGAAGTATAAGTGTTCTGTGGACAGGACGATCGTCAAAATGCAAATGGCGGACGACGCGGAGCGAGCGCGCTGGGCGCGTTCACTGATCGGCATTCCGTATGACGTCATCGGCACGCATCGCTAAAGTTGCCTCTCGGAGCATTGGTGACTGGTGTCGGCCTTGTCGATGTGCGATCCGTACAACTACAATGCAGATCAATGGACGCACTTGTGTGACTTTCTAAACAAAGAATACTACGATCCGTTAAATAGTTAAATGCGATACGTACGATACCGACCTGTGGACGCTTAGCTTTTTAATCGGCTAGACATCGTAAATACGTACCTCTAAATTTCATTTTTAACTATGTATGTAAATATTCTATCTTTCAAAAAACACTATGTACCCACCTACTTAGTTAGTTGAATTATTGTTATTGTCTTACATTACGCTTAGGTACTTGTTTCTAGGTGGCTTGGATGACGAAAATATATGTTCAATTAAAAACTTAGTAAAAAATGCTGAATAACAATGAATTGTATGACATCAAAAATCAGAATGTTTGACGACATTTTTCACTATGACCAAAGAGATTAAATTGATTATACTAGTATAATTTAATGTCTTTGACTATGACAGTCTGTTTTACAATATAAATTGAAATTAAAAGTGTAAAGAAATTAATTGTGACTTTGATTGAATCCTACATTTCTACTCATATCAACAAGCTAATTAACATAAAAATACAATAGTATCAAATCGTTTTTTTTTCAGACTATATTTTGATATTGCCACCTGAAGATTTTTTAGGCCGCCATTTTCTTGTGCCATGACCCGTTATATTAATTTACTCTATGGCCATGCGCCGGTTGCTGACTGCGCCATAGATAATACACTATATATTAAAGTAACTAGCTTCCGCCCGCGACTTCGTTCGCGTGACAACCCACCCCGTCCAACCCCGTCGCATCGCATCGCTTGCCTGCGCTGTTACTTCGTTTTCGCTTAGCGCTCGTTCTTACTTTTTTTTCTTTTTGCTCTTCTTCTAAGGGTCCTAGCGTAATGTTACATACCCTATAGCCTTCCTCAAGAATTGGGCTATAAAATGTAAAAAGAATTTTTCAAATCCGACTGGCAGCGACAGAGATTAGCGCGTTCACAGTCAACAAAAAATTAAATGTGTAGGTAATTAATAGGCTAAGCGCATTTTTCTTACTTTAAACATTTTTATACCCGTCGTTATTTCTAAACGAAAGGTCCGATTCGAATAGTTTAAAAAGGAATTTACGTGTACTTAATCAACCTTGATAATGAAATTATTGATTTGGATAAGGATTAATACTATGTTTATGAAAACACCTTCGCAAATAATGCATTATTTTATAACAAATTTTATTAATTAACATTAAAAAAGTTATAGTGAGCTAACCTTAAAAGATAGACATACGCTATCATGGATTTTTATCTAGAACTTTTTAAGACGAACAATCCAGTTATACATGATTTTTGCGTAACTTTAACCGTTTACGCAGCGCACACAACGGAAGCTCTCAAAAGGAATAAATTTTCCCAGTTTTTGCAACATTTTTCATTGCTGCTCCGCGCCTGTTAGTTGTAGCGTGATGTTATATAGCCTATAGCCTTCCTCGATAAATGGACTATCCAACACCAAAATAATTTTCTAATTCGAACCAGGAGTTCCTGAGATTAGCGCGTTCAACCAAACAAACTCTTCAGGTTTATAATATTAAGTATAGATAAGTGGCACGTTTCATTCGACTAAATTAAAATTGAGTTTATTTTTTCAGACTACGAATGAGTGAATCGCTCATTAGAACCAGGATACTTAGGCCCACAGAACAGGCCTATAATCAAACAGTAAGTGTAACTATAACCCATAATACAGAACCTCACTCAAGACTAATAGTATAAAGCCATTTATTTGATTTGTTGATTTTAGTCTTAATAATGTATGTACTCTGTGGTCCGAAGCTAGAACCACAGAACATACTGGATGATTTTTTTTTTTTCGTCTCGAAATTTTTACAGGGTGTTCTACCCATAATATGAACAACTTTCACTACGGGACCAACTCTGAAATCACGAGAAAAAAATCTACTGTTTAATAGAAAAGTTCAAACCTACTTGACCAAAATGTATGAAACAGCAGATTTTTTTTTCGTGATCTCATAGTTGGTCCCATAGTGAAAGTTGTTCATGTTCATGGGTAGAACAGCCTGTAAAAATTTCGAGACGGTAAAAAAAATCACCAGTATATAGCTTGACGCGTAAAAAACCAACGCTGCTATTTGCTGACGATACCTACTTAATTTTTTAGCAGTGTTGCTAGACCGTACGATAATTATGGGGGCGTACAATACGATAATTTGGCCAATGGTACGATCTACGATAGTGAATGTCTAACGTACGATAATTTTGAGCTTTGAAGATAAAAAAGTTCCGTTCAGGGGTAAGCGCCAGGTAGCCCGCGAAATTCAAACTTTCGTATGTTTTTTTTTTAAATTTGCATGTCAGTATTAAGTTGTATGTTGATTAAAGTATCATTCGCGACTGTAGCAAATATGCATTTACAGAATTATAATCATCAAAATCAGTAATACAACTCAATATGTTTGCATAATCCTAATTGTCAAGATTTCATGAAATAGTCATTCAATAGAATTACCTGGTATTAAAGAGTTGTATTGATGACTTTAATTATTATGATTCTGTAAATACATACCTTTTACGGTCGCGAATCATATTTAGATCAACATACAACCCAATAGTGACTTGCAAATTGCAAAAATTGTAAGAAAATTGGAATTTCTCGGGCTACCTGACGCTTTCTTAACAAAACGTATTTGTCAGACAAAATTAAATTTTGAAAAAAATCAACAGTCAAATCAAAAGTATGTCAACAAGCAAGTTTATGTCACAGTGTCTCTTTCTCTTTCCCTCATATTTCTTTCACATGCGTTTCCATCCATCCGCAACTCTGTGTTTAGGGCCTATCTATGCACATAACCACGCAACGCAAGGCGCTGCCGTAGCGTGAGGTGACCATTTTTCTGTGATTCGTGAACTACTTACCCCATTTTGATTTTTTGTTGCTATCCATTTCTTTGTACTTATCGTATACGATTTCACAAACGCTTATCCACGCTGCTTGTTTTATTTAACTGCTACCATGTTGAACCATGGTCGTCTCCAAGCGTCCTACAGACAAACTGATGTTTTGTTAACAAGTATGACGTCACAACGCCGGAATGCCGGCGCGTTCCTCGACAAAAAATTCTGCGTTGTGGCGGGTGACGTCGCCGATTTTGGCGTTGCGGCGCCGTAACGCGGTTATGTGCTTAGGCCCTAAATCCTGTATACGTGTAATTAATAATTACACGCATACAGGATCTGATATAATTACTAATATACGTTTTTTTTCTTCTATTGTACGATAATTTTGCCCACAAAACGATAATTTCGACGTGGGAACTCGATAATTTCAACTTTTAGAGTTGGCAACACTGTTTTTAAGATAAATAGACGTGGATCAATTCCCAATCTATATTACTATACTCTACGACGTGCATCAAATCTTGACGTCGTAAATAACGCCCCACTGCAGGTCCAAAATTGGTTCACTGCTAATGGTTAGAATCAATGGGAACCATAGACTTATGTATCTTCTTTTTTACCGGATTACGATCTGTCTGTGATCTGAATACGTGTTCTGTCCGTAGCATCATTATTACAAAAACCTTTGATATTTTAAACATTTTCACGCAAGAAAAGACTACACAAGTTTTCTTCCAAACATCACGCTGTAACGTAACAATTTTTTTTGGTAAAGTAATAAAAATAGTAAATATTTATTCCTATTTATTCTGTGCCTGAACCAAGCTTCAATTCATACCACTCAGTGGCCACTCAATAGTTACTAGAAAACTCTTTGGGCCACTCATCCATAGACAACACGTTCTGAATACGCCATTTTGTAATTTTCAGCGTGTTGATTCTCCTTGTAAAATGATTTTAATTTCGCAAGGTGTAATGGCGATGTAGTTTAATAATTATAATAGTGAAGGAGACTAAAAAACCAAAATGGAAATGCAGGAAGTGAAATCGTTCAACGCGGAGGTATTCTTGCTTCTAAGTTTTCGTATTGAACTAATTGTTCCGTGGCATCTTATTAACAAAATTTTTCTTACAGTTATCCGCGTTGTACGACAACAAGCCGCCTATATCAAAGGCGACGATGAGTGCAATCACCAGAGGTGCTATAAAGGCCATAAAGTTTTATAAACATGTAGTGCACAGTGTTGAAAAGTTCATCCAAAAATGTAAGCCAGAATATAAAGTGCCTGGTCTATACGTGATAGATTCAATAGTGAGACAGTCGCGGCATCAGTTCGGACAAGACAAGGATGTGTTCGCTCCAAGATTTGCAAAAAACATGCAACAAACATTTGCAAACCTCTTCAGATGTCCTCCTGAAGATAAGGTTAGTTACATAAAATTAATGTTTTAGGTTATAATCTTATCTATGTACTGAACAAAATGTTGGAATGGCTATGCTACTTTAGCTTTTGATAAAGTGAAGTTTGGTTAAGTTTTTGGAGATGTTTTTAGTCATGATACCTTATGATTGGTGTGTAGTATTAGATATCTCATACTTACCTAAAATAAATTATAACTTAATACCTTTTTATTAATAATTACTAATAAGTGAAAAATCAAATAGTATTAATTCTGTTTGTTGAAAAATTATTTTAATAAGTCACTTAAAATACTAATATGACTAACCTTTACTTTTACAGTCTATTCATGCCATAATCTAATATTTAAAAAAAATTAAACTTTTCAGCGCAACATCATCAGAGTACTTAATCTATGGCAGAAGAACAATGTGTTTACCTCGCAAGTCATCCAGCCACTGCTGGACATGGCAGACCCCAACCATCCACTACATCAGGAAATACAGCAGCAGCAAAACAACACTGCCAATGGTATTATCATTGTTTCATCTATCCAGCCTTGACTAATGAGACTAGACAAATTATCTAATAGGTAATACGGGCTGGTGTCTGCAACTTCGCGTCAATGCGCGTATTTTGCGTACATGTGGGAAAATCGATTATTTGATCCACCCCAGCTCCCCAAGGCAGGCCAGCAATGCCTTGGTGTTACTGACAATCTCACGGAGGGTACCTGGGTTACCGAAGTAGTTTTTCTTGTATGTAGAGACCACCGGGCAGTTTAGCAGCACATGAGCTGCTGTCTTGTCGTCCTCCATGCAGGCCCTGCACAGCGGACTGTCTGTGACTCCTATGACATAGAAGTGTTTATTAAATGACCCGTGGCAAGTTCTAGCTGTTGTTTAGTTAGTCGGAGAACCTGTTTCATGAGGCGGCCATCAATTGTAGGAAGTGCTTGTTAGTTTGCCTGCACTCACCTTGATCTGACCATAGAACACAAACAATTGACAAATTTTCGTATTGTTTGTGGTTCTCATGGGAGTCAGTGGATCTCGAAAAATGAAAATTTTAACTAGGTGAATCGAGCTGGCCATTTACTTAGCCACTTTTAAACAAATGACTGAACTCAAAGAATCAGTTTATGAAGTGGTTGAGCCACTCTGCAATCCAATCCATATTTAAAAATAGAAGAGATAAGAATTTGTACCTCACTTCTCTGTTATATTCAAAGAAAATGTGATGAAAACAATTGATATTTCTTCACATAGTAATATTTATTATGTAATGTTTCAGAGAGCAGTCTGAACATCAGTCACAATGCGTCGGACAGCAAGATATCTCCAGTACCACCTCCGCTTCACACCCCACAGTCTTCCACACCTGCGGGTGATCAGGTAAATATTATATTCAAGTCTAAGAGCATCCATCAAAGTGAGAAGAGCGATGTCGAAATAAATCAATAATTTTGAGTTATTTTGACATCTCTGATGATGTGCATCTGACGCCTCCACTGCCTGGTCTACGGGAATAGTGGCCTATCTCCTGGTATCGTTTTAGGGCATACTGCATCGATGAACGTGGTACATTAAGCACCACAGCAACTTCACACTGTGTCAACCCTTGGTCGATTAATGCTACAGCTTGTGTAACCCATGCTGGTGTTAATGGCATTTTTATTGGTGTTAAAGCACCTTCAGTTAATCAATAAAACGCACAAAACCACAATAATTAAATAAGTTAACCATAAACAACACACAAATTTAAACTTGCAACTTAGTCGCTCAAGAGACACGATTCAACTAAAAATTAAAAGGTGCACTGAAACATAATGAATTACCCTCTTGAACTAAGAGTAAACATTTTTTTGACCTACCCTCATAAGAAACGGTCATTGGAAACACTTAAAGTTTTTGTTATTGCAAGTATTTGTGAGATAAGCGCTTGGCCAAGATTCCGTGCCGCTGAGTGTATTTTAACGGTTTTGTAGTTCTGCTTTGTTTCCAATTACAATATTCTAAATCCAAAGCTAAAAAGCTGTTAAATAAGAGTACTAGACAAAAATGTTGCTAATGTGACTTAACAGCATTTATGCATAGTTCTTAGATGTGTTTTTATTAAGAGATCTTGTAGTGAATACGCCAATAACGGCAGTTTCAATATGAAATATAAATATTTTGCTTACGACATCAATCATAAAAATGCAGTTATCCCTCATTACTACACTAAAACGCGGTTATCTACCTTCGATCGCTTGCCCTGCTTCCGTTGATTGATAAAGCAGTGCGTCACATAAGTTTGAAAAACGACCAGTGACGCGAAGAGGAAACCAAGAAGGGCAAAATTACATTTAAACTAACTAAAACTAGATGACACCCAGAGTTGAGGTGTTTGGGGTGGGGTTGAAAATCTTTCTTTTTATTACCTTAGGTTATGCTAAAAATGAACACGGTCAAATGCGAACCCAATGCGGTTCTCTACAAAATGGTTGAGCTGGATGGTGCCGTCAGTTGAGACTTTACGGCCTGAAACTGCGTTAAGCGGGCGCCCGCGACGGTTGTCCGTCGCGTGTCTACGCGCGTGGACACGCTGATGGGCTCCATAGGAACGCGACGGGTGTCCGTCGCGGAGACCGAATTACGCAGTATCGCTAGTTCAATTTTAACGGTGTGCATGTAGTACAGTCGTGTCGATGGAGAACTTAATATATAATTACGGCAGCCATTAAAGCAGGCAGCCTGTTTATTGAATCTAGGTTGGCTGCGGGAGATTTTGTTGTTTTTTTCCGCGTCACTGAAATTATCAACATTTTCAAATAATGCTTTACAAACTAGCCTTGCCGCTTTTCGTGCATCTCAGTATTTATAGAGTTCATTCGCCTGGTCCCATATGGCAGGGCGACACTGCACTTCTACAACTACTCTTTCTGTACCGAAAGACATTTTTCTCGATTTTCTCCGAGCGTGCGTGCGGCCCGTATCACACTGACATAGTATTAGACATAAGCAAACAAATAATGAAATATCATTAACTTATGACTAAAAAAAACAAGCGAGTGTTTGCGCCTTGTGATCGGTTAGAATTATGAATAATAATAATGATTATTGACCTGTCGGTCCCACATGACGGGAACCTCGTGAAAGTCGAGAAAGATAAAGAAATCAAGTATCTTGACTTGGCTCGCGAGGTTATCGACATGTGGGATGTGGACTCGGCGATCATTGTGCCGATAGTCTTGTCAGCCAATGGCTTAATTGCCAAGAGCCTCGACCAACACCTGAGAAGGCTCTCGTTGGGCAGCTGGATTAAGGGCTTGATTTAGAAAGCGATACTTCTGGACACGGGTCGCATTTTTAGGAGGTTCTTCTCTCTGGAGCCCTGACCTGAGCTTGGACCCTGTTCCCGATACCAGTGGGCTACTATTTTTTATATTCTAATATTTAAAAATGTAACTTAGGTATATGTGTAAAGTAAAATAATAATAAAAAAAAAAAAAAAAATATAATAATTAAAAAGAGGTTTTATGCCTTCTTGTTGTTGCACACATAGCGTTATTAACTGTACAAGCCCGCGCGTACCCCCGCGACGGACGACCGTGCGAGTCCCCGCGACAGAGTACTTTTGTATGGAACCGCGCGGGCGTCCGCTTAACGCAGTTTCAGGCCTACTACCTTAGGTTATGCTAAAAACGAACGCAGCCAAATGCGAACCCAATGCTGTTCCCTACGAAATGGTTGAGCTGGATGGTGCTGATCCACGCGTCATGTTCGTGAACGGGCGCCGTCAGTTGAGACTGATCATCTCTTTTATTATATGCAGGGTGTAAGGGACAGAATTGAATTCTGTATATCATACTAAGATGACCGGTACATGAAATTATTTCAGGAACATTATGGAAATCCAATAAAACTGATTTGTTTTATTACATCACAGCCTCACAGGCAATGTATCGTTATGGTGGCAAAACGCGCGTAGCGAACGAAAGTATTTCAACATCCATTGCCGATTTATTTAATTTTAGCTGTTTTATTTACATACATGGAGTGCTGCGTACCGAGAATGTAATTTTACATTGAAATAAAGGAATAGTAACTGAAAATACGATTAAAAAAAAAAAAAATCCTGTGG
This sequence comes from Fissipunctia ypsillon, assembly GCA_947568875.1. Classification (NCBI taxonomy): domain Eukaryota; kingdom Metazoa; phylum Arthropoda; class Insecta; order Lepidoptera; family Noctuidae; genus Fissipunctia; species Fissipunctia ypsillon. The sequence goes on along the minus strand of OX387643.1, from coordinate 21,960,558 downwards.
AATATGATTAAAAATAAGGAGCTGAATGCAGCGTGCATTCAGCTCCTTGTTAGTTTGCGGAGGGCTGTCCCTTGCACCCTGTATATATTTTGGTCATCGCTTATTTTTAATCATATATTTTGATTTTTTTTTTTTACATTGTTCTCACATAAAGAAGCAACAAGAATAATATACCCCGGATTTTGTAATAATCTTGATTTAAAAGAGTGTCCTTGGAGCTTATTGCCTGTTCTTCTCCATAGAGACCTATGTTCTGGAATGGTCAACTAGCACTGATAGACTCTTTGACAGTTAAAAAGTCCCTGTAGTTGGTTTAATTGAAATAAATGCTTTGAGTTTGAGTTGGATCTTGCATAACTCTTTAACAAATCCCCAATTTCCGGATAAAAGAGGGAAGGATATCTCTTATATCCGTTTTTAACCGACTTCAAAAAAGGAGGAGGTTATCAATTCGGTTGTGTTTTTTTTTTTAAATGTTTGTTACCTCAATACATTTGAAAGGACATACTTCCAGATTGGTCCCATTTTTATCAAAGTCCAGTTCTGATGACAGGATCCATGAGGAATTGAGGGAACTCCTCAAATATTATAAGCAAACACATAGTGATTTTGATATTTTCAACAACGAGTCAAGCATTTGCATTCAGAAAGTATCATTTGGTGAAGTGGAACTGATGGAGAAGACCCCAGATGGCCACGGGAACTTCTCAATGATAAATATTTCACGGGTGGCGTTAAGATATCTCGATTAAGATAACTATCTTAATCGAGACTATCTTAAGCGAAAATGACGAAGCCAATAAATAGTGCTGATGAAAATGGTACCATCGAACTGATCTGATGATCAGTGATCGGAGTAGGTAGATTGATTTTTGGTACTTGTATCATAAATGCCCACAGAAAGAATAATGTGGATAAGCCATTTTCCCGGAAAGTAATTCCGGTATTTCCGGATCCAATTAAATATTGTTAATGTTGGTAGTGATATTATTACTACTCAATTCTAAATTTAAAGGAAGGTATCAAAACTAAATTAATTTATTATTTATCTGATGAATAATAAAAACAATCGAATTCCGATCGAAGCATTAATACATTTTTAATATTTTATATATGATCCAAAACTGTAGTTCATAAACTGTAGGTTCATACAGTATGAGAAGATTAATTTTTAACCTCTCGGCGACGTCAAAACACGTGCGTCTGTCACGTCGACTCATTGAATCAGCGTTATTCGGGTCGGACTTAATGTGAAAAATTGCATTCTAGAGTATACCTTTCCTGTTCTAACTTACACAGAGTGTAGGAAAAAGATTAGGAAAGACATATAACATCACATGTCAAACATCTGACAATAGTTTTTTACGGAAAGTTGCACTCAATAAAGTCTAGTCTAAACAAGCGCGGCTCCGATTCGGGGACGGTCGGTAATGCGAAATATTGCATTCTAGAGTATACCTTCCCTGTTCTAATTTGCACAGAGTGTAGGAAAAAGAATAGGAAAGGCATGAAACGTCTAACAACAATTTGTTACGGAATGTTGCAACCAAGACAAACGCGGCGCCGATTCGGGGACGGTGAACTCCTAGATCTCTTACCTGCGTCACTCGTTGTATCCGTGTCCTGTCTATTTTATACTCGTAGCACACCGGGACATTGAAATGGAGATTATTGTCTTGGCTCCACTTTACTACTTGGTTTATATCCTCTTGCAGGCATTCACAATCGGTCTCACTCGTAATTGCGAGCAGCAATTTAAGGTCATCTGCAAATAATAAACATGTCCCATGTCTGACGACGTCCGGCAAGCTGTTTATCATTATGATAAATTCGAGAGGCCCCAAATTGCTGCCCTAGCTCACGCCAGACCTGGTGTAGTATAGCTCAGACTCGTACCCATTGTAGTCGACATACTGCTGACGGTCTTTCATATAGCTCACGAAGAACTGTAGCATATGTGGCGTACATCCGACCTCAGCTTGCTTCCTCAATAGTATGTCATTGTCAACTGTATCGAACGCTTTTTTGAAGTCAAAGTATGTCGCGTCTACTTGTACTCCAGCATCGACTGATGGAATTACCTGCGCCATGAAGTTGAGAAGATTTGTGGCAGTGCTGCGCCCCGGTCAGAATTTGTGTTGAGCGTCTAATAACCGTGCGCTCACTTGCTTCTGCATGCATGTTTGGATAGAGGATTCGAACACTTTAGCCGGAGTCGACAGCACAGCCACGGGTCTGTAACCACTAATATCAGGACCTGACTTACCCTTCGGAACAGGAATAACTCTCGTGATCTTCCACCGATCCGGGAAAGTCGCCTGCGTAATACAGATATTAAAGACGTGATGTAAAGGTTCTGCTAGTACTCTTGCACAGTCTCGAAATAAAAACTCTGGAATACCGTCCGGGCCCGATGAACGTTTTGGCTTCGGTTTTTCGAGCGCTGTCCTCACCTCCTGCAGACTAAGAGTGTTGATATGAACATGCGCACTGGTCGCTCCGGCCTCCGTCTCCGCTGCATGCGCATCTAATCGCGGGGAAGTCGTACTGTAGACGGACTCAAAGAACTCCCCGAAATGGCGCGCACATTCAGCGTTTGTGAGATGTTAATTATCTTTTATGATACAATGCCTGTTAATTCCACTTCTTTTAGACTTAATATATTGCCAAAACGACTTAAGATCTTTTGCAAATTGTAACTGTATTTTATCTGTATGTTCTATGTATGCCATTTCTATGGACTTTTTAACTCGAGCTCTGCACTCAGAAAACTCATAATAATCAGTAACAAGTTTAGCTTTTTTATAAATTTTAATAGGTAGGGGAAAAAGTTTCTTCGCATTTTTTAAGAAAATTCAAAACATTTTTTAATATAGTTTATTCACATTTAACTAAAGTATGTAGGTACCATTTTGTTCGATAACTTTTTGCCATCTTGTAGGTAGGGACATGATCCCATTGCTATAGAAATTTTGGGACTTCTGATCAAAATACCGCGACAAGTGGTTTTGGCAGTCCTCTCGTGATGTTAACCTGACACTGCCTAAAGAATTCTGAAGAGACCGAAACAGGTGGAAATCTGAAGGTGCAAGGTCAGGACTATACGGCGGATGCATTAACACACCTCCCAGCCCAACTCTCTTAATTTTTGCTGAGTGGCTAAAGATGTGTGAGGTCTAGCGTTATCATGATGAAAAACCACACCCCTTCTGTTGATTAATTCCGGCCGCTTTCTTTCAACTTCTTGCTTTAATCTCATCAGTTGTTCGCAGTAGAGTTCAGAATCGATGGTCCTGCCTGGTGGTAACAGCTCATAATGAATAATGCCCTTCCAATCCCACCACACACACAGCATCACCTTGTTGCGAGTTAACCCGGGTTTCGCCACAGTCTGTGAAGCCTGACCGGCCTTTGACCACGACCTTTTTCGCACGTTCTTGTCGTACGTGATCCACTTTTCATCACCAGTTATCAGCTTCTTTAAAAATGGTTCGGTTTCATTACGTCGTAATAAAGAATCACAAATGAGTACACGGTTCATTAGGTTTCTTTCAGTGAGCTCGTGAGGTACCCAAATATCGAGCTTTTTTGTGTACCCAGTTTTTTCAAATGCGCCAAAACTGTTTTGAGGTCAATTCCCAGTTCTTCAGCTACGTCGTAACTACTGATATGCCGATCTTGCACCACTTTTTCAAAAATGGCATCCATTTTATCCGTAATAGGGCGACCAGAGCGACGTGCATCTTTGACATCAAAATTTCCGGATAGAAAACGCTTAAACCAAATTTGTGCTACTCTCACAGACACTGCACCAGGTCCATAAACATCGCAATGTTTTTTCGCGGCTTGCGTTGCATTTTTACTTTTTTTGTAGTAAAATTTTAAAATGTATCGATTTTCCTCATTAGATTCACTCATCTTGACAGTACGAAAAACCAAATGAAAATCACACATTTTCGTAATTTGAATTTGGAATTATGTTCTTTAAAATTTAAATTTTCAATGATACCAAAACCAGCCAGATATAGCCAAAGAGATTTTATTACAAGTTCATACATACTATAATGCGAAAAGACTTTTTCCCCAACCTAATATGTAACCTAGCTTTGTTTTGTATGTCTTTAATAATTTCTCGAGTGTACCATACGGGATAAACGTACCGTGACTGTACAATGTTAGGGTTTTTCCGGGGTACACATTCATCTAAAATATTATTAATTGTATCATAAAAGTAATTCAAAACCTCATCCAGGTCAAACATTTCAAAAACTGGATTCCAATTTGTAGATGCCAACATAGAATACAATAAGCTATAATCCGCCATATAGAAATTCCACTGCGGTCTAATATTGCTTACGTCACTACTGCGGGCGACGGCGGCGGGTGCGGGCGGCGAGGGGGCGGGCAGCACGTGCACCGCGAGCGGCGGGTGATGCGCGTCCACGGGGACGAGCGCCCCGTCCGCGGCCTCCACTAACACCTCTACTAAAACCTGTACTCAAAACCAAATCCAACTGACGACCTAAACAATTGGGTACCGTATTACCTTGAGTGAACTCACAATACACACACAATATGATACGAAACATTCATAATAATTAGTAATATTTATAGGACACGAAAATAAGTTAAAATCGCCAATAACAATTACTTCCCTATATTTATCACACAGCTTTTATCAAACACGCAGGTGTCCATCGAAACGCCTGCGACATGTACTTGCCGTAGCTCGAAACGGTGTGCGGCCACGAGAAGCGCGTCTCCCTGTTTTCTACCATCCGCCCGATCACAATGAAATATTTTATAACCTGGGGGTATTATTTCTGCATCTTGTATGGACACATTGCAGCCTGTCTCCGTAATTGCATATAAATCCGCTTCTGACGAAACTATAATATTATTTCTAAACTTGTCCAACTTGGTTCGCAGACCTCTGGCATTTTGGTACAATATTTCTATTTCATTTTTTTACTAGAATCCGTCTTTACCTGATCTACGAAACCAAATCCATTCGCTGAATTGAGCGTGCAATGGCCATCTTTCCGCTTTATTCAGCTTCTTCTCATATACCGATTCCTTAACACCAATTACAAAAGATGAATAATCACGTTCTGTTTTGGGTTTGATTTTCTCTACTTTCGTAGCAGTGGCGTGCCTAGGGGTGAAAATTAGGGCAAGCCGACGATTAAAAAAAAAAAAAACGGGGTTTCTTACGTTGTTCCTACTAAAACCATTATTAAAATGTCGGTTACATAACCTTTACAATACGAAGAGTACTACGTATATTTCAAGCATCAGATGGCGCTTATGTTAATTGGTACATAATTAACATAAGCGCCATCTATATTATTGGATACGCATAACTACATTGCTTGGCCGCACCTTTTCACCTTAATTCACAATTCGCTTGTCACATGCAAAATTTTTCAATCAAATGCCACTAGATGGCCTCCAAATTATCGATTTGTTGTTCTATTTCCGTATGCATTGAAAATGTTCCCCTAAAACATTGATCATGCCATCTTCATTTCAAAACACCTATGAAGAACCTCTTCGATACGAAAATTAATGTGTTTTGTCTCGATAAGAATCACATTTTGATAAAAATACTAAATAATATTTAGTACGAGTATATAATCACAAAATCACAGCACCGCACTAACTATCACATCATTTTAAATAATAAAACTAATTCATAACCTCAGCACCTGAAAAATACAGTGTGAGTCTTTATAATCTGCACATATCGAAATGAGGGAATCTATGCTTAATTTTATCGACGGAAAAAATTTAAAAAAAAATCTAAATATTTATTAATATTTTTTATGGATTTTTAAAAAAAATTGTTTGCTTTTGTGACCCCAGTGTATACAAAACTGTGTAACTTTTAAACTAAACGATTTATCACGATGAAACAAACTCCATAATGTTTGGAAGTAATTAGGTGTCGTCATAAAATAAAAATTATGGAAAAAAAATAGCCATAATCAAATATAAACATTTTTTTTTGGCAAAAATCTGATTTTTTTTCATTAATTTTTACAAAAATTGTAAAATTTCTCAATAACATGCCCCCATCACCTTCTTTTTTTATAACTTTAAGTTATTCTTCATTGTATTAGGAACCTAACGGTAAAAATTGCATGTTTTTAACTCAACCCCAACATTTTTTATCAAATGTCAAAGAAAGGCCCAACGCATAGCTACGCACATTGTTTAGCAGGTAGATAAACTTTTTTTTGTTAACTTTGTTGTGAATGCGCGCGGGTCGTTTCAAAGATGGCACTCCGAACGCGGAATCGTATTGTTCTCATAAGGGTGGTTTGTTTGGGATGATAATTAATGCAAAAGAGTTCAATTGAAACCCATTTATTATTAAATACAAAATTTAATGCATCAGGTTCTCAAAATGTCCACCTCGTTGTTGTAAACACAAAGCCGCGCGAATTAGAATTTGGTGTGTCGCTCTCCTTATCATTTCGGGATCATTGCGAATATCATTCGCACAGTTTATTATGCGGTCACGCAAATCGGCCTCACTGTTGATGGGGGTACTGTAGACGCGTTGCTTCATGGTCCCCCATAGGAAATAATCAAGGGGCGTCAAATCGGGTGAACGCGCAGGCCACCCTACAGGTCCTTGCCGGCCGATCCATTTGTCATGATAATTTTCGTTTAAAAATCTTCTTACATTTGTAGCGTAATGGGCAGGACATTCGTCCATCTGAAGAAACATCCTTTGACGCACAGCCAGTGGGACATCTTCCAATAACTGAGGCATATCATCTCTCAATAGACTTAAAAATCTTTCACCAGTCAACGTTCTCGGCAATATGACTGGTCCAATCAACATGTTATCGATAAGACCAGCCCAAACATTTATCGAAAATCTTACTTGGAAAGTAGATGACCGTTTCAGTTTCGGGTTTTCACCTGCGCGGCACCATCTGTGTAAATTTCGACAGTTAGTAATACCGTCTCTAGTGAATGTCGCTTCGTCCATCCATAGTATTTTTCTTGGAAAGTTTGGGTTTGCTCTGGTTTTTCTTTGAATCCATGTGGACATCACACACCTTGGACGCCAGTCTACGTCTTCATGTAGATGTTGCACCCTTTGATAGTGATAAGGATGCAATCCTTCTTTCTTTAAAATACGCCACACTGATTTTTGGGATATTCCGTGACGAAGAGCCAGTCGTCTAGTACTTATGGATGGATCAGCAAACAAATCACTTAATACTGCTTGTTCAGTAGCCGCATCAATAATTACTTGAGGTGGCTCGCGACGATCTCTACTTGATCCAAGTCCAGTGATCGACAACCTTCTGTGAACTTCCTGGAAGTTTCGGGCAGATGGCACTGGTTGCCTGTTAGGATACGCAGCTATGTAAGCCGCGCGCGCAGCTCTGGCACTTCCTTGTCCCACTCCATAATAAAAATGTATGTCGGCGATGTGTGCCGGGGAAAATTCACTTAAACGCGGCATCATGTAGCAGCGAACGAAAGTTATGAAAGTCCAGCGAACGAAAGTACCGAAACACATGTAGCAGCGGCGAATAATTCGGAGCGACTGCCAGTCTGACATCTGTCATAATTCAAGTTCCTTTGGCTGGCCCTACCTCCCCGACCTGCGCACATTCAAAAGAAAGTTTATCTACCTGCTAAACAATAGCTATGCGTTGGGCCTTTCTTTGACAGTTGATAAAAAATGTTGGGGTTGAGTTAAAAACATGCAATTTTTACCGTTAGGTTCCTAATACAATGAAGAATAACTTAAAGTTATAAAAAAAGAAGGTGATGGGGGCATGTTATTGAGAAATTTTACAATTTTTGTAAAAATTAATGAAAAAAAATCAGATTTTTGCCAAACAAAAATGTTTATTTTTAAATGTGGCTATTTTTTTTCCATAATTTTTATTTTATGACGACACCTAATTACTTCCAAACATTATAGAGTTTGTTTCATCGTGATAAATCGTTTAGTTTAAAAGTTACACAGTTTTGTATACACTGGGGTCACAAAAGCAAACAATTTTTTTTAAAAATCCATAAAAAATATAAATAAATATTTAGATTTTTTTTAACATTTTTTCCGTCGATAAAATTAAGCATAGATTCCCTCATTTCGATATGTGCACATTATAAAGACTCACACTGTATTATTCGTAAAATACCTATCAAAACAAATAACAAACTCAGTGTATCAAACTGTCTTCGCGTGGAATCCCTCTCGTTACTCACTTTACGCGGGTCAACGCGGATAGTGCATTTGCGCGAACTTAATGCCTCTCAAGCTGGCTTTTGATTTCATAGAAATCTGCGTATAAGTACTTACATGGTACTTACCAATATGTCAACAAATGTAAACGTTTCTGTAGCAATTTGTAGGCGAAAACTGCGAGACAAAGACAGGTATAAAAAGCCCGATGCCAAGCCGAGACGAGTGTGAGCGAGAAGGCGCATTTGAACGCGTAGATTTGGCAACAGAGTTACGAGTATGATTACCTATGAATGATCGAGTTCCAATGAGTGCTAGTGCGCGCGGCAAATTACGTGGAATTCGAAATTTTATTATGAAGACATGAATGTTAGAGCTCGAATTCATTGACTTGGTGTTTTTTGGAATATTTTTTTTTATTGATAGGCATACGTTTGTTGTTGTAAATTATGATTTTATTAGGGCAAGCCCAGCTTTTTGGCTTCTATGAAGGTACCGCCACTGTTTCGTAGTTATCTCTGTACCACAAACGCTTTTAACATGTTCCGTTATCGCTTCTACCGAAGTTTTAGGGTCTAAATGCCATACGTGTAAATATTTCTTTTTTTCTGCTGCTACTAAACACTTTGAGTATTCTTTCCACTCTTGACATCATTAAGCAATCTGTAGGATTTTTTAATTTGCACAGTTGTCCAGCCGGTTTTATTAATCTCCTCGTCGTTAATTGGATCAGCTGCCTCTGGTGGGCTAGCTATCTGCGTTGGGATTTTAGATTTCGTGGCTCCACCTTCATTTACATTTTGCACTTTAGGCGGTAGGTAATTCAGTAATGCAACTATTGGCCTCAATGTCATGATTTCATGAAATAGAGTCTTATGAACTTAAAAGAGAGTTGAATTGATCTCATTACTTCATTAGTTACAAAATAAAGATTGTTTTTTTTTTTGCTGAGATCTCGTTTTCAATTATTATAAGGGAGTAAGTCCTCACAGTGATTTTGTTAAAATTAAAGAAGACTGTGTCATTAATAGGGTTGTTCTTCAAAAGGGGCTAAAAACGTCTTCCGGGTTAATTACTTTAATATGCTAAAATGTTAGGAAAATGTTAGGTCTTTTGTTTTTTTTATGAAACAATTTTCGAAAATGTCGCTAAACGTCATTTTACTCCTATTCCGATGACGTCTCGTAACACAACATTTGTTTACAAATTATTTATTAACTACTTAAACATTCTAAATATTTTATGTATAAAAGTTTAATAAATTAACCTTCGTTTAAAATAAAAACCTCTTCAAATACTTTGCATGGTTAACTTAAACTTAAATTCAAATTATTGTTACAAGAAAAACGTCATTTGTCGCAGTAACGTTGTTAAATTTTATAACTGAACAACGCGTTTTCGAACGCATCTTTAATACACCTTCCCGGGTGTGCGGGAGGGGGCTTCAGTCGACGGAAACCCTTTGGTGAGTAAGCACGTGCGCGTCTGAACTGTAAGTAAATTTTGATAGTTATTCACATTTTGTTATCAAAAATATCATTTGTGTTACAACCTAAATTCCTTAAATGTACACATGTAATGTTTTCGTTGGTTTTTTATTCAATAGCCAGTGGCAAATTATTTCATTTAGTAAACTCATAACGAATGTTTTATGCTTACAGGCAAGTCCATACAGGTTTTTTTCTCAACTGGTCATTCTATGCTACATCATTGTCGGCAACTTGTCGTTGCCAAGAATGACACTAAGTTTCGCATAATGATTTACCTACATGTTGACTTTCATGATGACATGTCACTAAGGATTTTCATCGGTGCACTTTTTTTTTCTTAGTGTTAATTTAAGGAACTTATGTTTTTTTTCTGACTGCAAAAACTGTACTGGTACCAATTTATAACTTATATTAGATTAAAACCCTATATTTTATGCTTGGGTAAAAATTTTCTCAATTTTCTATTTCCTTAAAATTCGTAAAAAAAATATAACATACAGTTACTATAATTTATAATATTAGTACATTTTGCAATATTTTGTCAGAACAAAATTTAAAACCGTAAATATTTGCGCTGTAGGTACCTGAGGATTAGGGTATGCTTTTTAACCGTTAAAAGAGAAGATTAAACGTTTTAATTATACTTTATTATTTACTTTAGAAAAACAAAATGCCACAAACTAAAGAGCAGCGATTAGCGAAACGGCGCCTTTGTAAAAGAAGACGCTATAACGAAATAAAAAATGATCCGGAGCTGCTTGCCATTGAAAAAGAAAAACGAAGAAAACAATATCTTAAAAGAAAAGAAGAGAAAAAGATTGTCCAGATTAAAGATAAAACTCCTAGGTCTCAAAGAGAAAAAGGGAAGAGATGGAAAGATAATTCTAGAAAATACCGACAGAGAATAAAAGAAAATCTTAATAAAAAAGTTACATTAGAAACAGTTCAGGTTGAAGCAGCCCCGGTTGCAAATGTTTCTAATGAGGCTGAGAAAAATCTAGAAGAAGAGGATCCTTTGCAACACGACCGTGACTGTCCAGCAGTTAAACGTGCAGTAAGAAAAATTAGATACAGAGAATTTAAAAAGAGGAAGGCATTAACGTCTATAATAAATACATTAAAAAAGAAAAATGAATCACAACGTAAAAGTATAATTAATCTACAGAAAAAATTGATCTTATTAAAAATTTTCCAGTTGAAGACACAAATAAGAAAATAAATAATAAACCAACTAAAGAACGAAATCTTTCTACTAAATCCACAAGCTGTAAAAACCGCATATCTGAAATTATGAAATCGATCATTTCATTTTATTGTGAAGACTCGGAACATCGCTCAATACTCAAGCATTACTTAAAATTTGATTCAAGTCATTTGATTGGTTGAAACTATTTTTCAGTAATGCTTGAGTCTTGGTCATATCTGTAATACGGGCCTAAGACTAGATGATTAAGTTATTTGAGTGTGACAGTTTTTTTTAAAGAAATATCGAAGTACTTAGCGTCACAGTTGTGTATTTATGGCCTCACGCTAATAAATTTTAAGATTGTCATTTACTTTGAATTATTTGTTTAATAAATAAACGATTTTGAACTGATTAAATAAGTGTTTATTGTTAAAAACCCAAAAATAAGACATTTTAGATCTTTGTCTGCAACATGGCGTCATTATGATACAAGCTTAAGTCATTCTCAGCATGTGGTGTGTCATTAGTATCAACGTGAATAATTAGAAATTTACAAATATTGCGTAAAATAACGAAAATTAATACATGCCTTTCTTAAAATAACCTTTTAGGGTATGCGTACATTGCATTTAGCTTGATAAAAATAGCTTACATTAAGGTTTAAAAAAAAATGAAAACGTAATAAAAATAATTTATTTCGAAGAACAACCCTTAAGAGAGTTGAATTGATCTCATTACTTCATTAGTTACAAAATAAAGATTGTTTTTTTTTGCTGAGATCTCGTTTTCAATTATTATATGGGAGTAAGTCCTCATAGTGATTTTGTTAAAATTAAAGAAGACTAATAATCGAATCATTAATAATGATTGGTTTATATTTTTGAATAGGCTCTTTTATTTCTTTAGGTTTACCTTTTTATTCGATTTGCTCAATTATCTTGTACCAGTTTCAAAGCTAAACGCCGTTAGGTTCATTTTAATGTTTTGTATTTAGCGGCATTTTAGCTATGTAATCAACATATTCTTTTAAGTTACTAGTCTTAAGTGCGACTAAGTGGCTTTAGCTGCTTAAGGTTTAGCATAGTGTTTGTTCTCGGAGTCATAATGCTTAGCTATAATAACGTTAAAGTATTTAGCGGCAATATAGTTTAGTAATAAGCAGAGATCGGAATAGATAGAGCTGTTTTATGTACTTGCCATAGGTTAGAATAATATGGATATGCCCCGAGTCCCGGGATTTGGTTTTTAAGTAGTAAAATCATTAAAAAAAACTATTGTCGCCTTCGGGACTAATGAAAGATTACACTTCCTTTCTGACGGGTATATATAAGAAGGACGGGACTATTTCTGTCTGCAGGGTTTAAAGGAACCTAAGCAAACCGAACCTCGAGGTGCCCCTGACGTCGACCGTCAAGGGTTAGGATTTTCGGAGGTTCTCTACCTTTTCGCCGAATTGTTTGCAAGGTTCAATGTTATTTTTGAGATTCTTAAATAAAAAATGTGTGAATGAATGAATGAAATGCACCGATCCCAGCGTGGTTTAACCAGACTCGATTACTAGAATGAACCCAAAGATTCACACTAGCCCCTGTAGCTTCATGTTTCATGGGGCTACATAGGCCATTGCATATCAAGGAGTAGACCGGGGGGCGTGGTAATGGTAGGGAAGACGTGCCCTTAGGATATGGAAGGATTATTAGAGTCTACCGAGTATGCACCCTAGAGTAAACATTGGAATATTGGAGAGATGGGTAATATTTATCTATGGATGGGCATCTTTTAACGACGTCGCCGCTAAGTCGTTTCAAGTCCGGCTTCACTGGTGAGTCTATAGGCGGAGTTACTGCTATGCTGTATTACGTGTTGCTGTTTCCAAAGTCTTCGTCTGAGGTCTCGCTGCTATCCATTTCAGGTTTCTTGTAGATCTCGCTAGCAGCCTTCTTAATCTTGTCTCGTTCATCAGCCGTGTCCATCCAAAAATTGATGTCCTTGTTGAAGTAAGTCATGTCCTGTTTTAGGTTGTCATTCCATGTGTAAATAGGTCGGCCGACTTTTTTGGATTTGGCCTTGTACTGCATTGCTGTGCGGTTCGCGGCGCCTGTGAACATGTACGAGATAGCACAGCCTGTGGTTCTTGATGCATTTAGTTACGGTTTTTCCGTCGTAAGATTTCATGCATTTTCTTTTGTATTGGTTTATTTCTAGCGTCAATCAAGTCTCAATCAATAATTGGGTTAATCAAGTCTCCCATGATAACTCTTCTCATATTTTCTCATTCTTGACCGGTTAGGTTTAGTGAGTGCCGATACTTTCAAACCGTGTATCATACAAGGCACAATCACCATTCGGTACATAAGTCTGGCTAATTTCCAGTCCAACTTTGAGTTTATTATGAATAGTACTAGTGATTTCGCGTTTCTAGTGGCTTGTTGACAACGTTTTTTAATTGTGCTTTTCCTGCTTTATTATTTATTTCGTCTATTTATTTTTATTTTTTATAAGTAAGAAGCGTAAATTCTAAATCCTGTATTGCAAATCGATATGCGGCGATAGTCGTTCATATCTTTAGGGTTATTATTTTTGGGAATTAGTACCTGCACTGTCTCTAACCATGACATGTGTCGGGTGCTTCGTTCTGTGTCCAGTCTTTGTTCATATGTTTGGTGACAGGTTCCTGTAATATTTGGGGCATCGCTTTGTAAAGCTCGATTCGCCTAGGATAACTAGCGTACATTTCCTTGGTTTTTGTCTAATCAAGTTTAATACCCCTGTGAAAGATCTGGCTGCTTGATCGGTACAACTGTTGATGTGAGAGTTAATAATATAAAGAGGGACAGGATTGTCACTTCCCATACCGACTCTTGAGTAATTGACATAGCATCGGGATCCTTTTTCTTGTTGTTTGTTTCAATTTGGGCATCCTTTCTGATTAAAAGTCCCCGTCGTGCTTTACCTGCGGTTGCAGATAGGTGCCATTTGTAATGATTTGAGTTCATTCCTACGTTCATACCTGTTTCCTGTAGGCAGGCTATGTGGATGCTCCTAGCAGAAAGTTCAGCGTCAATGTTTTTTTTAGCTGGTTTTGAGGCCCCGCGGACGTTCCAAGTTGCAACACTCAAGTCTGGGCAATTGCAGCAGAAGGCGGATTTCTAAGTATTGTATAAACAGTTGTATGCAGGACTTCACCTGATATCGTCATGTTCGTGAACGGGCGCCGTCAGTAGGGACTGGTCATCTCTTAGCTGCCACGGCTTATTTTAATTTTTGAATCGCTTTTGACTCCCATATTTTTGTTGCGGACGCTTTTAACGTGCAAGTCTTTCTACATTGTTCTCACATACTTAATTTAAATGTGAATGATATAACCAATATTTTGCAACAATATTTTGATTTAAAAGATTGTCCGTGGAGTCTCCCGCCCGCTCCTCTCCACAGAGATCCACGCCTTGGAATGGGCCACTAGCCTCAACCTTCCGACCAACTGACTGACTCCCTGACAATTCAAAAGTGCCTGTAATCGGTTCATCCGAAATAAATCCGTTGAGTTTGAGTTTGTTTGAGTTTATCGGTGTACCCAGTAGTGACGCTAATTGTTCACACGGTGTTAACGGGCTAGGTAGTTGGGGCTGTTCTTTTGAAACCGGTATTTTATGAGCTGTACTTGCCCGGCTCTAAAAATGCGTGTATATCTGAAACCATACAGAATCAACTTATCCGAAACGTGAATTACAGTAACTAGTCCCAAGTATTTTAAAAAAGCTAAACCTGAGAACATGGGTTGAATTTGAGTAAAATATTTGCTACACCTAAGCTTTTACGAAACATTTTGTAGTTGTCAACAATACCTACTTCATAACTAAACTAGACTATATGAGCTATTTTTGCCCATGTGTCCCCACTTGGCATGTTCTGATTAGCACAATAAACCTAAACAAACAAACCATCCCCCCTCCACGTTTGCGCATTTTGCAAAAATTCGCATGCCATTTCCAACTGGAACGTTATTATGCAGTAAACTACTAACAAGATTACAATAGTAAAAATACGCGAGTATAGCCGAAACTATATGTACCTATGTACGAAAATATATGTAAGGAGAAGTCCTTGCAGACCTATCAAGGCCTAAGGATGGCCATGGTGTAATAACAATGTATAGCCTTATAGAAAAAAAGGATATCACCAGGTCAGCTTGCTCGGGGTATCAGGATCCTTTGGCGCAAGCCTGTAGTCCCTCTTAAGGAACAGAAGCGCACGCAAGTTGGGTCTACCCCAACTTTGCAGACACTACACTGATTTTCTTAAATAAAAAATGTATGTAAAAATTAGTTTATTTTTTATCATTATATCAATGTATGAAAAGGGAACTGTTACACTGACAAAACGTCATTCGTCTAATAGTTGTGTGGCGTAGTGAAATGTTAAGGATAGTATAATAAATATAAACTTGATTCATTAAACCACATATATTTTTTTACGTAACAATTTCTTATTCAAGAATCAACAATCATTTAAACATTTTTATCCTGAAGTTGTACAAAAACATATTACCATACAAATTATTTGTTCCTCAGAAAATCAAAACATTATTAAATAGAACAATTTGTATTTACAATAAAATCTTAATTAAAATAATCAATACGCTTCAACAATAATTCACTTATTTAAACAAAAAATGTCATTGGTCTGGTTCGTCTTCAGCTTCACTAGAAGACTGAGTATGACCAGAGTTAAAATAAATCACCATTATTTTTTCTAAAATTATCTAATTTTAATCTATTTCTTTTTACATCTAATACCCATTTATATGTATGTGGAAAACGAGCGTTCGACATCTGTTGATGTTAGTGAAGCGAATTTATATGACAAAATTTTGTCATTCACATCATTTTCCTTCATATTCTCTGAGGATGTCAATGTTATGGATTCCTATCCATAACTTTTTCAATTTTGTTTTTTATTCTATCAGAATTACATTCATTTAAAGCAACTCGATCAAGCAACTTGATCAAAAGCCATTAACGAGTCAATGCTAAATTTTTGTTTCTGCAACTCTTTTAATGAAAATAAAATAATCTTATAATGATTTTCTATATATACTAATTGATTCCGTAGATTTTCCTTTTCCAGATTATTTTTCGCATTACGTATTGCCATTGAATCAGAGCTGTTTAATCTAGAAATAACATTTATTATTTCATCATAATATTTTGCATAATACAATGCAGCTTCGAGCCAAGTGCCCCATCTAGTTATCATTGGTTGTGGGGGAAGAGGTAAGTTAGGATACGTATCTTTCAATACTTTTATTCTGCGAGGGGCTTTTAAAAATATTTTTTTCACATTGGATATTAGCATATCTACATCATGGTACTCTAACCGTATCTGTTCTGATACGCGATGAAGAGCGTGTGCCAAACAGGTGACGTTTTTATTGAGGTAAAAAAAAAAAATTTCGGCCCGCAGACAACATGTTTGCAACACTATCAGTAAATAATATTAACACATTATCAACTTTTCTTTCAAAGTTGTCTTGCCAAATATTTTCTAAACACTCTATTACACAATTTGAAATAGTTTGACCATTAACCATCTGGAGCATTTTACAGGCAATTAAATAAGGTCGACCAGAAAAGTTTTCATTTAATGGCTTTACTAAGAAATGCACAATATAACGACCTAAAAAGTCAGTTGTCTCATCTAACGATATCCAAAGTTTCTCATCTTTAACGTTTTCATAGATGGAGGCAATTTTATTTTTATAAACTTTTTCCAAATACACCTTTCGTAATAGCGACTCGTCAGGCACTTTTTTGTTATTGCAATTACAACAACAAACACCACATATGTATTTTTGAAAAAAATCTTTGAAGACATTATTTTTTATTTGCGACCAGGGGATGTTACAAAGAATTAAAAACTGAATAAGGTCAAAATAAATTTTTTCTTGAGGCTGTTTGTATGTTCCTCGATGTTGAGCACCTTCAATATGTCGATTAACACTAATAAATGGCTATCACACTTGGTGCAGTAAATAGTACAGCTGGCAGCGTCAAAAATCAGCTCAGGATAGTCACGTATCCACTTCAGAACTGTTTCAGGCTTGACAGAACTTGACGCCATGTTGAAGTACCTCACCTATAAGCCCCGCAAGTTGATATTGCGACTGGCGGCCATCTTAGTGACGTAGTCAAACTGTCAGTACCGTTCGCAAGATCAGCCAGCGCTTACGTGTATTGAGTACCTCTACCGCGTGATTTTTCTTTATCCTGTTTTATTTTTGTTGTTAAGTTTAGTTATTGTTATCTATCATACTTATTCTGTTAAAATGAGTAAGAAAGTAATTAACAGCCGTGCTCGTGAAATGATTATTAAAGTGGACAATTATTTTGTAAAGGAGAAATATATAAATACCTATAACCCTAGGTAATTAACTTTTTTCACCAGAGGTGGCAACACCTCACACGAAAAGAAGATTAACTTTTTGCTGTCTGTACTTTTTAGCGGTGGATGACGTCACGCACCTGTTATTGTGACAAGGTTCCATCGCAATATCAACGTGCGGGGCTTATAAATCAAAATGTCGTTAAATTAGAAATGCTGAGTAGAGGCACATCGACACATAGTGTTCGAAAAACAAAACTAGTAAAATATATATATTCCCAGTGCAAGTTTGAAAATGCAAAGT
This sequence comes from Fissipunctia ypsillon, assembly GCA_947568875.1. Classification (NCBI taxonomy): domain Eukaryota; kingdom Metazoa; phylum Arthropoda; class Insecta; order Lepidoptera; family Noctuidae; genus Fissipunctia; species Fissipunctia ypsillon. The sequence continues at coordinate 21,942,979 of OX387643.1, read as the reverse complement.
CTATCAAAAGTTTTTAATTTTCGCTAAGAGAGGGTACGGTTAATCGCACACAAGTAGTACACTCAGTACAGTTCAATGATAGTTCATATGTGCACGAACTCATCATCATCTGCCTAGCCTTTTCCCAACTATATTGGGGTCGGCTTCCAGTCTAACCGGATGCAGCTGAATACCAGTATTTTACATGGAGCGACTGCCTATCTGACCTCCACAACCCAGTTACTGGGTAATACGATACCCCTTGGTAAGACTGGTTGTCAGACTTTCGGGCTTCTGACGACCCGTAACGACTGTCAAAGATCCACGAATGACAGCCGGGACCAACGGCTTAACGTGCTTTCCGAGGCACGGAGGAGTCTCGGTATGTAAAGATGGTCACCCATCCACGGACCAACCCCGGCAAGCGTAGCTTAATCTGATGGATCGACCCACGCGGCTGTTATTACTTAGCCACGAGCTCCTCGAGCTGCACGAACTGCAAACATGTTAGTTTATGACTCCTGCACTTTACCGTATAGCTAATTAATACATTCTATTAATAAGTTTCTAAGTTAATTTTGACACGTGTGTGACATACTTTAAAGTCAAGAAAATACTGGATTGGAATACATTAGTATTAATAAAGTTTAGCTAACAAGAAAAGGTTTTGCGTTTTGTGCGAATAACACTGTACTTTACTTTTTGTATTTAAAATGTTTTTTATTGGTTCGACTTAGGACCAGCTTTTAGCTAAGCCCAAACAATTATTTTTTCTAATATGTCAAGGTAGAATAAGATTAATACATTAGTTTTCTTCAATATTTTACTTAAAAATAGAACTTACCAAATCAGTATCCAATAAAATAACTCCAAACGTCCAATCCAATAAGGTCAAATCAGAGTCCGTAAATGCTAGCCAAAGTCGTAGTAGTAAGAAGGTTCTAGAATCCAGTAAATAAGCCAGGGTCAGAAGATATTCACCACACAACAGGAAGCAAACAAGCGCACTCTAAGAACCGAAGTAATCGAGTGAGACAGCAAGTTACTGTTGGTAAAGAATTGAATTCTAGTGGCGCAGAAAGAGACAAAAACAGGTGCGTCATTCTAGCGACAGAAAGACCCCGCTATTGTTATCTTTTGTTTCCATAATGCTGCGACATTACGCGTCTCAACAAAGCGGCAACGTCGCGCGCTTAGCAAAACATTTTATAGCGTGCTGTTAAAATTTACAACGTCGCTCATGCGCTTATTGGCTTACATAAACCATTTTTATACATATTGACAAAAAGAATGAAATTCAATAAAATCCCGTAGTATCAGTCGGAATCCCGTGAAATATCCATATTAACATCAATGTTTGCGGTCAATGAACCTAAATAGCTCTACCTATTTCGATCACTGGTAATAAGACATTTTTTTTCAAGTTTTTTAAATGTCAATCAATTTAAATGAAAATCATACACTAAAATGCCGAAGTTTATTCCGTTTATAAGTATGTATGTATATATCTATGTATTTATTCTAGTATTTCATAATAATTTTCGTGTTATCTATCCCTTATGTTGCACCTGCCATGTTTTCTCTCTGCATCACCCTAAGGTTGACTGGTAGAAAATGCTTCAGGCATTAAGTCCGCCTTTGTACGGTATTCTTTTACTTATGCATAAAGTTTTAATAAATAAATAAAATGCCGTTAAGGTATGCTTAGCGGCGTTATAGTCGTGTTTTCATAAGCTGTAAGTTGTAATAAAAATACTAAACTAAAACGCAAAAAACCTATTTTTGTTAAGAAATGTAAGTGTGGCTATTTGAAAGCGCAAAACTAGACCTTTTTTATATCGGTAACTCTCGCATATAAGTTATAGATATGAAACGGCATCCATTTTTAATTTTTTCGCGCTTTTTTGTCCATAACTCAAAATATGATTTTGTTAGATAACGGCATTATAGCTTGTGTAGGGCAGTATAGGAATATTTACATATTCCTTTAGTACAAATACCTTTTCAAACTTAAAGAGGAAGTGCTAAAGTAGCCCGTGAAATTCAAGTTTTCTTACGATTTTTGCAATTTGCAGCTCAGTATCTGGGTGTATGTTGATTAAAGTATGATTCGCGACCGTAACAAATATGTTTTTACATAATTATAATATTAGAATCAGTAATACAATTCTTTAAGTTAGTATAATCCTCAAATGACAAGATTTCATTAAATAATCATTCGTAGAAATACTTGGTCTTAGAGAGTAGTATTAATGACTTTAATGATTATAATTCTGTCAATAGACATTTGTTACGATCGCGAATCATATTTCAACCAACATACAACTCAATACTGACCTGCAAATTGCAAACAACGTAAGAAAACTTAAATTTCGCGGGCTACCCGGGCGCTTTCGCCTTAATAGGACCTTACAGACAATTTATCCCGCTAGAGGGCGGACCTGAAACGCTTGGTAAACAGAACAACATGGCGTCCGTCTATGGTAAGTCTCGCTAACAAAAAGGTTATAGTAAAAAGATAAAGTTCTTAATAATTTTAAATTGTACATAATTTTAATAATAAATTCATATTATGAAACCGTACAATTGCATTAGATAATGCAATCTGAAATGATAGTTATAAGGGGAATAAATAATGAAATAAATAACCTAAACAGAAAAACAAACTTCATGTTTAGGCCTCCTTTTTCATTTATGGTTATAAAAAAAATCATATTAGAAATCTGGTGTATTTACAATCTACTGTTATTTTAGTGATATCCGTTCGTCAGGAATATTCTGTAATAGATAGTAATAATCCATCAGTCAGTGAATCAATCAGTGTTGTGCCATTAGGTAGGCAAAAACGAAGATGTTCATTAAATTCACTAAAAACGACTAACTTCGCAAGCAGTGGTAAATTGCTACGTTGCAAGCCTTTTACAGTCACAAAACATTAAAGGTTGTGTTCTGAATATTTTGTTCCTAGGTCGGGCAAAGTGTTATAGGGTTTTTCTATCTGGAATTTCTCAGTAGCAGCCCGGAGTCTGGATTTGTGCCCGGTAGATGGCAATAGGCTCGCCCCCTATTACATGGGACTTAAACATAACTGGCGAAATGTGGGTGTACCATAATAGGTACATCTCTGCCTAACCCTTCGGGGAAACAAGGCGTGATGTTATGATGTTATGTTATGTTCTGAATATTTTAGAGCTGAAGATTATAAGAATGAAGGATATTTTACAGGTCAGCGTATTAACCTAATGTAAAAACAGTATTTTTAGTGCTATTTACTTGAATGTGATGTTAAAAGTTTATTGTAAAGTAGTTCAATATTACAAAAACAAATATATTTGAAATTCTTATGCTTGTTTTTGAGCCTTTTGGTATTGTTTTAACCTACAATTATAGTAACAACGATGAGATAAAGCTGAAATTATATTGAAAAACGCCGAAAAATGTTGGCACTCGCATTTGACAGTTTGCTTTGTTTACTTCGTGTTTATGTGGCACCATCTGCTGTCTCAGCTTTGCGTAATATTCCCTATTGGAAAGATTGAAATTGTAAGTCCTCATAGAAAATTACAAAATAAAAATATCCTGAGATCATCATCTGCCTAGCCTTTTCCCAACTATGTTGGGGTCGGCTTCCAGTCTAACCGGACGCAGCTGAATACCAGTATTTGACATGGAGCGACTGCCTATCTGACCTCCACAACCCAGTAACTGGGTAATACGATACCCCTTGGTAAGACTGGTTGTCAGACTTTCGGGCTTCTGACGACCCGTAACGACTGTTCACGAATGACAGCCGGGACCAACGGCTTAACGTGCTTTTCGAGGCACGGAGGAGTCTCGGTATGTAAAGATGGTCACCCATCCACGAACCAACCCCGGCAAGCATAGCTTAACCTGATGGATCGACCCGTGCGGCTGTTATTACTTAGCCACAAGCTCCTCCTAAGATAGTCTCAGTAAAAATATCCTGAGATAGTGACCGGAAAACAATTTAACACAAAATATTGAATAACTTGAAATACTTTCATTCAGTCATTTTATTCACAAATTTTGTGAATAAAATGACTAGAACAGAGATACTTGACTTCAATACTTGATAAATCTTTCTTATCAGCATGTCTTGACCTTTATGAACTCATGATGTCATAAAAAGATTCAACAATTTGTAATTTAAATACTTATCAAACAATTTGAGAAATACTTTAAAAAAAATATGACTCAGTAGAAGATTATGCCTGGTGATGTTTATCATGTTATCATAATATCATCAGTTTTATGTTAATCTGGGAATAAATGTAAACAAAGAAAAATACATTAGTTTGTAATCATCTAATCAATACATATGTATATAATTACTTGTCCCAAGCTGATTCATCAACACAGAGCATAACTGCTGGGGCTACAAACTTGAAATTTTGTCAGTTAATGCCTTTTATGTTGTGAGCATCCACTAAAACGGTGAAAAGGGGGGGATTTTTTTGTATGAAAAATCTTATTCCTGGAGTTAATAAACTTGAAACTATACTTAGCACAAATACTTAGTAAATTATAAAGTTTGTCATTTTTGTTTTTCTTAACTACCCCCTAAAGAGGGATTGATGGGTGTCAAAGTTTGTATGGAAGAACTTTAATGCGCGGTCCGATTAACTCGAGTATTATACATAAGATCGAAAATAAAGAATAAAGTGTATCATGGTTTTTTTTTTAAATTACCCCTAACTACTTCGTACTAAAGTACGAAGTCGCGCGGGAAGTGATAGTCTTGGATGTAAATACAGGGTGTAAGGGAGAGCCCTCAGCAAATTAACATGATGCATTCAGCTCCTTAATTTGAAACATAATCCACAAGAAATATTCTCAGGAAAATTATCATATTTTTTATAGTATTTTCAGTTACTATTCCTTTATTTCAATGTAAAATTACATTATCTGTACGCAGCAATCCATTTATGTAAATAAAACAGCTAAAAAAAAATGCAATGGTTGTCTGGATACTCGGCTGCCGAAGGCTCGCTGCGCTGCCATTCGCTACGCGCGTTTTGCCACGGTAACGATACATTGCGTGTGAGGTAATAAAACAAATCAGGTTTATTGGATTCCCATAACGTTCCTGAAATAATTTCATGTACTGGTCATCTTAGTATGATATATTTGAATTCACCCCATAAGTCTGCGGAGGGCTGTCCCTTAAACCCTGTTTATTCCATAAGTCAAAACAACATTCATTCATTTTTAAACATTCTGAAATGCAAATGAACATCAATACTAATGCAAAGTTAACAAAAGGCGTGCTTGTTCGGGTCGGCATTAATCGGCACTGCTGACATTCTCAATAGGTTTGCAGTTAACTGGTCAATATCTAGACAAAAGAGCCGCCTACTGCATCTTTATTCTAAATGAACTTTTCTTATAAGTCCACTCATCAGTTCCAGGATCAACCATCTAGCCAACCGGCGAAGTTCAACAGGAAGCTACTGAACGACTTTGAGTACGAGAGTGAAGACGATGCTCCACCCGAACCGGCGGGCGGGCACAGCACTCACAGTTCGCACACCAGCCACACGTCGCATTCCGCACATACCGGCCATAGCGCGCCGCAGCAGAATCCGGCTGATGCTTTGGGAAGGTGAATATCGTGTGAAGAATTTTGATTTACGACTAAAGATATTGCAACTAGGTTTAGTTACAACAGCCTTTATTAAAAACTGTTGAAAAAGAGCTTTCTGATAGACTAGCTAGGAAAAAAAACGGTTTGAGATCGTAGGAAATCACTTACATTATCCCCATATCTTCTTTATGAAATGACTTGGCCCTAAAAACTTACTTTAGATCACTTGGGCCCGTTTTCACTACCACGCCTTTATTAAAAACTGTTGAAAAAGAGCTTTCTGATAGACTAGCTAGGAAACAAAACGGTTTGAGATCGTAGGAAATGATTTACATTATCCCTATATCTTCTTTATGAAATGACTTGGCCCTAAAAACTTACTATAGATCACTTGGGCCCATTTTCACGCAATCTAAATGTCAATCAATCAATCTGCCTAGCCTTTTTCCAACTATGTTGGGGTCGGCTTCCAGTCTAACCGGATGCAGCTGCATACCAGTATTTTACATGGAGCGACTGCCTATCTGACCTCCACGACCCAGTAACTTGATATCTAAATGTATTTCCTAAAAAATAAGCGTATTTTTAACTCTCAGCGTTGAAAATCTAACAATGCGCAAATTTTTATCTAAAACGGGCATTAATTATTATCCAACTGCACCTGAGTATTGATAGACTTGATTCAACAGGTTGTTATAAGCTCTGACGTTAGTTTCACATCCGGTAACAGTGCTGGCTACAATGCTACCAATTATGCTAATCAATGATAATGATTATCTTATCTTTAATGATTATGTAAATGATATCTTATGTTATGCTATTTATTTATTTAATGCACAATGTACACAACCATAGTTACACGCTAGGCTTAAACTAGTGAGTCGGTACATGACCCTGTTAGGGCGCAGCAAGTCAACTTAAAACTAATAATATTTATTACATGCAGTGACTACTTATTGTTATTGTTTCAGTATACTAACAAATCCTGAAATCATGAGGCAACTGCAAAGTTTGCAGGCTCAAATGCAGATGATGACTGGAATGCAGATACCTGTAAGTATTATTTGTTTATAGTGCGCGCGGAATTAGTTGGCCGCGCCTTAGGTATGTGAGCGGTGGGACGGAGAGGCGGAGGCGCTTGCTGTCATTACTCACTACGGTGCCGTACTTCGCGACGGCAACACGCATTGAAAGTTCCGGCTAGTTTAGACGAAACGCACATGAGATTGCAATAGCCAGATAGATGAGTCCGCCGATAAAAAGACATTCTAAGGAAATCATATTTAAAGTGCATACGTTTTTTAAAAAACGGAAAGCCGATGTCAATAAGAATATAAAACTGATGCGAATATACATAAATTAGTAGCAGAAGCAACAGAGATATCAGAACGAAGTCTAAGGAGAGGAATTGCTGAAAGTAAAACTTCCTTGCAAAATACAGGGGAAGCAAAATTTAGTTCTCCGCGGAGACCAAACGAAATAAACAAGAAAATACAAGTTGATGATTTTGATTTAGGAGTGCTAAGAAGAAAAATAAATCAGTTTTATACGATAGAGAAAAAAATTCCAAGTCTACGAAAACTAAATGCTGTGTTAAAAGAGGATAATATTTTAGATTGCGGATTAACTTTTTTAAGAGAACTTTTGTACAAACTGGGATATTCATTTAAAAAATGTAAATCGAAGATATCCCTTTTAATAGAGAGACAAAACATTGTTAAATGGCGAGTGAAATATTTGAGGGCCATAAGAAAATTCAGAGAAGACAAACGAAATATCGTCGTTGCGACTTTAACAACTTCCCTGTCCCATACAACGCATTTTTCACAGTTTTTTCTTCTGATGAGTTATATATAACATTCTTATATACCATAAAATATAATTTTCATAATTACATGTAGATTTATCCTATTTTGGTTATTTTATGACTCATATGTGACTCATGGACGTAGGGCGAAAACTTCTCTCGTGAGTCATATATGACTCATTGGACAGGGAAGTTGTTAAGACCTCTTATGTGTCAATTTTGGCAATATCACTTTTTTACGCCAGCCGATTCTACATTTTGAAGCTCTATCGAATGCAAAAACTCATGTGTATACGACGTTTAAATCCTAATTTATTTACCAATTTTAAGATCTCCAATGTGCTCGCTAATCAAAAGTTGGTGCTTAAAATATCTTATGTGTCAATGTACACTTACGAGTTTTTAGTTGTATTTCATACTCGTCGTCTTTAGACAATTATTAGAGCAAAATATTTATTATAATAAATAACTAAATAAAAATAAAAGAAGCCTAAAAATAAACAAAATAAAATCTAAAATAAAAAAAATTAAAAAATATCTAAAAAAAAAATGGTTAAATATTTTATGTGTAACAGGATGAAAAAGGCGGGTATTTTTAAACATTATTGATGTGACTTTAGACCAATAATATCTGGGCACGCCACAATTGTTGCGATAAGTCCCCTCTTTGAGGAGTGGCTGGAGAGGCGCCACGGCGTCCTCACCTTCCGCCTGACGCAGGTCCTTACCGGACATGGGTGCTTTGGGAGGTATCTATTCCGGATAAGGCGGGAGGAAACGCCCGGGTGTCACCACTGTGTGGATCGCCCGGAAGACACGGTGGAGCATACGGTGGAGGCCTGCCCGGCTTGGGGGGGGCACCGCCGTTTCCTCGTGGAAGCGATCGGCGGCGGCGATCTCTCGCGTCCGGCTCTGGTCCAGGCCATGGTACGGAGCGAGAGTAAATGGGAAGCCATCACCTCCTTCTGTGAGGCAGTAATGCTCGCGAAGGAGGAGGCGGAACGCGTGAGGGAGAGGCAAGCTTTGCGCCCTCACGCCCCTAGTCGCCGCAGGAGACGCCCTGGGCGTCGGGAATTGGTAGCCGATTCCCGGCCACCGTAGGCGCGGGCTTGCGGACGGCGAGCAATGGGTAGCTCGCCGTCCGGTAAGGAAAATTACAATGCCATAATTTCACGGTTTATAATGTGCTATCCAAAGATCTGACAATTTACTTTTGGCACGAAACAGATGGTAATGTTACTGCTAATGAATTCACATCTTGTTTAAAAGCCTACTGTCAGAACCTGCCACTTTCAACAGAGCGCGTTATTATTACTTCTGATGGACGCGGACACCAAAACCGGAACCGAATTTTGTCAAGTGCCCTAAGCGATTTGGCGCAAAGAACGAAAATTTGTATCGAACAACTTTACCTGGAAAAAGGGCACACTATGATGGAGGTAGATAGTGTTCACTCCACTATTGAGCAATACATAAAACCACCAATATTCGCTCCCAGTGATTACATCACCCGGATGAGGCAAGCTCGACCACAAAAGCCTTAATATGATGTCAAATCCATTCACCATGATTTCTTTCTCAATTTCGAAGAGATGGAATCGAATCTAAAATCCATACGACCTGGCAAAAAGAAGGGAGATCCTGTCGTGGTGGACATTAGGGGTCTTAAATATTTATCTGATGGATCCATATTATATAGGTTAAGACATGTCGATGAGTGGTCCGTACTTCCACAGCAAAGAAATAACCAAAGAAACGGTCTGGTATCTTCAAAACGATTGTATAGAACTCCATTAAAAATTACTGAGAGCAAGTTTAAACATTTATAAGAACTGAAAATGGTAATAGATCAGGATTACCATCCGTTTTACAATGCATTACAATATAATCCGGGTACTTAATACATAATTATAATAGTTACCTCAGAAAATAATGATACTTTGATTTGTAACTTTTTTTAAAATTCTAACTTGTGATTCAACTGTTATCTTGATTATATCCTAACTAGTGTATTCTGAGAAATACATATTTTTTCAATAAAATTAATAGTTTTTTATTTTAATTATTATAGGCATTTTAGTTCAAAAGCTCTGATGTGATACATAAAGCGCAACTAAAACCTCTTATGTGTCAACTGAAATTGTTTTTTTTTTTACTATGATACTACTTTTCATTTCAACTAACAGTGGCAAAGTAAAAAGCACGAAAATCATGTGGCTGATACCTATATTTTTTGGTGTAGTTGGTTTCATTATATTTTTTTCAGTAGACGGTTTTTATCGATTTTCTCATAAAATTGATTTTTACACATAAGAGGTCTTAAAGTCGCAACGACGATATATTCTTTTTGGACGTTAACCAAAGTCACAATGTCCAAAAATGTTGGCAATCTTCGTCGGAACCTGGAATTTATACAGCTATAGGCAAAGGAAGGCGACCACATGGCGCTGAGAGTGTTAATAATAGTTCACGCTGGTAGCCGGAACGGGTTAGTTGACGATGCTTTGCTAATTTTTAAATCAGATTCAAAAACGGGGGATTATCATGGAGACATGAACTCTACAAACTTTTACAACTGGGTTGATCGAAAATTAATACCTAAACTTCCACCTAACTCAGTCATAGTTATGGATAATGCTGCCTATCATTGTGTGCAAGTTGAGAAGAAACCGACTATGTCCAGTTTGAAAATTAATATGCAGAACTGGTTGCAAAATCATAACGTGCCATTTTCTCCCACGATGATCAAAGCCGAACTCTTGAGGTTGATTAATACGACCCAATCAGAAAAAATATACACGATTGATGAACTTCTGAAAGCTGCAGGTCATACTGTTCTAAGACTACCTCCATATCATCCAGACCTCAACCCGATCGAGCTTGTGTGGGCAAATATTAAAAATTCCTGGCCAGAGATCACATTAATGCTACATTGGACGAGAAAATTACAATACTAACAAGGCTATTTTCCGAATTCTCTGCCGAACAATGGCAAAAATGCGATGACCACGTACAAAAAATATGAATATGAGATTTGATACTATGATGGACGAAATCATTATAAACTTACAAGATGATTCTGAATCAAGTTCAGAGAGTTCAGAATCAAGTGATTAAGAGGATATGTCAGAGTAATTTCATATAAGTATATATTAATTAAATAATTTCATATATCATTAAAATATGTCAGAATAATTTCATATACTTAATTTGTTTTTGGTTTATTTTACTATTAATTACAATATAATTAGATAGGTACAGTGTAAACTTCTAAAGCTCATCGTCCACCGCCAGCTAAACTAAGTTAGTTTAGTTTAGCTCGCATAGATGAGCCAGTTTTTCATACATGTGCGTCCACCGCAAACTATGCCAGCTAAGCTAATTAAAATGAAAAACTGGCTCAACTATGCGAGCTAAACTAAACTAACTTAGTTTATTTGGCGGTGGACGATCGGCTTTAAAGTTCAATTGTTTTTTATTTATTCTTTTCAATAATTGAACAATTATTGCTCACGATATCTCGAGATTGGTCATCACTGTCTAATCTCATGTGCGTTGCGAGCAGTAGGCAACCCGCCCCCTCTGTCGCCACATAAGACGCGGCCAACTAGTTCCGCGCGCACTATAATAAATACTCTTAGTAGTTGCTGTGGCCTGAAGGCAATAGGCAAATTGCTATAACACTAAAAGGGGGTAAATTAAACCCTGTTTCTTTTAAGCCAATAATAGTGTAGACCTCTAGTTAAAGACTGGCAATCCTTCAACATAATCCTTAATTTATTAAAATTACTAAAACTAAATTTAATCTAGATATCCATCTACAGCATTTAACATAATAAAATAATTATAGTCTAACAATCAAATTAATTCTTGATTGTTTTAGAATCTGATGCCTATGATGTCTGATCTACAAATGCAACAAAATCAAAATCAAGGTGTTCCTTTCATGGTAAGAACATTTTACGAAATTCCCTTTATCCCTTTAATTTTTAATTTGTTTTGAAGAAGGATTAGCTAGTAGGGACTTTGTTATAAATTTAACTAACATTTGTGTATGTTTTCAGGGATCGCAGCAAGATTCACAGAAACAAAATGACCCTAAGGATGACATGGTGGAGTCTGACATAGAATTTGTGGAGACTGGCCCGCAAGTTATAGAAATACCTGATGCTAATGATTCTAGGTAATTATCTTCATTTGCTACCCATTGAAATATTTTAGCTTGTTTACCAAGGAAGCCAAAAACTTTTGATACCTTTTCAATTCGCTACGCGCAATTATCTTATGCAGGTGTGCATTTATTTATACTAATCTTTCCAAAATCAAAGCGAACGCGAAATAAATTAGTAGTATTTTCTGACTTTTTTCGTTTTGCTCGGCTCCTAACCGTCGTAGCGTGATGTTAAATAGCCTATAACTATCCTCGAGAATTGGGCTACCAAATGCAAAAAGATTTTTTCAAGTCCGACTTATTGTTCACAATTTCATGTTCTAATTTTTTTTTCCTAAAATGCTGATGCTGATGTTACGGCGGCTGACTTAGGCTACTTTTATTTGAGAAAAATAATTAGGGTTCCGCGCAAAAAGATTAAAACCCATGAAATTATGAACAATAAGTCGGATTTGGAAAATTCTTTTTGCATTTGGTAGCCCAATTCACGAGCATAGTTATAATATGCTATTTAACATCACGCTACGACCCTAAAGAGCCGAGCAAAAAGAAAAAGTCAGATAGAACGCTAAGCGAAAACGAAGTAATAGCGCGGGCGGGCGATTCATTGCGATGACACGGATTACCAGATAAATCACTTCATACAAAATGTTCAATACCTACTGCTATAATAGCCTACACCTTGCGAGTCGCTAGACGCTGCGAACGAAAATGTACCTAACCTTACAAGCGTAGCGAGTCGCTAGACGCTGCGAACGAAAATGTACCTAACCTTACAAGCGTAAAGTGAGTTTTGCTTTGTAGCTGCGCGCCGCCACGTGTTTATTGTGAATTGCCAGGGCTGCCTTTTGCGATAAAGATGTCAGTACGTATTTGTAGTACACTTTATGAAATAAAATAAAATGCTTTTTAATGTTTTAGCATGTTTAGTTGTTAAAAATACTTATGAAAGACCGAGGAATATTTTTATGCTAGGTAACTATTTAGTATTCTGTGACCACACCCCGAAACTGCAATTGTAAGACAAGTAATTCACACATCGTACGCAACATGTAGTACCTAACTATCTAATAATCAGTGACGTAACCACTCCACATGGCCACGAATACGAATTAAATACGAAATGGAGGAAACTGAAATCACGATTAATTGATTTGTTCGTTCATTTACACAATTAGCGTAATAGGTAACTACTATGCTTCTACACTATGACTATGAACAAACCTGCGCTGGCGCCATATTGTAACGTCATGCACGCTTTTCTAAGAGTGAGTTGCACCAACTAACTTTAACGATAACCAATGCCTTTGCAGCTGTCAAATCTCCGGTTATGCAAAATACGCGTTGCACCATTATAACAATTGTTTAAACGACGTCACAAAAAACGATAACATTTACCGCTCAAATTCGGGCGGTTAATCGCCCGAATTTGAGCGGCAAATGTTATCGTTTTTACATTACATAGTTACGGTTTGTGTCATAATTTGTATGGAGTGTGGCATTGAATTCCTTTTCAATGTTACAAATACCACGTGAGTGTGACCTTCAACAAGTGGTGTCACTACTAATATATTATATTGTCAGGAAAAATACATATTATTGTGCATGCAGGATCGGAGGAAGGGTTTGTGCCAGCAGTGGCATGCCTAAGAGTAAAAGTTAGGGCAAGCCGACATATTTTTACTATTAAAAACACCACCTAAGTATCTACCGTATCGCTTGAAAATTGGCTAAGCTGCGACTGTTACGGACTGTGCCTTTCGTTTAAGTACTTACTACATTAAATGTTGTATTTCATAATTGTAAGTGCATACATAATTGCTATTAGCATTTTTTTTTTCTTATTATGTATAAATAAATATTTAAATTTGAATTATCAACACAACAAAACACAAATGGAAAACCTTGGGTGTAGCGAGGTAGGTATACCTCTGCGTTACCCTCCGGGGAATACAGATGTGATGTTATGCTTGAATATAAATTAATTCATAAATACGAAGAGTAGGTACCTACTGGTATTCGTTTACATACAAAATCACAACTATTGCATTTTCTAGCTATCAGTTTCGTGTAAAATTGATACAGTCATATGACAGAGCCATCTATTAACATTATTGGCACAACAGAGCTCTTTGAGTTAAGACACTCGCTCGCAACAGTCGCTATGGGCAAAATACAATATTACAACCCTACTACTAGATGGCGCACAAATAATTGATTGATTTCTAACTACTCATTGTTTACGAAGTTGATAATATTTATAATTACTCACCATGTAAACAGGCATAACTCTTCATTTTTCACTTCTTTACCACAGACAGAAGGCTGACTATAAGATTATTACTGATTTTATGGCAATTATCGATAATTCGGAAAGCCGCTCTTGTCCTTGTGAATTTCTTAAATATTTGTCACTACGTTTTATAGATGAAAAAGCACGTTCACAACTTGTCACAAGCATGATCACAATTGAGCTAACTTTAAAAGTTCCTTAAAGACATCTTGAAGGCAATCTTCACGACCTTTCTGAGTACGATTGCACATATTTTAATCCTTCACAATGAACAATTGGATGTGTTTCCGAATTAATTTTAATGATATGAAACTTTTTAATCACTTCAAAACAAAGGTAATCATATCAAAAACGAATTAACAACACTTAAATTCACAGAAAATGAAAAAAAATATCAAGCAAAAAAATGCGCCAGTAACCGCTCAAAACAAATTTGAACTAAATTAGTTCAAATTACAATTTCAAATTGAAATTGTATCGTTCTATAGAAATTCACGCTTTGCGCGGTGTTATACACACACACGATTCGCTACATTCATAAAAAGTCAAAAGCTGGGCTTAAAAATTAGAACAAACTGCGAAATGACTACATAATAATGTTATCGACAACGTTAACAATTTCTTTGCAAAAAATGAGAGGTCTAGAAGCCTCATAAGAAGCCAGTTCGTGTGAGCGTGAAAGCTATACAATTTACTACAGACTTGACGTCTTCATTCATCGATGCAATCTCGCATCCTGCTTAACGTTAAGCGTTAGAGCGAGATCGCAACTGTGGCATCTGAGATAGTTTGGCATGGTGCGTGACCAAAACGGCGCAGAATTCAAATATTATTCTTTGAGCGCGTAAACCTGGCAACCACGCATCGTAATATCGTATAGAGCGGGCGGCCTGCGAGGCAACGCGAACGCGTGGATTTTAAAATATTATTATTCTTATCAATTCTTGCGACATGAATGATTGAGTTGGAGAGTGGGTTGCTTTACAAGTTTACAGGTTTTAGTTTTTTACTGATAGGCTTACGTTAGATTGGAAGCCGGGCTTTTCGGCTTTAGTGAAAGGAACGCTACTGTGTGCCGGGTGCATTATTGGTATTCAGCACAAAATCCAAATCAGCTGACTACCATGATGATATGAATGAAATTGTTTGAGGAAATGTTGATACCAAATCTCACTAAACCTAGTGTACTTGTGACGGACAATGCAAGTTACCATGTGAAACAAGTAAACAAACCCCCTACTAAGTCTGATTCTAAAGCTAATCTCCGAATATGGCTTCAAGAGAATACTATTCATTTTGAAGAATATCATACCAAAGCTGAATTAATGTGTTTCGTGAAAGATAATAAACCTGCAGTTGTTTACGAAGCAGAAATACTACTAAAAAAACAGTCATACCCACAATCACGAAATTTTGTTGTGCCACCGTATCATTGCGACCTCAATGCACTTGAGCTTGTATGTAGTCAGGCGAAGAGAACAGTAGCAAGCAAAAAGATAGGAATACCAGGGTGTGAAATGCAAAATTTAATAAAAGAATGTTTTCTACCCATAACTGCTGATGACTGGAAGGAGTACACTGATCGTGTACTAAATGTTGAACATCAGTACAAATTAAGGGACTGTGTTGTTGAAAACGAACTTGAACGATTCATAATACATCATGTTGGGGACAGTAGCAGTAGCAGCGTAGAAAGCAATGCAGCTGATTCAATATTATCAGCTGTAGAGTTTTTGGAATCCGATTTCGACTATGACTCATAACCCCTGTTTGGTTTTGATTTTAGTGTGTCATCCTCATCACATCAGTGGTCTCTATTCCATTAAATAAATATATAGTAATAACTTTTTGTTTAACTCAACCTTTTCTGTATAAGGCTGTGCCAGGAAAGTTGAGCTGTGAACTTCAATGTGCAGAAGTTAACAAATGCCAAGCTAGTTTCGTTAAGGAATGTTTTATTAATTTTATATTTGTCTTACGCCCCCGATGTTATTGATTCTAGATTTAAGTTTCAAACTTAGTACGAAAGCTGTTTGAAAACTGCACTCTGATGCTTCAAGCGAAAGCTTAACTTTGGTACTGATAATGATCACCCTCACGGCGAAATATTGTAACGCTAACTTGCTGATCCACCGTTGCGCGAATACATAATGGTGTTTTAACAGTTCCAAGTAAATATCGAGGGTAATAAGGTTATTATGGTCTAAGTATTAAATATCGCATAATATGTCTAGAATTATAAATAGTATCAACTCCGTTTACAGTCTTACCAACTTATCTATGAACTGAAAGAGGACGGCACCGTCGATTTAGTGTTGCTAATTAATATAAGGTGCCCAAAATTGAGTAAGTTTTCAAGAAGGAAATTTCACATTAGACATAATCGTTTAATAAGAATTACAGTTTTTACAAATTAAAAACAATGATACCTATATAAAAATAATAAAATAAATAAAAAGAAGTTCCACGGGGGGGATACAACTTTCATTTAATGCGAAGTTAAGTAGGTACCTACCTTGCAATAGGTACCTGGATGTCTAGCATTTAGTTATGACCGTACACCCCTAACACCAGATTTGATTAATTATAATTAGCAGTGGTACCTAGTGGTAGTGTAGTGTAATAAAAAAAAACAAATTGCTTTACAATGATTTATTGAAAACCAGGTTTACAGTAATTGTGATCTTTAGATGAACCTGCATACACAACTTCATCCTGGTTGTGAGGCCATACTCCGCTTATATCCGTACCACTATCATCATTATCACTATCGCTTTCGGTTTCAGTGTCACTTACCACTTCTATGATAAAAGGTTTATCTAAATACAAATCATTTTTAAAGTATTCTCCTTCTAACCTGCGAACGTGTTTACAATGCTGTGCCCACTCATGAACTGTGATAGCGTCAAAAGCTTCTCTAACTAGGCGGGGAATTTCAGCTTTTTTGTGCTCAATATTTACACCAGCAACTTTTCTTTTCATTGTGCTCCATATGAGTTCAATGGGAAGGAATTCGTATTTGGGACTTTATTCACACAAATACGGTGATAAGGAGCATTATCCATCACTATTATGGATGGCTCTCGTAAATTAGGCACAAGTTTTTCAATAACCCACTTTTTAAAGTTGGTAGGTACTATTCATCTCGTCATGATAATCACCACTTTTTGTGTTTGACTTAAACACAAGTAGTGCATTTGTAACAAATCCAGTTTCTCCTCCCGCATGAACAATAATATATCTTTGCCCTTTCGATACAGGCTCCAATACTCCGTCTTCACCCTCTCCTTGCCAACATTTACCCGATGTATGCGAAGAGTGAATATAGGTCTCATCTAAATAAATTATGGGCCGGGGCTGGGGAGATTTATTATTTTTATCCACTGCATGCAAGTACTTAGCTCTCCAAGCTGATATTTCATTACGCTCCATAAGAACCTTCCGATTGGATTGAGATTTTTTAAACGAAATCCCAGCTTGTGAAGCAGCTTTCGCAGACTCTCTCGCTGTCCTGTGTAATTTATTTCTGTCTTTAAGACCTCTAGAAGCTTTTTAACAGTAGGGACCTCTTTTTTAGCAGAATAAAATTCATGTACTTTCCTCCGTTTAACTCCCATGTCAAAATCATCAACATGCACAAATCCAATTTTACGTTTTCTCCTTGCCTGGTGTCCGAATTTTTGTACCAGTTTCTTCTGCTGCGTGCCCTTCCTTAACTATTTTTGAAATTCGTCCTTGACTCACACCTGAAATATAAGATAATAAAATAAATAATAATAATAATATCTTGGGACAACTCACACACGGCCACCTGATCCCAAGTTAAGCAGAGCTTGTGTTATGGTAACCAGACAACTGACAAATGTTAGTAGAAATTTGAAATCTGGCAGGTTTGCTCACTCACTTAGCAGGACTTCTATTAGATGTACGTTACCGTTACGCTAACCTGCAGCAAGAATAGAAACGAATATTTCGTGGACTTAAATAATTAGTTAAGTATCGGGTAATTTACGACAAGAAAGTTGACAACACTAACCTGTCGCTGCCGAAATTCGTTTGTATATTTGATTAAATGGAATAATCGGAGACCCCGCCCGAGCTTCTTCTTCAAAAAAGTTTCCTTTAGAATAATGTTTCGAGCATCACTTTTAATAGCTTTCGGCATATTTAACCGTCCAAAACAATCTGGCTGTCATGTTTGCCTATCGCCGCCAACCTTCAAGCGGCGCTGGCACTCAAGTGTGCCACCCGTTCCCGCGCTTTTTAAATCTCCATTTTTAATTATAATTCAAGGCTAATATCCTATGCAGGCAATTTTAGTCTGTGGTCCGGTAGATATTCACGTCAACTAAATGCTTCAAAATAACATTTGGTTTGTAAACTTGAAAAAAAAAAGTTAAAAGTGACGTTTTGACAATGACATTTAGCGCGACTGATATCTCCGTGTGTTTTTTTATTGAAAATAAAGTGTTTTCGTGTCTAATCGACGGTAAGTGGATAAATATTCATTTATAAGTAGTTATTACATCGTTTTAGACAATATTTGCACGAAATAACATCATAGATACCATTTTGTTTGAGCAAATAATGTTACGTAAACAAACGACACTTTTGGCCATACTCTGTTGTAATCATATTTTGTTTATAAATACGTCTCTTGTAATACGAGTATAGTTTAGAATTTATAGTATGGTATGTTTATTCAAGAACCCAAAACAGTTTACAATAAGTGCCAAGAGCCAATTGAAACATCAGTGGACCATTTTTTGTGAGCAAGGTCATAAACATGTCGCGCCGCGGGAATTCCGCCCGTGACTTGACAGATGATGACGTCTCAAGTGTTTTGACACTTCAGCGGTTCTTTATAAATTCAGCAATATCACGACAAAACAACCAGAGAACCCGAATGTAGTATACACTGACAATCGAATGACATTTCAACATGACGGCCGTAGTTCCAATTTTCGCCATTTCACAGATAAGTTGGTAGGAGTGTAAGCAGGGTTGACAGCTCCTGATTTTTTAAAATTCCCGCGTTTTTTCTTGGACAGCTCTCGTTGGTCAGACTCTAATCTGTGGCGACAGGTCGGGGGACGAGGGAGTTTTATTAAAATGTGGCTGTTATTTTAATATATTGTGTATCTTAAGATATCCACGCGAACGAAGTCGCGGGGCACAGCTAGTTTAATAGTATAGATGTTTGGATAGATTAAATCTAGTAGTAAATCATCAAATTATTTACAGTGTGCGGCCGTCAATATATACATCAAGCTTTAGAAAGAGCCAGTCACACGGCAAACTATTTCTAAAATTTAATGTGCCATATTCACGACCGCGTACGATACTGCCGATAAGTCACGGCCGGCCTGGACATAGGTATTACGAACTTTCGCGCATCTATTCTCACAGACACTCGACTCATGTTGCCAGTTGGTTCCTAAAAAAATGTAATTGCACAGGCTTCTGTGCAAAGTTCGGACTGGCCATAATTCATCACATTTCTATTGTTTGTATAGAAAATTTAGTGGAAGGGACGCGCAATTTTTACCCGGCTACGGCAAAGCCATAGGAGGGTTATGTTATTTTATTAATTATATGATACGATCTCTGCACACATTTCTTGTTTTCACTTTGCTTCTGTTAGTTGCAAAATTGCCGTACTTCCACAATACTAACAAAAAGCTAACGTATTTATGTAGCGCTTTTCTCAATAGTCCGTCGCCGAAGTCCCGGCGGCATCGCTCGCGGTCGAAGTCACCGCGCCGGCGTCGGAGATCGTCGCGCTCGCGATCACGGTCGCCGAGGAGGAGGAGAGACAGGGATCGTGAGAGAGATAGAGAGAGGTGAGATTTTAAGTAGCACTTTTTAAATGATAAATGTCGTGTCACTAAAAGATAAATGTTGTTATAAACAAGCAGTAGCAGACACAAATCTCTTTGATAGCTGTACAGTCACCGTCAATAACGTAGAGACAAAATAAAATATCTTAATTTAATGATACAAGGGATTTAATCGCCGGCGACTCGCTTGCGATTTTAAAATCTGTGTGTGGACGTGAGATTTTGAATTCGCTAGCGACTAAAGTCGCTGCGTGTATCCCTAGGCATTGCAGCATTGACCACAGCATACAACAACTGACATTCTTACAAGAATTTGCTCCAATTGAGAAATAGTTTAATTTTCTTTCTTATGTTCTGATAGTATAGTTTTGAATAGACTATCACCCATATTCGCATCCAATCAGATGAGATTATATTTTGTGCGCACCAATAACAAACTTTGTCATGCTGAAATAATGCTTTTACTCACTTATTCTATAGTTAAATAAATAAAAATAAATAAATAAATAAAAACTTTATTGCTTTATTTATTCTATAGTTGTCCTTGAGAGTGACAGAAATCTTTTTCAATAGCCAGATAAAACTTGTTTCAACTTTCTTGAAATCGCGGGTAGAAAGGTCTAAAGAAGAATTACATAAAATAAAGTTAATCAGGCTTGTTAACTTGGTCCTTAGTGCAATCAGAATAGCTGACATAATGGGAAGAGGAAGAGAATTTGCACTAATTTGAATAATTTTTCTGTAACAGAGATAAGGACAGAGACAGGGACAAAGACAGAGAAAAGAATTATAAAGAGCGGGAAGCAGAAAGGGAAAAGCAGAGGGAGAGAGAGAAGAAAGGTCTGCCGCCAATCAAGAAGGAAAACCTTAGTGGTGAGTTTTAACAGTGTTACAAGCAGTAGTAATGCCCGTTTTCACTAACACTAGGCGACATCTAAATAAATGCCTAAATAAAAGCGCGCTGTTGTAATTTTTACGCTCGGCTCAGCGCGGAAAGTGGAAAATTCAACAGCACGCTTTTATTTAGGTTTCACAATGCTTTTGAAAACGGCACTAGGAGTTAGCCCAGGTTCGTACGGGCGATTTTTTTTTTATCGTGCACTGGATTTTCAACTCTCGGTATTGAGCAGTGCGTTGAAAATCTAGTGCGCCATAAAAAATTGGCCTTGTGTACGAGAGCTTAGACTAAAGCCTACAATAATTTTGGTTATCATTTATTAAACTTTCGCTGGCTGAAAAGACCATGAATTCACGCCAAATAATTTAAAAAAGCTAAGCAAAAAAAAAAAAGAGATTTCTATCTTTATTTATTTATTATTAGTGTCTTCAACAATGTGTACACTGTTACTTTACAATTTGTATATAATTCACATTTATTAAGGCCGCATCTGTGTAAACGTCGGCCGCATCGGTTTCGTGCTTAAGTTGAACATCGGCTCATAAATCTAATGGCTCTGTTTCTGGCTTAGTTTGCACTTTACGGTTAGTGTCCTCATCTTTGTCTCGATGGTGGTGGCGTGTGAGTTGGGTCATTAAGTTCAAAATGGTTGAGCCGAATTTTGCTTATCCATGCGTCATGTATGTGAACGGGCGCCGTCAGTAGGGACTGGTCATCTCTTAGCTGCCACGGCTTATTTTAATTTTTAAATCGTTTTTGGTTTCGTTCTTTTCATTGCGGACGCTTTTAACGTGCACGTCTTTCTACATTGTTGTCACATACATGTTGTTTCAACATGAATGATGTAACCAATATTTTGATTTAAAAGAGTGTCCGTGGAGTTTCTTGCCCGTTCTTATCCATAGAGATCTACACTTTGGAATAGGCAACTAGCTTCAACTTTTTGACTAACTGACCGACTCTTTGTCGATTCAAAAGGGCCTGTAATTGGTTTATTTGAAATACATGCTTTGAGTTTCTGCACTTTGCTTGCAAAGTATTTTTTTATGGCGACTTGGTGCTAAACATAGTTTCCTTCCGCAGTATGCAGCACAACTCTATGGGTGGGTCACTTATCAAAGCTAGCAACTCCCGAGGAGCTATCGGACCTGTTCGGCGGCGTAGGCGGCGTGTCGGCCATCGACGTGGTGGCGCCGCGCGGCTGCGCCTTCGTGGTCATGGAGCGACGCAGGGACGCCGCCAAGGCTATCGCTAAGCTCAACAGGCATAAGCTTCATTCGAAGGAAATTACGGTAAATGACTATGGTTATCCAGATATGATTGTGTCTGCCCACGCGAATCCGTGGGCAGAAACTACACATCCGCATGTTTTAATAAACTTATCCTATGGGACTCGGCAATAGCGTAACTTTCTATCAGTGAAAGAATTTTTAAAATCGTATGAGTAGCTTACATACTATACTTTACCTCTTTATAATATTAGTGTAGATTAGCTGAACCGTGCAAACTGTAACGTTTCACAGTGAAAAGAAACAAACGTGTGCCAAATTTCAGCTCAATCAAACACCAAGAAGTGTTTTTTTTTATTTGTTAGAATATGGTACAGACGCCAGCAGGTCAAGCTACCCGAAACTGTAAAATTTTCCCAATCAATCTTGAACCTAATGCTATAGCAATAAAGTTGAAAATCTATTAAAGAAATTTGACAGATTGTAGTAGCATGATGTGCTGCCGTCCATACATTATTTATGGTCTTAAAATTAGTCAATGGTATCGTCATATTCTGCCAAGTGTGGCGTGAAAATATTAGGTACATACATTTATTACAGGACATAGATTATTAGGTTGGTATTAACATTATTGATTGCATAATTACAAATTAAAATTTGAGGTATGCCAATTAAAAATAATATCACACACTTTATTTAGGATGTCAAAGAATCATTAAATGTCCAGAGTATTTAAGAGTATGATGTCAAAGAATAAAAGATTACAATTCAATTAGAATGTCAAAGATTTAAATAGTCGTTTAAATTATAATAACGTTTATTACATAGCAAGTATTTAAGTTTCGTTTTAAACCCATTTAAATTTAACACTTGGATTGATTTTGGAATTTTGTTATAAACTATGTAGAATATGCTTTTCCACATTAAGGCTGTTTTGGCTCTCCGTCTGCGTAACATGTCATTCCGCCTGTTACGTTTAACAGTATCTGATAGGTGGGGAAACAAGTGTGCATTTAATTTAACAAATAAGGTAGTTTCATAAATATACATAGCCGGTAGTGTCAGAATTTTGTATTTTTTTAAAATAAGGTTTACAACTGTCCATTACTTGTAGTCCAAATATGGCTCTGATGGATCGCTTATGTGCTTTGAAAACGGCTCCTCTGTTTGTAGAATTACCCCAAAATTGTGCTTTCTTTGGACAGGTATGTAACTTCTTCTTTAATCTTTAAGTGGGTGAAATAGTGATTGCAAAATTCCAGGACATACAAGTGAAGTTGAATAAAAGCTTTTAAAATGATTTTATACATTAATAATTTCAAGTAACATTACCAGAGGCCATTGACTTCGTAATCAGCTATAGTTATTTGAAATTATGAGTTCAGAAAATATTTTTTTTTTTGTTTTATCATATATATCACGTCAGCGAAGTTTTGTAGAGCCTCCCTGAGCGACGTACCTACAGAGCCACTATACGTCCGGCGCACCCCTGGGCAATCCAAAGTCCACTTATGAAACCGTCTCTGTGCGAAATCTCGATTAACATCGAAGATTTCTAATGGCGCCAAACATGTAGCCGAATTCTGGGCCGAGTCCATGCGCGAATAACTGAACGAAATATTCCGTTAAGTCAAAAATTCCCGTAATAAAGATCAAATTATATATTATCTACGCGATATTGAACCAATAGCACTATCAAATAAACAACTCGGGTTCAAGCAGCTCAACTTAAGAGGGTTGTCACATTTTGCACCTCTCTCGCTCACACGGGACCAAATTTTTAATAATTTTAAATGAAAATATGCATTTTAGAAAAATGTAATCAATGGGTAACACATTTATATTGTGGCATTTATTTACTTCATCTTAAAAACATATCATAATACTTAATTAACTAAGTTTATTAGATAACACAATAGAAATGTGTCTTTGATAACTACCTATTAAATTAATATTATTTTGAAGACCGCCTATTGATCTCATTTTTCAAAAAAGCATTTTTTCTTTTAACATTCTTAAAAATTTGGTCCTGTGAGAGCGAGAGGTGCAAAATGTGACAACGCTGTTTAACTGCATTCACAATTCAGTTTAACGGATATTGTTTACCGTCCATACATCGTTTGCCTAAGAAGCAACAGAGACGTGAATTTACTTTCTGTGATCTAAATAATGGTTATATTCAATTGAAACTAAATTAAAATCACGGACACTTCTGAGAATTGTAAAAAACCCAAAACACTTTCGGATTTTGAGGTTATATTAGGCCAATAGAAACATACTAACTTAGCGTTTATTAGTGAAAATACATTGGATTTTATCTTCAAACGTTTCAAAACCTACTATTAAGTAGCCAGAACTATTCTTTCTTTGGGTCATTTTCAGAAAAAGTGTACACTATTAAAAATATGCTGCATTTTTTAAATTGTGTTTTGTCGTTTTTTTTTGCCTTAAATTTACAATTGGTAATCTTTTAGCTATAGAAAAATGATAATAAAACGTCATATTCTGTATTATTTACTGAAATATAACACATTTACTTCCCGTGAGAAACAAATCTATTCCATTCTGCAACTAATAGTTTTCGATTATAGAAATAAAATAAAACACGTCTGGATTTCATCAAATAGTATAATTAGTTCAGGATGTTTCGTACTTTAATACAAAATAGATAAAAAATAAAATCAACAATAGCAAAATAGGTATTCATCATTTTAATTTCCATAACGTTACTCTTTGGACAAAATTAGTTAAAGACGTTTTGATATTTATCTCAATTACAATACAACATAGGAACTCTTTTTTTTATTATAATAATCAAACGATTACACTCTAAAATATCAAAAACTATAACAATCATATAATATTTCGCTCTAAAAATAATACTTAAAACAAAGATAAAATGGGACATTCACGAAATAGACTGTTCCTATAACGGAAAAGAATTCTTAAGACTATTACACATTGACAAGAAAATGAGATCAAATTATTACAACAAATTCTTTATTTTGGTATTATCAGATATAATAAAGTTTGTGGAGCCAGGTGGTGGCAAATCCACATCCGAGAAATTTCTCCGCAATTCGGAAATGAGCGATTGGCCATGGCCATCTTGATTCTTGCAATAATATAAAATCATTTTTGTTCAGGAATTTATCAACGTTCGCAAGAACAACCAGTTTTACTAGATAAGTACGAGGAGGGATCAAAAAGTAGTGAGAATGAGATAGAATATAATGACTATTGATAACATAATAATTTATTTTTCTACATAGTCTCCGAGTCTCTCTACACACCGAGTCCAGCGCTTTTCCAAGGCTTCGATCCCTTTCAAAAAAAAAGTTTTGTCTTGGTCCTGCAAAAAGCTCTCCACGGCATCCATCACCTCGTTATCGTCTTCGTACCTGTTTCCCCTTAAGTATTCTTTCAATTTGGGGAACAGGTAAAAATCGCTAGACGCCAGATCTGGTGAATAAGGGGGGTGGTCAACCAATTCGAAGCCAGCTTGCTGAATGGCAGCCATCGCAACTGTCGACCTGTGCGCGGGTTCGTTGTCGTGATGAAACAGCACGCCCCTTCAAAGTTTCCCTCTCCTTTTCTCTTTGATGGCATTCCTCAACTTGGGAATTAAAGCTGCATAATATTGGCCTGTTATAGTGGTTCCACGCTCCAGGTAATCAATCAACAATATCCCTTCTGAGTCCCAAAATATTGAGGCCGTAACCTTGCCAGCTGATGCCACGGCACGAAACTTCTTCGGGGTCGGTGATGATGGCCGTTTCCATTGCGAAGATTGCTGTTTTGTCTCGGGATCAAAATGATGGACCCATGTTTCGTTCATTGTTACGAAACGAGACAAAAAGTTTTCAGAATCTTCTTGAAACTTGTCCAACAATATCTTCGAAATGTCAAGTCGATTTTGTTTCTGACTGCCGGTTAACATTCTCGGCACCCATCTTGCGGAGACTTTTTTCATATTCAAAGATTGTTTCAATATGGATTGAATACTTCCATATGAAATGCCCGTTTCTTGAATTACGTATCGGATGGTAACTCTTCGATCGCTCAATACAATTTTCTCGACTTTCGCAACATTTTCTTGGGTGAGTGACTTCGATGGACGGCCGCAACGATGTTCGTCTTCCGTGCTCGTTCTCCTTACTCGAAATTGAGAAGCCCACCTTGCGACAGTGGAATACGGCGGAGCAGACTCTCCTAATGTTGCCTCAAAATCGCAATGAATCTCTTGCGTCGTTAACTTTTTTAAACAGAGGTATTTAATAACGGCTCGCACTTCGTTTTTGTCCATTTTCGAGAACACGTTCCGACACGAAGCAAACAAATGACTACATTCAGAAAAAAAAACAAAAGAGAATCGAAGATTTTTTCTTTATTAATATTACAAATATGTATCTGAGCTATGCCTGCCAGTATTTATTTTTTTTCTTACCAAGGAGTATGTCATTCTCACTACTTTTTGATCCCTCCTCGTAAGAACCTGCAAACAAATATTACTCATGCAACATCAAGCAATTTATAGTAATATTATTAAAATGCATACATTGTACTGGAACATTTACGGTGTTATTTTAAGCACGATATACCTATAATATTATTATTTTATAGTAATATCAGTGTTATTTAATATTTACCAAAAAAAAAAAAAAAATTGAAATTTAACTGTCAAACAACTATTTTACTCAAACACAAACTAAAAACTCAAGTTATTCAATGTTCGTTAAGAATTCATTTAGTCTGTCAGAACAACTTAGTAGTTTGACACAAATATAATGTATCATCTTCCTAAGAATTCCATTCTGAAACTTTTCCTTTCCAATTCTACGTTACCTGCGTTTTGGTTACGGAACAGAAGTATCGGAAGCCTAACTTTATTCTGTTTTGTATTTATTATTTTAAACTAACACATCAAATCAACAAGCTTAGTACCAAACTGGGTTCACTAAAAGCTAATAGAGATATTAAAATAATTTGCAAGAAATAAACTTATAAACTTAATTCGAAATTGGTTGCGGTTTCGGAAAGTCAAACAGCCCACTATTGAGGTGCGCGTTGGTCGTCCGCAGATCGCCGTCAAAATGGACGAATGAAACTACGAAACCGTTTGGCAGCATTAAAAATGTAGCGAATCAAAATAAAAAAAATGCGTTGTAGTAGATTTATTGCGATCGTCTCGAAAAAAGTCGTCGATCGAAAAATTGTGGTTTCCGACGGGACTTTTCCACTTTAACCAGTTACTGTCCTCACAAAGATAAAATTATTTAAATATTTTGTTCGACATTACACCGTTTCTGTAATAGTGAAGCAAATCTTACATAACTATACTTTCCGAAATATCAAACACATCAGTATATTTAAGTCCACGAAATACATTAAAGTAACGTTATTTTACTGAAATCGGTAGTGGGACAGCGCTAAAATAGATACCTTCTACCAACATTTATGAAAATTAAGGTAATAAGACTGTGTTTTTAAGCAGTAACATTCTAGAATACTGTTAGAAACTGACCACAGATCTTAATGTTTAAATCATGTTTTTCTAAAAAATAAAAATTGCTCTTTAAAAATTTAATATAAGTTGTGGGACACACCCGAAACACGAATGTACACTTTTTTTTGAAAATGACCCCTTTATACAAATTTATTTGTAGTTATGGCTAGATAGGACTGTTTCGTTTTTGTGTGACTTAGGAGTAGGTATTGAATTTACGTAAATAAAATCTCGCTTGTTTACCCAAAAGGGTTAGGCAAAGCACCAGAGGTATACTGCAAATCTGTAATTAATGTCAAACTGTCATCTGTCAATTATTTTTAAAAGAATAATCGTGGAGTTTCATCCAGTTCCATTCAGTTCTCTTCTCCATAGGCAACAACCAATTTGGAACCATGCCCATGTACGTAGGCGGTCCCATAATGAATTGGCCTAACTATGAACCAATGAAGGAAATGAAACGAAACCAATTTTATTTTTCAATATAATCACCATGAATACTAACACACTTCTGACATCTGTGAATCAACATCTCTAAAACTTTATAAAAATAATTACAATTTGTATCCTCAAAATGACTGAAGACGGCGGCCTGCAACTCTTCATCGCTTGAAAATTTTCTTCCTCTTAAGTCCCGCTTTAAATTTGGAAATAAATAATAGTCGGACAGGGCCATGTCTGGACTGTAAGGTGGATGTTCAACTTCTGTGAACCCGCATTGACGAACTGCATCCTTCGAAACATCAGCGGTATGAACAGGGGCGTTGTCATGGAGCAACAGGACACCTTTAGACAGCTTGCCTCTTCGTTTTTCCTTTATCTTGTCTCTTAATTCATATATTAAAGAAGCATAATATTTGCCGTTCACGACTGTATTACGTTCTTTAAAATCCACAATCAAAATGCCTTGAAAATCCCAAAAGATTGTGCACATCAGTTTTTTAGTCGATTGTTGCACCTTTGCCTTTCTTTTGGCTTTTCACCCTTATAACGCCATTCCATTGACTTGCGCTTGCTTTGTGGATCATAATACAATATCATAGTTTCATCACCAGTCACTAGCCGCTCGATCACAGTCTTTGGATTTTCGCCACAAAGATCCAAAAACTCCGAAGCGCAGCGCACTTTTTCCTGTCTCTGTACCGCTGAAAGAAGTTTCGGTACCCATCTTGCACTCACTTTTTTCATGTGAAGATGTTCATGAATCGCGCGATGAACGGTACTTTTAGAGAGCCCAAGCCTAGCTGCAATTTTTCTAATCTTCAAACGGCGGTCACTCAGAACCTCCTCTTCGATAAGAGCAATCGTTTCGGGAGTGAGCACTTCCACAGGTCGACCGTCGTGGCCAATGTCTCCCGAGGCGAAACTCTTTCACCCAATTTTTAACTGTGCTATAGGAGGGGGCAGACTCCTTATACACCCCATCCAATCGTTCTTTTATTTGGGTAGTGGATAAACCTTCTTTAAACAGAAACTTTATCACACTTCGATACTCAGTTTTCGACATTTTGAAAAAATACGCGACTCTCGTTATTCAAATGCCTGTTAAACTAAGACTAAGCATTTCATGTCGATGCGTGTTTCTTATATTAAGTGCACGATATACGTACTATTTATTGCAACATAACATGTAGCGACATGTCGCGTAGAACTATATCAGGCCAGTTCATTATGGGAACGACTACGTAGTTTATGTGAAATAGAATATTTTGATTTTGACTTCATTGACGACACTGACATGTTGCTCGTTTCACACGGAGCTGAGAATGCCGAGTTTTGTAATTACGGTGGACAAGACTTGGCTGTATGAGCTACAATACCTTTGATTGAGTACTGAAGTAACGTGCGACCCGGCCGGCGCGCGGCATCCCGACTGAATTGGCCCGACAAGTCAAGCCCGCCGTGTACTTGTAGCTTCATAACTAAAATGCGGAGTGCGCCTGGCCTGGAATGGGTTAATAAAGCGACGTTAAATTAATATTAGACAATTTATTTTGTGGAAATAATTAGACATAATACAAATGATTTGTTCTTTAGGTGGCATGGGCACCCGGCAAGGGCGTAAAGGGTCGCGAGTGGAAGGACTACTGGGAGGCTGAACTCGGCGTGTCGTACTTACCGTGGCAAGCGTTGCAGGCGCGCTGGGCGCTGGGAGCGCTGTCCCTGGACGCGCTGGAAGATGGAGGCGCCGTGGATGAGGATACTCTACCACCCTGGTTACCGCCAAGGGTAAGTGTAGACATAAATATCTACTTAATAAAAGTCTTAAATTTATTCATTCACTGACATAAAACGGACAGCCTAACCTACTGGCTAGATGCATGATATTTTGCACAAGAGTTCCTTATGTAGCGAAAGTGAGCACTAAGAAAGGATTTTTGAAATTCAACCCTTAAAGGGGTTAAAAAGGGGAGGAATGTTTGAAAAAAATGAAGTTTGTCATTTTTGCCGATAGGAAATACTTTTAAAAGTTTCATGATAAAAAATATGCGTAAGATTTTCTGTCGCCTGTTACTGAAAACGAAAAAAGCTTAAAACTTGTCTTTTCATAACTAAAAGAAAATTATTTTGTATAATGTCGCTAAACTTGAATTCAGAATCTTAGATAGTTATCAAGTTTTGGTAAGATAAACTCAATATCATACATGACAAAGTTAAAATGGGGTTAAAAACTGAAAGCTCGTCATAGGTGGCAGCACTGTTGTGCGTCTACAAACCGACATTATGTTTTCTTTTGTGTCGATCACAAATTAAATGAAAACTATATAAACATGTTTCCTATGCGTCTTGGAGTGTAGCACTATTAAAAGACGAGCTAAGGAAAAGAGCAGTACCTACCACTGGTAGAAAAGCAGTGGTAGTGGTCAGTGGGAAAGTACATATATATAAAATGAACTTTTTATAATTTACTAGCTGTGCTTCGCGACTTCGTTCGCGTGGAAGTCATAAGCAGTGATAGGAATAGGTAGTGCCTATTTGCCTAAACTTCGAAGAACAGAGACAAGAAACGGAAACTTCCTTAGGACTAAATTTTTTCCGGGACATCTGTCCCGAAATTCGGGACCACACTTTTAAATACATTAAAAAAATATGTTATTTGGAATAAGTAATTCGTCTATATTTGCCTAAAGTTTGCGACTAGACATAACATTTATAATTTATAACTCCATAATAATAACTTATCCTCTATGGGCTCTAAAGGAAAAATAGAACACATAAAAAAAATGAAAATTTTCCTGCGAATATTTCCGGTGATTTGACGATTCAAAATAAGGAGCTGAATGCACCCTGTTAGTTTGCAGAGGGCTGTCCCTTACACCTTGTGTAGTAAAATACTTGTACTTGCAATACATATGGTAAGTGATCCCATGATTTAGAAAGGAAATTCACTTGTTATGAGGATTTCAAATATAAATTTAAAATAATAGGTTTTAAGGTATTAAAGAAAATTGACCATTTAGGCTCAGCAGTTTTGGTGATAAAGGAGACTTTATCACCAAAACTGCTGAGCCTAAATGAAAAAAAATACCGAGAATATTTCTATACTTATAGTAGGAAAATTGATAAGAAATGTATGGTCTTAAAATAAAATGGTAAATCACTCAATATTGAGCGTACACACTTACATTTGCAGTTGGAATGTATGGGGACATGTTTTTCAAGTCAATATCAATCTTAAGTTTGTTCTTGGGATAAATTCATCGCAACTACGGAACCCGTCATTGTGCGTGGTCCGACACGTACTTACTTGCCCGGTTTTTTTTTTTTAATTTCCAATGTTCACTCAAAAACTATGCTGGATAGTTGAGCAAGTGGCGAATTTAAGATTAGGAATTCAAGGTTAAAGCTTTTTTTAAACTATTTATTTTTTATTTAATAAATAAACCGATAATATCATTCTACAGATTCTCCCCAAATCAATGATGGAGAACATGTCGATGCTAGGCATGCCGGGCCCGGGCGCGATGCCCATGGGCGGCATGACCATGGCGCCGGCCAACATGGGTGCTGGCCTGCCAGCCCCGGCCACGCTGGCGCCCAGCTTGCCGCCGGGGGCTAACCCAGGTATCAATATACCTAGGATGCCGCCGCCTGGGTAAGTGACACTGTTTATTTAGTTATTTTGTCTATAATTTTTTTATCACGTCTATTTAAAAAGAAATAGTTTATTCTTCGTAAACAGGGACTAAAATAGCTCTTTAATCCCTAGGGACCAAAAGTGATTTGAATTGGGAATGTGGATATTGTTAGTAAAAGTTCCAATCATCAAAGAGATCAATCACGAACGTTTTTCTTTTTTTCTTTCTTTACTGCCGTCTCCAGACGCTACCACCGCGGCGATTCATTGCTCTGTGCGGTATACTAATCACTTTTTTTTTTTTACTTTTTAACCAGATTGATTGATGTCCACAGCATGACAGCGGGCATGCCACCTGGTTTAGCCCCGGGCATGCCGCCCGGCATCAGACCGCCCAGTCTACCCAACATGCCTAACATGCCCAGCGGAGTACCTGGTAAATATTACATTGTTATTGCATGACAAGTACAAAATAAGCCAATTTGTTGTCCCGTAAAGTGTCATCAATGCTCGATAACAACGACTTTGATTGTAATTGGTTAAATATAAAATAAAAAAACTCAGATCGCCATATCCAAACACAATCTTTGTTCTCGTCAAAATCTTGGTATTTTAGGTAGGTTTTGTAATTAAATAGATCGATGGGACAAAAAGACCATAAGAATAGAAAAAAATAAAATTACTACTTAATTTATCCATGATGATTGACT
The DNA here is from genome assembly GCA_947568875.1 of Fissipunctia ypsillon. Taxonomy (NCBI): domain Eukaryota; kingdom Metazoa; phylum Arthropoda; class Insecta; order Lepidoptera; family Noctuidae; genus Fissipunctia; species Fissipunctia ypsillon. The sequence goes on along the minus strand of OX387643.1, from coordinate 21,910,863 downwards.
CACTGTAAGATCTTTCCTTATCAGTTAGCGAACTGTTGCTATGATACTTTATTTGGTTTAAAAGTGGACATTTACTGCTAATAAACCAAAAACAGCCCTACAAATTTCAAAGCCAGCCTTTAAAGCTTGCAGCGCTAGCTAAAAACATTAATACATCGTCTTAGCGTCAGCGTTTGTCGCAGGTCTGCAGAACGAGGCCGGCCTGCCGCCCGCGGGCCCGCTGCTTCGGTTCCCGCCTGGCTTGCCGCCGCAGTCATTGTCGCAATCCGGTAAGAAACGTTTATCTATGTAGAATTAATCCCGCTTGCACCACAAATCATTAACCTCTTTATTATTAAAAGTTTCTTAAAGTTAAGAGACGTTTAAACGTCAAAAATGTATGGTTAAACAGTCACTAATCATTACTTGACTTTAAACAACGATTATAAATAAACCTCAATGCGTTTAGCGTTAAACGTCTTTAAAACATCGTTCTGTTTCTGTCAATCGTTTGCAGAAGACAGAGACAGGACGAAATACGGTATTTAGTGATTTGTGGTGTAAGCGAGCCTTAGTGTAGAGCTTAGACCTAGCCTGTCTTGTTGATGTAGTGGTCGTAAGTGCTGTGGACTGGTACCATAATTATTTGCTACAACATCTCTTGAAACTTAAATTTTCTCAAAATATATTGTCCTCTGATATGAGTGTGACAAACCCCTTGCATCACGAATTTTTCAGCCTTACTGGTATAGATGTTCTATGTCACGAAGTCCGTTTGGCTATGAATGTTGCCAAGCGTGCACATGCACATTGTTTTTGTGTGCGTAACCTCGAGAGCGCTCAGTGTCGATCGGGACACGGTCCGGATCAGTAGTGTTTTTAGTTCGCGCCAAATTGTTTCACGGAGTAAGGTCAGCATGGCAACAAAACGATGAAGAGTTGTCCATAGTGAGGTAATATTTATTTACACGTTTTCAATTAAAATTTTATACAAAGATACTCAATATAGCAATAGAAGTATTTATAAAATGAATGTTTTTTTGTGTTATAAAATGTTTATATTTCTTAATTATTTTGTTTACATTTTGTTTAGGGTCGAAACATGATAGCTAGTGTTTATCATTTTCTGCGAAAAGAATATGAATTTACAAAGTCATTCATGGAACCCAACTGTGATTTGTCTCATTCACGAGACATTACACGGCGTACAGCTAAAGCTACGGGTGTTAGCCAAAAAACAGTTCAAAGAATATTAAAAGAAGATAAGGAATTGCCATCCACTTCATCAAAATTCACTTCACCTATGAAGAAAAGGAGAAAGCGAGATAATAAAGTGGATATAGATAATTTTACAGCCGATGTGGTTCGCAGTACTGTACAAGATTTCCATATTGTCCATAAAGAAATTCCAACATTAGCTAAGTTAAGAACAGCATTGAATGAAAAAATCGGATTCGAAGGTTGTTTAGAAACTGTTCGCAAGTTACTATTGAAATTAGGTTACAAGTGGCGCAAAACAGAGAACAACCGTAAAGTCTTGACGGAGCGTCATGATATACAAATGTGGCGTTTAAAATATTTAAAAAAGATAACAGAGTACCGCTCTCAAAGTCGGCCCATTGTCTACACCGATGAGAGCTACGTCCTTTCGACACACGTGCGAAACAACACCTCGGCATGGGGTCTCATCTGGAACGAATTATAATTAGTCTTGAAAAAAAATCATAGATGGCAGTATAGGTCAGTGTAGGCCCAAAGTTAATCTGATTAACGATTAAAAGTTAATTAATTTTAATCGTTAATTTGATTATTTGATTAACTATTAACTACTCATTTATTTATTTAATTGTTCTCCCGATTTTTCTACCGATTTTAAGTTGGCAAACCTTTTCATGTATGCTTAATTTTACGGGGAAGCCCTCAATAGTATGTATGGATGGACCTAGTGCAGAATCTTCCATATATTTTGGGGAATACCCTTGTGTCCTACAAGGGGGCTTCCCGCTCCGGGATTTACCTGTCTAGTCTATATAAATAGGAATTCGGTATTATTTTTTTCATTAATTTTCTTAACTTTGGAACTAACAGTCACGTTTTAACACTATCTGGCTGACACACGCTCGCTTGCACTCGGTTGGGGATAATTTTTCCAGATTTTGCAACATTTTGTGATATTGTTTCACTCAGTGAGTAACTTAAAAACAAACATGAATTGTGATCATGACTTTAATAGTAGTGGTGTTTCAAATGATCCGTCGGTGTCGGGAAACAATTCCGAGAATTTAACAGTGCAATCGGAATCAGATCTTTTTTCTTCTGCTTTATTTGACGGTACCTATTATAAGCTTCTACTAGACAAATGCACAGACAAGAACACAGTAGCAGTTTGTATGAAGTGTTCGGACCATCAAAGTAAAGAAGTTAAGGGCTATGGCAAAACGACATCTAACTTTTTGGGACACTTAAAACGGAAGCATGGCGCTGACACAGAAAAGGAATGTAAAAAATATATGAAAGACAATAAGCGAAATAAAAATAAAAATAATACAGTTCTGACTTCAAGGCAAACTCCGAAAACACCTGTAACTCAAGAAACTTTTGACCGTAACTTAGTAAATTATTTCGTTAACTCAATGATTGCTTTTCGAGCCGTGGAAGACCCCTACTTCATTAAGATGATGGAGGATTTAAATGTGACAAATAGTGGAATCAAGATACCCGGGCGACGTTCTCTCAGAAAAAAAGTAGCTAAACAATGATTCGATCTGATTTGCGAAATAAAACAAAACATAGCTGCTGTGAAATATTTGTGCACCACCGCTGATATATGGTCAGGGAAGAAAAGAAGTTTTTTAGGTGTTACAGTGCACTGGATTGATAATAACTATAAGAGGCGTTCTGCAGCTTTAGCTTGTCGCCGATTTAAAGGGGCACATACATTTGACCGCATAAAAGATTTGCTTCTGGAAATATACTCAGATTTTGATATTGACCCCACTAAAATAGTATGCTCTGTTACTGACAATGGGTCAAATTTTGTGAAAGCCTTCAAGATATTCGGAATAAATACGACATCCTTAATCGAATATGATGAAGATAATGAATCTTCAAGTCCAAGTAACAGCGAGAACGAGTTAAGTGGAGAAGAACTCGAAGTGACTGAAGGAGAGTTCGGCACAAGACAGGAACACGAACATGATGATCTTCTGTTAGAAGCAAATATAGTAGACGACCATTCACAAAACAATTTGTTACCATTTCACTTTAGGTGTAATGCGCACACTTTAAATTTGATTGCTAGTAAGGACGTCCAAGCCTTGTTGACTGATAAATCGACATGTCTTGGAAAATTGCATTCCACAATAATGGAAAAATGTAACGATTTATGGAGTGCTGCTGCTCGCCCAAAATCAGCTGAGGTGATACATAACATTCTTGGACATACGTTAACACGACCTGGCATAACTAGATGGAATAGTTACTATGACGCTTTGAGAAATACATATATTGAATATCAGAACTAGTTACTCTCAACTAGCTAGAGCACTTAGTATAAGAAATCCATTACGAGACTCTGAATTTCAATATATTGAGGAATACTGCCAATGCGCTGCTCCAGTTGCAACTGCTTTGGACATATTGCAGGGCGATGACTCATTTTATGGAATATTATTACCTTGCCTGCATGCACTAAAAAAAAAATTACAGAAGATCACGACTACTCCAAATCTAAAATTCTGTGAACCACTTGCTGAAAAATATCTACAAAGCGTAGAGAAAAGATTTGAAGAGTTTTACACTCTTTCGAGTGAAACTAGTAAATATGCAGCCGTTGCAGCTCTGTGTTACCCCAGATTAAAAAAAAGTGGCTAGTATGTCTAACTGCAGCTGATCAAAAGAAGTGTATAAACATTTTTAAATCAGTCGTAAGGAAGGAAATATCAGAAATCCCAGAGCTTTTAACAGTCAACAATGCAGCCAATAACACACGCCACCAAGAAGACGAGTTTTTTGATTTCAATTCCGACTCTGGCAGTGAAGCGGAATCAGTTGATGATAAAAAGAGAGCGGATATGATAATTTCAAATTTTTTTGCCGAGGGAAGCCAAGAACGAGAGCTTCTACGAAGTTATCCTGTTATAGGCAAAGTGTTTATTAAGAACAATACACCAATGCCGTCCTCTGGCTCGGTAGAAAGAATGTTTTCTTTTGCAACTATGCTAAATAAACCTAGGTCACACAAATTATCTGACGACTTATTTGAAAAAAAGTAGTTATGAAATGTAACTTGAACATCAAAAAATCAGAAATGTAAAGATCGGAGATTAGTTGATTGAAAATATTCTTCAAAATTAGAATTCAGTGTATTTGAAAGTTATAAATTATTTTTTTGTTCTTTGAATAATTAATAAAAATATTTTAATAAATGTGTCATTATTTTCCATCATTTCTTTTATATAGAATTTATAACATTGATGGATGTATTAGTTTACAATCAAGTTAATCAATTAATGATTAACGTCAATAATCATGATTAAGATTATTTTTTTAATCATGATTAATTTAATCTGATTAAAATTAATCAAATTAATTAATTGATTAAAAAATTAATTGATTAATGCCAACACTGGTATAGGTTACTCTAACAAAATGCACAACCACTAAATTGCGTTAAACGGCTGATTTTGGCTGAAGTAAGATTAGTAAATATTAAAACTTCGTTGCTCAAGGCTGATTTATCTATTTACACTCATAAATCACGTAATTTCGACAAAAAAAGATAACTGAAAACTTTAACTTCCATTCGAACGTGATTCGAACCCATAGAATGATAAAGTCGTTAAATGCAGCTATCTGTTACCTATTTTGTTTAGAGCTATTTGAAACAGATGGCGTTTTACTCAATTTTTCACAATAAAGGTAGCAACAATCGTTATTAATTTACGTTTAGTTAATTCATTTTAAGTATATTTAATCTATTTATATAAAAGGAGAAACTGATTGACTGACTGACTGGCATATCAACGCACAGCCGAAACTACTGGGACTAGGAACGTGAAATTTTGCACACGCCTTCCTTTTGTAACGTAGGAGAGCACTAAGAAGGGGTTTTTGGAAATTCGACCTCTAAGGGCACCCCCTTAAAGGAGGGATTTCGTTTGAGTATGACAAATCTTATTCCTTGAGTTAATAAATAACCTATAAGTCAAATAATGAAAATTGGGGGCGAAAAGAATCTTATTTCGTTGATCTTTTAACTTCAAACTTGGCTCGAATACTTCATCATCATTCTTCTGACCTAATCCCAATTTTTTTGGGGTCGGCGCAACATGTCCACTTATACTAATGTATAAATAAATAATAATGATCTTAATCTATAAAACTACCATTTACAGCGGGTGGATGGGGTTGTGAAATGTGTAGGGGAAAGTAATAAAATCACGCGAACCAAATAACGGGCGAAGTGCTGAATGACTGACATATCAGATTTTATGCACAAGGGTTCCTTTTATAATGTATACGAGCTCTATGAAGGAGTTTTTGGAAATTCGACCTTAAATGGGGTGAAAAAGGGGGTTTTCTTTTGTATGAAAAATCTTATCAAACTTGAAACTTAGCACGAAGACATTCTTAAATGAATAATAAAGTTTGTCATTATCTGGTTTTTCAAAACTACCCGTCAAAGGGATTTTATTTAGGGAGTGCTAAAGTTTGTATAGAAGAATTTTAACGCACTGTCCGGTTACCTTGAATAAATTAATACTTTTGACATAAAACATAGACATAGTTTTTGGGTTTTTCGAAAATCGACCAGCAAAAGGGGGTAATTTATTTTTCGAGGAGGATTTCACTGCGTACCTAAATTAAGTCAAAAGTAATGTAAACATTAAATGACAAAAAACATGATTGAAGATGTTTTTTAAATCAACCTCTTTCAGAGTGAAAAGGGAGGAACAGTTGATATGAAAATTTAATTTTTCCTTTGATCAATAAATTAAATAATAAGTCTATAAATTAATCAACAATTCCTTACGTATTATAAAACAAAGTCCCCCGCCGCGTCTGTCTGTCTGTGTGAATGCGATAAACTCAAAAATTACCAAACGGATTTCCAAACGGTTTTCACCAATGGACGGAGTGATTCATGAGGAAGGTTTAAGTGAAGGTTTCCAAGATTTAATTCATTAAAGTTTTGTGTAAATTGGCTGAAATATGACGATTATTGTAGAAGATGTCGGAAAAAAATATGCCGACTGGGGAGCTTTACTGGCATGCGCCGCGTAAACCGTAAGAGATACATTAAATTTATTCTAAAGAATTGTACATTTTAAAAAAATCAACAAAAAAATCCGCAATAGCATATACGTCTAGATTCTAAGGATGACCCACAGTAACCATTTTTATCTTTCAGAATTTGATAAAAATTTCATTGTTATTTCCGATATCGCTTCGCTTCCTAATTCAGGTAGTACGTTCCCGTGGGATATTTTCCGAAATTCACGCAGGCGAAGCCGCGGGCAAAGGCTAGTCTTTTTATAAATATATTACTTACATAGAAATGTAAAAAAAAAATACATCTTTTTTTTCATTTTATTATACCTGGAACTATAAAATTCACTAAGGTTGACTCCTAGATGGCGTTGTAAAACTACTGTTTCTGGCAATTAGTGAGTCGCCGGTACTGCCATCTGTTGAGAAGATGGAGAAAAAAAATATAGTCAGTCGAATTGTCAGTTGTAAGGGAGGTCACATTTCTTTGTATGGGATTGGGTATCTGTATGTAATCTGTGACCTGGGCAAAAAAAAAGAAAGCACTCCGTTTTTTTAAAAAAATAGCACAGGCACTCGCTTTATTTTAGTGCACGCGGGAACCAAGGATGGTTTTATTGAAAATGCTTCTTTGGTTTATAAGGTCAACTCAACAGCTGGTGATTATCATTCATATGAGCTATGATAACTATGTAAAGTGGCTAAATGAAAAATTGCTACCCAATTTACCTCCTCGCTCTGTCATTGTCTTAGACAATGCATCTTATCACAACACACGGGCTGAACGACTACCGACGCAATCTACAAAGAAAGCCGATATGCAGCAATGGCTCAGGCATTTAATGAATCTCTTCTTAAATTGGAATGTACGATATAATAAAGAACTACAAAGCCCAACACGTAATCTACAAGATTGACGAATTTATAAAGAGCAAGGGTTTTGATGTCTTACGCCTTCCACCTTCCTATCACCCAGAATTAAATGCGATTGAAAATATTTGGGGGATCGTTAAAAATTACGTCGCATCTAAAAATATCGAGCAAAACATGACGAATACGGAAAGACTGATCAATGAAAGTTTGCGCCAAGTTAGCAGTGAAACGTGGCAGAAAACTTGTGATCATGTTGAAAAAGACTACTTGAAATATTTTGATCTCGATTTTGAATTTATAATCAATGTACTAGATGATTCTGACGTCAGAAAAACGGAATCGGAAATCGAAAAATTATCTGATAGTGATTGAAAATACTGAATAGTTTTACTTGGTTCGTTTCCATTCTGTAATACCATTGCTTAATTAAATGCCTACATCTTCTTAATATTTTTGTATTTATTGCAACCTAATCTAATTTATTTACAAAAAGTATATACTTTTAAAACCAAAATTTTACTTCGATTATTAAATCTCGACTTGAATATATATCAGATTTCTTTGCTAACGTTACCCACTTTTACACACACAAGCGCGCTTGTCGGGATACGTCGCTACTACAATCAAAGCCGAACGGACTTCGTGAAATAGAATATCTGTAATAGACCTGTTGCATGGCGATAAGTGTGTAAAATACCACCCCCCTTCTGAGAATGGCGTAATGTAAAGCGCAAACGCATATGTAGGCGGGCCGCACCGCATTTTTTTTTGTATTGATATTTGTTGCTATTGCTCGCTGCGGCTGTTAATACTCAACAGGTTAATATTCAACATGAACCTTTCATCGTTCACAGGCATGGTGGGCGGTTTCCTGAGCGGTCTGCTGGGTGTGGGCGTGGGTGTGGGCGGCCTGGTGGGCGGAGTGCCTCTCCTGCACCACGCCGCGCTACACGCCAGGGACACTCCGCCGCCACCTGCTGTGAGTACTGAACTACGCGCACACATTAATTTCGCAATAATTTTCGTTCGAGAAACTGGCCTAATATGTCAGTACATACATATTAGGCCAGTTTCTCGAACGAAAATTATTGCAAAATTAATGTGTGCGCGTAAACTGGTGCGTGTGGTTGGATAATTCATCAACAGCCAATCGCAGCAGTATACACGCGCTTGACAGTTCATCACATTAATGAAATGTGTTTTTGGAAATATTTAATACGTTCACATAAAGTTCAGTTTGCGCTAACCTTTATATGACTTATTCATTATTTCTAGTCAATTGTATGGAAACACGTGCACGTTATAACATTATAGTGGACGGAAATTTAAAAGCATCTTCATATTTATTTCCATACATTTTACTTCCCTGTGTAATCGTAATACCGAGGACGTCCATGATAATATCACGTTAGAAATTATAAACGCGCACATTATGTAATGAACTCATTTAGCACTTAAATAAAGTTGTTATTTATGTATATGCACATAAACGTAACATCAATTGGAAACAAGGATTTGAAGGAATACTTTTATAGCGACAGCAACATTAGATGGCCTCGCAACTGTGACAAACTCGAATTTTTTTTTTTTTAAACAGCCCTGTTTATTCAGCCTCTAAGAATAGTGAAGTTATTAAAACACCCCTCTTATTTACAGAGGACGGGTGACGCACATCACAGCGACGATGCAATGGATCTGGACACAGAAGACAACCACGGCGAAGAGCCTAGCAATGAGGCCAACAACAGTGGACCGCCGCCTGCGTTGCTACCTGATCAAGTGAGTACTATTTTCAGCACTAAACTTATAGTCTGTTCGTGGATCGGAAAACGTAACTGTGGATCCCAATTTGTATTTGTATTTGTGTGTTTTTTTGTATAGTGCCATTTACAAATTGAGTGCTTAGATTTTATTATTCGAACACTTAAACTCGATATTCCAATTTTAAATCACCTTAAAAAAAAATTCATTTCACATTAGAAGTTAATTTCACAACTTCAATTGGACGTAGTTACACGAAAAGGATCCAATCCACACAAAGTCATGTGTGGATTGGATCCTTTTCGTGTAACTACGTTCAATTTTCGTCGTTGATTTTCAATTACAGTACCCGGCGATAAATATTGCACATCGACCTTTGGAAGGAGACAATCGGCTAATTTCGGCTTCGTAGAGCGTTGTCTCTGTCGCACGAAATACAAACAGTCCGGTATCTATTAGGAGCTGTTAAAACAATTATGATTTGCTTCTTTTGATAATTATTTTTATTCTTTGTATAAAATACACCAATTTTTCTATAAGTGATGGCTTTAGGTTGGGGTGAAATAAAATTAAAAAAACATGTTCACATTATATCTACGTGTTTAATTATTTTGGAAAATTACAGCTGTAGTGTACATAATAAACACCATTATACCTATTGTTAAGATGTGACATTGTAATAAAAATAACAATAATTCTAATTCTCAATTACTTTCATTTCACTATCTGTGCTCTCAAAGAGGTCAATATCACTGTCACTGTCAGCAGTATTTATCACTAGTCTATCAAGACTAGTGATAAACACGGCTGACAGTACGGATACGGCTTACACTGATGTGTAATTGTCTAAACCGTGTTGAATGCTTCTATATATTATATATATATTATAGATATTCATTCTCACATTTGATTGCATGATCGCAAACCTTTTTCCACTCTTCAGCCCCGATCATGTTTACTTTTTCAGTCAATAATGTTTTTACTATAGTTAAATTCATACCCACATTTCTAGAGGATAGCCTTTCAGTTGAGACCATATATTTTCAATTGGATTAAAATCCGGATGATATGGTGGCAATCGCAACACAGTGTGCCCATGTTCGGCAAGTACTTTGTCCACGGAAAACTCTGTATACCTCTCCTTGTGCTGACATATAAATAATAAATAAAATAATTTATTTCAGACCATTAGTCCATTTGGGTTAGTATACAAACAACTCACAAACTAATGTTAGTACTTAAATCTACCAGAAGTTTATTTTTATACATTACATGCACTTAGTAGCATGTAGGCTTATCCAATGTCCCAGCATGGGGCTGTCCCACCTGTCCGCAATAACCCTCAGAATGCGTAAATCTGGGTTTTTGTTAATTTTGGATCAACTGAAATTTCGTGTCTGTTTTTAACCAGTTGATCATTTCCTGTTTAATGGTGTTTGAGTTGGGCGGTCTTTCAACACATTTGTTGTGATAGGATGCGTTGTCGAACTCGAACAGAATCACTGGGTATATTTGGGATTAATTGATTAACCAGCCATTTTTCGTAGTTATCGTTATTCATTCATTGTGATAGTCACCTGTAGTGTCCGTGGATTTATACGTTAAAAAGGCACCGGGTACAAAGCCTTTTTAATTTCCCGCATGAACTATTTATCAAACGTTGACCTTTTGAAATTGCCTTTTTTACTCCTTTTTTCTTATCATCACTCCAAGATTTCCCTTTAGTGTGGGATGTACGTATGTAAGACTCATCCATGTAGACGATATTTTTTCCTGATTCGCGAAATTTGCGTATTTTATCGAGGTATTCCATTCGTTTGAGACTTAAATCATGCTTTTCCATTAGAAATTTTCGATTATCTTCCATTTTAGTGAACCGAAATCTCATCTCGTGAGTATTTTTCTCAACGTCTTTTCAGACCCATTGTAATTAATAGCTTCAGATAATTTAGCTTTTAATGATTTTATTGTTGGCAGTTCATTAAATCGTAAGTGAAAATCATACACCATTCTTCGAACAACATCATAATCAAAATCGTCCATATTCAAACGAAATTGCTTTTTGGTCTCCCTTTTTTTGGAGTGCTGAACTTAATTTCAGTAGAATGTGTTTCAGGTACTGACTTCGTTTAATATATTGTTCAGTTCTTCTTGAAATTCCAGTGGCATTTGCAACTCGCTCTTGAACCTTCTTAAAATAACAACTTACATTTTCATCTTCATTTTTTTTAAATCTGTCAGCTTCGGTTACAAAATATTTATAAACATTGTAGATAATTTCGCGTGACTGACCTCGTAAAGGTTTCCCTCTTTTTCTTAAAGATGCTATAGTACAATTTTAAATTATTTAAATTTAGGGGTGTTAACAACTCTAAATATATATTTTGAACTGGACGCGACCGCACTCTATCGCACTTGAACAACGACTGACAAAACGTCACATAGGTAGTGTGCGACAGAGATAACGCTCTACGAAGCCGAAATTAGCCGATTTCCTTTCCAAAAGTCGATGTGCAATATTTATCTCCGGGTACTGTACAATTTAATAATATTAAAGTTGTTAAAAAATAAAAGGCCCGTTTTGACATTTGAGAAAGACTAGAATGTAACTTGGAACGAAACTGAAAGAAACAATAAAATAATTAATAACATAAATAATTATTAATTAATTACATAAAGTTGACTGCCTATTTGGTCTAGTGGTGGCAAGCGCTACTGCTGAGCATGAGGTCCTGGGTTCGATTCCCAGGTCGGGCAAAGTGTTATTGGGTTTTTATATCTGGAATTTCTCAGTAGCAGCCCGGAGTCGGGATTTGTGCCCGGTAGATGGCAATAGGCTCGCCCCCTATTACATGGGACTTAAACATAACTGGCGAAATGTGGGTGTATTATAGGTACACCTCTGCCTAACCCTTCGGGGAAACAAGGCGTGATATTGTGTGTGTTATTTAAAAAAAATACATACATTTTTTGCGCTTTAAATAATATGATGGAATATATTGCGAGTATTCTTTTTGCACTTAATTTATAGTAGCATGCAATTTCTAATGGGGAAGGCAACTGTCAAAATGGCGCTGTCGTAGCTAGTTCCCAACACAAGCCAATAATACGAGGCGTGAGGTGGTTATATTTTATTTTTGCGAAAATGATGCGTTGCTGTGTACCATATACTCCAAAATTGGAGTCCATCATTTCCCGAGAGACCCTAAAATTAAAAGATGGTGGCTTAAAGCTATTCGTAGAGATGTTTTATAAATTAAACTGAGTAGAAACATTTTGAAGAAAGTGACTTTGAGGATATATTTATGGTTTTAAATTCTGACACTTTCCATATCATTTACTTGATTTAAAATATTGAAATCACCGAAAATAACGAAATAGCGAAATAAAAGTAAACTCATGACTGAACGAAATGTCAAACTTATTGTAGGCCGTACGGACCTAGCTATGATCACGCCATCTACAATTAGCTTTGCCCGACCTTCCCCATTAATACGAAACGTTTCAAAAACAGTTACGTTCTCAGTCTTTTTTTTTTAAATACTAGTGTTGTGTAACCAATTAATTACTGAATTTCACCAGCTTCATTCGATTTTAATAATAATTAAATATTGTGTAATGATCTTTACTGAAAAGAATGAATGAGCTTGGCGCTCAAAGCCGTAAATAAAATTTTGAATTAGCGACACTGGTTTCTATAGAATAGCTTATCTCTGACCAAGCGGCACGTGACTTAGCGTCCACGCGCGCACTGTGCAGTCTTTCGTTCACCATCTTTTGAAGTTGACTGTGCGCTCGTTTATGTTTCATATTTTTTTCTCGACTCGGCTTTGCTTTTGGGCTATTTCGGTTTACTATCACGTTGACCTTGGCTTTTCTATTTTGGATTTAAAGATAGTGATTTGGACTCGATTTTGGTGTTTGTTATATCGTTCGAACTGTTTCAACTTGTCGAAAAGAGGACGTACTATCAACAGCCAGTCACGCGAATTGGTTGTGAAGTTAACCGAATACTTTGAACGCGAATCAGTTAATGATGGACCTTTATTGCCCGTAACGCAAGTGCAAGATCGCGTCGCAGAAGCACTTGGAACCAGCAAAAAAACTATTCGAATCATCTTGAAGGAAAAGTATGGGCCTTCCGGTACTGAAGAAAATGTACACCTAAAAAGGGGAAGGAAAGCAAGCCTGTAACAGGTATTGACACATTTGACGCAGATGCTATTCGAAACCACGTGTATGCTTATTCCACAAGAAATGAATACCCAACTGTGAGTAAATTGCTGATATTACTACGAGAGTGTGGCCTATTTAGTGGCAGTTCCACGTCTTTAATAACAATTATGAAGCAAATTGGATTCAAATAAAAGAAAACCGACAATAGGAAAATTATGATGGAACGATATGATTTAATTTTGCACAGAGTATTATTTTTGAGGGCGATGAACAAAATCACAAATTGGGACAATGGCAATGTCATATTTATCGAGACTTGCTTGGCTGAACTCGAATCGTACCGTGCCGCAGTCGTGGACGGACGATACCAAGGCATCTTGCTCAAAAGTGCCAATGGGAAAAGGTGGACGCCTAATAATCTGCCACGCCGGGTCAGCCGGGGGAGGTTCTGTGAATGATGCCTTACTCGCATTCGAGTCTAAAAGTACAAAAGACACGAAGAAATGGATGCAAATAAATTCACAGAGTGGTTTACTAACTTGTTAACAAACCTCCCCGAACAGTGCATAATCATTATGGACAATGCATCTTACCATTCAGTTCAAATAGATAAAGCACCTACTCAAGCAAACAAAAAGGCTGATATAGTGGCATAGCTACAAAGACAAGGCGTTGAAGCTGACATGAAATTGTTGAAAACTGAATTGCTGGAACTGGTAAAAGAAAATAAACCTGCGAAACTAAAATATAAAATTGATGAATTTTATTGGCTCTTCAGCATGGACACAAAGTGATAAGAACGCAGCCGTACCATTGTCAGTACAATGCTATTGAGTTGATCTGGGCTCAAGTCAAAGGATACGCAGCTCGCCACAATACAAAGCCGCCATTCTCCACTAAGAAAATGATGACATTGCTGAAAGAAGCTTGTGCCAAAATTACTAAAGAAGACTGGGCAAAAGTGGTAGAAAAAACTCGTCAAATAATAAAGGAAGATTTTGACAGAGACGTCAATATTGATAACCCTTTTAGAATTTAAAATGAAATAATTATATTTACAGGTGACGAATAGCTCAACTGACGATTTTGGCTCATCATCCGATGAAAATGATTGAATGAAGATTTAATCACTTTCGCTTTTTCTTGATTTTTTGTGATTGAGTGAATGTTATTGTAACTAAAAATATTAAATTAAAGACAAATTGACCTTTCGTACCATTGTATCATTTCAAAATACCTACTACCTATATTAAAGTTTAATTTAAATTTTCTAATCAGAACTTTAATCCAATGCACTTTACAATACATAATCAAATCGATCAAATACTCATACAAACTTGAATCGATTTATCGTGAGTATCGAGTATCGACTCGTATGGTTACTTCACTAGGTACGTCGCGATGACAAATGTCAAAACGAGCCTTTTATTTTTTGACAACTTTAGTTAAACAATAATTGGTGTGCGTTACGCCAGCAAAATAATGTCGAAAATAGTCATTTAAATTTTATAGATAATTAGTTGCCCAGCTTCTGTAACTGTTGCGCACATTTTTAAATTTGTTGCACTTATACTTTTTTTAGTTATTTCATAAAAACATTTCCTGCTGGGGTAACGTTACCGCAGCCAGGCCTTTTCTTTTTTAATGGGAATATTGAAATAAATATTAGCTATATAATTAGTTGTCTAGACGAGGTAAATGTTGCAACTTATTTTGTATTTGTTCTTTCTTCGGCTGCGAAGTTATTCGAGATCCTGCTGGAGTAACGTTTGTGGTTTTGCTGGATCTCTGAAACGACTTCATGACTTCTTCAGAATTAGTTTTAATTAGTTGTGCAATAAAAAATCTATAATAATGCACCGTTCAAAAGTTAATTCATGCATACAAGGCAATCTAAGGCATACAAATATGTAAGGAAAACTTTCCAAACGTGTCTTCCATCTATCAAGACACTAAGCAATTGGTACCAAACCGTAGATGGTAGACTAGGCTTCACCAAAGAAGCGCGCTAAAAAACAAAGCTGCCCAATGCGAAGGAGAATTAATCGCCACTTTAGTTTTTGACGAGATTAAAATAAAATCCAAAGTTGAATACGTTCCCTCGACACAACGCACTTTTGGATATGTGGACTTTGGCGGAGAAATTCAAACCGATTGCTTCAGTGAATGCACTGAAGCATTGGTATTGCTTGTTGTTGGGCTAAACAAACGATTCAAGGTACCTATAAGGTACTTTCTTACAAACGGCACTAATGCGGAACAAAAGCGTAATCTCGTGATACAGGCCATTTATTTGTCATGATAACAATGTCATTATTAAAGCCGTAACATTTGATGGATGTCCGGCAAACATTGCAATGGTAAAATTACTAGGCTGCAGTTTATTGGAACAAAATATGAAGAGTTTTTTTCCTCATCCAAATAACCAATAACCACGATTTTAAATTCTTAGACCCAGTGCATATGTTAAAATTAGTTAGAAATGCATACGAATATTACAGGGAATTTAAAAATTGCGACGAGGGTTCTATAAAGTGGAACTACATTAATATACTCCACCAAATCCAGGAAAGGGAGCAGTTTCACTTAGCAAACAAATTAAGACTTTCCCACATTGAATTTAAACAAAAAGTAATGAAAGTTAAACTAGCTGCCCAGTTGTTCAGCCGTAGCGTGGCAACAGCTTTGAACTTTTGCAAATCGGAACTGAAACTTCAAGAATTTCAAGACGTAGACGCTACTGTAGAAATGTTACTAATGATCAATGACTTATTTGACATACTGGACTCGAAAGTTCATGGCTACGGCTTTTAACGAGCACTTAATAAAGATAACTCATCCAATGTTTTAAAGAAACTAAAGGCATGTTAAAACTACAGCCTTGGCCAAAAGTATTGAGCACCCATGATATCTTTCAGTTTTATGCGGAGTATCAAATAGAAATAAAACAAAACGTTTTATATGGGTTTATTTTACTATTTATTAATAGAAAATTAATATTTTGTGGGTCCACCCTTTGCCTTAATTACGGCAGAAATTCTTTTTGGTAAAGAGTTAACAAGTTTTTTACAGTCGTCAACAGTAATCGAGTTCCATTCTAGGCGCAGGCAGCGTTTTAAATCTTCTTTGTTGTTAATTGTGTGGCGCCTAACCCTGCGCTTTAATAAACCCCATAAATGTTCTATGGGGTTCAGATCTGGAGACTGAGCTGGCCAGTCAAGCAGTTCCGTGTTATTTTCCCGAAACCATCTCATAGTGCGTGCAGATTTGTGGCATGGCGCGTTATCCTGCTGGAATTTGACACCATCCATATTCGTGTCGCCAAAAAGTTTCGTGAATGAAGGCAGTAATGCAGTTTCTAGTACATTTATGTACTTAGTAGAGTCCATGCGACCCTCACACACGAACAATTCGCCAACTCCAGAATCGGTCATGCAACCCCAGACCATTATACTGCCTCCACCGTGTTTAACGGTTGGGATCACACACTCTGGCTTAAATTCTTCGCCCACACGGCGACGCACAAAGGTCACACCAGGTGTACCAAAAATCTGCAATAAAGAGAAAAATATTGAGTTCCGTAAAACTAAAATAAATTCAATTATGCGTTTGGTTTTTAAAACATTTTATAAAATTGTATCAGGGCATTAAATTGACTTACTCACCTCAAAGTTTGATTCGTCTGACCAAACAATATTTGACCAATCTTCAGCGGTGAAAGTTCGGTGTTTTAAAGCCCATTTCAATCGAGCTTTTTTGTTGTTATCGGAGAGCCATGGCTTCTTCCTAGCTTTACAGCCTTTCAGACCAGCTTCTTGAAGTCTTCTGCGAGTAGTTCGAGCAGAAATTGGCTTCTTAATTTGTTCCGACAACTCAGCAGCGAGCTCTGAAGATGTTTTTTTCCTATTTCTTAACGACTCTCTCAGTAACTGACGATCTTGACGGTCTGTGGTGATGCGTTTGCGCCCGGTTCTCGGTCTATTTTCATGTGATCCGGTAGTAGAGAATCGCTGAATAGCATATTGCACGGATCGCCGCGAACATTTCACAGTTTTAGAAATATCAACTTGTGATTTCCCTTGCTCATACAGAAGCTGTATCTGCACACGTTTTTCTAAAGAAAGTTCGTTTTGTTTTGGCATATTGCAACGATAACACTTAAAACTTCTGAAATAAAATACAAAAGGCGCACTAGATCACTGGATGTGTTCACAACGAGCGATGGTAGCGAACTGATAAATAAATACAAAAATTGTAAAAAACACATTTTATTGCACCCAGGTGTTTTATTGCTAGCTGTGCGGCGTGGGTCATTGTTTAAACCTTTGTAGATGGCCGACAAAAGAATTCTTCAACAATAGATTTGGTTTACTCCCATACTTTCCGTGAACGAGCGTTGTAAGGTGCTCAATACTTTTGGCCAAGGCTGTATATTGTTAACTTAACTGTGAAATTAAGTGACGCCCGAACCTTAAAACTTATTAATTCGCCACGTTACACAGGATTCATAGGATTTTGTGTCGCAATTCAGAGTGTTATTGGAATGTTTCATGACATAATAGATAAAAATAATTCTTCTATCAAGTATATACCTTTTAATAAGATTTCCCAAGATCACATAGAACTGTTTTTTGCCAATATACGTTCACACGGTGGTAGTAATGACAACCCAACTCCGCGACAATTCGAAGCGATTTACAAAAAAAAATTAATACACACGGAGTTAATGGATGTCTCCACTGGCAACTGTGTTCCTTCGGAACATATCTCCATCTTGAACTGGTCATCAGCATTGGGTAGAATTAACATGACGACAACGTTGGATGACAAGCAAGATGTTGACATCGATGAAACTGAAAGTCATGACGACTTAAATCGAGCCAGCCCTTGAAAGGATTACTTTGTCGCTTTTCGCTGAAAAGGCAGTAGAGTACATTGCGGGGTTTGTGTCTAGTTCGTTAGTCAAACGTATAAAATGCAAGACATGTAGTGGAGCTTTAGTTTCCTTGAATCAGAACCAGAGTAGTCTAATAGCTTACAGAGACAAAAGTGGCTTGATATACCTTTCACCAACTGTGGTCAAAATTTGTCGTCGTTCTGAAGTAACCATAAAAGCATACCTTGAAAAAATCCAAAAAACCAAAAACGCAAAACCGACGTCCTGGTCAATAAAACTTTAAGCAGTTTCATTGGCGAGGAACTTTTTTCTAATATAAGTAACCATCAATTCCATTCTGAAGGTAACCAATCATGTCGTGGATTTGTCAATGAGTGTTATGCACAAATATATTTCTTACCAGGTTAGCTTTTCTTACAAAGTCTGCTCAGCACAAACACACTGTTCGGAGGATATATACAAATTTAATACATTTAAAAAATGATTAGTATAATGGTCAAAGTCAAATATTTATTTCAAATAGGCTCTTTTGAACGTCAAAATGTTGAAAAAAATAGATTTGATTCTAGTCGCCCGTTCTAAAAGGTAGTTTCGTATGGAGAAGAATGGGCAAGAAACTCCAAGTTACTCTTTTAAAACGATATGTTATGTACTTATGTGTTTTTAAACAAATACGTTGATATTTTGTTTTAATTTTTTACATTTTATGTTATTGCTTTAAGTATGTTAATTACAGGACGATACTAAATTCTTTGTCGAATATTTAAAGTACATGTTAAAATAATATTAAGAAATAGGAAGTTAGAAAGCCAATTTAATATAGGTTTAATAAACATTTTATTATGTACAATTATTTAACAAAAATATCGATACCTTCGTGTTTTATTTTAACCTTTCCCATCTCTAGTGAGACGTAATGACCTTGGTATGGCCAATCAGAACGCAGTACCCCGCTTGCCATACCTCAGCTAGTTGACAGAATTCTTTTGGTGCATTACATCAAGCATTAGGCGCCTACGGGTTATATGGTCACTGACGACGAGAGACAAAATTATGATGCTTACAAAAAAAAAAGTAACATGGCAGTTTCATTTGTACTTACATAAGTCATAATTTTATTATACAATAAATTAATAATGAAAACACTTGTTTTAAACTATATTTAATGTGGCTATGGAGAGCACAGTAATAAAAACAGCAAGTGCATGCGGTGTGTCTGAAAGTATAGTTTATAAAATTATTCGGGAATAAAAAGAAACCAACACATTAAAATCGCCACAGCAAAAAGAGCTCGGCTATCCATGATTGATAAATTAGACGAATTAGACAAATGTGCAATAAGAAGAAAAGTTCATTCCGTATATTTAAATAACGACTACCCGACATTAGATAAAATTATGGCACTTTGTGAAGCTGATGAAGATATTTCAAACGTACTACACTACATGAGATTGGATTCAATTTCAATCAACGGGATAGTAGATCATTGTTAGTAGAGAGAGACGACATTTTTTTATGGCGGCGTAAATATCGCAGACAAATGAAAGAATACAGACAAGCTAATAAAACCATATAACTTCTTGACGAAACGTGGATAAACGCTGGACATGTTAAATCAAAAGCATGGTTGGATACAATTGTAAAAAATAAGAGACATGCTTTTCTAGAAGGTTTATCTACCGGTCCAAAAGCTCCTACAGAAAAAGGTAAAAGGCCTGATCGTTTTGCATATTGGTAGCGACAAAGGATTTGTGGAAGATGGTCTTTTACTTTTTGAATCTAAATCAACTAAAGAATATCATGAGGAGATGGATGGCAAAAAGTTTCTTGAGTGGTTTCAAACGCATTATTCCTAAACTAGAACCAGGAAGTGTTGTTGTCATGGACAACGCTTCCTATCATTCCGTCAAACGTGAGAAAATACCGACAACTGGTTGGAATAAACAGCAAATTCTAGACTGGCTGCTAAGCAAAGGGATATCTTTGGACATGAGTTATTTAAAAAAGGAATTACTACTGAAAGTGGCCGAAATCCCCCCCCCCCCCCCCCCCAATATAATAAATATTTAATAGATGAAACTGCTAAAAGTAATGGTATTGAAATTTGAAAAATCTCCGACTGCCACCGTACCATTGCAAATTCAATCCTATTGAATTGGTGTGAGCCCAAATAAAAAAAATATATTGGTGCCTATAACTCAACATTCAAGATGAGTGATGTAAAAAAGTTATTTTATGACGCAATAACTTTAATAGATGCTAATCGATGGAAGAAAGACTGCGACCACGTGATACAAGATGAAAATCTTATGTGGAATTTGGATGACGTCACGCAGAACAAAATTCTTTCATAATAAATACACTGTTTAAAAAATATTACTAATAACTTTAGTTTTAATTTAAGACAATTAGTTTGATTTTTATTCATTAATCTTTTGAAATATAAATTGTTTGAATTTTTACTCCATTGTGAAAACACTTTTACCCTGCAGTTGCACTGCTGACTCACTATTTTCTTAACGCGAACGGATTATAAAACCCTTTTGTTAGCTAGTGCAATCGTGCCCTCTAGCGGGAGCAATTGGCAGTAAGGTTCCCTATTGGGAAAAGGCTAGGCAGATGACGTTCTCACCTTCCAAACATGATTTTAGTATAATCACGTGTTATTGTCCCCCACAGATCCAAGCACTGTTATCCAAACCTCCACCAAACTTCAATTCAGCGGAGCCTCCACCAGGATTCAACATGTCTGAACCTCCTCCCTTCAACGTGAACCAGCCGCCGCCCGAAGACAAGGAAGACGATAGGAAAGACAGGGACAGAGACAGACGAGGTGGCGATAGAGACAGAGATAGAAGAGGGGATAGAGACAGAGAGAGGAGGGAGAGAGGGGATAGAGGTGACAGGAGGGAGCGAGATAGAGGAAGAGATAGAGATCGGTGAGTTTTTGATGTTTGTTTTGTTAATAACAGGTTTATGTCTTGTGTGAATGGTATGTTGAAGGCGAGGCGCTTCGCTGGTGCATCTTTAAGATCTGAGGCCTTAGCACGAACGCCCGACGTAATAAGTGTAACCGAATGTAGAATTTTTTTTTACCGAATCGAAGTCTTATAAGTAAACATTTTTTAAGTGCGAAACGAGTATTTTAAATTTGAAGATCAGCGTTTACTCCGCTCGTTTGTGCTACGCCCACTGGTTCCAAGTACCAACACGTTTTATTTATTTGAATTGAGTTCATTGCGGATCGGTAATTTTTCCGACAGCAGTTAGGGCTACACCTAAAATAGTAATTGTTTGGAACTAAACGGTCTTTAGCACTACATTGATGCAAAAAGTTGAGCTACTATCCCGTGTTATATAGCCTGAGTTCCCTTTTTTTTTTAAATAATTATGTAAACAATTATGTTTTTTTGAAAAAATATCTGTAACACCCACATAAAGTTCAGTTTGCACTACTTATTTTTCAGTAGTATTAGTCATTCTGAAATCAAGTTAATTTACACTAATGTAAAGTTGATATTTTTTTAAGTGGAAATAACATTAATTGGGAACAAAGATTTGAATATGGAATACGGTACTGCATTCGTTGGCGTTTTAAATTAATTCAATTTATTTTCACAGTGACGGCGGCAGAGAAGACCGTCGGGATCGCGACAGAGATCGAGGGGGGCGTGACAGGAGAGACAGAGACAGGGATAGAGAGAGGGAACGAGGAGAGCGGTTCTCGTCTAGAGATAATAACAGGTGAAAATATACCTTCATTATTATAAAGCAATAGCACATAGCAGCAAGTTCTTTAAAAACCGTAAAAAAACGTAAGCAATATTTTATTCACCACATGCAATTTAATTTGAGACTACATTAAATGTGCAAGATTTGACCTAAACAAACTAACTAACCAACATTGCCAGTTAAATAAAAGTTTTTAATTAAAAAAAAAGTCTGTCGCCTAGTCCAGAAAACGTTCGGCGGATGATAAACAATGCGATACAAAAAGAACCCTCATAAGTTTGATGGCGTATATTGACAAGTTTCATCCAATACTAAACAAAACATCCCCTTCACAGAGAGCGCCCAAACAGCAGAGAAAAATCCCCGCGTCCCCCAACAAGTAACGAAAACCCAGACCAGAAAAGCTTACAGGAACGTCTGTGGGAGATGGCTAACGGCAAACCAGCCAGGGAAGACAAACGTGACGAGTTCCCCGAACAACGCGATAGAGAGGAAGCCCGCGATGAACAGAGGTCCGACAGGCCTCCGCTCATAGACAGAGTGCCGGCCAGACTTGATGGTCCTCCGCCTGCTATGGACGGTGGTGAGTTTAACGATATTATTTTAATGAATGGTGATATTTATTTAAAGTGCTATACGCGGCTGTTAAGGTAGTGACAACACTTATCGACGCGGAATTAGTAATGTTTTAAAAAGGACTAAATTGTATGCGTACTAGCATCTGACGTCACAACACAGGAACGCCATCGTAACTACGCCATTCAGTACAATGATCGTTTTGCGTGACAAGGATAAAAGAATAATTTTGAAAGCTTGTAACTTCTCTCCATTTTTTCACCGATTTCGTTACATTATTTTTTCACAAATTGTCCTTTTTAATAGTAACATAAATAAGTATTAATTGATGTATATTTTTGATAGCAGTCAAATATTCTAAAAAACCGAAAAAGATGTCATTCGCCTCATTTAGATTCGGACGACGCGACTCAACAGCACATCGAACTAAATGCGAAAAGTGTGGTGATACGTGATCGGTTCATGCCGATTCCGCGTCGTTAAGTGTGTTCATTTCCTAATATGACACTAGCCCCCTTATTGAGAAGGCGAAGTAAAGTTACAACCAGTATAACCTTCAGATTAACCAGACCGATTTTGAGGCGCGGGCCACACTGGGAACGAAGCTAAGTTCGTTTAGCTTCGCTCATGTTGCTACCGCGTCTTTTCATACTTCGGTTCATAGTTTGAGGTGAGAACCGATGTATGCAAACTCGCGGTAGCTACATGAGCGAAGATAAACGAACTTAACTTCGTCCCCATTGTGGCCTACGCTTTAAGGTTGGAAAAAATATCGGCTTTGTAAACCATTGTACCTTAAGTTCGATATGTGATACAAATGCCCGTGTTACATTTTTAATGCGCAAGATGGGTTTTAGTTCCTTTTCTTATTATTCAGCTTAGATGTTGTTTGATTTGTCGATATGATAATGATTCAGTGTCCCACTGTATTGTATGCTCTGCCTTTTTCTATGCATTGATATTTTGGCATGTCTCTATGTGAATTGTCATTTTTATCGCTGGATGACGCCAACCTTCTGTACAACATCAACTTGATTTTAATGCCCGGTTTCTAGACCAATTTTCAAAAAAAAAAAAAAAAATGCCAACAAATAAGTCAACCGCGCCTAATAGAAATAATGCTTTTGTTATAGAGACATTGAATGATCAACACCCAATCTTTATTAGCCGGGCTTCCACTGCGAGCGATACGGACTCCGTATGGAGTCAGTTTAACTTGTAACAGTACAGAAATGCTTCCACCAAGAAACAGCGGAAAGTGCTGAGCGAGTAAAAATAGTTAAAAACGAGCTTGTTCAGCTTAAGCAAATGAAGCGGACTCCGTACGGATTCCGTTTTAACCGCAACGGTAATCGGAATCAGTACTAGATATAAACACCACACAATTCACAAGTTCCCTTGATCAAATACAAAATCCAACTGAAATTGCTCGCAATGGAAGTTAAACCTATTTATCATTTTTCTTTTAGATCCCTCCGCTCATTTCTCGGTGTTATTTCTCTTTTGCATTGGAAGATAAATAATAAAAGTCATTTAAAAAAATTAAATCGACTTCAAAAACAAATTAACTCAAAATTGTGAAATAACTTTAATTTTGGAAGTTGGTGTCTTGGGATCTGTATTTTAGTTTTTTGCCACCGACTACCGAAATTAAAGTTATTTCAATTTCTTTTTGAAATCGATTTAACTTTTTTAAATTAATTTCTATTTCACATTTTTTAGTTTTAAGTAAAAACTGGAATATTTGTTTGTAATAAGTAGTTAATAGTTTTGTTGTAAATATTGCACTAGAATTTGACCAATGTTTTGAAATGTTTTCCCTTTGACACCACACCCGTAGCTCGTATCAATAAGCCAGGCCGTCACACGTATTATTTACGTCCATATCTTGAAAACTACTGAACCGATTTTGATGAAACTTGCACTTTACCCTAAGTTGAAGTAAATGTAAGCCAATAAAGTGGTCACGATCCGATTAATAGTTTCGGAGAAATGCGTGGACAAACATACATAGATAGAACTCTTTATTATGTACACCATAAATATTACAGATATAAAAGTAGAAATTTTACAAGGGGTGACACAATGAGGTAACATACCTACATACACCTATAAAAATTTGTATATTTGTATGGAAGCCCTAATAGAGATCATCATATGTGTCGAATTGATAACCTCCTTTTTTAGGGTTCCTTAGTCAACAAGGAACCCTTATAGTTTCGCCATGTCCTTCCGTCCGTCCGTTCGTCCGCAGCTTAGTTCAGAGACTCTTAATACTAGAAACCTGTAATTTGGCATGGATATACAATACAAATTAATCACGCCAACACAGTGGTAAAATAAAATCATGAAAAAAAATTAAGGTAGCTCCTGTACAATTTTTCGATTAGGGATCCGTTTCTGAAATGTTAAGCTTTAAAGTGGCAATTATTGTTAGAGTCAAGTGTGTGTCTCAACCCAGCGGTTAGTTTTGGATATGTAAAAAAATTCACGATAGTAGGTATATACAACGAAGTTAAAAAGGTAACTGTCACAGCTAAGTAAACTTTACAAGTTAACGAGTAATAGTCGGCCAACTTACATTTGCAGTCCAACTTACAATGTTAAGTTTGTTCTTGGGATAAATTTATCCCAAATACGGAACCCTACATTGTGCGGGCTCCGACACGCACTTGGCTGGTTTTTTTTTTGGAGTCAAAAATAGTCAAAACTTTCTGAGGAAGGTAAAACCTATTTTAACTAGTTGTACTCAGTTCCGCTCGGCTATTTTTCGCTCTTTACCCTTTTGCAGTGGAAGCCCGGCTCATCACTTGATTTGCGTTTAATTAGGACGCGTCGAGAATTTTCGTTCCAGAAATTAGGTGTAAGTAACGCATTGGAATGTGAGCTTTATATCGCACAACGGACAGTAACATTTTTGCTGGTCGACTACGCGGCGAAAATGTTTCGTCATTTACGGTCACTTTGGAAATGACATCGTAAGTGACCAGATATAAAGGTCACGTTCCCATGTTTCATTTTGAGAGGTTTTTGTGTTGAGTCGTTATTGTGCGATGGTCAAAATAGCAGCGATTCTATACTATATTTTTACTTTCCCGGAAAAGAAAACGATGAATCTATTGTGTGAAATGATTATGCCTACAGAGTTTGTGAATATTGAGATGGCGGCTGATGGAGATGTTTGGAATACTACTAAATAAATTAGGAAAAGAGCACGATGGAGGATGAATAATGATGTTATGAATAATAGAAAAAAAAAGTTAAAAACTAAAACTCAACTATGCTAAAAACGCCAAACTAAAATGGTATAAACAAGACATCGATATCGAAACCAAAATTTAAATTGTTATCGGTTTTCATATAGCCGGAGTCATTCGTTATATATATATATATATATTAAATATGTCGTACAGATTACGTGTGACTCCGGTTATACGAAAACTGTTTGTCAAAATACAACGAGTAGTTTATGACGGACCAGATGGAAATACATAAATAGCCTTTTAAAATCATAACCGTGCTTCGGCTTTGCCGTAGTCAATAAAAAAATGTGTGTTGTTACCCTACTTGACCCGGTCCCCTGCTCACTAGCTCCGCCCCCAGCCGGCGCGGGCGCGGAGGGCGGCTGGACGTCGCTGGCGCCGCCGCGCCTGCCTCCACCGCATATGGCACCGCACTTCCGCGCCGGTACGACACCTGTTATCTATGGCCAATTCTCGTATATAAAAACGTTCAATATCTAATAACAATCTCAGCTCAGCGACAATCAACGAGCTAGTCAAAACTGTAGGAAAATTGGAGGTATTTTTGACAGATTGAGACTGAGATTAGAATGCGACTGTTTTTAAAATACGGGAATTGCCGGTAAGGTTTACACGTATAGCGCTACAAGGTTGTTTCGGCGCGCGGCCTAAATCAGAACTACGCTGCCATCGTGTTTATACATTTTCTGTAAAATTCACAAATGTTTACCAGCAACGTCATTCGAACGCCAAAAGATTCTTGTAGCGGTGTACACACGCATGCTTGTAGTGGACGCTTTCGTAAAAAACTTACACTTGGTGTATTTGTACAAACATTCGCGTTAATTCAGTATTAAAATAAAGCTAATGAAACGAGATAAATTTCATGCTTTGGGATTGAAAATTTAAAAGTACCTTCGGCACGCCCAGGGGACTGTTCTAACATAACATGAAAGTGCACAGGCAGGTGAGAGACTTGTTCTAAAGTCAACGAACCTAGATAAATTTCATGTTTTGGGATTAAAACTTTAAACTTAATTGCGTATGGTTCAGTTTCCATTACATCTAAAATTATTTTTTGACTAAAGTTTTTTCATTCAAAAATCAACGTACATTACTTGAGTTTAAGAGGGCACTTCTCGGTCGCGTATTTCCTTTTCCGTGATCATTAGGCGACAGTGCCGTCCCGAAACGCGCATGGGTATGTAGACTTTAAAATGCCACCAAAACAGTCTCATTTGAACGCCAGTAACGCTCGGATTTTGAAGTGTGAAATACACTTATTGATGTAGACAACACAGTGAAGAACTGAAATCAACACTGTTTGGTACGCACAGTTCCTTTCATGTATACGACATGTCCCTGAATTAATGCACAACCACTTGACAGGTCATTGAACTCATCATTATGAACAACTTTTACTATGGGACCAAACCTGAAACCTTTAGAAAGTGCTTGCAATTTTTTGTCGCTCGCCTCCCCAACTAAAAACATAAATTCGCACACACATGAGACATATCATATCTTTAATGCAACTGTGATGCCGCTGGTTATGGAGGTGCGTACACGTGTGACCACTTACACTGTCCGTCGGGTTGTTTACCATCCAATAACGTAAAAACAACTTTATTGTTATTGGAATAAAATATATTTTTTATCGGCCAAATAATACGAATATTTGGACAAATACGCCAAACGTAGTGCAAGCTTAATAGTGTCTGCGCACTGAGCGTATCGCCATTCCCGGAAAATAAACGATAATTACAAAAATGCAACTTTTCTGAAAAAAATAAAAAAAACATGTTTTCGTCGATTGCAATAACTGCATTTATAATTATCTAGTCGAATATTTTTTTACGAGAACTTATTCTATGACTGTTTGTCATACTAACAATTGGGAACACATTTTGATAACATTATATTAACACTTTATTCTCGTAAGCTTTCAAAACTATTGTAATATTTTGTAACTTCGTAAATAACTGTATAAAAATTGCGAAAAAAATTGAGCAGATGTGTTAGCACCCACATATCCCAAAAATGACATAACACTAAGACAATGGCAGTTATCATTTTACTCTCCGGGGATGGCAGTATGTCTAACGTAGACGTTGACGTTGCGTTACTGCATACGTGTCGACGCTTTTGAATTGAATTCACGTTTGCGCAGCGTCTATAGTCTGTTCCAAAAGTATCTCATGTAAATGTAATCAAATCACAATCACTTACTAAAGAAATTAGTACTTAACACATTCATTATGTATTTACAAGGTTTCAAATATATATATCTCACTATTTTTTGCAACAATTGTTGTTTGAATAACATGAATAATTATAATTGAAAATCCATCTACGAAAATTGTCTCTCTCTTCAACTAAAACATCTTTGTAATAAATGCTCTTACTTTGATACCTAAATGTATCACTAGTATTTTTATATGTTTTATCAGTGCTATTCCGTTCATTTAACATATTACTCTGCTTTTATATGCATTATAACAACATCGTTTCATTCATTTATTTTCATTTTAACCACATAGAATCTATAACAATATAAATATAATTTAGCTTGAAACTTTAGAGCTTTTCTCAATTCCTCAAACTGATGCTGCTAGCAAAATACTAACGCCGCACCGCAACCTATTATTATTTGCAATAACTATACGTGACTTATCATAGTTATATGATACATATTTAAATTTGTATGAGGTCCCTCTATTATTTTAGTATAAAAATGATTGTCTTTACATTATTTCTGTTCATAACTGGTTCATTGGTGGTAGCAAAATTATACAATATCTTGCAACAACAAATATTTCTGTTCCAAGTTTTTTGGAACAGAAATATTTGTTGTTTTGTCTATTAAAGACTATTTCCATTTACAGAATTGAGAATGAGAGGACCGCCTAGGCCCCAGATGTCAGGTATGGCTGGACAAGGTTACCTCATATGTAAGCTCGCCCAGCACACTAGAGCTGATCCTAATGTTCCATCTCTTGTCGTTTTCAGGACCCTGGATGGACGGACCCGGACCAGGACCAGGACCCTTCGGCCCACGCTTCAACGGCATGGGACCCCCCTTCAATCGCCCGCCATTTGATGGCCCGCGGCCTCCCTTCGACGGCCCGCCCATGTTCGAAGGCGGCTCACGCTTCGAACGACCACCGTTCGGTCGCATGCCTTTTGACGCAATGAATCGGCCACCGTTCGACGGACCGCGACCACCTTTCGATGGCCCGCGCCCGCCATTCGAAGGTCCGCGCCCGCCCTTCGACGGAGTGCGGCCATTTGACGGCCCTCCCTTCGACGGCGACCGGCCGCCCTTCGACGGTCCGCCGCGCTTCGACGGACCACCGGAGTTCTTCGACCGTCCGCGAGGACGCTTCGACGACCGCGACCAGTTTGGAGAGCGAGGCTGGAGCGGAGACAGAGACCGCGAGAGAGACTGGGGCGACAGGCGACCTGACTGGGAAGACCGACGGAGAGACAGGAGACAGAACAGAGACCATGATGATAACAGGTTCAACAGACAGGACCGCAACGACAGAAGGAGGCCTTTCGACGATAACCAACAGAACAGACCCAACGACACGCGTCGCGGTGATGACAATCAACAGAATAGATCTAACGATGCTCGTCGTGGTGACGATCACCAACAGAACAAGCCCAACGAGGCTCGTCGCGCCGATGACATTCAACAAAACAGATCCAACGATGTTCGACGCGATGATAACCAAAACAAGTCCAACGATGTTCGACGCGATGATAACCAAAACAAGTCCAACGATGTTCGACGGGATGATAACCAAAACAAGTCCAACGATGTTCGACGCGATGATAACCAAAACAGAGACAACGATGTTCGACGCGATGATAACCAAAACAGATCCAGGCCGGTGAGAGAAGAAAGAAATGAAAGGAACAATAGGCGGGATAGAGATAGAAAATCTAGATGGGGTGCCGCCGAGGAGGCAGAGTCTACCGGCAACGGTGAGAATGAAAAGCCGCAAGAGTCCAATGAAGTGACTCAAGATGAAGTGACTCGAGATGAAGCTGCTGGCGACGCCATGAGCGCTGAGCCTTGCGAGCGAACCGATACTACTAGTCAAGACGAACAAATTGTACACGCAGACATGAGTGAAAGCAAACCTTCAGAAGAAATCGAGTCCGAAAGACCAGAGGAGCCTCGCGAAGACAGCGGTGAGAGTAATGTAACACCCGTCGAGGAGGACCGCTCTGAGGCGGCTAGTTATAGTCAGGAGGAAGATAAACCGGAGTTCTCTCCCCCCGAGCCTTCCCCTCCACCGGCCATGGCTCAGCAAGAACCATCCAACGATCTGTACGACGCGGACGAAGCTGTAGACACCAGCTTCTCAGTGCAACCCGTTGAACACGAACGAGAATCACCTAAATCACAATCTCCTCCTCCTGTCGTAGAAAAAGAAAGTGAAGAATCATTCGAGGTCTCGAAGACCACCGACATTTTCAGTCCGGAGAGACAACAGAGTGAGAGTCCTCAAGAGAATGAGGCTGAAGAGTCACAGAGTAGCGTGGAGAGCAAGGAGGGAGCTTGACAGCGACGCAGAAGGAAGATGAACGTCGGATATATCCAGTGGACTTGATTCGGGTGTCACGCGGGCCGGACCGCGCCGCGAAGGGAGCGCTAGCTACTCTTGCGCAGTAAACGAACGACAGAGCTCTTCAGCGCATAGCGTAGCTACCGCTCTACCGACCGCCCAAACCGTTATAACGCCAAAGATATTTTTTTATACACGAAACAAAAAGTTTAAATATACGAGTGCCTTATTGGTTACCAAAGTGGTGTTTTGTTTTGATCGCCGGCACGCGAGGCGTAGAAGAGGAACGCGCCTGGGCGCTCAAGTCGAGTGACCCGGGCCAGGTACGGTTGCTAATGATACACATACGTACGCGCGTCTAGAACAATTGCACGCTTGCACACAACACGGCGACGTTGCAACATGTCCGCAGTTTGTCGATCAGAATCAACTTGATTAAAATACGAATATTTTGTCTCCGTGTATATAATTTTATCTGCCGCGAATTCTACTTTGATTAAAATGAATTAACGCTGTTTCCAGTAAACTCGGTAATCGATTCTACATGTTGCAACAGTAAGAACTTGTCTAAAATAAAGAGATATGCACAATTGTACTCGGCGGGCGTCATTATTTTATTATTGCATAATGTCGAAATGGAATCAGTATATTAGTACATTACTTTATACACTAATGAAGTAGTTGAATTGATTTTTCCTATATAATACAAATGATTCCCATTTCGACATAATAAATCGCTAGCAATGTGTGCAAAATACCTCGGCGGCGGTCGCGTCACCCGAATCAGCCACGGATATACGGAAGAGTTGAGACGACGACAAGAACGGAAGATGACTTCATAAATGATATCGTACTGTTTAAACGAGCTCATGTGTTTAGCTATTGTGTTACGTCCACATTTCGACGGTGTTATTAAGTTCTTTACTATTTTTTACTTTACTGATTTCGATAACTCTAATTGTATGTGTATACATTTTGGCAACACTAGTTGCAGTAATTTCACTCAAAATTACCACCAAAACATATTAAATACTATTTCCCATTTTCTAAAAACTATAAATGATTTAAATTTGACTCTTTATCTTAGGTAATTTGGTGGCGGTAGGGAACGGAGTTTAAAGTAACTACTATTTAAATCTACTTTATAGATATAATAAACATGTTTTAAAAATTTATATAGGCACTATATCTGTAGTTAAATTGTTTATGGATTTAGGTTTTTATCGTAGGCTGGCACTAAGTATAATTTACTTTTGAAGAACAT
This sequence comes from Fissipunctia ypsillon, assembly GCA_947568875.1. NCBI lineage: Eukaryota > Metazoa > Arthropoda > Insecta > Lepidoptera > Noctuidae > Fissipunctia > Fissipunctia ypsillon. The sequence continues at coordinate 21,879,516 of OX387643.1, read as the reverse complement.
AACGCGGCAACCGCGCCATGTATAATGCTTCATAGCATCGATGTTTATATGTAACATATTTTTATAAAATTATAACGTGAGTCTTATTATATCATTGAGATTTACCTACTCCATTCATTTACTTTTCAATGTCAGGTATATTTAGCTGTGTAGATAAACATTATTATTTCAATGCATGCTTCAATGTTTGTCATATTTGCTTGAATAAAATTTTACAAAATTCATTGGAGCTATGTTTGATTAGATTCCGGTACATTCTAGACCTTTCTAGTGCAGCATGTCTCCGGGGGTCCTCAGTCGACGTGGTCCCTTTTGCACACATTGACTAGTTTGTGCCTTGTTTTTGTTCACGTTACAGCTACAGCTTTTCCGAGCCTTCAGCAAAAAATCAGCAGACCAGAAGCTTCTACTCAATGTGCCTGCATAAATTATAGTCATTTCCAGCATAACTAATTGTTTAAAATTTATTATTCTGATTTTGTTTACCCTCCTTTGTGTAATAATTATTTGATTCCAAAAACCATTTGCAAGGAGTCGCAAGTTGAAGTTTTGTACAATCAATAGTAATTTTAGTAGTAACATGTTACGAAGTACATACTTGAGACACAAAATGTCATACAGAAAACCGGCCAAGTGCGTGTCGGACCACGCACAATGAAGTGTTCCGTAGTTGGGGATGTATTTATCTCAAGAACAAACTTAACATTATAGTTTTTTTATGTATAGATAATATTTTACTATTGACATAATTTAAAACCTAACAATATAAAAATAATAATATGTACAAGTATATAAAAAAGGAGGCGGGAAATAATCAGAAGGCATCAAAAAATTCATCCGCATCGCTGTCAACAGGAAAAGTGTCCAGAAGGCTGGCAGCATTGCCACGTTGTATGGCAATGCTGATTCTTTGGCCAAAAAATAGGCCAGCCCTCTGGTCACGTGTGGAGTCGACCAACCGCCTGGCGATGTCTCGAAAAACTAAGTGGGCACTCGGACCCCATGGCCCAAGTGTTTCAACCCCAAACGGCTCGAACATATAAGTCCCAATAAGACTGGAGTATTTGCGCCGTTTGAGGTTTTCCGCACCCGCAGCAGCCGCTCCAGCACAGCCTGCCGTGCTAGGAAGATGGGATGGCGCAAGGGTGTCGACACACGTTGCATCCCACACCAAAGGCCTACCTACCTTCCAAGGCATTATGGTCATTCCGTCTGGTCTCTTCCCATCGTCGCGTGCTAAGCCATTGGGTTCTAAAACAGCTGGCACCCCGGCGGTGACAAGAGCACGACGGATGATGTCATTGATGCTGGCGTGCCGTGCTATCCGGCCTGCGCTCTTACTGCAGGATAGGCCATGTTGTCCGAGGCAGTCGACACTGACACCGCATTGGCAGCGATGCGGAGCCACGCAAGGAGCGCCCAGACGCAGACAAGTAGCGAGCCGGAAGGTGGTGTCACCCAGCATAGTGCCTATGTTGGGTGACGGTAGCGCCTGAAGCCAGAGGCCCGACTCCCACTCCCCCACAGCCAGCAGGCGGGCACGCTCAGCAGTATTGGTGGTCGTATTAATTAGATTATTCCGTACCAACCTGCAGAGCGGTTCATCCCACTGCCTCTGGGAAGATGGGTTCAAGGGCCGATCTATATCCGGGCAAGCCACTTTCCAGGCGTTCACTGCGTCAGTCAAACACGGCACTTCTGAGTCAACCAAGGAGAGAGCTAAAATTTTCTCGGTCAACTTTTCCGTGCTGTGGACAGAGGACAGGAACGCCTGTAAGCTAATACTGGTAATTTTGCGGACGCCGAGGCCACCAAAACGGATGGGTAGTGTGGCTTGCAGCCACGCTCGGTCGTCCAGGGCCACATTTAAAATGGATGTTAGTGTGCTGCGATTAACTTGGTCAATTTTGTCCAAGAGGTTTGGCTGCTTCCATAAAGGGGAAGAACGTAGAACGTAAAAGTAAATAAAATTTGGGCCAAAACAACAGTATCTAATCAGGGTGAATGCCGAAAGTAAATTAATTTTGGAGAGTCTGTCCGAAATGTCGTTGAAGTTTTTGATTTTTTCGTTGATAAATGGAGAAAAGTTGTCTTCTAAAATTGGGGAACCTAGGAGGTGCAGTGAACTTTTTTCTAAAATTTTGATTTGTGGGGCTATTGCATTAAATTTTTCTGGAGTCAGTTGTCTGTCGGTAATGTCAGAAAGGTAAATTTCACACTTTAATGGGTTAAGGTCCAAGCCAATAGATTTAAATTCCTGTTTGAGAAGCTGTAGGTCTATCAAAACGGTGTCTACATCACCTCCTAGCGTTCCATCATCTAAATACCACACGTTAAATTTTGATTTTAGTTTCTGGATAACTGGATGAATTGCCAAGCTGAACATAACTGGCCCGAGAGGGTCACCTTGTTGGCATCCTACTGCAGATTCCAAAACATTGTCCTTGTATAATAATTTAGAAGGGTACCTGTAACATTGCCACATAAAACCATAAATTTCGGGTATTTCCTTTTTGACTTCAGCCAACAAAGTGTCCCTGTTGACAGAGTTAAAGGCGTTCTTAACGTCAACCTTGAGGACGACCTCACCTTTGTTGGAGTTTAAAAAGGTGGAAAGGGCATGCACGGCAGCCTCACAGCCCCCTTTTGAGCCAAAACCAAGCTGTAGGTGCTGAAACTTAGCTGTAAGCGATTCGCTATACAGCTTACAGCATATTTTGGCTGCCGTACGCCTGTACGTGCACCCAACGGCGATGGGACGAATGCCGCCGTCCTTCTTGCGCAGGGCACATAGGTTGGCCCCGTACAAGACATCGATGACGGCCTCGTACACACCGCCGGTGAGCATGAGGTTAATCAGGGCCGCAAGCTCCTTCAATAGCGACTCACCAGCTTCCCCGGCGCCTGAACTCAATAGGTCCTTTAGATGTTGTGGAGTCAGGCCGTCGAGGCCGCCGGCGGAACCACTTCGGAAGGAGCTCACGGCTGCAATCAACTGGGGAGCCGAAACGTTTAGGAAGGGTGAATTTAGGTCGGGAGGATCGGGGGGGTCGGAAATGGTGAGACCATCCGCAGGCGCGGGGTGTTTACTCTCTAGAGCTGTTAGCGTTTCTGGAGAGTAAGGCGCCACCACATCGCTGCTAAACAGTATCCTGGCCGCTCCTCTGATGTCACCTTCACCTAATTTGGATTCCACATTATAGTTGATAAACATGTGCTCCCATACATTCCAACTGCAAATTTTAATGTAAGTTTGTACGCACAATACTAAGAGATTTTTAGACCATAGGCTTATAGGTTTTCCTGTAATCTATATGTAAAGAACTATTTTGTTTTTTTTTTCAAAATTTTAGGCTCAGTAGTTTCGGAGATAAACTTGGTATTTATTTCAAAATTATCAAAAAAAAAAGTTACGAGACAGTTAACAAGCCCTTTCATTTGATATGTCACATATATGTATGGACGGCAGCACATCAAGCTACTACAATGTCAAATTTATTTAATATATTTTCAACTTTATTGCTATACCATTAGGTTCAAGATTGATTGAGAAAATTTGACAGTTTCGGATAGTTTGACCTGCTGGCGTCTGTACAATTTCTGATTTGCCTCCAAAAGTGACCCCCATATTCAAAATTCATTTATTTACGTTACACATCCTTTGGGTCACAAAAATTTAGTCATATAAATGTGTACAAATTTTAATTATATCGGTCCAGTAGATTCGGAGGAAATTAACTGTGACAGACGGACACACGAGTGATCCTATAAGGGTTCAGTTTTTTCATTCGGATGTACTTACAGAACCATAAAAACCTTTTGTGATGATTTCTCCTGCGTTTACAAACAAATAACAAATCTCGAATATTCCCACACCCACATCCATGACAACTACCTCTAAGCCCTAGAATCCTGAAAGAATCGAACCCAAGACCAGCAGCGTACAAGCCAGTCACTCAAACCTTAAACACTGTTCTATCGGGCCGTCGCACTGTGGGCTGGATTTCGGGTTTCATAGACATCCGATCAGTAACCTCGAAAGTGATGACTTTTATGCCTGAATATCTTTCGGAAGACCACATACATACTTTAAAATTGTATCATTATAGTATAGACTCATAAACGGCTCATTGAGAATTTTTTATTCAAAAATTTGTATGAAGCTGACAGAATAAAAAGACATATCTCCGGTCTCGCACAATTGGCCCTAATTATTTTTCAGGGAGTCAATCTACGAATTATTTGCAATTTTTTGATATATTGCATTATAAGGCCAGAGGTGCGAAACATTTTTTTTTTAATTATTAAACATTTTTTTTGTACTTTATCAAAAGTTTAAGTTTAGTCCAGCTTGGCGTCTATAGCTAGCGCAATAAAAATAATAGGGCCATGAAAATATATGATAAATATATATATTTAAGTGACAGTTATTGAACTTTTCTTTTAATTATTCGGTAAGTATTTTTGTATTTAAAATTTATTTTTATATCAGTATGACATGTATATGAGTATAGTAATATAACATGTATATATGAGTATGACACAAATTTCACAGTATGGCTTTTAGACTAGTTATTTAATTAGCTTTAGCTAATTATATCGAGAAATAATTCTAACATTAATCATTAACGACCTAAATCTATACTGTGAAATTTGCATATAATTAACTAATTACGTTATAATCATTAATCAGTAATATTAGTGTCTCAAAGAGCGTATTTATTAATAACGTTTTAACCAGTAAACCCTAATGACCCCATTGTTATTTCAATATCATTTATAGATTACGTTGAGGGTAATTAGAAAATTACTTGCAATTAGAGCGGATATTTATATGCTATCCCAATTCTTATCCCCTCAGTTTGCATTGACGATTGCAATTGAATACATTCATCTAAACAAAATGGAGAATTTTGCGATTGTTACTAACTTAGATTTATTCGTGATATTAAAAAGTGCGAATAAAATAACAGACTACCAATTTTTGTTCGAATCAGTGTTATCACGACTGGACTGCAATTTATCTGAAGAAGATCGTGTGACATTTCGGGAATTTTGCCGAAAATTTGCTAGAGCTGTCGACAAACGTTGGCGTTCAGTAAGTCGGAAAGCGGACATATTCCGAGAGAAATATGAAAGTTGGCTGCAAACGAATATTGACTGGCCTAGCTGCATACTAAGCCAAGTGCAAGGTACCTACATCAATAGCTTCGGTTTATGAAGCAGAGCCATCTACATCAACATCTTCTGTTGGAACCATGTCCAAAAGGAAGCATCCTCGTAAAGCTTTTGACGATTTGGGAACGAAGCAAAAAAAGAGAAGAAGTGGGGACTGGGATGGTGAATGTAGTGAAATGGTTTTTGCAGCTGTATCAAAATTAAAAGCGGATGGAAGGGAAAACATGGCTTCTGTTATTGAACACATGCTGAAAAATCCAGAGTCAATTGGTAATTTTCAAGACGTCATGGTGAAACAACCATTCACCAAGAAAATATTTACACCTCAGAAGGCTCTTGGTTTATTGCTATCTCTGAAGCTGTCAAAATGGCAATACATCACATTGAGAGAGACAGCTATACGAGAAGGCATTCGTAACTTATACCCTTCGTATTACCAAGTCCAGAAAGAGAAGAAAGAGTGTTACCCACCAGAGAACTCTAACACAGTTACTGATTCTTCGGCTAAAATTACTCTGCAAAGTCTACTTGACGTTACAGCCAAAAGAGTATTAAAATCTTTACCTGATAACATACAAGGAAAAGAAATGATTCTGGTATCGAAATGGGGTTGTGACGGTGCATCGAGCCAAAGTAGATATAAGCAAAAGTTGGATTCTGTAGACGATGATTCCAGCATTTTTATGAAAACAGTTTGGGAAAACCCAAAACCTTGTTCACCAGCTTTTTGTCGTCCTGTGCAGTTTCAATTTGTAAAAGAAAGTGAGGCTGTGGTGAAGGCCGAAGTAACGAAAATGAAAAAGGAAATTTCAGATCTTCGACCAACCGAATATGAAACTAACAAAGTAACCCATGACCTCATGATGACAATGGTTGATGCCAAGATTTACACTTATCTTTCAGAGGCTAAGTCCAATGCTGCATGCTACATTTGTTTAGCGAAACCGACCGAGATGAACAACTTGGAATCTGCAGAAAAAAGAGTGACATCACCGGAAATGTTGAAGTTTGGACTATCTTCGCTGCATGCACGCATAAATGTGATGGGATGCCTTTTAAATATATCATACAGACTTGATATCAAAAAATCGTCTGTAAGAGGAAAAGAAGAACAAAATGTAAGAGATGCAAAAAAGAAGATAGTTCAAGATCGTTTTAAAAATGAACTCGGCTTACTGATTGATGTAGTGAAAGCAAGGCCATGGTACGACCAAAGACGGTAACACAGCGAGAAAATTCTTTGAAGATCCAGTGAAAACTGCCGATATAACAGGACTCGATGCGGAACTGATTCACAGGTTTGCTGTTATTTTGCAAGCGATAACTTCCGGTGAGGATGTGGATACTGTGAAATTCAAAGATTACGCATACAAAACTGCTGAAAGGTACGTGTCCTTGTATAATTGGTACTACATGTCTGCAACCGTGCACAAACTGCTACTTCATGGAGCTGACATCATTACTTGTAATGCGATCGTACCAATTGGAAACCTCTCTGAAGAGGCTACGGAAGCCCGCAACAAGGATTTCCGAAGATTCAGGGAATACAACTCCCGTAAGAAAAGTAGAGTGAGTTCCAATGAAGACATTTTAAATTTTCTTCTTCTTTCTTCGGATCCACTTATTTCATCGATAAGACCCACTTTTGATGCGAAGAAAAAGAAAACTTTCTTTAGTGAAACCCTTGATCTACTTAAGCTTCAACAACCTGAGTTTGAATTCACAGACATTTCTCATTTAGACTCTTGACTCTGAAATGGACTCTGACTCTGATTCGGACTCTGAATGACCGTGATGATTTGGAGTGTGATTGTTATTATGACATTAATTTTAGTTTCATGAATACTTGTCTTACAACTTTTGAATTTATGTTTTTTAAGATTTAAGATTGCCATTTCATAATATTGTTTCCAAATTAATTATGACTTAACTTTGATTGTTATTTTTATATATCGTGTTTATTATTTTAAATAATCGTATATTTCTTGATTGAGGCATAGTTTACAAATGGTTATGTAAATCAAGTTAAATAATTGTCACTTAAATATGTACTTATTATAATTATATTCACATATTTTCATGGTCCTATTCATATTCCTATTTTTATTGCGCTAGCTATAGACTCCAAGCTGGACTAAACTTAAACTTTTGATAAAATACAATAAAAATGTTTAATAATTTAAAAAAAAAATGTTTCGCACCTCTGGCCTTATAATGCAATATATCAAAAAATTGCAAATAATTCGTAGATTGACTCCCTGAAAAATAATTAGGGCCAATTGTGCGAGACCGGAGATGTCTTTTTATTCTGTCAGCTTCATACAAATTTTTGAATAAAAAATTCTCAATGAGCCGTTTATGAGTCTATACTATAATGATACAATTTTAAAGTATGTATGTGGTCTTCCGAAAGATATTCAGGCATAAAAGTCATCACTTTCGAGGTGACTGATCGGATGTCTATGAAACCCGAAATCCAGCCCACAGTGCGTCGGTAGGTATTTATTTTTGCGTCATTGTCAGCTTGCGCCATCTGTCGCTGGCGGTACCATATTAAATTATACATTACCGACGGGTTCCTAAACGTGGATAATCTGAACATAATGGAAATACATACCTATCGAATGACCCCAATGATTTAGCACCTAATTTTAGAGACCGTCACATTTGTCATTGGTCTTCACACCGCGTGGCCTCGAACGGTTTTACCAGATGTTCTAGATATTTTATTTTACAGTTTTTGGAAAACTTACAGCTGCACGATTGAGAAACTTTTAATTGGCCTTATTAACAATAATAAGGCCAATTAAAAGTTTTCACAGATAGAAGAGAGCATTATAAACAAAAAGTGTTTGAGTAGGTAGACAGTGTTTTGAGTAAAAATATAAACTCTAGATGTGGGGGTAGAATCAATCCATCTGCTTGCTTCTGCACTCAATTCGCTTATGGTTTTTCCACAATTAAACATTTTAATTGAAGTTATCTTTCCTCGCTTCTTATCAATTGTATTCGATGATTCACGGCCGGTGTTTATCTTGCACGTCAAATCTGGAAACGCGTTCAGTTCTTGCTGCAATTTGTCCCTCAAAATAATAATAAAAGGGAGAGCTCATTGGGCATCAAAAAATTCGTCCTCATCGCTGTCAATGTTTGTAGTGAACGCCATACGTTGAGGTCGTGGGCCAAACTGTGACATGTGAGCGAGTACTGTTGCTACGGCGATTTCTTCTTTGTTCACATCTTTCCAACAATTAGTCAGCGAAGTGATTAATAAAAACGACTTGCGAACGCGGGTAATATTTCCTTTTCACTCGGTTTTTCACCGTCCATTTTTAATGAGGGTACCCGCCAATGGTGCCGATTCTCTTGTACACCGAACTAAACTATCACTAAAATTCCTTATATTTGGCTATGAGAATCTAGCTATTTTGTAAAAAATACCACTAAACTTAAAAATAATTTTGACACAACTAAATCGAATTTGTCAATCGCGACAACCGGTGTGAATTTTAGTTCATGCCAACTAATTTTATTCCACACCTTTCGCTTGCGATTAACAATAGTCAGATTTAGTTACACAGAGTAATAACTCAGTGCCATCTTAGTGCTGTCAAACTAAAATATATAGTTAAGTTGTATCACTTTAGTCTATTTCAGAATGGTAAATCGTCGTTTGACAGGAATAAACTAAATTTTGGTGATTTTTAGTCTAGTGTAGACGCATATGTGACAAGAGAATCGGCACCAATGTCTCGGTCGAAATAAATCGTGTTGTGAAAAGTACCTTGAATACGTTCCATGTCATTGCTTCGTAGGCTATTTGAGATAGCCATTTTGAGGCTTCGCCTTTCAGCGCCTTGCTGACTGCCACTTGGTGGATTTTCGGAAAAATACAAATCTGCTGTAGCGCACCATGATCTTGCGTCAGTATTTGGTTTGTCGGGATCGAGTAGTTCTTCACAGTAAGCTGGTGGTGACTGCAGCGCCTCAATCAACGCTCCCATGTTCTTGTTCTGCTGTTCGAACATGGCACGCCAGACATTTGTTTCTTTGTTCTGTTCCAACACGAATCCTACTTCTGATGACAGAGGAGGACTCTCAATCATCTTAAGCACTCATCGTTGGTCCTCTTAAGGCGAAAGCGCCAGGTAGCTAGGGAAATTCAAATTTTCTTACGTTTTTTGCAATTTGCAAGTCAGTATTAGGTTGTATGTTGATCAAACTATGATTCGCGACCGTAAAAAGTACGTATTTACAGTAAGACCAGGTAATTCTATTGAATGACTATTTCAAGAAATCTTGACAATTAGGATTATCTAAACTTATGGAGTTGTATTACTGATTTTGATGATTATAATTCTGTATATTTGTTACGGTCGCTAATGATACTTTAATCAACATACAACTTAATACTGACTTGTAAATTGCAAAAAAAATATAAGAAAGTTTGAATTTCGCGCGGATTTGCCGACGGAAGGACACGTAAGTGAAAGAGAGAGAGACCCTTACTGTCACATAAACTTACACACATCAACAGAATCTAGGGATATTTTATATTTCGTCAAATATCTAAAAATCTATGAAGAATTTTCTGATATAGTAAATAGAAGAATGATAGGTTATTTTAAGGTATTTAATAAAAAATAAAAACATTTCATGATTTTTTTGTTTTAATTAAAAATTTTAATTTTTTTAATCGCCGTAGAAATTTAGTATGATAAAAAAACTTCATTTCTTCTTCTAAAACTATTAATTATAATTAAAATTGAAAAAATCTTATAAAATCTAATTATTAATAATCAGTGTTGCCATCTCTTACATTAATTACACATCGACATCGATTATTTAAATTGTCAATGTCTTGCTGCGGTATGAGGTCCCATGTTCTTTGCAAGTGTTCGTAAAGTTGTTGTTCCGTCGTCAAAGGAGACGGGCGAATCTGGGCCTAACGTTACACAAATGAAATATTTATCAATATTTTGTATCAGTTTTTTTGTGGACAATTATTAAATATTAAGTAGTTTTATCATGGCATAAGAAATTAAATATTTAATCAAATTGATACTGACTTCCCTTATTTTCATTTTGAAACAATGTTGCCAGATGATAAAGGTAAGTTAATCGATGTTACAATCGATTATTATTACAAAAATAGAATAACTAATTAATTATTTAAAATAATTTAAAAGTGATTCAGTTTTATTCCTTATTACATAAGTTTAAATAAAACATATATTTTTTAAATAATGGTTTCCTCGTGACACTTCAACGTTTCAATAAAAGTCGTAAAAGTAAATTGATAAATAAATCGATTTCACAATCGATTGTCAATGTTTTAATATACAGGCTACAAAGCGGAACTCATGTCAATGTCAGGTCAAAAACTCAAACGTCAATCATATCATGTCTGAGTTTGCGGCTGTACGTTAGTGGATATTTTCTGTTGTGTTTTCGTGTGCTGTAATAGTTATTATTCGATAAGTGATCTTGCAACGACTTTGGAGAAAGAAAAGAAAGAGAAAGTGTTTTTAATTCATACTCCCTCTGCTGTCATCTCAAACCTCTAGAATCTAGTTGGACGGCGTCTGAATCTTCAATGTGTGAATGTCCTACAATAAATTCAGGTTAACTCTAGTTAACAATAAAGTCAAATAGTTATTTTCTTGAAGTATTACATGAGAACTAAATGTATAACCTTAGCTTAGAGGTTGTTTTTATACAAACCAATATCATCCTATATTTTCTTTCTCCCATGGAGCAGTCGTAAATAATTTAGTTTTTTTAAAATGGTATTAGTGTATAAATAAAATAATGCAGTATTTGTTACTGTAACATCAGGCCCAACTTTCTATGAACTTTCGCCCGTCTCCTTTGGCGGGAAATCTCAAAGCTTTTCTTTGTAACATGTCCCAGGCATAATCGATAGGATTTAAGTCGGGCGACTGTACAGGCCAATCCAAAACTTGAATATCGTGGTCTCGGAGAGCGGCCGACACCAGTCGCGCCGTATGGGAAGGAGCGTTATCGTGCATGAGTAGAAATTCCTGGCCCATTTGGATTCTGTGTGGGACAATAACAGGCTCTACTACCTCCTCGTGGTATTTTTGTGCAGTCGTGCTGCCTTGGATCCAAACAAGCTTGGTACGTCCGCCAAGACGAATTCCTGCCCACACCATGATCGTCCCCCCTTGGTATGAGTTGACCTCCTGAGGGTGCCGTAGACGGCAAACTCTCCCTGGAGTTCTCCAAACGCATGTTCTTCGTGAATCCGGATGAAACCCAAACCGGGACTCATCGGTGAACAGCACCAAAGACCATTGTTCGTCACTCCATGGTAAATGCTCCCGAGCCCACGAAAGTCGCCGACCGTGATTGCCACGTCGCAATGCTGGAACACGCTGCGGTCTTCGAGCATGAAGACGAACTTCATGCAACCTCCTTCGCACGGTTTGGTCGCTTACCAGCAGCTGGTGACCCTCCTGGAGCCTTTGTACTAGTTGCATCGCTGTGATATTGGGTTATCTTCTGGCAGTCATTTGGAGAAATCGATCCTGTCTCTGCGTAGTAACACGATATCTACCCATGTGCCGTTCAGCCACATCTCCAGTACTGCGATAACGTGACCAGAACCTTGATATCACGTTTTGGCTCAGCAACCAAACCGATGACCGATGACCGATTTTTCTGACTTAATTAATAAAGCAACCACGATTGAACTAGCAAAATTTGACAGCAGATTTATGTCACCAGCTCTCTCTTCAAACCAAGGTCTATTAGACGTGAAAACTGTTCAAACTGACCCCAAACACCGCAGTCAAAAGCAAGAGTATAAACTTTTAACGATTAAGGACTTACGAGGGAAGTGCTTTCGTTGTGGAAGTAAGGAACATCAAGCTAACAGATGTCGCAGCATCAAGGATACTTGCAGCAAGTGCAAACGAGTAGGTCACCTTGCTCGCGTTTGCTTACAAACAACACCTGGGAACAACCAACTGGAGCCTGAACACGTGGAGATGCAGGACACGGACAATTCTTCTGATAGTCGATGACACCATCCCCTGGGATATGAATTTAATACGATCTAACAACACAGACAAATTTATGATAAATGTACGTATTAATGAATCGAAACTGAAAATGGAAGTAGATACAGGAGCTGATCTGTCTTCTATCTCTCACAAAGATTTTAAAACATTGCACACTGAATGCAAGATTTACAAAACTAACATCACGATGAGAACTTATACAGGAGAAATCTTCGCACCACTCGGAGTAGCCTACGTTACATGTAAATACAATGACCAAACACTTGAGGGAAAATTATACATTATCAAACAAGATGTTGATCGTTTCTTCGGTCGAGCATGGATACGGGCAATCAACTTGGATCTGGCTAATATAAACGTAGTTAATGCTAAAGAACATCCAAAACTGGATAAGCTACTTTCTGAATACTCGAAGGTATTTGATGGCTCCCTTGGTTGCATACCTGATTACAAAGCCCATTTGACCCTAAATGAAGAAGTGTCACCAATTTTTGTGAAGCCTAGACGTATACCATATGCTCTTATAAGTAAAGTTGATGATGAAATAGCGCGACTGTGCGACAAGGCGGCAATTACAAAAGTTGATAGCTCTGAGTGGGGAACACCAGTGGTTCCTATTGTCAAACCAAATGGCAATATACGCTTGTGCGCGGATTATAAAGTCACCTTAAATAAAGTGATAAGGGATGAACAATGCCCTATTCCGATCATAGAGGACATTCTGAGATGAACGGAGGTCAAATATTTTGCACACTTGATATCAGTCAAGCTTACCTTAACATGATGATGGACGAGGAGAGCGCTATGATGCAAACATTAAGCACACACAAGGGCACATTTAAAGTAAATAGACTTATGTCTGGCGTCAAGGTTGCCCCGAATTTGTGGCAAAAATTTATGGATCGTTTGCTTCAAGGAGTAGCTGGAGTGAAATGCTTTTCCGATGATATAATAATTCAAGGACATTCAGAAGAACAACTTCTTTCAAGACTACGCTTGATATTACAAAAATTACAAGAAAAAAATTTGAGACTCAATAAGGATAAATGTCATTTTTTTCAAGAGAGAATCGAATACTTGGCTCATACTTACCATTGATAAAAAAGGACTGCACGAAAATAGAAACAAGGTGAACGCTATTCTGGATACAAAACGTCCCAGCAACATCAACGAACTGCGGACATTTCTAGGAATGGCTAATTATTATAATAAGTTCATACCAAAAGCTTCAATATCCAGCCCTCTTAATAACCTACTCAAGAACGACATTAAATACGAATGGACGCACAAATGAATGAGATTTCAAGTAAATTAAACAGGAAATCCTCAGCGAGAGAGTTTTAACGCATTTTGATCCTGAGAAACCCTTGGTTCTCGCTACAGATGCTTCACCTTTTGGACTTGGAGCAGTTCTATCGCATCGATTATCGGATGGTTCTGATCGGCCTATTGCTTTTGCATCACGATCATTGACGAGTAGTGAAAAAAAATACAGTCAGATAGACAAAGAAGCGACGTCCTTATTCTGGGGATTAAAGAATTTTTTTCACTATTGCTATGGAAGAAAATTCATACTTATTACAGACCATAAACCATTAACTACGATCTTCAATCCACACAAAACTTTGCCGGCGATGAGCACAATGAGGCTCTTTCACTATGCACATTTTCTATCTGGTTTTGACTACATTATTGAATACCTACAGAACATCAGATGATCATAGCAATGATGATAATGATGATTATCTATCAAGGTTTCCGGTAGATACAGTAGGTACCAATTTACTTAATTGACGTACATTGCGCGTTTCAATTAAATCAGATGAACACAATTGCCGTTGATCGTATAAAAATCGCCGAAAAGACCCAACTCGATGATGAATACAACCAATTGTTGGTAACTTTAAAAAATGGTAACTCAGTGAGAAGATACGGCTACAATGACAACGAACTGACGTTACAAAATGGTTGCATTATTAAAGGAACACGAGTTATGATTCCGACAACCCTGAGACAACAAGTGTTTGAAGAACTACACACAGGACATCTTGGGATAGTAAAAATGAAATTACTGGCGCGTGGATACGTATTCTGGAGAAATTTGGATCAAGACATAGAAGACATAGTTAAAAGCTGTCGAGAATGTCGATTAAAGCAAAATCAACCTGCAAGCGCAGTACTGCATCATTGTGACTCACCATCAAGCCCATGGCAAAGAATCCATGTCGATTTTGCTGGCCCGATTAAGGGTTATTCCTTATTTATAATAATGGATGCTTTTACAAAATGGGTGGAAATTATAGAAACGAAAACAACCATAAGCTCATGGTGTATCCGCCAACTTAAAGAACTTTTCGTGACATTTGGATTTCCGTTTACTTTAGTATCAGACAACGGTCGACAATTTGTTTCAAATGAATTTGAATCATTCCTCAGAGAAAGCGGGGTTGTTTACAAAACCACAGCCCCATATCATCCGGCCACGAACGGACAGGCAGAGCGATACGTACAAACAATTAATAAGGCAATACATAGCATCAGCGCAGGAAATTGATACAGAGTGGCGCATTTTAAGAAATTGTGAACAAAATATCAAAACATTTCCTGATGATGTAGAACTATTTTGGGATGAAGTAAGTTTACTAAAGCGTGGCGATGAAACTCAAATGTTTCCTTTGTTGTCTAATTTCATCTTTAATTTATCACTTCCCTATTCATGCGCTAACGTTGAACGCATATTTTCACATATTAATATTTTGAAAACAAAACAGCGAAATAGGCTGTCTACTGAATCAATCACTGGTCTATTACATGCAAAACGACTCTTTAATACATCTAATTGTTATGATTTTGAAATTAATTCGAAGATGACCGCGGCTATGGCCAAAGAATATTGGTATAAAAAATAATTATACTTAAGTATGCTTGTTATAAATTAGACTGTAAGTTTTTTTTCAATAAATAAACGAATTTGATTGAATATTGTATTTTTTGTCAAATACTGAGTTTGGGTAGGTACAAATATACTGATTTTAGCTGGCAACTCTACCGATCTCGCTCTATGACGTTCGAGACCACTGATGTCACACGAGACCATCTATATTACCATACTCTTTGCACGAGACGAAGGACTCGATGCATAAACAAAATGGTGGACTGGTAATGCCTCAGAACAATAACTAAATATTGTTCTGAGGGTAATGCACCCCATTGGCCCCCTGACTCGCACTGACGTAACACTCAGCGCGAAGTACAAAAAAATCTCAGTTTTTAAAATTGGGTTATTTTAATTAAATGTATACTTCTATCAAGATAAGTTAAAGCTAAATAAATAAATCCAATGATGGCATGTGCTTTTATTGAAATATAAGTTGAAAGCTTAAGTAATCTCGTAAAAGAAAAATATACCACGAAATTATTTTTGTAATACATAGACAATAGCAATTTCATAATTCAATGTTTGACTATGTATTTATGAAACTAAAAAAAATACCACAAAAATTCTCTTACATATTTCTTACTTATTCCGTTTGGGTTGGGTGTTTGGTATTATGAAACTCGACCGAAGCAGTATTAGCGACAGTTTTGAATGACGAGCGATCTCTAATCGCAGTTTCGGGACTTTTTGGTACAAGTCGGATCAACGACTTTAATTTTTTTTCTTATCTGGCGGGGACTTTAGAAACTTCGTTTCGTTCGGCGCGGACAAGTGTGCGTTTTATCTTAAAACCATAGATAAGGGTAAGTACTGCATAAAACGGAACGAATTGACTGCGACAGACGCATGGGACGCAAAGTGTCACAGATTGTTTCATACCAGCAATTTTTGAAGATTTTAAGCATTTTCACTTCATTATCACTGCTAAAAACGATATGAATGAAAGAGATAACCCGTATTTCGATCGACGTAACTTTATGAAAGTAGAACACAACATTGACAGTTTTGTAATTTTGTTTGTGAAACAGAATTTCTTCTTTTGTCAATCGGTTTAAATTTTCTCTAAAATTATGGCGGGTATTCAAGTAGTTACCCCGGATTTTATTAACGTGCATATCACGAAGTCTGACAGTGATGATGCTGCGCCCGTCGAGAGGAGATTCAAGAAAGCGATCACCATCCTGGAGTTTAAGGTTACAATGATTCACAGATTTTTTTTTTTCTCCAGAAAAGTAAAATATTCGTGTCGACCTTGCGGCTTTAAAACGACTCTTCAAACTGTAAATTATCGTCCTCTTAACGTTTGCTTTTTGATATAAAACAGAGAAGGTACCTTCAAAAGTATTAAAAATATTTTATGATTTCCTACTCAATACAAAATTTTAGTCTCACTCGCGAAATACAAGATGGAATTAGATAAATTGATTACGAAATAAATGTACATGATGGCCCTTCCATAATCCAAAATACCTCTTAACACATTCAGTGCCCAGCACCCGACTCCCGGGTCCAACAATAATTCGTTCGTGTGCCCACAACCATGCTCCCGAGTCGTACATATAGATAGTTATTGTTGACATGTGACCATGGCCAGCACCCACCTACCGGGTGCAAATCAAAACATGCCAACAAACAAATATTGAATTATTGTTGGACCTGGGAGTCGGGTACTGGGCACTGAATGTGTTAATCAGTAATTAGTGTCTCGGTAAATACAAGATAATAATAATAATACACGATTGAGTAAAAGAAGACATAAAACTTCTTATCACAGACCAAACTGGAACTCGTTACTGGCGGTTCTGCTGCGACAATGAAGCTGAGGCTCTATGACAAGAAGAACACCTTTATATGCGACATAGACAATGATGAGGCCCTGCTTGGCTCGTACCCCATTGATGATGGCATGAGGATACATGTTGTCGACAAGTTTGCTCTGCTAACCGATTTAGGATCTTCTGATAGTGCTGAGAGGTAAATATTAAGAATATCATGCACATTGGTTTAAGCTGAGCTATGATGTACCCTGGGAGTAAAATCTTAGTATTGTTTTACATCAATACAAATTAAGAATTTAATAGTTGTTATTATAGCCAACTAATCACTAGTAAATTACTAAACGCCTTGATCAAGCTTCTCAGAGTCCTATATCCAGCAGTGGGTTAAAATATATACTATCCAATGGCAATAGATCCCTAGTTGTAGTAACAGGAATTGTGATAGCCACACTGTTTGTTAGGCTTTCTATACTTGTTGCGGGATGTTCGAAAGAGTTACTGTGGCCCCGGAACAGGCAAGTGAGAGAACACGGGTGGGTTTTAGTCAGTAAAAGTCTGATACTTCCTCCCGCTCCGCCTCAAGTGGCAGAAGTCATTTGATGATTTCATATCCAAAAAAAAAAGGCTTTCTATACTTATATTTTGTACTTTGTAGAAGCCAATAATAAGCCTACTTAACACATTCAGTGCCCAGCACCCGACTCCCTGGTCCAACAATAATTTTTTTTGTGTACCCACAACCAGGCTCCCGAGTCGTACATATAGATAGCTATTGTTGACATGTGACCATGCCCAGCACCCGCCTACCGGCCTACCCGCCTACCGGGTGCAAATCAAAACACGCCAACGAACAAACAACGAATTATTGTTGGACCCGGGAGTCGGGTGCTGGGCACTGAATGTGTTAATCAATAGTCAATATTCTAAACTATACTCTATTGGTGTAGGTAATTAACTAAAGGTAAAGAAATCATAAAAAGGGGTTTTGTAGATGACACTTGCTTGTTTACGAGGAGGGATCAAAAAGTAGTGAGAATGAGATAGAATATAATGACTATTGCTAACATATTAAAAAAAAAGTTTTGTCTTGGTCCTGCAAAAAGCTCTCCACGGCATCCATCACCTCGTTATCGTCTTCGTACCTGTTTCCCCTTAAGTATTCTTTCAATTTAGGGAACAGGTAAAAATCGCTAGGCGCCAGATCTGGTGAATAAGGAGGGTGGTCAACCAATTCGAAGCCAGCTTGCTGAATGGCAGCCATCGCAACTGCCGACCTGTGCGCGGGTGCGTTGTCGTGATGAAACAGCACGCCCCTTCAAAGTTTCCCTCTCCTTTTCTCTTTGATGGCATTCCTCAACTTGGGAATTAACCTTTTGAACGCCAGAGCATAAGCGCACGCGCGTGCCCTCCACGCCAAGCCACAATTTCACCGCGTTTAATTTCTCTTTTTTTGTCATCAAATTTCTCTATATCCATGGTATAATTTAATTCGTTTCAAGCAATTAAATATGGACAAGAGCTTAAATATTTAAGGTATACAAATAAAAACACACAAAAGTAATGATTTAATTGTTTATTTCGTGATAAAGTGCACCGCATTTTTTGTCACATATTTGTGTCGTTGGCGTACAGGGCACGCGCTTGCTTGTCACGTATATGTGACAATGGTGTTCAAAAGGTTAAAGCTGCATAATATTGGCCTGTTATAGTGGTTCCACGCTCCAGGTAATCAATCAACAATATCCCTTCTGAGTCCCAAAATATTGTGGCCATAACCTTGCCAGCCGATGCCACGGCACGAAACTTCTTCGGGGTCGGTGATGATGGCCGTTTCCATTGCGAAGATTGCTATTTTGTCTCGGGATCAAAATGATGGACCCATGTTTCGTCCATTGTTACGAAACGATACAAAAAGTTTTCAGAATCTTCTTAAAACTTGTCCAACAATATCTTTGAAATGTCAAGTCGATTTTGTTTCTGACTGCCGGTTAACATTCTCGGCACCCATCTTGCGGAGACTTTTCTCATATTCAAAGATTATTTCAATATGGATTGAATACTTCCATATGATATACCCGTTTCTTGAATTACGTATCGGATGGTAACTCTTCGATCGCTCAATACAATTTTCTCGACTTTCGCAACATTTTCTTGGGTGACTGACGTCGATGGACGGCCGCAACGATGTTCGTCTTCCGTGCTCGTTCTCCCTACTCGAAATTGAAAAGCCCATCTTGCGACAGTGGAATACGGCGGAGCAGACTCTCCTAATGTTGCCTCCAAATCGCAATGAATCTCTTGCGTCGTTAACTTTTTTAAACAGAGGTATTTAATAACGGCTCGCACTTCGTTTTTGTCCATTTTCGAGAACACGTTCCGACACGAAGCAAACAAATGACTACATTAAAAAAAAAAAAAAGAGAATCGAAGATTTTTTTCTTTATTAATATTACAAATATGTATCTGAGCTATGCCTGCCAGTATGTATTTTTTTTCTTACCAAGGAGTATGTCGTTCTCACTACTTTTTGATCCCTTCTCGTAAGTTGTATCCAAAGTAAATTTATTTTCGTTTCTTTTCAATAGTTCGTTTATTAATGTATTATTTTATTCTTAAACTACTCTTCGTAGATGTGCGTGAGCACATTTTTTTAGTTAGATTAATAATAATAGTATAATATAATATTTTGTAACCAGTCTATGGTAAATAGCCCAAAAAGGTACCGTAAAACGGGGTGAATAAGGATGCAGGGGTGAATCGGGACGAAACTTTAAAATTAATTATAACGTTGAAATAATATAGTTTGTTGCCAACAAGGACACTTAATCGTTAATTATAATACAATAAACACATAAGTGTAATTTTTGCCAACAAACTATATTAATTCAATGTTAAAATCCCTTTTAAAGTTTCGTCCCGATTCACCCCTGCATCCCTATTCACCCCGTTTTACGGTACTATGAATAATAAAGTGCTAAATTGAAGAGTACTACTGTGATGTAGCATGACAACTCAAGTGACTGGTATTACGTTTAGTTGGTTAACCACGTCACATGGTTTTTTTTGTTTCCTTTTAGTTAACCACCTAAACAAACAGTATAGTGGAATCTGACAAAAAATGTAAGATAATAGGTTTTTAATAAGCGTATGGTTACTCATTGCTTGCTACTGCTAACTGAGGCTAATGCCCCAACCCAACATTACAATAAAAACGTTTAATACTTACGCTTTTATTTTAGATTCCGTTTATCTGAAGAAGAGTATGAGAAGAAAGGCGACACTGTGCGTTCATTCCTGCAACGCAACCGCCTCGGCAAGTACAATGAGGAAGAAATGAACAAACTCAAGGAGCAGCAACAGAAGGAACTTGAAGATGAGGCTAAGTAATTAAAAATTATAATTTATGATGCTTTTTAGCTGAAGTTGGAACCGAAACAATTTAGATTGCCATCAACACACTAAGAAGATGCTTTTAAATAAATCCTTTGTTCATATCAGGTTGGCACAAAAGTAATGAGACACTTGGTTTACGTTTTATATTTTTTATTATTATTACAATACAAAAAGCTTAGGCAATGATGTAATCACCATTAGCATCTAAGACTTCTTGCCAACGATCCAGCAAAGTTTGCATGCCTTTCACCCAGAACGCTGATGGCTGTGCCTCGAAAAAGTTGTTCAACTCCGCCTCTACATCCGAGAAATCATTAACCTTTTCACCGCCAACGTACACAGGACGTGATGCCTCGCCTAGCGCCAAACTATAAATGTATAACGAAATATATAGTAAAAAGTAGTGATGAGGGTATCGTCCTGTCGATAAATGAGATTTATACGTGTCAGGTTAAGTTTTTATTTATACATTTACGAATATAAATAAAAAAAATATTTCCTTACTTGGTTTTATATTAAAATTTCGTTAGTAAGATAAATCAGTATAAATTATAAGTATCAAGGAAACAAATGCTTAACTCAGAGCTAAATATAAGAAATGTGGTACATCTCTATTTGTTTCATGACATCATCCGTCGACTTTATTTCAAGTCCTTGGCGCTCACATCACGGTAAATTCAATTATGATTGAAATGTCAATATGTTAAATGTCATCTATGGTCTTTCTTTCTTCTATTTTTGTCTTTCCGTTTTTTTTTAACCTAAATACTTCAGTCAGCGTTTTTTTCGTATCTAAGTGGCAGAACTCTGGTCTCTTGTTTATGATAATCTAACATCATTAAACTGTAAGGTAACCATTATAACTTTGTTAAATTCGCACTCCTGAGCCACCGGACATATAATTATGTCACTTATTGAATTCGGTAGGACTTTACAGCCATCGGGTGGGAAGGGGTGGAGGAGGGGGGGATGTAGAACCCCCCCTATGAAGGAAAAATTGCGAAGCCCCCACTTTTTAAGATATGATTTTTTTAATATTCTAACCTAACTTTCAAATTTTCTGCACTATAACTAAAAAAAACACGTAGCGGCTCTAAATTCGTTTCCAAACAATAATAAGATCAATGACCTTTTCAAGGTCAAGGTCAACACCCCAAAAGTCGAAGTTAAACCAAAATATAGTCAAATCTTGGAATATTACCTTTTGACAAGCTCTGAGGTCAAGGGCATCAAAATCAATAACATGTCTCGAAGTAAGGTATGGTCGACAGAGCCCCGCTTCGCGGGGCTCCTACTTCTGAGTGGTTTAGAAAAAAATAACCACGAACTTCTAACCTAACCTGTCCGAGTCGGGGTGCCCCAAGTCCCAAACTCGCTTCACTCGCTCTTGCATCCTAAGTTCTCATTTTATACGTAAACGCTCTCAGCTGCTAGGGACATACGTTGACTATCAGGACGACGACCATGTACAGGAGTATTAGTGTTCTGTGACCATGTGAAGTGACACTTGACAGTGACAACACAAAATGGCGTTGTTTTACGTTTGGTTTCACATACCGGCAATAATCGGTAAATTATTTATAAGTGTTAATTTAATAGCACTAACTTAAATCAGCGAACAATATGTTTTATAACGAAATATGCGTAAAATGTATCTAAATCACTACAATGCGTGTTTATTTCATCATTAATAAGTAAAACATTTTAGTACGTTGACCTTACGTAAAACGAAATGTTTAATGGCGAGACAAAACGTCAAAAGTGACAGGATATTGCAAAATTTTTATGAGTTTGATTATTTTTTTCTCGTAAACCATTTATCTTCGCAACTTAAAACTTTACGAGGGGGGGGGGGGATGGCTGGTAAAGTAGTAAACTTAGCCTTGAATTCTTACTTTTTGATTAATAAACGTAATTATATTATTTTTAGTTATAATTATGTGTCAATGTCCTCCACAAAAGATTCAGAGTCCGGTTCCACACCTTGTAAAATTTTTAACAGCTCATAAGAGTCCCTTATTGTTCTTTATTCATTTTACACTCTCTAAACTTAGTTAATATTAAAATTGAATAGCATTGTTATCTATCACAAGCGAAGTGGAAAGAAAGATGCGTGCGCGCTCACCCGTTTAGTCTTGCACTATGCCAAAGTGACCTTGACAGCCATACGCTAATGACGTCACAGGACGACTTCTATTGAAGCCCGTGGCGCTCGGGCATTGACAACCAACTGTTTTGTAGAGATGGGAATATAACTATTGACAAGGATTGCTAAACAATAACAAAAACGATTTAATTCCGGATCGGCACCAATCTGAAGGTTTCAGAAATTCTTCTAAGTATTTTCCGTTTGTTTAGTAGTCAACTATGTTCATATTTTACGGACCTCAAATTGTTTTCGGTAGTTGTATTTATAAATATTTCAACGGGCGAAATCAAACAGTGATAATTTTCGTGTCGCATCACTGGCCGACTTGATATGAAGTCCTTGGCGTTCTGGGGATATTAAAAGTGTTCGGAGTTTTTGCTTTTAGACATAACGGTTTATTTTGTGCGGAAAAAATAAAATAAACGGTATTAGACAGTGCAGTATTAAATAATAAAAGAAAACAAAGCCTTAAAATAAAGTAAATATATTTTTATAAGATAGTTAAAATGAAGAACTTCATATGAAGTCGTGGCGCTGGTGGCACGAAAATCTAGAACTTCTGTTCAAGTGCTTGGCGGTGAAAAGGTTAAATTGTTTACCCGGCAAATGTTGTTTCAGGGTTATAAACAAATTATAGTCTGATGGGGCGAGTTCTGGGGAATAAGGTATGGGGTAAGGTAAGGTGGGGTATCGTCTCCCAGCCCAAGTTCTCCAACTGTTGGCGAACGGCAGATGCGACGTGAGGTCGAGCGTTATCGTGTAGTAAAACTATATTGACTCGTCTTCGTCGTTTTTTCTTGATAGTAGCAGATAAAGTATCTAGCTCACCAAAGTGGTGAGCTGGGTTGAATATTTGTCAGCGTTTATAGTTTCATTGTGTAATAGTTCATAAAACAGCATGCCTTGCGCATCCCAGAAACAGCAAAGCAGAACTTTTAAGCGGTCCTTTTGACTCAGCTTCGGTTGCGTTTCTTCTCGAAACAACCAAAAAGCACGACGTGTATTGTTCTCGTAATGAATCCATGATTCATCTTCAGTAACCAGATCAGACAAAACCTCTTTACGTCGGGGTCGCAGCAAAAGTGATTGACAGATAGCGACACGGACTGCACGACTGGCGTCTGTAAGGATGTACGGTACCCACCGAGCCAAAACTTTTCGATACCCAAGCTCATGCAGATGGTATTCTACGGCAAGGTAACTGTAGTTAAGTGCTTCCGCTAATTCACGAGTGGTAGTATCCGGATTCGACTGCAGTTCGCGGCCTAAATCGTCTTCATTCACTGCAGGTGGTCGTCCTGAGCGTGGCTGACTTTCAAGGCTCCTGTCTCCTGATTTAAAACGGTCAAACCATCGGGACACCGTCGCATGGCTTGTACTTCCAGCGCCCAATGCAGTGTTGATATTGTCAGCCGCAGCCCGCGCACTGTGGCCTAACAAGTACTCGTATAAGTATAGTGGTCGAACTTATCGCTCGTTCATTTTTCTTCAAACTGACTAAACCCATCGTGAGGGCGGCTTTATATACCCCCACATCACAAGTACCTACCTAGAATGTTATACAACATTCTAGACTATTATCGAAAACAATTAACTTCAAAAAGGAAATGTATAGAGTTTTGTAGAGTATCTCATTACTTTTGTGCCAACCTGATATCAAGATCAATCGGAATATTACACAATATTCCTTTCATTCAAATCTGTGCACAACAGTCGCACTTACCTTACTATATGTTTGTATATTACACGCAAAGAAAGCGTGTGCCGTGGCTTCTGGTTTTTACTTTTCATTAGAGGTAGCCGTAGCTTTGGTAATTTATGATAAGTTAGTTTTAGACCGCGGCTTTGCCTGCGTAGAGGTCCGAAATAATTAATTTCCCACGGGAACATACTTCCAGGATGAAAAATACCCTATGTCTTAACCCAGGTCATGGTTTACTTGTGTGCCAAATTTCATCGAAATGCGTTCAGCCGTTTAGGCGTGAAAAGGTAGCAGACAGAGTCACTTTTGCATTTATAATATTAAGTATGGAATTGTATTACTGTCCTGTTCTTTTCAAGTATTTCATCGTCTTTGGTCCTTAAGTTCTTATACCAGTCTGTTCCATACAGGATAGCAGAGGCAGTCTTGGTGGGCGCTCGTTGCGAGGTGCGCGTGCCTCAGCAGCCGGTCCGCCGCGCCTCCGTGCGGTACAACGGACCGCTCGACGGCGCCAAGGGCCTGTGGATCGGAGTGCAGTACGACGAGCCGCGCGGGAAAAATGATGGATCGTACGTATTCATATTCTTAGATGACCTTCCTTGAACAGCTTTCAAGTGTTAGGCCAGTTCTGCCTCGCTCGAACATATTACGCCATATAGCAAAGGTGTGCTGTATCTATATACTGTATACTGATGTATACTGCATTACTGCATAAAAGTTTTCATCGCCAATTTAAAATTTATTTATTTATTTATTAAAATCTCCCTTACAACTATCATTACAGGTGTATGTACCCAATGCGACAGTGCGGTCATTCACAAATATATACTTACTTATTGAGTACAATTTAAATATAAAATATAATAGGAGTAAAACAACTTCTAACACGATAAGATCTATAACACAATAACATTCTACGTCGGTCATTTTCAAAAAAAGTGTACATTCGTGTTTCGGGTGTGTCCCACAACTTATATTAAATTTTTAAAGAGCAATTTTAATTTTTTAGAAAAACATGATTAAACATTAAGATCTGTGGTCAGTTTCTAACAGTATTCTAGAATGTTGCTGCTTAAAAACACAGTCTTAATACCTTAATTTTCATAAATGTTGGTACTTAGAAGGTATCTATTTTAACGCTGTCCCACTACCACTTTCAGTAAAATAACGTCACTTTAATGTATTTCGTTGACTTAAACATACTAATGTGTTTGATATTTCGGAAAGTATAGTTATATAAGATTTGTTTCACAATTACAGAAACGGGGTAATGTCGAACAAATTATTTAAATAATTTTATCTTTGTGAGGACAGTAACTGGTTAAAGTGGAAAAGTCCCTTCCGAAACCACAATTTTTGCGAGACGATCGCAATAAAACTACTACTATATTTTTTTTTATTTTGATTCGCTACATTTTTAATGCTGCCAAACGGTTTCGTAGTTTCATTCGTCCATTTTGACGGCGATCTGCGGACGACCAACGCGCACCTCAATAGTGGGCTGTTTGACTTTCCGAAACCGCAACCAATTTCGAATTAAGTTTATAAGTTTATTTCTTGCAAATTATTTTAATATCTCTATTAGCTTTTAGTGAACCCAGTTTGGTACTAAGCTTGTTGATTTGATGTGTTAGTTTAAAATAATAAATACAAAACAGGATAAAGTTAGGCTTCCGATACTTCTGTTCCGTAACTAAAACGCAGGTAACGTAGAATTGGAAAGGAAAAGTTTCGGAATGGAATTCTTAGGAAGATGATACATTACATTTGTGTCAAACTACTAAGTTTTTCTGACAGACTAAATTAATTCTTAACGAACATTGAATAAATTGAGTTTTTAGTTTGTGTAAAATAGTGGTTTGACAGTTAAATTTCTATTTTTTGGTAAATATTAAATAACACTGATAGGTATATCGTGCTTAAAATAACACAGTAAATGTTCTAGTAAAATGTATGCATTTTAATAATATTACTATAAATTGCTTGATGTTGCATGAGTAATATTTGTTTGCAGGTTCTTACTTATCTAATAAAACTGGTTGTTCTTGCGAACGTTGATAAATTCCTGAACAAAAATTGAGTTGACTTAACAAAAATGATTTTATATTATTGCAAGAATCAAGATGGCCATGGCTAATCGCTCATTTCCGAATTGCGGAGAAATTTCTCGGATGTGGATTTGTCACCACCTGGCTCCACAAACTTTATTATATCTGATAATACCAAAATGAAGACTTGTAATAATTTGATCTCATTTTCTTGTCAAAGTGTAATAGTCTTAAGAATTAAGTTAATAATCTCGACTAATCGGCCTCATCTAGTTTAAAAAAAAATGTTTGACATGTAAAAGTGTTTGTATAAACCTACTTACAGAAAAAAAAATCTTTTCCGTTATAGGAACAGTCTATTCCGTGACTGTCCCATTTTATATTTTGTTTTAAATATTATTTTTAGAGTGAAATATTATATGATTGTTATAGTTTTTGATATTTTAGAGTGTAATCGTTTGATTATTATAATAAAAAAAAGAGTTCCTATGTTGTATTGTAATTGAGATAAATATCAAAACGTCTTTAACTAATTTTGTCCAAAGAGTAACGTTATGGAAATTAAAATGATGAATACCTATTTTGCTATTGTTGATTTTATTTTTTATCTATTTTGTATTAAAGTACGAAACATCTTGAACTACTTATACTATTTGATGAAATCCAGACGTGTTTTATTTTATTTATATAATCGAAAACTATTAGTTGCGGAATGGAATAATTTTGTTCCCCAGGGGAAGTAAATGTGCTATATTTCAGTAAATAATACAGAATATGACGTTTTATTATCATTTTTCTATAGCTAAAAGATTACCAATTGTAAATTTAAGGCTAAAAAACGACAAAACACAATTTTAAAAAATGCAGCATATTTTTAATAGTGTACACTTTTTCTGAAAATGACCCACGTACATTAACCTATATTAATTTATAACATAAAATATATAACAGTGTCCTTGCGAATTCATTCAAATGACACGTGAACACATCAATTTGGCCATGAAGTTCGTTGATGATACGAACTCCCCGGGTCACAGGTGACGAGTAGGTTGGTCCTGGCTGTCGACACGGCCAGCAGTGGCGGGCGCCGCCTCCACACATAGCGGTCTGGTACGCAAAAACTCAAGCGCTGCAGCACTCCTGGATTATGCTCGATGCCACGAAGTAATTTGACCAGATATGCGACAAGTGTAAACTCCCGTCGCACCCTCAATTCATTGTACCCGACAATACCCAGTACAAATAGAGTGGGGTACATACATCAACGGGTAAAGCGGATATAGCCCATAAACCTTCCTGTACAAGTGGCGCGTAAACTTGTTCTGAACGCGTTCCAACATTGCAGAGTATTTATTTGGCCTCATGTGGAGCCCATATGACAGCACTATGCTTCAGATGACTTCTGACTAGTGCGTCATACAGGACCCTGACTGATGTAATATTGGTGAGGTCTCGTGTCTGTCTCAGTACGAACCCCAAGTTTCCGAGTGCCCTTTTGCAGATCTTGGTTATACATATGATCGCGAAACGACAATTCAGGAGTAACAGAAACCCCTAAATCACGTACTTGTGTGACTCGTTGCATAAGCGCTGCGTTCACCACGTACTCGCCCACGAAGTAGAGGTGCACGTGCGCGGGTGAAATTCACCACCGAGCATTTCGATACGTTGAAGTAGAGCTTGTTCTCATGATTCCATTCCACTATCCTGGTTATGTCCTCCTGCAAGCGTTCGCGATCAGACTCACTCTTGACCTCTAGCAGCAACTTACCTAAGGTCATCTGCAAATAGTAAACAAGTGCCATATCTGACGACCTCCGGCAAATCGTTTACTATTATTATGAATTCGAGAGGCCCTAAGTTGCTGCCTTGGCTCACACCGGACCAGGTGTAATATAGGTCGGATTCACATCCATTATAGTCAACGTATTGCGGTCTATCCTGCATGTAGTTGGCGAAAAACTTCATGTGGTGTGCATCCGACTTCACGTCATATCCACGGTGTCAAATGCTTTTTAACCCTTTAACCGCCTACGACGGATTAATCCGACAAATATTTTCGTGTCCATTTCGCCAGGGTCGTATATTTACGACCAAATATCGTAATGATTCAAGTTGCCCGGCGCTGGGGGCACGACAACTGATATGAAGTCGGGCGGTTAAAAGGTTAAAAATCAAAATAAGCAACGTCAACCTGCACACCAGCATCTCCCGCCGGCACCACCTGCGCCATTAAGTTGAGAAGATTGGTGGCCGTACTTCGCGCCGGCCGGAACGCATGCTGCGCATCGGATACCGCGTACCTGCTCCTGGATCGGGATTTACGATAATATGTCGTTACTCGAACGCAATCTAACGTTAACAAGGTCCGCTCAATGAATGTAATGTATGTACTGTGAAAAATATCACATTTGTATTCCGAAGGGATAGGCAGAGGTGTAATGCACATATATTTGCAAAAAAATGCTTAAACATTGTGATATTTAAAGTTGTTTGGCAGGACTATTTATCTCACAACTTAAATTGTTGATAACTTATTATTGAGTATAGTGAATGTACCCAAAGTGAAGTAGTTCCGATGGCCATTTGTGGACATCTGTTCTACTTCACCAAATGGTGCTTTTCGAGAGCAAATGCAAGTTACTATAAAAAATACCCAAATTGCTATAGGTCTGCCTATAATATTTGAAGAGTTCCCTCGATTTGACCTGGATCCCATCATTAGATTCTGACCTGATGACAATGTGAGAGTGAAAATGGCGGGTGTACCATAGCGAATTAAATTATACCAATTAAAAAAAAAATACCTAAATAGTACTATTTAGTACCTAGCTCTAAAAAATTTGTACCACCTTCAGAACAAAATTATTTCGAAATTAAGGTACACCCGCCATATTGACATTAAGATGGCGGGTGTTCTATAATATTTTATTATATAACCATTACTCATAAAATATAATTACACCAAAAAATTGTACCTAAAAAGTACCTCAAGTAAAAAGAAACACACACTTGATCAGTGGGATAGTTCCTGAGAAATAAAACAACCGTGTTTTGTGTATAAGTAAACACGATAACTATCATGATATATTGATATACAATACATATATTTTACGGATATTTTTAATTACGATTTATAAGCACACGAATAATAATTATTATATTAATATTTAAAATAATAATAATATGTATTCATGTATGTATGTCCAGTAAGATGCTGGTAGGGATCTTGACCGTACTTCCGGGATTGTCCTGATAGCCGTGGAATACCTCTCCACTCCTCTTAAGCACCTCAAGACATGTTGCCCCCTTGTCGCTACGACACTATGTGCTAGCGCCCGTTTCCGGGGGCCCATTGTTGAGTGTGCAAGTCACCCCCTGCCATTTTATCCGTGTATTGTATTTATCACACATTGGTCAGGCAGGGGCCATAGTCCTTCCATAGTTTTAGATAACCAGTCCACTTTAGCCATCCAAACCCATAGCCCAATTTTTTTTTGTCTCCATATTCTGCAATAGTCCTACACCATCCGGGGGTTGTCCTTGGGTGCACTTGCATAGTACGCACAGGGATAATCGTCGGTTAGTGCCTCATTTCCATTGAAAGCGTCTAACGGGCCTCTGCGAGTTGGCTTCGGCCCCTCATATGCCTTCTTAAAGTCCGGGACCCTGGGGTCCCGAGAAATATCAAAAAAAAATATGTATAATAATTCATAATAATAATAAACATAAGTACCTTGGTTGCCTCGTTTCCATTGAAAGCGTCTAACGGGCCTCTGCGAGTTGGCTTCGGCCCCTCATATGACTTTCAAAGGTCCGGGACCCTAGGGTCCCGAGAAATATCAAAAACATAAGTACCTCAACGAGACACGGTTGTTTTATTTCTCAGGAACTATCCCACTGATCAAGTGTGTGTTTCTTTTTACTTGAGGTACTTTTTAGGTACAATTTTTTGATGTAATTATATTTTATGAGTAATGGTTAAATAATAAAATATTACAGAACACCCGCCATCTTAATGTCAATATGGCGGGTGTACCTTAATTTCGAAATAATTTTGTTCTGAAGGTGGTACAAATTTTTTAGAGCTAGGTACTAAATAGTACTATTTAGGTACATTTTTTTGGTAATTGGTATAATTTAATTCGCTATGGTACACCCGCCATTTTCACTCTCACATGACAATGGGACTGGACCACCTAGGAAGTACACCTTTTGAAACAAAAAAGAATTTCTAAATCGGTCCAGCCGTCTCCGAGTAATCAAGGAACGTACCTACATAAAAAAATAAATAAAAAAAGATTTCGACGAACTGAGAACCTCCTCCTTTTTTTAAGGTTGGTTAACAATGGATCTTTTATTTCTGTCCACAGTGTAAACGGCAAGCGCTACTTCACATGTCCTCCAAAGTACGGCGGTTTCGTGAAACCAGTATACGTAACCGTTGGCGACTTTCCCGAGGAAGAGTTTGATCTGGACGACGAGATATAAGCACTCGATACACACAGACATACGTAGTCCGCGAGATTAAGGAGGTTGATACAATAATTGTGTACTAGAATGCTAATTTTAATTGTGTGAAGGTTTGTTATATCATCGTTTGCGGTTTTCGATTTGGTGGACTTCTATCAACTGTTAAGACAAACAGTAAAATTCCAATAAAAGTCAAATTAAATATTTGACAAACTCTAGTCGAGACTTTAAAGCCAACATTTCTAAATCACATAGAGAACTTGCCACTTTAGAAACTAAATAATAAACTAATACGAGAACATTCATACTTTCTAAAATGTCTCCGAAATTGATGAGACCCAGTGAATGCAATGCATCTAGGTTCTGTAAAAAAAGTTTGAACCATGAGTTTTTCTGCCAAGTAACACAATGTTGTATAAAACCCCCTTGCTATTATATTTTTTTATGAGCACTATTAAGCTTGCTGGCGGGCTAAATATAAAAATAGGCTTTAATATTATGACATAAAAAATCTAATAAATAACGCTTTATTTACTTACCTCTATTTATGTGGAGCGACATTGTGAATGAAAATAACGAGTAAGACTTTTCGGAATATCTTTGTGTGCATTATACAATTAGCACTAAATATGGTAATAAATTGTATATTGAAAGAATAATATTATATAAATGTCAATGTTTCGTTTGTTTAAACTTTTTGAATATTTTTGAATGAATTTCTCTATTGATTATGATAATATGTTTAGTATAGCATTCTTAGGATTGGCCAGAAAGCAGTGATCGAAAGTACTTATACTCCATTTACTATAACATTGGACAAATAACGGTTATCACCCTTTCGTTATATAAATATAATAAACTCTTTGTGTGTCTCATGATAAATAGAATGTCAGATATTTATGTCCGTGACTACTGCCGGACCACCAACGCCAATCGCCTCCATATTTGGTAAATAATTAGTACTCAATTGGTACTAATTAGTACCATTTACATTAAAAAAAAGTGCAATAATTTCGACAATAATAATTAGACAGATTTAAGCAAAAATGATCCAACCCACAACCCCAACAATAAGGGTTGGATCATTTTTGCTTAAATCGGTCCAATTTATATCGAAATAACGAAAGGGATAACTGTTATTTGCCTTATGTTATAATAAATATAGTTTTCCTGCTATTTAGGTACCTTTATTACTAAAACCATAAGATCAATGATGCCAGTTCTAGGGATACCAACTATACGGCTGAAGTATTAAAATGCGCTATTATTTTGTAGCTGCAGAGTACATAATGTTGTGTTGTGGACATTCCATGCGAATGAGACTTGTATTTACGATACTCAATCATGTGTGACGGGCACATACATATCTTTGCTTTATACATTTTAGGTTGTAACATTCAATTATGATGTATAATTTTGTAATATTTTTTAACAATAAAACGAAAGCACTGAATTCTAGAGTATTTTATTGAGTACACGTCAAGATGGCGACTAATAGAGATGGAACAAAAACTCGTATTGGGTTATCTCAATACGTGGTCAGGAGGATGATTATACTTCAATAAGGAACAGCGTAAATTATGATGAAGCTGTCAACAAAAAAACAAAACTTAGGTCAGCTGTCATAATAAAATGTGTAAGTTTGTGAATATGTTTGTTACTCATGAACTGCTGAACGGATTTCAAATTGGACAAACCATATCTTGGATTAACGTCTAGAATGCTAGTTAAGTCGTGGGCAACCTAGTCTTAATTAATATTATAAAGAAGTAAAATTGTTTGTTTGTATGTACTTATGAGGTAATTTTTGGAAGTACTGATTACAGAAAATCTCTCTTTTTATGGTATAGTTGACTTCCAGGCGGGGGAAGTTGGGGGCAGAAGCTAGTAGGTACGTATAAAATAAAATAAAACGATTAATCGTAATTTTTGTCAAAGATCTCCATATTTTATTATCATAACAGCTATTTAACCTTTTAACCGCCCGACTTCATATCAGTTGTCGTGCCCCCAGCGCCGGGCACAGTGAATTATTACGGTATTTGGTCGTAAATATACGACCCTGGCGAAATGGACACGAAAATACTTGTCGGATCAATCCGACGTTGGCGGTTAAAGGGTTAAAACTTCCTCCTCTTCAGTATCTCTGGCCGCCAGTTAATAGGATGCGTCTCCTCGGACGCGGTGTCATCCTCGCGGTATATCTTGATGGTCTTGTCAGCTTCTGTCGTGATGAGACGGGAGCCGGAGTTGTCAAACGTCATCGCGAAGATACCGGCCTCTGAGTCCATTGATCCGGGTTGGACGGCCGCCTGTGAGATAAAACATGAACAGTTAAAATTGTTTGCTTGTTTGGAAGAGGTAATCTCTGGAGGTATTTACAAAAGTTGTAAAGCTGCACTATTGCCGAGAGCCGTAGGATATGTTGTTTGGTATAGTCGACGTCGACGAGGACGTAGTCACGGGCAGAAGCTAATTTATCACTTCCTCCGCTTCGTATAACGTACGTTACGTTTAGAACTAAGTTCGAGCGTTATCTAATAACGCCATTTAGTTTTATGGCTAAAAAGTTTAATTCTCATGCTGCTGACGAAGAAAATCACAACATCAAAATCATCAGACAACATTCGCTCTGTGTGGCTTAACCTGGGTCAAATAAATTTATTTTCTTTCGTTACGCAACAAGTTAGAAACTGTTCTATCAACAAGATTAATTATTTGTTTCCCTAAAATGAAATAAAGAGAGCGTTAAAACTCACCTGCAATCTCTGGAAGTTGTACCCAGTCCTCCAGTCCCAGTAGTACATGGTTCCGTTATCGCCGCCACTGACGAGCACCCCCTCGGGGTTCACCGCCATGCAGTTGACGATCGCGTTGTGGCCCGACAGATTCTGTATACAGATAAATGGTATTTATTTCTATAAATTGGTTAAAAAAAACACGTTTACACGTGAACAATAAATTGTTATTTAAAACTAGATGAAGTTGGTGTTTCGTATCCAACTACTCTGCGAACAGGACTATTTAGATATAATACTCTTTATTGCACTCCAAATAAAGGGGAAAACAAACAAAATTAATATACAGGGCCTTTTTAAATTAACTAGCGAAACTTCCCATGATTATGGCAATAACGATATAAATATAAAAATAAAGGCTTTGTAAAATCACAGTTTATATGAATAATAGATTTCTCTCATTAAGCAGCGCTTAAAGCATACAGTTGTGCATTTGTGTCGGGACAAAGACGCGCAGTGTTACGCAGACACGCACTAGTGATGTGCATACTAACCGCCAGAGATGCACCGATGAGCGCCAGTCTAGCGGCTCATGAATAACCGATTACTCCGTACAACACATACAACTCCTTTATCAATCGCTATTAAAAAAAGTTTCGAATTTCAATCACGTTTGTTTTATTGAAATGAATTGCGTGTGACGGTATTTACTTTTGTAATGTGTCACCTCTGTAGACTGGATGATAGGTTTTCAAATAGATTTGAATTCGAAAGAAAAATTGATTAATAAAGTCGATGATCTAGCTAGAATATTCTAGAGATTGATAGGTTTGTCTTCTCGGGTAAGTTTTTATTACTTTTGCGTGTGTATTGTGATCGAGTACCTACCGTCGACCGGCACTGTGTTCTGTCTAAGTACTGTGTACTGTCTTCTTACTACTGCTTCCTAATCGTGATGCTATTTAGTCTGTCGAGTGTATACCGCTCACTACAACTTATTCGTGGGCGTACTGCATAATGTATAATGTTAAGTAACGCTAAGTAACTAGCTGTTTATTTACTCGAAATTATTATGATTTCTGGAAATCGTTCTTTTTATTGCTACTACTTAGATACCATTACGTCTGTGAATGTTCGGCAAGGAATTGAAAAACCCCTGTATAATAAGGGCGATACAATGGGCAACATAAAGTCCAGTTGAAAGCTAGCGTCAGGCACTAGTTTTCATTTATGCTGAACTGGGCCTATTTGGCGCAGCCGTGAGGTTACTGTTATAATTAAGTTTTTTCTGGTTATTGTGTGTATAAAAAAAGATCTTTCTTTGCCAAATCAATATAACAACCTTGCACAATTCAAGTAAGTGACAAATAAGCAGTAGGTAAAGGTAGTTAAATGTTTGTTTGGTATGTATCGGTACATATTATATTGTGTCAATGTGTCAGTGTGCCAAAAACCTGCATTAATAAATTTATTTGTATTATGTACTTACCTGCGAAGCATGTGTGGTGTGACTATAAATGATGGACTGAGGAATGATGTGATAAGGCAACGGTGCGGTTTAAAAGAAGATGTAGTGACAAAAATTGAAAAGAGTATGCTTAGATGGTTTGGTCGTGTTGAGCGGATGAATGAAAGTCGACTAACAAAAGGTATTTACACGGGAGATGTGAGTGGAAGCGCCGGAAGGGGACGCCCTAGGAAGACATATAGTGATCTTATTGGTGATGTTCTTCAGAAAGGTCAGGTGCGTAGTACTCGCAACCGGCGTGCGTGTATGACCAGATGTATGAATGTGAGCGGGGCAAAGGGAGTATGTAGGGATCGTAGCAGGTGGCGTTCTGTAGTTTCTGCCTACCCCCATGGGAAGAAGGCGTGAGTATAGTATGTATTTATGTATGTATGTATTTTCTTTCTTTTCTTTTTCAATTTCTCCCAGAATATCTTACCTGTATAAACTTGCCTTCCGGACACTTCCACTGCTTGATATTGTCGGGTGAAGCTGACGCAAACGTGTATAAAGCCGGGTGCACTACGATTGACCGGACCGATTTCTTGTGGTTTGTTAACGTGCACATTGATTTGCCGGCTGCCAGATCCCAGAGGCGAATTGTTGAGTCGTGTGAGCCGGTTATTATCTGAAAATAAGAAGGTTTAGTTAGTTTTAATAGTTTCGAAAAAGGTTTGAAATAATTAAGGAAGTGATAGCAACATTCGTCTCAACTTTGTTAGTGTCTCACTTTAAAATTTTAATTATAAAAACAAATACGAGTAATATACCACCCTTCATTGTTTTAGAATCACTAACAGTCGAACCCAATAACCTATGTTCAGTAAAAAACAGATCGCTATCGATGGTAGACAGTATAATTCTATCTGTCCTTATGTACGGCCTGTAAATTCCATAATCTCTTTCTCTCGTATTGGGACGTTAAAACCATAGATAGATAGGTTTTTCTATCTTCAGTATGCCAAAACTGGTGATAGATAGGTTATTGGGTTCGGCCGTAAGTAAACACATTCATAATCTGTTTCTTAGGCAAACTGTTGGCCTGTCAATGTCCTGAAAATAAACCAAGTTAAAGATGGTATGGCATGAACGTTTTTAGGAGCGTGTCATTCGGTAGTTTAGATATGTACAGCTACTGTTTCTTTAAATAAATGGACCACCTATTTCTCCCACATCCGCGGCTGAACCTCGCGACAACAGTTTCTCAATACCTGTGGCTCAGCAGCCTGGCACGCGAGCGAGGCGATGGTGTCCGTGTGTCCCGTCAGCGTGTGCACGTTGGCCTTAGTCCTCATGTCCCACACGCGAGCGGTGGCGTCTCGACCTGCAGTGACGAGGACGTCTATTGTGGGGTGCAGCGAGATCGTGTATACAGCTGATAAGTGGCCGTGGTAGTGGCGGATAACCTGGGAAATACAGAATAGCAACAATTTTCCAAAAAATAGGCAGAGTACCTACAATACACCCACATTTCGCCAGATATAAAAGTAATAATAATTTCTTTATTCGGGCCACCACGACCCACAGGGTTTTAGTAATTACTTAAAAACTATATTAGTAAACATGAGAAACAAAGACTAACGACCGCTTTCTATAATATAATTATATCAATCCCAATCTTGATCCCGATCCTTGTCTGTAACCAATCAACGGCCGAGTTTACAGTAAGTTCCATTATACAGATTGACAATCTCGCCTGTGACTGGTTACAGACAAGGATCGGGATCAAGATATAGAAAGCGGCCGTTAAAATTCTCGGAGTTTATGTTTTAAGTCTCATGAAATAGGGCCTATCAACCAGGCCTAAATCCAGATTCTTGGCTGCTACCGAGAAATTCCCAATGGAAAACCCCAATAACACTTAACCCTGTGGGAAAAACAGGCGTGATGTTGTGTGTCACATACACACATTTCCGAAAAATAAAGTAATTGGCGATGCTTGCTGGAACCTAATACAGCAGTGTAGCAGTTTTTAGCAGTGGATGTCTATCACC
This sequence comes from Fissipunctia ypsillon, assembly GCA_947568875.1. Lineage (NCBI taxonomy): Eukaryota > Metazoa > Arthropoda > Insecta > Lepidoptera > Noctuidae > Fissipunctia > Fissipunctia ypsillon. Next base: position 21,842,572 of record OX387643.1, on the reverse strand, counting down.
TGATATGATGATAAAATTAATAAAGAACAAAAATCACCTTATTATATTCTAAGTCCCAGCATTTGACTTGTCTGTCTTCACCACAACTGAATAAGTATGGATGCCTTGAAGACACTTCCAGACCTGAGAACAGAATTACCATGAAGAATTTTCAGTTTAGCATTTGATAACATTTTTCTTTTAAGTGGATCCGCAGTTGTAGCCTATGGAATTCAAATTTTCATGCGTTTTTTGCAATTTGCAGGTCAGTGTCAGGTTGTATCTTATGATTCACGACTATAACAACTATGTATTTACATAATTATAACCATAAAATCTATCAATACCTACATCTCTCTAAGTTACATTTGTTCTGTTTTGATCTGATTTCGGAAATGATGACATTTTAGATCAAAAGAGAACAAATCTAACTTAGAGAGCTGTATTGATGATTTTTATGGTTATAATAATTATGTAAATACATAGTTGTCGATTTGAATTTCGCGGGCTACAACTGCGGATCCACTATGTTCTTAAAGTTACAATAAGGAAGGCAAGTCAACTTACCTCTTACTGTACTAACGTGTCCTGTGAGTGAAACTTTCAGTTTGCCACTTGCCAAATCCCAAATCTTTATTACTCTGTCTGCAGCACCTGAGAAATTAAGAGGACCATTTCAATTCAATTGTAAGGAGTGTTTTATTAATCGTCGGAAAGCCAGTTATGAATTTTCGGATGGTTTACAACAATTTCTAAGGTTTTGTACAGGAATACCATACTCAACCAATGGGGTTTACTTTTCCCAAAGATTTGTCAATAGCGCTTAGTTGAGCTATAATAATGCTGTGGTCTATTGAACTAAAAAAGTAGAATAATTTTTACCTTTAACACCTAATTGAAACTTATTTCTTCAGGTATACATACATTTTGTTGGATTATGATAAATAATAATAGATTGTTTGCCAAATGAGCAAACAACTATTTTAAATGCGAGAGTGTTTCTTTGAATCCAGAGCGGAGCGAAGGACTCTAGAGTAGAATCCTGAGCACAGCGAGGGATTCAAAGTACGTCACTCGAGCTTACAATAGTGTTGCTTCCGAGGTGGACATTCTACTTTTTATCACCCTCTATGAGAAAATAAGTAAGTGCAACTTATGAATAAGAATAGTACGTTTATTTATTTACTAGTTGCGTCCCGCGACTTCGTTCGCGAGGAAGTCGTAAAATACACAATATGAACATTTTGATAAAACTCCCTCGTCTTCCGAGCCGTCGCGTTGCATCGCCCACCCACGCTATTACTTCTTTTTCGAGAATCAGGCTACCAAATACAAACAGAATTTTTCAATTCCGACTTTTTGTTCACAATTTCATGGGTTTTTAATTTTTTTGCGCGGAACCCAAATTATTATTTTTTTCTAAAATAAAAGTAGCATATGGAAGTTACTCCCCGTAACATCAGCTATCAGCTAGTGAAAGTCCCGTCAAAATCAGTCCAGCCGTTTCGGAGATTAGCCGGAACAAACACACAGACAGACAGAAAAATAAAATGCTTTTTTGTTATAAGTACCGTACTTATATACTTTCTTATGCATTTAATAAAAAGTTGTTATTTTGAAATTACAAACAGACACTTCAATTTTATTTATTTGTATAGACATACAATTAGGAACAATAAGACATATCATAGAAATAAATATTTTTTTTTTTATAAAACTAAGTCAAATCCGAATTTGAGTAAACAATTATGATCGAAGGCGGAATGCATTTCGCGCATTTATAATTTTTTTACATTTTTTTTTAATTTGGTACGCGCTTGGTTTACTTTATCAAGCAGCCTGTCACTTGTTCATACCAAAGTTCGTGTTTGATCTCTTTAGCGATCTTTAGTGTTCGTGTTTGGTCTCTTTTACTAACAATATCCACATTTCAAATTCAAATTACTTTTGGTCCCTAGGGATTAAAGAGCTATTTTGGTCCCTGTTTACGAAGAATAAACTAGCTCTTTTTGAATAGATGTGATAAAATCATTTTGACCAACTTCTTTCAATTATAAGATAAACCTTACCTGTAGCAAACCACTCATTGCCCGGTTCAACAGCCACACACCTCACCCAGCCCAGATGTCCAGAGATGACACGGAACAGCTTCCAAGGTGCGTGCCACTTGGGTTTGGGCATCGTGGGAGGTTTCCTGGGCACGGCCAGGGCCCCTGAGGGCGGGGCGGCGGTAGGAGTGGGCCCCGTGAAGGGAACGAGGGCGGCGTCTGAACCGAGGGCTGCTGATTCTGCTAGTTCTCCTAGGGAACATGGGGTTTTCATGTTAGTTAGTGAAATTAAAAGTGGTTTTGTAAAAAAGCATGCTTATTTTTTTGGGGAAAATAATCAATTTCATTCTTTTACTTTTTTGAGAACATAATTACTACTTCTGAGTTATGTTTATGGATATACAAGGTGAAATTTTAATCAGTGTTTATCTCTTAAGGGGTCATCGTACTCATCATTATGAACAGCTTTTACTATGGGAGCAAACCTAAAATCGCGAAAAAAAATCAGCTTTTCCCTACATCTATGTTTGCATAACTCAAGAAAATGTAGGGAACACCTGATTTTTTTTCGCGTTTTCGGGTCTGGTCCCATAGTAAAAGTTGTTCATAATGATGGGTACAATGACCCCTTAAGAGATAAACACTGATTAAAATTTCACCTTGTATAATACCGTTTAATTGGACGTTTTGTCACAACGACCCTGTCTGACCCCACGTTTACTCCATTCAAGTTGGGATACTTGTTTTCGACAAGTCTTGTTAAAGACTTGTCAAAACATGTATTATTAGCTATTTGTTCACACTTTTTACTTGTTTTGTATACAACTAGTCTATACAACTTCTTTTAGGTGTAAACACTGGGTGAGAATGAAAAAGCAAAAGAGATTGCTGGTTGGTGACCAACCTGCGATTAGCATTTGAGAAAAAACATACACATCTATAAACATGATAACAAAAGCTACATAAAAGTATGCACCACTTTAGCATGCAATAGCTCTAAATATAACAACTGTTACACTAATTGTGAACTATACACAAACCATGTGATGTGGATTCATCCCTCGGTTCTGGGCCAATAAAGCCTTGCATATAAGAAGAATAATTGACTTTCAAGTAGGATGTGGTAAATAAGCATGTACATATATTATGATAAGAATCAAGGGGACAGGCTTAGGGCATGTTTACAAAATTAATTCTGAAAAGTTAATAATGCACCACAAGCTGGCTTGATCAAGGCTTAGAACTTACTAGTTTTAAAAGAGCATAAGAGTTAAACTAATGGATTATACCAAAAGGTTGGACTGTAATCTTTCTGCACACGTAGCATGACCATTTCGACCTCTAATCTACGAAGAACAGACAGACACATCTCTTTCTATACAAAGTGACATTTCGTTTCTCCATTTTTGACATAGCGCCACCACGCCATATAAATCCTACAATCGGTCATTTTGTCTATTGTTTCTACAGTAGTCATGCTATGTATGCTGGTGCAACAAAAGGGTCATAATGTCGATTTTATTTCTCCTTCTCTATTGATGAGTTATTTTCGTTAGAGATGATTGTGCAAGAGTTAACAGTGATAAATAGGAATAAGTAAGGCATAGTTATCAGAAGGTTCTATTAAAGTACCATTTTCCATTAACATTGGTATGTTTGGCTGTGTCCTGGCATCTTGTTGTTTGACAGCTTGTGCAAGCTGCACCATGTCCAGTACTTGTCCATAGCTGTCACGAGACTTCACACCTTTTAGAATTTTCTCCCTGAAAACAATAAGTTGAATGCAGCATGTTAGAACCAACACGCATACAGCTCGGGTAAGTCGACCGAATCTGCTCTTCATTCAGTGGTCAGCCAGATTGAGGAAGCGATTTACCAACAAGGCTCCTGCCTGGGCACTTTTATAGACATCGAAGGAGCTTTCGACAAAACCAACTTCTCCAGCATCAGCAGTGCCCTCTCCAGACATGGAGTAGATCAGGTACTAACGGACTGGATTACAAACATGTTAAGCAAACGAGTGGTTCGCCTTGAGGGGGAGCAGCAGTTGGCCATGTTAGCCAGAGGCTGTCCCCAGGGAGGGGTGCTGTCCCCCCTTCTATGGAATTTGGTTATTAATGACCTCATCACCAGACTCAACGCCAAACGCTTTCATACAGTAGGGTATGCAGACGACCTCGCAATCCTTGTATCGGGGAAGGTGACAGGAACTATCTGCAACCTCAGTCAGCAAGCGCTACGTATTGTAGAAAGATGGTGCAGGGAATTTGACCTATCAGTGAACCCCACTAAAACTGAACTGGTCATGTTTACCCACAAGCGAGCATTAGGCCCATTCCGCCTACCAAAACTGTTCAATACAGAACTCCAGCTGGTCAACGAAGTCAAGTACCTCGGGGTTAATTTAGACAGTAAGTTAAACTGGAGTAGTCATTTAGACAATAAACTAAACAGGGCCTGCATCACCTTCTGGCAGTGCAGGAGAATGATAGGTAAGAAGTGGGGCCTATCCCCCAAAATTATACTATGGCTGTACACCACTGTGATCCGCCCCATGATCACCTACGGGGCCGTGGTCTGGTGGCCTCGAACCAAGTTAGTTACAGCCTGCAACAAACTGCAACGCATGCAAAGACTAGCCTGCATGGCAATTACGGGCTGCATGAGGACTACTCCGACTGCAGCAATGGAAGCCATGTTGAGTTTACCACCGCTCCACCTGTTTATACAGCAGGAAGCGACGATGGCGGCGGTACGTCTTAATACACTGAATCTCTGGGGTAAGAGAGTCACACCACACACCGTGCTGCTTGAGGGACTCAACAAGGAGTTCCCCATTACGAAAGCCATAAATGACCGGGTACCCAAACAATTTATCTTTGATAAAAAATACAGGATCCAACTCCACGAGGATCACCGATGTGAGGGTTTGTGCCCCGCGGAGCTGCGCATCTTTACGGATGGATCCAAAACAGGTAGTGGTACAGGTGCTGAAATCTTCTCGGAGGACTTCAACATGCACATAGCCACACCATTGGGTGTCCATAACACAGTGTTCCAGGCCGAATGCATGGGTGTTTCTTTGGCGGCTGCAGCCATCATGGCCAGGGAAGTTAAGGACCACTCGATCCGTATACTCTCAGACAGCATGGCTGTCCTGCAAGCGCTAAACAGCCACACAGTTGATTCTGGGCTAATATACGAGTGCCACCAGCGCCTTAACCAGGTGGGTAGCCATAATAACATAACCATTCAATGGATCAAGGGACACAGCGGCTCGTTAGGAAACGACGCAGCCGACGAACTTGCCAGGAGGGGGTCGAGCATGGCACCAGTGGGACCTGAACCCATCGTGCCACTCCCCTTCGGGTACATATGCACTCTGGTAAGGAAACGCACCAGCGAGCAACACCACAAGCAATGGTCAGAGCAGGGTGAGTGTAGGCAGGCCAAGGAAGCAGTCCCTGCAATTGATGGCCGCCTCACGAAGCGGCTTCTCCGGCTAAATAAACAGCAGCTGCGTATAATTACAGCAGCCATAACTGGCCACGGGTCATTTAATAAACACCTCTTTGTCATAGGAGTCACAGACAGTCCGCTGTGCAGGGCCTGCATGGAGGACGACGAGCCAGCAGCTCATGTGCTACTAAACTGCCCAGTGCTCGCCACATACAGGGCAAAGTACTTCGGTGACCCAGGTACCCTACGTGAGATTGTCGGTAACACCAAGGCGTTGCTGGCCTTCCTTGAGGAGCTGGGGTGGATCGAATAATCGATTTTCCCACCCATCACGCAAAATACGCGCATTGACGTGGAGTTGCGGACACCAGCCCGTGTTACCTATTACCTATTACAGCATGTTAGAAATTCTTAGTAAACAAACAGGATAAAAGGTTTTATTGTAATAATTTTCACATGTTGTGCAAATGAAGTAGTAATGTTAAAAATGAAATAAAGCCTTGAGCATAAGAAAATGTAGAAATGGTTAAGTATCTAAGTGTTTAATGATACTTCCAGAAATTGCACAAATACATAATTATTACACAGTGGAATCTGTGAGCAATCATTAACACACATGTTGATAAACAGTGAGTATGGATTATGGGTCAGAGCTTGGAAAGTTAATTCTATGCAGTGCTGTAAAACAGATTTGAATGTGGCGGCATCGCCACAATGGAACGCGTCACACTGACGTCACGCAAAATCCTGCATCGCGCAAACAGAGTTTACCGCGCGACTAGCATATATACAACATCCCGACATCAACCGTCGGGCAGTAGCCCACCAGACACAACACCCGTCTGGTCGGAGGATCCTCCCTTTTCTATGGAGGATGAGTGAACTTTACACGCTGTTCCTCATACCTCTATAGAAATTATTTTTTGTTTACGTCGTGTTAATATGCATCTTTATAATCTTAGCTCAATACTTACGCTTTTTCATCAATTGGCGGCAACAGTCCTTGGTTAGATAGAAACATATCATGAGATCTCTTCAGAGATCTAAACACCAACGTGTGTACTGAATGTTTTATCACTTCTTCCGACATTTTGGCTGTATCTTAGACTATATCTAGTAGAACAAAGTTAGAACTATATTTTAGTCACTGTTAAATTATCAGGAATAAAACAGTTTTTTCAGATTTTTGGGAAAACTCGGTCAACAAACAGCAACAGCATGCGATGGCTATAGAACACATATACTCCTATGGCGTCATGTCATTGTCAAAGTCGACTGTCAAGTTGACAACCAAAGTGACTTTTTTATTTGGCGTTTGTGAAGGCGTTCGGAAACTTTACTTTTCGCATATAAAGCAAAATAGTATACCCATAGTACTGGCACAGTAGCCAGTTGTTTTTATCAGCCTAACTAATATGCGAAAGTGAGATTGTTTGTTTGTTACGCTTTCACGGTCACGCTGAATCGGCTGAATGGATTTGAATGAAGGAAGAAGTAGCAAAAGAGCCACACTTCCGACTGCAAAGATAAGTATCTCAAAAAATTGCTAAAAATTAGTATAACAAAATGATATACTTGCGGTGATCAATCTTACTGGCTAGTACATAAAAAAATTGCTCTAAATATTAATTCAGGGGCAGAATAATTCTGATCTTAGCTTTAGAATAGGATTAAAAAGCAATTAAACACTGTATTTAATTCATATGCGATTGTTTGAGAGTAGTTATTATACTAGTATACATAGTAACTAGGTTAATAATAACATATTTAAAAAGTATTATTTAAAGTAACACTTTACTGACTATACAGGATGTGGCGTAAATAGTGGTCCAACGTTAAGGGGTCGATACACCATATATACAGCTGTCGCATACCACAATTTGAAACGTTTTTTCCATAGATCTCAGAATAAAATATTTTTCTATTCTTTTTTGAAAAATGTACACGTTGCTTTACTAATGCGGCTGTAATTTCTAAAACAGATATTATTTTATCATATTTTTTTCTGTTTACAACTGTGGAATACATGTGCTATCACATGCAAGTAATTTTGTAAATGTAATTTTATAGGTAATAAAGAAAAATGTATTTATTTCAAAATGTAACTCAAATGTCTAGAAAATTATGTGACTTGGGGTGCGAATGGTGTAAAAAAAATGTACGACACTGTCGGTGACCATTATTTTAAAAAACTTGTTCAATTAATGCAGATTCTAAAATAGTATAATAATAACCGACTCCTTAATTTAAACAAAAGTTGTAGCCATTTCTATTCAAAAAGAGCTGAATTGTACAGCCCAATTAGTAAAGCAAGGTGTAGTAAAACTTTCAAAAAAGAATAAAAATATTTTATTCTGAGATCTATGGAAAAACGTTTCAAATTGTGGTATGTGATAGCTGAATATACGGTGTATCGACCGCTTAACGTTGGACCACTATTTACGCCACACCCTGTATAATCTACTAGCTTCCACCCCTTCGTCCGCGTGAATTTTTTTTTCCCCCAACCCACCCCGTCGCATCGCATCGCCCGTGCTGTTACTTCGTTTTCGCTTAGCGCTCGTTCTTACTTTTTTTCTTTTTGCTCGGCTTCTAAGGGTCCTAGCGTAATGTTACATACTTAAAGCCTTCCTCAAGAATTGGACCATAAAATGCAAAAAGAATTTTTCAAATCAGACTGGTAGTGACAGAGATTAGCGCGTTCAAACAGTCAATAAAAAATAAAATGTGTCGGTAACTAATAGACTAAGCGCATTTTTCTTACTTTAAGCATTTTTATACCCGTCGTAATTTCTAAACCAAAGGTACAAATTAAATAATTCAAAAAGGAATTTACATGTACTTAATCAACCTTGATGATAAAACTATTTATTTGGATAAGAATTAATCCATGTTTATGAAAATACCTTCGCAAGTAATGCATTGTTTATAACAAATTTGATTATCATTAAAAATGTTATAGTGAGCCAACCTTAAAAGATAGACATATGCTATCACGAACTTTTTTTTTGAAATTTTTAAGAGGAACAATCCCGTCATACATGATTTTTGCGTAACTTTAACCGTTTACGCAGCGCACGCAACAGAACCTCGCAAAAGGAATACATTTTCCCCGTTTTTGCAACAATTTTCATTGATGCTCCGCTCCTATTGATCGTAGCGCGATGTTATATAGCCTATAGCCTTCCTCGATAAATGAGCTATCCAACACTAAAATAATTTTTCAATTCGAACTAGGAGTTCCTGAGATTAGTGCGTTCAACCAAACAAACAAACAAACAAACTCTTCCTCTTAGCATAGGTCTTATTTTGTAAAATAATTACAGGTATTACACACTGTGGCGTAGTGCTTTAGGATTTGTGGTTAAGTAGGATATAGGGGTAGTTCGGAAGAAAACAAGATCCTACTTAATAACACGTTTATTAAACAAGAGCACGAGCACAGAATCTAGGGAGTAGGTTCTTAAAGTCTTTAGGGTCTTTCACTGGTCGTAGGATCAGAATAATGTGGGTACTGCCCTGGGCTTTGTCCGCTAGGTAGCACGCAGGACGGCGCACGCAGTCGCAGGGCAGAGTCGCGAAGCAGGCGGCGCAAAGATGCGGCCGTGGCGGTAGCGGCCACGCGGTAATGAGCACGCGGTAGTTGGCGGTAGCGGCCACGTGGCAGTGACCACGAAGTAGGTGGCGGTACCAGCCACGCGGTAGTGACGTGGCGGTAGCGACTACGCGGTAGTGGTAGTGGTGGTAGCGGCCACGTGCCCCAGGGGGTGCAGAGAAGAGCCTGCAGCGCCGCTATCCCAGCAACTCTCGCAAAGGCTCTGTCAAAGCGAGCGGTGCGGTGAACGAGCAGACGTGCCACAGGGGCTAGTGCCTGCTGCGTTAGTGAATTCGTCCGGACGCGACGCGTTGGACCTTGAAATAGCCTAGCAGTCCTAGGCGCCTGGAAGAACCCTGAAAATAGCGCAAGAGCGCCTGTAAGTTCCAGGAAAGATTCCTGCAACCCCCTGCGATGCGTGCAGCGTTTCCCAGCCAGGCAGAAATTCCTATAAAGCCCAAGGCAAAGCGAGGAAGATGCAAAGCGAGAAAGATGGAAGGCGGAGGAACTCACACATCGCAGTGGTTTACAGTGATTCAGGATGAAGTGAGCACATGGAATATCCATGGCCGTAACTTTGAACCGTAGGGGTTCTCGTACATGTGGCAAGGCAAATTAAGCAAGCAGCGTAGCAGCAAGCGGATTGGTAGCAAGCGGCCTGGCAGCAAGCGGCTTGGTAGCAGGGTGGCGAGCATGCCAGCGTGATTTAATAATGAAGAAAAAGCGTAGTAGCCACATGGTTCAATTCAATTCAGTTTATTCAGGAACTATTCAAATTCTGTTTGAAATCATAAATAAGTAAATAAAATCACGTTCATTAAAAATATAAAACCAACACATTCTTATCACAATAAATTATAAAAAGTAAAAAAATATAAAATATACAATTAAAAATTGAATAACATTACTACATACTAATATTAACCAGTCACACATTAACTAGGTAATACTTATCAAATTTTTAAAACGTGGTTATGTCATCGTCTATCGAATACACACATTTCTCCAATAGGAAAGCTTTAAGTCCGGAGTTAAATGAGCTCGTGTAAATTATAGATTTGAAGTCCAATGGCAACCTGTTAAAACTCCGCACTGCTTGATATTGTGGACTATGTTGAACAATATTAAGTTGGGGTATTATTTTGCTTTTAAAATCTTTCCTGCGCGTACTTTCCCTCAACTGTCTCTCCTCATCTGTCTCATAGTATGCAGGTATTTTTAAAAATTCACCAACAATATCAAAATATAGAGGAGTACACAGTAAGAATTTTTAAATTTATGAAGTGTGGCTGACAGCTCTCTACTTATATTTGTGATATCCGGACCATGGTTCGTAACTATTCCTCCAAAACTGAACTCTATATCTCAACCTTGATTCTATTAGCATAGTATACCATTTTAAGGTGTTTTATATCTATTTCATCCCTATACGAATCAATGGCTTGCAACTCCCTTTTCCAAATTAAACATTTGTCAATGTATATCCCCAGAAACTTTACCTCATTAACTATGTCAATTTTAACTTCATTAAGTGCGATCGTCATATTATCTTTATTACGAGCTGTCGTACTAAATAACATTATTTTTGTTTTTTCGGTGTTAATTATGAGCTTGTTACTTTTAAACCAAGAATTAAAAACTGTCAACATTGCATTAACCTTAGCGGCAAGCTCCTGTATGTTGTTAGCTTCAACTATTGCGTTGGTGTCATCTGCAAAAACTGTCAGCTGTGTATCGGGAAAAATTGAATTAATGTAATTAATTAAATCATTTGTAAATAATATAAACAAAATAGGTCCCAAAATCGATCCTTGGGGTACGCCCGCTACTATACCTTGCATAGAAGATTTATTGCAATTGCTATTACCATTAGCTTGCATATTACTAATATCTACATACATTTTCCTGTTTCTTAAAAATGATGAGAAAAGTTGTAAAGTTTTGCCTCTCACACCATAATGCTCCAATTTTGCAATGAGTAATTTGTGGTCAATTGTTCAAAGGTTGAACTTAAATCAAGGAAAATGCCAACTACTCTCTTTTTCCTATTCAATTTACTATTAATATCTTCCACTAATGTATCTAAATCGTCCCCTGTTCCGACATATTTTTGGTATCCAAATTGTCTCAAATGCAAAACTTTGTTTAAATTTAGATGAACTACTCGTACAAGTCTACTCTTAATAATTTTTTCAAAAACTTTGGAAAGAATAGGGAGCAAAGAGATGGGTCTATAGTTTTTTGGATCTGTTTTAGAGCCCTTTTTGTGGAGTTGGATAATTTTTGCTATTTTTAACTATTCCGGAACCTGCTAAACTGCATTTATTGTAAAAAATAGTCAATGGTTCAGCTAATATATCTAAATTATCTTTAATAACTGCTATTGGAATGTCGTCATAGCCACATGATTTCTTATTTTCCATACCATTAACTATTTTCACTATCTCATTTGGAGTAACAGGCGCAATAACCATGTCATTTTGAACTCTTTTAGTGCTTTGTTCAAGAAATATAATATATGGTGATCTAGATTCTTACTATTACTCAAAGTACATTTGTAACTAAATTGATTTACTAATACGTTGGCAACAACTAGGGATTTTCTATAATTTTACCGTCAAATTTAAGCAAGAGAATTTCAGAACGCGGTGCTTTTATTTTATTCGTGCTTTAATTTATAACTTTCCAAACTTTTTTACTTAAATTTCATGAATTATTCTTAATAGTTTCACTATTGTTATTTTTTTGGCCTTAGAGAGTACCCTTCTGTATATTCTTATATATTTTTTTAAATAATTCTGAACACTGTCTTCCAGCTTATTAGTACTGCCAGCATACAGCAAACGTTTCATTTGGCTTGATGTTTTAATGCCTTTTGTCATCCATCTTAATTTGAAACCATTTCTGAGTTTAATTTTTTGTTCTCTCTTTCTGTAACATTTTCTGAAAATTGTAGCAAATGTGTTCAAGAACGTGTTCATTCCCATACCACTCCAATCAATTTCAAGAATTCCTTGTCTAAAAGCTTGGCGGTTTTTAGTGTTAAAAACTCTTTTATTTACAACAATATAATCATTTTTATTTGCATTATCCATTATATTATCTAACAAAAAGTCGCCTAATAGCGCACCGTGTCCATCTGCCAAGCCATTGTGGTCTACTTTTTTTTTTTTTTTGTGGATGGCAAATCATCAAATGACTTCTCCCGCTCTTCGTGTCAGACTTTTACTGACTAAAACCCACGCGTGTTCCTTCTGTTGCCAGTGCCGGGGCCACGGTAACTCTTTCGAACATCCCGCAACCCTGGCTGGCAATGAGGTAGGTTACCGAGAACATTTACATTGCCGGCAGCCACGTCAAAAGGTTACAATCATACAAGTTAGGATGTGGCTACCGGGACATAGATTAACCATAAGAACACAATAAAGTACTCACCCTATCTCAAGGGGTTCGTTGCGTAGGCGACGTGCTGGAAAAATTCTGTCTAAGGTAGCATATTTTATAGCCGTTGAGAACACTGTGTAGGGGTTTGTGCGTTTATTTCAAAGATAATTTGAGAATGCCATTGATAATCAGTCACTTTTAAGAAATCGACTAATTATGCTACAACACGGATGGCAATTTAACAATGGCCCGGCCTCACTCAGGTAGCTATGCATTGGTCCAATAATCAATAGGCATTTAAATCAATTGCAACCAACAACAAGAAAGCAAATGAATTTAGAATGTCACAGATGTTCATTTGTTTAATCTTTATGTCATCTTTATTCCACTTTTTATGGTCGTTAGAGTAGTAGGTATTGCATGATTGAAAGTAAAATATTTTTAAGATAAGTAATACTGCGCCTGAAAGAATATTTGGAGCAATTTCTAAGTATGATAGCCAGTAAGGATGACAATCGGAGGTATGCAATTGATTAATACTCATTTTATCTATTTTTTGAGATATTTTTCTCAGCTGTCGGTCGTGGGATAATTTTCTATGGACGTTGCAACTTCTCCTTTGACAGTGGGACCTGGAGAAGGACATAGCCTACTTTTCGTCCTGGATCGCAGACGAAGTCGCGGGCAACAGGTAGTTTTAATTATAAAGTGAAAGGCAGAAGAAATAATAATATTTTATTGACAAGTACAAAAATTCGTGAATACATACTGTATAAAATAAAATATTCTAACAGTTATTACAGATGTAGTTTATCGATTAAAATAGACATACAGTACCATGTCACATTTTGTGATGAAATTGTGACCGTAATATTAGACTAGTTCTAGAGGCTTTATAGCATATAGGTACAATTGCACATTGAACAAAATAAAAATCGATTTAAAATATAATTTACACGAAAAAAACTAGAGACTACCGAATTACAATTACGTTCGCATACACAGGCTATTTGTATTATGGACACTGATGCACTTCGTAAGCTTGTTTCTAACACCTTCAGTACTACTACATTATTGTAGTTTTTATACTTCTTTCGATCCGTTTTAAATAAACAGACACTTTTGCCTACTCTACTAAAAACAGCAATAGTAATCTACAAAAATCTATTGTGTTCTACTTAGGAAAAATTAATGTTGTTGTGGTTTGTAAGTAACGTCATCAATAGAAGTACGCAAACTAATTATTCTATTTCACTATGTCTGTAATTAATTGTCCCATTATGTGCTAGATGTGGATAAAAGCGTTCTACGTAAAAAGTCCAGAGCTGATTTTAAAACTTTAGTTCAGGATTCAAACTGTAATTGTGTCAGAAAAGAGTGGTCCTCAAACGAGACGATCAACATTCGAGTTTTCGATCGACTGCCAATCGTAATCGATATCGGTAGTATCGGCGACGGAGAATACCGCGCCACTCTCGGTTCAGATGGCCGACTTCTCCGGGTTATTTGCATCACTCACGCGGCGGGAGTGTGGGGCCCTCCTCAGAGTGCGTGGCTGGAGATTCAGGGGAGGTAGGTTCGGGCGTTCGATCCTTGTGGGAGAGGAGACAAGGGGTCGCGTCCCACGGCGAAGGGTGTCCATGCCATTTCGGAAATATTCTTCAGTCCTGTCGCTGTAGCTCTCGATTAGTGGCGCAGGATCTTCGTACTCAACGTTGAAGTGTCGTGGGATGGCCAAGTCTTCAGGTGGCCCGAGTTTGTATAGAGGAGGTTCGACGCACTCATAGTGGTGGTCTTCAGTTTCGTCGTGCGGGTACGTATCAGCGACGAAGTGCCGCGTGCCGCGCGGAGTCAGCGCGGCCCACAACACGCGCGAGTCAATGGCCGCACCACCGTATAACGCGTTGGAGCCGGAAGCTTTACCAGTGCCGCCCTTACACCCTCCTCGGGCCCTGTCGAGAAAAAACCCATGAGATTTTTTCCAACTGCAAGAGAAATAGAAGATACAATGATTATTAGGAAGAAAGAAGTTCAAAGTGGACCCTGGACCCAGAAGAAGGAAGAAATAGATATACAAAGTTAGTGGTTCCGGTTGTTTTGATCGTCGAATTGGTCTTCCTAGTCGATTATAGAAAACTACTCACTCTCTACATTTGAGCAGGAACAGGGCCAGTAGAGCAGCAATGCAGAGAACAGCGATGCAGCAAGTGATCAGTACGAGGAACCACGTGTCGTCGTTAGAAGCAGGCTCTGCAATAAGTTTTACAATAATCTGTTAGCTATTGTTGTTTATGCAACATTTAACATTATTTACGTGGTAACGAGAAATGGTAGCCCAGTGGTAACAGCCGCGACTTACGAGTTGTAGGTCGTAGGTTCGAACCCAGACAGGCGCTTTACTTTGTGTAAATTATTTCATCACCTTTGCTGTCACAACGGTGAAAGAAAACATCTTGAGGAAACCAGAATGTCCTAGAACCAAAAATTCGAAGACATGTGACATGTATCAAGCCGCGCCGGCCCCGCGTGGTGGATTAAGGCCCAGTTCCTCTCACCGAGAGGAGGCCTGTGTCCCAGCAGTGGGAAAATGATAGCCTGATTATTACTACGTGGTAAAGTTATCTTTTGATAGGACCTCACTGAATAATAGGTAACTTATTGATATTGTATCAAAAGTAGGAACCTACATACCCACGTGGAGTTACCAGTAGGTAACGGGTGTATCTAATTGAAAAAAATGCGATGACTGAAAATACTGGGACTCATGATCATCGGTTGGATATAAAATGATGACTGATACAAAATTATATTGTTGTTATGTTTATTAACACACTAGCTTCCGCCCGCGACTTCGTCCGCGTGCAATTTCTTGTTCCCCCGACCCACCCCCGTCGCAACGCATCGCCTGCCCGCGCTGTTACTTCGTTTTCGCTTAGCGCTCGATCTTACTTTCGTCTTTTTGCTCGGCTTCTAAGGGTCATAGCGTAATGTTACAAACCTATAGCCTTCCTCAAGAATTGGGCTATAAAATGCAAAAAGAATTTTTCAAATCCGACTGGTAGTGACAGAGATTAGCGCGTTCAACAGTCAATAAAAAATAAAATGTGTAGGTAACTAATAGACTAAGCGCATTTTTCTTACTTTAAGCATTTTTATACGTCGTAATTTCTAAACGAAAGGTCCGATTCGAATAATTAAAAAAGGAATTTATATGTAATTAATCACTCTTGATTATGAATCTATTTATTTGGATTAGGATTAATACTATGTTTATGAAAACACCTTCGCAAATTATGCATTATTTTATAATAAATTTGATTACGATTAAAAAAGTTATAGTGAGCCAACCTTAAAGGATAGACATATGCTATCGCGGACTTTTTTATTAGAATTTTTTAAGAGGAACAATTTCGTCATACATGATTTTTGCGTAACTTTAACCGTTTACGCAGCGCACGCAACGGAAGCTCTCAAAAGGAATAAATTTTCCCCATTTTTGCAAAATTTTTCATTGATGCTCCGCTCCTGTTGGCCGTAGCGTGATGTTATATAGCCTTCCTCGATAAATGGGATATACAACACTAAAAAAATATTTTCAATTCGAACCAGTAGTTCCTGAGATTAGCCCGTTCAACCAAACACACAAACAAACTCTTCAGCTTTGTAATATTAGTAGGTATAGAAGTATAGATTCGCTGCGTTACGGGAAGTATTTGGCCGTAATTCTTTTCGCCGTGTGTGGCAGCTATTTTTCCTAGCCTTGCTCCCAGTGCATAGGTGATAAATCTAAGTTCCCGTTAACAAAAGAAGAGATAACTATATTGCCGACATTCTTGCTTCAAGTGAAGTCAAGAAAAAAATGTACGGGGAGTATTTTTGCGTATCGCACGCAATTTTATGTCACAATTTTTATGTCTCTAGTGCGCTAGTGGAATTATTTGGCCATAATCACAACCCCGTACCTACGCGCGCGACGCTTTAGTTAGCCGTAGTGCTGTGCCTAGTGCACACGCAATCACAACCCCGTACCTACGCGCGCGACGCTTTAGTTAGCCGTAGTGCTGTGCCTAGTGCACACGCAATCACAACCCCGTACCTACGCGCGCGACGCTTTAGTTAGTCGTAGTGCTGTACCAAGTGCACACGCAATCACAACCCCGTACCTACGCGCGCGACGCTTTAGTTAGCCGTAGTGCTGTGCCTAGTGCACACGCAATCACAACCCCGTACCTACGCGCGCGACGCTTTAGTTAGCCGTAGTGCTGTACCAAGTGCACACGCAATCACAACCCCGTACCTACGCGCGCGACGCTTTAGTTAGTTGTAGTGCTGTACCAAGTGCTATAGAGTATTTCGTTGAAATAAAAATAGTGATAATGGCTAAGATCACATGATGCTTAGCAAATAAAATCACGGCATAAAAACAGACTTAGAGTTACAAAGAAAAATTTTAACAAAAGAGCAATTGCACAAGTTACTATAAAAAAATACCCAAATCGCTATAGGAGTGCCTATAATATTTGCAGAGTTCCCTCGATTTCTCCAGGATCCCATCATCGGATCCTGACCTGATGACTATGGGGCCACCTGGAGAGTATACCCTTTTGAACAAAAAATAATTTTTCAAATCGGTCCAGCCGTCTTCGACTAATCGGGAACCACACTTAAAAAAAAAGATTCCGACGAACTGAGTGAGAACCTCCTCCTTTTTCGAAGTCGGTTAAAAATAATTTATAGCCAGAGTGCATCTCATGACAATTCGAATAAGCCCAAACACGGCTAGGATACATTGTTTTATTACGGAGTTCCGGTGCGTACCTTTCGGCTTCATCATCAGATCAGTTCGATGGTACCATTTTCATCATCACTATTTATTTAAATTGGCTTCGTCATTGTCGCTTAACTATCTTAATCGAGATATCTTATCGCCACCTGTGAAATACTTATCATTGAGGAGTTCCCGTGACCATCTGTGGCCTTCTTCATTAGTTCCACTTCACCAAATGATACTTTCTGAATGCAAATGTTTGACTTGTTGTTGAAAATATCAAAATCACTATGTGTTTGCCTATAATATTTGAGAAGTTCCCTCAATTCCTCATGGATCCTGTCATCAAAACTGGACTTTGATAAAAATGGGATCAATCTGGAAATATGTCCTTTCAAATAAAAAAAGAATTTTCCAAATCGGTTTATAAATGACGGAGTACTGAGGTAACAAACATTAAAAAAAAACAACCGAATTTATAATCTCCTCCTTTTTTTGAAGTCGGTTAAAAAAGAGGCAGATTTATGTTTCTAGCGCGCGCGTCGTGAGGACTCAAAAACGTCCTAATTGGGACGTTTTGTCTTTAGTCCGCGCGTCCAGAAGGGCGACGAGCTAAACGCTGTATCATCACGAGTCACAATCAGATTTCAAAAGTCGGTGTCTATGAACGTCACATATCTTGTGTTTCTGGCACCCATAACACAAGTTTAATCTTAGCTTGGGTGCCAGTGGAGTAATCAGTGATTTATGCAAGTATATTCTCATAGAATTAAGTTATTGCCGCAAATTGTAAAATTGGAAATAAAGTTATTTTTATTTATTTTATTATATTTATTGTGTATAATAAATATCATTGAAGCCAGGTGAAATGTTGACATGGAAAACACTGTGTGCATTCTAAATAGAGGCAAATTAACTACAAGCCTATTATATAAATAAATTAAAAGACAACATACGTATCTCACCATGTCTGGGTAGCTCATGGTATTCCACGCCGGGGAATAGCGAGTTCTCCTCGTTGTTCCTGTGAGGGGGGCACTTGGATGCCCTGCATGGTGGCGTGAGGTTGGCAGCACTGGCTAGGAAGGCTGGTAGAGGGGGAGGGGGCATGTGCAGGATCGAGTCCGGCGGAGGCCCGAGGGACAAACATTCCGCTCCGCATGACATGCTGGAAAAAAGAAAAATAAAAAGCTGGAATTTGAAGAATTTCCAGGCATAAACACAAAACGCGAACTAGGCAATTTGATCTAAAACGGTAATGAAAAGCAGTTTTGTTTGTAATTTTTAAAATGTTTATTGGCAAAGAATGTTTTCTGTTATAGCTTGATAATCTTTTACACAAGATTCTAATTAGAAAACTGAGGAAACCGTATAAAAATGTTTGAAACAAATACATAAAAGAAATAGAACAAGTCCAACTCGATTGTGTTTCTAGAATGCCTTTGACATTAGGTATTAGTATCAGACTGTTTTTTAATAACTAGGACTAATGAACGACTAGTAAGGGCTACCACACAAAACTGCGATGCGATACGATGCGAATTCCCAGTTTTGTGTGGGAGCCCTAAAACACAAAATTATGTGGTTTTATTGTTGGTACCTACTATTTATCTATTCTATATTTAAAACACGAAATAAGAGATAAAGTATACACCCACCTAATTATATCAATTGACTGAAATAACGAACTGACAAAATAAGTATAAAAGTTCTAGGAGTGTTTGTAAATTATTGGAGTTTCGTAATCTTTGGCTTTGATTATAACAGGCATTTAATTAAATTTTAAGTTCGCTGTAAACCGCTTTGTTACACTTACAGTCTAAAACTTATTTCTACACAAGTAGGTACCTAAGGGTGACACTTAGCCTCCTACTTTTAATTCAAAATGTTCATTTAAATTAATGTTATTAATAAAATCGATAGAGTACCCTTTATATACGATAATTAGGGCATGGAACTGCTGTTTTCTTTAAATTTTCAGCACCTAACTAATATTCTAGCATAGCAGAATTGTAAAGAAAATTTGTTAAGTACAAGAAAATAATTATTTCACACAAAGAAAATGAACATACGAAAAATTTTAGCATATTTCATCGAATATCAATGAAACTCGATCTACACAACATGCAAATCACAACCATATCAATCAGACTCACTTTTTAATATTATTTATAGAATTTTCACACAAAAAAGATGCACTTTACACCGTTCTCCTATTACACTTGCTAACAATTTGGTCCATGAGATGCAGAGCGCAGGCGCGAATCTGTACCATGACATTTACTAACCAACAACCAACACAACCATGCATGCGATCAAGTTAATTCCATTGCTGGTTAATTACAACATAACAGTCACCACGTAGGAACAAAACAATCGATGGACGCTAAAGCAGTAGCTTCACACGACATTTGACATTTACAAGTAGTAGCACAATAACGGGTACATTATTGATTCACGCAAGCGCGCAAAGGGATTCTCGACCCTCGAATTAAGGGTGGTAAATAAAAGCTTTTAATCGAAAGCACTGGTATATCGTTGTCTCCCTCTTTTGTAATAAATCTAGGGTAAAGTAAAGAGTGTAAATAATTATTGGGTTTTGATTTTAGAAAATTGAGAATGATGTGGAACCCTTGTTACTTAATTAGAAGGTATTCATAGATAACCTCATTAAAGCAATGTAAATTTTGAAAAGGGAGTTTAAAATCTTTACCACCATTATAAAAGTTCATTAAAAAAAAACACAGAGCTACGACTCTGAATATAAAACAAAAAGCTTTAAATCAATAGGCAATACAAGACTTTCTTTTGCCTACAGTGCGGCCGTCAAGAGAATGCGTTTCATGACCCCTGTCAACTGGAAGATTTCTAGTTGCAATAAGGATCAAATTCACAAAACACATATTCGTTAGTATGAAATGACAGGTGTCAAGAACGCATTCTCTTGACGGCCGGACTGTAGAGGTCTAAAAGTAACATCAATTTATTGGCAGCTTTTAAGTACCTAAAGAAAACAATTCAATTTACTTTTGATCTGTCAGGTTTTGAATTAAGAAACACAATTTTATTATAATTATCTTTTGTTACGTTACCCACCAGGGCAGCCATACTTAGATTAAAAGTTAGATAAACCCAGGATAAACCCTAACTATTTTAAGAAGCTTGTTTGAGCTACGTTTCAATCAAAAATACAAAAAAACTTATAAAAAAAAAAAACGAAAAATTTGGGGCCAAGAAAAGCTATGTGTAGGGTCACGCTCAAGGTTTAACTTAACCCAAGGGTCTGTCCTTAAGTTACCGCAAAAATGAGGGGTCACGGCTTAACGTGCTTTCCGAGGCACGGAGGGGTCTTGATATGTAAAGATGGTCACCCATCCACGGACCAACCGCGGCAAGCGTAGCTTAACCTGATCGATCGACCCGTGCGGCTGTTATTTTTTAGCCACAAGCCCCCACAGTTCTATCTACAATGTAATAATATTATAAAGCTGAAGAGTTTGTTAGTTTGTTTGTAGCCATTTTTATGATATCTAAGTAAATATGATAGAAACTACAGTTACTGCCAGAAATAAATATTAAGAATACCTATGTTATTATGTTATGCGCTCATGCGCTGCCGCTTCATGTGCACTAAAGTGTAAGTGTAGTCTGGTTACAGTTATACTCCTCGTCTCGTCTAGGTGAAAGTCAAAGTCAAATGATTTATTTCAAGTAGGCCAATAAAAGGAACTTTAGAACGTCATTTACACGAAAATAGAATTGATTCTAGATGCCCCTTCCAAAATATAGTTTCGTATGGAGAAGAATGGGCAAGAAACTCCATAATTAAGTATTTGAAAATGTTAGAAGTACAATATTTTGTTTGCATTAATTATAACTATATGTGAAGACTAGCTGTGTCCCGCGACTTCATTCGCGTTGATGTCGTAAGATACACAATATACTAAAATAAGAGCCAGATTTTAATAAAACTCATTCGTCCCTCGACCCGTCGCCAACCGTCACGTTGAATCGCCCGCCCGCGCTATTACTTCATTTTCGCTTAGTGTTCTTTCTGACTTTTTTTTGCTCGGCTCCTGATGGTCTTAGCGTGATGTTAAATAGTCTATAACTAACTATCCTCGAGAACTGGGTTACCAAATGCAAAAAGAATTTTTCAAATCCGACTTTTTGTTCATAATTTCATGGGTTTTAATATTTTTGCGCGGAACTCTAATTATTTTTCTAAAATAAAAGTGTCCTAAGTTACCCGCCGTAATATCAGCTGTCTGCCAGTAAAATTGATCCAGCTCTTTTGAAGATTAGCCGGAACAAACAGACAGACAGGCAAAAATGTTAAAAATTGCTTTTTTGTTATAAGAACCGTTTATACTTTCCTATGCATTTAGTAAAAAGTTGTTATTTTGACATTACAAACAGACACTTCAATTTTATTTATTTGTATAGACTAAGTATCTATCACCGATTTTGACGGGACTTTCACTGGCAGATAGCTGATGTTACGGCGGGTAACTTAGGCTACTTTTATTTTAGAAAAATAATTAGGGTTCCGCGAAAAAAAATTAAAACCCATGAAATTATGAACAAAAAGTCGGATTTGAAAAATTCTTTTTGCATTTGGTAGCCCAATTCTCGAAGATAGTTATAGGCTATTTTACATCACGCTACGACTCATAGGAGCCGAGCAGAAAAAAAAAGTCAGAAAGATTATTAAGCGAAAACTAAGTAATAGCGCGGGCGGGTGGTTCAACGCGATGGCACAGATTACCAGATAGATCACTCCATACAAAATTTTCAACACCTACTGCTATAATAGCCTACACCGAGTCGCTAGACGCTGCGAACGAAAATGTACCTAACCTTACAAGCGTAAAGTGAGTTTTGCTTTGTAGCTGCGCGCCGCTGCGTGGTTATGGTGAATTGCCAGGGCTGCCTTTTTCGATAAAGATGAATGCTTTCTAATGTTTTAGCATGTTTAATTGTTAAAAATACTTATGAAAGACCAAGGAATATTTTTATGCTAGGCAACTATTTAGTATTCTGTGACCACACCTCGAAACTGCATTTGTAAGACAAGTAAGACACATCGTACGCTACGTGTAGTACCCAACTATTTAATAATCAGTGACGTAACCACTCCGCATGGCCACGAATACGAATGAAATACGAAATGGAAGAAATTGAAAACACGATTAATTGATTTGTTTGTTCATTTACACAATTAGCGTAATAGGTAACTACTATGCTTCTAAACTATGCACAAACCTGCGCTGGCGCCATATTGTGATGTTATGCACGCTATTCTAACACTTGCACGCTTTTAAATAAAGAATAATCTTTTGAACATAACAATAACAAGATAATAACGATAATAAATATTATTGAAAATTAATTTGCATAAAGTAGACTTATGCTAAACGTAATTTTCAAATGACAGTTGACAAATGGAGGTCATTGACATTTCTATTCTTATCTCAGACGCATAGTAGAAGTAATTACGTACCTACCTATAAAATACTAAACAAGAAACATGCAAATTTAAACAATATACCTATTTAAAATATGACAGTAAAACTATATCAGCAGGTAAACTGAAAAAAGATAAGTTTTTATCTCTTCTTTTGCTGGATCTACATCCATCAACTGCACATAATACACCAGAACTAGGCATATCATAAGAAGTTGAAACTAAGCACGTCAGGTTGACCGAAATACATGCGTACGTTCGCACCTCGCGGCTGTCAGCAACCCACTGAGAAATGGGCTGCATGCGGCCCGGCGGCCGGTAGGTAGCGCGCTTAAGTACATGATGTGATTTATCTGGTAATCTATGTCGACGGGTCAGGGGACGAGGGAGTTTTATTAAAATGTGGCTGTTATTTTAGTATATTGTGTATCTTACGACATCCACGCGAACGAAGTCACGGGGCACAGCTATCTATACAAATAAATAAAATTGCAGTGTTTGTTTGTAATGTCAAAATAACAACATTTTACTAAATGCATAAGAAAGTATAAACAGTACATATAACAAAAAAAGCAATTTTTAACATTTTCGTCAGTCTGTCTGTCTGTCTGTTTGTTCTAGCTAATCTCCGAAACGGCTGGACCGATTTTACTGGTAGATAGCTGATGTAACGGCGGGTAACTTAGGCTACTTCTATTTTAGAAAAATAATTAGGGTTCCGCGCAAAAAAATTTAAAACCCATGAAATTATGAACAAAAAGTCGGAATTGAAAAGTTCTTTTTGCATTTGGTAGCCCAAATCTCGAGGATAGTTATAGGCTATTTAACATAACGCTACGATCCTTAGGAGCCAAGCAAAAAGAAAAAAAAACAGAAAGGACACTAAGCGAAAACGAAGTAATAGCGCGGGCGGGTGATTCAACCCGACGGTTGGCGACGAGTCGGGGGACAAGGGCGTTTTATTAAAATGTGGCTGTTATTTTAGTATATTGTGTATCTTACGACATCTACGCGAACGAAGTCGCGGGGCACAGCTAGTCTACAATAAAATTACTATACTACAATATGTAAAAAGTATTAGTACACGATTTTTCCTAACATTTTAGTAACACTCGCTCGCATACGCTTATGGTAATACTCGCTTTATCAATATAGCGTATGTCTTCGTTAGATGTTTGTAACCTACTCTATAACTATTAGAGGTCCAACACTTTTTGACATCCAATCCTACACGTGGTACTAGCAAGCTGCAATTACAGTCAAACAAGGTCAGCCAATGAAAAGAGGCTTAAAGACAAGGTACTTAATTAATACCAGCACGTGAAATTACACTTCATATTGCATGTTCAAGCACTAGACTGGTGTTAGTGCAGGTTATTACTTCGCAATGTTGAGGTCAGATCGTGAGGAAGGCGTGGGAGCTGAACTTTGTAAAGTTATTAGCATGGCAGGCACGCTGCTGATATGACTGAACTTGTTGAGATTACACGTGTGGTGTCAGTAATTGAGAGGAAATAGAGTTTTAAAAAACATCACGCCTTTATTCTCCGGGGTAGGCAGAGTTGTATTGTAAGGTCAGCGCGCACATTACCTAACAACTTAAATCGTCCGTATATTCAAATCCCATCTGTCATTCTTTGACAGTGCCTATAACACGGAAACTTGATGTAAGGTGTCAATTTGCTTAACAATTAATTTCCCTGGGAATGCAAGAACGTTGCGCCAGTTATGTAGTCCCATGTAATAGTCATCCAGACCGAATTTCGGCCATGACGACCCATCTCAGGGGAGACCAACCTTCGGCGCGGGAGATATTATAGTGCACAAGAGTGTGCGCAGACAGGTGCAATCTCTTTTCCCTCACTCTCATAGTCCCATCTAATAGAGGACCCATTACCAAATTTCGGAAGCTACTGAGAATTTCCTTACTAAAAAACCCAATAACAACGCTCGACCCAGGGAGTGAACCCGGAACGCACGCTTAGCAGTCCCGCTTCCTAACACTTCATATTCGAGACATAATTCCACTTGACTGCAGGAGCGGTTAGGAGAAGGCTATTTCTTGAGCTGTTCTCTGTCTATTTATTGTCCGCCTTGTTCCACACACTGCTGAGTATTGGTCTCCTCCCTTTTGTGCCATGCTTGCCTGGTCTGTGCGAGTCTCAACCATGTCTTACCCGCGGTCTTCTGATTGTCTTCCACCCATCTGGCTGTTGGTCTTCCAACACTCCTAACGTCTCTCAGAGATGCAATAGATCAAATTGGTGAAACGGGCAAGATAAGGAAGCAAAATTGAGAGCCGATACGTTTTCTCTTTATTGTTGTACCATCTCAAAGTCAAACTCAAAGCATTTATTTACTTTTGAATTTTCAAGGACCGACTGCTTAATCGCTCAGTCAGAAAGATGAAACTAGTTGCGATTCCAAAGCGTAGTAGATGCCTAGAAGAATGGGCAAGAAACTTCATGGACACTTTTAAATAAAAAAAATATTGTAGCAAGATATTGGTTATATCATTCTTGAGTCATTTCATCATCTCTTGTCGTAGGTTGGTGATCATACCTTATGCCAGTGTGACGATATTAACTTTGGATGCTGTAGAGCGGAACGCACCAGAACCATGTGTAGCGGAGATCTCCTAACGTGGCCTTCTTTTGCCCTTTATTTTCTCCTGAATTATTTTACATAGAGTTGACTTAATTTCGTTGGAAACGAGACTGAACAGAGTTTTTAAAATAGCGCAGGGAATGTCCTTGTTAACTTTTTATAAATTCAATAACTCACGAGTAAACGTAGAAAGAGCACCTAATCAAAGTACCTTTGTTTTTTGCTCTCATAGTGCAGGAAGTTCACTAAAACGCGCCCTAATTACATTTCCGAAGCTCTTCATGTTTGTCTATAAAAGTGTAATTAATTTGTATTGTGCGTGAATCGAAAAAGGCTGCTTCATCGTCATAATCTGCCTAGACTTTTCCCAATATGTTGGGGTTCGCTTCCAGATGATGCTGAATAGGCTGCTAATTATACTGAGATAAAATGTTCCATAGCTTTATTAGATTAAGCTATGTTTTTGGAGGTTTTCCTTTCTTTAGTTGGCCACTTTGTATGTTATGCTCTGCTCTCTACCATAATTTAAGGACATATTTCATTATAATGTCCGGCGCAACCTAGCCGGTAAGCCCCACTGTGCTGCCTCGCTACCATCCTGCTGACTGGCTACTATGCCTACCTCGACTGACTACGAGCATGAGCTATTCTTGTACAGTTCATGCCGATACGCATATGAGAGAAGTTGACATGCGAAAGAGCGTGGTGACTGACAGCCAGCCGGCTAATCTATCGATTACCCACAATCACACTGAAGTCGGTGCAACTTTCTGGAACGTTCAAGAGCAATAAGCGCAGGCCATAAAGCACGTTCAATTATTGCCATTCAAGAATTGCATGCAAGTGTTTACATCCGTGCGATTTTCATAAAATGGGATACTATAATCGAATGCAAGTATGCGGTAGGAATAAAATTCCATGCGACTTACACCAAGGCAATTTTATTGCAAGGCGATAATTGCATGCAAGTTTTGCCTCGTTTAAACACAGAGTTGCACAATTGATTCAAGTATTGCCCGTATTTGCGCTGCCAAAGACCAACAATTCATTAAAATTTTATTGAACGTCTTTTCAAGATTTATTTAACTTGTTGAATTATAGATAATTTTTTTGCCCTAATTGAATGTGATTTTATTGTACGTGCGATTTTATTGTTCATGCGTTTTTATTGTACATGCTGTTTACACATATTTCTACCAGTTTTGAATGGCAATAAACTTGCCCGTATCGTGCAACAATTGTACGGGTTGTTTAGATGGTGCCAGTCAATTGTTGCGCCAATTTTATGGTAACCCACAGGCAATAAACATGCACCGTGTAAATGGGGCTTTAAAGTGCGAAATACACATTGACCTTTGTTTGTTCTCGTTACACCACGGAGGCATAAAAACTAAAAAAGGTTTGTGTTCATCAAAACAAAATTATATAAAGTTAAGAAACTTTCCATCACAAAGGAACTTTTTGTTAGTATTGAACATGTTAGTATTCTGTACCCTTTTGTGATGGAATGAGGTTAAACATGCTAAAAGTAAAGATTTTCCGTATAGGTAGGCTTATTATAAATTATTATAAATAATTACTAAAAATATATGCAGAAACATTTCCTCTATAAAAAGGTATCTTTTGACTTTTCTAAGTACCTAAGAGACGGCACGATGATTACTTACTTTTCTTCGCTTAACAACCTATTTTCAGTTAAATAATTTTCCTAAAAATTCCCACCCATCGAAATGCCAACATTTTTAACGAAAGTTCGAAAACAACCGCGAACAGCCGGTGTTCTCATAAATTGACCGAAATGAAAACAAACATGGCAAGCCGCTTTGGCATGACGTCAACAAGATGGCCGGTTCATTGATAACCGCTGCGTCGCGCGTCACATCCGCGCGCACGGCGCATGCGCGCAGTTATATGGCCATTGATAGAGAGTGGAGCACTTTGGAACTTGCGGAAAGCTTTCAATACGACTTAAGTACGATTTTAAATGTTTTACACGTACGACTTTTTTTACTTAAAACATTATTTTGTCAACTATTATTATTATTCTCTTCTTCTGAGGTAAACCTAGTAGCAACGACTTACATTTTCCTTCTTCGTAGATGTTGGAGTAGGCAGCATTCCACATTTCGACAATTATGTCTCATGTCTCAGAAACCCAATTGAAAATCTATATAGCAATTTTCTCGACCTGGGGATCAAATCGAACGCAGAACACTATGCTTAGCCACTCGTACTTGTAACTTTTAGACAACGAGGCAGAGACTCAAAATTATTTGTTATATTTGAGCTATGTATCGTGTCGGTGTCGTTCCATTTAAAAGAACTTTTCAGTACGAAAGCAGCCTCTTTCGTACATGAAATATAGGCTGTATGTCGGCTGTATCAGATGCCGCCCTTGCCTCCGACCGAACGGACGAGCGTTCGCGACCACAAACCGCGAACTTCATTTCAAATTTCGTATACCGAACGCTTTTACCTTATTAAAATAATTTGTTTTCTTTTATTTTTTAATTACGTATTTTTAGTACCTACCGAGACTGTTTATATTCTTTGGTGAACTTTGAACATCATTTACGGGAAGCTCGGTAAGTTTAGTTTGTTTTCATTTAGGTATAATTATAATAGATATTAAGATAGTTTTAAGTTATAATAATCTTGATCGGCCATACTTACATCATGAAGGTAAGTATAACGTTTTTAGTAAGCTAAATAACCAAACGCTAATAACGGTAGTTAATTATCGTTAAGTTAATTTTCTATTACGTTTATCCGACAAGGTGCTGAAAATACTGACCAACGTAAGTCAAAGCAATATGACACGTTATATAGAACTTTTCGGAGTCACTTTGTACAGAGATTTCATGGTCTACGGCGCGTAGCAAATTAGCTACGCTTTCGGTGCTACGCGCTACGCCACTCGCGTAGCTGTGCAGCGTTTTATTTTTGGAAATAAATTACCTGTAATTTTTAAATAGGTTACATTACAGTTATTTTTAATAACGTTGCTGATGTCTAGTTTTATTTGAAAATACTTGTTTGAATGTTTCTAGAAACAATTTCAGTGGCCTTCAAGCCTTAATGTTTTTTTAATTGTTATATATTTCTTTGAAGGTTGTACCCTTCCTTCTAAAAGCAATAACAAAAAGATTTCTTTAGTTTTTTCTTCAAGGTTCACGTCTAAATGGAATATGATGAATGAATAAGATATTAAACGTTTCTTTATAAGGGGCGATGATAAATATGAGCGATGATAGCTTTGAGCCCGTAATCGATTCTGTCATTACAACTAGGTACACGTTTGAGCAAATAGATGACTGTCATTACGGAGCGATAAGGCTGCCAACAAATTTACTGCGCGACTTTTCTATTTTTTTCGAAGTACCGTACTTAGGTGCATGTGTTTCTTTGTATAGAGAAACGGCCAGCTCTTATGGCTGCTTCAGTGGACATGCATTTTAGAAGCAGCCAGGGCCTAAGCAGTCTACATTTGGATATGGTGCTGGAATGCAGTTATGGAATGATATTAAGTAGATTTTGATCACCATCTATATTATGTGATACTCTGGTTTCTTTATAACATAACATAACATAACATCACGCCTTGTTTCCCCGAAGGGTTAGGCAGAGATGTAACCTATTATAGTAACACCCACGTTTCGCCAGTTATGTTTATGGTTTCTTTATAGTTTTACGAATATATTATAATTAATATTGTAGTGAAGGCGGTAATGGTAAAATAGTGTATACTACTGAAGGAAACGATATAACGCTAGAATGCACAACTATGTTAAGATATCGTATCATAACTCAATTTGGGTTAGTCAGGGGACCATTGAAGTAAACTGACTAGGCATTACACAATGTGCGTCTGATGCAGACCGAAATTAGAATTAGGCACACCTACGTAGGTATATTAGAATGGCCATTTCGTGGGGTGAGTTACAGAGGGTTATACTGGGTTAGTTTAAATTAAAGATAGTTTTGTTTTTTCGTGGGAAATTCTCCATATTTGACAGAGTTTTTCATGGCAAGGCAATGTTATGGGCATACCAAACAACCTAAAACGTTCCCATTGCTGAGACATAGGCTTCCTCTCTGGAAGTGCGAGTGAGCCATAATCCACCTCACGGGTCCAGTGTGGGTTGGTGGATGTCAAAATATGTTGTTTTAGGACATGCCGGTTTCCTCACGATGTTTCGCTTTACCGTTTTGAGAGCAGTTTTGTCATGTGTATTCGAGGCAAACTAGCGTTCTGGCCAAATCCCAGAGGGGTTCCTTGTATATAGAACATTCACCCATACACGTAGCCATGCTGCGTGACCGTTTTACGTCCCTGTCAGTAAATCAATCTTTACATGGCGCTTGAGCTACGGACATCAAGGATGACGTCCGTAGCTCATGTAAAGATTGATAGCGCCATGTAAGTATTGATTGCTATACCTAATGTATGAAAGTAGAAACTGTCAAACATTAGGTATAGCATGTCATTGTTAGTTCTATTTTTACCCAGGGGTATCGTTTTACCACTGGGTAAAACGATCTGTCTGTGCTTCATAACCCAGTTACAGAACTGGGTTATGAAGCACAGATAGGCAGTAGCTCCATGTAAAATACTGGTATTCAGTTGCATCCGGTTAGACTGGAAGCCGACCCCGACATCGCTGGGCAAAGCTGTTATTAGCTGATAAGAGTAACAACTGACGGGCCTGTCTTATTTTGTACATATTAGGTACTGTAGTGACCTGACACGATACTATAGGCAGGTCACCACGTTGTCTGTTTGGTCTCGACTCCGAGGTGTGTTGGTGGATATATGAATGAAGTACATGGAAGCACTGGTATTACTATTTATTCGCTTATATATATGAAAGCACATTACATTGTTGAGGGCAAAGCTAGCACTGCACTCACTCTATATAAAACAATTTGACTATATGTCATACTTCGAACCTATTCTAAATTTTAATAAACCAGTGTTTGTCTTATCAGCCAATGTCACAATCCGAGGAGGATTCAAGTGGAAGGCCGGCTCAATTAAAGCCTCTACAGTACTTAGTAGACTGTGATATAACTCACACCCAGCGTGACACAACTCACACCGACGCGACAGGTGGCACAACTCCGTTGTTGTCAAGGCACGTGCCGTTTTATTACGAACGTGTCGGCTTTCTCACGAGATTTCACTTCACTGCCTTCATATTAAGACTTTTTGAAACGGGAAGGTATTTTTTTTCTTGTTATTCAGTTGAACAATGAAGATGGTACATCATTGACAGTGGGTATTTTTGGTAAGCCCATTGATCGCTTGATATATTACTGCCATATTTGTGGAATAACTTTTTAGTGGGTGGGTCACTTGTAATTTTATACAAACGGAACGGGCCCTCGTATCCTGTCTTGTGTGGCCCAATGGTAAATTCCGGAAAAGGACTTGTCAACGAGAAAATATCGATTTGTAGCGTGGGGAACCCGATATCGGTTAGAAATGAAGCACAAATATTATGATATCGTATACTTTATTTTTATATTTTAGTAATTGTTTTTAAATCTTTCAAATGACTTTAATTATTATAAATTAAATATATGTTAGAAAAAATATAAGTATTGTAATAGATAGTGTTGTTTTGGCCCAAATTTTATATATGTTCTGCGTTCTTCCCCTTTATGGAAGCAGCCACATCTGTTGGACAAAATTGACCAAATTATTCGCAGCACACTAACATCCATTTTAAATGTGGCCTTGGACGACCGAGCGTGGCTTCAAGCCACACTACCCATCCGTTTTGGCGGCCTCGGCGTCCCCAAAATTACCAGTATGAGCTTACGAGTTGAGTTCCTGTCCTCTGTCCACAGCACTGAAAAGTTGACCGGGAAAATTTTAGCTCCCTCCCTGGTTGACTCTGAAGTGCCGTGCTTGAGTGATGCGGTGAACGCCTGGATAGCGGCTTACCCGGATACAGATCGGCCCGTGAACCCATCTTCCCAGAGACAGTGGGATGAGCCGCTCTGCAGGTTGGTACGGAATAATCTTATCAATACGTCCACCAATACTGCTAAGCGTGCCCGCCTGCTGGCTGTGGGTGAATGGGAGTCGGGCCTCTGGCTTCAAGCACTACCGTCACCCAACATAGGCACTTTGTTGGATGACTCCACCTTCCGGCTCGCTACTTTTCTGCGTCTGGGCGCTCCTTGCGGGGCTCCACATCGCTGCCAGTGCGGTGAAGCTGTCGCCTGCCTCGGACATCATGGCCTGTCTTGTAGTAAGAGCGCAGGCCGGATAGCACGGCACGCCAGTATTAATGACATTATCCGTCGTGCTCTTGTCACCGCCGTGGTGCCAGCTGTTTTAGAACCCAACGGCTTGGCACGCGACGATGGCAAGAGACCAGACGGACTGACCATAACGCCTTGGAAGTTAGGCAGGCCTTTGGTGTGGGATGCAACACGTGTCGACACCCTTGCGCCATCCCATCTTCCTAGTACGGCGGGCTGTGCTGGGGCGGCTGCTGCAGGCGCGGAAAACCTCAAACGGCGAAAATATTCCAATCTTTTTGGGAGTTATATGTTCGAGCCGTTTGGGATTGAAACACTAGAGCCTTGGGGTCCGACTGCCCACTTGGTTTTTCGAGACATCGCCAAGCGGTTGGTCGACTCTTCACGTGACCAAAAGGCTGGCCTATTTTTTGGCCAAAGAATCAGCATCGCCATACAACGTGGTAATGCTGCCAGCCTTTTGGGCACTTTTCCTGTTGACAGCGATGCGGACGAATTTTTTGATGCCCTATGATTATATGTTTTTTTTTTACATATGTACATATTATAATTATTATTTTAAGTCTATTAGCTTATATATTATGTAAATATTATGCTCCGAAATAAAAGGAAGAATGTTGTGATATTAATATCTAGTAGGTATGCAATATAATGTTAACTTGAAGTACTTAACCTAGCCATAAGTTACATACTTGCTGCGCCCTAACAGGGTCATGTACTCCTAAGTTTTAGCCTAGTCTGTATCTGTGTGTACCTACATTGTGCAAATAAATAATAATTATAATGATGTTTTTAGGGTTTCGTAAGACCGAATGAAGAACGGAACCCTTATACACTCGCGAGCAACCAAATCAACTCAACCCCATACATCCTGCGCATTCTAAGTAGTTCTTTTTTTCAAAAAGTTCTTATCGCATTTATCAAAAAGTAATTTTTTTATAAGCCAGACGTTTCAGCTTTCAGATGAGTATTAAAATCGGTTTAGTTTTTTTCGAGTAATTTTTATTTAAGTCGAAATGCATGATAAGGAGTTGAGTCGATTTGGTTGCTCACAAGTGTTATAGGATCACTTGTCTCTGTCCGTCTGTCACAGCCAATTTGCTTCGAATTTAGTAGACCGATTAAGTTGAAATTTGGCATACACATGAATTTCTGTAACCCAAACACGGACGTATAACGTAAATAAATGAATTTTGAATATGGGGGTCACTTTTAGGGGACAAATTAGAAAAAAAAAGTTTACCAAACTGTACGTCGTGACTTATCAAATAAAAGGGCTTACTATGAGGATCTCAAATATATTTTTTTAATAGTTTTAAAATGAACAGTTTTAAAGTTATTTAGGAAAATATGTGAAAATTTACCATTCTCCTTATCTCCGAAACGAATGAGCCTAAAATTTTGAAAAGAAAATACAGAAAATAGTTCTGTACTTATAGATTAGCGGAAAACCTTACATTTGCAGTTAGAATGTATGGGAGAACATATTTCTCAACTACAATGTTAAGTTTGTTCTTGGGATAAATTCATCCCCGGTTTTCATTAAGAAACATTAATTATTGAAAGTTTTATATTCATGTTTCTTATCTGATATAATGATTATTTATTTATTCATATTTAATTCAGGCACATTACCCGTAATTGGTTAGTATTACTTAAACTATGTTAGTAACCTATGATTATGATAGTAACCTATTTATCAAGTTATTATCGTTACTTTCTTGCCGTCATTTTAATTTAGATAAATTCTCACTTAGTTCTAACTAACAGTAGTCCCTTGCCCTTTGTAATTTATGTGTTGCTTTTGGGACTAGATAAGTGCGAAGATCTCCATTACATTACCACTCAGGAGTTACACCGAGTTGAGTAAAACCCTTTTATATTACTTAGGATATTTTGAAACAACACCACATATATAATAGGTATTTGTAAGTCAAGTTTATATGAATTTACTTTCATATAAAAAAGAAAGAGAAAAATACGGAGAATATTTATTAGAGAGTTTTGTTTTTTATGGCAAATGGAAGGCATGTACAAGCCTGGAGGTTTCCGGCAAAGAGTATGGCATCTTTACTTCTACTTACCTAGGGTCATATTAGAGACTAAGGAATGAAATAGAAATCATTAATTTGCTTAATATAGGTTTACAGATAAGATGGATTTTTTATAATAATAACACCATACATTACACCTTTCGGCATGCATAATTTCAAATAATGGAATGTATATAAATCATAGAATTGAATTAAATTTCTTATTACAACATTATTATTAACTCTTCTCAATGGTATTTAGAAAAGACAGTAGGTAAGTTAATCTACACATAAAACAATCTAACACATAGATACTAAATATACATTATCAAAAATATTATATATTATAAATATTTTTTTTGACATATTTCGGGACTGCATGGGGTCCCGGACCTCTGCTCGACAGCCACCGACAAACTCTGCTTAACTCCGGTTGACGAGCGTTATGTTGTAGACTATGTCGAGTGCCGAATGGTGGCGCTGGCGTCCCGATTAGTCAAACGACGACTAACGTATTTCCGACATTATAAATACACGGATAAAATGGCAGGGGGTGACTAGTATACTCAATAATGGGCCCCCGAAAATGGTGGCTAGCACATAGTGTCGTAGCGACAAGGGGGCAATATGTCCTGAGGTTCTTATGAGGAGTGGAGAGGTATCCCTACCAGCATCTTACTGGAATACTTCCTTCCTCCGAGCACGTTTGCTCTTGCGAAACTCCACTCAAGCCGGCCAATAAAGGCAAGAATGAGGTGAGAGCTCTGTTCCTCGTCAGTGCTCACTCTGGTCGGTCAATAAAGTCAAGCCAGAGATGAGGAACAGGACTGCCCTGCGGGTTATTAATATCATATTATTATTTATTATATTATTTTTTGTTTACTTATTTGTATAGTTAGTGATAAGATGTGTGTATATTACGATAAAATATTATAGTAATAGCATAAAAATAACATGGAATATTCAACTACGATAATAAATTAATAAAAATTTATATACAAGAAGCAACATTTAATTACAAGTTTTGTCATTTAAAAAATCTTTTATTGTGAGTATCATTTATCCATTAGCAGTTTGGTTAACTATTTTTTAAACATTTTGATAGGAAGTTCTTTTATATTTTGAGGCAATTTATTTATTATATGTGACAGGACCCATTGACAAAATGTTATTCTTTAGTAGGGACGTTTTATGACCCCTGTGTAGTTTTATATTGGGACCTTGTGCGTTGTCGTATATCAACCATTGCCGTAAATAAGTGCTTATTTGATCTATTTATTTATTTGGTACACCATAATTACTACATACAAGGATTTAACAGAGAACAAGACAAAATAAAAGTCCTGGTATGTATGCTTATTACAGGTCAGCAGCATTCCAAATAAAGACAACGATGGCTACTTCTAATAATATATACAAGTATGGTAATGTTAAACATTTTAGGGCCTGCATACTGATTGACAGGTTTCTGTTTTCTTAAGACCTGTCATTAATCACACATGCCGGATCCCCTGTCGATATCATGTGCTATCAACAAAATACTTACCGACAGCGGCTATTCAGTTATAACTTGTATAGCCAGGTCAATCCATGAATAAACATAGATCGATCGTAAAACACACCCAAACAGTTTACTGAGCATTAATTTCAGAACTTTTCGATGTAAGGACACGTTCACACTTGAAATTATTTGGTTAGTTAAATTCTGTTCGGAGCTTTAGGAGGGCCGTGGCCCGTGAGGTCCTTCTCTAACATAGTCTACAAACTGAATAAACTTTTGGAGAAGTGCCTTAAACTAGGATAGTCATATCTAGTCTGTCTCTAAAGTGTCTGATATTGTAACAATAACTGGATTTTCAGCTAAACGTGTGTCTATTTTAAAATATTAGGAACTAGCTCTGCCTCGCAACTGCGTTCGCGTGGAAGTCGTGAGATACACAATAATACACAAAATAACAGCCCGCCCGCGCTATTACTTCGTTTTCGCTTAGCATTCTTTCTGACTTTGTTCTTTTTGCTCGGCTCCTAAGGGTCATAGCGTGCTGTTAAATAGCCGTCCTTGAAAATTGGGCTACCAAATGCAAAAATATTTTTTCAAATCCGACTGGTAGAGCCAGAGTATTATTTTTGCATGGGTTTTAATTTTTTAGCGCGGAATCCTAATTATTTTTCTATAATAATGGTAACCTAAATTACTCCTTGTAGCACATTGTTGTAGCTATCTGCCAGTAAAAGTCCCGTCTAAATCGGTCAAGCCGTTTCGGAGATTAGCCGGATCAAACAGACAAACAGACAGACAGAACTTTTATAAATTGCTTTTTTATTATAAGTAGGTGTAGGTACCGTATATACATTTAGTGAAAAACTGTTATGTTGACATTACGAACAGACACTTCAATTTTATTTTTTTGTATTGGTGTATATATATTATATTGCTTCTTTTTTTATA
The DNA here is from genome assembly GCA_947568875.1 of Fissipunctia ypsillon. Lineage (NCBI taxonomy): Eukaryota > Metazoa > Arthropoda > Insecta > Lepidoptera > Noctuidae > Fissipunctia > Fissipunctia ypsillon. Next base: position 21,806,510 of record OX387643.1, on the reverse strand, counting down.
TAAAAATAAATAAAATTGATGTGTCTGTTTGTTCCGGCTAATCTCCGAAACGGTTTGACCACTTTTAATAACAATGGAACTACCAGTCGGATTTCAAAAATTCTTTTTGCATTTGCATTCTTGAGGATGGTTAGAGGCTTTTTAACATCACGCTGCTTCCCTTAGGAGCCGAGCAAAAAACAATCAGAAAGAACGCTAAGCGAAAACGAATTAATAGCGCGGGCGCGCGGGCGATGCAACGCAGCGGGTCGAGGACGAGTTTTGTAAAAATGTGGCTGTTATTTTAGTATTGTGTATCTTACGACTTCCTCGCGAACGAAGTCGCGGGGCACAGCTAGGTTAAAATATACCATGTGGACTTACTCAGGTATACGAGAAAATATAACCCCCCGAGTATTACTGAGGAGTCGTTACCTCCCAGTTTGTTTGGAAGGGAATTAATTAACTGTATCATTTGCAATGCTAAACAGTCCACTAGCAACATTAATGAAGATTTAGTTTTAATTCAATTAATTCGCGACTCGCAACAGATTTTGACGAACAACGTTATTTTTTGAAATAACGAAATCCTTTGTGATTTGGGAGACTCGTAAAACGTTTAGTTGAAGAATGATGAGATTGTTAATTGTATTATTTTCCGCTTGTTTGGTTATTTGGGTAGATGTTATACGAAAGGCTGCGTTATTTGCCGTCTTTGGTCTTTATGTAGAACATAAGGTCGCGATGAAAAAAAAAGACTACCTCGTTGCTTTAGTGGTCGTAAGCGCTATTGCGGTGCATGAGGTCCTGGGTTTGATTCGGGTCGGGCAAAGTGTTATTGGGTTTTTCCATCTGGAATTTCTCAAGTGATAGCCCGTGAGTGAATTTGTGCCCGGTTGATGGCAATAGGCTCGCCCCCTATTACATGGGACTTAAACATAACTAGCGAAATATTGGTGTACTGGTAGTACACCCCTTTTTTTGGATGGGTAATCATCAAATGACTTCTCCCGCTCTGGGTGGTGTATCAGACTTTTACTGACTAAAACCCACCCGTGTTTCTTCAGTTGCCACGGTAACTCTTTCAAACAACCCGCAACCCTAGCTGTCATCGGCCCTAGCGGACTCCGTCAATAGTGCTGGTAGTACACCCCTGCCCAATTTTCGGGGAATACAGGCGTGATGTTATGTTATGAAAAAAAAAATTGTTTGAACCTCACTTCGGCACAATATTTTTTTGCTGCAATTTTTTGTAACTTACAATTTTTGCCCACAATTTTGCTCGAGAATTTGACAACTACTTGATTGATTTTATACGATGAAAGTTGCCTAAAGTACTTATATTCATATTGGAATCACAAACTGTCCCAACCTACTACCTTCGAATTTAGTATTTCGAATGAAGTGTGTGAGTTGGTGTTGTCAATTCGTACCTCACAGCAACAAAAAATAAATCTACTCGTTCCTACCTGTATAAAAAATGGTAGACAAATAAATCTGTCTTCAATAACTTCTTGAACCCGGTAGGTACTCCGCGCTCCACTTACTCAAGCTCGAATCCGAAGCTGCGTAGTGCCGTCTTGACTTGCAGACTGCTCGTTAATATTTCCATCGAGCTCTCATAGCCGATGAGTAGAATAAATAATGGGAAATAAAATACGCAACGATCCCAATACCTTCGTAACGAAGAGGTTCTGAGAAATATATTTATGAAGGAAACGGTGGGAAGAGAAATGAGATGATGACTTGTCTTGAAATTGTGGTAGCTTCTCAGATTCGCGTCGGATTTGGTGTAATCTTATTCCTACACTCATAGATTAGAGACCCACACCCTTTTCCCATGGGGTTAATCTGAATCTATAGAACGTTATGTGCTACGGTCCTTATAATAAATTATATTTATTTCTGTAAATTGGTTAAAAACTATACTTTTACAAGTCAAAAATGTATACTCTATAAGGTTCGTCCATATCTTTCATAGATAGAAATTCGTCACATCAGTCACCGAAGGTATAATAGATAAATAGTAGATAATAAAATCTAAAGGTAAAAGTCCATCTGTGGTAGCACAGTGGTATATACCACGATACATAGGTACCTTTGTATGATTGTTACTCAGTATTCCTAAAAGCATTAAAGCTGGAATAGCTTCGTATGCGGCAGAAGTCTGACACAAACTTTCGTTCTGTAGTGACGATGGAATTCCTCAAAGTTTCTCCATATAGTTATCGGTTTTTGGGATCTAAAGAACAAACTACATCGGGTTTTCGTAAGCCACAGAGTGCCAGTGACAAAGTCAGAAAGGTCAACACACCTCCCAGTGTTAGGGCGAAAATACTCATGCCGGTAGCTTGTACAAAACTATGCAAGTAGCTTGCATGCCCATGTGACATTCACCAATCAGTAGCATTTGCATGCAACATTTGACATTGGTGTGCAAGCTACTAGCACATAGTTTCGTACGAGCTACAGGCATGTGTATTTTCTCCCTTACATCAAAAGCCGACCCTTTGATGTAACGCTGGGAGGTGTGTTTAGTTATAATTCAGTGACTACAAGAAAGTTATCAACTGAAGAGGTTTTAACTGGCTTTAAAGGAGGTTTTCCATCCATTATAGTTTTATTTATTTAAATACGAAATTAAAATTATATTACTACCTCGTTCGTTCTTATTACTGCCTCGATGGTCTAGTGGTCGCAAGCACTACTGCTGACCATGAGTGTTATTGGGTTTTTCCATCAGGAATTTCTCAGTTGTAGCCCGGTCTCTGTATTTGGATTTGTACCCGGTAATGAATGAAAATATGCTCACCCTCTATTACATAGGACTTAAACATAGGCGAAATGTGGGTGTACTATGTAGGTACAACTCTACCTAAGCCTTCGGGGAAAAACAAGCGTGATGTAAACTGCACGAGTAGATGAACGATAAGGGCATATAATATTATCATACAGACTCCCCTACGTGTAAATTAAAAAAGAAACGTGATCTACCTTCGCCTACGCTTTTCCTACAGCAGCGCTTCATTTTTAACCGACTTCAAAAAAGAGGAGGTTATATATGTTCGTCTGTACCTATACTTATGTTTTTTTATATATGTTCATCGATATTTTCGTCAATTGTGAACCAATTAAAAAAAATCATTAGGTCTATCATTCCATCAGCATTGCCATACAACGTGGCAATGCTGCCAGCCTTCTGGGCACTTTTCCTGTTGACAGCGATGCGGATGAATTTTTTGATGCCCTCTGATTATTTCCCCTCCTTTTTTATATACTTGTACATATTATTATTATTATTTTAAGATTGTTAGGTTTTAAATTATGTCTTTGGTAGCAGAAACTTGCACGGTGGTCCCGTATAAATTTAATTAACTTTGCTTAGCTTCGATAATACGTATTTAATTTACTTTGTGTGTCTTGATGATGGTATAATACCTACTTCTTGTCACTGTTGTTTAAATAGCAAGTAGTGGTATACAAATTGGTGTGGGCTAGGTACCGTAACTAAAAAGTGAAAAATATGTATAAAACTTGGTTACAAAAAAAAAAACAACCGACTTCCAAAAAAAAAACACCACAAAGTGAAAAATACTATAATTTCGGAAGTCGGTGGCAAAAATCTAAAATACAAAACTGGCTGAGTACGAGCCAGACTCGTACACCGAGGGTTCCGTACTTCAGTTTTTTTTTTAGTTCAGAAAAATAAACATACTACTTAAACGAAAAATATTTTTCACAAAGACAACTTTGTATTTCATAATGATACTGTGAATTACAAAGTTATTTTTTGCAGCACTTTTAGTATTTGTTGATTAAATAAAGTATATGGTAAATGATATACGTAAGTATAAAAGCTTTAAAAAAAGTTTTAAAAAAATGGTTTAAAACTGACAATTTTTACGGCCCCCTATTTCTTTATTTTTTTAAAGATAAAAACAAAAAAAATATATATATATTTGTACTCTACTCGATGAGTTCTAGATAATGCCAGGTTAAGATTTTTTTTATGAAAATCAAAAGTTTTTTGTATGGGACCTATAATTTTTAACTTTGTTTTTTTTTTGTTATAGTGGCAATAGAATTACACAATCTGTGAAAATTTACGGAATCATAAAAACCAAAGACTTCCAAAATTAAAGTTTAAAATTTTTCACTTTATAGTGTTTTTTCAAAGCCCGTTGTTTTTTTTTGGAAATAAGTTTTTTTAACAACCTTAGATTGAAATAACGTTGGTTAAAAATAAAAGTGGATTCTAAGCCCCCGTTAAATGTTTTAATAAAGGTCAAACTTGTCTTCATACTTTGTTTCTTTTGTAAACGTAGACAGGTTTTGACTTCTGAAAGGTCAGGAATACAGAAAGCTCTCTTTTGTTTTATTAAATAAGTTATTAGATACCTGTTCAAGTATGATTCAAACACTAAAGACAGATAATTGATATAAACTTCGTAGGTACTTGGTTCATTAAATACTGAATGTTGGCAGCGGTTTCTCTTAGTTTCAAAGTAACGTTTTTATCCAGCCGATCCATTCTGGAAAAATCTCACCGTGAAAACCTAGGTGAAGTGAGCTGTCAACAGTGTCAATCCCTCGCATCAGGTGGAATGACAGCTCACTTCAAGCTCACTTCACCTACGTTTTCACGATGAGATTTTTACAGAATAGAGTATCCGTTACAATAAAATAGAATATAATAGATTATTTTCATTTGCTTTAAAACATGGTACAATAATGGTCGTAATAATAGAGTGATGAAGTCTCGCCATAGACTGGCATACAAATTAATATTTTAAAGAAGATAAGTTAATGATTATAGTCAAACAGTCATTATACTTAAGTACTATTACACCATGTTCACAACACTATTACTAAATTAAAGTTCAGCCGTTTCTGCGTGATTGAGTAACAAACATCCGAGTTTCTTCACAAAACACATTTACAATATTAGTAGGCTTTTAATAACATGTAAAAGATTAGGTGGGGAGACCCCTAACAGGAGTTGCACAGAGGGGGTTTGAAGATCGGTCTTTTGAGAGGTAACGGTGCCCCCTTCCATGTGCAGATGGTGACCACCGGGGTGGTTTTAATGAGGTAAAACAAAACAAAAATCGGGGTGTGGCTTTGTCAGGGACAAGGCCGTGTGTTTTAAGTGAATACGTATACATAACGGGTAATATTTTCGGTTAGAAGTATTGGCACCGTTGTTGATCCGCTCAGACGCCTTCATTCTTTAACGTCCCCGGCACCGCTTAACTCTGTCATATGGCGTTTTATGGGTATCACTGGATTGCTCTTGAGAAGCCTTTTCCAACCGTATACGATCTCTATATTTTGGTTTGGCTTTTTAACGAGTATAGACCGACATTGCATTATTTATTTTATTTTTTTACTTTAACATCATATACATTATAATTGACTATAAATTCACACTAATTTTTTATATACACCAGCGATAGACCTTGACGAGAGCCGACGATTGAAACTCAAACGAAGGTTGTTGCTTCTCTGAGCTAAAATTTACACTACCTAAACGGAAATTATGTGACGCACCGAAACGACCTCAAAATGGGCGCGATTCCCCATCACAGTCACAGTCCCCATTCAACCTAACGAATTTTTTGAGCTATCGAGTGGTGTAATTTAATTTTGGATGTAGGTGATATGTGGCTGCAACACCAAACTGTATCCTCCGATTTTGTTATCATCACTTTTCTGAATTGCGTCCCTCTATGGAAGAAAATTTAAATGCGAATTCCCGTCAAAAGGCATACATTGAACCGCACGTCTGTGGAAATAATTTAACTTTGTCAGTACCTTAATTGCTTATAGACAGTTTTCGCAGTTACACGCGTGACTGTGTGTGTGACAAACCGTATGCCTGTTACATTGTCTGTTACAAAGGTGACATAGTATAAATACTAATTCGTGTGACATTTATCTCGCGTCGTATTAGTGCTGAAAGCCCATAGTTTATAGATATTAATCGGTCCTCGATTACGTATCGCGTCGAATAAATTCTATGACAGACGAAATTAATATCAATCTGAAAGCAATTACTCACTATTTGGAGTTTTTAAAGTATTTTGTGACAGTAACTATGAAACTTTTAGAGTTAGTCAAATTAAAAATGACGGTAAGCCGTTACGTTACCATTCTCAAAACTCTTTTGAATTCTTCTTCACATTTTGGAACTGATCCTTAAAAGAAATTTTAGCTAATCTAATAAAAAAACATTCAAAAGAAATGTTTTCTATTCTACAAAACTAATATTAGGTATTATGGGCACTGATATACTCTTCTATTTTAGACTATTTTCGCACTTAAGTAATCCTATCAGACGAGTGTTTTCTCTAAAAGAAAAGTCACGTTTCGCCACACTTAAACATCCATACAGAGAATCTTAAAAACGACAGCCGCGGATAGTGATTAAGGCTAACTTAATAATTGACATTTTTACCTTTTCAGTGACAGACGTTTTTACCTTAACAGTTGGTATAGAGACATACACACATATATTTGGACCAAGGCCTCATGTGATGAATATTACATGAACTTTCATACGTATTTTCACTTCATTGCGTTATGTAGGACGTGATGGAGGCGGATTATGAATTAGACGCGTAATGGAAAGCGAAGCGAGTGATGTGAACATAATGTGTTGTGTGGTAAAAAGTACGGGGCTGTAAATGAGAAATAAATTAACGATTTGTGTCGTGAAATAGGGAAGGAAAGAAGGCTTACTTCGAAATATAGGTTAGATATACAGAATATTATCTAATTAAATGTCACGACAAGTTTTGGTTAAATTATATAAACACAATATAACAAAGCCTTGGCCAATCAAATAATAATGTCCTACCTTTAACACGAAGAAGATGAATAAACTATTTTAATTAAACCGTTCTTTCTGAAGTCTCCATTTAAATTATTTTTTAATTCATATTTTTTTTTTTTTTTTTTTTTTTTTTTTTTATATTTCTCGGGACCCCAGGGTCCCGGACCTTTAGAAGGCATATGAGGGGCCGAAGCCAACTCGCAGAGGCCCGTTAGACGCTTTCAATGGAAATGAGGCACTAACCGACGATTATCCCTGTGCGTACTATGCAAGTGCACCCAAGGACAACCCCCGGATGGTGTAGGACTATTGCAGAATATGGAGACAAAAAAAATTGGGCTATGGGTTTGGATGGCTAAAGTGGACTGGTTATCTAAAACTATGGAAGGACTATGGCCCCTGCCTGACCAATGTGTGATAAATACAATACACGGATAAAATGGCAGGGGGTGACTTGCACACTCAACAATGGGCCCCCGGAAACGGTCGCTAGCACATAGTGTCGTAGCGACAAGGGGGCAACATGTCTTGAGGTGCTTAAGAGGAGTGGAGAGGTATTCCACGGCTATCAGGACAATCCCGGAAGTACGGTCAAGATCCCTACCAGCATCTTACTGGACTACTTCCTTCCTCCGAGCACGTTTGCTCTTGCGAATCTCTACTCAAGCCAGCCAATAAAGGCAAGAACGAGGTGGGAGGTCAGTTCTCGTCAGTGTTCACTCCAGCCGGCCAATAAAGGCAAGCCAGAGATGAGGAACATGACTTCTCCCGGGAGATAGGGTACGTGGGGTCGCTACTGCCCAGCAGCTCGCCACATGCTGCCCTGCGGGTTTCTGTATCTCTCTTGGTCTGGCTCCTCACCCTAGACCTGTTCCGGCAAAGTAACCTCTACCGGCACAGACCTAGAGTTCGAAGTGCGCAAGCCCCACCACGACGTCAACGTAGAGATACGGCGATGGGGTAATTCATATAATTATTAATCCAAATTATATTAACCAAAATGCAACGACTCTTGTTTGACATTACGGTCTGAGTCGAAATGTTCTCGTCTTCGACACACATATCTAAATATACATTTCAAAGTGGTTCTGTGAGAACCTCACAGTGTAGCTGTGTTGCCTTGCGTACAAACAAAATGAAACTTCTGTTGCTATGTAATTGTTGAATAAGGTCGAAAGTGGGGTCAGACCAGGCCATGAATGATTGATGAGCTGGCCGCTGTCTACAGTCTACGCTGTGACGTCATGATAATGTCACGAGCCTCGTTTACACTAGACCACTGTCTGTATAAGATACCAACTGTGGCTTAGCCTGGGAGCAGAAACTGTAGACAGGCTCGCTCTATGTAAACAATGATGGCGCAGACAGTCAGCAACACCATTTAATACCTAGTTGAAATGGTTTTGTCTACAGCAGATAATAATGTTTTGAAACTCTCAGAAGCTGCGCGTACAAATTTAGATTCCTAATTGACTAGCTCAGTCGGTTTTAAAGTCCTTTCGGTGTGTCAACACCACTGACAAGTATCACATGGACTTGAAATGCGACCTGTCACGGGCACACCTAACACAACCGAGTTCCGGCTAATTTTACCATCAAAACACATCAATTTTACAATTCCATAAGTCATTCAGGAACATTTACACAGGTTATAAGTAATTTTATGCATTTGAGGCTGTGCATGCAGGCAACCAGCCAGTTTGAAACATAATTATTATTATATTGTTTTACACATGTAGACAGTTTTATATTGAAAGCTAGACGATAATAAGCAACGTTTATAATATCGTTAGTGATTAATCGATGGCACTGGCGCTCCATATCGTGAATTCGAGTGTGTTCGTGACCGCTACACTAAATTATTCTGGGCTACGTTTCAACGTAAACATTGTTTCATTCGTATACAAATGTAAAATTATTACAGTAGTTGGCAATTTACCAATGGACAAAAATATATTCATGAATTATAGCCTACTATAATAGATAAAACACATCAAGAATTCGTTTGGGGACCAATACCATGCCTATTTTTAACGCCAAGGAATATTAATGTGTTCCGGTTTGAAAGGTGCGGGTAACACGCAAATGAGAATTTTTTTTTGTGTGTCGAAAGTCAAGCTATAATAGACAAACTCCTTGGTGTTGGAGGTGTCTTGAGCCATCGTAACATCTCTTGATCAACCAAGAAGGCTGTTGATCAGATTACATAAAAACAAAAGATTGTAGGTTATTAAAGCTAGCTATAAAGGTACCTAATATCCTACCACAACCTACCTGTGGACGCCGGACAGTACCTACGAACATAATGTCGAACGAAGGTACATAAAACTGTTAACAATCTATCATAGTTTTAACTGTTATTGGTTTCATAGGATTTTTTCTTCTCCTTATTCTAAAGAAATAGCTACACTTACAGTGAAGCCGATTAAAGTATAGATAATCATCTAGAAATAAGCAACAGACTATCAAGTTTTTCTTTCTCGCGGTGAAAAGTAATCACGAAACTAAAACCTCAAAGGTGAACAGAAAAATTACCTACTTAAACTTTGTCTATTTGATAAAGAGGGGAACCATGTATAACCTAGTGAGTCACTAGTGCCATTTAGACAACAAAAACTAATTACCGGTGTGTTCTCAGAGGATTTGCGTGACCAAGTAGAGTCGCGAGGGTTGACTACGGACTACGATGAAAAACGACTTCAATGAAAGGTAGATACAGTTTGTTGAGCTATTGAGTATTCTTTTTTCCGTCGCGCAATCTGTAATCGGTATCTATTATTCTTTTGTAAGACGGTACCTAGCTCTATGATGCATTTCGACCTAGTCTTCAAGGATTAGAATAGGTTTTACATTGAATTGAAATTAAAATGTTTTTGATTTCATCTCACTTAAATGTCTCACTGATGGTGGCGCGTGAGTTGGATCATTCGGTTCCCTACAAACTAGTGGAGCTGGATGGTGGTGATCCACGCGTCATGTTCGTGAACGGGCGCCGTCAGTGGAGACTGGTCATCTCTTAACTGCCGGGGCTTATTTTTAATCTTATATTTTGAATTGTTTTTAATGATTTATTTTTTACATTGTTCTCACAATAGAAGCAACAAGAACTATGTACCCAGGATTTTGTAATAATTTTGATTTAAAAGAGTGTCCATGGAGTTTCTTGCCCATTCTCCTTCATAGAGATCTACGTTTTGTAATGGGCGACTAGCTTCAATTTTCTGACTAACTGACTGACTCTGACAATTCAAAAGTGCCTGTAATTGGTTTAATTGAAATAAATGCGTTGAGTTTGTTTCATGTTTCAGTCAATCGGGTATTAAATTCAGAACATCGTTTATTAACGTAAAATATTTTCTGGTTTGTAACCTATTAATTTGGACATCTGGCAATACTTTGATTCCGTAGAATTTAAAAACATTCATGACCATTTGAAAAACCGCGGCCCTATCTAGTGCCATAAACAATGTTTAAAGTACCATCAAACTTTTCCTATATAGTGAGACAACGCGTTAAGGGGTGATACTGCCCAGGTTCCACGATTCCACCAGACGGCTTGCTGAGGTACCTACTTTGTTAAAAGGTTTTACCTTTGTGTGTACACACCCTTTGAATTGAACAATACACCAAATGTTTCGAATTTCAATTTCAATGTCATGATCATAAAATATGATGATAGTTCACTGTGGTTCACTGGAATCATGAACTTCGGTTATCGTGATATGAATTAGGATGACGTAACTAGATCTGACTGACCTAATTATTAGGTCTCAATTGGTGTTCATATTTAGCTTCAGGTAGTCAGTTGGTCAGACCCCAATTGGCCCATTGCGAACTATATATCCTCAAACTACGAATAGTTAATCATAAACAGCTAAAAGTTTAACTCCAATCATTTGATTTGTCTACTCTAAATACTTCAGGGCCGTCCTGCCGTCCTGCCGTCCTAGTCTCAACTGTGATCAACTGGCCTCGTGGCTGTCAAAACTTTTCTAATTCAATCAAGAAGTACCTGTTCAAAAGCTAGACACAAAACAAGCTTTCCAATACTTTGTTTTATGATGAAAATATGATGTACAGACAGGTGAGTAACTGTCATGTGCAGCTGTACAAAGATCTTTTGGCGCGTGGCCAAAATCGTAACTAACGCCGCCATCTTGTTTTTTCAATACATCTCACAAAACAATTACACTGACTGTTTGCCAACAGCGCCGCCTGTCAACGTCAAGCAAGCGCCAAAAGATCCCTGTAGCAGTGTACCTACATAACCTATAGATCAGATCAGGGATCACCAATTAGTTTCAGTGGGGTCCGGTTTGAAAAATAATATGACTGTCGCGGTCCGTGTGGCAGACGAGTACTAGCTACCAAGCTTAAAAATATTAATTTAAATAATGACAAATATCTTATGTAATAAACAAATATTAGAACAAAAATTACACAGTAATAACGTGTCTAATTCGAGAATCATTGGTTTGTTTTGTTGTGTCGTTAATATTAGGTAATGTGAAAAATGTCATTTTTACTTTTAACTAAGTACCTACCTATCTGTCTGATGACAATGCGCGAGCTAAATAATTAAAAAAAAATCTTTTTAGATTCAGTTTTAGTTATAAATTTTACTGTTTAAGGTCCGCACAAAATCGTCGGCGGTCCGGTTCCGGTCCGCGGTCTGCCATTTGGTGACTCCTGACCTAGATGTTTATATTTTAATATAGTACATAATTATCTTGACGTGAAAACAAGCACGAGGTATGGCAACCTTCATCGAATTAAAAATAAAATTCGGCAAAGGTCGACACGGCCGAGCCTGTAAAAGGGCTGCCTGGCACAAAATTGAAAAAGTTTCAAGCGATACTTATTTACTTTATTTTATTTTTATGTTTTATTTTATTTTTCGCAGCCATGTCGACATTTCAAATAGATTATGTGATCAATCAGACCGCACTGCAGCACGTTTAATGGTTCTCTCATATTTTATAGTCGCTAAATGTTGATATATCATAATATCATTATTTTTAAGTTTCAGTGGTGGATATATCAATATTAAAGTTACCATGTCAACCCAGTTATGTTATTTCTTGCGTACCAATGGCTGAATAAATAATGATGTAGTACAAAATGCGATGGTCCATTCTCCCATTTTAATATTTAACCATCTGAGTGAAGGTTATATTCGGAAATAACTTCCATAATGCTTTTGGATATTTAAGAACACTTAGTTTACTGAATGAATAAATAATCATTTTCCTTATAATACTATACAAAAGTGAGATAATATATTTAATATTATAAACATCGATATTTTTGTATACTCTCGTTGGTACTTTTAATAAGTATAATGCTTATCAGCTGTTTATGTTTGTTACATATATTCCGTTTGTTCTTCAGCTGAGCATTTAATTAGATTTTGTATGAGCAAATATTGGGTCAAGGAGGACATTCTAAGTCAGACCGGAGTTCCTCACCTACTGAGGAATGAGGACCGTTGCGAGACAGACATTTTTTAATTATCTTCTCACGCTCCGTAGAATTGTACTGGCTTTCATTACTAGTTCTTAGTTTTAAGAATTTGGATTTCGTCTAATCCGTATTTTTTGTAAGTTAAGTCGCATGGAAGTTGGTTACTATGCTGTGGAGCAAAACATTCAAATATCTAGGCAGAAACTAGCCTAGGCCAAGGCCTAGGCCACAGCAAGCTGTGGAATATATTAATATTAAGAACTAGCAAAGGTAAATCAGAAAAAAACGTAAATTTAATAAATCTAAAAACTCGACTGCGTAAAAAGTGAACTTTAAAAAAAAAGATGGAAACAAGATGGCCTATTTAGTCACCAAACAATCTCATGCAGTCGGAGGCAATAGGTCTTTATTGTTAAATTTAAGAAGATGCCTCCGACTGCATGAGATTGTTTGGAGACAAAATAGATCGTCTTTTTTAAACTTCACTTTTTACACAGTCGGGTTTTCAGATTATTTAAATTTACTTTTTATTTTACACTTTTTAACTAGGCTTACTTTTCTCTCGCTGTATTAAGTAACGCTTTAGGTAACGGTCATAAATACAATACCCGCTTATAATCGGGTGACGAACTCACTCACTCGAATAGTTCAGGATTGTTTTTTTTTACATTTCTCATTCTAAATTACATTTAAACATTTATGTTTTATATATTTTTGTAATAAACTTTTAAAACCCTTCATTTTGATACCCCACTCGATAGGTTTGGGAGATTATTTTTTTAAACATACATTTTGGCGCCAAAAATCAATTTTGACACTCGCGCAATAAAGACGAATCTAACGAGATATCATTCATCAAAATCGTGTCAGCCGTTTAGTAGTTACGAGGGAACATAGTGACGGATATACATGTATAGACAAGTATACAAGTAATACAAGTCAAACACAAAACCCTCCTTTTTTAGCTTCGCATTAGTCGGGCAAGAATGGGCGAACTCTTATTTAATCAAATAAAGTATGACTAGGTACTCAAATAAGATTATTTTTATTATATTATTTTCTGCTACTTTTTGTATAAAAGGATCTATAAATATCTGGATTTTTCTTTACCATTAGACACGTAGACATTCATTTCGTCGAAATATTATATTGAACTGTTCATAGTTCCATGTTACTAGAGAGTATCATTATTAATCCTACGCGAACGAGCTCGTCCTCAGTTTACCTTTCGATTAACTTTGTATTTCATAAAGTTGATTATTTTGTGATCCTCTCAAATAAATCCAGATACAAATAGAGTATTTACAAAGTTGTTTGAAAGTAATTTTATGCTTCATTAAGCTGTCTTAAGTAATGGAGTTGTAAGGTAAATTATTTATCGTAGAGGACTTTATAGACAGTGGAACGTGCTTTTAGCCCAGATTGGCAGATGTGTGACGTCAGTTGCTTGGTACACTTTGGATTATTACTCTTTTTGTTTGGATAGATAGGTACTCTATTGCTTATGAAGATATGGGGCTGTGAATTTGGGAAGAGGAAGAGGATTAGTTGCCGTGCCTGCGAGTCACCGTCGCGCGAGCCTAGTGTCTCTCGCACTCTCTCCGGACTCAACGCTCTCTTGGACGCTAAACCTGACTATGATGTGTTCGCGGATAAATAAATAAATAAATGTTTCGAAATTCTTTAGGTATCTAATAAGAGCTATCCAAGTTGCCGATGCCTAAACCTTATCGTTTACCTTGTATGAAGTTCAGGCTTACAGCTGTGAATGTGGCATTAACATTAAATAGCTTACATGCATAAACATAATCAACCTATAACGTTCCCACTGCGACACAGGCCTCCTCTCTGTGAGAAGGACATTATATACCTCCGTTTAAAAAGCTTACATCGGAATTTTGTAATTTAAATTAAGTTACTCGTACATCATTCGACCCGAGAAAATTTTTAGGAAGATTAAACCTCATTTTCAGAAACAAAGTTGCAGTAGGTACCTTTAACATTTATATTATTTTGGTAAATAACAAAAATATCCGAAGTTCAAACCATAAATCCAAATGTCGATAGAGCAATCTCTTTTATAGTACAACTGTGAAATAACAAATGAGTCAATATCGCTTGCGTACGTGTTCTTTATTCAAGAAAGCCTATAAGGTGAAAAATGGAGGCAATTCAATAATAAAATAGCATTTTTTTACACCAGTAACCTTTTAGGATTTGTCTGAAAATAATTGCGATGTTAAAAACTTAATCATCATCTTTCTGTTGGAGAGGGGTAAATGATCGGCTGGTCTTCGTTTATCATTGAGTACTTCGAATCATTAATTAAGAGAAAACTTAAGTCTGACACAAGCCGAAGACCTACCAGTAGAACAAATTAGTGCCAAAGCTGTGTTGTGTGGAGAAAGCCAATCGGCAAGCGTACTTAGTAGTTAATTAGAGCCAGTAGGTAAGGGTTTAGGGTTCTAGACGAAATCGTTTAAAAGCGTGTAAAAGAAAAAAATGCATGACAATGTGACGGTAGAACATGGAGGGCTATTATTAAAAAAAACAGCCGAGTGCGTGTCGTACCACGCACAATGAAGCGTTCCGTACTTGGGATGAATTTATCCCAAGAAGAAACTTAACATTGTAGTTGAAAACATGTTCTCTGATACATTCCAACTGCAAATGTAAGTTGGTCGACTATTACTCGTAAACTTGTAAAACCTACTTAGCTGTGATAATTTACTTTTAATTTCGTTGTATATACTACTGCCCTGAATTTTTTCACATATCCAAAACTAACCGTTTAGCTGGCAGGGGTACACTTGACTATAACAAAAGTCAGCACTTTAAAGCTTAATATTTCAGAAACGGATCCTTTAATTGAAAAATTGTTTTCACAACCCCGCAATATTTTTGAAACACCTATCCAACAACACCCCATACCATGGGGTAGACGAGAAAAAAAAACATCCTCACTTTACGTGTACAGGACTACCCTACAAATTTTTTTTCGTGATTTTATTTTACCACTTTATCGGCGTGTTTAATATGTATTTCTATGCCAAATTATAGCTTTCTAGTACGTCCGTACTGACGGACATGGCGAAACTATAAGGGTTCCTTGTTGACTACGGAACCCTAAAAACATCTGAATAAATGAATGAATGAATGGAAATCATACATTTGTTCTTGAGTCCCATGGTCCCATGTTTGCAAACTAAATGATATGATTTGAAAAATCCCGTATCCCTATTCGAGTTCGATTTCGAATTGTATGCGCTGTGCGGCCACTTGAATGAGATTCGAAGTGTACTTTGCACAAAAGTTGAAAAGGGCGATAGACTATCGCAGTAAAAATAAAAATAGTTGTAGATGTAAAGTTAGTCATGTGTGCTTGTTACCTGTTCAAGTATTGACGTAACTTTGCGTAGTGTTCAACTCGTTAGCAGTTTTCACTCGAGAGGTGTTACGGGGCTGAAATATTTCTTCAACATCTTATGACCTTTTAATGGTAAAGGATTCATTTTAAGTACCTACCTTTTAATCATAAACTTACTTACTTTTTAATCATAATCATAACCTTTTAATCAGCAAAGGTCCAACTCGAGGTTTGCCAGCGAGCCGTGGAGCGCAGTATCCTGGGGATTCGAATTTCGGACCGTATAAAGAACACAAAACTGCGCGCCAAAACCAAGATCACGGACGTTACTTATAAAGTCGCTAAGCGTAAGTGGGGTTGGGCCGGACATGTCTGCCGCTTGTCAGAAGACAAATGGGCTAAGAGAACCACCGATTGGCTCCCACTAATCGCGCGACGACATCGCGGCAGGCCGAGACGAAGATGGTGGGACGAGCTTGACTCCTACCGAAAGGACTGGCCGACACTAGCAAAAGACAGGATTGTGTGGAAATGGGAGAGGGAGGCCTTTGTCCAGCAGTAGGACAATACAGACTAGTTAGACCTTTTAATATGAAACTAGCGATAATTGGACGTGCAATTTACACGTGAAGACGCTATTCTACTCACGACACGTTGTGCATACGTTCTGAGCAGCAACCTAACAAATAGTACTAGGCTTGCATGAATTCAAGATAGTATTTCATTCGTATTATTAAGTACTTTTTTTTTGTATACATTTACGTAATATACAGGGTGTAAGGGACAGCCCTCCGCAGACTGATGGGGTGAATTCAGTATATCATACTAAGATGACCGGTACATGAAATTGATTCAGGAACGTTATGGGAATCCAATAAACCTGATTTGTTTTATTACCTCACACGCAATGTATTATTAACGAGGCAAAGCGCGCTTGCGAATGGCAGCACAGCGCGCCTTCGGCCGCCAAGTATTTCAGCATCCATTGCTGATTTTTTTATTTTAGCTGTTTTATTTACATAAATGGAGTGCTGCGTACATATAATGTAATTTTACATTGAAATAAAGAAATAGAAAATATACTTAGAAAAAATTATCAGTCGTCCCATACATCTGGTCGAGTAGGTATTGAAGTTTTGTATGGGACGACGAATTTTTTTTTTCTTGATTACGATGTTGGTCCCCGGGAAAAAGTTGTTCAGATTGATGGTCTGTACCTTCCCCTTAATTTTCGCTAGTCCGAAACCGGACACCCTGTATACAGGAATAAAATGGCAGGGGGTGACTTGCACACTCAATAATGGGCCTCCGAAAACGGTCTCTAGCACATAGTGTCGTAGTGACAAGGGAGCAACATGTCCTGAGGTACTTATGAGGAGTGGAGAGGTACGCCACGGCTATCCAGACATATTATTTTAAAATTATAAATAGATGCTTCACAACCGAGGCCAAAATTAACATACATCATGACATAGGTCCACATAAGCAGCTCTTCATCCTAAAAACGGTTATGAAGCAACATTCCCTAACAACTTTTGATCCAGAAAGAATCAGAAACAAACGTCGTAAAACATAAAGTCTGTTCTGCACCATCATTCAGAACTAAGTTTACAAATCGGTTTTTCTGCCAGGGTTCAAATTTATACAATAAGGTAAATCGAGCTTTAACGCTATATCTTTTACCAAAAACCAAATGCAAGTCTTTGGTTTCGGACTGGTTACAAAATTTGGATTACAGTTTTACAGAAAGTCTACTTCATTCAAATTAAATTAGTACGATATAAGTTTATAACTTACACCCAAACCCTCTCACGTACACAACACAACGGCACACTACACCTGACACTCAACACTACACACTAACATTATACACTCTCATAGACACACCACACACATATACAGGTGCTCTGATTAACTTTTGTTTACATCATAGCTTCGTTTTTAACTTCTACCTCCAAAATTATAATAACTTAAGTTTTTAGTCTTGAATCTCCTTTCTATAACGTTAGATTGTAATATCATATTTTTAATTAAAATTGTCTGTTCTTCCGTGGGGTGGGGACCTGGTGATTTGTAATACAGGCATTTTACGTTTAACTCAGATACCAGCTCGTCACATTGCTAACAAAACAAATATTATGTAAAACGTAGAATAAGCTTATCATTGTGAGGAGAAATAAAGAATTCAGTGACATAAAATCGACAGTGAGACATTTTTTGAAATTATCTATTTAATTTAGAAACCTTAACAATTAATCTACCAAAAAGTCGTAAATTTTTACAAAATTTGTAATCTCAAGACGTTTACCGTAAATAATCGGTAAGTCTGCGTCGGATGTCGTGCAACAAATCGTCTGTCAGGACGAGTGCGTATCGATCGTCAAGACAAGGTCAGGGGCAAGGTATGCCACAGAATAGATAGGTGTACAGAAGTTGGGCTCCATACAACGAGCGACCACGCCCGCACACATAGACCCGCGTCTACGCGAGTCACCATTTTAAAGGACATTGATCCATGTATGGGCGTTGGACCAAGTGCTGCCCAGACTGGACACACAGTGCATTATGTTCCTTGGGCATTAGGTTCATTTGTGCATTAGGTTCCTTTACTAGTCTGTAAACCAAAGCTCTTCAAAATCTATCCGAGGAGTTTTGAGAAAAAGTATTTTTTGTTGAGGTAATTTTATTTATGAATAATGACAACTAATAGCGCATTTTACAAATTAATGACAGTAATTGTTTTAAACAATGACACACATGATTATTTTTCATTTATAAACATTTACATTTTAAATATTGTTATAAAAACATTAAAAATAAAAAATATCACAACAAACACAACTGCATAAGCATAACTGGCGAAATGTGGGTGTACTGTATAGGCACCTCTGCCTAACCCTTCGGGAGAAACAAGGCGTGATGTTTATGTTATAAAAAAACATTTAAAAATATAAAAAATAGAAGCCCACCGGTATCGGGACCAGGGTCCTAGCTATTGGTGGTACTCAGGGCTCCTGAGCCTCCTTACGACAATCGCCGTGTCCAGAAATACCGCTTTCTAGATCAAGCCCTTTATCCAACTGAATAACGAGAGCCTTCTCAGATGTTGGTTGAGGCTCTTGGGTACCATGACTGCTGTATCCACATCCCACATGTCGATAATCTCGCGAGCCCAGGTCAATAAATTATTGATATATTAAAAGATAAGCAGATTAAGTAAATGTGCTTATCTTTTTATAACGGGTCTTTTAACAAGGACGGGTCGATGTTAAAATTGAATAAAACAAGATGTGTGTGAGATATTAACGAAATTTGTTTTTTATTTAAAAGGCCCATTTATGCCATTATGGATGGAATATGACATCGTTCAAATGTCCGCCGCGGCTTCGTATGGTGGCACGAATCCGAGAGGTCCAATTTTTAATGACTCTGCTGCATAGATCCGGCTGAATCCGAGCGATGGCCTGCGTTATGTTGGCTTTCAGGGCAACGGTCGAATGTGGTTTATTGGCATAGACCTGCGACTTCAGAAAACCCTACAAGAAAAAGTCTAGCGGAGTCAAATCACACGATCTTGGTGGCCAATTCACGTCACCTCTGCGAGAGATAACTCTACCCTCAAACCGTTCATGCAGAATGTCGATTGTGTCGTTCGCTGTGTGGCAAGTAGCGCCATCTTGCTGGAACCACATGTCGTTCACGTCCATATTGTTCAATTCAAGCCAAAAGAAATTGTTTATTATTGATCTATAGCGCTCGCCGTTGACGGTGATGGCCTCGCCAACGTCGTTTTCGAAGAAGTACGGACCAATGACGCCGCCACACCAAAATCCGCACCAAACAGTAACTTTTTGTGGATGCATTGCCACCTGGTGAACCTCATGTGGGTTGTGGTCATCCCATATACGGCAATTTTGCTTATTAACAAAACCATTCATCCAAAAATGTGCCTCGTCGCTAAAGATTATTTTTCGGCCAAAATCGGGGTCCTCTTCCAAGCGTTCCGATGCCCATTCAGCGAATACACGGCGTTGTCTATGGTCATTAACTTTGAGCTCTTGGGTCAGTTGGATCTTGTACGGATGCAGACCCAAGTCCCGACGCAAAATTCTCCAAGTTGAGGTCTGCGAAAGGCCGAGTTCTTGAGCACGGCGAGAAATCGACTGCTTCGGAGTCTCCTGAACACTCTCACGTACAGCGGCGATGTTCTCGGCCAATCTGGCGTTCCTTTGACGTAAAGGTGTTGGTTGGTTGTTTACCGAACCGGTCGTCTCAAATTTAGTCACCAATCGTTGGAGAGTGGACTTTGAAGGGCCACCGCGTCTGCCGTAAAATGGGCGCAATGCGCGCAACGTTTGCACTAACGAACACTCATTTTGATAATAAAGTTTTATCATTTGCACATGCTGCTCAACCGTGTAACTTGCCATGGTGATTTGGCATCAGTGACTGAATAAGAAAAAACAGATTTGACAGATGCCGCCAAAACAAAATGGCCGCCACAGATTATTAACATCGACCCGCTCTATTTGAAAGACCCTTTATATCAATAATTAATACCGCTATATCAATAATCATTGTGCGACGCTCTAATCGATCTATTACCACTAAAACAACCAGAACCCTGGGACCGATTTTTTTTTGTATACATTGATGCAAAGAAGCGTTTGAAAGTACTCCCATGTCAGGGCAGCATTTGGTCCAGACCTGGTCAATGTCCTTTGAAAAGTCCTACAAAAATCCGAAAAACAAATCCGGCCTTATACTTTTAAATCTCTCTTTTTTCAGTATCCATTTATATATATATATTTTTTTTAAAGAAAGTCTGGACAAATGACAAGGCCGGACAAAATCCGGACGGATGGTAACCCTACTTGCGACTGGCATTCGTTCGATATCGCCGTACGTACGCGTCTGTGTGCGTGAGCCTGTTTTCGCTTGCTTTATGAAGTCGGCTTTTGGTGTACCTATCTATTCCGTGTCTTATGCCGTGATGAATTGACTCCGTCAGTCTGTCGGGCGGTCTCGTCATGAGTGTAATGTCACGGGATACTTGCCAGCTGAGGTTTGACAGGCGACAATAGGTCGATTGATTAATTTGTAGATGCACCTATAGGAAGGGTTATAGAGTGACATTCACGGTAACATTTGTGAACCATTATTAACGTATTAGGTTCCAAATGACAATGTAATAAATTCAGCAGGTACCCACTAAACCTGTAGGTACCTGGTATTTTATTTGCTCAGGTACAATTTTTTTTGAAGTGAAAACTTTTTAGGCGCGTGGGTCGCTTTTTGGTAGGGAAAAATCTTACACATGCGACATGATCACGTCACAACTCTAAAGTGACGTGTTTGGCCAGACTGGCGACGCGTAGCAGCCTGTGTACATATTAATGTTTTAAGTTTTAACGATACGAGTAGGTATTTGTCACCCGCTTATGACCTTCACACAGACGTCTATTATTTAGGCTGGTTTTAATTATTGGTCTAGACTGATCGCCTTTACTAAGATATTACAATTATCTAACCCTGGATTACATCAGACATTATAATTTTGTTAGTACATGAATATATGTAGTTGTACTATTACCTACACTATTCAATGCAGATTTGAACTGAATTGGAAATAATTGTTAAAGCTAATTTAATTTCAAAATTTAAAATATTTTATTTCACATAAGCCTACATGGGCACTAATGAAACGTCAGAAGCTAGGTGCACGGTTCCAATTGATCGCAAGAAACTCCACGGTTACTCTTTTAAAAATAATTGGTTTTTACAATATTTCAAATTACAGTGTTATTAAGTATGGGATGACAGTGTAGGCCTGTTAACAAGTACTAGGTACTTAACAAAATAGAAAATGGTCTACAAATCTACAATCTATTAAGCCTACAACGTTCACACAATCACAAAATATAAAAGAATATATTTAAAAGACAAGACTACATAATGTAAAATAATGAAAGATTATATCATGGAAGCATATCAAACTACAATAAAATAAATTAAAGTCAAGTCATTTGGGAGTAGTTAATAGACATTTACATAAATAGTTATGCTGTTAATGAGGTAGACACATGTGCAGAAGGAATTAGCGCCAAAATTCCCTGTCTTCAACGTAGTCTTTAATCTTATAATATGCTTTTTAATAAGGACACGTTTGATGTTGTTTTTGAACTTTCCATCGCTAAGTTCTGTAACCGACTTTGACGACTTGTTGTAAAAGTGGATACTGTTTATAAGAAATGACTTACCTACTTGTTTTAGTTAATCTAAATTTGGGTAACACAATTTCATGCTTACTACGTGTATTTATATTATGGAAATCGCTTCTTATTTTGAAAAGTCCTAAGTTTTTGCGAACATTCAAAATACTTTCTAAGATATAAAGAGAAGGTAGAGTTAGTATATCTATTTCTCTGAATTTGTTTCTAAGAAACTCACGAGGACCCATTTTATAGATTGCGCGGATTGCCCTCTTTTGTAAAATGAAAACTGAATCTACGTCAGCTGCTGATCCCCACAGCAGAACGCCATGAGACATAATACTGTGGAAAAAAGCAAAGTATACTAACCCAGCTGTGGCTATATCAGTTAACTGCCTTATTTTTCGTTCTGTCAGCTGAACTTAATCTACCTGAAATAGCTCTAATGTGGGCGTCCCATTGCAATTTAGAATCTAGAGTAAATCCTAGAAATACCGTTTCCGTAATAGCATCTACTTTCTTGCCATCAAGTTTTAAATTTAGATCCACTTGGGGTACATTTGGTAATGCGAACTTAACACATTTAGTTTTGTTCACATTAAGTAAAAGATTATTAGCTGCAAACCATTTCGAAAGAATAGCTAGACTATCGTTGACATGTAAGACATCCGTACCTTTTCTATCTCTTTTAAAAATAAGCGAAGTGTCATCAGCGAATAGAATTATATCCGATAAGTTAGCAAACATGTAAAGAAGGTCATTAATATAAACTAAAAATAGGAAAGGGCCAAGAATTGAACCTTGAGGCACGCCCATCTTAACTAGAGATCCCGATGAAGTCGCCCCGTTAACGTATGCTTTTTGCTGCCTGTTTGATGGATAGGAAAGAATAAGATCAGCAGCTCGTCCACGAATTCCGTAATGGTGTAATTTACAGTGTATTGTGGTCAACGCAGTGAAACGCTTTAGAGAGGTTACAGATAATGCCAATTACATCCTGGCTGGGACTTCTCTCAGGACTCCAAAATGTGACTGATGAGTTTTTCTCCTGCGTCAGTCGTAGACCTACCTTTCGTAAAACCAAACTGGCGACTATGTAAAATCCCATTTGAATTAAAATGTGATAACATCAGGTCTAGCATGATATTTTCATATATTTTACTCAGTGCTGGCAGCACAGATATACGTCTATAGTTCGAGGATTCACTCTTACTACCTGACTTAAAAATTGGTACTACTTTACTATGTTTCATTATATCAGGAAATGCACCGCTGTCTAAACATTGATTAAATATGTCTGTTAGGACGGGGCAATCGTATCAATGATATCTCCAATAACCTTAACAGAAATCCCCCGTAAGTTTTCAGTGTTTTTGTTAAGACTTTTGAATGCATTTTTAATTGTGGCATTAGAAATGAGCTTGAATTCAAAACATGGAATGACCTTACTGAAGTTTTCGTTGAGAACGGATTCAGCCAATAAAGATGATGAGGGGGGATGATGCGAGGTTTCGTAACCTCAATTGGGATGTTGGTAATTAAATTTTCTTGTGTCTCAGCAAAATTTAACTTATTTGAAATGGTTTCATTTTGCATTTTTAAAGACATTCTGATCTCGCTGTTTTGTGTTTCCCGTTTCTTTGTTAATTACCTGCCACACCGCTTTTATTTTATTATTAGAAATACCGATTTTGTTACTTATTAATTTCGATTTAGCTTGAGCGCAGACTCTTTTGAATATCTTAGAATAGTTTCTGACATAATTATGAAGGGCTTGATCTGAAGTCAATGATTTCTCGTGATACAAATTATATAAAATATCTCTGCTTTTTCTAATGCCAGCAGTGGCCCATTGATTGCAACTTTTCTACAGGACACGCTTTATTGAATTCTCAGCATACTGTAGAAAATAATGTACCGTAGTTTATATTGGGGTCTTGTGAATCAAAAGTAGCTGTTGAAAGATTGCTAAGAACATTATTATTAAACATTTTCAGTTTATTTTTAGTGAGAGGTTTCAATTCCCTAAGTGTAACTTTTTATGTGAGCCAAATAATGACGCCACTAATTAAGGACGAGTCTTTTATTTTACAATTAGTAAATACATTGTCTGTGCATGAAGCTCAGGTTGCTGTTATTCTAGTCGCTTCATTATATATACGTTTTATATTGAGTGATTTATACAATTATGATATAAGCTTACATTTAGCCGGTGTAATAACTAATAGATCAATATTTAGGTCACCACAGACAAAAACTAATTTATTGTCTTTATTATTATTTATTGTATTGTAAGAGAAGCGATTTATATTTTGGTAATATCGTAAAATATACTTATTATGCTTCTCTTTTGTCGAGTCTAAAATATTAAAGAATCTATTACAGTATTATTAGATGTACTAGATAATACTGTTTCGTCACTTAACCTAATCTCAGTTAAATTATATTATCAATAACTGTGTGTATATTGTAAGCTAACAAGGTAGCCAACACATGTTGACTTTTCTTGGGAAGAAACATATGCTCCCGAGTTAATACTAAATCTCTAATAAAATTGTTAGTATCAAAATACAATAAACGGTCACTATGACGACACCTCAAAACATGCATTAGATTGTTTAAACACCAAATGTAATCAGTTTCTTCATCATATATGTCGTGGATTGATGGCGCCAAGGTGCAACAAGCAGCGCCATCTAACAATTATGTGAACTAATATCGTTACCGGAAACGCAAGCGTGCCCTACCGCTTGGACACGATCGTCGGTAGAGGGGATGCAGCGAAGACTTTTTTTTTTTTTTTGTGGATGGGAAATCATCAAATGACTTCTCCCGCTCTGGGCGGAGCGGGAGAGCGTGTCAGACTTTTACTGACTAACACCCACCCGTGTTCCTTCTGTTGCCTGTGCCGGGGCCACGGTAACTCTTTCGAACATCCCGCAACCCTAGCTGGCATCGGTCCTAGCGGACCCCGTCAATAGTGCTGACATCTCTTTGAGGCGCGCGTGGAACACGACGCGCCGTCGACTCGGGCTTAGTCCTTACCGGCCGGCGAGCTACCCATTGCTCGCCGTCCGCAAGCCCGCGCCGACGGTGGCCGGGAATCGGCTGCCAATTCCCGACGCCCGGGGCGTCTCCTGTGGCGACTAGGGGCGTGAGGGCGCAAAGCTTGCCTCTCCCTCACGCGTCCCGCCTCCTCCTTCACGAGCATTACTGCTTCGCAGAAGGAGGTAATGGCTTCCCATGTACTCTCGCTCCGTACCATGGCCTGGACCAGGGCCGGACGCGAGAGATCGCCGCCGCCGATCGCTTCCGCGAGGACACGGCGGTGCTCCGCCCAAGCCGGGCAGACCTCCACCGTATGCTCCACCGTGTCCTCCGGGCGATCCACACAGTGGTGACACCCGGGCGTTTCCTCCCGCCTTATCCGGAACAGGTACCTCCCGAAGCACCCGTGTCCGGTGAGGACCTGCGTCAGGCGGAAGGTGAGGACGCCGTGGCGCCTCTCCAGCCACTCCTCAAAGAGGGGACTTATCGCCGCAATTGTGGCGTGCCCAGCGCTGGGTTGCGACAATCGCACTCTCCATGCCGCCATGAGATCCTGCCGGAGCTCTGTCCGCCGTGCCGCGATTTCTCGCGGCAACGGAGTTACGCCCCGGCGTCCTGCCTCCTCGCGCCACTCCCACATGTGCGCGAGGACTTTTGTCTCCAGATATGCAGCGAAGACTGGAGACGGGATCGAGAGTGGACAGTGAACCTCGGACAGTCTTGGCATACGCTCAGTACCAACGCACGTGTTTGTTTCTTGCTGTAAACTCGTTAGTTTAAATAAAGTTATTCTGATTTAAATTAAATTATTTTTTGTTCGAGTACCCACGATAGTGCCCACATCCACGTAAAACTATGTCGGATCGCGAAGAAGACCCGATGCTTCGCATCTCGGCCACCCAAGATGCGACATATAAATTATCTGAATATGGCAACGCACATAATATTAATTTACCTAATTTTAATGTAGGTAGTGTGTCGACACCATTATCTAAGTCCCTTTTAATGATGCTCAGTCTGTTTCCAATTAAAAGAACTACAGTAGTCCGCTCATTCATTGGTGTATGTTGTATTTTATAAACAAAGTCATTAAATTTAACTATTAATATAACTCTTGTCTGTTAATATGTATGTACATAAACTGTTTAATAAATAAACAAATACCATGAAGCTTGTATTCCCGAATGGGTAGACAGGCATAGAACACTCTCATTTAACAATGTTATGTTTTAAGTGTCTTAATATGCAATGGCGAGCCCATAGCCCATTAACCGAGAAAAAATCCACACACCAGGCTGCTAGGAGAAATTCCTGCTGGCACTTTACCCTACCTGGGATAAAAACCAAGGACTTCAAGCTCAGCAGTCACCCTTAGAAATGCTTATAATGCAAATTGTATTATTGAATTAAAGTTTTAGCAGGTCTCCTGCAGCTTTCGCAAAGGAAAACCAACAAATACAAGTTTTCAACTGTCTACAATTCTAAATGCTAAAAACTTGAGAGATTTTGAATAAATCTTCATTATTTTCTTCGTTTGTTTGTGCAGATGTAATCAGAGAGGTACCGGCTGTATTTGAAGTATTCAACAATGAAAAAGTAGAGTTGAAAAGAAATTATTATGCTATGGAAGCGGTATTCAAACATTCGCGTAAAAGGTTTTTAAGTCCTCAAACATTTTTGTGGTCAGTCAAGGTCGAAGGATGAGAGTCTTTCGTTCATATGTACTGATAATGATAACGAATTAATGTGTTTGAGTTTGGTTAAAATAGCGCAGACATAATGCCAATAACCTGCGTTTTATAAAACGCAACATCTCTCTGCTTGTTTAACGCAATTATAGTTCGAGAACTACTGTGCTTTTTTACATATTCATAGATCATAATGTTTATTGTTTTTTTTTTGAACTTTAGTTATCATCCAAGTGTTAGGACAATAACATATTTATTGTAAGTTATAAATCTTAATTATACAAGATAACACTTAAATATATATATATTATAAATACAAGTATACATACAATAAAAAAGGGGAAGAGCTCATTGGGCATCAAAAAATTTGTCCGCATCGCTGTCAATGGGAAAAGTGCCCAAAAGGCTGGTAGCGTTGCTACGTTGGATGGCAATGCTGATTCTTTGGGCTCAAAATAGGCCAGCCCTCTGGTCCCGTGAAGAGTCGACCAACCACTTAACGATATCCCGAAATACTCGATGAGCACTCAGACCCCACGGCCCTAGTGTTTCAACCCCAAACGGCTCAAACATATAGCTCCCAAAAAGGTTGTTATATTTGCGCCATTTGAGGTTTTCTGCACCTGCACCAGCCGCCCCAGCACAGCCGGCCGTGCTAGGAAGATGGGATGGCGCGAGGGTGTCGACACAGGTTGCATCCCACCCAACTTTCAAGGCATTATGGGCATTAAGGCGTCTGGTCTCTTCCCATCGTCGCGTGCCAAGTCATTGGATTCTAAAACAGCTGGCACCCTGGCGGTGTCAAGAGCTCGACTGATGATGTTGAAATAATAGAACAAATTATATGTATTTCATCTATATTTTAATTTATTAGTTTATTGGTTATTTATTGGTCACTTAATTTAGTGCCTGTATTTACATAATAAATCAAAATATAGATGAAATGAATTAAAAAAAATAAGTATTTTAGGCAGGCGGAAAGATAGCGGATAAAAGTTGTCAACATAAAAATTACGTAAGTTAGCATTTGCTTTAAGGTTATGTTGGGAAGAAAAATATTATTGAATGTTTTCATTTCATTTTTATGAAAAATGGTTTTGAATAAAGTTGTTGTAAATAAATCGTTTAACATAAACTTGGTATTTACATTACGATACTCGAGAGATAACAAGTTTCCAAGTTGAAATTAACATCCGCCATATTGGATTGTTATTACGGACGGCCATAAGTCCTGCCTGAGGCACACTGTATTTCACAACCTGTTTAATATACCCGCTAAAAATCTTTTAGGAAGCAATTAATAATTATAATTGATTCAGTAATAATGTGGCCAAAAGTTTTGTCTAATGTAATTACCAGTGTATATCAATGGCAGTCCGTACGCGACGCGGCTTACTAACGCGTTATTAACTTGTTTGTGATTGGTTACGGTACCGTCTTTGTGCTGTGAGATTCTGGCTACTCATTGATGATTTGAGTTTGTAACATCGTGGATAACGGGTCTAAAAGTTACAGTATTCACGAATTTAACATAAGACAAAACTACTTAAAATATGTCAGCAAAAACTTCCTATAAGTAACCACTAGTACGAGTACAAAAACTCTCGCTCTGTAATACTCTCCTTTGAATTGTTGTTCTATGAAACATTTATTAACACATGCACGGTAATCCAAAGATCAAGTTAAGTACAGTAGCGGTCAGAACTCCAATGCCAGCATTACAAAACTATCGCATCGTTACCACAGAACAGATAAAAGAGACCTCTTTTATTTGTTCTGTAATCGTTACTCGTCGCACTTGAGGCCTTCTATTTTGGCATATCACACACACATACACACCCGTATAGTGCACTCTTTAGTGTTGACCACACATGCATCTGACTAACCAGCAACGCCTTTTCGTAGTAATACTGTGTGCGCGTTACTGTCTGCATTAAAACATCACACACACAGAGATAGGCGCAGATTTGACGTGGAGGCCAAAATGATCATTCCGGTGGCAGTCCACTGTTGAATGTACATAACACAATAATATCACGCCCGTATTCCTCGAAGGAGTGCACGTGTACCTACTTACCTACATTCAATGTCACCTAATAATAAAGCCAACGAGACGAGATAAATTTCATGCTTTGGGATTTAAAATTTAACAGATTTAACATATTCCATAAACTGAACCAGTTTCCACTGCAACTAAAAACTTTTTATGATGTTTATCGATAGTTTATAGATAAGCAGTTGCTTCATGTCATGTCATGTGTGTTTATGCGTAGCCTTTTCCCAACTATATTGGGGTCGGCTTCCAGTCTAACCGGATGCAGCTGAATAACAGTATTTTACATGGAGCGACTGTCTGTCTGACCTACACAACCCAGTACCAAGGCTCGGATACCGGTTAAATTTTCAAACCGTTATTATGTACTTGACGCAAAACCTTTACATTTCGGTTTCGTTCGCACAAACCGGTTTTTTAAACCGGTATTTGCAAGAGTATTTACATAAAGGTTTTTTCGGATTAAACGGTTTAGAGCCTTAAAAACCGGTTAATACGGACGCATGATAAACGTCATGCGCTGTTCAGTTTTTATTCAGAAGTAAGATTCTTTTTGTTTCGGTTTGGACGTTTATTTATGTCATTGCATCAATAAGCTTCGCTGCAAAAACAAAAAATGGGTAAGTATCTAATACTTTTTTGGTGAAATTAAGTTGATAAATAATCGGTAAACATAACATTACTTTTCACAGCACAGATCCTATGGACCAATTAGATAGTCAGCCATTTTTTACTGAAGAAGAAAACTCTCAAAATTAGAGTACAAATAGGCCAAAAAACGTGTATATCAATCGTAATTATAGATAACTAGCCCGCGTCTTCGTCCGCGTGAAATTTCTTGACCCCCGACCCACCCCGTCACATCACCTGCCCGTCATGGAATACAACCATTTCATGAAATGGTCGAAACCTTCATGAAATAATCAATTCTAAGATCTGGTCACGACACATAGATATGTAGATGATCTAAGGCCCAGTTTTCACTGGTGGTATTAACGACCAGTGAAACTGGTCGCGTGTGTCGAAGTGGTAAAGAAAAACTATTTCAGTGTTTATTTCTTCAACGCATTCAACGCAGATCATCAACGCATCTAAGAACACGTATAAAATAAACACCCAAATTGTGAAAGATGATGCAGAAAATAGTTCTGATAGTAACGGAAACAAATCACGCGAAGATAGCAGTGCTAAACCAGGAGAAGAAACTACTTCGAATTTCAAACAATGTGTTTTATGTATATTTGATAAGGAC
Organism: Fissipunctia ypsillon; assembly: GCA_947568875.1. Classification (NCBI taxonomy): domain Eukaryota; kingdom Metazoa; phylum Arthropoda; class Insecta; order Lepidoptera; family Noctuidae; genus Fissipunctia; species Fissipunctia ypsillon. Next base: position 21,776,613 of record OX387643.1, on the reverse strand, counting down.
CTCGATAAACGAAACTATTATTTTGGAAATTTGCTAATAAGTGAATTACAATTTTTGCCGCCATGTAGGCGCTCTGAAGCATATATCAATATTTTATAGTATATAGATGCTTTAAAACATTCACATCGTGAGAAAACAAACAAATAAATATTTAATTAAAAACAAACGAATAATGTGCCTGGACGAACATGCGAAATATCAATGTGATCATTCGTACTGAAATGTTACCAATAAAAAATAAATAAAGGAAAATAAGAGCGAAGTTTTATTTTAGATTCAGGAATTTATTAATCTGCTTAATGTGTGGACACCATTTTGCATGCTGTAATACTCGTACCTACATAGATGGATTATATCTTTACAAGTTGCAACGCGTTTACCGACATGCCGTTCCTTGAATAAACCGGTTAATTTAGGTTAAAATAAAGTTCTTAAAACGTTCACGTTTTTAAGAAAAGTTCGGAGGAAAACCGAAATAAACCGGTATTAACCGGTATTTTTTAAACCGGTTCCGAGCCTTGCCCAGTACTGGGTAATACGATACCCCTTGGACTCGTTGAAAGACTGGTTGTCAAAATTTCGGGCTTCTGACGACCCGTAACGACTGTCAAAAATCCACGAAGACAGCCGGGACCAACAGCTTAACGTGCTTTCCGAGGCACGGAGGAGTCGGATGTAAAGATGGTCGTCCTATCCACGAACCGACCCTGGCAAGCGTAGCTTAACCTGATGGATCGACCCGTGCGGCTGTTATTACTTAGCCACGAGCTTTACAGATCTAATATTAAATAATATGAATTTTTTAGACTTTATACTCAATTTCGTACGTTTGGAGGAATCCTCTTTCTGATAAATGGTAACAGTTTTTTATTGCCAAAATAGACTTGTAAGTTAAACTAAACTTTCGAGCCAGCACGAGTCACTAAGCTAATTTTAGACTTTAATTTTGGCTGCAAATACCTATGTAAGTTACAGCAATCGGAGTTGTATACCACACACACACCTACGTAAATTAGCCTTTATCTACCAAAGTTTAAAAAAAAGTAGTATTATAGACGGCGAGCCTAGCTGGCATAATGCACCGAGGCTTCCAAGTAGTATTATAGACGGCGAGCCTAGCTGGCATAATGCACCGAGGCTTCCGTTCTCTTTTCTCGCGGATACCGATGGCTTAACATCTACCTAACATTTTGTTGTACTACGTTATTATTTATGTGTATTTTTAATTAAATATGTATTTTATTAATCTTATACCTTATTTTTCTGGGCTCTTACACTTCCAAGTATTGAGATATTGTAACTATTTATAGCCACCCAGGTCTGTTTCGAATTATTTCTAGTAAAAAATGTAGGTCGTTGGCAAAGAGATAGGAACATTTCTTTATGAAACTGTTAGAATTTTCCCGTTTATCTTTCTGCTTTCGTAATGTAATGTTTTGTTGTACATTCTGATTTAATCTTTTGTATTTTGTTCAGTAATTTCAGTAGAGTTAAAGTAAACTAGCTATTGACTGTTGTTCCACTCGAATCCTAAGGAAACTACGCGTGTGTCCGCATAAAAATTATTTAAGCTGTTAATCCGGGATAAGTTCTATTTGTTAGCCTAATTTAGTACACATCAGTTTTGTCGTTTTCCGTGATTGAGTTACATACAAACATCTTCATCAATTTTCATATCAGTAATGATTAAATTGTAATTTATTAATTCTAACGTAGAATAGGGCAGTATTACTAAACGATAGTTCATAGTGGCCGATGAAGATTCATATTATTATATTCTATTGAGGATGATTGCGGGCTGATTCTTCGTTGAATAGCGATAGCATAGAATATAGAGAGGACGGATCGATCAGGTTCTGACGTCATCGGTAGGGTACATACCCCAGTTATTTATAGACTACGAATATTAATGTGATATCTGAAAGGAATTCATTTACACGATTCGGGGATGTAGTGAATACAGTGTTAGATGTAAATGTTGGCGTTTTTTCCATGATAATTAAGGTGCATAGTACTCGCAACCGGCGTGCGTGTATAACCAGATGTATGAACGTAAACGAGGTAAAAGGAGTATATAAGGATCGTAGCCTTTTTCCAACTGTTTTGGATACGGCTTTCAGACTAACCGGATACAGCTGAATACCAGTATTTTACATGGAGCGACTGCCTGTATGTAATTAATAGCAAGTAACAGGTTTTTTAACAATTATACACAATTCTGCTGAATCTTTCATGACTTTTTTGCTCCAGTCTGCCATTTAATGCTTTAAGTATGCAGCAGGTAGTTAGTGCATAAATTACTTGATATCGATCAATTATTACATTGTAGCTGCAATGTGTAACTACAACGTCTTCGGCACTATCAATTACAATAGACAGTCAATTACATAATTGTATGCATACTTGTATTTAGCCTAGGCGGACATAGCGCAAGCAACATGAAAAAAGTGCCTGTCGGACCACGCACAATGAATGGTTCCGTAGTTGAGATGAAGAAAGAAAAGACAGAATAATTATTACCAAGATTAAACTTAACATTGTAGTTGAATAGCATGTTCTCCCATACATTCCAAATGCAAATGTAAGTTTGGACAATATTGAGAGATTTACCGCGTTATTTTAAGACCATAGACTTCTTATAGGTTTTCCTGTTATCAATAAGTATAGAACTATTTTCTGTATTTTTTTCAAAATTTTAGGCACCGTAGTTTCGGAGATAAGGGGGTATGGTCAGTTTTCATCTATTTTCTTAAATAACTTTAAAACTATTTATTTTAAGATTATAAAAAAAATCTATTCAAGACCCTCACAATAAGCTCTTTCATTTGATGCACCGTACAGTTTGCAAAACTTTTTTATTTTATTATTTACGTACACACACTAAAATAGATACAGATACGACATTATAAGTATTGAGTACAAAGGTACTGCTTCTTTCTTAAGATTTGTTTTATTTTCTTATTTGGCCCCCAAAAGTGACCCCCATACTCAAAATTCATTTATTTACGTAAGACGTCCATATTTGGGCCACAGAAATTCATATGTGTACCAAGTTTCAACTAAATCGGTCCTTTAGCTTCGGAGCAAATTGGCTGTGACAGACAGACACACGAGTGAACCTATTTATAAGGGTTTCGTTTTTTCAATTTGAGGTTACGGATCCCTAAAACTAAATAAATACACCTAAAAACCTCATTGCAGCCACTGCGGCTGCTGAGGTATAGGTCCAATTTCGATTCCCAGTCCATGCAGTGTTTTAAAATGTCTGGTACAGCACGCCGCACGACAGTGGTAAAAAAACCAGAATAAGCTGCCCTCTTACTCTATTGAAACTCCGTTCTATGCTTGGCCAGGTCAGTGTTACCACCCTCGTGCGGTGGACTGTACATAGCGATTGAACTTGCCTCCGTAATAGATACTACTACCTTTGTCTAGGCATTTGATATAATCGTGTTCATCCAAAACCACTGTTGAACCTTTCAAGAATTGCCATAAAACAGTTGACGAGATCCAATAAGTGGATACTTAACACGGATAAGTAGACGGCTCTCTGAATTTTATTGACGTCACACTTGTGTCACTACGGCCACCAATGAGATTAAGCTCTCGACTACTGAGTACCACCATAGATTTAAAAAAGCATAGATGCGAAAATCATGTAATTTCCTGATCGTGCTCCGAAATAATTACTTACCAAAATCTAGCTCTCGCACTGTCAATTAATCAATTAATTCTTCGGTCGCAATCTGCTGCTGGACATAGCCCTCTCCTAAGTTGCACCAAAAACCCGGCTTTCCACCGCATACAGTCTGTTCTAGCCACCTTTGTAAGGTTGTCAGTCACACTACGCTTGCCGATATGCGGTCTTCTCTCGAGGACTCGGCTGATCCATCTATAGCTGCCCCAATGCCACTCATTTGCGTTTGCCCATACCAACACAAGGTTGTCCATATCGTAGATGACAAAACAGACGGCTTACCCCACAAAACTGAAAGCTTTTAGAAAGTGTTTGAAGAAGTAGTTTCGCATCTATACATTTTTATTCTATGGTTGCACTGACTATTCAAATTTTATCTCCGTGCTTCAGCTACGGACGTTTTATCGACTTTTTATAGAAAGGAATTATGGCAGGCGGGATTTTCACTACTTATATGTATGTACTTAGCTGTAGATACTGCTTTTTTGTTAAAGTTTTCTTGCATTTTTCATTCAGAATCTTAATTCTATAAGTACGAAGGAAATGGACATTGCACTACAATGCTCAGTTCTGATCGTGTGATCATAATCACTCTTTTTAGGAGCTAAATGTTACTTTTCATGTATGTATGTATTGCTTATTTGGAGAAACATCGACGTAAATGTATTTTTTTCCAAAAATGAGTTAAATATGACAAAGCACTTAGAAAGTGTATTTACGCTAGGAGAAACTAAGACGTAAATCAATTTCAGCCAATTTATCGGCAGGCGACGCTAACGTCGGTGTTGCGTTTTTGCTAATTCGCAAAGATCTCGCGGAAACAGCGACGCATAGGTCAGTTGTGCGGGAGCTCCGCAAAGTGTATTATGCTACATCGACGTAATGAACATTTTCGCCATTGTTGTCCCAAAATTTATTTGTTTTTGCAGAAGCAACGGCATAGTTTGTATTTTTTAAGACTTAAAACTGGATACGAAGAAGACTGGATAGAGGCCGTAACAAAAATCTCCAGACGAACTACGGGTGACACAATAAACATAAATGATTTAAGGCGACGCTAACCCGAGCGCTGTAGGCATTTAACGCTTACCCCAGCCCCCGCAAGGAGTAGTGATACGTAATAAGTTACGCTGCGCGGGAGACGCGTGCGCCAAGCGCACTGCTCATGAGTTTACGAACTCGAGTAAGTACTAAGCTGCGTCACAGAATAGAGCAATGCAGTAGATCAACTTGAATTGATTAGTATAAGTTTTTTTGTTGTTTTATTTTTGTAGTAAGTATTTAAGGTTATATATAGATTAGATATGAACCTAATTACTAATAAAAATAAGTGTATTTATTGGAACGAAGATCTTTAACGCGGCTTGAGGTAGGACTTAACTAGCAGAAATCGTTACGTAACGAAAAAGCGTTCATACACGTTATGCCACCTACATGCCTCTTTCTTCTTTCAAAGAAAACGGTCTCGGTTTCGGTTGTTTTATTTCTTTTGTCAATTTGGTCAAAATGAAAACCCAAGATGCGGCTGCGAATATTTTTTTTTCATCGTGGGTGTCGCTTTCATGCCATTTAATAAATATTTTCAATTTGAAAAAAATAAGTACCATGAAAAAACAACCCGTGATCAAAAATTTGAAATTTTTTTATATTTTGACGTCACTATCGGCTTTAGCACCCTCGAAAACCATGAAAACGATTCCCATGATGAAAAATTTGAAAATTTTCGCAGCCGCCATCTTGGATTTTCATTTTGACTTCTCTATCGGCTTTAGCATCCTAGAAAACCACAAAGACGATACCCATGATGAAAAATTTGAAAATTTTCGCAGCTGCCATCTTGGATTTTCATTTGACCAAATTCAATTTGAAAGAAAAAAGTTGCATGGAGGAGTAAAACGTGTATGTAAGCTTTTTCGTTACGTGACGATTTCTACCAGTCAACAGGACCCTTCGTTCCAAAAACCTATGTTATTACAACTATTTAAAAACTAAACATACTCAAGAATTATTTTTTACAAGCTACTCTTTTGGCTCAGCCGGTAACAGAACAAAGCGGGGTGGCGGATTCGAAAAAATTGGCACACATCCGACCTCCAACACGTTCCGCACGGGACTAAAGGATACGGGACGAGTGCATGAAAAGATGAAAACACTTGATTTTGAAATTAGTGGTATTTTGATATTTCACTTTATGTCGGCCGAATTACACACACACACACACACACACACATACATATATCACATTTTTTACGACCTTTATTATGGTATAAATTTTATTGTTAAAAGCCTATTATAACTCAAATGAAATAATAATTAGACCATATGCAGTAAAGTGCAAGTAATCATGTATCGCACGGCCGAAATATCTAGATCGAAGTTTGATATTATGTAATATATTTTTTTCAAAATTTAAATCCGAGTTATCTACGAATAAAACACAATACAAAACGACGTTTATTCGGATAAGCTCGCCTTAACACCAAAACCCGCGTATCGTGACAAAATAGCAATTACTCAAAATAAGAAGAGTGATCTACAAGAATTAATACGTACAAAAAAAATATTATACTAAGATTTTATTGCAGTTTTAACGACAGTATCTTAAATATTTAAAAGGTACTTTTTCGAATTATGCTACGTAGTAGTTGATTTACATATTTTTCAATACACTTCCTTGTAAAGTGGCTCTTATTGAACCGCTTTTAGGTTCATAATGCAGTGTATTAAACACGCGTGCTTTTTACGTTATATTACCGCACTAGTACGGTAATGTGCGCTACAGATAACTATTTACTAGTCAGAGATGTGCGCTTTTTTAATCTCATCAAAGAGACTTCATGTCTTTTTAAGCCTACTGTGTACATACATAAATAAAATATGATAAATTAACATAATATTTCATAAAATTATTTATTTTTGTCAAAAAATAACGTCCTTTTGTGTTCTACATCCAAATAACATACAAAATATTCAGTTTTCATGCTTTTAATACATATTAGGCTGTTCCACGGCTTCGTGCCTTTGCCTCTCCTTCAACCTGCGAAGACACCGCGATAAAAGGAATCCACGGATCCGCGGGCCATATTTCATATTTTTTACAGTAATTAGTTTATGAAACTTTATTTATTTTATGCCTCGCAAGTATTTTGAAAGTCGTATGAATCGCGTGTGCATTGATCATTAGATTACACACTCGACTCCCTTATCGAATCGAATAATACCGCCTCGAGTTAAATGACCAACACAGCATACTTGTATCATAATGTACTATTGTGTAAGTAGGCGTAATTAACGAAGCTGTGATTGTCGTGCCATCTCTTAGCTTGATTCTAAAAGTTTAATTTGTAGGTGATGATTATCTTTAAAATAAGTTTAATTTCCTCTGATGAAGACTGACAATATTGTTTTTATATGTATAGTTTTTAGTATATTACACGAAATAAATGCATCACCTTTGTACGTATTTTTCTGTTCCTTTCTTCTTGTCTGTTTATATGTGTGTACATAAACTGTTAAATAAATAAATGCGTTTTTTGGTTACTTTTAAAAATGTGGTATAATTTTGTCAGAAAAGCGTAAAAATGTATGCGCGGCACTATGCGCATTTTACTGAATCTTTGGGAAACAATGACGGGATTGTAGGTACCCGACATTTTTTTATTTATTTTCAAGAATACCAAATACAAATATTCTACTTAATTGAATAGCACAGAAAGCTATATTAGTGTAGCCACATTTTAAGTACAAACATTGGCAATGGTTTTCATAACGAAACGGTAACTCATTACAAAAGAAATATTTCACTTTAAATCGCTCTCCTGTAAAATTTGAAAAGTAGCAGTTACGTCGATGTTTATCGGGATGAGCGGTATGTTTGTTGACGCAAAATTATACGCAGGCACTTAACAAAATTAACTATGAAACTGAGTAACATCTAAAAATACCAACAATAAATTATTACACAGTACCTAAACAAAAATAGAACTCTATTAAAAATAATAACATTTAATATTTATAGACACAAACTGCCTAAGAGCTGAAGAATATAAATTATTCATTCATTCAAAGGTAAGGCTACTCTTGTAACTCGGTTAACCGAAACGGGCTGCGAGCATTTGGCTAAGGGCTGATTTAACCAAAGTCAGATATCTTTTATCCGGGGATTAAAATTGACGTCTGACAGTTTTTGTATGGAGAATCGTCCAAAAATTAAAAATTTACTACTAGGTAATTAAATACTAGGTAAATTTAATACTAGATAAAAAAGTTTGGTCGAATTCGCCCTAAGTAGCAGAAAATGGATGGGTACAGAAGGCTGGCTCCATACAACGAGCGAAAACAGGCGCAAACAAATAGACGCGTACGGAGCGACTGTCATCTCAAACAAATGCCAGTCGCAAGTGCGCTTACACTCGTTGTATGGCCGCGTGTATATGCGAGCGTGCGTTTTCGCTCGTTGTATCGAGCCGAACTTCTGTACCTATTTAAATATTTGGCGAAGTGGAGTTATTTTCGTACACAATCTAGTTCAATTAGACCGGTCTTTACAGACGACACCTTCGTTTTAATTGGCAATGTAACGGGCCTCGTCTGGACCCTAAGTTAATTTAAGTCTGGACTGCTTTTGGTAGAAATATTATTAATGAAAAATTAAAATAGTTGTAATTAGTTTAGTAAATATGATGGATTAAGGTGTCTGGGGTAAATTAACTTGCATAACTTTATTTTTATAATCAAAATAACGTTTCACAGAGAAGTTTGCATAATTATGAATAATTATGAAGCCTTTACGGTATGAAAAACATACCGTAAAGGCTTATGTTTCATAATTATAACGAATTTAAGATAGGTTTAATATTATTTTTTGTAATAAAAAACATTCAGATGCACTGCAAATTTTCACTGCTCTGCTAGTTGCAAGATTTGTATTTAATTGTAATGATGACTCAATTAGCTGTTATCAATTTGCAGGACGTTTATGAAAGTGCAGCTTAATTGAAAAGAGTCACGGGCATTTGTTTTTGAAAAAAAAAAAACATTATTATAGCTTTGAAACACATGGTAGTATTAGACTTAGGTATTAAATCTTCTCTACCACCTAACTATTCATAAGATATTGAAGGAAGACAAGCAAACTCGTCACTTACATGAGAGGGAATTTAAATCGTTTGAAATGAAGTGATTTAGTTACCCATGTCCACCAAGTGACATTTCTTACACATCAACAACATTTCCCTCGAGGTCGCCTTCGTGGAATAGGCTCAACAAATGTGCCAAGAAACTCATAGTTTTTTTTATTCCCGAGAATCAACATTTTCTTCAGTTGTGCGTTAAATCTTATAGTACCTTTCCGAATGGTTTTCTCGAGGGGGTGAGCGCTGTCGGGTGGAACGCAACTGGGTTCTTAAGTACGAAAGTTAGTTCCATTATATATATTGTGAAAAATATTTTAACTGAAAATAGAACATTTATTTACGGCCTGTTTCACCACCTTTTGATAAGATCCAATTAACGTATCATAGGCCGCACGTCATTAGTAACGATCAGTATAAGCTGGCCTCTTGTTATATTGAAACTCCATACAACGTGTAGTCGACTGTACCTGTGCCTGAGTCACCCGAGTACGCCTAGTACCCAGTGCCTATTCGAATACTGTGAAAAAGAAATTAGATTAAATATTTTGCCACGATTGTTAATGTCGCAGAACAACCACATCATACCAAAAATTATGAATAGTAAAAGTTGGTACCTACAATACTCGTACTTCAACTCAAGCGTAGTGATGTACCTTACAATAAAATGAACAGGTACACGACAGACAAACCGCCTGCGTCTTACAATGATTAATATCAGAATTACTGTAGGTCTACTTATTAGTACGCACCTTTTAGAATAAGAACTTACGTTACAGGGCGAATAAGATGGTTACAGAAGGTTTACTCCACACAATGGTCGAAAGCAAGGTCGTCCGATCTTGTAGACAGGGGGATGTGATATCCCCGAAACTGTTCACCAATGCGTTGGAGGCCGCCTGGACTAGACTGGACAGGATATCAATGTAAAGAGTACATCTCACACTTTCGTCGTCGACATCGTCATAATGGCAGAGTCGCTGGCACAGTTAGACCAGATCCTGCGCAGCTTAAATGGAGCCTCTCGGTGGTTTGGCCTCGGCATGAATTTGGTCAAGACGAAAGTCATGTACAATTCGCACGTCTTGCCGACTCCAATCCATATCGAAGGCTGTCGCTTCTCGAAGTTGTGGAAGAATACGTCTACCTAGGAGAAGTCATCCAGCTTGGTAGGCAGAACTGTGAGAAAGAAGGCGACAGAAGGATCCAGTTGGGTTGGGCAGCGTTTGGAAAACTTCGTCTTCTCGTCGCCAATCCCGCAGTGTTTGAAGACAAAGGTCTTCAACCAGTGCGTCCTGCCCGTTATGACATACGGTGCCGAAACGTGGACACTGACAGTCGGGTTGGTCCACAAATTTAAAGTCACTCAGCGCGCTATGGAACGGGCAATGCTCGGTGTTTATTTGAAGGATAAGATCAGGAATGCAGAAAAGAAATCCGGAAAAGAACCGGAGTTACCGACATAGCCTGCAGAGAAAGCAAGCTGAAGTGGCAGTGGGCTGGCCGGTGGAGCAGAGGAGTCCTGGAGTGGAGACCGCGTATCAGCAAGCGTAGTGTGGGACGCCTCCCAGCTAGATGGACCGACGACTTTAAAAAGGTGGCTGGAACAGACTGGATGTGGAAGGCGGAGGACAGGGTGTTGTGGCGCAGCTTGGAAGAGGCCTATGTCCAGCAGTGGACAGCGATAGGCTGAGTTGAAGGTCTTGCACGGAATTGCATGTTTAAAAAGAATAGGTCGTGAATCGTGATGGTGAAAATCGGAGTCTCGTTTTAACTACGTAACGTTCCATATGCAAACAATTCACAGCTTTCAAAGAAGTCAGACTCACGTTTTGCTTACGATGGCATCCACTGACTGACGAAAATATGGAGGGATAAGGCTGATGTAAACTCGCTTTCGCAGCACAATAATGAAAGACATGAGGATCCACATATCTTTGCATACCAATAGCATGCCATGATAAATTATACTATATATATACTACTACTACTATATTAGTATAGTATATATTAGTATATATACTATATACTACTACTACTATATTATTACTTTATATAATTTTGCTTATTTTAATGTTTTTTTTTTATATCGTAAATAAGCAATTATGATGTCTCTCCAAGTTTCTGGCAATGTCCCCAGATCATAAAGCTAGTGATTTATTGTTTTTAAAAGAGCCAATTATTTTTGATAGAGTAACCGTAGAGTTTCTTGCCAGCTCTTCTGAGCTGGCAAGAAACCACAACCACAGAACCACAGGAAACGACAAATTTGAACCGTGCACCTAGCTTCTGACGTTTCATAAGCGCCCAAATAGGTTTTGTGAAATTAATTATTTTGAATTTGATTTTGGATTGTTTAGGCCTTCTGCACTATCATATATATCGGTACATCGACACAATAGGACCGTCGCGACGAGATGTATTGAATACAAGGGTAAGCCTCAGGGATTTGTGCTAAGCCGCAGCGCTCAGGTGTCATGAAAACAGCCTGGCGAACTTGAAGGGAAAAGTACCAGTGATGTACTCGTAATTGAAAGAGGATATAATGTTGGGTTGTGGTACTACATATGTATAGTTACACGCCAGGGTTAGCAAGGAAACGAGGGAATATAAAAAAAACTTAAAGAAAGCTTGAAACACAGCAAATATTTTTAGCAGGTAAATGTTTTCATGGATCCGACTATGGTCGGGTCTATAATTACGTGATTTTGGTGTACTAAATCGAAGTTGCGTGTCACCAAACTGTGTATCATATTAATTGGTAGTTTAGATACGATTTGATGCAACGTGTAATTTTTGCTCTAACAAATACAAGGTATTATGTTGTTAGAACTGTTGGGGCATTTATATGAATGTCACTAGGAGGATTCTTTTAACACGTCCAAAAAGCAGTTGCGATCCTGCAAAGCCTCGTGGTGAATACAAAGGATGCCGAAGCTTTATAGGTGTATCAGACCATATCTATTTGCACTGTAGCTCGTCATTCTTTCATCGTCATCTTCTGCATAGCCTTTTCCTAACTACGTTGGAGTCAGCTTCAAGTCTAACCGGATGCAGCTGATAACCAGTATTTTACACGTGAAAGGTTGCTCCTATCTGATGGGCCTCTCTGATCGAGTTCGGTTTTCTTTATTATTGTAAAATTAAACCTCGTACACACAAACGATACCTTACCTGATACCGGTACTTCCGAACACTCCCCACTGTTGGTAGAGCTAATGGACGCTATTATTAGGGCCATCTAGTATTCGCGAATCACGATGCCACGTGATACTGTTCATTTATAAATTAGAAAGCGACGAATATTGAATATCACTGTTATATCGTAACGTCGGATTTATTGGGAATTAGGATACAAAATGTCGCGTAATACGTCATGGCATTTACAGACGAAAATAGTACCTAATCATTGGATTTGTGAAGGAGCTCGTCTGGGAAAGCCATAGAAATAGGAAAGCTCTTCTCAAATTTTGCTTCTTACTAATTCTATAAAAGGTGGAATTTAAATGACAACCTCTTAAGGGGTCATTGTTTTCATCAATATAAACAACTTTTACTATGGGACCCGATAGCAAACTAGCGGACAGCTGGCGGACAGCTGGCTGGAGATGGCAAACCATCTCATCATCATTAGCCTACAGCAGTCTACTGCTGGACACAGGCCTCTCCAATCGCATGTCATTCAGATCGATTCTCGGCAACTCTCACCCAGCTGCTACCAGTCACCTTGCGAAGATCGTCGCACCACCTAGCCTGAGGGCGTCCTACCTAATGCTTGACAATTCGCATACTCTATTCAAGAACAAGTCTACCCCAAACGTTTATCGGTTCTATAGCTAATATGACTATCCCCATCTAATCCAACGGACCAGAACGGGACCATAATGGATCATTGTTTGCTATCTAATAAAATAAAACATTTTAATTACCCTCCTTTATCCACCGAGGTCGGGTAAAAAACGTTGTCAATCAAAGTTGATCGTTATTAGGTGTCACGATTCGCAACGTGATCGACACCAAGAATATGAATATTACTTAAATATACATATAAAAAAAACGTCCGTCGACGTCAAGGCAGACCCTGGAGAAGATGGCGAGACGAGCTTGAGGCCTATAGACAGGATTGGTCCACACTAGAGAGGAGTGGAAAGGAGAAAGGGAGGCCTTTGTCCTGCAGTGGGACAACTCAGGGTAAAAATAAATATATAAACTCGTTGTTAGAACTTCATTATTCATAGTAACGAGACAAAACTTTCCTTCATCATTTCTTGGTAGGTAGTTTCCTTATTAAATTATTTGCGTGGGTACTCGATTTTCATGAAGCCACTAGTTTTCTCCTTTTGTTTGCCACGGAAGACTTACTTGTTTTTAAATGGTATCGAATACAAGATTCTTAACATTTTAAATAGAAAGATGGAACAATAGCAAAATTCTAAGAAATTATCATAAAAAGAAAATTTTATTATTAATAACTATAGTTCTGGAGCAAGAAGTTTTAGAAAAAGATTTTGAAATAGTATTTCAATCAGTACAGTTACTAAATGCAACCAAGTCCTAGTTCAAGCTACCTAAACGGTAAGGTGACCCAAACGTTAACTCAGGAAAAACGAAAATTTCATAAGCCTGGTGTAATTTAGGAACAGTCACATGTAAACTGGATGAACAAACTTGAAACACTTAAATCAAACGTAAATAAACACTGAGGCGACTTGTCCTCAGTGTTTATCATAACTAAACCATATCTCTACATATATTCGTTATGAAGTAGGACTTGGACAAATAACATTGCTTTTAATTCACAGCTTAAAATATAAAATCGAACCACATAATAGGCCCATCACTAATGGTTTTAATGTGTTTTAACGGCTACAAATATTTTACATGAAAATGGGAAACCTGTTCATGATGCGGCTGACTTAAAATATTTACTACCAACATAACTATTATAAGTGCATGTTATTTATAGGTAAAGCTTTTATTATAGTTCAGTTATTTATAGCATAAATCCATAAAAACTGCGCGGGTGGATGTTTATAATGACTTACAGAAAATAGAAACACGTTTTGGTCACATTAATTAACTCTTTTCCACTGACTGGTGGACTGGTTCATGGTGATTATTTAGGGCTGGTCTCACCAAGGAAACTGAACGCGATCAGCACATAAACCACGTGACTGTCAGTGTCATTATTTTCTTTGGAATAATGACACTGACAGCTCTTTAAACGTAGTTTAGATGTGCTGATCGCGTTCAGTTTCATGGTGAAATCCACCCTTAATTATTGTGTCTGCTTCAAAAACGGTGAAACTGTGAGTTTACGAAACCATCGCCATCACCGTATCATCATTATCATTCTCTTGTCCTTATCCCAACCTAACAATTACGAAAACAACAAAAAAAAAATCTGCTAAATCTGTCGAGCCGTTCTCAAGTGATGGTCTTTCATACACGCGGCTAATGATTTTTATTTAGAAATAACAAAATAGGCAACAACTACAACCTTTAAAAATATCACGGTATTCTTTTAAACAAGAAGACAGCTCCCATATCTACGAATTGCAGCCGACCTGACTCCTCGATCTGGTTCACTAAAAGGTTACAGTTTTATTCTTAGCTCTGACGTGGGTACTGTTAAATTTATTAGTATTTCTGTATTTCAGCGCTGAAATTCAGGGCAGAATGTAGGACAGTTTCAAATTGTACTTAATGCTTATTTTAAAATGTATCTGGGTTGTGTTTAAATACGGGAATGATTTTTCGAGGGTTGATTAGGAACGTATACGAGCAAATAAATTATGAATACTTTTCCTGAATCACCTATTTAGTGCTAATTAGTTATAAAATGCAAGTACAACTTAACGAGAAAGATCAGTTAATCTTTTCTTTATTAGAGATTTTTTCTCTATTTTTCCGATATGCCTACAGTTTGTAATCAGTTCAAACTAATTTAGTTTTAATTTGGCATGATTGCTAATTGTACTAGTTTATAATGGATTAATTTATAGCAACACAAAAATATACCATAAAGCAAGAAAATAATACAAGTGAATGTGATAAAACAATAAATAAGTTTGACCTCGCGGCTACAAGTTATATTATATTTATTTGTCAAAATAATCAAGTGCTAGCAGCCTCATAAACTCATAATAGTGTCGGAGCAGGGTAAAACGTTTTCCTCCGGGAAATCAAAACAAACTTTACTCCGCTTTGCAGAACTACTGGCCAGTACCTATTTATGATTCGCATTTCAAAGCGCTGGTCTATTGTTCGTTTATATAATTCAAATAATAGAGAAATGTAGATGTTGTGATGCATTTAAATGATCAATTGTAAATTAGTTGTTCATAAAACTTTTTTTAGCTTTCTTAACACGCTATTATTCGCTTCATTTGTAACTAACTAACAAACAATAAAAGAAAATCTTGGAAGTCAGTATTAACCTACTTATAATTGTCCTATCGAAATGAAACTTTGTATGTATTTACATATATGTAGTTCGGAGAACAATACTATAATTTGGTATCTTGGAGCTGATCTGATGATAGAGCCAGGAGGTGGATAGTGGAATTCTTCAATGGCTACTAGTAAACCCCTCGAGTTTGGGCTCATATGATTCGTTTTGACGAGTCCAATAGATTGGGCTTGGTAACAAGGATCTGATGATGGAGCCAGGAGGTGTATACTGGAATTCTTCAGCGGCTACTGGTAAACCCCTCGAGTTTGGTTTCATATGATTCGTTTTAATAAGTCCAATAGATTGGGCTTAGTAACGAGTGTCTGATGATGGAGCCAGGAGGTGGAAGTGGAAATCTTCAGTGGCTACTAGTAAACTTCTCGAATTTGGGCTCATATGATTCGTTTTAATGAATCCAATATATTGCACATGGTGTTGAGGGTGTCATAATGGAGCCAGGAGGTGGAAGTGGAACTCTTCAGTAGCTACTAGTAAACCCCTCGCGTTTGGGTTCTTATGATTCGTTTTGATGAGTCCAATAACACTAAGTGCAATACTTGGTGTCGAGGGTCTGTAGATGGAGCCAAGAGGTGGATAGTGGAGCTCTTCAGTGGCTATTAGTAAACCCTTCGAGTTTCGGGTCATAATATTCGTTTTGTGTCCAATAAATTGCACTTAGTGTTTAGGTTCTGGATGATGGAGTCAGGAGATGGGTAGCGGAACTCTTTAGTGGCTATTATTAATTAATATATATTAATTCAAAAAGCGTGGAGCGCTTTTTAGTTGTGCGTACATTTAATAAATTGCGTACGTTAATTAATTTAAACAAAGCTATCCACGCTTTTTAAATTAATCCTTGGATATAAAAGAAGTGACAAGCTGCATAGGTACTTATATCTTAACTAATACAAGCCAATTTAATTATTTTATATTTTTTAGTGCGCGATAAAAGCATGTTTTTTTTAAATTACATTTTTTTTTATTTTTGTTTCGATTAATAAAATTCATCATCATCCGTCTGCTCTTGGCCAAATATATTTGAGATTGGCGTCGCATGCTTTCTTCTTCTTCAGAAGTTGTCTTTGCCTCGATTATATAAACTACAGGGTGGCCAATTCGGAAGTAAACTTTAATTGGATTATTTTTATTACAGACGAAAATTACCAATTTATATTTTTCTATAATTATATTATTTAGGTTTGGAAGTTTTATATGGTATATAAATAAGATCTGCTTGAACTTCTCCTTTTTGATACTTAAAATACAATCGCTTTTCATCATGATTTTCGCATACTTTTTTATTAGGTATCCGACCCACTAACAAAGTCACAATATTCTGCTT
The DNA here is from genome assembly GCA_947568875.1 of Fissipunctia ypsillon. Lineage (NCBI taxonomy): Eukaryota > Metazoa > Arthropoda > Insecta > Lepidoptera > Noctuidae > Fissipunctia > Fissipunctia ypsillon. The sequence goes on along the minus strand of OX387643.1, from coordinate 21,759,988 downwards.
TTCGTGTTGATCACGACACGTCACACACATATCGCGAAATTCACAGTGATCAAAATGGTGATGGTATTCGTTACTCCTGACGATTTGTTAGAAAAATTGGGTCGTTCTTAAATTCGTTTAAGAACTTCAGGATAAAGTTACTGAAAGTATGGCGGTGGCCATCACCACCGCAATACTTTTACACAACACTGTGTAAACCAGCCATTAGACCATTCTAATGGTTGGTTTACACAGTACGAGCTGCTAACTAGACAGTAGACAGCTGCTCACATTGTGTACTCGTATGTCAGTAGCTCGGCTTGCCTCAGCTTTGTTCATTATGAGAGTAGCTGCCTAGCCTCTTGAGAGTTCTGTGCTGGGGTAGTACTGGGATCGTGCAATGTTCAGTCAACGTGATTTAATAAAACCTACTGTGTTAAGATACGCCACAATACTAAGCTTTAAATTAGAAAATGCTTATAAAAACTTTAAAAAAAAGAGCAAACCAATTTAGATTCATGAATGTAATATTATTTTCAGAAGACCATGTATGATCCACTACCATTTTGAATTACACAACACGTACGCATCACAAAAAAAAAATCCACTCATCAACCTACAGGATCCTCTTGCGACTGACTGGCAAACTAGGAGTGATGTGCGAGCTGCTGCCATGCGGGCGATGAGGCAAGGCGAGCAGGCGACTGAAAACAAAAAATGTTGAAGTTACTCGTCTGATACGTCCACACAGTGCGAGTTGCTGCACTGCAGTTACTTGGTAGGCCGACTCGCACGCTAGCTCGACCACGTAAACTAGCCATTATGACTGTGCGTAATGAATTTGCCGTGTTGCAACAAAATAACAGACATCAAACAAGTGCAAAATTTAGAGTCAAATCAGAATGGGGGCTAAAAACGTTGTATACCACTTTAAAAATATACTGTCGCCTTTTTTTCCGCTCCCTTTTTTAATAATGCAACAGTTAGTACCTACCCATATCAATTTTATTCCTGTGAATTTTAACACTTATGAAATTAAAACTCTGCGGTGTTGATGTATGGAACTTCCTAACAAGCCTTTTCAATATACAAACCGCTACAGTTTGCACAGAGTGTACAAACACATAAGCACGTCAGTACGACGCATTTTCGGTTCATGTTTCAAAGGTCGCACGTTGCTACTCGCTAACTGCGTCGAATACACGTGTCGCAGTCATCAGCAAACAACTCGGTTTCGGTTTGTGTGCATTAGCCTTATTGAATTTTGTTCGGATTTCCGATGAGTGAATTTGTGAAAGCTGGGCTTAACTACGTATTGTTGGATAGCTTGGCTGATTAAAAACTTTACTTTTACTGAGTAAGATAAAGGTAAGGTTTAGCTGGCTTTAGGGACAAGTGAAGTGCAGCTGCAGCGATCGTCCAAAAAAGGATTATTGAGTTTTTCTATTAAGAAATATCAGTAGGTAGCGATCCGGAGAAAATCACCAATAACGTCACTATGTCTTCCTACGGTGTCCCCGTTTTCACCCACATCTGCCGTGTAAAACCTTTTGTTAGCCGCTTTTCATGCATTCTCTCAACATGACCAAACCATCTAAGCACTAGGCTTTTAAAACTATATCCGGTAAATAGCAATAAGCTCACCTACTAATACATGGGGCCTACTATAGCTCGTGAAACATGGCTGTTCTACAGCCCTACCAAACCATTCACCTTAGCTGTCAAGAATTATTTTGAAACAAGCAGTACAGTAAAAAAGCAACGCATTCCATAGTGCATTCTGATATTTAGCAAATATCTGTCAAATAGTTCACTGTTTTGATTCATTTATACGCTACATTGCACTAAAATATTTTAACCGATTTTAAAAAAGGAAGGTTCTCAATTCGATTCCATCTTTTGGTAATATTTGCGCCGTTGCCAACTTTCAGTATGCACCGAAGAATGTTAGGAGGACCCATTTCCCACATCAGAATGAATATTTCCAACTCTTTAACCCAGTTAAATACTTAGTTCCATCCTTCCAGGAAATCTAATAATCCACTACTCCATATTATAAAACTGAACAAGTGCAAACAGGATGTGCAGAGGTCCTCTGTCGGGCGTTATTACCCGTGCTGGGTAATCCGGCCGCCCTATCTGACCCGGTTGAGTTGACGACATTACTTTACGTATAGTCGGGTATGTGGCGTGACGTCATTTAATTAAACTATATACTTAGACACCTGAGTGTATTGTAGGTTTGGATTTTAGTTTGTTACGAGAATTTGAAGAGATGATGCTAACTTTTTTGGACAAGCGGTGTGTCAAATTAACGGAGTACGATTTTTAAAACTGATAATTTTGGCTGTATGTAGAAAAGGATAAATTTATTAATTTATCCTTTTCTACATACATAGATGTCACACATTGACAAAATGTTAATGTTTTAATATTCAACTATTTTTTTAATGTAATCCTATTATTTTATTAATTGCAAAGCTAGATGATCTGAAACAGAATTCGCAAGCATAAATTGTTTGACTCAATATAAATTACTATAATAATTCTTGACTTACCAAAAAGTTCACAAATTACTTTCTTATTATCCTTGTAACTGCACATACTGCAACCAAAAATACAGATATATTTTACGACACTGTATTAAAAAAATTGGAGGTATTGAACTCTTTTCTCAGAAGAGCACTTTGAACCCTAACCAAAGTAATTTGTTAACTTATTTAATTACACAATCTCCATATATACCAGTCCTTAAATACATTCACAATTAATGTCACCGTGAAAATGTTAAATACTGTAATTATTTAAATGATTGTGAGCACGCGAAAATATCGTTGAAACTCGATACATATGCAAATGGATCGCTTTAATAATTGATACGAATGGTATAGAGACACTTTGCTCGCGTTAACCCTGCTGACTTCGCAATGTGTGGTTGAATAAGTGAATTCTGAATATTATGTGTTACCCTACTAGGTTTTCTACTGTCGAATACTTAGGTATAGGCTTTAAAGGGCCTGAGAGTTCGGTAATGTGAAAAATTACCATTTTTGCCATAATCACCACGCTGTATGGAAGAATTTTAAGACGCGGTCCGATTAACTCGAAACTCAGCACTTTTGACAGAAAAGAAACAATAGGTAACAAGTTTTTGGGTTTCGTCGAAAATCGATTTTTCTGAAGGGGCAAAAAGGGATGATTAAATTGTTAACGGGACGATTTTACTGCGTGGCTTGATTAACTCAAAAAATTGTATAAATAATCTTTGAGTGAAGTTATGGAAACATCCCAAACAAATTTTCCCAAACAAAATTCCACCTCTGTGGGGATAAAAAAGGGGATACAGTTTATATGAAAAATCTTATTCCTTTTCTTAATAAACTTGAAACTTGGTTTGCCTCAGTAAATAATAAAGATTGACATTTTTAGTTTTTTAAAACAACCCCTCACAGATGATATTTTAGGGGGTGTCAAAGTTAGTAAGGAAAAATTTTAACGCGTTGTCGGATTAACTTGAAACTCGGTACTGATATACATAGTCTCGCAGTGTGTGTACTTTATGCGGCCTACCCAAATGTCCTTTCGTTGATATTTTTCGTCGCGTCCTTGCTCTCCTTAGACGGAGAATACACGTCAGATTTTGTTTCCGATTGTCTGATCGGACTATCGGATCGGATTTACTCGATACACATCTGATTGTTACGTCAGGCTTTTTCTGAGGTCAGTCGTTCCGGAGCTATCATCCCGTGTGCTTGCGTACAGAGCAAAAAGAAAAGATGGACGAATTACTGTTACTTATTACCCGACTGCGGCGAAGCCAAAAAAGGAGGGTTATGTGTTTGACCTGTATGTACATATCTGTATATGTATGTGTGTCCGTCCCTATGTTCCCTCGTAACTACTAAATGGCTGAACTGATTGTGATGAATTATAAGTTGTTAGATTCGTCTTTACTGCGCGAACGTCACAGGGTATATTAAAGACATCTTCTTAAATTTAACAATAAAGACAAAATACACTTCTGGACACATCTATTGGCCCACCTTAGAGTTTAGGTTTCGATGGCCCCTACCGAAATATGATTGCTAGATTGAACAAAAACTGTTGATGCAGTTTTAAACCTGATACATTTTACCATCTTTTTCGATCGTATTGTTTTAAATTTGAATTCAGAATACCATACGACATGGAGCTACGCCTAACAAGTCGGATATGCGCCTTGTTAAAGGCAATTGATTTTTGAATAAAAAACATGTTTTATCAAATAAAGGTTTAATTTAATAACGCGTGTTGCCTCCATGGGCATCTACCACAGCTCTCATACGATTAGGCATAGAGTTTATCAACCGCTCTATGAAATTTTGAGGGATCATCTCCCATTCCTCTTCTATGGCAGTTTTCAACTCCTGCATCGTCTGGACAACTGGCTGACGAGCTCTAACACGTCTTTTTAGCTCGTCCCACATGTGCTCAATGGGGTTCATGTCTGGGCTTCTGGCTGGCCAGTCCATAACTGTGATGTTCACATCCCGAAGATATTCCCTGACGATGCCGGCCGCATGGGCTCTTGCATTATCATGCATAGAAAGGAAATTTGGGCCCACATAGTCCGCGTATGGTATCACGTGAGGTTCTAAGCACTCACGAATGTACCTTTCAGCATTTAATGTTGGCAGCCGTGGTCCTGTAACAACCTCAAGTTGAGTTTTGCCGCTCGCGGATATACCGCCCCAGACAGTCCATGAGCCACCGCCATAAGCAACCCTCTCTTCAAAGCAGCATTGTGCGAAACACTCTCCCTAACGTCGGTAGACCTTCTTCCTTCCATCATTGCCATGTAACACAATTTTAGACTCATCAGAAAAGAGTACACGGCTCCAATCTTGCTGTGTCCAATTTAAATGACTGCGTGCGAAATGAAGGCGCGCTGTTCGGTGGGCTCGCGTTAGTTTGGGCCCATTAGCTGGCTTGTGTGGTACCATATCGCGTTCTTTTAACCTTCTCCGAACAGTTCGAGCGCTCACAGATACTCCGTGGAAGTCGCGAAGTTGGTTTTGTATCTCAATGGAGGTAAGGTGACGATTTCTCAAGCTGGTCATCACGATGAATCGATCCTGCCTTTCAGTTGTGACCCGAGATCGTGGCCTTCCTTGGCGACGAACAAAGCCGCCAGTCTCTAGGTACCTCCGATAAACATTTCGGACCGCAGATCGACTTAAATTAAGTTGAGCACTCACGTTTCTTTGGCTGTGTCCGGCCTGAATAAGTGCCACAGCATGGGCGGCGACTTCAGGTGAAGTATCCATGGATTATTGATAAAACCTCACCTTAATGTTCAGAATAAGTAATGTTTGTTGCAAAACCAAAGATATCAATCACTTTTTCAAGAATTAAATCCAAGTAAACCAATAAAACCAAGTTTTCTTAGTATTCGATTGTTTGATATCAACAAACAGGCTCCAAATTGTCTTTTGTTTCTTTAAATTCTGTGTTCGAAATTCAAAAAAAGACTATTGAATGAAATTGTGAATGTGCCAGGTTCAAAACTGCATAAAAACTTTTTGCTCGACCTAATATAAAATTTTAGCTAGGACCAAACGAAACTGAAAATACAAGGTGGGCCAATAGATGTGTCCAGAAGTGTAGGTCATCTTGTTTCCATCTTTTTTAAAGTTCACTTTTTACGGTCAGGTTTTAAGATTTTTTAAATTTACTTTTTTTATTGCATACTAGCATTGTGCCCGCGACTTCGTCCGCGTGGATATCGTATTTTCTCCTATAAAATGTAACACCCCCTCCACCCCTTTTAGCGGGTAGTTTTCGAAAATTAATGATTAAGATCATTTTATTTATTATTACATACATACATAAACTCACGCCTTCTTCCTATGGTAGGCAGAACGCCACCTTAACATATTATTAATTTATTGATGACACGTAAAATACAATTTTCATATAAACTTCACCCCGAAAAGGGTTGATTTTTAAAAAAAATCTTCAATCATGTGTTTCGTGATTTAAGGTTTAGGTTACTTTGACTTAATCCAGACACGCAGTGAAATCCTGCTCCAAAAACTTAATTAAGTACCCCTTTTGCTGGTCGATTTTTGAAAAACCCAAAAACTTGTCTATATTTTTTGTCAAAAGTATTAATACCGTTATTCGAGGTAACCGTTAGGAGCGCTTTAAAATTCTTCCATACAAACTTTATTATTCATTTAAGAATAATTTTCGCTCATTATCCGAACCATAACGATGCATCCGTTCAGTGACAACGCTAGAATCAACTGGCAAGCCGGAGGAAGGAATCGGACGTCTATCTGTCTCTGTCCATAAGTATGCAGACCGCGCTTTCAGACAATCAGACCGACAATAAAATCGGAAACGCCGCGCGCTAGTTTCCGACTCGGATGTCCGGCCCGACTATCGGATCGGACATGTATTGAATGTTCATACAAACTAATGGCTACAACGCCTTCCAGTAGCCGGATCAGACTATCGGATTCGACAATCGGATGAAAAAATCTGACGTGTTTCCCAGTCTTAGGTACTGAGTTGAACTTATGCGATTACTGACAAATGCTTGCACTGACTGGACAGGTCCACTCAAATCTGTGTGATTCTTTTCTCAAAAGACCCTTTCAGATGCTAATCTACATAGTCCTCATATATGATATGACCAAGATTACGTATTTATAGTTTTATGTATAAAAAAGATTATTGAAATTTATTATTTATCTGTCTGTCTATTTTTTACCTTTTCACGCCTTAACGGACAGGCTATGACCTGAGTTCGGACATAGCATATTTTTTTTCCGGTAGTACATTCCCCTGGGATAATTTCCGACATATACGCGGGCGAAGCCGCGGGCAAAAGCTAGTGTATCATAAAAAAAATAATCCTTTGACATTACCTGCTGACTGAACCGCTGAGTACAGGCTCCATTAAAAAGTTGCACAAAAAGATGCATATTTCACTAGCAAAATCACTTCATAATTAAACAACACAATAAATAAATAATTCTTTATTTACAATAAAGTGACAGTGTTATTACAGACATGACATTAATTTACAACATACAGGAGAAATATGTCAAACATAGGTCCCCTGGCTCCCAAACTAGGTTTAGGTATCTGTGACTTGAGAGTCAGTATTCCTCCATTAAAAAAAAAACGTTTACAATGCAACCGTACTCAAAAATATCAATATAAAAAAATGCCAATATAAAAACCACTTTAATATAATTTAAAACCGAGTCATCCCCTAGAGATTTCCCTTCGTTTTAAAAGCTCTTAAACAAATTGAAATCGATTTGATCTCAAAATGGACGCACTCGCAGGTACATGGCGCGTGATAATTGAAATGGATTCGTCCATTACGTGGCTTGTAAACCGAACAACTACTGTTTTGATAGCATCGTAATACGTGGTGACTGAAGCTTGTTTTTTCTTTGGGTGTTAAAAGATATTAGGTATAAGGTTTATGTTATTTTAAGGATATATTTTGTTATTTTTTGGATGCTTTGTAGTTTTGTGTTCGTAAGACAGTTCCAATAGTAGTAATTGTGTTATGTGGCAGATGTGGCTATTTTAAAGGGAATAAAGCTGTATGTGTATGTATGCGTATGTTGAGGAAGTGTCGTTATATAACATTATATAATTATCCAGCTCTCTAGCAATACCACAATTACTGTCCAGGCCTTTGTAACATTACATACCATCCGCCACAGTTTTGCGACAGGCACATCTCATATATTAATTTTAGTAATTTTCAAATTAAAAAATTTAAATCTTGCTGCTGAAAGTTCTACATTCCTCCCCCCTTATCTCGAATATTCCGCTGACATTTTGTATGTACTATTTATACCCACTGCATTGTTTTGCATCTCTTCTCTTAAAGCTGTGCTCTCATCACACCTAAATTAACTCATTTGATTCTTAAACTAAACCGTTTTAGTTAATATTTTGGTATGTGGCTCTTTCTCATCCCTTCAATTTTCACCCACCGATACCAAGCAGTGAATTTCACTCTCGTTATTTCAAATTACGTTAATTAAAATCGTCTGGAAAGAACGTAATCGATTCCCATTGTATTAGAATCGATGTTTGATTGCGACCTCGCTCGATAGGCCACTAGTAGGTAATGTTTTATTCATAACAAATCGTTTAGTTTCGTGTTCCGTTCGTGAAAGCTTGATTGATGGTGAAATTACATGAAGTCTACTTGTGAAGAAATAGAAGCCCTAACTTATATTCACTTCAGAAGTAGGTAGTCACACGACCTGCCGTAACAGGCACGTGTAAGGTACTTACCGCAGAACAGATAAAAGAGGTATTTATCTATCTATTTGTTTATCTATTACTGTTATTTATCTATTTGTTTTGGGAGATATTTATCTGTTCTGTAGTACTTACCTATCTATGTCTGTATAACCAGATGTTGAACGTGGATGAAGCAAAAGGAGCATGCCAGAATCGTAGCACGTGGAGTTCTATAGTTTCTGCCTATCCCCATGGGAAATGGAAGTGTGTATGGTTATGACGTTACGACGGTTAGCGAACCCGTAAACGTCCAAGTTTGAACATCACACCACATCGTACCACTGTTGAACATGGACCCCCTAATTGTTTGCCTCAGTTAAAATTGATGTGAATCGTAAAGAAATATGACGTACTTTTTTAAATAAAAAGTAAAACCGGCCAAGTGCGCGACGGACCACGCACAATGAAGGGTTCCGTAGTTGGGATGAGTTTAGCCCAAGAACAAACTTAACATTGTAGTTGAAAATCATGTTCTCTAATACATTCCAACTGCAAATGTAAGTTGGTCGACTATTACTCGTTAACTTGTAAAGCCTACTTAGTTGTGATAGTTTTTCTTTTAACTTTGTTGTAGGTACTACCGTGAATTTTTCCACACATCGAGAAATAACCATTTAGCTGACAGATGGGGGGGACACTCGACTCTAACAAAAATTAGCACTTTAAATCTTAATATTCCAGAAACAGATCCCATTGTTCTCACAAACTCGGAATATTTTTGAAAGACCTTTCCAACAACACCCCACACCATGGGGTAGATGAGAAAAAAATAAAACATCCCCACTTTACGTGTACCTACAGGAGTCAGGAGGTACCCTAAAAATGTTTTTTTTTTTCGTGATTTTATTTTTTCCACTTAGTCGGCGTGATTAATATGTATATCCATGCCAAATTATAGCTCTCTAGTACTAAGAGTCTCTGAGCTAAGCTGCGGACGGACGGACGGACGGACATGGCGAAACTATAAGGGTTCCTTGTTGACTAGGAACCCTAAAAAGTTGTTGTGAATTTAATGGAAAAACTATACGTTGATGCTTTCTCTCTTGGTAACCACTTATCCTATACAAAATCGACCCCACTTTTCTGACATACCTATTAATACATGAGGTAGGTGCGTATAATATAATCATGATCCTCAAAAGAAAATTAATATCAAAAGCCCAACATCGGTTAATTACCTGTCAAAAGATTGCTCACCAAAGCTACGACCAAAAGATATCGATTCACATCTCTATCAAAGGGACCTATCATATCTTTCGCAATTCTTTTACTTAATCTTTGCCAATATGTTAGAGCTGTATAAAGATCCGATGATACAGGATAATTTGCCCTAGGAATAGTCACAGTTTGCACAGGGAATAGTCATTAAGAGGATCAAAAGCAAACAAAAGTCAATTTATCTCAGACGGCTGGGCTATGAATATAACATGTCAGGTTTCTGCTTCGGAATGGTTTCTGTCGGTCGGCTTTGGTCTCTGACTATGAATAAGGTATTTCATGTTCCTAAGGGTGTAGTAGAGATGAATAGAAGATTATTTGTTGGACTCTGATGGGTTAATGTCTAGTTGTTAGTTGTTCATTTTAATAACGATAACGTGACCCCAATGCCCGTTTTCACTAACACTAGGCGACACCTAAATGAATGTTGTAATAAAATTGCACATTCACAACACTCTTAAGTCTCGACCTGTAGTGCAGCAGCATGCACAAGCGGCTCATGAGAGTTCAACACTTGCACGACACAACACTTCGGGATCGGGAGATGACGCAGCAGAACACGAAGACGGGGACTTCGGGGACGCCATGATGTCAATTAATCGTAGTTGCAAACAGGAGTACGATAGACGCTCTCGACTGCGACTACTTACGATGAGTGAAAACTGTCAAACGTTGGCGTCTTTTACATTCGATTACGTTTCGTTACCAAAAATCATAAGAGTACAAATAAAACTAAATTACTTATTTTAAACTTTATTTTTTTAATTGCGCTTCATATGAGTCATTGAGTTTATAACGGTAGCAGCTATTTAAAAATAAATTAAAGTTAAAAATTTACAATATTTAAACTAAAAACCATTAAAAATCCGTAGTCACTTTGTCTGAACGTAACATGGAACAACCAAGGAGTGAAATTCATTCTTCTGTGGTAAAATGTAAAAAAAAAAAATATTTCGTAAATAATAAGTAAGTGTAAGTTTCTGAAACTTTACTATTTACTATGCATTTGCTGGCTGTGTCATTTTACAAAAGTCTTTTACATGAAGACATATACGCCAAAAAAGTTTAAAGCTTCTCACGCTTGGGTTCTACCTAATAATAAAGTACAGTGGAGCCCGATTTGTTACCCGTGATTCGAAGCCAGGACCCGTTGCGCTTGCGATCACTTGCACCGAGGCAGTCAATATTACTTAAGTATTATTTAGTATATTTACGTGTTTTTATATACAAGGCACGTTGCACAAAGTCGACCAACTCCCAGTTGTAAGGACTCGTAAACATGTGCAGTTTATTTGAAGTTAAAGCTCAAACGAATTTTATTTACTTCTGTGTCGTAGAATTCTTTGCGTTGGCTGATATTAAAACTGTGTAAGTACCTACAACAAGCTTGTAAACTGTGAAAGGAGGTGGGAGGGGAGTATTTTCATCAGGAATTTCTCAGTAGCAGCCTGGAGTCTGGATTTGTGATTTTGTGCCCCGTTCAGCGGCGCGCGCTGCCCGCGTTGTAGCCGATGAAAAGAAAAAATAGAATTATTACTAATATACAAGATTGAAATATGTACAAAATTATTTTTATTGTTTAAAATCAAATTGAATGTGTTTTATGTACTGGTAAAAAAAATCTATAGAGAAGTAGGTACAGTGAAAATACGTATTTAATATGCAGATTTCCTACTGATTCCGTGCGGAATGAAGCTTGGAGTCGTGTTATTAAACAAACAAACTGCAATAAATATAACTTGGAAAATAAAACTTTTTTTTATTTCTTAGTACCTCGAAAAATACCACGCTCTTACAAGGCTACGTCTACGGGTCTTTTTTTTTTGCGGATGGGAAATCATCAAATGACTTCTCCCGCTCTGAGCGGAGCGGGAGAAGTCATTTGATGATTTCCCATCCACAAAAAAAAAAAAAAAGGTACGACAAACTGAAATAGATTAGATCATTCGGTTCCCTTCAAAATGGTTGAGCTAAATGGTGCTGATCCATGCGTCATGTTGGATCAGGAGAGCAGTGGTAGCCCAGTGGTAACGGCCGACTTACGAGTTGTAGGTCGTACATAGGTTCGAACCCTGACTGGCGCTTTACTTTGTGTAAAAATATTTCATCACCATTGCTCTCAAAACAGTGAAGGAGAACATCGTGAGGAAACCAGCATGTCCTAGAACCAAAAATTCAAAGACATGTGACATCTGCCAACCCGCACTGGGCCCACGTTGTAGATTACGGCCCACACCCTCTCATCGAGAGGAGGTCTGTGGTCCAGCAGTGGGACATTATACATGCGTCATATTTGTGAACGGCCACTGTCAGTTGGGACTGGACATCTCTTAGCTGCCATGGCTTTTTTTTATTGTTTTCTATGGACGCTTTTAACGTGCACGTCTTTCTACACCATTCCCACATGTGTAATTTCAAGTTTAATTATGTAACCAATACTACCCACTAAACTTTGGAATGGGCAACTAGCTTTATCATTCTGACTGACCGACTCCTTGACAATTCAAAAAAAAATAAAAAACATACAACCGAATTGATAATCTCCTCCTTTTTTTGAAGTCGGTGAAAAAGTGCCTGTAATTGGTTTAATTGAAATAACTGCTTTGAGCTTGAGTTGAGTTTGACTACAAACTTATAGCCATTAATATTCAGCTTGCCAGATTATGGCTATCTGATATTCAACTGTAAGTTCGGAAAAAGCTGGTCTTGTACTTACTGTTTTATTCCTTCCTTGGTAAATGCCAGCAACTTCTTTGTAGAATAGCCACTAGGATAACGATTTAATTCAGTCACGTGTCCGGTGACTGGAGGCAAAAAAAACTAATAACTAAATGAACTTAATTGTTACCTACTGAGCTTTGTTCCCGTTCTGCGACGTAGAAACCTAAATTATAGCCTGTATAAACCATAGAAAAAAAACTTCCTAAAGAAGTCAGAGCGATAAGTACAAGGTACAAGGTGTAACATAATTAACGCACAATCATTCTGACCAACTTTTACTATGGGACCAAACCTGAAATCGTGAAAAAAAATCAGCTGTTCCGTACATTTTGACGAGTTATGCGAACATAAATGTAGAGAGCAGCTGATTTTTTTTTGCGATTTCAGGTTTGGTCCCAGAGTAAAAGTTGTTCATAATGATGAGTAGGTACCATGACCCCTTAAGAGGTTGTGCGTTAATTATGTTACACCATAAGTTCAACCAATCTTCTAATTTATAGGTCTTCGTCCACCTGTCACCTATCTGTAGGTACTTACGTAGGCTCGTGATGTTACAATCAATAACACGTGAATTAAGGGCTGCGTTCAATGGGAACAGGTGACATCAGATATGCCTCGTTTGCATTGAAAATTCGGATAAAGGATTCATGGGTTTTTTGTGAGGTAAGTAAGTAAGTACCTAATCAATCTTCTATGAAAAACGAGTTTCTATTCTTTGAAAAATTGTGATACTGTAGACAGAAAACAATAACCTGAGCAACTAATACCTACCTAAGTAATTGTTGCTCAGGTTTCCAATCAAAAAAGTTTTGGTATACTTAATTTAAGCTAAAGGTGGTGGTGAGTTCTCAAGACTTGTAATTTCAAAGTTTCAATCTCAATGTCAATATCTTTATAGTTTATGTACCTACCTAATGTCTATTTAGTACAAAAAAATATCGGTTAATAACACAATGGAATAGTGTTTAAGATAAGAAAAGTTTTATAAGTACTTGAACAACAAAATAACGAAGTATTTCTTTCGCGGCAATACCCCGATATTTCATGTTGCAACCTTTCGAAAATCAATGATCTGCATGCATGCGTGCGCAGCTGCAGTGTGTTCGGAAAAAAGTGTTCTTCAAAAATATATTCATTTTCAATGTTTATTTTTGCTGTCCTGAAAAGTTGCAAAAAATGGTATCGAACCAGATGGCTCTGATGTCGAGTATGAGTTTAAGAGTTTGTTCAAATGAATTTCCAGAACGAGTACCCTACTAGTACTAGTACGAGTCCCCTTTAGAGCCGCACTCTCAGACAGATTACAATCCAAACGAGAACTGCAGGCTCCTGCAGTAAACGCTCCACTGGCAACGTTGCAATCTCTTTTTCTTTATTACTTCGGATGTGGAGTACAACGAAATTGCTTCACTTTTTGTTCCGATATGTGTGATTGTGGTTCACATGGTTTGTTTTATTTTATTTCTTAGTAGGGAAGGGATTCTTGTTGAAGTACTCTTCTTTGTGTGGCGGTAATAACTTACTGTTTGGTTTCGTCCAATTAAGTTAATGGCCTGTTTCATTCCTTAGTTATTAATTTTATATACGTAACTAGTTGTGCCCCGTGACTTCGTTCGCGTAGAAGTCGTAAGATACACAATATAAGAAGGTACTAAAATAATAGCCACTTTTTAATAAAACTCCCTCGTCCCCCGATCCGTCGTCGCGTTGCATCACCCGCCCTCGCTATTACTTCGTTTTCGCTTAGTTCTTTCTGATTTTTTTCTTTTTACTCGGCTCCTAAGGGTCGTAGCGTGGTGTTAAATAGCCTATAACTATCCTCGAGAATTGGACTGCAAAAACAATTTTTTAAATCCGTCGTTTTTTGATCACAATTTCATGGGTTTTAATTTTTTTGCGCGGAAACTTAATTATTTTTCTAAATTAAACGTAGCCTAAGTTACTCCCCGTAACATCAGCTATCTGCCAATGAAAGTCCCGTCAAAATCGATCCAGCCGTTTCGGAGATTAGCCAGAACAAACAGACAGACCGACAGACAGACAGACAGACAGATTTATCTAAAAGTGTAAATAATTAATATTATAGGTAACGATATAATGACACGTCACGTAACAATATAACGTAGTCATTATGTACACACACACATCTATTTAGGAAGGTATTTAAGAAATTTGGCTTTCAGTTTGCCCAAACTTCCAAAGTGCAACTCGATTTGATCACTGCAGCCATACTAATGCTAAACAGTTTAGGTTACTACTGTTCAGCGGCGAGTTGTCAATTTTTGTAAGAGAGAAACCGAAGCGACTACTACTATTTGACTGTGCCATTTTCCAATAGCGGTACAGTTGCTGATGCGAACCTCCGAAGGGAAGCCGGTAGGAGTCGTGTTATATGGTGCTTTCGCCACTGCTACTGTTACAGGTTATCTTTTACTGTTGAAACAGTAACTGGTACATACTTGCCTAGGTATTAAAGTGGTTCCTTACATACGAATCTAAGTACCATCCTCTGCCTAGCCTTTTCCCAACTATGTTGGGGCGGCTTCCAGTCAAACCGGATGCAGCTGCTCTGAATACCAGTTTTTTTACGGAGCGACTGCCTATCTGACCTCCATAACCTAGTTACTGGGTAATACGATACCCCTTGGTAAGAGTTTGTTGTCAGACTTTCGGGCTTCTGCCGACCCGTAACGACTGTCAAAGATCCACGAATAACAGCCGAGACCAACGGCTTAACGCGCTTTCCGAGGCACGATACGAATCTTTCAATCTCCATTATTTATGTTACATTACCTTTTTTAATAGTATCTTATCGCTGCCTTGTTGGTCTAGTGGTCGCAAGCACTACTGCTGAGAATGAGGTCCTGAGTTCGATTCCCAGGTCGGGTAAAGTAATTATTGGGTTTTCCCATCAGAAACTTCTCATGTAGCAGCCCAGTCTATATTTGTGCCCGTTTTACGGCATTAGGCCACCCCCCCCCCCCTTTTTCATGGGACATTTTCACATGACTGGTGAAATGAAACTCCACGGATTAATTATTATTTTAAAAATTGTTAACTTTTAAAATGTTTCCAAATTACAGTGTTAATAGGTATGGGAGGACAGTAGGCCTGTCAACAAGTACCAGGTACTTAACAAAATAGAAAAAGGTCTACAAATCTACTGTCTAGTTCTCGCATTCACAAAATAAAAGAATCAATATGAAAGATAAATAAAATAATAAAAATAAAAACCTATTTAAACCAAATGACATGATTACCAGTACAACTGTAACAAATCTGATCTAATGTCCTGTCCACAATAGTTGAAATTAGAATTGTATGTTATGTGTTATCTTATATTTTCCTTGTCCCCAGCTGATCTCCGGTAACCATGAGGCTCGTCGTGCCCGGGTGTGTGAACGACGCGCGCAGCATCCCAGCACTGCGCGTATTCGTGCTAGCTACGGCTATGGCGCTTTATCTGGCCATGGGTAAGTGAAGGAGTAATTGAAACTAAGTTTTGGACTTAGCTGACCATTCATTACCCATTTTAGAACGACATAATTATAAATTATGTACAAACACTTCAAATCTGTGTTGTTAAAAGTTTAAGTACCTAAAGTACCATAAAATTAAATTAATTGCGACAAATTGGGAATCACAGACTTAAAATAAACGGCCAAGTGCGAGTCGGACTCGCATTTGGCCGCTTTTCGAGCACGCGAAAGGGTCCGTACCAACGTATAATATTTTAAGACCATTCTTTAACACGTTTCTTGTATTTTAATTTAATTTATTTGTATATTTGTAGTTACAGGGGCCATAGTAGTACACACTCTGTAAACATTTCAAGTATCTACCTCCCTTGTACACAAAAACGTGTGTGTACAAAGTACAAAGGAGGAAGGCCTAACGGTTCAAAGATACAGCCCTGTGACAGACGTACGGACGGATAGCGGAGCTTTAGAAATAGGATCCTGTTGGCACCTTTTGGGTACGGAACTCTAAAAATAGGCATTCTCTTCTGTCCTCATCATCATCTGCCTAGCCTTTCCACAACTATGTTGGGGTCGGCTTCCAGTCTAACCGGATGCAGCTGAATACCAGTATTTTACATGGAGAGACTGCCTATCTGACCTCCACAACCCAGTTACTGGGTAATACGATACCCCTAGGTAAGACTGGTTGCCAGACTTTCGGGCTTCTGACGATCCGTAACGATCAAAGATCAAAGATCAAAGATCCACGAATGACAGCCGGGACCAACAGCTTAATGTACTTTCCGAGGCACGGAGGGGTTTTGTTATGTAAAAGATGGTCACCCATCCACGGACAAACCGCGGCAAGCGTAGCTTAACCCGATCGATCGACCCGTGCGGCTGTTATTACTTAGCCACATTCTCTTTTGTCCTGACTTCGTAATAAATTATGTAAGTATCTAGGTACGATAGTCAATATAGGAAAATTGACAGACAGTGCAACGTTAACTTTGAGCAACTTTACTAAAGGAACATGGTAGATAAAGTCATACCTATTCTTTCATTATTATCTCATTGTAGACCACGTAAAAGTCAGTAAGAACCCATTCTATCGCTACAAAACAGTCTGGAACTGTCTGGAAGACCTGGATTTATTTATAAACATTCTGTACCACCTCGTTTTCCTAAGTAGGTACTTATTTCCAAGTTACATTAGGTAAATTAAACCTCACATTACATACATGTATGTAATGTGAATGTTTAGAAGAATGTTTCTACATGCTTTCCTGACTTCCTACATGACATGGTGATGTTGTAAGAACAGACTTGTAAATGTTATTTTTAGAATACTTTTGTGCTTTCAAATAGATTACAGAAATAATGATTGTAATTCTGAATGTACTTAGATGGCTTTCATTGTAACACTTAGATACCTTCGCCCGTTTTCACTAACAATATGCGACACCTAAATAAAAGCGCACTTTTGGATATCCAACTCTCGGCGCTGAGCCGAGCGCCAACAGTGCGCAGGGTTAATGGCAACGGGCATTACTGATAACTAGCTTCTGCCCGCGACTTCTT
Organism: Fissipunctia ypsillon; assembly: GCA_947568875.1. Lineage (NCBI taxonomy): Eukaryota > Metazoa > Arthropoda > Insecta > Lepidoptera > Noctuidae > Fissipunctia > Fissipunctia ypsillon. Next base: position 21,742,706 of record OX387643.1, on the reverse strand, counting down.
CCGCGTGAAATTTCTTGTTCCCCCGACCCACCACGTCGCATCGCTATTACTTTGTTTTCGCTTAGCGTTCTTTCTGACTCGTTTTCTTTTTGCCCGGCACTTAAGGGTCATAGCGTGATGTTAAAAATAGCCTATAACCTTTTCAAATCAAACTTGTAGTTACAGAGATCAGCGTGTTCAAACAAACAAACAAACTCTTCAGCTTTATTATATAAATATTATACTTAGCTTAGCTGTTGCCCGATACTGCGCCCGCGTGGATGTCAATACTTCCCTATTTCAATCTAATTATCCTCAATTTCATGGATTTTAATTTTTTTACGCGGAACCCTAATTCTTTTTCAAAAGTAAAAGTAGCCTAAGTTATTTCTTATAACATCAGCTATCTGCCAGTAAAAGTCCCGTCAAAATCAGTCCAGACGTTTTGGAGATTAGCCAAAACAAACAGACATACAAAAATATTAAAAATAGTTTTTTTGTTCCTACATGTATAAGTACTGTACCGTATATACTTTATTAAAAAGCTGTTATTTTGACATTACTAACCGACACTTCAATTCTATTTATTTGTATGTTTATGTATTTATTTATGTATTATATTATGTACAGCAGTGGCGAGGCTTGACATTTCGTAGGAGGGAAGCCGAAGCAGAAATTGTTGAATTATAAATAGTCATAAAACTACGATTATCACCTTGTGGCGCCGGTTTATTTAGAACAATAAAAATGATTTTATCTCTGTAAGTAGGTTTATACAAACACTTTTACACGTCAAACATTTTTTTTAAACTAGATGAGGCCGGCCGTTTCCTATCTGACTACTCTGACAAGAAAGGCCGAAACAAACTCAGAGGTCACAGTCTCTTTTAAAGTCCAGACATAATTTTGGTCAGATCATGTGAAGACCATGTAGGTTGGTGTCTGAAATGGTCTTTTGATTTTGGTCAATTTGTGTTGTTGTTGGAATATATATTATTTGGCAATCGTACACATTACTGAATGTGCTATTTTTCAATGGTGGTAGGTGAAGTTACTCTTTCGATTCTCCAAAGGGAAGCCAGTAGGAATGGAGTTGTTAGCGCGCTTCGCCTCTGATGTACAGATTATTAAGACTTACCTACATACGTTGGCACTTGGCACGCACACAATACAGTGGTTTATTAGGATCACGACTAAGCTTCACTAAGGAGTATTTTCTTGATAATTCATTCTTTTCAGTTATATTAAGCCCAATTCCCGTAACTAAAAACGTTCAAAATCTAGTTGCAATCTCATCTCAGCGACAATCAAATGTCAAAAATGTAGGGAAATTATAGGTATTTTTGTTATACTGAGACAGATCAGACTGTGAATTTTCTTAAAATTACGAGAATTGCCCTTCTGATCTCCGTAGGTTTTACTTTTATTTCACTTTTTGAAGAGTTGATGTAAAACTAGTTGTTGAGCTTGTGTAAAGCTCAGCTTACTTATTAACACAATCCTAACATTCGATATTTAAAAATAACATGACAAACTGGAGCCGTTTTGTAATATTGATTTTCCAGTGTTATACTCGTGAATCTCTTCGTTATTGTAAACTTGTTTGACGATATTGTTTCTTTTGTAAATTACCTTTTGATTTCACGATTCTTTTTTGAGGCTTCCGGTTTGTTTTGAAGAAATCTTTCGGTGTTTTGTAATTATGCATAACTAGCACTTCCCGCGAGACTTCGTCCGCGTGGATGTCGTACTTTAGTATCCCGTTAGGGGTAGATTTTCAAAAACCCTGATACACGTTATTCTTTCATTTTAGGTCTTAAGTATAAATACTGAGTGTTGAGTTAATCGGACCGCGCGTTAAAATTCTTCCATACAAACTTAGGAAAAAAAAATGTCAAACTTCATAATTTATTTAGATAAGTAAATAAATTATGATGATTATGAATTATGATTCGTGCCAAGTTTTCTCAAGGGATAAGATTTTTCATACAAACAAAATCCCCCTTTTTCACCCCCTCAAAGGTCGAGTTTCCAAAAATCCTTCCTTAGTAAAGGATTTCTCAGTAAGAGTGCACTTTTTCATTTTAAAATAAAAACAAGTATTTTATGACAGAGTTGTGATATTTTTATTGTATTGTAAAGAAGACATGTTCCGATTAAGTATGGAATAAAATATCCGGCAAATGACCCCCACGGCTCCGATGACAGGCCATTACTCTTTTTATGAAATTTTCCATGACTTTTGCACAGAGATGTGGCTGTATCTCACCGATGACGCGTTGGATTTCCGATTTGAGCTCAGGAATTGTTTCGGGTTTATTCGCATAAACCCGAGAGTTCACAAAACCCCATTGAAAAAAATAGCACGGCATTAAATCGCACGATCTTGGTGGCCAGTTGACATCAGAATTTCGTGAGATAATGTGTTCTGGAAATCGTTGCTGCAATAAGTCGATTGTTTCATGCGCGGTGTGGCAGGTTGCGCCGTCCTGCTGAAACCACATGTTGTCCAGATTCATGCCGTCCAGTTGAGGCCACAAGAAGTCCGTTGTCATATTCCTGTAACGAATGCCGTTCACCGTTGTAATGAGTTTTCACAATTATAACGCGTTGTTCTTTCGAAAAGCGCTCCATTTTTAATAATCGGAATAAACAGAGGTGACAGCTGTCAAATTTCAGAGTAGCCACTTGCATGAAAAAAAAAATATTCCAATTTTAAAAAGTGCACTCTTACTGAAACACCCTTTAGATCCTTGCAACATAAAAGACATGAACTGCCAAAATTTCAAGTTTGTAACCCCAGCCGTTTAGGGTCTGCGTTAATAAATCAGTCGGGACAAGTAATTAGATACCTACATATACACTACCGTCCAAAAGTTTGGAAGCAGCAAAGGTAAAATCAAATAAAACCAAATAAAGTCATTTCAATTTCAACGTATTGATAAAAAATTAAAATATGAACAAAAACTAATTTAAGTAGAACAAAAATTTTACATACAATATTAAATTAAATTAAATTTTAGCTTCGTCAAAGTGCCCTCCTTTTTCCTTTCTCTTCTCTTTCCTCCTGTTTCCTTTTTCCTGCTCCTTCTCGCATATTCTAGCCATTCTATTAATTAATTTATTAAAATAATCTTCATCTAATTTGTTCCATTTGCTCTCTAATAGGTTCCACAAATGTGCTGAAGCTAGACCACCACCTCTTAAAGCAGTATTATTGTAATCTTACTTGAGTGTGGGAAAGAAATGGAGCTAGACGTCCTGTATAGCTTCATTTCTTTCTCACACTGAAGTAACATTAAAATAATACTGCTTTAAGAGGTGGTGGCTTGCCCCCTCAGCTTGTAGGAGAACGATTTTTCACCCTTCTATCGAGTTCATCCCTAACAAGCTCAATGGGAGAAAAATCTGGATTGACATGGCCATTGCATGATGTTTAAGATTTTTTCATCTTTTTTCTTGTTCAAAAAGGTCTGGCACAGTTTAGAAGAACGCTTAGGATCATTATCCTGTTTAAAAATGAATCCATGACCAATTAGATTTAGTCCACTGGGTACGGCGGAATTTTGGAGAATTTTCAAGTATTTTGCTTAGAATTTTCCTTGTTTAGTTTTCCGGTTATCCTCACAAGATTTCCGGGTTTATTGTTGCCAAAACACCCCCAAACTATGACATTACCTCCACCATGTTTGATAGTAGACACAGTACATGCCTCTGAAGCCCTCTCTTCTTTTGACCGGCGTACAAACACACGTCTATTGGATTCAAAAATCTGAAACTCTGATTCGTCACTCCAAAGGACATTTTCCCATTGCTCTATTGTCCAGTTTTGGTGCGCTTTTGCCCATTTTAGTCATTTTTCTTATGTCGAATTGTTAGTTTTGGTTTTTTAGCTGCAACACAACCTCTTAGTCCCGCAGACAATAAACATCTTTTAACAGTTGTTTATGAAACGGGTGTTTTTCGCGTTTCATTCAGAGCTGCGGTGATTTGTAGTGCAGTTAAGCGTCGAGAATCCTGATGAAGTTGTCTTCTTGCCTTGTTGTGGATTTGGGCCTACCAGATCTCTTTCTATCTTCATTTTTCCCAGATTCTCGTTTTCTACCAAGGGTATAGTGAACACCTTTACGAGAGATTCCGAGCCTTTCTGCGATTTGACGTTCACTGTATCCTTCCTCACGTAGAGTACAAATAGTGCTTCTCTGTTCAAGCGTGATTTGCTTGCGTTTTGCCACATTCAGAAGAAAAAATAAGGTCAAAGGAGTCGTCGATATTTTTCGAATACGGACAATGTTAATATCACAACTTTCACGTGCCAATGCTGCAGTTGGACTAAACAGAAAAAAAAAAAAAATTAAAAAGATAAAACCATCAAATATTATCAATAAAACCACACCATTGCAACAATAAACGACCGGACAGATTAAGTCATAAAACACGTGTTTCGTCAAAACTAAGGAGTTTAAGCGTAAAAGCTTGTAAAACGATAGTTTATTGCTAATTTTTGCCGCATATAGTCGGTATTCATTTGTTTTGTTTGAAGACAGATGTGCTTCCAAACTTTTGGATGGTAGTGTATGTCGTAGAGAATTGATCATTCCATGAAGTGTTCGGTCATTTCATGAAATCGTTGTGTTTCATGAAATGGCCAGGTAAAATTGACCATATCGTTTAAACGTCACCGTTTAATGATATGTGAGTCGACGTTTGGCCATATCATTAAATCTATCGTGATCCGATCGTAGAAATGGCCATATCGTGAATCTAGCTATTTTACAATATCATTGATCACTAAATGTGATGTACACATCATGAAGTAGCCGTGCGTTCTGTTCATATCGTCAAACGTTAAGGATTCAATGATCTGGCCAAACCACATCATGATGTGACCAGCGGTCGATGTTCTATTTCTTGAAATGGACGAACACTTCATGAAATGATCAATTCTAAAATCTGGCCACGACATTATATACTCGTATGATAGATAGATTGGGAGTTTCTTTGAATTCTTTGTATGGGGTATGTTTATTATGCTGAATATATTATTTATTTTTATTATAACTACAAACACTAATTTCACAGTCATTTATTAAATTAACACTGATGGGGAAAATATTTTTTTTTTTAGCCAAATATCAATCGTAAGTATTTTAGTAGGTAGAGCCTGGAGTATCACTAATGGCTTTTAGGTAATTGATGTAGGTTTAATAAAATATGAAGGTATTTTCATTTATTTCACGTTTTAAAAACTATACTAGACAAAAAAAAACATGTGTGAATTTTTGTATCTGCAAGAGATCGCAATGTACATAACTTCGTGAAGTCCACATTATTATGATGCAGTTCACGCCTTAATATCAGTATTGTATTGGATACTGGCACATGATCAGAATAAAAAGGTTGAATGTTATATTGCATTTTATGTTTTATATTTCTATGAGTTTATTGCAACTCCCTAAAGAATGCAGTAATCTGCATGCAGATTGCTTTCTGTACTTTTTTATTGCCTGCACTCTTACTGGAGAGGTACATTTAATATGAATTTTCGATGAAAAATTAAAAACTTTTAAAATATATGTTCTGCCCAAAAATCTCTACGATAAATATTGTATTTCTAGGCATTATTAAAACTTTTTTATGGTTTGTTTGTGTAATCTTAGCCACCTCACTTCAGGTTTTCTTAACAAGACCTAGAATTTCCATATCAAAAATGATAGCTTAGGGTCACGACACATCTGAACTAATAATACTAATAAAATAAAAATCACTTCAGGAAGGTGTGGAAGAAATTCATAAATCGAAATTATTTACTGTAACTAGAGGTGTTCCTCAGGGTTCGGTGTTGGGTCCCATTTTCTTTATAATTTTTCTTAACGATCTAACTGAATACATTAGGAACATTTTACCAGATGTTGACTTGATAATATTTGCTGACGATACGAGTGCTGTTATAGCTGCTGACAATATGGAGACCTTAAAATGTAAATTAAATGTATTAATAGCTGCTTATGAAAGCTGGTTTTCTATGAATAATCTTAAATTAAATATAAGTAAGACAAAATGTATGATTTTAGATCTACAGTTAGGAACACAACTACAATAGACGTAGAATCCTTGGGCAGCAAAATTGATATAGTAGAAAATTTAAATTTTTTAGGGGTACAAATTGACTCTTTACTAAATTGGAAGCCAGAACTAAATTCAATAACGAATACAATAAGTAGTGCATGATGCTATAAGATCTCTGAGGGATATTTTGTCTATTGCCCAACTTCGTACTGTCTATTCCGCTCTAGTTGAACATACATAGATATAGCATTAAATTTTGGGGAAACAGCTATAAATATAATATTAAGGCAGCCTTTACTATACAAAAGCGAGCATTAAGAACCATGCTTCGTTTAAGCCGGTCAGAATCATATAAGGAGTATTTTATTAAGCTTAGAATTTTAACGGTACCATGTCTTTATGTTTTAGTTCTCCTTACTCATTTAAACAAAAACTTAAATGAGTATGAAACAGACGATGAAAGAAAAAGTAGACTAGATACTCGCAGAAAAGATCTTCCTACTTTTCTGCAGGCAAAGCTTAATGTTGTAAAACACTCGTCACGCGTGCAATCTGTCAATCTGTTTAACAAATTACCAGCAGAATTAAAGAATATTCAGAATGTGAACATGTTCAAAAATAAAGTCAGGGCTTTGTTAATCAAGAAAGCCTATTATTATTGCATTGATGAATTTTGTAATGACAAAAATCTTAAACATAATACTTAAATATCTGTATCCATTCTTCTTTGACTTGTTATAATTTTGTTTTTTTTATTTTTATATTCTTACTTAAAATGTCGACATTAAAGGTATTTTTGCATCATTTTGCTAGGGACTATAATCTGTATCAATATGACTATTAATGTTTGTAAAGGACACGGAAACGATTACATACAATCTTGCGCCTGAATGTAACGAGATGAAATTGATGAGAATTAATAGATTTAAACTTATCAGTCCCTCGCTGACTGTTAGTTTTGACAATCTGAGAGCCGAGTTATTAGAAGTTTAGTAAAAGTAAGGCTATGTCACAACCTTTAATTAAAAACTTATTCCTGAAGTGCAAAAGATGTTCTTTCAACACTAATGTTTATTATATTTCATCTAAGGGTCGTCGGCCTAGACTATTGCAGAGACTAGTTACTATCCCTCAATTCACAGAGTGATCCATAGTTTCAACAATATCCAATCCACAAGGCGGCGGTAAAATCCACAATAACAATTCCAAGTCAAACGTGTGAGCGATCTTCGGTGTCCAGTGTGAAAGCAAGGGTTGTACAAGGTAGGCAGGGTCAGAATCCGTGAAAAACAACGCAGTGGTCGTTAAAAATTAAATAATCTGAAAAGCAATCAAAACGCACCGGAAAACACGAAACGAGTGAACAAGCAAGAGTTTATTAATATGGCACGTAAGTAAATGCACTATATTGTATGTAAGTACACTAAATATAGTGCATTTAATTACTCGAGTTAATTACCTAGTGCGAAGGTTTTCTTTTTGTAATTTTGTAATCGATTACTTATAACTATATTTCTCTTAATTCTCCGCTTCCAGATTGAGAACTGAGCTGATTTTTGATATTCTAAGATAAAAAATATGACAAATTTTTTAGATCATATCTTCGATGTCATATCTCGACTTATTACATTTGGGCCTACCGTTTTCCATCTCCTTTAATTGGTTTTAATTTGGATAGACGTTCTAACTTCGAATGGGTGAGGAACGAGGTTACCTATTAATTATTATTGTTTATGTTGCTTTTTTTGTGTACCTACTGTGCAAATATTTCGACACAAATGTATTTTTGTTATGAAATAAATAAATAACCTAACGTAACCTAAATAATAACAGGTGTACCAGAAAGGTGTCTACTTTTTAAGAGTGTGCTACAGACCATCAAACTAAACAACTTTCTCCATTGGACTAACATCGTAATCGAGAAAAAATTATCGAGAAAATATTAAACAGACAAGTAAAAATTGGAATCAAAACTTTTTTGTAATGCTATAAAAATGGTGCGCCCCGTATAAGCGTTCCATTAGAAAAAATTAATTGGTGGAAACTCCTTGGTGATATTAACTTCTTAGATTTGCACTATATCGTAATGGTAAAAAAGATAATTTATAACATTATTTTGTTAGAGAAAAAGTGTTATATTATGATTCTATTTGTAAATTTCGGTACTGTGTTTATAAAGGGTTAGTTTTTTAAAGTTTATAAAGGATGTCAATATAAATTCGTTTTGAAGTTTATAATTCGAATTTTACGTTAAGAGAGTAGATAAAGTTATTTTATAACATTATTTTATTAGAGAAAAAGTATTATAATATGACACTATTTTTAAATTCCGGTATTGTGTTTATAAAGTATGTCAATATTAACTCGTTTTGAAGTTATTAATTCGAATTTTACGATATCAGAGTAGATAAAATATTTTATAACATTGTTTTGTTAGAGAAAAAGTGTTATAATATGATTCTACATATTTTTAAATTTTGGTATTGTGTTATAAAGTATTGCAGCATAACTCTGCATGTCAAAACTTTTTGGTTCTTTAATGTCAACCTTTTTTCCATTTATCGATATTTTTTTTACCTTTTTATTTCGTGATTCGAATTATTTTTTTCTGACAGATAGGTCCTCATTTTTTTCAGTATGGTGCGTCAGTTGCAAAAAGTTGATCAGTTGATACTGACCCAGTTAGTGAAAAACGTGTCTATATATTTAATACGATCTCTTGTTGTATAATAAAAGCAAAGTTGCTCTCGACGTCGCCCTTTCTTTTACTTTCGGTATGTATTCCTGTTACGTTGTTGCCGTAGTAGGATTATGTTTTTTTTTTTACTTTCTGTGCTAATATCCGCTATTTATTGTCATACTGAACGTTTTTTTCATGTTCGAATCCCATACTTCCATGGTTTGAGTCGGGAAGTTTCGTCTTAATTAACCTGGTACGTATCTTTAAATCGTTTTCCTCAATTGTAAGTTCAGTCTGTTCACTCTGGTCTAACCCTGATTCATTTTGTCTTAGGATTAATCAGTTTAGAACAGGCCGTGTTTCGGCCTACGACGTACTTAAGTTTGTGATTTGACAGAAATGTGACATTTTCCCTTAGTAGAAAATATCGCCACCTGTTAAGTGTCCTTTTGTTTTCATAACTCCCTATTATAAGTGCCTATTTATTCGGTGGGCTCCGTCAAACCAAATAATTTAATACATAGACGTAACGAAACTATTGCGAAGGGATCGAAAACTTTTCTTATTATCCTGTCACAACTTTACTACGACGTCTACGAACTTTTTAAATATTTTCTCGGTCTATTTATTCCAATATTATTTACTAATTATACCATGTTACAATGGTTATGATATCGACAGCAGAGATTGCCGGCTTGCCGCCTTCGAAAATTACAATAGAAAATTCTTTCAATGGGACTAAAAAGAGCCAATAAGCGATGTTAAGATAGTCTTGTCGCCGTCATTATCATGATTGTCCAACTCATCTCATCCCCCATTCTCCCCGTGGGTGACGAAGGCCACGAAATGTCAAAAGAATGGGTAGAAACGGTGAAATTGCGTATATAAGGGATACCTATAATAAACTATTAGTAAAATGTCAATGTTCAAATCGACCGTTCATTCTCTAACCCAGGGGCTGACCAAACGAGGTTTATATTACTTAGATGACAAGTGAAAGTGTCATACTTCTTCGTACCTACTATGTGTGCACTAATCAACTGCTTTGATCAGCCTGGAAATAATGAATGTACTGGAAGTTAATAGTTAACCTCCTGACATGTCGCTCATCCAATAGAACAATGACGCAATTACGTTTTAGCTATTTTTCAGGAGAACGTTTGAAAGGTTTCAAATTGAAAATAATAATATGATATATTTCCAATGATTATGATAAAATCTTTTAATATTTATGTATGTTACTTTACTATCAATAATATTTTGTAATAACTTCATGAGAAAACTCAAGAAAACTGTTAAAAAATTCCAAATAAAACAAACCTGACGTACACTTATGCCATTTTATAAATGAAATATAACAATTATGATATAAACTAGGTTTTGAAATGGGAATAAATCATGAATTGAAACAACAAATTATTCAATTTAGTTATAATTTTATAAATCTGTTTACAATTATATACGTATAATAAGAAGTATCAAATTTTTTTTTTTTTTTTGAAAATGATTTACAAAAATTTAGTTTCTATGTTAAAACAAAGATAAGTACCTAGATAATGTAAGATACCAATATGATTATAAAAAAATACCGGGTACCAATATGATTAGGTATAAAAAAATCCGGGTGATCTTTTGAAAAATACAATTCCCTAACGACAGTCACTCACTCTATCGAAAACCACCGTAACTATAATTCTGTCGTTTTTGTCTTAAATAGAACTTTCGAAACGTGAACTTATGACATTCAAAACTCATTTTCGACATTTTCGTATTTTACGTCGTGTGTTCTATGGGGAAGGCCGGGCAAAGCTAATTGTAGATGGCGTGATCATAGTTAGGTCCCTACGGCCTACAATAAATTTGACATTTCGTTCATTCATTCCATTTTTTGTTCATTCATGAGTTTGGTTTTGTTTCACTATTTCTATAATTTCGGTGATTTCAAATGATTTTTATCAAGTAGGTATTTGACATAGAAAGTGTCAGAATTTAAAACCTTAAATATTTCCTCTTAATCACTTTCTTCAAATTGTTTCTACCCTCTGTTTATTTTTTTCAAAATCTCTACTAATAGCTTCTAGCCACTGTCTTTTAATTTTAGGGTCTCTCGGGAAATAGTGGACTCCAATTTCGGAGTATTTAGTAACACAACAACGCGTCATTTTCGCAAAAATAACGCCACCACCAACCAAACGCCATAACCACCTCACGCCTTGTATTATTGGCTTGTGTTGGGAACTAGCTACGACAGCGCCATTTTGACAGTTGCCTTCCCCATTGGATGAGCGATGTACTCTTAAAATAAGAGTTTTGGATGTCAAAAATTACAACCCAGTGAAGTCACTGGACAGACAGCCCCCAAAATCTTTAAACCTTTATTTATTAGCATAATCAGCCATAGCATAATGTTCCAACAGCTGGGACACAGGCCTCCTCTCTGTGAGAGGGAGTGGGTCGTCACCCACAACGCGTTTCTTCACGAAGTTTTTCCTTCACCCTTTTTGAGACCACATCCTTTATTTATTATGTACGTTATTTTACATTGTCCTAACACTTTACTAATTTTTTTCGACAGGAGCATCAGTATTTCAAGCGATCGAAGGTCCTTTGGAGGACAGCATCGGCAAGAAGCTCGACCAACTGAAGACGCAGTTCCTTCAAGACCATCCTTGTGTCACAGGTGAGTTCAAGAAACCATAAATTACGAACCGAATTCACATCTGACAACATTCAATTAGTTTTAATATAGTGGCCCCATTGTTTATGCGCGTGGCTAAGTAATAACAGTCGCACGGGTCGATCCATCAGGTTAAGCTACGCTTGCCGGGGTTAGTACGTGGATGGGTGACCATCTTTTTGGGTCCCGGCTGTCATTCGTGAATCTTAGACAGTCGTTACGGGTCGTCAGAAGCCGGAAAGTCTGACAACAACAGTCTTACCAAGGGCCTAAGGGGTAGTCGGATAGCTCCATATAAAATACTGATATTCAGCTGCATCCGGTTAGACTGGAACCCGACCCCCAACGTACTTGGGGAAAAACTAGGCAGATTGATTTTTTTGTTTATGCAATAAAAACAAAGGCATAATTATTATCCTCTTTCTCGATTTTTTACACGCAGATTGATTCTTCCATAAGCAAGAATGACGTTGCTGATCCTGGCTAAATGACTAACCGTCCTCAGAGTCAAGTCCTTTCGGTTAATCATACTTTCATACACACAACAATTACGTTTTAAAACTGGTTCTGATCAGGTTCTATTAATCCTAAAGAAATTAAAGATGAAAATAGTCTGATTACACTAAGTCCGGGTCGTGACACGAGTTGAATTCTGTTTGTACATATACCAATAATAAATCTAATCTACACAAAGCTTTTTAAAATATGTATCTACATAACAAATAAAAATTTCGTACCGTGTGAGCGAAGCCACAGGCACCCGGCCTTGCAAGTCTTGCAACACCGGAGCGGTGATGCTGCGTCGTCCTACATTCTACTTAATAAAAATCTTAAATTCATGTATTTACTGACTGACAACGCACAGCCAAAACCGCATGAAATTTTGTACAAAAGTTTTCTAAATAACAAAAGTGAGCATCATCCTAAAGGGCTTAAATTAAATGGGAGATGAAATTGTTTATAGCAGTTCGTCACGCTGTTTTTTTTTTAATATAAGTACGATATTTTTATTTGTTATGTACATATTTTAAAAAGCTGTATTTAATGTAAATAAGGTTAAAGTAATAACAAAAATATATATTTTATTAATATTCTGTAGGAGAGTTGGGGGAATTGGGAGTCAAGGAAAACTCGCTATTGTAATCACTAATGATCAGTCTTATAATTTGTTCACATTTACCTATCTTTAAAAACTAATCAGGTATCGGGTAAGTCTTTTTTGGCTATCATTACCACATCTGCCTAGCCTTTTCCCAACTATATTGGGGTCGGCTTCCAGTCTAACCGGATGCAGCTGAATACCAGTATTTTACATGGAGCGACTGCCTATCTGACCTCCACAACCCAGTTACTGGGTAATACGATACCCCTTGGTAAGACTGGTTGTCAGACTTTCGGGCTTCTGACGACCCGTAACGACTGTCAAAGATCCACGAATGACAGCCAGGATCAACAGCTTAACGTGTTTTCCGAGGCACGGAGGAGTCTCAGTATGTAAAGATGGTCACCCATCCACGGATCAACCCCGGCAAGCGTAGCTTAACCTGATGGATCGACCCGTGCGGCTGTTATTACTTAGCCACGAGCTCCTTCATCATTACCATATACCTACATAATTATAATTTAAAAAAAACAAAAAAGTAGTTTTGACTCCAATTACCAACAAGTATGGGAAATGAAAGTCAGTCCATGTGGGGGAATAAAAGTCAAAATTATCAAACACCAAAATTAACAAAACTATCTCTTTTAACAAACAAATAAGAATTAACGAAATTAATAGTTAGAAATGATAACCCAATGGAATCATAACCAAGAATAGTACTTATATAAATCGAGTTAAATGCAAATATCACAGCGACAGGGACTTGTATAATCACATCTTGTATATGAAAACAGATTACTATATTTTAAAATACGCTCTGTAAGTATATTTTCTTGCTCTTCATTAAAAATGGCATGCCTTCCGAATTTTGGAGGTTCGAATTCATCTTTCTTTATCCTTCTTTGTAATGTGCTGGAAGGAGTACCAGTTTCCTCGGCAATTTTGCGTATTAACATGCCTTGTCTAACGCATACAGCAGCTGCCTGCAGGTCGCCTGTAGTCCAACTCGCTTTAGAGGTATTTCTTGTTAAGTTCCTTGGTATCTGAAATTAACAAAAAAGTTGTATCATAATAAAAGTCGATGCGGGGTATGGGGGTCAATCGACTCTCATTAACCCCAATTACGGTTTGTTTGCTATTCAAATATAGATTTGAATTATTACACAAAAAACATCAGAAAATCTAATAACATGCATTACTAAACATAAGTTTAGTTCCAGTACTACACTTTAAGATTATTTATACGCAAAATCAACTAATATAGATACTCAAGTTTTCGATCGAAATTTCGGAAATTTTACAACGGCTGCTCCCCTGTAACATGTGTCACTCCCGGTGATGTGAGCGTGACTGGCGCATGGCGGGCCGGTGTATTGGCCAGTGCGGGAGGGGTACAGAGCTAAACTCCGTCCGACATAGCCGTATTCTGGGGGAAGCGCTAAGGTAGCCCACGAAATACAAATTTTCTTACGATTTTTGCAATTTGCAGCTCAGTGTCTGGGTGTATGTTGATTAAAGTATGAATCACGACCGTAACAAATATGTATTTACAGAATTATAATCATTAGAATCAGTATACAATTCCATAAGTTAGTATAATCCTGAAATGTTAAGATTTCATGAAATAGTCATTCAATAGAATTACTTGGTCTTAGAGAGTTGTTTTGATGACTTTAATTATTATTATTCCATAAATACATATTTGTCACGGTCGCGAATCATATTTTAATCAACATACAACCTAATGCTGACCTGCAAATTGCAAAAAACGTAAGACAATTTGAATTTCGCGGGCTACCCTGGCGCTTTCACCTTAAATTCGATTCATTTTGAATTGACCCTCATGGCCCACTTACTCCCATTCCCCCCGGCTCCCGTAGTTTCTTTATTTTCATTTATCGATTCAAGCAGGGGATCATTTAGTTCGGATATTATTTTTATCCACATTCCTAACGAATCCCACAAATGGGATCGGATCGGAACAAAAAGTTCATTTTATCCGCGTTCCTAACGGATCCCACATAGTGGGATCGGATTATAGGATCCGTTCGGAATATTAAGTCTAAACGAGTAGTGTTAATGATTTGGAAAAACTATATGTTAAATTAGAGCTTCATAACTTAAATGTGAATATTTTAGATTATATTTAAATTACATAGTGTAATTAATTTGTAAAGTTATGTCTAACGCGGATAAAAAACTGAGAATCGCGCAAAAACTATAAAGCGTATTTTTATAAAACCTACATCATTTTAAAGATAATTTAATTATTTATCTTTTAGTATACCTACGTGTTTTAGGGCTGATTTAACCAAAATCAGATATCTTTTATCCGGGGAATAAAATTGACGTCTGACAGTCTTTGTATGGATAATCTGTCAAAAATTGAAAATTTATTCGCTGGATTAGACTTATACAAGGAATAAAAGTTTGGCCGAATTCGCCCTTAATGTAATACCTTTTGTTTTATGTATAATAAATTAATACTGCATCTAATTTGGGACAGCGCTCCTTGATGGGTGAGTCCTATTACTGGGTGGACGTAAGTACGATGCGTTGCGTGAGCACAGAACACGCAAACTATGCACTCAAGTCCGTTGGTGTTTATCTGCGACTTCAGCCATCGGTTTCGCAGACGTAGTTTTATCTTATCAACTTGCAACAAAGTAAATTCTCCTAGATATAACGTAAATTACCCTATATGACGTCAAAAATCACGCGCAACAAAACGTGTAGGGCTAAATTCATAAATAAGTAATAATGAAATATAGACTTCTACCGTGGCGTCTTGAACGCAGCACACATTTGTAAGAATACATATGTTTTCGCGACTGTGGGAGAATTCGGGTCAGGAATCAGTTACATTATTTTGATGTGGGTTTGACAGAACAGCAGTGGTTGAAATCGAAACGAGTAGCTAAACGAATAGTGAATACCTACTTATCTTTAAAGATTTGCTTGTAGGTAAACGTGAGAAGAATTGCAAATCGACTTATGGCAGATTTTTCAATCGTCAGATAACTTTTATCTGAGGAATAAATATGGCGGTTTGACATATTTTCTATACAAAAGCTGTCAAAACGTCAAACTTATTCCCCAGATAAAAGTTATATGATGATTGAAAAATCAGCCCTTAGTAAAATATTTAGAAACATTCAAGTGTTTAATCAGTACAATCGGCCTGTTTTTGTGTAAGGAGGTCTAGGCAAACTTAAACTAACTTATTTAATACTGGTAGGTAAACTGGTAGGTCCTGTAAGGCATTCAAACGAGCGTTCGACTCCATTGAAAGGTCGTTTTCTACAATACAGTTAATCTATGTTACGTACTAAAGTCGCCTGTAGGGGCGCTTAGTGTTCAAAACGGTTTACAAAGTATCAAGTAACACATCCATTTCTCTCGCCTGACTTGTATTACATCTTGTACCGATAACAAGCTACTTTCTACATGCATGAAGTAAACATTGAGAATAAGAACATGTAATGAAAACTCTTTCGACATAGTGAAATACTACATGTCATTATTATGTCTCTGAATACAGCCATGCGTGTGTGTATGCCGCTTTCTCTGTCGCATCTATGTTAACGTGTTTTAACCGACTTCAAAAAAAGGAGGAGTTTCTCAATTCGGATGGATGTTTTTTCCTTTTAATGCGTTATGCAGTTATGCAAATAAGCATCGGCAAACCTATTGCCTATTACAAATAAATAAAATTGAAGTGTGTTTGTAATGTCAAAATAACCGATTTTTAATAAATGCATATGAAAGTACAAGGTGTAATTTTGAACCTCTTAAGGGGTCATTGTAGTCATCGTTATGAACAACTTTTACTATAGACCAAAACCGAAATCGCAAAAAAATATCAGGTGTTCCCATTGTAGGGAAAAGCAAATTTTTTTTTCGCGATTTCAGGTAAAAAAAAACCACATAATCACATCTTTACAAATAAATAAAATCGAAGGGTCTCTTTGTAATGTCAAAATAACAGCTTTAAATGGTTAAGAAAGTATATACGGCTAATA
The DNA here is from genome assembly GCA_947568875.1 of Fissipunctia ypsillon. Classification (NCBI taxonomy): domain Eukaryota; kingdom Metazoa; phylum Arthropoda; class Insecta; order Lepidoptera; family Noctuidae; genus Fissipunctia; species Fissipunctia ypsillon. Next base: position 21,726,177 of record OX387643.1, on the reverse strand, counting down.
TCTGAAACGGCTGGACCGATTTTTACGGGACTATTACTGGCAGCTAGCTGATGTTACAAGGAGTAACTTAGGCTATTTTTAATTTAGAAAAAGAATTGGGTTCCGCGCAAAAAAAATAAAACCCATGAAATTGTAAACAGAATTCAAAGTCGCGGGCAACAGCTAGTAGAAAATAGAATACAGAAGGAAACCCCAAGAATTTTCCCGTAGGTGCATTCAATGCAAAGTTCCATGCGTCAGATATTATCTATTGGGATCACTTCTCGACCTTTCGATACACGCTATCGTTCGATGTAGATGTACCAAAGTACATCTACATCAGCTATATAGAACATAATGACCTGTGGCACGCTTATTATGTACTTACATAAGTAGATGCGTGTGACTTAACTCTGCACTCACGTATGGTCATAACGGAAAAGAGACATGTCCTACCGTACGATCATACGTGCAGAAATTACAACAGTTTTTGTAAATCACCAGCTGCCTCGTTGGCCTCATGGTCGCAAGCTCTACTGCCGAGCCCTGCAAAGTCCTGGTCGTCTTTTCCGAGGTCGGGCAAAGTGTTATTGAGTTTTCCGTCTGGAATTTCTCAGTAGCAGCCGGGAGACTGGATTTGTGCCCGGTTGATGGCAATAGGGTCGTGCCCTATTACATGGGACTTAAACTTATCTGGTGAAATGTGTGTGTACTATAGGACCCTACCCTCTGCCCATCCCTTCGAAAAAAGGCGAGATGTTATGATGTTACTATTACAGTCTGTAAATCACTAGAATCCGATTTACATGGTGGTTACTCAACAAGTTAAGAAGATCAGTCTCTGAGGTACGGCAGTGCATAAACTAACCTATTTTTTTTTTGTGAATTCCATTCTACGTATGATATTTAACTATTTAACCCACAATTTTCATGTTCACACTCTAGGATTTTGTAACAATTTTGATTTAAAAGAGTGTCCATGGAGTTTCTTGCCCATTCTTCTCCATAGAGATCTACGTTTTGGAATGGGCGACTAGCTTCAATTTTCTGACTAACTGACTAACTCTTTAACAATTCAAAAGTGCCTATAATTGGTTTAATTAAAATAAATGCTTTGAGTTTGAGTTTGAGTTTGACTCATGATATACTTATCATCATATCATTTTATTTAGTATAGAGTAGGTAATTATCCACTTTATTTTTTACTAGTTAGGGGGCTTTTTGGCTAAGTAATAACAGCCGCATAGGTCGATCCATGCCGCGGTTGGTCCGTAGATAGGTGACCATCTTTATATACCAAGATGCCTCTGTGCCTCGGAAAGCAGGTTAAGCTGTTGGTCCCGGCTATAATTCGTGGTTCTTTGACAGTCGTTACGGGTCGTCAGAAGCCCGAATGTCTGACAACCAGTCTTACTAAGGGGTATCGTATTACCCAGTAACTGGGTTGCGGTCAGCTGCATCTGGTTAGACTGAAAGCCGACCCCAACGAAGATGATTTTTTACTGATGGTATTTTGGATTTTCATATTATGTTCTCTTACATAATTACGTTGTTTCTATAAGGTGAATGCTGTGTATACCTATAATAGGCATAGATACATATAGTTGCCGGCACGAGTCGTGAGCACAAACTCCATTTTTAAACCTTACGAACCTTATTTCTTATTAGGGCAATTCATACACGGGCAGGGGCAATGAGGTTAATATAAGATTAAGCTTATTTACGTACAGGTAGAAAACAATACAAGAGCCCGCTGACGACGGCAACAACAGTTCGTGTGGAATGTGTGCTCACGATTCGTGCCGGCAACTATACCAGTACTTTTACTTTATTATTGTTCTTTTTCATTCTTTGTATGTACTGCTGTTGGTGTACCAAATATATAATAATTAATTAGAGGTGGTTAGTAACAGAAATTTCCTAACCAGGGTGGGCTTAGGACACTCTTATGTAGTTGCACATTAAAAAGACGAAAAAGTGAGCTAAAAAGTGAGTGTTGTTTAGACTATGTAACTTGGCGAACGTTCCCGGTCGACCACTTTTCAACCTTATTATTAAGGGAATAAGGGCGAAAAGTGGGCGACCGGGAACGTTCGCGCCTGTACACACCTTGTTGTAACAGCTGCACATATTAACTGGCTTACTGTATCTGATAACAAACTGATACGTAATACCGTCGTGTCAATGTTTACTGACAAGGGAATGGCGTAAAACGGATGCACTGAGGACTGTGGAGATCAGACAGCACCTGTCGTTATGATGGAAACAATAAGTTTCCGTTTTCCTTTGAAGTGGGTGCATGTTCGGGTCGGCACATTCGATTCGGCAGTATTTTTTGAACAACAAAGCCGACTCGAAGCAAATTCGGATTTCATTCGACTTATGCCGATCGGCAAACTTAGTTCGCCATATACACTACCGTCCAAAAGTTTGGAAGCAGCAAGGTACTCGTACAATCAAATAAAACCAAACAAAGTCATTTCTATTTCAATGTATTGATAAAAATTAAAATATAAACAAAAACTAATTTAAGCAGAACAAAAATTTTACATACAATATAACATTAAATTAAATTTTAGCTTCATCAAAGTGATCTCCTTTTTCCTTTATTAGCTTCTCGCATATTCTAGGCATTCTGTTAATTAATATATTAAAATAATCTTTATCTAATTTGTTTCATTCGCTCTCTAATAGCTTCCACAAATGTTCTTAAGTCTAAGGGGTTAACGTTTTCAGTTATTATCATTACACGGATACTCCTTGTATATCTAGATTTTGCCGCCCGGCCGTGCTGAATCAGCTATAATGCGCCAATCAGGTATAAAGCGGGGTCAAACTCAAAGTCAGAACTTAACACCAAGCCTGTATTCCCGAGTGCAAGTGTAGAGGATATTTTTTCAGTTAAGTCCCATATAAACGGGGGCGAGCCTATTGTAATTAATTAGTCAAAAATCCAGACTCCATAAGGCCAATTCCACATTCAAAATCTAGTTACAATCTCATCTCAGCGACAATCAATGTCAAAAACTTGTCAAAAATGTAGGGATATTAGAGCTACTTTTGACAGATTGAGACAGAACAGACTGTGCACGTTCTTAAAATTACGGGAATTGCTCTCTGGCTACTGCCTTTTGTTTTTGTGGATGGGAAATCATCAAATGACTTCTCCCGTTCTGGGCGGAGCGGGAGGGCGTGTCAGACTTTTACTGACTAAAACCCACCCGTGTTTCTTCTGTTACCTGGGAGTCAGGATTTTTGCCGGTTTTTTTTTTTGCCTTTTTAAATTTTTTGTCTGTGTCTCTGCCTGTCTGTCTGTTTGTTCCCGCTAATCTCCGAAACGGCTGAACCGATTTTGACAGGACTTTCACTGGCAGATAGCTGATGTAACTGCGGGTAACTTAGGCTACTTTTATTTTAGAAAAATAATTAGGGTTCCGCGCAAAAATATAAAACTCATGAATTGTGAACAAAAAGTCGGATTTGAGAAATTCTTTTTACATTTGGTAGTCCAATTCTCGAGGATGGTTATAAGCTATTTAACATCACGCTACGACCCTTAGGGGCCGAGTAAAAGTAAAAGTCAATAAGAACGCTAAGCGAAAACGAATAGCGTGGGCGGGCGATGATGCAACGCGGCGGGTATGTATGTGGCTGTTATTTTAGTATATTGTGTATCTTACTACTTCCACGCAAACGAAGTCGCGGAGCACAGCTGGTTAAGTATAAGTTGTTATTTGTTTTGTACATTAATTAAATAACCAACAGCAAGTAGGTATTCTGATACTAAATTATTACATTGCTCTCAGTTCCTACCTATCAATGCTCTGCTGTACAAAGGCCCAGTTCTAACAAGTTACGCCTCGAAAGCTGGTTTTCTGCGTTCCGGATGTTTATCGTTGCTGCAGCTGTGTTCTGCAGGTCATCGGCCCGATTGGTAGGATAATTAAATTTTGATGTCATTGTTTACGAGTTTCTAGCTCGAACGAATCTCAACTTTCTTGTTACTACCGACAATTTGGCCTTCGTCCGCGTGATTTTTTTTGTTTTAACATAAAATATATCCTACGACCCACCGCGTCCCATCACTTCGCATGCCCATGCTATTACTTCGTTCTTGCTTAGCGTTTTTCTGACCTTTTCTCTTTTTGCTCGGCTCCTTAGAATCGTAGCGTGATGTTAAATATAGCTTGTCACCTTGCTCAAGAATTAAGGCTCCCGCAGAAAGGCGCAACGCGATGCGATGCGACGGTGCGACGCGCGATTCTGATAGAATTTTCTATGAAATTTGAAGTCGTGTCGCGCCCGTCTGCGGGAGCCTTTTAGGCTATCAAATACAAAAAGATTTTGTTAAATCGGACTGCTAGTTGCTGAGATTAGCGCATTCAAACAAAAATTATATAGACATATATTAGATAGAAATATAATTATAAAGATAAAAATATACATAGATAGACAATTGACCATTTTATACCGATAAATTAACTTTATAAAATCAACAGGTAAACCAATCAATAACTTATTGTTAGGTAACGGTAAGTGTCACAAGTGTCCATATAACTAAAGTACGTACCTACCTAAGTAAGTACTTACATACTTACCAAAGTATATGAACTTTTTCCGTATCAAGTGTCGTGACCTCGTGAGGGGCAGCGCGTGGCTACTTGTACCTAGGGTTACCGTCCTCAGGATTCTACTTGATTTACTTTATTTACTTTACTTCATTCGCTAAGTAGAACATCGTAGTGAATGTCAGACTTTCTGATAAGTTGGAAAATAAAAAGATAATTAAATTCAATGTGTGGTTCTATTAGGAGTTTACTGAACCCTTCGTCTGCTGATAATTAAACATATTTTTGAAATTACAAAGTTACTAGTAGCTTTTTGAACATGTCCTATACTCTATTTATTATAATATTAGAAAAATAACGGTTATCACCCTTTCGTTATTTCCATATTAACGTATAATAAACTCCGTTATTTCACGGTAAATACAAAGCAATGTAAACTACACCATTTACATAAAAAATTAACTCTAAAGCGCAGGAACACTCGAATTTTATGTCAACATTTTACACAACCCGTCTTAACCTTCCAACCTGCAGGGCAATTGCGTAATACATTATCAATCGGAATCGGTTTTATTTTGACAGGTCAACAACATTTATTGCCTTGTTTACGTGTTGAGCCGACAAATTGTTCGAACTTATGAAGCAATGGATTAGCAATTTGCTTCAAAATGATTCACATTCCGATCGATAGTGTGTTACGCAATTAAGGTGCTGCGTGAGCGATTTTCTTACGCTCGCCCTAGCGACGCACCGTGTAATCCCATCCTCATAAAACAAGCTACCATTCTTATTCCCTCTCTGTTCATGCTGTAAGATTGTGGAACTCACTTCCGCCTAGCATTCGAGATTTAAAATCTATTTCGCAATTCAAATATCGAGTAAAAGAGCATTACAACTCCTCTCAACTGTGAAAATTTATACATTTATATATGTATATGTACGTATATATATTTATATATATTATTTATATTTAAGTAGGTATTTGTTATTTTTTTTTTCCACCATACAATTATCTTTACAGGTTTACCACCTAATGCGATAATAACTAATCTGGTGTAGATATATTTAATATTTTAGTTTAAATCATATTCTTCTCTTCTTGTTCTCGCACATTTCTTTTTCATTTCTCCTTTCGCAGGTCTGCTGGAAGAAATTTCTTAGGAAATAAGCAGTACCTTTGTACTCAATACTCTTAATGTCGTATCTGTTTATGTTTTATTGTGTGTACGTAAATAGTAAAATAAATAAATTTCAACAACATTAAACAATAACTATCGTTATTTGCCGTTATTTTTCTAATGCCATAATAAATGGAGTATAGGTATAGTAGTCCCCATTTTAAATACCCTCTGTAAGTATTTGAAGAAAGTTCGTGTTGCTTTTTTGCTGTTTGACAACGTTCAAAGGTTCCAACGTTTATTTTCGGAAAACCCGAAATATACCGAATAAAATGTGACTTTCGACCAATAGAAATTGATTTATATTCCCACCTAAATTGTTGTAGGGAAAAGTTCATATACTTGTATGTACTTAGATAGGTACGTACTTACTTTAGTTATATGGACACTTGTGACACTTACCGTTACCTATCAATAAGTTATTGATTGATTTTCCTGTTGATTTTATAGAATTAATTCATCGGTTTAAAATGGTTAATTGTCTATGTACATATGTTTCTATCTAATACCTGTTTATATAATTTTTCTTCAGAAACTAGCAGTCGGATTTGATAAAATCTTTTTGCATTTGATAGCCTAAAACGACTCACGCAGACGGGCGCGACGCGACTCTAGTAGAACAATTTCTATGAAAATTTCATAGAAATTCTATCAGGATCGCGCGTCGCACCGCATATAATTCTTGAGGAAGGTAAACATTTCGCTATTCGTTTTCGTTTAGCGTTCTTACTGACTTTTTCTTTTACTCGGCTCCTAAGGGTTGTAGGTGATTTTAAAGAGTCTATAACCATCTTCGAGAATTGGGCTACTAAATGCAAAAAGAATTTTTCAAATCCGACTTTTTCGTTTACATTTAGGCCTTTCCCAGTCTGCGCCACAACACCCTGTTCTCCGCCTTCCGCATCCAGTCTGTTCCAGCCACCTTCTTAAGGTCATCGGTCCATCTAGCTGGGGGGCGTCCCACACTACGCTTGTCGATACGTGGTCTCAACTCCAGGACTCGTCTGCTCCATCGGCCATCGGTCCTTCGACAAACATGGCCAGCCCACTGCCACTTCAGTTTGCTTACTCTGCAGGCTATGTCGGTTACTCCAGTTCTTTTCCGGATAACTTCATTCCTGATTTTATCCATCAAAGAAACTCCAAGCATAGCCCGCTCCATAGCGCGCTGAGCAACCTTTAATTTGTGGACCAGCCCAACTGTCAGTGTCCACGTTTCGGCACCGTATGTCATAACGGGCAGGACGCACTGGTTGAAGACCTTAGTCTTCAAACTTTGCGGGATAGGTGACGAGAAGACTTGACGAAGTTTTCCAAACGTTGCCCAACCCAACTGGATCCTTCTGTCGGCTTCTTTCTCAAATATTTACTGCATACCATGCACTTACCTATACTGTGACACACTTTGGGTTCATGTAAGTTCACGCCGGCGACGTAAGCGCACGGCTCGCTCCGCAGGTAGGATGGTAGCGATAAATACCTACTTCGTCCAGTCTACCTCGCCTTAAATAAAGTAAATAAACGATAAGAAGCTAATTAGCATTTTGGTATTAATACTCATTCTCAATATAAATAAAGATACATAAGATTACAGTTATTTTGATGATCATTTGTATTAAATTTCAAATGCTAATGAATTCAGATGCAAGTTAATTAAGTCATCAATTAATACTAATTTATAATTAATTGATTGTTGTAATGAAGTCTTGTGAAATAATTATTATTCAAGTAAGTATGAAAGTATCCTTACTTTAAGAGGGCCGTTCCTTCAAAGAAATGTTTGGTTTCGTTGGAAGGACTTCAACTGAGTACCTACCGACTTCAAGTTTCAGCTGAAGAGCATGAAAGTAACTTTCTTGCAGTCAGTAAGGAAGATGAAGTTATAACAATTTTTTCTTCAGAATTTCTTAAAGATTCTCATGTTTTATTTGCCTTTGTAATTTTAGAATAGCTTGTTTGTACGAAATACGAACTCAATTTAATTAGGTAGAGTACAGTTTGACACTGTTCAAAGGTTCCTACGTTTATCTTTGGAAAAGCCGAACTATGCCGAATTAAATGTGACTGGTCCAATAAGAGAGACTTTTCTTTAATTATTGCCACATCCTCCTGAAGTTTAATTATATCTCTCAGCAACCTTGTCGCATCCAGGTGGTCGAAAGTGACCGGTGGAAGTTAATGGAGATAGCAACAAAAACTGGCAACAACTCAGGATCGGATTCTTTTACCAGGTCAATAATATCCACCATACGTCTTTGACTTTTCCCTTCTTTTCGTAAGTGTTATATCCTCACTAGTAAATGCGATTACACATAGTCTAATCATGCTGTCTTCGTCCATGATTCCCGCTTTATTTTTAATCAACGCAAGCACCTCGTTTATCACGACATTGCAGTTATTACACTTTACCGTTTTACTCGACACTGTCACATCACAAGGTCAATGACCGCTCTGAGCTCGATACACATGAGCAATCTATCGGTTAGTATCGGTTTTAGCATCCTCAAAAACCATAAAAACACACACTTATGACGAAATGTTTGAAAATTTTCACAGCCGCCATCTTGGATTTCCATTTTGACCAAATTCACACTTTGAAAGTCGAAACGATTCACGAGTCGTGACGATTTTTACCAGTTTAATTTCAAAGTGATGTAAAATTGGGAATACGTCGCCTTAAGTAAATTTTGCCTCTTTAGCAATAAACTGTTACCGTTACATCGATAAACGACATAACACATAATTATCAAACCGTTCGTAGGTAAACCGTGATAATCACAATCACATTATCTTGGGTACCTACTTACTTAACAAACAAGAAGCGGCAACACACCCGATGGGAGTATTCTACTTTAATTTATCGATAGTCGACTCATGCGCTCAGTCTACTTACGGTCACTGTCGCGATCGCTACGCCCACATCTACACCAACATTCTTACGGCTTCCACCATATTTAATCCCAACCAGTGCTTCTAAAATGCATCAATATGGTGATAATTAAACTTAAAAATTGTCGCCGGGACACTAAAAAGACGGAAATATTCGCGCTTTTTGTTGAACCTAATCATCCGAAGAGGTTTTTCAAATACAGTTGACCATAATCCCGCGCGTTCCGGGATTTTAGGTTTGTGTTCTGGAACTCTGTGGACTACCGACAAGCCATAATATAAACCGTGCTAGTGTTTTGTTTTTGGTGTTTTTATATGAATTCGGAATGCGTTTTTGAAAATGATTATGGATTTTTGATTGAATTAAAAACTTTTTATTGGTTTCGCGCGTAAAAATTGATTGACATTAACTTTTTAAAATGGAGAAGCATATTGGAATTGGAGGGAATGGTGGAAACAAGTATAAGCAGATTCACTCTTACGGGAGCATGAGTTCGAGGAGTGACGACGACATGATAGTTCACAGCCAATTATTTCCCTATCACAAAAAATTGGTTGTTGAAAGAGAGATTTTGTACGAAGAAGAACATCCTCCGTTTCAACCTTTAATTGCAACGACTAGATTGTTTGGTAAGGCGAGGTTCACTTGTCTGCTATTGCTCTACGTCATATTCTACGTGGTTTATTTGGCTTCGGGAGCGCTGGTGTTCTCAGCGTTGGAGGCACCCTTGGAGAATCAGATACGGCTTGAACTCATAAGGGCCAAAACAGATTTTCTGGCACGCTACCCGGATATCGTGGGTAAATACATATTTCTTTAAACTTTCCTATTTTAAAAAGGGATTTTTCCAGCCGATGGGTACCTATCGTGTTTTTCTTCTCTGCATAATATCAACAAATTACGGTCTCCATTCATCTGCAAATCATTTTTTCAATATTGCTATATTGAAAAAATGATTTGCAGACGAATGGTGACCGTAATTAATGTCATCGGAATACTTATGATCAGCAGCGGACATTGACGAACTCAAAAAAAAAATTAAAAATGTTTTCTTTTAATCAATGAAATCTCTATGGAACTACATATTATGCTTCCTCGCCTCGGTGTAACGTACCCACAAAGCCAATATTTTGCAGAAATGAGCGCTATTGTGCAAGCAGTGGGGTAAATATTTGAAATGCTTGCAATACATGCGCACAATGCAGGCTTCTTCTTGTAAACGATCGAACAGAATATGTACGATATAAACGATATTGCAAGAAGGCATACAAATGTTGAATATTTTCCTCGTCTCATAGCCAGTTTCAACTACTCACACTTATGTTTTCCCTTTTCTCTGCCCTATTAATAGGAAAAGCTAAGATAAAAACAAAACTAATACTTTAGTTTTGTTATCTATAGAAAATTCATTATTATTCGTTTATTTATTTTCTTTCTTATCTATTTACATTTTTAAATATTTCTAATAACAATATATACAAAAAAAAACATTTAAAAATATAAAAAAATAGAGGTCCGCCGGTATCGGGAGCAGAGTCCAAGCTACCGGTGGTTAGGGCTGCAGAGACAGGAACCTCCTCACAATACGAGCCGTATCGAGGAGTACTGCCTTCTGGATCAGGCTCTTGATCCAACCGCCTAACGACAGCCTCGAGAGATGTTGGTCGAGGCTTTCGGCCATCAGGCCATTGGCCGTTACAACAATCGGCACAATGACAGCCGAGGTCACATTCCACATGTCAACAACCTCGTGTGCTAAGTCGAGATATTTTATTTGTTTCTCTTTCTCAGCTTTCACGAGGTTCTCGTCATGTGGAATGGTAACATCGATAATCATTGCGCGGCGCGCTAATCGATCTATCACCACTATATCAGGCTTATTGGCGACAATAGTCCTGTCAGTGATGATAGACCGATCCCAGTACAACGTGACATGGTCATTTTCAAGAACTGGGTCGGGCACATACTTGTAATACGGTACCTCAGAGTCCACAAGTTCGTATTTCAAAGCAAGTTGCTGGTGAATAATCCTGGCCACTTGGTTAAGCCTGTGCAAGTACTCTCCGTTAGCCAGACGAGAACAACCAGAGATGATATGTCTGATAGACTCACCCGGACGGTGGCATGCCCGACACACGTCAACCGTCCCGTCCTTCATAATATATCTCCGGTAGTTATTCGTCAAAATAACTTCGTCCATAATTGCACAAACAAAACCTTCAGTTTCCCCAAAGAGGTCACCGAAACGTAGCTAGGATACGGACGCTAAGAAATCTACACCGGGTTCATGAAGAGCCCGGTAGAAGCGCCCGTGAAGCTCCTTGTTTTGCCATACCGCCTTGCGGTCATCTGTAGTAAGTACTACAGGTTTGCGCCAGTTCTCTTTAGCCATGGAGAGCGGGGTGAGCCCATTGTCCACTGCGACCACATCACGGTGCATACCCACGTCGGCTTTTAAAAAATATTCCCTGAGGCTGCACACCTCGCGGTTGTGGAGGGTCTTCGCATTTAAAAAGCCTCGACCCCCGCACTTCCGCGGGATGTACAGTCTCATCACCGACGATCGTGGGTGATGCATCCGGTTTGCGGTCAGCAATGTACGGACCCTCCTATCCAGGGCGTCTAGTTCGGTCTGAGTCCATTTGAGTATGCCGAAAGAGTACATCAAAACTGGCATGACCCAGCCGTTGAAGGCGCGCACCTTGTTTCCGCCCGAAAGAAGACTATTTAATACCTTCTTCAGGCGACCAAAGAAGCGTTCCTTCAACGATTGCTTCATGTCAGCGACATTGATGCCTAACGCTTCCGAGATACCCAAATACTTATAGCTTTCGGATGAGGAGAGGGATCTGAGGTGTATGGAATCTGAAAGTTGACTTCCCTCGGATTCCATAATCTCGCCTCGCTTTACATGCATGACTGCACATTTGTCCACACCAAATTCCATCCTGATGGCATTACTGAAAGTTTCAGTTACCTTCAGTAGCTCCATCAGTCGCAATTTGTTGGGGGCAAAGAGTTTCAAGTCATCCATATAGAGGAGGTGAGATATGACCTGACCACCTCTCCTCAACCGATAGCCTAGACCTGAATCCTCCAGCAGTGTGCTTAGAGGATTCAGGGCTAAGCAGAACCAAAGTGGACTCAAACTGTCGCCCTGAAATATTCCCCGTTTAATCCATACAGGTTCATCATTCCTCTGGATCTGACCACACCCTGGATAGCGAAGGACCGTCCTCCATTGCCCCATACACGACTCAAGGAAGGTGCGTAGAGTTGCGTCAATCTTGTACAACTCAAGCACCCTCATGAGCCATGTATGTGGCACCGAGTCGTAGGCCTTCTTATAATCTATCCAGCATGTCGACATATCCTTGCGGGATCGACGAACCTGTTGGCTAATGGCCATGTCGATGAGGAGTAGCTCCTTAGTACCGCGGGACCCGTTCCTGCATCCATTTTGAGAGGCAGATATAATCAAGTTACTCTCAATGTGTATATTAATTTTCGCTCTCAAAATGGATGTAAGAAGTTTATAGACTGTCGACAAACACGTGATCGGTCTATAATTCTTGGGTTCCGCGGGACTACCTGACTTATGGAGCAGGTGGGTAACGCCTGTTGTTAGAAACTGCGGTAGCGACCCAGACTCTAAGGATGACTGGAACTGAGATGCCAGGCAAGTGTGTGAACTAGTTAGCCATTTCAGCCAAAAGTTGTGCAGTCCGTCCGGTCCTGGAGATTTCCAATTCGATAACGGACGGACTGCTCTGGCTACGTCAAATGGCGTAATTACGACCTTTTCCATTTCTGGTATTGTTTCACACACTCGCTCGACGTCCTGCATCCAGCCATCCTCAGTGTGACAGACGGGCACCGACCAGATGCTGCGCCAGAATACATTCGTAGCGGCATCATCCGGGCGGCACACGTCTGTCACATTTTGTTCAGGTCGCTCCCAAGCTCTATATACCCACCTCTCATCGCTCTGGAACACGCGATTCTGCGTGTATCGATCAACCCGCCGCTTATACCGCCGAATACGACTCGCCCATGCACAAACTTTCTGCTTCAGGAAGTCGATGCGCTCTGTGACACGGGACATGTATTCTCGAGGGCTGATTCCAGTCCCCGAGAATGCCCGCCTTACAAAGCGCATCACTCGTGGTCGTGTATTGCCCTCCCTGAAGCAGTATAGTTTGCCGATGAGTACCCTGGTCCCATCGATACGACGCTCGATCCTGCACTGCCAGGCTGGTACGGCTGGTTTTGGTCGAGTAGCTCCGTCACAGTTTGGAAATTTGACGTTAGCTAAACGACATGCAGCAACAGCCGCGCAATACAGGATCGAGTGTGTATCAACAAGATCCTCGCTGCTTTCGAACACATTCTTAAGCTGCGAGTCCAAGGCACACACCAGCGCCCTATTTTTCTTGTGCATAGGTAAGCGTGGTAATCGGGGCCTAAGTTCGGTCGGAGTTGACCTATACTCACGAAACGCATCCTCCAGTGCGCTCCTCAATCGGACGTTGCACTGGCTACTTACTGTGGCAACCCTATCATATTCTTCTTCAACATGATTGAACCGCGGCGGGATTGCTTGTACCGCGGTTTGTGCCGAAGTCGAGACGATATGGTTGTTCAGTACCTCTGAGCGCAGCCTATCAAGTGCAGCATCGTCCAACCTGTGATTGCGTTGGATGACCCGCACCTGATCCGACAGTCGTTGGGCCGAAGTGTTGACGGTTGGTTCTAGTTCCTGGAAGAGAGACAGCATCCTATTGCGGTACGCAGTGAGGTTAGTTCCTCCCTCTGTAGACCCGTAATATGCGCGCATGACGTTCTCGTTCATAGACTGAGTCCATCTCATGCGCTGCACACAACCACCGGCAGCGGGGACCCGGCTCGGGGCCGGTTGGCCCCTAAGTCCCAAGCTCTTCGGTGGCCGGCCTCTCCCCTGCCGACGTACAGGTGTTGGCGACGTCGGCGGGGAAAAATATTCGTCGCTCGAGCTCGACGCAGCTGCCATGGCCGGTATCACAGCACTCTCGATGGGGCTGGGTACCGGCAGCGGCGGGGCGGAGCTGAGCGACGAGTCCGGAGGTGGTAGGCGTGCGCGGCGAGTTGCTGATCTCGTCAACATTCCTTTTATATTTGATTTTCTTCATCATCATTCATTCATCAGGCCGAATTTGACAGCCGTCATTCTGGTTTTTTCATACCTAATTATTTGTTTTCTCATTTTCATGTTTTTTATTGTCTCTTCAATTTATTTCTAAAGGTTTTATTGATTTTCGTGCTTTCTGATACTAAAATGTGGCTGAGGTAATAAATAAATGGAAAATATGATAAAAGAAAAATCAGACGTTTGTTGACTTGCCACTTTGCCAGTGTTGATTATTATTATTTTTCAATAATTAACGTTTTGATATTTTAACATAAAAACAATATGTTGGGGTGTAATGCCCAACAGTGAAAATATTATGTATCTACTCGTTATATAATTTGTTAGATATGTTATGTTATGTAAATGAGTAGACGAACGATTCCTTTGATGGATTTATTGCTACTGAATATAATTACACAATTATTACACTTAGGCTAATTACATAGTTCCGACCATTCGTTCGTTGATAACCAGAAAGGTTTTAGGAAAAACAAATCTATTGACATGGCCATCTACAATTTCTTACATATGGTTAGCGGCAGAGTGGATAGGAGGCTATCAACTTTGGCGCTTTATATGGACATGTCATATAAAGCGTCATAAATTACTGATAAGTAAACTTAACGCATACGGAAAAAGAGGAAATATATCAAATTTAATAGAATCTTATCTTTGTGATAGGCAACAAATAGCGACAATTAGGAGAATTTCTAAAAAAACTATATAACATATAAATCTATCCAGAGAACGGTACATTATGGAGTACCATAAGGTAGTGTACTCGGGCCGCCCCTATTTATCGATTATATTAACGACTTTCCGACAGTATCATCATATCCTATGACAATGTTTGCAGGTGACAGCACGTACTGTGGCGGCGTACCGTGGTTTAGTAGCCTCAACATTGAGATATGGAATTATATTTTGGGGTAGTGCCGCGGGTAAAGATATGGTATTTAAGTGCCAAAAAAGGTGGATAAGAGTTACATATAATTTGCAGATAACACACAGCTGCAAACCGTTTTTTTTAAATACGAAAATATTAACTATGCCCTCGTTGTACATCTATGAAACGTCTATGTTCATTAAAAATAATTTACATTTTGCTCGAGTAACTAGTCAGCGCCGTTGTGATCGGTTACAAACAGTCGGATCTAGTACTGCACTATACAAAAACAGTATTTTTGTAATGACGCCAAGGGTTTATAAAAAAATACCAAAATGTATAAGGAGTGAAGATAATGTCCGCAAATTCAAAAATAAATTTAATTTATTTCTAATTACTCTATCGAAGAATTTTTAAATGATAAAATATGAGATTACGAGCCCTTTAATATAATTTACCACATGCATGTAGAAATAAATTATAATTGATTAATTCTTAATTAGTAATACAATTAATTGACATTATTTACAATATGATAAAATATGACCATGACATTGCTACCCCTTTAATTTAATTTACCATTGACATGCATGTAAAAATGAATTAGAAGTAATGGATTAATTTATTCACACATAAAAACTAAAAAAACTAATATACTTGTACACCAATTTCATTAGTAGGATATAGAGCTCGACTAAAATGTATACAAAATACCTTTATTGTAATACCTGTGTTCACAAATAAAGTTTGATTGATTGATTGACAATGTCGCGGCGACAAGCCGCGGATATGGCGCGATCTATATATTTTATTACTGTCGCTGCTGTCGCGGCTGCCTGAGTCCATTGGGCGTCTCGATAAAATTTATGGAACGCGACACTTCCGCGACTTCGTCGTGACATTATCGGAACTTCGTAGTTACGCTTAAATGCTATGTTAGAGAAATGCACAGCTTAACAATATTGATGGCATACATGAGTGTAACATACAAACTACCACAAAGGTCAACATTTTTATCAGTGAGAACCTACTTAGCAACTAAGCTAAACGTTTGATTATAAATTTTTTACATCCTTGATATTTCTCGGGACCCTGGGGTCTCGGACCTTTGGAAGGCGTACGAGGGGCCGAAGCAAACTCGCAGAGGCCCGTTAGACGCTTTCAGCGAAAATGAGGCACCAACCGACGATTATCCCTGAACGCACTATGCAAGTGCACCCAAGAATAACCCCCGGTTGGTGTAGGATTACTGCAGGATATGGAAACAAAAATAATTATTGGGCTATGGGTTTGGGTGGCTAAAGTGGACTGATTATCTAAAACTATGGAAGGACTATGGCCCCTGCCTGGCCAACGTTTTATAAATACAATACACGGATAAAAGTGCAGGGGTGACTTGCACACTAGAGGAGTGGAGAGATATTCCACGGCTATCAGGACAATCACGGAAGTACGGTCAAGACCCCTACCAGCATCTTACTGGAATACTTCCTTCCTCCGAGCACGTTTGCTCTTGCAAATCTCCACTCAAGCCGGCCAATAAAGGTAAGAATGAAGTGGGAGCTCTGTTCCTCGTCAGTGTTCCCTCTAGCCGGTCAATAAAGCCAAGCCAGAGATGAGGAACAAGACTTCTCCTTGGAGATAGGGTCCGTGGGATCGCTACTGCCCAACAGCTCGCCACATGCTGCCCTGCGGGTTAATGTATCTCTCTTGGTCTGGCTCCTCACCCTAGACCTGTTCGGAGTGCGCAAGCCCCATCACGTCGTCAACGTTCTCGACGTTCTCTACGGCGATGGTGTGATTATTATTATTATGTTTAGCCTGAGTTGTCCCACTGCAGGGCAAAGGCCTCTCCCTTTTTCCTTTCCACTCCTCTCTCTTTTGAGCTAGTGTGGACCAATCCTGTCTGTAGGCGTCAAACTCGTCTCGCCATCTTCTTCTGGGTCTGCCTCGACGACCTTTGATTAAGACCTTTGATTAACCTTTGATTAAGTTATCATATTTAATAATAAACAAGTAATGACGTTTAAAGGTTGCCTCGTTACTATGGTGATTAATGAATAAATAAGGTTGAAAAGAAATAAATGTATTAATTAACATGGGATTGCTTAGGTTTCCATCCATAGGTAACCCCATTACCTACACATCGAGACTCCTCTGTGCCTCAGAAAGCACGTTAAGCCATTTGTTCTGGCTGTCATTCGTAGATCTTCGGCTAGTCAGAAGCCCAAAAGTCTATCAACCAGTCTTATTAAGAAGTATCGTGTTACCCAGTAACTCGGTTGTGAAGGTCAGATAGGCAGTCGCTCCATTTCATCATCATTCTCCTGCCCTTACCCCAATTTATTTGAGATCGACGCAACATGTCCCTTTCTTCCATACTTCTCTATTAGTCGTCATCTCGGTAGGCACCCCCTTTCTAGCCAAATCATCTTTCACACAGTCCATCCATGGCAGTCAGGCAGTCGCTCCATGTAAAATACTAGTATTCGGCTACATCCGGTTAGACTGGAAGCCGACCCCAACATAGTTGGGAATAGGTTAGGATTTATCTGCTAGTTTAACTTGTTTTCTTTATATTAACTTTATCACGTCTTATCTAGCTTAACATCCAATACCTACTATGTGTCTCACAAACTGATACTTATCGTCAATAAAATAAATTAACCAACCCGTATCGTAAAGATCTTTTTAATATTAAAATGTTATCTTAGAATATGAATACGAAAACATACGTTATCACATGAGAAATCTATTTTATATCTATATGTTATTCTTTTACATTGTAATAAAAGTATTCTCGCATAATACAATTTACCTAAAATAATTATGTAGACCCGCAGCAGTAGGTCGCGTCGGACAAGCTTATACTGATACTATAAATGCGATGATTATTAGATTGTTTGTTTGTAACGTTTTTAGGCTGGCTCCACACGTTGGCTCCCATGTTGGCCCCAATATCGCTCGTCCAACGTATGGCTCTAGAATATTGCATTGGCGCCAAAGTTGGTGCGAGCGTTGGCAGCTGGCCGGCGCGTGTCGGTGTTATCAGGCTGGCTCCACACGTTAGCCCCAATGTCGTTCGTCCAACGTATGGATTTAGAAAATTGCATTGGCCTCAACGTTGGTGCGAGCGTTGACAGTTGGCCGGCGCATGTCGGTGTTATCAGGCTGGCTCCACACGTTAGCCCCAAGCAGCTTTCTTAAGCATTTAGTAAAAAGTTGTTATTATGACATTGCAAACAGACACTTCAATTTTATTTATTTGTATAGATAATGATTTATACAACATGTCCCGGAATTAACGCACATCCTATTAAGGGGTCATTGTACTCATCATTATGAACAATTTTTAAGTACTATGGGACCAAACCTGAAATCGCTAAAAAAAAACAGCAATATTTTTTTTCGGTGACACTGCATCTGCTATAGGCCGCCATGTTGGATTTTTTGAGATATCAATATAGCCTTAGATAACCCGCGGAACAACATGGCTGGCACTTCCAACGATATCTCGTTTATCAAAATACGACGAGTAGTATAAGAGCTATGAAGGAACAGATGAATGTACCATCGCGGACATTTGCGGTGAACCACTTTTCAACCTTATTGCCTTAGTACTACATACGAGTATATAGTCTGTCAAAATCATACCCTCCTTTGGCTTTGCCGTAGTCTGGTAAAAATTAAAACTTTCAAGATTTGCAGTAATACAAAAAGAAAGGAATAATGAAATTTTGCTCAGAGGTTCCCTTTATAATTTAGACAAGGAATATGGAACGATTTTTCGAAATTCAACCCTTAAGGAAGGAAAATAAGGGATGAAAGTTTGTATGGAAAATTGTCATTTTTGTAGTTTTAAACTATGAAAATTGGTATATAAACATTCTGGTTAAAAATGAAAAACCACGTGTTCCAACGTTTTTGGAAAATCAACCCCTAAAGGGGGGGAAATAGGGGATGAAAATTTGTAAGGAAAAATTGGTATTAAGCATTTTCTTAAAAGCTTTTAGAAATTACAAATGATGTGTTTTGGCATTTTTGTAAAATCATCCCTTATGGGTTCATAGCATCGCACAGTCTGACTGTCGCCAAAGACACTAGTAATTGAGAGAACAATAAGCGTTACTAAGTTCCGTTCCGTACCTGTAATTATGTAGTTAGGTAAATACTTTTTTCGAAATTCCCACACGATAGGGAATAAAGAGGACTTATATTTTCGCTTTAAAGTTGCCTTCATTGGCATGCAAGTAGGTAATTTTCCGTTCCGTTATATATTCCGGTACTATTGTTAGGTTTTGAAATTTTTTATCCTTGAGCAATCATATATCAATCCGCGCGCCGCTCCTCGGATACTAGCAATGCAAGTAGACATTGTTTACCTGGATTAACACATAGGGTACTTTTAATCCCGGTAGTACGTACCCGTGAGATATTTTACGACATCCACGCGGGCGAAATTTTGTATAAGTTAATACTTAATTTGTTGTAGGAAATTATGGTTTTTAAATTGATAACTTATCCAAAAAAATAACAAATAGTTTTGGTTGATTCCGTTTATAACTTACCTATTCATCTTCAAGTTACAAATTTCAAATATTAAGTTACGCGATCTCGAATAGAAAACTATGGATTAATAAAATAACACACGCGTATATAAATAAACAGGTTTGTCAAAGAAGGCCTTGTATCCAAAGCACGTTAGTTTTAAGGTCATAGGCCTACCATCAAATATTCACAGCAAGTATTCGTTACTTTAGAACCGATTAAACCGACTGGTTTAGTAACTCACTCAACTATGTGGTTAATACAGTATTGTGTAATAGTTTTGTGGTTATCATACTATACAGGAACTTGAGAATCTTCAACGAAATTAGGTAGTTCTTGTAACCGATATTTAAATACTTTCAACGAAAAGTGTTGAACTAAATACTCGTTAGTCACATTACCGGTTACTCCTTATTGGTTTCGTTATAAAATATTAGATTAATAAATATTTACGAGTCTAAATAAGTCTAATAGATAAAAAAGTGAGGAATTAAATAACAGGGCCACTAAGTTAATAACCGACCATTTACCTCCTAAGTTAAATCAAATCAAATTTATATGAACTCCCATGACCGAAATAACATACCTAAACGTATTTAAATCAAAAAAGGTTGAGGTTTCTTAGAGCATTCTTCTGTATTTCTAGAAGTCTAGATGTCTAGTGATGGAGTAGGTCCGACATGGAAAATAACAAAATCCTATTTTTGATAGCAAAAAGAAAGTCTATTCAGTGTTGTTGTAAGAATTTTGGTTGGCCTATGCCTATTTTTAATTGGGGAAGATTTTAAGTACGATCCTACTCTGTGGTACGATACAAAAATACGATGTTCAAACGTTTGAAGTCATAATATTATTTGTAACATAACATCACTCCTGTACATTTTCCAGAGGGTTAGGCCGAGGTGTACCAACCTATAGTACACCTACAAATAATATTATTCCATATATAGGACCAAACCAGAAATCGCGAAAAAAAAAAACTGCTGCTGCCTACATTATTATGTTAGCTATAACTCGTCAAAATGTTGGGAACAGAGGAATTTTTTCGCGATTTCAGGGTTGGTTCAGTAGTAAAAGTCGTTCATAATGATCAGTCCAATGACCCCTTAATAGGTTAATGGTGATTAAAATTACACCTTGTATAATAATAATGAAATTTTAATGCCGTTTGTTGGTAAGCGCGTCACTTCAGAACGGCTGGACCAATTTGGCTATTTTTTTGTATTAAATTGTTCGTAATAGTACGATTCAAGTTTATGCGGAAATAAAAATTTGAAAAGTTTCCCGAAAATCTTCAAATTCTGGAAAAACTGAACGTCCTTTTATGTATGAATTATTGCGATTTTGCAGGACAACGTCAGTCGGGTCAGCTAGTTCTTACTAAAAGCCTTTAACAGATAAACTACAGAGTATGCTTGAATGCAGATGCATTGGTACGTACTCAGCGATGTGGGTAGCCATGTTGCCGGCTCAGTGATTTGACACTAACCTCCTTACTAATAAACGTATTATACATTGTATCAGGTGAATAGTTACACACCGATTTGTCTCTTTCAGTCGTCAGTAATTTGAATTTCGAAAGAAGAAGACAAAGCGTTGTGTGCGTTTATTTGTAAGGAGGATAGTAAGCGAGTGATCGCTGCTCACAGCTAGATTCCTTTTTAGGGTTTCATAGTCAACAAGGAACCCATAAAGTTTCGCCAAGTCCGTATGTCTGTCCGTCTGTCTGTCAGTCTGTCTGCGGCTTACCTCAGAGACTGTTAGTACTACAACACTGTAATTTAGCAAAGGTATACATATTAATCACGCCGGCAAAGTGGAAAATAAAATCATGAAAAAAAATTTTTTTTGGGGTGCCTTCCCTACACGTAAAGTGGGGATGACTTTTTTTCTCGTCTATCCCATGGTGTGGAGTGCAGTTAGATAGGCCATCCAACAATATTACGGGAGTGCGAAAACCATTTTTAGATTCAATGATCCGTTAATTTGCGAAATATTAAGCTTTAAAGTGATAATTTTTGTTAGAGTCAAGTGTCAATACAAGTTTAAAAGTGTTGGTGTACTCTGCGATTTTCTTCTATCGAGGTTTTGCTCACTGTTTTCATCGATTACCGTGGCGTAGTGCATCAGGAATTCTTACCACAAGGTCGTACGGTCAATAAGGAGTATTACCTTGAAGTTATGCGCCGTTTGCGAGAGGCGATACGCAAAAAACGTCCGGAACTGTGGAAAAACAATTCGTGGCATCACGATAATGAACCTGCTCATTCATCGTTGCTTGTGAGAGATTTTTTGGCCAAAACCAACACCACAGTCATGCCTCAGCCTCCATATCCATCGGATTTGGCCCCCTGTGACTTTTTTATCTTCCCAAATCTGAAGAGCACACCAAACACTTTCAAAGCTTTTATGCCTCTGCCATAAAAACTGCACTATAGGTACTGTGGTGCTATTCTGTAAAGATCCCACCCTGAAAATTTAGGTGAAGTGAGCGTGATGTGAACTGTCATCCCACCTTACTCTACTAGGAATTGAGCTCACTTCAAGCTCACTTCACCTAAGTGCTCACGGTGTGATGTTTACAGAATAGATCGGCAGTATGCTATATAGTCTAAACTGTGTTCACAGATTAGACTATATAGCATGTATGTATGTTCATATGATCGCGACAAGTGTACCAACACAACAAAACAAAAAATTCAAAACTTGAATGTCCGTAGCCCGCGAAATTTGAAAAGTCACCTTACTTTTTGAACACCCCTCGTATACTTTCATATTATTATGCATTTATTAAAACGCTGTTATTTTGACATTACAAACAGACACTTCAATTTTATTTAATTGTATACATTTTTATTCAATTTAAAGACAAGGGAAATATCTTACTCAGTCAAATAAGAAAGTGCTGTAGTCAAAAGAATTTTTCCTGAAAAGTAAATTAATTTAAAAGGTTTTTAGAACACAAAACGAATTACTATTGTTTAAAAATAAAATGTACATATAATGCGGATTTTTTTTAATAAATTAATTTTCAACAAAAATATAGGTAAGTTGGTACTTTTTTGAAATCGGATCTAAAACGCTTTCAAATAGCGTCTCTTTTTTTTGTTAAAAGGTAGATACTTAACATAATGTAGCAGAGTATAAAATAAAAAAGAATAGATTAAAAATCACAAGCTCTAGATACTTTCCTTACGTTGTTGTGACTAATGAGCGCCCACCTGACCTATACAGATTGGCTGGAAAAACACTAGACTGAGTCTAGTAGACTCTTTTGTTACTTTTAGGGTTCCGTACCTGAAAAGGAAAAAAACCGAACCTTTATAGGATCACTTCGTTGTCCGTCTGTCAGTCTGTCAAGACCCTTTTTCTCAGTAACGCGTGAAGGTATCAAATTGAAATTAATATCAAATATCTACGTAAGTGGACTATGGACCCTTGGAGCTCTAAAAAAATTAAGCTTACCAGTCAATGCAATAAAAAGATTCGTCTATTTATGCGACTTATTTTGATACTCGCAAATAAACCAAAAGCACACTTGGGTACTTCACATGACCTAGAATCATGAAATTGGGAAAGAAGCAGTCTCACCACAGCACAAGTAAAGGAAAAAGTCCGAAAATAATTAATTTGTAGGTTTATCACATATTTTTTTTTTGCGATTACAAGCTTAAATTTTCAATTGGAGATTTGACCGTGACGTATAGAACATGTTTTTCAACTACAATGCTAAGTTTGTTTTTGGGATCATTTTTTTCCACTACGGAACCCTTCATTGTACGTGGTCCGACACACACATGGCCGGTTTTTCTGTACGTATCTAGGATTTCATAACATTTTCTATTTATCACGTTTTAAGGTGCCTACAGATTTGCTCGATTTTTTTGACTATCGTTATTATTTCGATACTTATGCTCTATTTGACGATCAATAAGATCTGACAGCTTTATAGAAAGAAAAAAGAAATGTTTTATTGTAACAAAAACACAAGCAGATAAAAAATGGCCGTCACGAGATGCCCGGCAGATGCGAAACAGAAATTTTTCCGTATGCTATGGGCTACGGAGAGGCAAATAGTAATGTAAAATTAATTTTAATTAAAATCTAATTGACAATCGACAAGAAATACGACGTCGATCGTCTGTTGCTGACACACTGATCACACGTGTTGGTCACGACGTCAAAAATCGAGCAAATCTGTAAGCACCTTTAATTAGCTGAACATGTTGCTAAGCATCAAGCAATGCAACTGGTTTGGCAAACACGCCAGGTGTCTCATAAAATTCAAATTTTGTTTTTAAGAACGGACGAGAACATTTAATCATTTTATAGCTTAGGTGTTTCCCCACTGTTTGTTATGCTTTAATTACTAAGGTAGGTACTAGATTATTATTTGTATAATGTTGAATGTATACTGATCGGCAGCCTAGTTACGTTACGCAAAAATTCATATTTGACAGCCATATACAGTCTGCATTGTAATTCTAAAAAGATTTTAAACATGCTATTACTTCAAGCTGGTGCAGGCTGCTGTCTTACCTACTGAGAAACTTGTTGTTGTACAAATACAGAGGCCAGAATCCCCAAAAACTAAGCCCTTTACTTTTAGCTTTTCTATGGCTATTTCACCTTTGTTTCAACTAGCAACGCTTGGGCAACAGTGTGGGCTGTATAATCCCACTTCTGGTAATAGATTTAGCCGCCCAATTTGTTCAGGTCTGTGGAGTTACGAAACTAAACCGCAGGACGTGATCTCGTTATAAAACAATGTGTTACAATGTGTTTACATTACGTATTGTTATAATTAAGTAAGTTTCTGTTATAGTGACATTGACTGGCATACCTCTTACCACATCTTTATAACTTCATAAGCAGGGCTAGTTATGAATTACCACAGGCATTAGGGGTCCCGGAAACGATCAATTGCGATTAATTAATTGCCATCAATTTCTGTTGTAGTAATATTCAAAATCGCTTCAATTGCACTAGGTAGATGGTAAATTTGCTTGTCAATGTGTATCAATCATGTAAAAATTGACAATTGCAATTGATCGTTTCGTAGACCCTTTAACTTGAGACAAATTGTCAGTATCTTTGCTCGAGCACTGAAAGATTACCTACAAATAGAAGTAGGATAACTACTTATTTTTCTCTTTACACATAGATCAAAATACAAGTGAAATAAATGGAAGTCCTTACGTAGAAAATGTTATGTTGATTGAAAGGATACCTCCATCCTCCATCCTCTTTTGTTTTTATGTGTAGGTACACAAACCTTTTTCTTTGTATTGATACCTTGTTATGTTAGTGTCAACTCTCCCTTCTTTTTAACCGACTTCAAAAAAAAGAGGACGTTTTCACTTCGTCGGGATCTTTTTTTTGTGTTCTCTGATTACTCGAAAATGGCTGGACCGATTTGAATTTTTTTTTTTTTTTTGTTAAAGGGGTCTCCCAGGTGGTCACATTGTCATCAGGTCAGAATCTGATGATGGCATCTTGGGGAAATCGAAGGAACCCTTCAAATATAATAGGCGCACCTATAGCGATATGGATATTTTTTATAGTAACTTGTGCATTTGCTCTCGGAAAGCACCATTTGATGAAGTGGAACTGATGATGAAGACCACAGATGGCCACCGGAACTACTCAATAACAAGTATTTCACGGGTTGCGATTACGATTACTTTAATATGGTTGCTAAGCAATTTATGCTCGTTACAATGCATATCGTCGCCTTAGAGTGAAAACCTCGGGAATGCATTTTTGCTCAAATTTCTTTTATTGCGTTTCTAGGAAGAAATCCTCGCAACGCACATCCCGATCTGACTCATTTGTTCATTCGATACTCATAGCACCATCTGTGACAGTAAATGAGAACCTCGTAAATACTCGGATCTGTCAGTTTGGCGTGAATACTTGCAACGAACGTGTCGTTTTTCATTCGAAAATTGATTACTTGAGTTTATCCTGCTGTAGCTGTACAATTTAGTGTTTTTTGAAAGAAGGTAAGTACTGTTCATATTTGAAACGTATTTTTATATAGATATAACTAAATATTTAAAAGGTGTGGCTAGTTTTCTGTTTAGTAATCTCGTAAAGAGTTGTATTATGTTAGCCAATGTGTATTTTTAAGTTTTGTACTGATTATATTTTTATAAAAAAAAAATATATTTTTCAATCTAAAATATCTAGAAGTACATCAAACTAGAAGTAAGGGTGAGCAGTAATATAAGATTTATCGATGTTTATCTACCAAGAACACTAGTGTATGTACCTGCCTTCCAAAGTTATCTTGAATATTTTATTAATTAGTGACTCACACATTTAGTTCAGAGAACGTATTAGATGTAACTTCTGGATTTAACTATTATTGTTCACACACTGTTACTTACACAGAAAAACATAGCGCTCAGTAATCGTGATCAACGTTGTAGGTCTTTTAAAGACGTTTACCACCAAAACGTGCCTTTTTATAACACAAATGTAACCTAAAAATAAAATAATTTAATGAAATAAACGATTTTAATTATCATCCTATCTGTGAAAACCTAGTATCTGCATGCTAAAGCATGCAAATACTTTAGAAAAAACTCGGCCTAAAGGCCGAGTTTTTTGTACGAATACCTCGTAAGTAGCATTTTATGCATTTGGGACAATCTTATAGTATCGAACCGTTCTGGACATAAAAGCGGGTTGAATCTCGATATTAATTAATAATAAAACATAAAAGACGCCGTACAAAAATTTTACTGTACGCAGTTTCTTCTTCCTCCTGAAAAGTTACCTCTTTTACACTTACGAGGTTTTCACTCTAAGGCGTCGATATGGAGAAGTGGAGCTGATGGTGAAGTACTAGGAGAACTCCTCAACAATTAACGTCCCTGCATCGGGAAAACTATATTTTGTAAAGGTTTTGTAAGAGCAGTTGACATTAGGCTATTATAAGTTAGATAAATTACAAACCGACCTACTTAAAAGTGAAAAATTAAAAAATTAAAAAAAAACAACCGACTTCTAAAAAAAAGCACTCATCATCTGCCTTTTCCCAACTATGTTATGGTCGGCTTCCAGTCTAACCGGATGCAGCTGGATACCAGTGTTTTACATGGAGTGACTGCCTATCTGTAATCCACAACCCAGTTACTGGGTAAAACGATACCCCTTGGTGACTGGTTGTTAGACTTTCGGGCTTCTGACGACCCGTAACGACTGTCAAAGAACCACGAATGATAGCCGGGACTAACGGCTTTACGTGCTTTCTGAGGCACGGTCTTCCGTGCCTCGGAAAGCTACGCTTGCCGCGGTTGGTCCGTGGATGGGTGACCATCTTTACATACCAAGACTCTTTGGTATGTAAAGATGGTCACCCATCCACGGACCAACCGCGGCAAGCGTAGCTTAACCTGATCGATCGCCCCGTGTGGCTGTTAATACTTAGCCACAACTTTAATTTCGGAAGTCGGTGGCAAAAAACTAAAATACAGATGCAGACACCGACTTCCGAACTATTTTTCACTTTGTAGTGGTTTTTTTGGAAGTCGGTAATGACATTACCTGTAGTGTTTGTTGTTAGGGTTCCGTACCTCAAAAGGAAAACGTAACATTTCGTTGTCCGTCTGTGTTTTTACGTCTGTCCGTTTCCCTTTTTCTCAGGAACGCGTGGAGGTATCAAATTGAAATTAATATCAAATACGTAGAACTACGGTCCCTTGGAGCTCGAAAAATAAAAAAAAATCAAGCTTCTAAGTCAACGCAATAAAAAAATACGAACATTTATGCGGCATATTTTGTTACTCGCAAATAAATCAAAACCTATGGGGTACTTCCCGTTGACGTAGAATCATGAAATTTATCTAGAAGCAAGGTCTCATAGCACAAGTAAAGGAAAATCCGAAAATCGTTATAATTTGTAGTTCTATCGCATTTTTTTTTTGCGATACGTCTATCACGGGCAATTCTCCAACTGCAAATGTAAGTTTGTAATCACTTACATTTGTAGTTGGAAAATTGACCCGTATCCGTTCGTTTCGATGTATGGGAGAATGTCTTTTGTATTTGTCTTTCAGCTTTAATGTTAAGTTTGTTTTTGGGATAAATTCATCCCAACTACGGAACCCTTCGGTACGAAAGGACGAAATGAGAACCTCTCGTGCTTAAAAATTTTCATCATCTAGTTACGATCTGGTTATCTAGTAGTTAGGTAGGTAGGTTAAGTAAGGTCAGTTATTCGGGTCGGTTCAAAACATAGATATCTGGTTCAAAATAAATACGGCCAATGACACCTGCATGTAGACTGCAGATTGTAGTGAATGGATTTGCAAGAAAACTAAAAATATTTTTTGTAGTCTTATAAGCATTTTCCGGGTATTATCACAGGTTTAGAGTTATAATAATTTCACCAACCTGTTCATAATCAAACATCAGTAAATCAGCCATTAAAATAAACATCGATGTTAATGGTATTTACGTTCCACCAAAAAAATAACAAACATAGCGTTAGGATGTATCATTCACTCGTGCATCTTGTATCGGTCAGTTGTCAAAGCAACCAAAGTAAAAAGTCGCAATTTCACATGTCAATGTTCACTGACAATGCATCATTTTAGCTAGCCGTATCATATCTAACATGTACATACTTACATTAAAACCATCACAATTAACAATACAATATTCTAATCTTGAATCAATGCATTGTTCATCGATTCACAGAACTTGTAAAACGGAATGCATACATATTGTTGTAGAGAAGTTCATGTAATAGATTTGGATATTAAGTTCCTGATAGAATGATGATTTACCTACAATCTTACGCACTGGACAATATTCATTGAACCGGAACGCTGACCCCGCCAAAGATCCTTCTGATAAACTTAAATGAACGCTAGTAAATGTCACCGATCTAAAAGGAGATCGTTATTTTTGGACAAAGTGCCTCGATTGTAATGAGAAGTTAATTCATTCAAAATTTCCTCATACCAACTTATAAACATCAAGAATACAAAGATCGTCACCGATAATGTCCTTCCTTTCTTTACCACAATTTTTAAAAAGCGGGGTTTAAAAGCGGGATGTTACATGCAACAAGCTCTCGGGTAACATGTCTGTGTATTTATAACGCATTAAATGTGACTTAGTCTAGAAGCAGGACATTAAACACCAATAAATCATAATCTGCAGTCCCTTTTCCAAAGTAAAAAAGCCTTTGGCCCCAAAATGCCGCCGCCCCTTCTCCATGTAATATCATTTTACCGGCCCAGTTTCACCTATATGTTCTCTTGCAATCTACCAGGAGTGCATAGCTAGTTCTAACTATCGTCTACGATAACCGCAAACCGTGGTAACAAAATATATCTCGGGTATCTACTGCCACACCCCCGTACATCGACTGACCTCAAGAACTATCTCGTGACAAGGGTTAGGTTATGTTGTATGAGAGGAGCGAGGATATGAGCGAAAAAGAAGTTGTCTTATTGAGCACGCCACTCGTCCGAGACAGAACGGAACCAACTATCTAAAAATAATGCATTAAAATTTATTGCATATTGCAGCAGTAAGCGGTGGTGTGCAAAGCGTGTTTAAATGTATGCATGATCGGAGATCAAAAATTTAAACATTCAACAACTCTCTACCTCCGCCGCATCGTTGGGGCTTATCTGTCGGAGAGATGTGTTGTCACCTACGTGGGACGTGATGGCGCAAACCAGCGCCGCATGTTGTGCGGTGTTTTACAGGGCTCGGTCGTAGGCCCCCACCTGTGGAACATCGGATACGACTGGGTGCTGAGGGGCGAACTCCAGCCGGGCGTG
Source organism: Fissipunctia ypsillon (assembly GCA_947568875.1). NCBI lineage: Eukaryota > Metazoa > Arthropoda > Insecta > Lepidoptera > Noctuidae > Fissipunctia > Fissipunctia ypsillon. The sequence continues at coordinate 21,697,155 of OX387643.1, read as the reverse complement.
GATCTGGCGTGCTATGCGGACGACACGCTAGTCACGGCCCGGGGAAGTTCGCACAGGGAGGCAGCGTTGCTGGCGACGGCTGCGGTCTCACAGGTGGTGAGCCGCATACGGCGCCTCGGCCTGGAGGTGGCCCTCAATAAGTCGGAGGCCATGGTGTTCTATAGTCCCCGGCGGGTGCCGCCGCCCGGATCACACATAGTGGTCGGAGGGGTCCGGATCGTTGTCGAGTCTACCATGTAGTACCTGGGATTGATGCTCGACAGCCGGTGGGACTTCGGACCCCACTTCCAGCAGCTGGTGCCCAATTTGATGGGCGCTGTCAACGTTGCTTCCCAATGTGGGGGACCCGAGTGCCGCCTGTAGGCGACTGTACGTGGGGATCGTGCGATCGATGGCCCTGTACGGGGCCCCGAACTGGGCGGCTGACTTGACGGCCGGTAGCATCGCTGTTCTGCGGAGGCCGCAGAGAGCGATGGCCGTCAGTCATCAGGGGTTAGTGGATAGGGAATAATACATTGTTCTCCACAGTTGTATCGTCTAGTAAATCTCCGCTCCCGCTCCGCCTATCACCACACCACACTCAGTTGACCCAGCTGGGGAGCGTTAGCACAGATCAAAAGGGAAATGCATCGACCCCATCTGTGCGTAGTTACAAACTAAATATAACAACACAGCTCCAATTGTTCACTTACCCGCTGATTTATACCATTGTGTTAACGTCGCGTGATAAGAGATAGCAGTGCCCTTAGGACCGAGTTGTATCTACGTAGTAATTGTTTAGTAATCAGTGGTTGTAGTATGATATAACTCACACAGGCATAGTGATAATGTGTTTGCACTTTAATGGGATCGTCAACAGAGTAATTTATTAAATGTAGCTGATTTGCTGTTGCATCTCTGTACTTTTCAAAACATTTTAACCAACTTCAAAAAAAGAGGAGGTTCTCAGTTACTCGGAATCTTTTTTTTCCCCGTTTACTCGAAGACGGCTGGACCGATTTGGAAAAAGCTTTTTTTGTTCGTTTGTTTGAAATTTTATATATTTTGCCTTCTTGCAAATCTCAAAGTTTTAATGCAAATAAAAATGTTATATTCTATGTGTTTTTCTTAATGGTGTACCTACGTATTGATCATTAATTCCGCGTTTTGACAAAATTGGATGACTTTTCTTTATCTTCATGCAATAGGTACTGGAGCATGCTCCGATGCAGAATGCGAAGGTGTGATATAAAAAACGATTCTTATCTTATGCTTCTATAATTATGTGCGTTGATACCACATGACGTTAGATATCATCGAAAGTAAGATATCAAGCCTACATTCCACTCTATCTATTGTACCCGCTTATTACATATCAACACTCAATTATTGAATCATTGTTTGCTCAAGTCACGTTATCTGAGCAAACAATGATTCAAGAATGATATGCAGAGATCGGAATAGGTAGAATATATTTACATAAACTTCGAGGAAAATCAAGGAATAATGATAATGACGAAACAAGGAGGCACAAATAAGCACATAAACAAGCCATCTTACTTTTATTTTACCTTCTGAAAACAAAACATTTGAATTTGACACAATTTTTGTAGGGAACCCTAAAAAATTTAATATGATTCTTCAAATAATCATTTTTAACTATATAAAAAGTCCAATAAATAATTCGTGATTTTTAAATTCCAGGTTTTTAGAGGAGGTATTTCCCACTCTATGTTACTTACACCCTCAAAGTTTAGGTACTTAAATATATTCTACCTATTCCGGTCTCTGATGATATGTAATTGTTATTAATGCGCTGTCAAGTACACATGTTTTTTAGGGTTCCGTACCTCATAAGGAAAAACGGAACCCTTATAAGATCATTTTATTTATCCGTCTGTCAGTCTGTCTAGACCCTTTTTCCCAGAAACGCGTGGAGGTATCTAGTTGAAATTAATATCAAATAGTAAGTCTATGGTCTCTTGGAGCACTGAAAAACTCGAGCTTCTAATCAACGCAATAAAAAATACGGCCATTTATGCAACATAGGTCCACAGCACAAGTAAAGGAAAAAGTGCGAAAATCAATAATTTGTAATTTTATCATATAAAAAAAATCATTTTTTGCATTCACAAACTTACAATTGCAACCGGAGAATTGACCACGACGTATATCGATGTATGGGAGAACGTTTTTTTCAACTACAATGTTAAATTTGTTTTTGGGATAAATCCATCCCAACTACGGAACCCTTCATTGTACGTAGTCCGACACGCACCTAGCGGTTTTTTTTTTCGATTATAACTTACAATTGCAGTTGGAGAATTGACCGTGACGTATAACGATGTATGAAAGAACGTTTTTCAACAGAATGTTAAGTTTGTTTTTGGAGTAAATTTTACGGAACCCATCGTTGTGCGTGGTCCGATATGCTCTTGGCCGGTTATTGTTATACCTAATACCTTTGTTTTCGGAGGGAAACCTTCAAAGGTTAATGTAGTAGGTACTCCGAAGTGCAGAGCCTTATAATATACGACCTACGAGAGGACAGCACATACGGAAAACAGAAAGAAGTTAGATCAACTAAAACAAGCAAGCCATTTCTTATAATCAGTATCCACTTTTATATAACAAGTTGCCAAAGTCTGTACAGAACTTAGCGATGGAAGGTTTAAAAAAAACCGGCAAAGTGCGTGTCGGACTTCGCAAGTTTAGGATTCCGTACCAAGGGATTTCGAAGAAAAAATCAGATTTGTCAATATATTGTTATTTATTAGTAAAATATACGTAATAATAAACAATATCACCAAACAAGTTCCTAGATCAATGGGAAGTTTAAAAATTCTTCGGAACAACATTTTGTGAAAAAAAAGCTGAATATTTTTTAAAGCAAAAAAAAATTAGTATTTATCTACTCAATGAACTCTAAACAACGATATCCAATCGATTAGATAGGTAATTTTTTTTTTGCGCTTTAGTTGTATGGGATCCCCCCTTAAAAACATTATAAAATATTTTTTGACAGGTTGTATGGCTTTGGGTCAACAAGATGCTTATACTGTGAAAATTTGAAGACTGTAGCTCCAATCCTTTGGCTGTAAAACCTGTGTGACAGACGACGGACAGACGGACATGTGAGTGACAGCAATTGGGCTCCGTTTAGACCCTTCGGGTACGGAACCCGAAGTTAAATATAGGTAGGTCTCTTTACAACTCAAACTACACGATTTGAAACTCGGCTGAAACAGGCAGGTTCGTAAATTAATCAGCCAAAATTACATAATTAATTTTTGAAGATTTTCCGCCTACCTAATTACCGCCTACTAGGCACTTTGTAGGTATTTTTTTAATACGTATCTATAAATACATACATTTATCGAATCGTGGAGCCGTGCGGTTTTATCGGCTCAGTAAAAGCTGATCGCTGCTATGTGAAAGGGCTGTCAAGTTCAGAAACAAACGAGTGCTGCAGAAACCAATTTTCTAATCGATTTTATACGAAATGACTTTTCTGTTTGACTTTTTTTTTATTTCTTACATTTTTATTTGTATAGATATTTCTTAATTACTACATAGGTGCAAGATAACACTAAACTATATATATTATGTACAAGTATACAATAAAAAATATAGACCGAGACCAAAATCTTTTTTTTGGCCTTGATCGATCGACATGTGAAATGACTTGACAAAAGTTCTGTGCTAGGTACTTGTAGGTAGGTAAATAACATAACAGTTTGAACTTATAAATCTCAAAAACCTACTTATAAAATATATTAGAGTGTAATAAATAATATTAATTATGTAGGTACTTTTAAATTATAAAGTTGAGCAGTGATGGCCCAGTGGTAACGATCACCATTACTAACATATTCGCGCATTCTCAGTGCTAAATGTCAAAGGTGCATTGCAATGCAATGCATCCATCCCACTTTCTCGACGCCATTATGTGACGTCACTGCGCTGTATGTCATAATATTGACCGACCCCAATGTCAGTAGGTTATTGCGGATGTACCCCCAGGATCGTTGCACGACAGTGTACGCGCACTGCGTATCGTGTACCCATACAATTAACTTGCAATTAATTATAATAATTTAGTGCTGCATTAAGATAAAGGAGAACTGTACTGTAGGGTATTTTATGAAGAGATGCGTTGTAGAGTAATTCTATTCTATATCAGAGGTCAGAAGATGTCTACGGCCAGTAGGTTATCGATTTGTTTATGTTGTAAAACCTAATTAATCTTTTATAGGTGCATACTTTTTTTTTTCAATAAAGTAGTTTTCCCATAGAAACGTCTTGTATGGGATTTATTATAAGGTACCTACTTTATAAATTATATGAAGCTTTTGTCATAATATGGGGTAGACAAATACTACCACATTCTAGTCACTTGTAAGTCTTGCCGTAGTAGGTATACAAACACATTAGATGCTATGGTTGGGTTGATGATCTAAAAGTAAAATGACCACATCCAGCTCTCTCTGCAAATCTTTATGAAAAAAGGGTTTGCAGTAGTAACAAGTACGCGATGCGCGGATGTGCGTGATTTGCGGTGAACCACTTTTCAACCTTATTACTAAGGTAATATGGTTGAAAAGTTGGTTGTCCGCGATGGTACCTAACATGTTTCTGCAACGTTTTATTCAGCTCACAGAAAATACTTAAATATTTTATTCTACTGAAGTTACAACTTGATAAACTTAATTAATTCGAGATGTTAAATGAAACCCGAAATTACTTGAATGTTTCATTCGTATGCGTTATGCTGCGGTCCCACGGCCCGCTTTCTCACAGGCTAGATCGAGCCAGGCCAGGCCGACAGGCTGTGGAAACCGTCGATCCGATGAGGCCTGCGGTGGGAATGCTCGGCACGGGCCGCGACAGGCCTTGATAGGTGTGGCCGTGCGCCAGGTCGCGATCGCGACAGGCCTCAACAGACCGTGGGGCCGTGGCATTAGAGACGGGCCAAGACATGAGGTGTTCAGCCAACTAGAAATAAGCCCCTTAATGAAATAGTACCTTGTGAATACTTACTGGCCTGCTAAAGCCGGCCATTCCGGATGCGACTTCGAGTCGTATGTAACTTCTAATTAGTGGCCTTTGGTACAAAGATTCTCTCGGAAATATTCTCGTGCGTAAGTATTCGGTTTGTGGTAAAAAGTAAGTAAAAGCGGTTTTTATGTTGACTAATTACATAGACTTTTAGGTGTATATTTCTATAGTTGTAGATTACGACGTAAAAGTTAAATGAGTAACTCGGTTAGGATGCAAAACCATTACAACACTGTTCAGAATTATATGTGGTCAGATGTTCTAAAATAACTCACACAGCTTGAAATTAACATAGCTTTTAAGTATAGTGTTATTTAGAGCTTGTCCAAAAGTGTGTGTAAATTATTTAAGTAGATGAGCAGCGTTCCATTAGACACGGAAATAGGCGTAGACCTAGCGTAACCGCGTATCGTAGCATGCGTGTCATGCATTTAACAACCCACTTTACTTAAAATATATACAGAACGATCAATAACAACTAGCAATAATTACATTTTTAGCAAAAAAAACTTCTATTACCAACCGGAGTGTTTCAAACTATATAATTACAGCCATTACAGGCAGCTTAAATTTTCATCAAAGCACGGTCTCGTCGGTCCGGGTTCTGAATGCATGCGCACAGAATGAAATGCATATTCGCGGTAACTGCCGGGAAAACGGACCTACCACAAAGTGCTACGAAATTGCCGACATTATTCAAAACATGCTTTATTTAGCCGACGTATTGTTAATTATTCAGGGGATAATTAAACGTAAATACTTTCACATAATGATGACTGTTCATGAAACGTGCGTAATTGTGATTAATGGGGAGCTTATATTAGAATTTGGAACGCTGATGTGTTGCCAGCCTTTGGTCGATGTTACCATACCATTAATTGAAAATTATGTTAGTGTATCGTTATTGAAATTAATTGAAATAATAATTCAAGCTATTAGTAAATGAGCATGCACTTGATGCCCCGTATGTACGAGTACCTACGTAGGTACTTAGTTAATGATTTCTATTCAATTACAACGTTAATCAATGATGCAAATTATCTTAGAGTCCTCAAGCAACTTACATACATAAAGTAATTATCAAGAAGGATGGAGCTGTTCGACTTTTTATTTACAAAGACTTTGCAGACGTTGTCCTGTCCAAACAATAATTCATACAAAAATCGCATAGCAAAAAGGACATTCTGTCTTACCCGAATTACAAATTTTCTTTCCATTAAAACCAAATTCGGACAAAATAGCCAAATCGGTCCAGCCGTTCTTAAGTGATGCGCTTACCAACAACAGCATTTAATTTTTATTAGGGTAACGTAGAAACAAAATACAGTTCTGACTTCTTTAGATGGGGTTCAGCCCGATGGAAACCCATCATCTTCGAAAAATCATTAAACAGAACACTCTAGCCCACTCCACTTGGAAATATTTCCTAATATTATAAATCCGAAAGTAACTCCGTCTGTCACCTTTTCACGCCTTTACGGCTGAACAGATTTGGATGAAGTTTGGCACACGGATAGACCATGACTTGGGTTTTTATCATGATGATTTTTACCATGACTTTTTTTCCCTGTATTACGTTCCCTTGAAATAATTTCCGACGTCCACATAGGATACTTAAAAGCTAATACATAAGACATTTTTCAACACACTTGCTCGTAAAGTGGCTCTTATTGAACCGCTTTTAGTTTCATAATGCAGTGTATTAAACACGCATATTTTTATTACCGCACTAGTGCGGTAATGAGCGCCACAGATAACTATTTACTAGTCGGAGATGTGCACTTATTTAAATCTCATCAAAGAGATCATGCCTTTTTATTATGCCTACTGTGTACTTATAAAAAAATATGATAAATTGACATATTTCATCAAATTATTTATTTTTGCAAAAACATAACATTCTTTCGTGTTCTACATCCAAATAACATACAAAACATTCAGTTTTTATGCTTTTAATACCTATTAGACTTTCCATCTCCTTCAACCTGTGAAGACACCGCGATAAAAGGAATCCTCGGGCCATATTTCATACCTTTTCTTACATACTGATTAGTTTATGAAAATTTATTTATTTTTTGCCTCGCAAGAAAACGTCGTATGAAACGCGTGTGCATTAATCATTACACACTTGTATAATAATGTACTATTATAATAATATTAACTATGCATAAATAACAGTTGCTTCTCGTCCACAGACGATGATCTTGAGCTCTTGTTGGATGAAGTGGTCCGCGCGTCAAACCGCGGCGTATCAGCATCCCGTAATATCACTGGAGGACCCAACTGGAGCTTCGGACAGTCGCTCTTCTTCTCCTCCACTGTTGTTACTACCATCGGTAAGTAGACATGCCTTCAAGGTGATGCTGGAGTTGATCTTGAAGGAAGTGGTGAGAGATAACAACACGAGCTGAATAGCTGTGGATCTTGCTTAGCAGATGTGACAAAAATGGTATCAAAAATAACTTGATACGATACGAAACGAAAGTAAACGTTTTACAGTCTAAATCAAACTTGTGAAGCTAAATAATTAAACATAGCCTCTGTAGGTTAATAAGTTACGAGCAAAGTTTACTGGTTTGCGATTTGGCAGACCTAAAGCTTAGCAAAAGTCAGTGGTCAAGATCAAGAGCAAGGTCTATGAACCTACAAAGCGCCCTCTTATAAAATTAATTACTAGCACTTCTCGCGCGACTTCGTCCGCGTGGATTTTGTACTTTAGTACCCCATTCGGGGTAAATTTAAAAAAAAAACGTTATAAATACTAAGTCTCGAGTTAATCGGACCGCGTGTTAAAATTCTTCCATACGAACTTTGACGTCCCCAATTCCCCTTTAGGAGGTAGTTTAGTAAAATAAAAAATGACAAACTTAATAACTTGCTTAAATAAGTATTCCTGCCAAGTTTCAAGTATATTAACTCAAGATATACGATTTTTCATACAAACAAAATCGTCCGTTTTCACCCCATTAAAGGTCGAATATCCAAAATCCTTCCTTAGATTGTAGGCATCAACTGCCAAAATTTCAAGTTTGTAGCCCCAATGGTTTAGTTTAGACTCTGTGTTGATGAATCAGTCAGTCAGGACAAGTAATTATATGTATAAGAAAGATAATATAAAGATATTATTGAAGAAAGATAGAAAGAAAATAATCATAAGTTTATTTGGCACAGAGGCACACACAACATAAACACAAAAATACTTCATTTAATTCTACAAAAATTTTAAAAATATTTGTTTTGTGTGCCTCACCGGCTGCGCCAGATAGGCCCAGTTCAGCAAAATCCCAGACAACTAGTGCCTGACGTTGGTTTTGAAGTGGACCTTGCGTTGAGAGTAACGCAGTGAACGCCGAATAGGTACATCATTTTTAGAGTTACGTAGTCAACAAGGAACCCTTGCAGTTTCACCATGTCCGTCTGTCTGTTTATCTGTCTGCGGCTTAGCTCAGAGACTCTTAGTACTAGAAAGCTGTAATTTGGTACAGATATTTATATAAATCACGCCGACAAAGGGTTAAAATAAAATATTGAAAAAATATTTTTTTAGGTTGTCTCCCCTACACGTAAAGTGGGGATGACTATTTTTTCTCGTGTATCCCATGGTGTGGTATGTCGTTACGAGTAGATACACCGTTCGAAAACTATCATAGCTAAGTAGGCTTTACAAGTTAACGAGTAATAGTCGGCCAATTTACATTTGCAGTTGGAATGTATGAGAGAACAAGTTTTTCAACTACAGTGTTAAGTTTGTTCTTGGGATAAATTCATCCCAACTACGGAACCCTTCATTGTGCGTGGTCCGACACGAACTTGGCTGGTTTTTTTATGACATGCCTTTCTTTAAAAAAATCTAATCAATCAATCAACAACAAAAAGCAAATCAATCAATCAATCTTTTTCTATAAATTATCTTTTATCTTTTTACTTGCAGGTTACGGCCACGTGACTCCTCTGTCAAAGCCCGGAAAGTTGTTCTGCATGATGTACGCAGTCCTCGGGATCCCTCTGACCCTGGTGCTGCTCTCAGCCTTGGTGGAACGACTGCTGCTGCCGGCTACTGCTCTGCTACGCTGTCTAAACGCGGCACTGGGTCATCTGTACCGCCCGTTCACTATACGTTTGGTGCATCTGGCGATGATAGGTAAGCTGTTGTCAGTGGTAGGGGTTGTCCACGCGCAAACTGTTACCATGAATTAATCAGCTTAAGAGCTTTACCTGGGTCAAAAGCCTTGCATTTGCAGGCTTTTGTGATCATTATTAAGATGTGGAAATGTGAAATATCTACCAGCGGGGTAATTGCGTAACATACTTACAGTAGGAATCGGTTTCATTTTGACAGTTCAACAACATTCATTGCGCTAATTACGTTATTGTGCAGACAAATTTTTCGAACTTAAAAAGCAATGGATTAGCAATTTGCTTCAAAATGATTCAGATTCTGATCGATAGTGTGTTACGCAATTAGGGTGCTGGTGTGAAAAAAGTTGCATTATACACCTAATAATTACTTAAATAGTATTTATGATAGACTAATGATACGTGCCTAGGTATTGTAGGTAATCGCCGTCTGGCCAGCGGTAGCCATAAAATACTCATTAGGCTCCTTGAGACCTTGAGACCTTGAGTTTCTATATTCGGGGAAATATTATAATATATTTTAGACGGTTACAAGTTACTCCTCCACCTATTGTCCGCTTATCTGAACTTAATATAATAAAGCTGAAGAGTTTGTGTTTTTTTTTTTTTGTTTGTTTGAACGCGCTAATCTCTGGAAATGCCAGTCGGATTTGAAAAATTATTTTTGCATTTGATAGCCGAATTCTTGAGGAAGATTATAGCCGAGCAAAAAGACGAAAAGACAGAAAGAATGGTAAGGGCAAACGATGTAATGGCGCGGGCGGGAAATTTGGCTATTATTTTAGAATATGATGTACATATGTATATTGTGGTGTCTTACGACTTCCACGCGAACGAGATCGCGGGCAGAAGCTAAAATGAAAATATATATCACGTTCTGCTTACTGACAAATGCGTTCACTGACTGGTCCACTCAAATCTGTGTGGTACTTTCCTCAAAATACCATCTCAGACACTATAACCGACCTCATCTAGTTTGTTTGTGTATTTTTTTAAACCAATTTACAAAAATAAATATCATTTATCAATTACGTAGTCATTAATCGCCGAGGGTGCAGTTACTGGAATCGCACAGGAACGTCAACTTCAAGGCGTTCGTCGTGCGTGTACCAAACTGTTATCTGCCCCTCGTCATGGAAGAAGACTTTTGGCCACAGGACGTGGTGTTCCGTCGCTTCCGCGGACAAGTTCCACAGGACAGCACAAAGTCCACCTAGTGCCAAGTGAAGCGCTACTAACATAGTCTTAAGCCTTATTTACTAACACAATTGTTTGATAATAAAAATATGTATGTTTAGGTTAAGGTATTTTTCTATGGGCCTGTGTCGCCTGAAATAAATGGTATTATTATTATTATTATTATTAATCACATCGCAATAGGCATCCATCTCAATAAAGTAACAAAAAGATTGATGTGATGTTGTAGTAATGAGGATACTTTGAAACAAAAAATCGAATAGGTAAAATCAGAATCTAATCTTATAAAATTTGTTCACAGTTACAACCCTAGTGCTGTTCTTCCTAGTCGTCCCTGCCAGCGTGTTCGCGTACCTGGAGCCTGACTGGGACTTCCTCGACTCCTTCTACTACTGCTTTATCTCGCTCACCACCATCGGACTGGGCGACTACATTCCCGGGGACTCGCCCGGACAACCCTACCGACCACTGTACAAAGTTGCTACCACTTGTAAGTATTTTTTTGGGATGTCTACATTTTCAAACGACATTGTTTTTTTCAAAAAGGCCCTGCCTACCAAAAAAACACAAAAAAAAACAAATATTATATTCTATTATTACCGGCCAGCGTTTTAATGATAACGTTAATGGCAAATCATTATTGAAATTAGGTATAGATGAAGCCTGTAACTTTAGACCAAATAAAAAGTAGGCCGGACAGAGGCCCTTAATTTAAGCAATTTGTAAAGAGCGCTTACGGTTTTAACGATTGCTTTCCAAATATTTTATTTGTGAAATACTTACAAATCAACCTTACAATCAGAAATCGTTTTAGGTATATCATCTTAATTAATAAACGTAATAATGAGAAATGTTATTTTCTTTTTTCCAGTCTATCTACTCATCGGCCTGACATTCCTGATGCTGACACTAACCGTCTTCTACGACATTCCGCAACTGAACCTGAGCACGGTGTTCTCATCCATCAAGCTGGACGATGACCCAGAAAAGATGCGACTGAGCGGCTCCGGGGTCATGGGACCTGGGTACGGGATCGGCGGGCTGGTAATGCGCGACGACTACAACCATCACGACCAGCGCCGCTCCGTGGTGCACATCCGACCGCACCTGGACGACAGCCCCAGCCCCGAGGACACCACGCCCGTGCATGCCCGCGACATACGAGTACACTAAACTGCTTCCTCCCAAATGTCTTGGTCGTGATTTCGTTGGCTAGTTGGTGCTGTTGGATGGAACAATGTGGAAAGGAGAACCTGTTTTCTCCGAACTTTCTTTGTTTTCTTTCTCCTTGTATTTCAATTTTAGAATGTGTCAAACATTATAAAAAAACATAATTTGACGCACAGGCATTCTACATTGTGATAGAATCCGAAAAACAGCAGCCAACGTTATTAAGCGACGTTTGCTCATGTCAAAATTCCTTGAAAATGGAATGAAAATTTAAAAAATATGATGAACAGGCGCTGTAAAATTATAGTTTACGTTATCTTAGTTACTTAGTTACGTTATAATATAATAATAGGTCTTTGCCTATGTAACTGGAGATTGTACAACCAGCATTTTCAGATTTAATTATCTGTGGATTGGCGCGCAATTCGAAATTAAAATAAATTTGATTCGAAAGCCGTGTTAATTTAGTTTCAAATTCAGTCATTAGTTTTTAGATAGTTTTTTGTTTTTGTGAAATTGTGGTAGATTTTGGCGCCATGGGTAATCTGAAAATTCGTACAATTTTCGTATGAGTTCCTACGTGGAAATACCGCTGCGCAAATAACACGAAACATTAACGACGTTTACGGGCCTAACACTGCTTGCATAGTCTATTATTGGTTCAATCGTTTTAAATCTGGAAATTTTGAGTTGAAGAACGAGCCTCGCGGTCGGCCGGTAACTATTGTCGACAACGACGAATGGAAGGCGATAGTGGAAGCTGATGCAACTCAATCTACGGCTGGGCTTGCTGCGGGCCTTGGAGTTAGTGTCAAAACAACATTGAAGCACTTGCGTCAAATCGGAAAGATTAAAAAGCTAGATAAGTGGGTGCCACACGAACTAAGCGACCAACAGCGAGACTTACGCGTCGAAGCATGCATAGCACTACTGAATCTGCATAGAAACGTGGGAATTCTAATTCGAATTATTGTTAATACCTGCGATGAAAAGTGAATCCTGTACGACAACCGTAAACGTTCGTCTCAGCACCGAGCACAGCACCTAATTAGTGCGCTAAAAAAAAGATTACTCATAGGAAGATGATGGTGACTGTCTGGTGGACCAGTGCCGGACTTGTACATCACAGCTTCTTACCGAATGGCACAACAGTGACGGCAGATGTCTATTGCCAAGAATTGCAAACAATGATGTCACCATCATTGTTCAAGGTCGCAATTCAACAACCAATACTGGTCAATCGCTCTCCACCACAACGCCACACCATCCACCCATTGCTTCTCCACGACAACGCGCGAGCTCACACTTCACGACAAACTATCGCAAAGCTACAAGAGTTACAGCTGGAAGCTCCTTTTCACCCACCGTACTCACCGAACCTTTAATTTCTACTTTTTCAAAATTTAGACCATTTTTTAAGTGGGAAAAAATTCAACATCCGAGAGGCAGTACAAAACGCTTTCGCTGACTTCATCACCTCCCGTCCGGCAGACTTCTACAGTAAAGGGATAAACAAACTGCCATCAAAATGGCAAAATTGTATAGATAATTTGGGACAGTACTTTGATTAGCTGAAATAAAAAAATTACCAAAATTTTTATATTTTAAAATTTTCATACAAATCGCCAATTTCATAGGTAAAGAAGTAATATTTTAGTTTATATAAGTTGATTCCCTAGTGTTTAGTGATAATTTGATAAGTTAATATTCAGATTTTTCTAGTTGTATACTTGTTACTTTTTACGATTCCTTTGTCGACTACCGTCCTAAAAATTTGCGAAAATGTTAATATTAATTTTAAATCTTTAAAAGAGAATGTTTCACCATGTCTGCTGGTACAAGCTGTTATAAAAGACTGAGAGGTTTTTCAAATTTTCAAACTTTTCTAATTCATTTTTAAGAGTTTTTTACCTGCAAAAATGCGTACCTTGCGAACTACCTATAACATAACAAATGACGAAAACAATGTAATATCTAAACAGACTGACTAACAACATGTCCTTCTATATGTATACGTTTTACATTCCTAAATTGTAAGAAGTTTTCTAAAGTAATATCCATTTACACGATGACATTATCAGAAATGTTATAGGTTCAACAAAAACTATCCTTGCCATATCAAAAATATCAAGACTTTATAGCGTCGTCGTTTCTACATAAACTGTACCTACCAAAGTTTCATGAAGTAAAAAGGAAAATATATTGTGAATATTCTACCCCCTTTATAGAATGATTGTGCAAAGACGTCACCACACATGCTACTCATAGATATTATGCTACATAAATCATATAAATATGCATAGATATAAAACATTTACGTATCAATTATGTGTGATAGATGACCAATAACTTAGTAGATTCATTGGATTTATAGTAAGAAATATTTATATATATATATTTATATAGATATAAAAATCCAATCTATATTAACTTGCAACATAAAATGTTATCTTATAAAAATACATAAATTTATTATACTTACTAGGATGGTAGTGCATAAATTATAAATTATTTATAATGTAAAATCAATATATAAAGTTGTAAAATGTTTATAGTTGTGTCTATAGTAATTTCGTAACTGTTGCAAATAGAGACGTTTACATTGCTGCTCCTGTTGGTAGTTGACAATTGCTGTTACTTTTTAAAACCCCATGATATTTAATTTTTTGGATAATTTTGCTTTTTCAACTTAAAATAATCTAAATAGAATCGAAATGCAATCAATGACAATATATTCAAACTTATGAAAAGATTTTAAATATGCAATATGTACCGTAATAATATTATCATACACACTTACTAAAATTATTTTGCTACTTTATATCAATTTTTTTAACTGCCTTTAGTTTCTCCCTTGTATGTACGAAAGACTAAATTCTAAATCATTAATAAATTTCATTTTTAAGAAAATTATTTACATGGTGTCCTTAGCACTCACTTAGAAAATAAATACTAAGTATTCTACTAATAAACAAACTATCAAGCAGAATGTATTGAATGTTAGAATATATTAAATAAAATACTTGTAAGGTTAAAACTAAGTATGTTAACCTATTCTATGTTCGTACAACTCAGTAACAACTTATTGTATCAGATATTATAGAAAATAGAGAGTAGTGCGTAGATATAAAACACAAAAAGCCTTCAATGGTTAACCGCAGTATAGAACAAAACTGTACTAAGAGCCATTCGTAAATAAATCTGCTTGAAAAAAGTTGTTTTATTTATTAGGTGATATGATGGCAATATTCTAAATGTATCCGCACGTAAATTATTAGAAAGTGAATAATTAATAATTTCCCGGGCCAGCTGGAAAATAAATGTAACATCACCTTGTAATTTCCAGGGCTCTCCTCAAATACTGGCAATACCTACTATGCAAAAAATCTTACACACACAAGCTTAGTATCTGTATGTAGTCTGTCTGTGCATAAGCTGAAACCTGATCCCCTATCCTTGCCAGTTTTTACGGCACTGAATAATTTAGATCAATGTAACAAAGCCGGCTATTGACGAGCGTTGATTGCTTGGAGCCAAGACGGTTCTAAATTTCCAGATCATTTACCAGATCATTGATATTGGTAGGTTTTAAAATACGAGTGTAATCTGTGGCTTTTAAAATGCCAAAACATTCCCCCGTAAAAATGGAAGTCTCCGGAGGCAGTTGGCAGCATCCGTAAATATATGGTGGTACTCTAAGTGTTCAGCCAGAAAATGATTAAAATGCCTGGTGCAGAATCCTTAGTTTTATGAATAACACCCTTTAATACAGTAAGAGTGAATGGAAGATCTAGCGATGTACGAGTGTTTTGGTTATTGGATACGAGAGACAGGTTATGGTTTTGGTTAATAACCTCGTCCGGAACCCAAGGCGGAGCTAATTTAAATAAAAATTCACAGGCTAAAGAATCGGGAATAGGAGAAGGGTTGTTATAAATGGACCTAAATCTATGAATATTGCGCCAGACAATCGTTGGGTGAGTATTCGGTGAAATTGATGAGCAAAAGTTGCGCCAAGATTCAAATGTTTTCTTTTTAAACAGTTTATAAGTTTCATTAATTAAGTTAGTAACGATTTAAAAATTAATATCAGACATATCAAGGTAGTAATTGTATTCAGCCTCTTTGCGTTTGTTAATCAATTCTGTGCACTCAGAGTCCCACTACGGAGGCGAGGGAATTGTACTAATATTATTATTTTTACAGGAAAAACTTCATCTGCAGCTGTGATTAATAAAAGTACTAAAACTTCAGCACAACTGTTTTCATTACCATTAGAAATAACAGACAAGGAGCAAAGATTTCTGTCAAAAATGTTTCTAAATTTGTCCTTGTCATTATTATTTCTATTAGGTAGTTTATATTTTAAATTTGATCTCCTTAATGATGCATTTGGTTTGGAAAGAGGAGAAGAAATAACTATTGGAAAATGGTCACTACCATAAGTAGAGGTTAGAGTATGCCAAGTTAATGAAGAAGCTAAGTTTAGAGAACAGATAGAAAGGTCGATTGCACTTTGGTTCTGATTGGGATTTGAACGACGTGTGGCAGCTCTTGAGTTCATGATGCATAAGTTATGTAAGTCTATTATATCTAGTAATTCATCGCCATAACAATTAGAAGTTGAACAACCCTATGATTGGCGATGGCAATTAAAGTCCCCCACTATTAAGAATGGCTTTGGAAGAAAAGAAAAGAGATTATTCATCTCTTGAAGAACAGAAGAAGAAGGGTGAGGAATGTAGATAGAAACAAGACAAGTATGATGTACTTTAATAGCTACAATTGAAATTTCCTCACTATGAGGACGTAATGTAATAGTAGAGAAAGGGATAGAATTCTCGATAAGTATAGCTACTCCACCATACCCATCAGATCTATCCTCTCTAATGGTTAAATAACCATTAATTTTAAAAATATGATTAGATTTGAGCCAAGTCTCTGCTGAGGCAAAGGCAAATGGCTCATATTTGTTTAAAAGATATACAACAACACTTTTTTTGTTTACTAGACTGCGGCAGTTCCACTGGATTATTTTGAATATGTTGTCCATTATGAATGGATTGAGATACATTGAAAGATGGGGCAACGTTGGACGGTGAAATGTTGAACTAAGAGAGAAGATTATGTAAAGCAGATAAAAAAATCATTTATGGAAAAATTTGTGTCACTTTTCCATTATTATTTTTTATTTCATTTTCTATACATATTATTTAAATTTTTAAATATTTTTATAAAAACAAAAAAAAAAACATTTAAAAATATAAAAAAATTGTGGCCCATCGGCATCAGGAACAGGGTCCAAGGTGCCGGCGGTCAGGGCTCTAGAGAGAGGAACCTCCTCACTATGCGTGCCGTGTCCAGGAGTACTGCTTTCTGGATCAAGCCCTTGACCCAGCCGCGCAATGAGAGCCTCCTGAGGTGTTGGTCGAGGCTCTCCGCTATTAGGCTATTAACCGTAACGATTATCGGTACAATGATTGCAGAGTCCACGTCCCACATGTCGACAACCTCGTGTGCTAAGTCAAGAAACTTGATTTTTTTTTATTTTTCTCAGCTTTCACGAGATTCTCGTCATGAGGAACAGCGATATCAACAATCATTGCACGGCGCTCTCGTCGATCTATTATATTACAGGATTTTTTAAATTTAAAATTTTATATCGAAAAGGACGCGTCCGCCAAGTTCGAAGTTTCCCGCGCTTTTCCTAATAGGCAATTATGATGCATACCTACCTAAAAAAAAACTAAAAAGTTGCCAGTTATACTGGAAGAAATTCTACTAAATGTTGATGAGAAAAAAAAATACTGACATTCTTTGTAATAATATTTTTAATGAAATTAGATAGGGTAAGTACACTTTTAAGCAATCCTGCCGCAATACGTGACACCGTCACAAAGTTACCCCATGATGTTCCAATAATAAACATCGATGTAAATAGTGTCGTTTACTACAAAATTATCAAAAAAACAATTAGTTCATCGATTTCAGCATAAAATTTACCATAGGAAACACATGTATGGACGGCAGCACATCAAGCTACTACAATCTGTCAAATTTCTTTAATAGATTTTCAACTTTATAGCCATAGCATTAGGTTCAAGATTGATTGGAAAAATTTGACAGTTTCGGGTAGCTTGACCTGCTGGCGTCTGTACCTGTAACTCTCAACAGTTATTATATTTTTGACACCAATAGAAATGCACACTAAACTCAACTTTCGTTTTTTCTTCCTTCTCCTTCAATATGCCACAGACTAAAAAATTTCTTTGACTTGATGACATTTGTTTAGCAGATATTGTACAAAATGGTCTAAGACATTTGATTTTTTTTTTAAAGGATCATTGGATGCGTTCAAAATAAATAGATTTCATGACACGTCATGTTGATTATCAAAAAGTGGGGTTGTCCCAAAGTTAGACAATCAGTCACAAAATATCCCCAGTTTAAGGTACTACATTCTACCGTTTCTATTAAGCTGCCTAGCTTTTCCCGACTATGTTAGGGTCGGCTTCCAGTCTAACTGGATGTAGCTGAATACCAGGATTTTTCATGGAGCGATTGCCTATCTGACCTCCACAACCCAGTTACTGGGTAATACGATACCCCTTGGTAAGACTGGTTGTCATACTTTCGGGCTTCTGACGACCCGTAAAAAAAAAAGATCCACGAATGACAGCCGGGACCAACAGCTTAACGTGCTTTCCGAGGCACGGAGGAGTCTCAGTATGTAAAGATGGTCACCCATCCACGGATCAACCCCGGCAAGCGTAGCTTAACCTGATGGATCGACCCGTGCGGCTGTTATTACTTAGCCACGAGCTCCTCAATATATCCACAGTTGTGGGCGTATAATTAGGAACGACTGATACCGAAGTCACTTTTCGATAAACAAGTTGCTGTTATTTTTGTATCAATTTACTGATAATAACTTTTAACAACATGGATAAACATCAATTTTAATAGGCTTTAATAATACATACAAGATTATGCAAGATAGTTGCGAGTGTTGCGAGTTCTATTAATAATTTAACTATGGTCCAACTGAACTACATATTCGAAACTTCTTAGCTGTGAACAAATAATTAGGAACGGGTTAAATAACTTCATTAAACGATATCAGACTTTATTTCATGAAATTAACATTACTTATTAAATAGGCAGCACTGCTTACAAAACTAAGCATTAATATTTTGTCAGATGACCCTTCTTTATAATAACTCTGCAGCGACGGGGCATGGGATTTATGAAATTTTTACAGGTTTCAACAGAAATTGTGCTCCGAGATTCGACAAAGGCATCATACAGTTCATTCAAATTACTTGCCCTTTTAGCAGCCACACTCTTCTTTACTTCTTTCCATAGATTTTTGATCGGATTAAGATCTGGGCTGTTTGCAGGCCAATCTAACACAGTGACTGGTTGATCACTAAGAAACTATTTCACTGAATAAGCAGTGTGTTTGGGGTCGTTATCATGTTGAAATGTCCAAACTACAGGCAACGCCTCCTCAGCATAAGGAAGCATAGTCTCCTCCAATATTTGCCTGTATTGAAATTGGTCTAAAATGCCTTCAATCTTTTTAACTGGCCCAACACCATGCCCTGAGAAACATCCTCAAACTTTTTATGTTTCCACCCCCATGCTTTACAGTAGTAAAAAAAAAGCACGAAAAAAGTATTTTTCGTGAACTTATCCTAAGTTTACTGCCTGCTTAGCCAGTTGACGCAAATACTGTTTACCATCAGAACCTAGTCTATTTATCTTCGTTTCGTCAGAAAATAATATATTTTTCCATTGACTTGCTCTCCAGTCGCCATACTTTCTAGCGAAATTTCGGTGCACCTTCTTGAGAAGTGGTACTCTCCGGGCGATTCTTCCAAATAACTTTGCATCCGTTAAGCGTTTTCGTACTGTACGCGCTGATACTCCTCCATTGCCAAAAACTTCCCTTCTTATAATTTCAGAACCCTTAAATGGATAAGTCTTCGCTAAATGAACAATCAAAGCATCTTCACGCGGTGTCATTTTTCTAGATTTAGGTTTTCGAAGAACATTATTGGTAATGTTGAATTTCTTGACGTGATTTACAGCGTTATAAACCTTAGTTTTGGAGCACTCTATATGATCAGCAATCTTCTTATACGACCAATTACGCTCATACAGTGCCATAATCGTTTTCCGGGTTGAAGAATCAGAACTTTCCTTTTTACCCATGATTTTGAAATAATTATGCACTTTTGGCTGAAGAAACGTAAGAGAAAGTAACCAAATGATTCATAATTCAAAACTGAGAACATTTATTTTTTGGGTTGTTTATTATTTGTCCCGTGGTTACTTTTCAAATACCTACAGCCAATTTAAGATAACTTGATTTTTACAGGGAAGTGCAATTATTTTGATTATTCAGTATGAATCATTAAAACTTAGTGAAAAGCTAAATTGTATGTGGTTCAAAGTTGTTATCTGTAAGTTGATACAGAAGTAAAAGCAACTTGTCCAAAAGTGACTTCGTTATCACTTTATCAGTCGTTCCTAATTATATTATGTCTACAGCAGTACGTGTCCTCCATGTCATGTCTGAGTCTATTTGTAGATAAACTCAAACTCAAAGCATTTATTTCAATTAAACCAATTACAGGCACTTTTGAATTGTTAAAGAGTCAGTCAGTTAGTCAGAAAATTGAAGCTAGTCGCCCATTCCAAAACGTAGATCTCTATGGAGAAGAAGGGCAAGAAACTCCATGGACACTCTTTTAAATCAAAATTGTTACAAAATCCTGGGTAGGTACATTGTTATTGTTCTTGTTGCTTCTATATGTGAGAACAATGTAAAAAATAGATAATTAAAACAATTTAAAATGACATGACATACTCTCAACTGCCATACCTACTCTTTCAAGTCAACATACCTACATCATAACATAAAACCGCTCCATGGTACTCACATTTACAAAATTGAAAAGATGCTTCTAATTTATACAAAACTATAGTTTGCAATGATTGTATTAAAAGATTAGTAAACACTAAATCTATAGTCTATATATAGTCAATAAGTCTATAGTAATAACATAATGTCAGACAAAAAAGGGACGCATTTCTTCCAAAAAAAAAAAAATAATAATTAACAAAGCCCAAGTGGCTGTGGAGCAGGACCAGCATTTAGCCAAGCATTTTTATCTATGATATAATCATTCAACCTATAATATGCTTGTCTACATAGTGTGCGTTTAATGCATGTTTTAAATTGCTTCTCATTTAGTTGAAGAATATCGAGAGGTAATTTATTATAACATTTTACACAGTACCCCATAAAAGAAGTGTGTACCTTAGATAATCTGAAACGTGGTTGATCTAATTTGTTCCTATTATTAGTGTTAAAATTATGCCGATCACTTATCTTACTAAAAAGATGTAGATTTTTTCTAACATACATAATATTTTCATATATTAGTATATATTGGCAAGGTACCGTCATGATGTTAATTTTTTTAAACAGTTTCCTTAGAGATTCGCGACTGCGGAGGTTATAGATGGCTCTGACAGCCCTCTTTTGCAGAATAAAGATAGAATCAATATCTGCAGCCCGTCCCCATAACAAAATACCGTAAGACATGACGCTATGAAAGTAACTAAAATAGACCAGTCTCGCGGTATCGACGTCTGTTAATTGGCGGATTTTCCAAACAGCGTAAGCAGCCGAGCTTAGCCGCCCTGCTAGTGATGTTAAATGAGGACTCCACTGCAGCTTTGAGTCCAGCGTAATTCCCAGGAAAACAGTCTGTTCGACGAATTGTAGTATTTCCTTATTCAATACTACGTGACATTCACTACTTCTAACATTTGTTAACGTGAATCTTATGCATTTAGTTTTCTTCTCATTTAATACTAAATTATTTACAGTGAACCAATTATGGACCTTAAGCATAGCGTTATTTACGTCGTCGAGCTCTTGTGCATGTCTGTTAACTTTAAAAATTAGTGATGTGTCATCAGCAAATAACACCATTTGTGGTCGGTTTTTCAGTAAATGAGGTAAATCATTTATATATACTAAAAAGAGGAACGGACCTAATATAGAGCCCTGCGGTACACCCATTTTGACTTTTAATCCCAATAATTTCACACCGTTTATTTGAACTTGCTGCAGTCTATTATTCAAATATGATTTTACTAAGCTAAGTGCAAGTTTACCCAGTCCGTAATGCTCGAGTTTCAAGAGCAGTGTTGTGCAGTGTTGTGTTGTGGGTTGGTCTTTCCACCCCGTTAGGAGTAGATTTTTTGGAAAACCCTGATATACTTATATTTTTACTTTATTTCCGATCTTAATAGTAGTTGTAAAAAAAACGTTGTTGAAAAAACTGAAAATGACATACTTTATTCTTTACCTAGATAAGCATTAGTGCCAAGCTTAAAGTTTATTAACTCGAGGAATCAGATTTTTCCAACCAACGAAATCCCCCTTTTTACTTGAATAAGTATACTTTTTAGGTTGAATTTCCAAAAACCTCTTCTTAGTGCATGCCTATGTCATAATAACTACACTCCTACCAACTTATCTGTGAAATGGCGAAAATTGGAACTACGGCCGTCATGTTGAAATGTCATTCAATCGTCAGTGTTTGTACACTTATAAAAATGTACTCTGTGTTTGTACATTCGGGTTCTCTGGTTGTTTTGTCGTGATATTGCTGAATTTATAAAGTTAAATATGCCGACAGCTATTAAAAGTGATGCCCGAAACATTATTCTAAAGGTTAAAACCTTTTTTGAAGAAGAAGCTCGGGCGGGGTCTCCGATTATTCCATTTAATCAAATATACAAACTAATTTCGGCAGCGACAGGCTAGTGTTGTCAACTTTCTTGTTATAAATTACCCGATACTTAACTAATTATTTAAGTCCACGAAATATTCATTTCTATTCTTGCTGCAGGTTAGCGTAACGGTAACGTACATCTAATAGGTAACCTGCTAAGTGAGTGAGCAAACTAACCTGCCAGATTTCAAATTTCTACTAACATTTATTTTATTATCTTATATTTCAGGTGTGAGTCAAGGACTAATTTCAAAACTAGTTAAGGAAGGGCACGCAGCAGAAGAAACTGGTACAAAAATTCGGACACCAGGCAAGGAGAGAAAACGTAAAAGTGGATTTATGCATGTTGATGATTTTGGCATGGGAGTTATACGGAGGAAAGTACATGAATTTTATTCTGCTAAAAATGAGGTCCCTACTGTTAAAAAGGTTCTAGAGGTCTTAAAGACAGAAATAAATTACACAGGACAGCGAGAGAGTCTGCGAAAGCTGCTTCACAAGGTGGGATTTCGTTTTAAAAATCTCAATCCAATCGGAAGGTTCTTATGAAGCCTAATGAAATATCAGCTTGGAGAGCTAAGCACTTGCATGCAGTGGATAAAAATAATAAATCTTCCCAGCCCCGGCCCATAATTTATTTAGATGAGACCTATATTCACTCTTCGCATACATCGGGTAAATGTTGGCAAAGAGAGGGTGAAGACGGAGTATTGGAGCCTGTATCGAAAGGGCAAAGATATATTATTGTTCATGCGGGAGGAGATACTGGATTTGTTACAAATGCACTACTTGTGTTTAAATCAAACACAAAAAGTGGTGATTATCATGACGAGATGAATAGTACTAACTTTAAAAAGTACCCATTTTTTAAACCTATTGAAAAACTTGTGCCTAATTTACGAGAGCCATCCATAATAGTGATGGATAATGCTCCTTTTCACCGTATTTGTGTGAATAAAGTCCCAAATACGAATTCCTTAAAAAAAGATATGCAATTATGGTTGACCCAAAATAAAATTGACTACGGAGAGAATTTGACTAAACCTCAGCTTTTAGAAATAATTAAGAGAAACAAGCCTGAACCTGTATATGAGATTGAAAAATGTTTAGAAGACAATAGACACAAATGTTTATATCTACCACCTTATCACTGTGATCTCAATCCCATTGAACTCATATGGAGCACAATGAAAAGAGAAGTTGCTGATGTAAATATTGAGCACAAAAATGCAGAAATTCCCCGCCTAGTTAGAGAAGCTTTTGACGCTATTATAGTTCATGAGTGGGCACAGCATTGTAAACACGTTCGCAGGTTAGAAGGAGAATACTTAAGAGCCTATACTACCTCAGCTAAAATTCACTCTTTATCTCGCTCGCACGATACTGCGCGCGGACTGAGTGAGAGCGGGACTGAGTGCGGTGCTGGGCGGCAGGCAGCGCCGATAGTTTAGGTAATTGCTTTTTACGGTGAAAATAATAGTAATTAAAAAAAAAATAACATAAGACCTGCTTTATAGTTAGTTCAGTAAGTATAAAAAGTTTCATGATCTTATTTGAAGTATTGTAGGATTGCCAACGGTTTATAGTTCAGTTTAGAGGTAACTTTGAGATTTTTTTCTATCGAGAAAATTTTATGGAATCGTGTTTTCGCCAAACATAAGACTTAACATTAATCCTCAACTTTACCATATATTTATTTCAAAATTAATGCTGCAGTATTTTCGACATAACGGAGGATAGTGCTAAGCCATTTGAGGTAGTATAGGCCCTTAAAACATGATTTGTATTTAGATAAACCTTTTATTATAGAAGTGGTAAGTGACACTGAAACCGAAAGCGATAGTGATAATGATGATAGTGGTACGGAAATAAGCGGAGTATGGCCTCACAATCAGGATGAAGTGGTATATGCAAGTTCATCTAAAGGTCACAATTACTGTAAACCTGATTTTTAATAAATCATTGTAAAGCAATTTGTTTTTTTTTATTACACTACACTACCACTAGGTACCACTGCCAATTATAATTAGTCAAATCTGGTGTTAGGGGTTAGGTACGGTCATAACTAAATGCTAGACATCCAGGTACCTCTTGCAAGGTAGGTACCTACTTAACTTCGCATTAAATGAAAGTTGTATCCCTCCCGTGGACCATTTTATCTGCTGAATTTCCACTTCATTGGATTACTTTTTAGATAAAGCCATTGTTTATTGCTGAGAGACTTAACTGTTAGCGTACCTACGTAAATTATCAAATTCTTTTTTTTTTTTATATGTATCATTGCTTTTAATTTGTAAAAACTGTAATTCTTATTAAACGATTATGTCTAATGTGAAATTTCCTTCTTGAAAACTTACTCAATTTTGGGCACCTTGTATTAATTAGCAACACTGAATCGACGGTGCCGTCCTCTTTCAGTTCACAGATAAGTTGGTAGGACTGTACAAAAGATGTCTATTGAATGGGGAAGGCAACTGTCAAAATGGCGCTGGCGTAGCTAGTTCCCAACACAACCCAATAATACATGGCGTGAAGTGGTTTTACTTTATTTTTGCGAAAATGATGCGTTGTTGTACTAAATACTCCGAAATTGGAGTCCACCGTTCCGAACTATCGTGAGCGCAATAACGATGTCTCGTGAATCGTCATACATGACGTTATGACATGCGCTACCTTGCGATAACGCTGACCATGGACTAACGTGGCATTTTCGAAATTGTGCTTCTGGCTACAGCCGCCACCTAACCAAAGAAGAAGTTTGTGGTGTATACACAAAGAAATACTGTAATCCAATCATGAGTATCAAATCGTGCAAATCGTTTACAGCGCAATTCGGAACGTACCCATAATTTGTATGTTATTCTATAGTACATACTAATTCCATGTAATATGTATAGTAGAATGAGTTGTTTGCATTTTAACTAATTATGTAATAATAGTCTCTCTACTATCCTAAATCAGCCCAAATAATACTCAGAATAGAAACAGAGAGGTACCAATAGTAAAAAAATATTAGTAGTATAAAACGAAACGTAATACGTCAAAGTTTCAATTGTGAGAAAACGTCAATCAATATTTCTAACCTGTGTTTCTAACCTAACTGAACATTGTGTGGATTGTGTGTGCGCCGCGGCCTAGTAAGTAGCAGGCTAGGTGTTATTTTCTTTATGAAGGATAGATTCATAGATATAGATAATTTAAACCTTTGGTGCCCGTTGAAGTTCTAATTTTGTTATTTGAACACGTTATTTTAAATAATAAACAGATCATTATTCGCGTGTGCGGTTCCAATACTTAGTTTTATGACAATGGACACTCCCCTGTCCGCCTTTGCTATATACAAAGCAAATACTTCGGCAAACAAAGAAAAAAAGCAAAAAAAAAGGAATAAATCGAGCAAGCAGCCAATTTCCCCGAAATCACTACCGCCACATTTAACTGAAAAAAAACAAATAGAGCTCGCCCAAAAACTGAAAAAGAAAAACAAGAAAGTAAAAGAATCAAAGAATATCGTTAAGAAGAAGCAACACAAAAAGAAGAAATCTAAACTTAGCAGAGATGATAAAAAAGTACATACAGATAAAAAATTGCCAAAACCAGCACAAAGCTTAGTAGCTGATGATCAAGAAGAGGTACCAGTACTAGTTGCAGCACCAAAGATGAATAAAAATGATAATCTTCATGCAACAGTAGAAGTGTGCTCCCATTCAAGTGATGGCAGCTTTGAGTTCACACCTGTACAAACAGACAGTGCTGAAGAAGGACTAAAAGTATTCAAGTGGATGATTGCTCCCTATGATGTGGATGATTTTTTCAAAAATGTTTGGGAGAAGAAACCTTTGCACATTGCTAGAGGAAAACCTGATTATTACAAAGAAATAATAACAACACCTGTTATAGATGACATGCTGCGGAATGAAAATATCCAGTTCACCAAAAATATAGATGTTACATCATATGTTGATGAAAAAAGAGAGACACACAACCCAGAAGGGAGAGCACATCCACACTTAGTATGGGACTTCTACTTAAATGGATGCAGTATTAGATTGTTGAATCCACAAACTTATATTCCTAAATTGCATTTAATGAATGCAACCATGCAGGAATTCTTCAATTCCTTTGTAGGTGCCAATGCCTACCTCACACCACCTGATAGTCAAGGCTTTGCTCCACACTATGATGACATTGAAGCATTCATATTACAAACAGAGGGCAAGAAACACTGGCGTGTTTATAAACCACTGAATGAAGGAGAGGTGCTACCTAGAGTTTCTTCAAAAAATTATGAACAGGATGAAATAGGAAAGCCAATACTAGAAGTTACTTTAGAAGCAGGAGACATGCTTTATTTCCCTCGTGGGTACATTCATCAAGGTGTCACAGTAGACGGTGAACACTCCCTCCATCTCACAATCAGCATGTATCAAAAACATTCTTGGGCTGATTTGTTTGAGAAATTAATTCCTGCTGCTGTACAGTTGGCTGTCAGTGAAAGTGTTGAACTGAGAAAAGGTCTTCCTTTTGATATGTTTGATCACTTTGGTTTAGTCCACTCTGATTCAGCCACACCTCGCAAACAAGAAATAACAAAAATGGTTATGACACTATTTGACAAGATTAAGAAATCATTACCCATAGACGAAGCTGTAGATCAAATGCACAAAAATTATCAGCATGCAGCACTACCACCTGTCTTGAATGACCTAGAGAAGTCTGTGACAGTATTTGGAGATAATGATGTGATGATAGAGAATGGCATTGTCACTAATAGAGTGGAAATATCTCCTGATACTAGAATAAGATTACTGCGTAAAAATATATTAAGAATGGTGACAGAAGACAAAATAAGGTTATATTATCATGTTGAAAACTCTTTGGAATACCATGGAAGTGAACTGCCATATCTTGAAATTGAGGTAGAGTTTGCTCCTGCAATAGAGACATTGATAACAGCATACCCTGAGTATGTTGCAGTAGAAAGCCTAGACATGGTCAATAACGCAGATAAGTTAAGTTTAGCAGATGCACTGTGGAGCAGGGGACTCATTATGACTGAATACCCGTTGGAGAATTTAGAAGATGATTAAATTATAATTATTGATTGTATACAGTTGTTTTTCATTTGATTGACCCTAACAAGTTGCCTATTAATCCATACAAGTCCAGTTTTTGTGTTGTTGTTGGTACAACTCTCGGCAAGCCCAATACTTGGTAAAAACATCTTGCACACAAGCTTATAGTATCTTTATGTAGCCTGTGCATAAGCTTAAACCTGATTACCTATACACAACACACCATGCCGATTTTTTAACTGACTTCAAAAAAAGGAGGAGGTTATCAATCTGGTTGTTTTTTTTTTCCGGTACTAAATGATTTATCTAGCTAATTGGTGCCGATTCTCTTGTACACCGAACTAAACTATCACTAAAATTCCTTACTTTAGGCTATGAGAATCTAAAAGGTATTCTGCAAAAAAATATCACTGAAGCTTCATCATAGTTGCTATTTTAATCGAGATATCGCCACCCGTGAAATACTTATCACTGAGGAGTTCCCGTGGCCATGTGTGGTCTTCTTCGTCAGTTCCACTCCACCAAATAATAGGTAGGTACTTTCTGAATGCAAATGCTTGATTTGTTGATGAAAATACCAAAATCTAATATTATATTATTTGAGGAGTTCCCTCAATTCTTCACGGATCCTATCATCAGAACTGGATTTTGATAAAATTGGGTCCAATCTGGAAGTATATCCTTTCAAATAAAAAAAGAATTTTCCAAATCGATTTATAAATGACGGAGTACTGAGGTAACATACATTAAAAAAACAACGGAATTGATAACCTCCTCCTTTTTATGAAGTCTGTTAAAAATATAGTTGTGTCACTTTAGTCAATTTCAGAATGGGAAATCGTCGTTTGATAGGAATAAACTAAATTTTGGTGATTTTTAGTCTAGTTTAGAGGCATTTGTGACAAGAGAATCGGCACCACTGCTTAAAAAGTTAGGGTTTATATGGCCGATCTGGAGAGTATCTCCCCAGCTTGGCGCAATTTGAATCTCAAAAGCTGGGGCACCTAGCGAAAATGTTTTCTCCCAAATTTAGTCGGAATCAGTCGCCAAATATCAGAATCTGTCAGTCACTGGTTCAAAAGTTATAAGCGTTTCTAGGTGGCCGACCTGGGAAGAATCTCCCCAGCTTGATCACATTTATATTTCAAAAACTAGGGCACCTACCGAAGATTTGTTTTTCCCAAATTTTGTCGCTAATTATTCGCAAGTATTCTCCAAGTCACAGATTTAGTCGGGTCTTGTTTAGAAGATATAATGAGTTCAATTTTTAAGGTATAGTCCAAGAGCTAGATCGAAGAGTTTATGAAAAATTGCCAAGAAAAAAATATTTCTATTAATATGTGTAATATACTTCTAGTTTTATCGGTCTAAAGTCCTTAGAAATGTCAGAGATAAATTCTCAATTAAATATATGTTTTTTATGTTTTAAATTACTAGGTTAGAGTGGCTTAAACTTCTTTGAAAACCTTGGTCTATTTGGTGTCAAGATGTACAGTCGCATGCAACTGTTTTACCAAATAATAATGTTAGGCTATAATATATGTTAGAATATTAAAACTTCTGTTCCCGAAATAAGAATATATGATTTACGTTCATTTCGACTAATTCGCGACAAATTTTTTGTGTTATCAAAAATTAAAATTCCTGATGGTGGCCATGCCAGTGTCAGTCACACCCCATTACTTTGCATAAAATCACATCACGCCTGTACTCCCCGAAGGGTTAGGCAGAGGTGAAGTAAGTTCACCTCTAGTCATTACTTTAATACATGGTAAAGAGGAAACTATATTAAGGTTTTAATAAAAACACTTATAATTTTCTTAAATCATTATATTTATTTTAAATTGCATATAAATTTGTGGACTTTCTGTTACAATAGTACTCTCGAACTGATATCTTTTTTTGTATAAAACGCTAAAATTATGTTTTACAACTATTGTACCAGAGTGCCATGACAATGTCGCAAACATTCGAACCACTCAAGTAGATACACGTTATAAACAGAAAATACACACACAATAATTTATACTCTAAGCTTATTATTTTCTCTTCAAGAAATTAACCTATTTAAAAATACCACCTAAAATGTAGGTACTTAAGATATCCTAATGTTCACACACACTCTCACGCTCGAGACGAGCACAGTTATTGATAACAACGTAAGGGTATAATGGAAAACAATTTAACAAAAAAAGATACGGGGACCTCACCGCAAATGTGTAAACAATCTAAAGATAGTCACGTAAGTAACAAAATGTAGTTTCAATACAACAATAATGCGTACAATATGTCAACATGTTTCTAATGAAAGCTAAGTTCCAGCAAGGTGCGTAAGTACAATAAACTTGTTACAAACCACAGAACTGTGAGCAGTGCCGGATTAAGCCAGCGCGGGGCCTGTAGCAAATACTACCAAGGGACCCCCTATGGTAGAAATTGGGACTTGTCTTGAAAATTTTAGCACCATGGATAGGTTAGGTTAAAAGATTAAGACTTAAGGCAAATGAAAATGCAAGAGCGAATAAAGCAAGCTCCAAAATTTTTAGCACCCCGCCTCTTCGAGGTTGTTTTGACAATACGTACAGAAATGGGATTTGCTTTGTACGACATAAACAGGAAAACAGAAGAATAAAGAGAAATTAGAATGCAAGAACGAGCGAAGCGAGCTCGAAAATGGTGGTACCAGTGGTACCTATATGTAAACAGACTTGATTTTATGTAGGTCCAAGCACGGGGCCCCCCGGATCGCGAGGCCTGTAGCATTTGGTAAAAGTTCTACGTGGCTAATCCAGCCCTGACTGTGAGCTAGTTCATTAACAACAAACATGAAAAGTGTTGCAATAGCAGTGAATATATTTCATTTAACTACTAGACATTTTATATTTCAAGTTATTTCTATACAGACAGTGATAAATTTATAACATTTGGTATACGACTGTACATGTTATAATCACAATTTTATAATAAAAAGCTTGGCCCAAATAGTTTATAAAAAATCAAAGTGCATTTTTTCACGAAGACATTTTTGAAATTTCTTCTAGTTCATGAGTAATTTATTTGAAATGTGTGACAGATGAGTTCCCACAATCCACGACACCACACTTTTTTTACCTTAATTCAAAAATAAACACTGATCATATCAAATATATTTTATGTGAAGCAAAATGTCCAATGATAAAAACATTATCAGATAAATTTTAAATTCTTTGTACTGATATACAAGATTTCTGACGCAATACCTAATTAAATACTACACAAACTTTAGAATTTTTAGCCTAAACTTATTTAATAAAAAAAAGAAACTTCTAAATCTATTGCCTAATATATAAAGAGGCGAATAAACCTCTTTATGTTTATGTCTTATCGACCGTAACCGGAGAAGGGATTAACTACATTTACATACATCGTCCTATTTTAAAATGTTTATGTGTATATTTGTGTGAACATTTATGTTACGTTTATTGAATTAATGTTAACTATTATTTAGCTATGTTACTAACATGGACTGTACAACGACAACAATAGATCCAGAAAATTATTTCAAAATGTTTAATGTTAAGTATATTTCAAAATGTAAACTGCGAAGAATAAATGTAGCTATCCCCGAAAAAATTATGTTGTTAACATTTACTTAAATGTAAATATTTACAAAGAATGAAGTTTCTTACATTTAGTAGTTAGTTCGCGTTAGTAAACTATATTAACCTGTTAATTCGCTCTCCACTTTCCTTATCTATACCATAGAATATCAATACATTGTGATGTCAAACTTTCACTAATTCTATATAGTCTCTTACACTACACGATTAACTCTTAAATTCCTCTAAAATTTGAAAAATTCCATCATTTTAAAATGCCCTAAATATATAGAATTCCGAGATAGAACATTAGTATCTAATCTCTCAATGTTAGCAAAATATTGCTAAGAAAACTTTAAAATATTTATTTTTTCTGAATTTAATAATGCCATACTATGCGAGTCCATAGTCATGTAGTGTAAGTTCGCATAAAATTTCATTATTGCTTCAGGTTTCACACATCAGAAAGGTTTTGTTATAAAATAAAATAAGACATAATTAACCCAACATGGCAACATAGACTGGGTTCTTACATAAAACAAAAGTTATTCATGTTAAAATACATTCATTCGACAAAATTTATTATTTATTTCATTCACCCTATTTACCGCCAAATATGACGGCCTCGGTCGCGTAAAAAAGTTGTAGATTTCGTTGCCATAAAATTACAGAACCCAAAACATTGCTTTTTTATTCTAAATCTTATAAACAAGTAACTTATCAAATACGTTTATTGAAAGTAAAAATACACAAATTGTGATATCTGTTATTATTACAATGTACTTCATTTCATAATATAAAGAAAAATGTTTAGTAAATATTATACCAGATTCCAGTAAAATAAAGATACAATAAACCATGATTATGCAGACAGAAGGTGGTGACCCATAATAAATATCTACTAAAAGGATACAACTGATCCTTGCTAGAAATGGAATTTGGAAAGTGAATGAGTTTGAAAACACACATTGCATTATTGTAAAATTAACACAAATTTTTAAACAGATTTTATTACATTAAACATTTGATAAACGAGACATTTTGTGAGATGACATGTACCAAACTTTTGCATCTAAAAACTATCAATCGCTAACACTTATCCAGCAGAAAAATACGATGAGATAATAGATTTTCAAAAGAAAAACTATCGATCCAACATATTAACCTTTTAACCGCCCGACTTCATATCAGTTGTCGTGCCCCCAGCGCCGGGCAACTTGAATCATTACGATATTTGGTCGTAAATATACGACCCTGGCGAAATGGACACGAAAATATTTGTCGGATTAATCCGTCGTAGGCGGTTAAAGGGTTAACCGATTCGTTGCGGCCCACGTTTTCGAAAACTTCTAGCTGTGGCGGCGAAGAAATATTTCGGGGGGGTCGTGTCAAGCGCCATAGAAATTGATGACACGCCTATTGTGCCATCAGCCATGTGTAAAAGAAAATGTCCTTTTTATGCTTTTTTGACATGATTAGACTTGATTAAGTTTAGTTGACATCAAACATCAGTTGTAAACGGAAGGATACGTTGTTTTAAGTGGCTAACTACATGTTTTTCTACGTCTTTTCCTTGAAATGGAGGAAACGTGACTTTTTAATGCAGGTGTTACAAACCTTTTGTACCATTTTTTTAATATGTACTGTAGGTACAGCTAAATCACCCTGAAAATCTTTGGTTTTTATCAAATTAAATTTTCACCGCATAATAACGTTTGTAAATATCGAAGAATCTAGAACCTTAACTTGGAAAAAATAAGGTTTATGATTAATTGATATTTACAAATGTTATTATTCGGGGAGAATGACTATACGATACCTAAGTTAGCGCGGAGACTTCTCAATATGATTTAGCTATACTGAGTATCTATGGGAAATGTAACCATTGTGAAATTATTATTATTATATCGGGTGTTTTTACACCCGATATAATAATAATTATTTAGAACATAATTATTTAGACACTTAACGAAGCCGAAAGTTATATGTTCTTCCCATCACTGCGATTTTTTTTTTGTTCAAGACCATACCTGGGAACCTTCTGGTTACGGAAATATTGAAGGTCAGAGTTCCAACTTTTCATTACTTACGTTTTTTTTATGAGAGCCGTTTTAAATGTTATAACTGTACTTTAAATAACGGCACGACCCCTATACTGTTGTATGCAACCGTAAGCACTACTTTTGCGCGTGTTTTAGCAATTTTAAAAATGACACGAACCGTGTGTCATACGCTACCCAGAAAAAAAATCGATGGCACGCCTGGCGTGCCATCCGCAACGAATCGGTTAATCTGTTGGATACGTACGAATTATTACAACATTTTTGACAAACCCACAACCCAAATTCCATATAAAGCATAACAAAATAAAAAAAACAGGCCATCCTTTATTCCAATCCTCTTCGAATTTCAAACAACGGCCCGGGAACCTAACATTAACGTTAAGACACTTAAAAGTACATAACATACGTACTTGGTCATATTGTTCGTTCATTATTGAACTGTCGGTGAACGACTGAGTTGCACAACATGTATTATTTCTTTGCGGGCGGTTTTCTCGGCGTGCGGGTGGTCTTACCTGTCGATGTTGAGGGCGTCGGCACTATTGGCGACACCTTTACTTCTGTAATGGGTGATTTTTTATGTGAAAGAGGAAATACAATTATTTTTAAACAATGTGGTACTTAATTTAAGGTATTCGGCGAGCCAAATATGCAACGAATGTAAAAAAAACTTTATATGGAATTCCTCTAGTCATCATTCAAAATACCTGCGTGTGCGTTTTGGTTTTGTATCACACCCTCGAAATTGAAAAAAGTTTTCCAAATACTCTTTACACTTATAAATTACATAGGCTAAAAGATAATATTGCATTTCAAAACTAGGACAGGGAAGTATAAAAAAGGTCATAATTATACTATACTCCCTTATTATATCGCATACAATATATATATTATGTCGATACATTCCAACTGCAAGTCGACTATTACTCGTTAACTTGTAAAGCCTACTTAGTTATGATATTTTTCCTTTTAACTACTTCATTGTATATATTACTACCGTGAATTTTTTCACATATCCAAAACTAACCGTTTGGCTGGCAGGGGGGGGGGGGGGGGGCACTTGACTCTAACAAAAATTAGTACTTTAAAGCTTAATATTTCAGAAACGGATCCCTTAATCGAAAAATTGTTTTCACAAACCCACAATATTTTTGAAAGACCTTTCCAACAACACCGCACACCATGGGGTAGACGAGAAAAAAAAACGTCCCCACTTTACGTGTACAGGAGTAACCCTAAAAAAATTGTTTTTCATGATTTTATTTTACCACTTTGTCGGCGTGATTAATATGTATATCCATGCCAAATTATAGCTTTCTAGTACTAAGAGTCTTTGAGCTCAGCTGCGATCGGACGGAAGAACCGACATGGCGAAATTATAAGGTTTCCTTGTTGACTACGGTTACTACCCTAAAAAAAGTCTTTTTATGAGATTAAAAAAGCGCACATCTCTGACTAGTCAATAAAATGCGGTAATAAAAGGTAAAAAACGCGTGTTTAATACACTGGATTATGAACCTAAAAGCGGTTCAATAACAGCCACTTTACGAGCAAGTGTGTTGAAAACGAAATAAATCGCTATATAGCACCCGGCATGGAGCCTCTTCTCAAAGAGAAGAGGCCTGTGTCCCAGCAATGGGAACGTTATAGGCTGATCATAGCCGCCGTGCAGTGAAAGCCTAGTGATTGCAATAAATGTTATTTTACAGGGGAAGATAAAACTATCTTTAAAATGGCCGTCATTGACATTCTCACGAGGTTCTTATTATCATCAATAGGAGGCTTAGAAGTATCTTAGAGCTGTACACGTTGTTCTAAATATGCATTACGAGGTTTTCTACACAAGAAATAAATAACAAGAAAACCA
The DNA here is from genome assembly GCA_947568875.1 of Fissipunctia ypsillon. Lineage (NCBI taxonomy): Eukaryota > Metazoa > Arthropoda > Insecta > Lepidoptera > Noctuidae > Fissipunctia > Fissipunctia ypsillon. The sequence continues at coordinate 21,662,214 of OX387643.1, read as the reverse complement.
AGAAATTTTTCTTTACGAGGTTTTCACTGCACGGCGACGTTATGCACCCCGCCTGGTCCCTTACTAACTACATATATATAAAGTTGCCTTTACCGGTTCTCCTGCCTTTGCGCGTGGGCGTCGCGACGGGCACCTCTTTCTGTTTAGCCGGCGTCCGCTTCGCCGGTGTACTCTTCGCCTTAGCCTTCTCACTCACTGCGGTTGCAGTCTGATGAAGTTTATAAATGATTTAATTGCTACGAAATATGTGGTTAGAAAAAATGGGAAACAAAAATTGTATTAAAAACTGATGTGTTGACTCGAGTAATGAGACATAATTATTATCTTTTGTTGCGAGACTCCTGGGGGGCTTGCGTCGCTTTAATAATATTTAGCTTTGGTTTAATCTTTTCGTTTGTTTACTTTTGATCATACTGCTATTTTTAGACTTTGAAAATAGTTTAAGTATTGCATAGCATTTATAACAAATATCTATTTCAAAGATTGAAAATTGCAACATGATTTTGATAAATTTACTTTTTTGAGAAACTGATTCGCTATGGAATACCTTATATTGCAATTTAAATTTGATTTAAAAATCCTTTAACATATAGAAGTTAATTCCATGCAACGCGCCCATGCCAAATATAATTGTAAAATGGAAAATTATAGAAGAAAACAGGCTAAAAAGAGGAAATAATAATAAAAACAAATTTTGAACACAAAGCAAGCAATGAAATGAATGAATATGAATGAATACGAATATGATACATAAATTAATTACCATAGACAGAGGTTTAACTTGTTTTTAATAGATAAAGTATTAAGTACGGAATTAGTGCATGCATTTCCAATATTGTTTTGATTTTTTTTAAAGAGATCTCAGATTGTGAGACACGTGAGACACTTTTACAGAAAATAAATAAAAGAAGATTGCAGAAGTGTTTTGCTTCCTTTTTCTTGGAAAAGATCTATTGCACCACATAATTTATAAATATTTTGTTTATACATAATTTTCAGTATACTTATGTATAAGACCATAAGTACCATATTGGCAAACAAAAAGATAAAAAAATAACTAACTGTTTACACAATATAAAACCATGCATTCCGGTCACTCATAAATAAAGTTCACAAGCTGTCAGCCTAACTATTGGTTAGTCAGCAAGATAATAGTTAAAGTTTAACAGTAACAGCCGATTAAATCTATCTTTTCTTAGTTTTATTTCATCTAAATATTTGAAAATCTTAAATTATTTCATTTTTGACAAGCTGTTTACTGTACTAACTTTAAAACCATATAATTAACATTAAATTCAATAAAAATATTAGCAGAAGTCCATAGACCTTCAGCTGTCATGATATGAGACATAATTAAATTTCTGTTGTTACTATTTGTTACTGACCACTAACCGGTCGATCGACTGCTGAGGGGATAGAGATTAGACATGTCAATCAAGTTTTTGGTATAATTTTATTAATTATTCTCGATCTTTCACTCCGAAGTTTCTACTGTCCAAAATCCCTACATTTTTTGTACGTATTTCTTCTTATTTATGTGCAGTCAATGTACCGTTTCGTATGTAAATGGTCCTGAATGCGTGGAATGACGTATGAATAATAACGAAAATAAATTAATACCTTTACCCAAAATAAGGCCGACCACTGTACACTGGAATTTAATAACTTGCATCGTTTTGCCGTAGATAAGTGGATTTGTCAAAATTGTTGCTACTGGTAATGCAATTATAGAAAAAAGTAACTAAATTAGAGAATTTTCGTAGTTGTCTACTCAATAGTTTAACATTATTTAAAGTTACAGATTATAACGCAATTTTACTTTGATGTATAAAAGATTTGCAAATTGTTTATTTCTGACCGATATTATGTACTGCATGAAGTTCGTCTTTACTTCAAAATCAGCAAATTAAGTCCCAATCATATTGCAAAATGTACGTCATATTAGGTTTATTAAAAAGATTCCATTTAGACAAATTTGAGCATACAAAACAGACAGTCATGGGGACTGCCGACAGAAGTGAAAACATATAACATTATCATGTCCACAGGGCGCTGCGCGTCGCCAGTCTGGCGCAACACGTCACATTAGAGTTGTGACTCACGTCACGCATGTCGCATGTCGCAAACTCGTAAGATTTTTGTTTACCAAAAAGCGCTCAACGCGCCTCAACAAGTTTTCACTTCAAAAATGTCTACTTGATAACACCTCAACAAGACATGATAGGGATTTAATGTATCACCAACTTTGACAAATACACCACCCCTTGGTAAATTGTATACATCCTTATCGCATGCATAAAACCAATACAAAATATACTCCATCGATAACTGTCAACACTGAATAACATCATAAGTACAACTTTCTTCTAACTAATACATTTTCACTTATGCAACACATACTGTGCCGTCTGCTGGGGTTTGTTAAAATTAGCCTCAATTTAGTATTAGTTTACATTTACATTTGTTTAATATTTTCTTTACAGTACTTAAGTATTTTAGATAGAAACTTATCTTTCACTGTCGTACAATTTCTAAGACATTCGGCGGGAACTCTATTTAAAATTCAATAAGATCAAATGTATTCGAGGTTTCATAATATATTGAAACATTCTAAACTCAAGTATTAAAAAAAATTCAAACCACCCCAACAGACCATCGCCATCCCGCTCGCACTCACACACAGTCCCAGTGCAAGCGAGAGCGACGCACGTTGCCACAGCACTCGTACTCACTCTCGACACATGAATGTAAATGACTGGTGATGGCGGATACGTACATTTCTATATATCCGTTGTACTATGCCTACCTTGCTAGTGCTCGCCACTATGGGCGTACTACCTGCCGATTTTCTCTTATTTTTTGTTTGTGATTTTGTTTGTGCTTTAGTTTTGCGAGCGCTTTTTGGACTGCGCTTTGGCATCGTACGCGCGCGTTTCACGGGCGTCGCCGATTCCTGGAACAAGTGGGTACTATGTTAGCTTGAAAAGATGACATGATGATAGGGAATATGCATGTAATATTTTAATCACTAAATCTGTAAACGACAACAATATAAACCCAAGAAAAATATTCAACTACTGCTTGTTGCTCAAATTATGAAACTCCAACAATTTTCTACTACAATTCTAACGTCCGTTTCTGTCGCGGTCATGAAGTGGCGTCATTTACCACTTGTACTGCTTTGTTTGCATGTTTTTTAAGGTTTTTTTAGCCCCAAATTATATAAATTAAATTATTTTTTGTGCTTTATTTAAGCAGAAATTACACTTATTTACAGTAGTTAGAGTTCAAGCTATTTGCAAAGAATAGATTATTATTCACATATTTTTTTACGTCACTTCCGGCATTTTCGAAGGCGACGCGTTTTGAGTTTGCGATCCATTCCACCAAAAAACGCAACATAAAATGATGAATTGTAAAATAAATAATGCATTAAAAATGTAAAAAAATGGAATTTGTTTCTCGACTCCTATGCACTTACTACTTATATTTAAATAATGAATATGTTTTAAATTACGTGCATATTCCCTATTATTCTACCCTAAGGCCCGTATTAAAGAACCTCACTCGAGAATCAAGCGTTACTTAAAACTAGTTTCAACCAGTCACATGGCTTTTAACTAGTTAAGAAAGAGACTGGAGTAGGGTTCTATTCGTCCGGTTTTATCTGGCCATGTCCGACTTTTTGGCTCCTTGTTCGGCCTTGTCATTATGTCTGGAATTTTCGACTTAAGTGGATTTCTTTAAAACAAAAAAAAAATTAAATACGGAAAAAATTAAGTTCTAAAAGTTATGTCCGGACTTTTTTGCCAATGTCCGGCTTTTTGTCAGGAAAATTTCGAAATGCTCCCTAGACTGGAGTGACAGAGACCTAGTAAGCGTTTTTTAGCACTTGACGAGGGTTATTAACGGCTACATACTGTACATAATTTCTCAAATTCACTTATCAAAATGCAATGGTATCCTCACTCCTCTTTTTTACCTAAATTAACATTTCTTCTTATTATGTGAATAAATAGATAATTAATAATGGAATCTCACCTCTGAATCATTAGAGTTGTCCAGTTTGGCCCGTGGGGACGACTTGGAACTGTTCCGTTTGCGCCCCTTCTTCTCTAGCTGCGATTCATCTTTGTACAGTGAGAGGTCCACTGTAGACATCAGATGTTCTAGGTCAATGTTACAGTTGTGTTTGTCAATATTAGGATATACATGGTGCAGGACAGTGTTATAAAATAACACATGAAAAAAATTTGAAATAAAGGTTAGTTAATGGTCACATAGATCACAATTAGTGTAAAATCAGGAATACACAGAAAAGTTTTTTGTATTCTGTGGCTAATCATTAAGTAGCGCAGGCCATACTGGGAACGAAGCTAAGTTCGTTTAGCTTCTCTCATGTAGCTACCGCGTCTTTTCATACTTCCGTTCATAGTTCGCGGTGTGAACGGAAGTATGCAAACACGCGGTAGTTACATGAGCGAAGCTAAACGAACTTAGCTTCGTTCTCAGTGTGGCCTGTGCATTAGGCGGTCCACCTGTTAGTGTGGGAGAGAGGTCTTTGCAAAAGATGCAACTTCTAAAAATAAATTTAATTTCCTTCAAAAAGATGACTTATCATAATGAGGCTGCAGAGTGTTAACAGTGTATTTGGGGTTATAGAAAGTGGTCCAGGTTTAAGGCCCGCTAGCACCACTAATTACGCACACACCCACTTGCCTTATGCTAAACATACTTTAAACATCATTCTGTCTCAATTATCTTTAAAAGATTTTTATTCTTAATAATTTACTACAATCTAGCCTATTAGACTGATATGCAATTAACTCTAAACTTATTATTTTACTTGATAGATTATGTTATAACAAAGTATAGTGTCAAACAATTGACAGAAAGAGAACGATGATCGAAATACCTTCAGCACTAAACTAGAGCAGTGGTGGCCTAGTGGTAACGGCCCCGACTTACGAGTTGTAGGTCGTAGGTTCGAACCCAGGCAAGCGCTTTACGTGTAAATAATTTCATCACCACTGAGAGCAGTGGTGATGAAATGATTAAAACTGTGAAAGAAAACATCGGGAGGAAACGGGCATGTCCTAGAAACAAAAATTCGAAGACTTATGACATCTAGCAACACGCAGTGGACCCGCGTGGTGAATTACAGCCCACTCCCTCTCGAAGAGAGGACGTCTGTGTCCCAGCAGTGGGAACATTATAGGCTGATTATGCTTATGCTAGCACTAAACTCGTTAAATAATTTGTGGTGTGAGCGGGCCTTAGTGTTTCTGGAGAGAGGCGTTCTAAGTTCGAATAAACAGAAGGTATCCTCACGTCCATCAGGATGTTCCTCCGTGAGCTGCTCGCCGGCGCGCTCGCCGGTGGCCTCGGCCTGCAGCGCGCGCTGCAGGATGGAGCGTGCGCGCGCCGCCTCGGCCGCGCGGAGCTGCTGCGCGCCGCCCGGCCCGCGCACCAGCGACAGAGTTGTTAGCACGCATTCCATGTCTGCGGGTTATAAAATTGAGCTAGGTACATTCAATTACAAAAACTAAAACATAAGGCTCCTGGCGCAATCGGGTAAAAAAGTTACAGTCCCACTCTAAGCTTCTGTTGTCATATTGTAATAATACCAGGTTATAGTCTGGTGCCGATTTTCTTGTACACCAAACTGAACTATCACTTAAATTCCTTACTTTTGGCTATGAGAATCTTAAAGCTATTCTGCAAAACAAAATCACGAAATTTAAAAATAATTTTGACACAACTAAATCGAATTTGACAATCGCGACTCCATGTGGTACTTCAGCCAGGGTTGCGGGATGTTCGAAAGAGTTACCGTGGCCCTGGCACAGGCAACAGAAGGAACACGGGTGGGTTTTAGTCAGTAAAAGTCTGACACGCCCTCCCGCTCCACCCAGAGCGGGAGAAGTCATTTGATGGTTTCCCACACAAAAAAAAAAACAACGTGGTAAATACTTGCTTGCGATCTGTGATTTTTTGAGGCGTGAGGCGCGCAGGGGGGCAGTCTCGACGTGTTTTATATGGAATTTTTCACTGTTGTATGGTAATTGTGAAAAATTATTACCTATATGTAGTTTTAGGGGTATAAGGGCTTCGTCGAAAACATTGGTTACTAATTCTGCGCTTTCCGATCATCAAGCTGTTTTACTAACATTACAAATAAGTTCATCTAGAAAAAACTGCATGCGTAGCTGCACTAAAGTCAATATGTCAAATCTTGTAAAGACATACGCGGTATTAATTTTGACCCTGTTTATAATTCAGACGACGCAAATAGTCCTTTAAAGTATTTTATAAGCTCACTACGATCTGCTCTAAGGAAAAACACGTTCACAAAAACAATGCCTAGAAAGTATAGTTGTATTAAACCCTGGATAACACCCGGTCTCATTCGTTGTATGAGGAATAGAGACAAACTTCACCTAAAATTAAGACTCGCTCCTGATGACGAAGTACTCTCTGTAACTTATAAAAGGTATCGGCACTTCTGTAATAATCTTTTGATAAAACTGAAAAATCAATATGATAAAAATGAATTACAGAAGGCGGGGAAAAATGGTAAACTTGTATGGAAATTTGTAAAAACTCATACATTTAGATCAAAAAATCCCGAACCTCCGCTTGATATACTATCAACAGAGATAAACCCATCCGAAGCAATCAATAAAGGTAAAACAACTTTTTTGTTAACGTTGGTAAAAACTTGGCCGAAAAAGCATTAAACTCAAGTATTATTTCTCAACAAAACCCAACCACGACATCCTCTACACTAAATTCTTTTGTTTTATTAGATACCGACGTTAACGAAGTAGTCAGAATGATAAACGGATTAAAGGATGTTTGTGCCACCGGGTGAGATGACATACCAAATAATATTCTTAAACGATTTAAATTCCTACTTGCCCCTCCTCTTACTCACATTTTTCAACTATGCTTATCTAAAAGAATATTCACAAAATTGCTTAAAAAGGCGGTAGTCACACCTGTATTCAAATCTGGAGACAAAAACTGTGTGAATAACTACAGACCCATTTCAGTGTTAACAGGGATCTCAAAAATTTTAGAAAAGATTATTAACAGTAGATTGATAAAATACCTAGAAGATAACAGACACTCAATTTGGTTTTAGGGCCAAAAGATCAACTAGCCAAGCAGTCCACGAATTGAGTAACTATGTTACTACCAACCTAGATAATGGTATGCACACAATTGGGATCTTTCTAGACCTTGCCAAAACTTTCGATACTATTTCTTGTACTTTACTTTTGCACAAGTTTGAAACACTGGGGATAAGAGGCGATCAACTTCTACTTTTTTCTGATTATCTCAGCGATCATCATCAATGTGTTAAAATTGGTCAGCATACAAGCTCTGAACTTAAAAATAGTAGATTTGGTATTCCACAAGGTAGCATTTTGGGCCCTACTTTATTTTTAATCTATATTAATGAGCTATGCAGCCTGTCACTCCACAATGGTGTTATAATATCTTATGCGGATGACACCGCTCTATTGTTTTCAGCTAAATCTAGAGTTGAGGCCTATGAATATGCTCAAAATGGTTTTAACATTGTGTCTAATTGGCTCCGTAATAATGTCCTAATATTAAATGCAGATAAAACCAATTACATTTTATTTACAATGAGAAATACTAACATACCGCTTATTAATCTAAACATTCGCGCACATAATTGTTGCATGTATGCTGACACCGCATGTTCTTGCCCCACTTTAGCTATAGCTGACCATTTAAAATATCTAGGTGTTATCATTGACACAAATCTAAATTTCCGTAAACATATCGATTTACTGTGTACGAGAGTTCGCAAATTAATATATGTTTTTAAGAATTTACGGAACATAGCAGACTTTAAATGAATTAAACAGGTCTATTTAGCTTTGTGTCAATCCATTCTTACATATTGCATAACTTCTTGGGGCGGTGCGGCAAAAACAATTTTACTCCCATTAGAGCGTGCTCAAAGAGCAATTCCAAGCAAACCTTTCGCCCTTTTAGATTTCCTACGCACCAGCTCTACACAGCATGTAAGGTGCTTACAGTACGGCAATTGTTTATTTTAAACATAGTACTACTCCAGCACACTGCACTTTCTTTTGACCCTGTACCTTCTGACAAGAGAAGGAAGGACTTGGTTTGCATAAAGCTTCAAACTAGACATGCGATTGCTAATCGTTTTTATCTGTTCTTGGGTCCTTTTATACCTAGTCTTGTCATAAATACCGAAACAGAAAAAAAAATCTATTGCAAATAACATTTATTACTTTTACAGTATGTTAGTTTAATACATAAATATAAAACAATTTAAAATATAAAAAGCTTATTCGAAGTGGTCTCCATTGGCTGCAATACAGTCCTTTAAACGTTGAGACCAGTTATCAATAGAAGAAGCACGCACTCTTTCCATGGGAAAATTCTTCACTGCCAATCGTACGGATTGTTTTAGAGACTCCAAATTATCATGGCGTTTAGAGCAAGCCGTACTCTCTAAAACTGACCATAAATCATAATCCAGCGGATTAAGATCGGGACTAGACGACGGCCAGTCTTCAGCTCTGATGAAGTCCGAAACGTTCGTTTCCAACCAAGACTGCGTAGACCGAGCTTTATGACCCGGCGCCGAGTCTTGCTGGAAGGACCATTCTTGGTTATTGAACATGGTGTTGTTAAGGGGCTTCACTACCTTCTCAGGAATGGTATCTCGATACACTTGTGCCGATGTTTTGATACCTTTTTCACAAAAGTATGGCTCAGTCACTCCTTCATAGCTAATACCCCACCAAACCATCACTGAAGTCGGATAGTGCCCACGTTGCACTCTGTCGACTAATTGGGAAGCTTCCTTAGAGCTTTGAGCATAAATACGGTCATTTTGTTTGTTAAACTGTTGCTCAATTGTAAAAAATTTCTCATCCGTAAACAAATTTTCCCTTTGCGTACCGCTTCAGTAGTTGTTTCGATTTTACCACCCTATTCTTTTTTAAATTATCAGTTAAGAAATGACCAGTACGTCTCTTATAGGCTGCAAGTCCTAAGTCATCTTTTAAAATACGCGATATGGTTCTAGGTGCTATCTTCATCTCCCGAGATAAATCTTTTGCTTTCGGACAGGATTTCTTCGAATTCTTTCCCTTACTGCTTTGACCACCTTTTTCGTACGAACACTACGTGGACGGCCAGATCTTTTTCTGTCACAAACATAGGTCTCATTGTACCTATTAATAACCCAGTACACAAACATTTTACTAATACCAAGTGTATGGAGAGTTTTAAAAATTGCATTTGGCTCCATACCTACTTTGTGTAATGCAATCACAGCGATTCGGTTCTCTTTATCACCCCACTCCATTTTAATATCGCAAAATATTGTACAATGTATTGGATTTAACAATCATATAAAAATGACAGATTCCAAATTCAAATGTAATATTTTGTTTATTTTTAATTGTAAGAGTATTTATGGCCAGACAAGTATATAATAGGCTCAACAAGGTACTAAGTTTCTATAATGTAAGGTATAAAAAATGTAGTAAAATGTTATCTGAATATTTAGAGACACTACATTACACAGACACAGAACAACTTCTACAAATTTTGGCATGATGATATTTGATCCCCGCGTAATTGTTTACTTTTGTATAATTACATAGACTTAGTTTTAGATATTAAGGCACCAAAGTAGTAGGATTGTAAAGTGATGGCCTGAAGCACAGGTTTTAATTAACCTAGATCAGGCTGGTCGCTAACTAACATTGCAATTCCGAACAACCATTACTTGCACCTATAATAATAATATCTTAGTTTTTAGTTTATTTTAGGCACTATAAGTGCATGGATAACTTAACGCTGTTGGCTATATGTACACTTTTTGTAAACGTTTTATTTGAATAAATTTGATTTGATTTGATAGAGTGGGTCGAAATTTTCATTTTTTTGCGATAAGACCGTTTTCGAGATATAAGCAAAAGAAAAGAAAAAAAAACTACATCACTGTTTTTGCACCTGAAGACGAATACACCACACTGTTGGTGAGAATTTTAGTTCATGCCAACTAATTTTATTCCACACCTTTTTAATCGCGATTTAGTTAGAAAATCCAAATTTTAGGTGAAAAACGTGAAATTCAAAATAGCAAAATTACCATTTTCACTAAACTAATGACTCAGTCCCATCTTAGTGCTTTCAAACTAAAATATAGTTAAGTTGTGTCACTTTAGTCAATTACAGAATGGGAAATCGTCGTTTGATAGGAATTAAATTTTGGTGATTTTTAGTCTAGTTTAGACGCATTAGTGACAAGAGAATCGGCACCACTGTCTACATTATGAGAGAATTTGGCCAGTGCAATCAGATTTTGAAAATTGAAAGGTACAACATGACATTTATCTGGAATTTCCAACTAATTTTCATAATTTTTCATACACTAATAATAAAGCTGATGAATTTGTTTTTTTTTTTGTATGTTTAGTCGGTAGGTATTGAAAAGTTTTTTTTTGCATTTGATAGCCCAATCCTTGAGGAAGGCTATAGGCTCTATAGCCTTCCTCAATAGTTGGGCTATTTTACATAAACGCAATCCAACAGGACCACAACCAACCTTTAGGACCCGAGAAGAAAAAAGTTAGAAAGAACCTTAGCGTTCTTTCTGACGTTTTTGCTAAGGCAAAAACGAGGTAATAGCGGGGGCAGCCGATGCGATGCGACGCGGAAACATAAAACTTCACGCGGAGTCGCGGGCAGAAGCTAGTTCCTACTATAAAATTCTAAAGACACCAGTTACGTTCTGCATCGCCAATCGCTAAATACCTGTGACGTCATAGAAGTCGGGCTTGTAAGTCTCGCCTGCGGGATCCGCGGTCTTGTCTTGTGACAGCCAGCGGATCTTGATCTTGCGTGTGGTGCGGTACACGTTCTGCATCGCTTGGCACACGTAGAATCCTCCTTCGGCGTTGCGAACTGCTAAGTACTCGTTCCTGTTGAAGATATGTTGGGGATAAGGAGTTGATCGAAACTTGGTATTCTTAAGGAGTTGATCGAAACTTGGTATTCTATAGGGCGCGCGCAAGTGCTAGTCAACGCCTGAGGTATGTGAGCGACGAGACGGAGGGGGGGGTGTTTTAATGGTGAAGCGGGGCCTCCCCCGTCTCACCGCTCACATACCTCAAGAGGTGACTTGCGCGCGGACTATAGACCAGCGGTTCCCGAAAGGTGGTCCGCGGAACCCTGGGGTTCCGTGGAAAGGCCGCAAGGGTTCCGTAAAAAATATTATCACACGTTTCGTGACCAACGTTGTTCGCTCGCGCGCATGAATTTAATGTGACGAATGAAATTTTTTGTACGTTTTATTACTTTATGTACCTACCTACATATTCACAGTAAATGTATAAAAATAATTTCATAAAAACTTAATTGCTTTTCATTTATACCTTTTTTAAGGTAGGCAAATTTCCAGTTATCAACGTAGGGTTCCGCTAGGAAAAGTATAATCAATTAGGATTCCTTGGCAAAAAAAAATTGGGAACCCCTGCTATAGACTACAGTAAGACATCTAGATTTTAATTGCATATTGATGAGCAGGAGTAGAGGTATTTTCACAAGTACCTCTACTCCTGCTAACTTCTACTTACTTGTAGATGATGATAAGTTTGTCATCATTCGGCTTAGTCGGCGTGGAGCGTCCGGCCGAAGCGGACAGTTTGGTCGCCATTGCCAGCTCTGGAGTCGGCGACTGGTATAGCTGCACCTAGAAAATTATTAACAATTAGCTAAGTAGATGGGGTACATATTCAGGAGGAGAGATGATACGTCAACATAATCAGAAGAATAATGTTGTGCAGGGATAAAATGCTCCATGTAAAATACTTGTATTCAGCTGCATCTGGTAAGACTGGAAGCCGACCCCAACTTAGTTCGGAAAATGCTACGCAGATGACGGTGATGCGGAATAAAATATAATACTGATGACCCCCGTCGCATCGCATCGCCTCCCCGTGCTGTTACTTCGTTTTCGCTTAGCGCTCGTTCTTACTTTTTTTTTTTTTCTTTTTGCTTGGCTTCTAAGGGTCCTAGCGTAATGTTACATACAATTTTTAATTTTGTGTATGTATGAACAAAGTGACGTGGAAAATAAAAGAGGTTCTCTAAAAATATGACCGAAAATGTTTCGGTTTTTTTAAGCTTAAAGTATAAATGAAGGACCTTCCGTTTAGAAATTACGACGGGTATGAAAATACTTAAATTAAGAAAAATTATGTTTGCATTTTATTGCGCAATTCTTGAGAAAGGCTATAAGGTATGTAACATTACGCTAGGACCCTTAGAAGCCAAGCAAAAAGAAAAGAAAAAGTAAGAACGAGCGCTAAGCGAAAACGAAGTAACAGCGCGGGCAGGCGATGCGATGCGACGGGGTGGGTCGGAGGAACCAGAAATTTCACGCGGATGAAGTCGCGGGCGGAAGCTATCTATACTAATATTATAAAGCTGAAGAGTTTGTTTGTTAGCCCATTTATCGAGGAAGGCTATATAACATCACGCTACGACCAATAGGAGCGGAGCATCAATGAAAAATGTAGCAAAAATGGAGAAAATTTATTCCTTTTGAGAGCTTCCGTTGCGTGCGCTGCGTAAACGGACCAGTGATCGGAATAGGTAGAGCTATTTAGGTTCATTGACCGCAAACATTGATGTTAATATGGATATTCCACGGGATTCCGACTGATACTACGGGATTTTATTGAATTTCATTCTATTTATCAATATGTACAAAAATGGTTTATATAAGCAAATAAGCGCATGAGCGACGTTGTAAATTTTACGTCAACAGCACGCTATAAAACTTTTTGCCAAGCGCGCGACGTTGCCGCTTTGTTGATACACGTAATGTCACCGCATTATCGAAACAAAAGAAAACAATAGCGGCGTGTTTCTGTCGCTAGAGTGACGCACCTGTTTTTGTCTCTTTCTGCGCAGTGGCGCACTCGTACTCTTGGTAAAGAATTGAATTCTAGTGAGAATTCAATTCTTTACCAAGAGTAAAGAATTTGTTGTCTCACTCTATTACTTCGGTTCTTAGAGTGCGCTTGTTTGCTTCCTGTTGTGTTTTGTTGTGTGGTGAATATCTTCTGACTCTGGCTTACTTAGTGGATTCTGGAACCTTCTTGCTACTACGACTTTGGCTAGCATTTACGGACTCTGATTTGGTAAGTTCTATTTTTTAAGTAAAATATTGAATAAAACTAATGTATTAATCTTATTCTACCTTGACATATTAGAAAAATTTATTGTTTGGGCTTAGCGAAAAGCTTGTCCTAAGTCGAACCAATAAAAAACATTTTATATACAAAAAGTAAAGTACAGTGTTATTCGCACAAAACGCAAAACCTTTTCTTGTTAGCTAAACTTTATTAATACTAATGTATTCCAATCCAGTATATTCTTGACTTTAAAGTATGTCACGCACGTGTCAAAATTAACTTAGAAACTTATTAATAGAATGTATTAATTAGCTATACGGTAAAGTGCAGCAGTCATAGACTTACATGTTTGCAGTTCGTGCACATATGAACTATCATTACTATTAGCTGTGAAAGAGCAAAAGGACTTTGAGCGCTTACAGAAAGACATAGACAGGGTTGTTGAATGGGGAAAGAAGAATAAGTTGGTGTTTAATACGTCAGTGTTCGGTAATAACTTTTAGTAGAATGAAAATGCCCAAGAAATATGACTATAGAGTGGACAACACGTTATTGAAAAGAACGGAAACGGTGCGTGATTTAGGAGTACGCCTTGACTCGGATCTGGCATTTCGTAATCACATCGTAACTGTTTGTAAAAAAGCCTATAGGAGCCTAGGTTTCGTCTTAAGAAGAGCAGAGGGTTTTACAAGCATCACCGCGTTGACTTCTTTGTACAATGCATTCGTAAGAAGTCAGCTCGAATGTAATGCAATCATATGGGCTCCGCATGAAGCTAAATACAGTCTCATGCTGGAGCGTATACAAAATAAATTTATTAGATTTGTGTACCTAAGGTGGTATGGTGTATATTCATTTTATCCATTGATGTATCCAACTTTGTTTGTTATAGGCATGGTGGGATACAATAAATTGGAAACAAGGAGGGACATAGCTCTTGCTACCTATATTTTTAAATTATTGCGTGGCAAGACTTCAAACCCAGGTATATTAAAAGAAATAAACTTGTGTGTGCCCGACAATTATGTATTGCGAAGGCGACAGCCACGTGTATTGGCGGTGCCCAGTAGTAGGACCAATCTACTGAGTAAAGCCCCTATAACGCGTACCTTGCGTGTACTTAATGACGTAGCAGACAGCATAGATCTTTTTACTTGTTCTCCGAGTGAGTTCACAAAAACCACAATGTACAGAATATGTTATGGTAAAAAATAAAACTGTAATTACAGCCACACTATTGAATTAGGAAATTCCTGTAATGATAGTTATGAGTTAATAAATAAAAATAAATAAATCATTGAACTGTACTAAGTGTACTACTTGTGTGCGATTAACCGTACCCTCTCTTAGCGTAAATTAAAAACTTTTGATTGACTTTGCATTTTCAAACTTGCACTGGGAATATATATATTTTACTAGTTTTGTTTCTCGAACACTAAGTGTCGATGTGACTCTACTCAGCATTTCTAATTTAACGACATTTTGATTCAGGTGAAGTACTTCAACATGGTGTCAAGTTCTGTCAAGCCTGAAACAGTTCTGAAGTGGATACGTGACTATCCTGAGCTGGTTTTTGACGCTGCCAGCTGTACTATTTACTGCACTAAGTGTGAAAGCCATTTATTAGTAAAAAAATCTAATGTTAATCGACATAATGAAGGTGCTCAACATCGAGGAACATACAAACAGCCTCAAGAAGAATTTTATTTTGACCTTATTCAGTTTTTAATTCTTTGTAACATCCCCTGGTCGCAAATAAAAAATAAATCCCATCTATGAAAACGTTAAAGATGAGAAACTTTGGATATCGTTAGATGAGACAACTGACTTTTTAGGTCGTTATATTGTGCATTTCTTAGTAAAGACATTAAATGAAAACTTTTCTGGTCGACCTTATTTAATTGCCTGTAAAATGCTCGAGGTGGTTAATGGGCAACCTATTTCAAATTTTGTAATAGTGTTTGGAAAATATTTGGCAAGACAACTTTGAAAGAAAAGTTGATAATGTGTTAATATTATGTACTGATAGTATTGCATACATGTTGTCTGCGGGCCGAAAATATTTTTTTTTTTACCTCAATTAAAACATGTCACCTGTTTGGCACACGCTCTTCATCGCGTATTAAAATAGATACGGTTAGAGTACCATGATGTAGATATGCTAATATCCAATGTGAAAAAATATTTTTAAAAGCCCCTCGCAGAATAAAAGTATTGAAAGATACGTATCCTAACTTACCTCTTCCCCCACAACCAGTGATAACTAGATGGGGCACGTATTATGCAAAATATTATGAAGAAATAATAAATGTTATTTCTAGATTAAACAGCTCTGATTCAATGGCAATACGTAATGCGAAAAATAATCTGGAAAGGAAAATCTACGGGATCAATTAGTATACATATATAGAAAATCATTATACGAATATTTTATTTTCATTAAAAGAGTTACAGAAACAAAATTTAGCATTAAGTGACTCGTTTTTGGCTTTTGATCAAGTCAGAGCTGCTTTAAATGAATGTAATTCTGATAGAATAAAAAACAAAATTGAAAAAGTTATGGATAGGAATCCTGACATTGACATCCTCAGAGAATAGGAAGGAAAATTATCGAAAATTGATGTGAATGACGAAATTTTGTCATATAAATTCGCTTCACTAACATCAACAGATGTCGAACGCTTGTTTTCCACATATGGGTGTTAGATGTAAAAAGAAATAGATTAAAATTAGATAATTTACAAAAAATAATGGTGATTTATTTTAACTCTGGTCATACTTAGTCTTCTAGTGAAGCTGAAGACGAATCACACCAATGACATTTTTTGTTTAAATAAGTGAATTATTGTTGAAGCGTATTGATTATTTTAATTAAGATTTTATTGTAAATACAAATTGTTCTATTTGATAATGTTTTGATTTTCTGAGGAACAAATAATTTACATGGTAATATGTTTTTGTACAACTTCAGAATAAAAATGTTTAAATGATTGTTGATTCTTGAATAAGAAATTGTTACGTAAAAAATATATGTGGTTTAATGAATCAAGTTTATCTATTTATTATACTATCCTTAATCCCGTCCTTCTTATATTTACCCGTCAGAAAGGAAATGAAATCTTTCATTAGTCCCGAAGGCGAGAATAGTTTTTTTATGATTTTACTACTTAAAAACCAAATCCCGGGACTCGGGGAATATCCATATTATTCTAACCTATGGCAAGTACATAAAACAGCTATACCTATTCCGATTTCTGTTTATAACAGAATTGTTCCTCTTAAAAAGTTCTAAAAAAAGTCCCCGATTTTAAGGTTGGCTCACTATAACTTTTTTAATGGTAATCAAATTTGTTATAAAATAATGTATTATTTGCGAAGGTGTTTTCATAAACATGGTATTAATCCTTATCCAAATACATAGTGAGCCAACCATGTCATAATCAAGGTTGATTAAGTACATGTAAATTTATTTTTAAATTATTCAAATCGGACCTTGCGTTTAGAAATTACGACGGGTATAAAAATGCTTAAAGTAAGAAAAATGCGCTTAGTCTATTAGTTACCTACACATTTTATTATTACGAGTCGGATTTGAAAAATTCTTTTTACATTATAAAGCCCAATTCTTGAGGAAGGCTATATAGGTTATGTAACATTACGATAGGACCCTTAGAAGCCGAGCAAAAAGAAAAAAAGTAAGAGCGAGCGCTGAGCGAAAACGAAGTAACAGCGCAGCGCGGGCAGGCGTTGCGATGCGACGGGGTGGGTCGGGGGAACAATAGATTTCACGCGGACGAAGTCGCGGGCGGAAGCTAGTATAGGTATATATATGTATATATATATATTACAAATAAATCTTCAAAAATTAAAAAATAGGGGGCCGCAAAAGTTTTAGATCATTTTTGTACGAGCTTTAACGCAACAACTAAATGAGTTAGGAATTTGAAACTTCTGTCATGTACCATATACTGTAATAGTATTTAATCAACAAATACTAAAAACGCCGATTCATAAGGTATTTTGTTTAAATATGGGCGATTTTCTGCAACTGCAAAAATAACTTTGTTATTCACAGTATTATTATGAAATACAAAGTTATCTTTGCGATTATCAGTATCAGTATCATTTATTGCATTCATGTAGTTTACAAGATGTTACAAATATTAGGTATCATACATGACCCTGCTAGGGCACAACAATATATAAGTATTTTAAAGCGCTATCATAAATCACAACAATAAAATAATAAAACAAATCTCTCTGCTTACATAAATATTATAAAAATTCTAATTTAAACATTTTCATGTCCGTTATTTGTTATAAGTACAATAAATAAGAAATTGTCGTACGATGGGTAGAGGACAAATAATTGCTTTCCATTTCCGTTCACATTACAAATTAGATAAAATAAAATTAAACAAATGTCGATAACAATACTAATAATAATCATAGAATAAGATAACATTAGTTGGTAATGAGTCAAAATTATAGGAACTGTGTGTGTATAGGATATGTTTACAATGTCAAGAATACTTTTCATCTAAGAATTCCTTTAGAGTGTAATACGATTTTAATTTAAGGTATTTTTGGAGACTGTTTTTAAATTTGTTTTCGTACTCTATGTCCTTAATTGAGTTTGGGAGCTGATTATTAAATTTTAAGATGAAAAATATTCTTCGTTTAGTATTTTTTTAAATATGTAGTGTTAGATATTGTACGGTAGTACGGAACTCTTTGTGTGCGAGTCCGACTCGCACTTGGCCTGTTTTTAATATTAATGAATGAATGTGTGTGATGCGGGGGCGGCTTTAATTTTGAAAAAAGTTGCAACTACTTTCTAAAACCTGAAAATAAATTTTAGAGCAGTATATTAATTATAAATAAGTTTTACGATCGTCCGTCATGCAAATCTTGTAAAAGTTGCGTTAAAGTTGTAAAAAATCGGTACCTCGCGCAAGTACCTACCTACTTTCTAAAATCTGAAGCTTAGTATGCAGGTGAAGAATTACAAAAATATAGTCAGTCAGTATACATATTTCTGTAACAGATGCCATCAGTTGCCAATAAAAGGTTGCGCTGATGAAAGGTTGCACTCCACTTCGTGCAATAAATTTTGTGTGTGAATTATGTGTATAGGTACTGAATAGTAGATACTTAAACAATGTCGCCCATGGGCATGTGAACGCCCGTAATTTTCTGAATATTCATGAAAAAATGTCGAAAATAAACTTTAAACTGGGGGGTGTATCTATAATATTTTTCATGTATTCAATTTTTTATATTTTAAGTAGTTATTAGATTTGCTTTCTATTTTTTGACACATCTCGAAGTTTATGGGTCGATTTGGATTCTGTTTATTATTTCTGAAAGCTTATGAGTTATTTTAATTAACATTTTTAATAAAAATTATCAACTATGAAAAAAAAACCAGAGTTGAAGTCATTTTTTTGGTAAAAAATTGTGTTTTTTTTTTTTTAAACTAGTGCATAGGGTGACTTTTTAAATCATTATTTGTAATCTACTACATAACAGCTACAAATTCACAGAACATTATTGATACCTAACTGTAACTAAATCCGAGGCAAAACTAAGTCTTTATGAATAAAAATGTGAAAGTCAATGAATGTCGGGCGCTTAGAAAATTTAATTAACTAAAATTCTCGTTTTTTTTTATTTTTTAGTAAAAATCTGTCTATTGCTTGTTTATTTTTAAATCCATTATCATCCTCATTATTAGTTTAACCTTTTAAAAGCAGGAAGTTCTCAATTCGTGTGTTCCCCGATTACTCGAAGACGGCTGGACCGATATGGAAAATTCTATTTTTGTTTGAAAGGGTATTCTTCACAATTGTCGTCAGGTCAGGATCTGATGATGGGATCCTGGAGAAATCGAGGGAACTCTTCAAATATTATAGGCAGACCTATAGCGATTTGGGTATTTTTTATAGTAACTTGTGCATTTCCTCTCGGAAAGCAGCATTTGGTGAAGTGGAACTGATGATGATGGCCACCGAAACAACTCAATAATAAGAATTTCACGGGTTACTATTCAATTACTTTAAACTTATTGCTAAGCAAAGCTCGTCAATGGTGCAGTGGAGCTGATGGTGAAGTACCGGGAGAACTCCTCAACAATTAACGTCCTTGCATCGGGAAAAGCAATATTTTATAAAAGGTGATGAACAGTTGTCATTAGGCTATTGTAACTTAGATAAATTACAAA
This sequence comes from Fissipunctia ypsillon, assembly GCA_947568875.1. Classification (NCBI taxonomy): domain Eukaryota; kingdom Metazoa; phylum Arthropoda; class Insecta; order Lepidoptera; family Noctuidae; genus Fissipunctia; species Fissipunctia ypsillon. The sequence continues at coordinate 21,642,762 of OX387643.1, read as the reverse complement.
ACGACCCACTAAAAAGGGAAAAATAAAAAACATTTTTGCAAAAAAAAACAACCAACTTCCAGAAAAGACACTACAAAGTGAAAAATAACTTTAATTTCAGAAGTCAGTGATAAAAACCTAATATACACAAAGATCGGTGTCTTTGATTGATTAAATATTTTTTTTTTCTGTTTCAGGACTTTCTTGCCAAACTGTTTTCAAACATTCATACAAACAAAATCCCCCTTTTCACCCCCTTAAAGGTCGAATTTCCTAAAATCCCTGCTTAGTGCTCCCCTACATTATAGAAGGAAGCCGTGTGCAAAATTTCAAGTTTGTAGCCCCAGCGGTTTAGGCGCTGCGTTGATGAATCAGTCAGTCAGGACAAGTAATTATACATATATATAGACTAGCTGTGCCCCGCGACTGCGAGTTCGTTCGCGTGGAAGTCGTAAGATACACAATATACTAAAATAACAGCCACATTTTAATAAAACTTCCTCGTTCCCCGACCCGTCGTGTTGCATCGCCCGCCCGCAATATTACTTCGTTTTCGCTTGGTGTTCTATCTGACTTTTTTCTTTTTGCTCGGCTCCTAAGGGTCGTAGCGTGATGTTAAATAGCCTGTAACTATCCTCGTGAATTGGGCTACCAAATGCAAACCCAATTTTTTCAAATCCGACTTTTGGTTCACAATTTCATGGGTTTTAATTTTTCTAGAATAAAAGTTGCCTAAGTTACTCCCGTGACATAGCTATCTGCCAGTGAGTCCCGTCAAAATCGGTCCAGCCGTTTCGGAGATTAGCCGGAACACAGACATACAGATTTTTTTTTTAATTGCCTTTTTGTTATAAGTATATACTTTCTTAAGCATTTAGTAAAAAGTTGTTATTTTGACATTACAAACAGAAACTCTAATTTTATTTATTTGTATAATTTAACATCACGCTAGGACCCTTAGGAGCCGAGCAAAAAGAAAAAAAGTAAGAAAGAAGGCTAAGCTAAGACGATGTAATAGCGCGGGCGGGCGATGCGATGTGACGGGGTGGGTTAGGTGGACAGGAAATTTCACACGGACGAAGTCGCGGGCAGAAGTTAGTAATATTTTAAAAATGGGGAATTTGTGAGGTTATAATTATGTAGAGAGTAATCTTCGGAACGACTGATCGGATTCCGATAATTCTTTCACAAATGGGAAGCTACGGTATTGCCGAGTGTCGATATTTTATGTTAAAACAAGAATTATCATGCGAATGAAGCCGCGAGCTGAATCTGAAGCTAGTAGCAGCTAGTAGTACATTTTTTTAATGAAAACGTCTTTAAGCGCGTTGAGCACTTTTTGGTTGGGTACAATCTTATGGGTTCGCGACATGCGACGTGCTCCAACGAGTTCAACGACTCAACGCTAGAGGCCGCTGTAACCAAGTTACTCTATTTAACACGCTAACATCTTTGAAATTGATGTCATATTCGCATGCAATTGTTAGTTTTCAGTTTTCACTTCTGTTGGCAGTCCCCATGACTGCCTATTTTATTTTATGTACAAGGCTAAAAAGATTTCCTTGAAATAAACTTTATTAATATCTGTAGAGTATACAGGGTGTAAGGGACAGCCCTCCGCAGACTGATGGGGTGAATTCAGTACCTATATCATACTAAGATGACCAGTACATGGAATTGTTTCAGGAACGTTATGGGTATCCAATAAATCTGATTTGTTTTATTACCTCACACGCAATGTATCGTTACCGTGGCAAAATGCGCTTAGCGAACGGCAGTGCAGCGAGCCTTCGGCCGCGGAGTATTTCTTCTACATCCATTGCTGATTTTTTTATTTTAGCTGTTTTATTTACATAAATCGATTGCTGCGTACAGAGAATGTAATTTTACATTCAAATAAAGGAATAGTAACTGAAAATACGATAAAAAAATAAAAAATTTCCTGAGAATATTTTCGGTGGAATATGATTCAGAATAAGGAGCTGAATGCCTGATGCTGAATATTAGTCTGCGGAGGGCTGTCCCTTACACACTGTATATATGCTTTAATTAATTTCATTACTTTAATATTATACAAGGTGGAACAGGGGGCCAAACACCACCTCTTAAAGCAGTATTATTTTAATGTTACTTCAGTGTGAGAAAGAGATGGAGCTATGCAGGACGTCTAGCTCCATCTCTTTCTCACACTGAAGTAAGATCACAATAATACTGCTTTAAGAGGTGGTGGTCTAGCTCCAGGACGATTGATATTCCTTTAAACCACGTAAAGAGAATCATGTTATTTACCCGTATACGAAAAATCAATCAAATCCAATGAATACTTTAGCCACAGGAAATTATTTTTAATTTTCTTATTTTTCAACATGTTGTAGATCTGAGTCCATAATAATAATAGGTAAACAATGGTGCCGATTCTCTTGTCACAGATGCGTCTAAACTAGACTAAAAATTAACAAAATTTTGTTTATTCCTGTCAACCGACGATTTCCCATTCTGAAATTGAATAAAGTGACACAACTTAACTATATTTTAGTTTGACAGCACTAAGATGGGACTGAGTCATTAGTTTAGTGAAAATTGTAATTTTGCTATTCTGAATTTGACGTTTTTCACCTAAAATTTAGATTTTCTAACTAAATCTGACTATTTTTAATCGCGACTAAAAAGGTGTGAAGTAAAATTTGTTGGCATGAACTAAAATTCATACCAACACCTCGACTTCAGGCGCAAAAACCGTACTGTAGCTTTTTTCTTTTCTTTTGCTTATATGTCGAAAACGGTGTGTCCTATCGCAAAAATAATGAAAATTTCGACCCCCTTTAAAACGCCCATAAACCACTAAAACTCAATTTGTAGGTAATATTTTTTCATACTTTCCATACAAAAAGTGAAAAATTCCATATAAAACACGTCGAGGTTGCTTGCCCCCCTGCGCGCCTCCGGTTCACAAAAATCACGGGGTAGGGCAAATAAGTACTTACCACGTGGAGGTTCCACCTAGCCTGAAGGCGTCCTACGTTACGTTTGCCGATTCGCGTTCTTCACTCAAAAACACGTCTTTTTTATCGCCGTATAAGCCTGCTCTTGACCTCGATCACGCCTGATGGAAAGCAACGGATGAGGTTTATGATGGAACGAGCGTGCCCAAAGGATGCCTGTTCACTCTTGCTTTGATGGCAGACGGTTTTTATGTGGAAGGGAACACAGACGCTGGCAGAAAGTTCCACACTTTGGCTGTGCGCATAATAAATGTGGAGGAGAAGCGTTTAGTACGACTAGTCGGGATATCAACCAAGTGCGGATGGTACCCTGCAGACAGACAGAGATCCAACAGACATCAAAATAATGTGCGAAAACAGTTCACAAAATCCGAGGCGTGTGTTAATCATTTAAATGTATCGGCTAATAAATCTCTAATAGTCCCTTGCTGAAATGATGACATATAAATATTTTTATGTTGGATATTCATGAGAAATAACAGCGTTAGCACAGTATAAAAAGTTGCAGTAGTTTATCTTCATACAAAAAGGCCGAAACGGTGCACTTCGAAATCTCAGTGTGTACACAACAGTCTGGAGTGTGCGGCCAGGAGCTAGACCACCACCTCTTAAAGCATTATTATTGTAATCTTACTTGAGTGTGGGAAAGAGAAGGAGCTGGACGTCCTGTATAGCTTCGTCTCTTTCTCATACTGAAGTAACATTAAAATAATACTACTTTAATAGGTGGTGGTTGGCCCCCAGGTACTACGCACGGACGCGGAAATATGGCATGAAGTTATCGACTGTATTGTTCAGTGTATGGATATTTGGATTCATCAATATCTCAACCAGAAATATAATTTTTTAAATTATCAACTCAGTCGGCAAGGTAAGCCTATAAAAAAACCTTTTTTTCAAAAAAACTACAGACGACCATAAAAAAGCACTACAAAGTGAAAAATAACTTTAATTTCGGAAGTCGGTGTCTTTGGATCTGTATTTTAGTTTTTTGCCACCGACTTCCGAGATTAGTTATTTTTCAAGTTGTAGTGCTTTTTTTTTTGGAAGTCGGTTGTCTTTTGCAAAAAAGTTTTTATTTTTCACTTTTTAGTGTGGTACCTACCCCACACAGTCGTATACTACCACCACTACTTACAATGTAAATTACAGTGACAGGAGATTATTATAACATCGTCATCAGTAGGCAACCATAGTGCGTGTTTATCTACCGAGCGGCCGTGGTAATCTCAAGGTCACTGCCGAGATATACTATTGCTTCTTTTATTTGTACTGTGGCGTTAGTACCTGTGTAACGGAAAACTTATCTTCCGACTTTTATACTTACACAAAAACAGAAGGGTTGTTTTTATACTTGCTATGGAAATTGGTAGGTGCCTGCCTAGTTAGAGAAATAACGGAAACTACCTGGAAATGTTATAATTTTTTCTGCTTTCGATCATTTAGCATTTCAAAAGGGGAGGCATAGAAAAACCTATTGTGTTTAGTTTCTATCATTTCGTAGTTTCTTTAATTTTGCTGTATTGCACCGTATTTGTCCCCGGATTTTCATCAAAACCTTCAATCCTTTTTCTAATGTTTGTCAATGACATAGTTCTCTCAGTAAAATATAGCAATTGCTCGATATTTACTGATGATCTCAAAATTTATAAAGAGATAAACTCATCCGTCGACGCTCATCTACTCCAGGCTGACCTTAGCGCAGTGCACGACTGGTGTTTGAAAAACCGCATGACCCTCAATGTGACTAAGTATTACCACATCTCATTTACCAAAAAACAGAAACCCATACCTACGTCTTACTCAATTAATGGGGTAGCATTACGTAAAGTGGACACGATTCGTGACCCACAGCGACTCTAAACGACTCTAAACTCACATTCATACACCACATTGACAATATCACTGCCAAAGCTGCAAAAATGTTTGGTTTTATAAAGAGAATTTGCCGTGAGTTCAAATCCATCTCTACCCTAAAGGTACTCTTCAATACTCTTGTGAGAAGTCTACTGGATTATGCATCTCCAGTTTGGAACCCTACTCACCGTGTTCACGTAACAGGATTGAACGTATCCAAAGAAGCTTCACTAGATCGTTGAACTCCTTAACTTTTATGTTGAGCTGTACGATTACTGACAGATGCTTGCACTGACTGGACAGGTCCACTCAATCTGTGTGGTTCTTTCCTCAAAAGACCATTTCAGGCACCAACCTACATGGTCGGTACAGAGACTGTGACCTCTGAGTTTGTTTCGGCCTTTCTTCTCAGAGTAGTCAGATAGGAAACGCCGGCCTCATCTAGTTTAAAAAAAAATGTTTGACGTGTAAAAGTGTTTGTATAAACCTACTTACAGAAATAAAATCATTTATCATTTAGATAACTCCGTCTTAGAAGCCCTGGCTGTCCACGGGATTCTTCTTATGGCCAAAGGCGTAATCATTTTAAAATGTGCTCACTTGAGCACCGAAGAGCCATGACAGACCAGGTACTTCTTTACAAAATTTTTAACGGCTTGCTAAATGCTCCCGACCTTTTGACGGAAGTAAGTATAGCTGTACCTCGACATAAGCTCTAAGATCTGTTCGCGAGACCATTACCTTCGCCACAACTGCAAGTCGTAATAACCATGGTAGCAACGCACCCATGAATCGAATAATGGGAAACTATAATAAAATCGCTACACGCACCATCAGCATCGACATCTTCTCTAACTCTTTCTGTCAAATCTGTACGAGGCTTTTATCCAGCTCGGAGTCTCAAGACCTCTGTGCGATACGAGCCGTTAATTAATAAAAATTGTTAGCACTTCGATTTTCTACATTCTCAGCCTTTTTTTGTTATATACTACCCATTGTATTTGTGAACATAACGCATTTTCGTTTTTTTTATCATTATTATTGTAATCTATTTAAGTAACTAAACTAACGGTACCTACCACGTCCCTTAGTCAGCAAGATTTTTGCTAGTGTTGTGCACTTCTGTAAGTGACGTACTCACATTATCTGTTACTGTTTGTGATTTTGTTTGTGTGTGTTCTAGTGAGTAAGTTGTTGAAGTCAATATCAATAAATAAATAAAAAATAAAAAATTCTAAGTTTACCTAGACATACACTTTCGCAGATGGACTAGCTTCCGGGTTTTATATGCGTGGACTTCAGCAAACTCCTAATAACTTAAAAAAATTACATAATCCTCGCCATTATATTCATTTTATTTACCGAAGCATCACATTTATAATTCTGTCCGTTTCAGTGGGTTATCTTCGAGTGCTACTCGCGAGTCGTAGAACTGGTGAAAATAGATTATTTCGGCTGATAGGAGGCAACCTGTCGCTTGTTCTACTATTCCATCTTCACAATCAACTTGTTGCTAGGGCTGACGTCATTCTGTTGTTATTAACAAGAGCTTTATTTGAGGTAGCTCCTACAGTGCAAATAGAGTTTGGGACCTGTCGACATGGGTCGCACTGTGACAAGATTTGTCGCAACTTGTGCCTTTGTTGTAAACAAGTCGAAAGCATCCGTACTAAAGTTAAATCATCTTGTGTTTTATTAATAATGTATTTGTGTATTCTTTTGGTTTTAAACAAAGTTTACATTTGACTCAAAGCAGTTTTTTTTTTGTAGGTCGTATCTACGTTCACTTTTTTTTAAATAAACTAGGTATTTTCATTCAAATATAAAGAAATTAATTATTTTTTAACTTATCATAATAACTACAAAATAAGCGTAAGTGACACCAAGGAAAAAATTTACGAAAAAAAATAATAGACCTATTTGCAAAATAGTACGCCCTTATAAATCCAAACTTAACGTGCTGTTAGCAACTGTTAAGTACTTTTCATTCTTAAGTTTTAAGTTAATGAACTGAGTCCTTATGGACCAAAGCGTCACTTTAACGTTAAAAGATTACGAGGATCTTTAATGAGCAGTCTTTATGCAGGGCCATGCGTCGGCGAATAAAACAACATAGAAAATCACTTGATACGTGGACCACACGAAGTGAAATATCCTATTAAGGAAGGAAACTCAAGAGAATATAGGAAATAACGGATTTTTACGACTTTAAGGAAACAAAAATAATGTTTCCTTTAGTAAATATAGTGAGCATCAAATGAGCGCTTGATAAGGATTGGTGCTAATGACGCGATAGGATTTATAACCGGTTCATTCTGGTGGTTCAAAATTTTCCAAAACTAAAAATAGGAAGTACCTACCTAGAATTAAATCTTTTTTTAATTATCAAAATGAGCAAATGCTACTTTTGGACACTTGTATAGATGTGTAGTCTCACACAAAGAAAAATAAGCAGAAGTATAAATGCCGCGCAATCAATACACTGTCTTCGTGGTGTCAAAAACTCACAGACAGATCTCTCTCAGGCTCTGTTTGTGGACAAGTGCTTTAGACATTGTATAGGCACTTCCAGCTGCTCGGACCAGCCGGTACAGTTTGATATTTTGACAACGCAACGTTCAAAGGCTCTATCGTTTATTTTCGGAAAAGCCAAACTTTGCCGAATTAAATGTGAGTGGTCCAATAAGGGACTGACGGAATTAATGCGTCAATCTATAACAATTTAGGTGGGAATATAAATCTACATATTTTTATTGGTAGACAGTCACATTTAATTCGCTATATTTCGGTTTTTCCGATGATAAACGATGGAACCTTTGAACGTTGTAAAACTGTAAACAAGTGGCGCGGCTTAATGGTGCCCGAAGCTTATTTTTATTCGTCTTATAATTGCATTTTCTTTTTAACTTTGTAACATTACATGCTTGTTAATCTCAGTTTAAAATGAGTTTTGTATTTTTGAGTGAATTATTAATGAATTAAGTAAATAATGACAAGCATTATAACAAAGAGTATTTTTTTAAATCATAATTGCTGGCACACTGCAGGTGAGAAAGCAAATCTATTTGCATCTCTCTTTGCAAGCAATTCACGTCTGGACGCTGGCTCCAAGCAACCACCTACTGTACCTCATTGTGACTTCTCGATGCCGGAGATCGCAGTTCACATTAAAGAGGTCCGAAGAGTATTGTGCAGTCTAGACGTGAACAAGGCCAGCGGGCCTGACGGCATTCCAGCGAGAGTGTTGAGGCAGTGTGCACCTGAACTGTCTCCTGTGTTGACGTTTGTTCCGCCTCTCTCTTAAAAAAAAATGGGTACCAAAATCCTGGAAGCTTGCAAATGTGCAACCAATGCCCAAAAAGGGCGACCGTGCAGACCCTGCCCATTACCGTCCGATCGCCATTACCTCCATTCTGTGCAAGGTTATGGAAAGGGTACTGAACAGTAAGTTGCTGACCTACCTTGAAAACAATGATCTCCTCAGTGACCGTCAATATGGCTTTCGCCGGGGACGGTCAACTGGCGATCTTCTTGTGTATGTCACGCACTGCTGGGGCGAGGCCATCGAGAAACACGGCGAAGTACTTGCTATATCGCTTGATATCTCGAAGGCCTTTGACAGGGTCTGACACGCTGGTCTACTCAGCAAGCTTCCTGCTTATGGCATCCCAGCTGATTTTTGTAGCTGGATATCAGACTTCCTTAGTGGACGGTCGATCAGAGTAGTCGTTGACGGCTGCTCTTCCGACCTTATGGCTATTGATGCCGGAATTCCTCAGAGGTCTGTTCTCTCTGCAACTCTTTTCCTGCTGCGCATCAATGACCTACTTCAACCTGGTATTGTTGGGTACGCAGATGACAGTACTGTTTCAGAGAGATACTTGTCCAGCGCAAAAACCAATGGGGCCAAAGTTCGTTCCTTAAGAGAGGCCATGGTAGAGCGGACAGATTTGACCTTAAGTCTTGTCTCCTAGTGGGGTGATGATAATCTGGTCTCTTTTAACGCCACCAAAACACAGGCGTGTCTTTTCACCGCTAAAAGGAGTCGTTACGATCAAACTCCTACTTTTCGGGGTACATCTGTTCCTGTAACTGATCGGCTCGAGCTAGAGTACAAAGCCCCAACTGCAGCCAAGAAACTGGGCATCCTAAATAGGGTGAAGCGATACTTTACGCCTGGACAGCTTTTAACTCTCTACAAAGCGCAAGTCCGATCCTGCATGGAGTATTGCAGCCACCTTTGGGATGGCTCAGCTAAATACCAACTTGCCACACTTGATTCGGTGGAACGCAGAGCTAAGAGGCTCATTGGCGACGTAAGACTGGTGGATGCCAAGCTTCACAGCTTGGCTCATCGCCGCTAGGTTGCCTGCTTGTCGGTCTTCTACAGATTGTACTTCGGTGAGTGTGCTCGAGAACTCCACGACCTCATTCCGCCTGCCCCTTCTACCATCGGACATCTAGACGCACTGCAGGTTACCATCCCTACCTAGTTGCTATTCTACCAATTCGCACTAAGCGTTTCCAAATGTTTTTTGTGATGGGCACAGCAAAGGAGTGGAACTCTATGCCTGCGTCTGTGTTTCCGAACATATACAACCCTGCTCTCTTCAAAGTGAGAGTTAACAGGCTTCTTCTGGGTAAACTCGCTCCATCGTCGACTTTGTCTCTGTCATCTCTGGCTTAGACTAGAGTCAAGAGCAAACCTATCTTAAATAAAAAAAAATAAAAAAATATAAATAACTCTCATTAAATAAGATTAAATAACTATGATTGAGGTTGTGTTTTAGAACTACATACATTATGAACAAAATAAATAGTTTTGCAAAGTAAGAGTTTTTGCTTGCATGTGGACCCACCCTAAGATGAAGATCACAAACAAGATGGATGTTTTTATATTGTGGGAACTATCTATACAAATAAATAAGATTGAAGTGTCTGTTTGGTAATGTCAAAATAACAACTTTTTACTAAATGCATAGGAAAGTATAAACCTACCTAAGGTACCTAAAAACAAAAAAGCCATTTTTAACATTTTAGTCTGTCTGCCTGTTTGTTCCGGCTAATCTCCAAAACGGCTGGACCGATTTTGATGGGACTTTCACTGGCAGATAGCTGATGTTACGGCGGGTAACTTAGGCTACTTTTATTTTAGAAAAATAATTATGGTTCTGCGCAAAAAAAAATTAAAACCTATGAAATTATGAACAAAAAGCCGGATTTGAAAAATTATTTTTGCATTTGATAGCCCAATTCTCAAAGATAGTTATAGGCTATTTAACATCACGCTACGACCCTTAGGAGCCGAGCAGAAAGAAAAAAGTTAGAAAAAACATTAAGCGGAAACAAAGTAATAGCGCGGGCGGGTGATGCAACGCGGCGGGTCGGAGGACGAGGGAGTTTTATTAAAATGTGGCTATTATTTTAGTATATCGTGTATGTTACGTCTTCCACGCGAACGAAGTCGCGGGGCACAGCTAGTTAGTATATAAAATGATCCCTGTGACCTAATTAGGGGTGAATGATAATTATTTACATTGGAATAAACAGTTAAGAACTTGCCACACTTGACAGCATCTATGTAAAATGTAAATAATACACAAACTGATACTTAAACCAACTACATTTTAAAGTTTTAAAACAACAAAATGTAGCAGAAATATCTGTTATCCTCATTAAACCAAATAAATGATTAATGATGATGAAGAAAATAAGGGCAAAACATTTTAGATATTTTTGCCAGTAGCAACTCAAGTTGCAATAATAAAGTGAAAATACATACCTTCGTCCTATTCCTTTTCATCCTTGTATCCGGTGTTGAGTCCCCGTCAGCTGGCTTCTTGGCCAGACCAGGCCCCTCACTAGTCTTGCTAGGAGACACCTGCCTCCTCTTCCGCATAGGTGGAGTCACAGTTGCCAGTTTCATTGTTGATTTAGGCTTGGACTCAACCTTAACAGGTTTAAGCTCGGGTTTCTTTTCCTCAACTTTCTCTTCTACTTTTTCCACCACTTTCTCAACCACATCTTCCTTTTTAGGAGATTCAGTTTTCTCTGTTTTATCTGCAACTACTTCTTCTTTCTTTTCCTCAGTTGAAGTTGCTGGCTTCTGCTCCACTTTAGGTTCCTCTTTCTTTTCTTTTTCTTCTGGTTTGGGTTCAGGCACACTTTCAACTTTTGCAGTTTCAGTAGGAGGAGGGTCCTGTTTCACTGGCGTTGGTACCTTCTCTTGTAATTGACTGTCATTTGCTGACTCAGGTACAGGCTTACTGTCACTCTGTGTTGGTGCGACATCTGCAGCAGGTGCTGGCTTCAATTCTGACGGATTTGAAGGTGACTTCTCTGAAGGCTCATTAGCTGTAGCCACTTTGGATTGAGCCGGATCATCAACAGTGCTAGCAGGAACAGCAGCATCTGTTTTCTGAGGGGTACTTGGTGCACTAGACGGCTTTTCGGGTGGTTTTGGTGTACTTGGTGAGGACTTAGCAATATCCTGCTTGTCTTTGTTAGACTCAGGATTTTGAGATTTCAATGCAGCGGGAGCATTCGATGCAGACTTAGGCAAGTCAATAGTGCCATTTGCATGACCAGTGGAATCTGGTTCATTCTTCTCAGGGGTTCTAGTGAGAGCGAGAGCTTTTTCCTGGACGAGACTAAGCGGAGTGACCGGGTTCCCGCCTTTACTGGGACTGGCGGCTACGTTGGAGGGGCCGACGGAATTCTGGGTGACGTGTGAGAGGTTACCATGGTGACTCATGTTCTGTGCCATTTGCGCCATGTTAGCGGACACGGGCGCCATGGGGGGCGGCGCGTGCGGGATAGGCGGCGCGGGCGCGTGATGCGTCAGGTTCTGGCCGACGAGGTTGTTGCTGGCGTGATGCAGCGAGTTCTGAGCGCCCTGCGGGAGCCCTACGGTGTGGTTTGCAGTGGCCACGTTCCCCTTCGCGGGGCTCGCCTGTCCGCCCGGCTGCGGCACTCCCGGCTGGGGCAGCACCGGCTTTAAAGCAGAATTCATTTCAAACGCGTCTAAAACTCGCCTCCTGGCCGTACACAAGCTGAAACACAAAGTTAGCAGGGTTTATGACACTGTTTTCGTAGCAGGTTAACACACCGCGATGTCTTTGACCCACAACAATAATTCATACATAATGAACGTATAAGCGGTACGTGCGTAAGAACGCGGGGACCGATCTGCCCGCCTTGTGAGTCCGCTTTCTACTTGTGGCGCTAATGAACAGACAATAGATAGTGTTGGGGAGTTACCACTAGCTGTTAAAGCGAGAGAGGCCCATGAAATAAGTCCTGTGTGGCGGTCTGCGGCAGAGATAGCCGCAAAAAATATGCGTTGCTATAGCCAAGAAACTTCCGCAAGATGTGACCCGCCGTTGGTGAAGTCTCCGTGATGTCACTGCTTGTTCAATCACTGAGCACACACACTTGATCTCACTCGCGACTATGTAATTCCATGATTTATTCACACTTTTAACCACGAATTAGCATTCACTTTACTCTAGAACAAGTACCTACATAATAGGCACAGTAGTTGCTTGAGATGGCGTCGGCATAACGCGCATGCGCCTCCCTCTTTCTTTCTCATCCAATGAAATCCCGTGACGAAACGAAGCCTATACGAATTTTTACGAGAACGCTATCCTTTTCTAACATGAGTTATTTCAATAGAGCTGTCTCACTTTTACCTCCATCGTGTTTGGATACGTTCATTTTGTTGTAAAATAATGATTTCAAATAATTTGATGTTGTGCTTGGTAGAATAAACGGTTTTTTTATGAAAAAAACTTTTTTTTCAAATTGCTGCAACCTCATTTTTGCCATCTAAATGATATAGTTAAATAAAAATATATAAATAGCAGCTGATCAAAATAACTTTAGTATTATTAGATTAAAATCCAGCATTGAATGACCACCGTAAATTATTTATAAAAAAAAAACAAATTCAACAGACAGCTGAATGACATAATCAGATAAAACAAAACAAAATACACAAGTGCTCGCTAAAAAAAATTCCAATCAAAGTTTCTGCTTCCCATGCGAGTAGAATAGCTGTAAAGTATGTACATGAGAGCCACCGGCAATGTCCAAGAATTCTTTGAAAATGGCTTTTATAAATCTCCATTCCGTGCTACATAATTATTACTTTACAACTTTCAAAGAATGCTCGAAATTATCTGTACTCGGGGTTAGACTTCTCAGAGTTAATGATTAGTGTCGAAATACAAACCGGCAATAGTTTTGCAATCCAAACCATCTCAAGCTAATCCACACTAGAGTCTAGTATGAGAGATAGTCAGAGAAGAGATTTAGAAATAGGCAGGATTTTTTTCTGGTCTGTCTGACCGAAAATAATTTAAAACTCAACAAGGATGCATAATTTTATATCTGTGCTTGTGAAAGCAAACACTTGACATGTGCGTTTCAGTATTATAAATTAATACGTGAAAGCATGAATTAAAAATGAATTACTGTTTACTCTTTTCAACATAGGTAAATAGTAAAGGATGAATGCATGCATAATAGGCACTTTTTGAATCTGATAGCCCCAATAGGTTTGGTAATGGAACGTTCCTAAAGACATTTCTTTTCTAGTGTACTGTGATTTCCACTGTCGATTGTCCCATGTGCATTATATGAAATTTAATTGAGATTGATTTGTGCTTTTGTGACTGAAATTACAATCTAAATAGCAAGGAAAATTCTGCAATATGGTAAGTTTATAGCTAATTATAAAAGTTGGAAAATTTTCGCGTACTCGTAAAAACTTAGGTTGCGGTGAAAACGCACATTTTGTCTACTTTGCAATTATAATTTATATTTATGAATATACGGCTCGGATCAATCATTTCGTTAAATTCAGTTGTTGCTTTACAACAATGGGGTTGATCTTTAAAACTGTTATTTAATACAAAAGCCGAAGTATTGAGGTTTTATTTAAAATCGAAATCTTGGTATGTTTTAGGACGTGCTGTCACGACCAGCTGAAGAGTTTGGGAACGATGAAACGCTGGAGCGGTTGTGGGCCGCGAAAGCAATGGAACACAGTGATATCTACTTCAATGTAAGTATTTCTTCGGTACCTTTGCCAAGATAGTGTGAGCCACCAGGCACTATAAACTGAAGCAAGTTACTGTCATGGCACTTACTACTGTTTGTTCAGATTCTGTATTACCTTAAAGCACGTCATTGATAAGAGCTTTACTATGATCCAGTTTTGTTTGAGTCTGTGTCAGATCCAGGGAATAAAGTGTTAATTTTACAATAGCTGTAAATAACATTATCGACGATTCTCGCCACAGTGTTCTTGGTTAGCACGTGTGTTTAGAATTTTTAAGCTTTTTTTTAGTGATTGTTGATATTTTGTGACTTGTTATCATATAAGTGTGTTGTCATTGTGTTCGTAAACCGGTTTGTATTGTAATCGTCTTATTTTAATCTCTTTTATCCAAGATGGATAAAAATAACCCCCCGACATTTCAGTTCCTTCATCTCCTTTATTCACAAACCCACTATCGCAATTCGTGGATGTTGTCTGTAGTGTTACTGAGATAAATGTATCTCAATCCCAGAACAATCAATCTTCGGCAATAGATAAGGGTCTTTACATCGTCCACGTCTCCCGTATAGAGACCCAACCCAACTCAGGCACTACCTTACACCCAGTTAACTGTGGAAATTTTTTTATGAGCAACAACATTGCGAACATTGTTCGTGGTGGGGTTAATAGGGTAGGTAGAAATCGCGTATCTGTAGTTTGTTTCCCCTCAGGATGCTAACTGTTTCTTGGATAACACTCTGTTCACCAAGTACAGTTAAACTGCTTCTATCCCTACATTCAACATCACAAGGATGGGAGTAGTAACAGGTATTCCCTCTGATATTTCTGAAGATGAAGCAATTTCTTTTTGTCTGCACCCGCAGGATGTGGGAACATCCTTAAAGTTCGTCGAATTAGTAGGAAAGTGCAGAGAGATGGAGATAGTGAGTGGAAACCCACTGAAACTTGTGTGATCATGTTCGATGGACAAGTCTTCCCCAAAAGGATCTTCTGCTGTTACACGTCCCTTGCTGTTGAGCAATACATATTTCCCATCATTCAATGTCGCAAATGTTGTAGATTTGGTCATGTGGCTAATGTCTGTAGGTCAAAACCATGCTGCAGTAAATGTAGCCACAATCACCCAGGTGATGGTTGCAACATTTCTGAGGGTGAGGCCTTCTGTATTCTGTGTTCGGGTAATCACTACGCTAATAGCAGGTAATGCCCCGAGCGTGGTAGACAGAAAGCCATTAAGACTGTTATGGCTGAGAAATCCATTTCCTATGCTGAAGCTAGCAAATGCATCCCAATAGTTTCCTGCAACTATGCCAACATCACTAAAACTCCGATTTCTCAGTCTTATCGCAAGACAGTAACCCTAAAACCCAAGACCCATGTCCCTCTTACCCCGTCTTATGACAAAGCTGCTCATCAGCAGATAATTAATTCTCCCCAACCTTCTCAGCCTAGTGGCTGCGCTCTCAATTATAATAATGTCTATTCCAATAATAGTACTTGTTTTATTATACAGGGTGGCGATTAGGTTATCACATTAATTAAAGCCACGCATTCAGTACATGATTCTGGACCCTGCTGCGTTGAAATTTTTCGTCGGTTATTAAAAAAAAAATTTGCTGCTCCATACATTTTGACCTCGTAGGTAGGCAAAAATGTGTGGAGCAGCAAATTTTGTTTTTTAATAACAGACGAAAAATTTTAACGTAGCGGGGTCCAGAATCATGTACTGAATACGTGGTTTCAATTAATGTGATAACCTAATCGCCACCCTGTAGAACTACTTATAAAACTCATACCTATTGTTATTTCTTCTTCTACTTCTAATTCTCAATCACCGTCCAACGTTGCCGACCAACTTATAACTCTTCTCTCAGACATTAGAAATGGCGTCTCGCCAAGTATTCGTTCAGTGGAATGTGAGGAGCTTGTGGCATAAAAAGCACGATCTCATATTCCTTCTGAATAAGTTCAAGCATTGGCTTGTTCCATAGCTGAGACTTGCCTTACCCCAAGTCTTAGCTTCCATATGCCACATTTCAACACTGTCAGATGTGATAGATTAGACGGCTATGGAGGGTCGGCTCTCTTAGTCAACAACCGGGTCCCATTTTTGCCCTTTGCCTTGCCTTCACTTACAGGTGATATAAGCATTGCCGCAGGGAGAGTCGAGGGCATCACAGTGTTTTCTACTTATATTGCACATCCTCACCTTGATTTTTTAATAATTTTAAAAGATATTTTTTCTGATGTTCATTGTCCAATACTGGTCATGGGCGGCTTTAACTGCCATCACTATAGATAGAGATCTGAACGCTGTGATGCCTTTGGTGTGGCTCTAGTTGATGTTTTGCATGACTTAGATCTCTGCGTTCTAAACAACGGTTGCTCAACACGACGATCTCTTCCAGGGCAGCAAAAGAGTTGCGTAGACCTCACATTTGGTTTGGTCGAGTTAGCAGCATCTAGTAGTGATCACTACCCTATAGTTATATCTTTACTTAATAAGTCTTATCTAGAAAAAACTTCTTCTCCACTTTTGAAATATAACCTGTCCAAACAAGATTGGACAAAATTTATGTCATTATTGGAGGATAAAATTAATGTTCTTCCAAATTTAAATTCAAATTTATCATATCCTTCTGATCACTGCCATGCCAAGAGCTGTTATGACGGCTTTATATCAGCATCAGCCATCACCTCCAGTGCAGATAACTGCTTTCCATTCAGAAATAGTGCCACTAATAAAATCCCATCTCCCCCGTGGTGGGATCCAGAATGTACTTCAGCGATTAGGGATAGGGACGAGGCCGAGGTGCGTTATATAACACAGATATGAGCATGGAAAATCTGTTAGCATACTGTCAGCTTAATGCCAGAACCAAACGTTTTCTTCGCAAGAAGAAACGTGCGGGTTGGGTTAAGTTTTGCTCCTCCTTATCTCCCTCTACTCCAGTTTCAGTTGTCTGGAAGAATATCAATAGGTTTAGACGTGGGTGCTCCCCGTCAATCTCTTCACCATCGGTGAAAAATGTTCAGCTGTTTCCCTAGTGATCGCACTAGGGAAACAGCTCAACATTTTTTTGATAAAATAGCACCATCTTATGTTCCACTCTTCTCTGAATGTCAAAACCCTCACCTGAACAATGTAACAGAGGATCCTTTCGATGCGCCTTTGCTTTGGAGGAACTGAATGTGGTACTCAAACATGTTCGGGACTCAGCCCCTGGTATTGATGGGGTGCCATATTCTTTCATAACCCTTTCTGGCGAAAAGGGTAAAACCTACTTTTTAAATTTTTGTTATTGTCGTGGTTGGGTTCCAGATCAGTGGAAATTACAAATTATTATTCCTATATTGAAACCAGGTAAACATGCAGATGATCCGAATGGCCTTAGGCCAATTGCTTTATCTTCAGTCCTAGCCAAATTACTGGAACACTTTATTAAAAATCGCCTCGAGTGGACAGTCGAATCGAGAGACTTACTGCCGAATCACCAATTTGGTTACACACTTACACAACACAACTTAGCACAATGGAGTGTTAGTATTTCAGGTTCAGTCCAAATGCCTTCAAATCATCTCAGGTTGTATGAAGTCCTCTCCCGTTAACGCATTGCAGGTCGAATGTGCTGAACCTCCACTGGCCCTTAGACGGCAATATCTTGCTTCCCGTTTCCTGTCTAGGCTAATTTGTAGATCCTCCCATCCTCTTATAGGAAGATTAAAAGAGTTAGATGGCCTATCAGAAGCTCAAATTACTAGAGAAATAGAGAAATTCCCTTAATCCTTAAATCCTTTCGACAAATTCTTTTAGTATGTCCGATCATCCAATATCCCAGATTACCCCTTTTTAATTTTGCTTATACTCAAAAAAATTCTTTAATATTGGTATATCCAAAAAATCTCCGTCAGCTAATTTAGCTTTCAATGCGGTGGTGGGCGAGCGATGTGATGATTTTCAATTATTTTTTACGGATGCTTCGAAATTAACCGACCTTAGTCACACTGGCGCTGCGGTCTATTACCAAAGGTCCAGAATTATATTACAATTTAAATGCCCTAAGGAGTCTTCTGTATTCACTGGTGAGTGTGTGGCTAAATTGGAAGCTTCTCTTTTTATATAATCACACCACAATATTGGGAAAGCAGTTATTTTTCCAGATTCCCTTAGCTGTTTGCAAGCTTTAGTCCAAAATCCCTTTAAGATTAAATTACACAGTTCTCTTATCTTATTTTATTATCATTGCAAACTATAGTTTTGTATAAATTAGAAGCATCTTTTCAATTTTGTAAATGTGAGTACCATGGAGCGGTTTTATGTTATGATGTAGGTATATTGACTTGAAAGAGTATGGCAGTTGAGAGTATGTCATGCTCACTTAAATGTCTCGCTGATGGTGGTGCGTGTGTGATCATTCG
Source organism: Fissipunctia ypsillon (assembly GCA_947568875.1). NCBI lineage: Eukaryota > Metazoa > Arthropoda > Insecta > Lepidoptera > Noctuidae > Fissipunctia > Fissipunctia ypsillon. The sequence continues at coordinate 21,624,438 of OX387643.1, read as the reverse complement.
GTTCCCTACAAAATGGTTGAGCTGGATGGTGCTGATCCACGCGTCATGTTCGTGAACGGGCGCCGTCAGTGGAGACTGGTCATCTCTTAGCTGCCAGGGCTTATTTTTAATCTTATATTTTGAATTGTTTTTAATTATCTATTTTTTACATTGTTCTCACATATAGAAGCAACAAGAACAATGTACCCAGGATTTTGTAACAATTTTGATTTAAAAGAGTGTCCATGGCCATTCTTCTCCATAGAGATCTACGTTTTGGAATGGGCGACTAGCTTCAATTTTCTGACTAACTGACTGACTCTTTAACAATTCAAAAGTGCCTGTAATTGGTTTAATTGAAATAAATGCTTTGAGTTTGAGTTAAAAATTTAAAAATCTTTATTGTCCTGCGTTAGTAATCAAAAGGATGTTCAGTTGGTTTGGATTCCTAGCCATTGTGGCATTAAAGGTACCTAACGAGTGTGTTGATGTTCTGGCTAAAGATGCTTGTTCGTCTTTATCGTCAGATCTCACGCACAATTCCTATCAGGGTTACGACCTATTGTCCCTTCCAAAACTGAATCTGCAATGTTCCTGGCAGGAGCAGTGGGATTTGTCCAGCAAGAAGAAAGCCAGTTTTTTTCTATGCAGTGCAACCGACCATAAAACCAAAACCTTGGTTCTTTGGTCACAAAAAAGTATCCAAAACAGTTACATCTGTTCTTTGTAGGATCCGCTTAGGTTTTTGCTGCACTCCCGTCTTTCTACACAAAATCCATATTCGTGACTCCTCCCTCTGCGAGTGTGGATTGGAGGAGGCTACCCTGGACCACATAGTTTTTAAATGCTCCAATAACATCCCTTCTCTAGATCTATATAGTCGTCTTCCTAAACTTAAAATCCCTCTTCCGATTAATTTCGTCTCCCTCCCTCCCTCTTAACATACTCTTCTCCAGAACTCCTTGTGCCGCTAATGATTCATCCGCCACAATAATATAAAATTATGATCTGTTTCCTTAAATATTCTGTCTGTGTGGGTGTGGTATACGTATATTATTAAGGGCTGATTTTCCAATCGTCAGATAACTTTTATCTGGGGAGTAAGTTTGACGTTTTGACAGCTTTTGTATAGAAAATGTGTCAAACCGCCATATTTATTCCTCAGATAAAATTTATCTGACGATTGAAAAATCAGCCCTTAGTGTTCTAACAATTTATAATATTTTATATGTATTTTTATCTTTTCGTACTAACCTCACAAGATCCACATTAAGATCAACTGTGTCGTCGTAGACTTTTTAATAATATTTTTTTTTTTCTACAACAATGCACACTTGATTTCCATTTCACTTTAGACATTGGCAGAATGGTCGCCATCGGCTTTGCTTGCCATAAGAAGAAATAGAATAGAATAGAACATTATCAACTTTGACTGGGAGTTGATGTAATGGGGCACAATATTTCGATGACTCTGACTGTAATGGAACTTATAAAAATTATAAAATTACACTATGCTACTCATTATTAGTTCTAGTTACACACTTCTTACCATAGTATAAAACAAAAGGATACTACTAACCTCAAGCTAGGCAAAATTAATGAAGGTTAAAAAGGAACCGCAAGAAACTCACAATTTTTTTATATCTGTTTGTAGATGCTTTGTTCCGTGGATACCAGATGGCTGCAGCTTACTCCAAATGATGACCTTATTTACACACACTTTAAGCAAGACTTCCCCGACATGGTTGTCTCTTATGTCAATGAAAATGAAATAAAGAACAGCGTGAACAAAGCAAAATGGAGAATATTTTGCGAAAAATTTAAAAACATTGTGGAAGACTATAGTTTCGGCACTCTTATGAGAGCAGACACTAAAGGAGATTACTCAGAACTGAATACAATGCTTGTTCCTAGAGTTCAGTTCTATGCCATAGAAATAGCAAGGAACAGAGAGAACCTAAATAATGAAGTGAAGAAACGATACAAGTGTACGGCGAAACCTACCATAGAGGCTCAGGAACACACCAAGATTGCCGCTTAGGAACTATTTGCACCAGAAACAGGCTAGTTTTGACAAGGAAAGTTTGTTTTTAAACAGTTTGAAAATGGATTAGGCAGCAATATCAAACTGCCAAGTTAGAAGTGATGAAAATTAATATTAATGCCTATTTGTGTAGGAATCGAAGACTTGTGATATTTATGCATTAATTGAAGTAAAATTATTTGTATATTTTTAATAATAATGGCAATAAAATGTGAAGGAATGTCTTTATAAAATTACATTACATTTTAATGAAGAACATTATGCATTTCTATACCTGAATGTTTCTGTTTTTACTATAAATAATAAAATGTTGATAATTCATAGCAGCTTCATGATAATATTATGTAATTTAGTGGTAAAATTAATTTAAAACGTAAACAATTCTGTTCCCTTACTTGTTAAATTAAAGTACCTACTCATAAGACTCTTCTTGTGTAAACTAGCCTAATTTTTAAAAAACCTAAGCATTCTCAATTAATGATCATATTACATTTAGTATGTACTCTCAATAATTTCATTATACATAGGTACATAAATACTGGCCAAATAGATTTGTATTAGGCCCTAGCCACCGTCCCAAAAGTGACTGTAAAATGATATTTGTACTCAATATTGCCAGCTTCTCAATTTAAACAATACGCGTAGAATAACATAATCAGCAGTACTATTACAAGCATATTTAGTTTTAAATATTTTTACAAAAACAATTTTATAAGGCGGGCATTTCAGTTCATATTGAAAGTTGCTTTTGTGAAAATGTACCCCTACCGCTTAGTAAGTTGTGATTGTCTTAATTGAAAAATGAATGAGGTGCTCTAATGCTCATACATTTTTTATATTAAAATTTATATTATCATAAAACGAAGTTTCCATTTGCACCCAGCTATGGTGGGATTAGTCAACCGCATATCACACCTTGGTAGTAACAGTGCACTAGAACTACGAAAACCTTCTGTTACAAAGATACTGACGATGTAAAATGGTTACCATTGACGTGAAGTGGAGCTTGTTGATCCGTAATTGCAACTTACGCCACTATTCGTTAGGGCTCCTTGCTTTACAGCCACTGCCAGAAGGACGGTCGGGGTTTTGTCTTAGCTAAAAACTTAATTTTAATTATATTTATTTATTTGGTACAACAACTGCAATACATGCAAACCATTTATAACACTGGTCGGGACGATAATATCCTGCTGCCTGTATTTTGGTGTTCTATGCATTATTATAGCTACTACATAGGTCAAGTGCATTCTAACAGTCTCAACGAGAGGCGATACGTTCGCCAGTCAGTTTCATAACACCACGCCTGTGTTCCCCAAAGGGTTGGGCAGAGGTGTACCTATAGTACACCCACATTTCGCCATTTATGTTTTACTAGCTGTTGCCTGCGGCTTCGCCCGCGTGTATGTCAATACCTCCTTAGTTGAATCGAATTTTGTTCACAATCTCATAGGTTTTTTTTTTGTGCGGAACCCTAATACTTTTTCTAAAATAAAAGTCGTTGTTACTCCTTATAACATGAGCTATCTTCCAGTGAAAGACTCGTCTAAATCAGTCCAGCCGTTTCGGAGATTAGTCGGAACAAACAGACAGACAGACAAAAAAATTAAAAATTGTTTTCTTCTTGTTACAAGTACCGCACTTTCTGCATTTAGTAAAAAGCTGTCGCCCGCCAATTTTATTTATTTGTACCTATAGGTACAAATAAATAATCCATTCCATAGTAGTCCATTTGAGTATGCCGAAAGAGTACATCAAAACTAGCATTACCCAACCGTTGAAGGCACGCACCTCGTTTCCGCCTGATAAAAGACTATTAAATACTTTGTACAGGCGGCCAAGGAAGCGCTCCTTCAACGATTGCTTCATGTCAGTAACATTGATGCCCAACGCTTCCGACATACCCAAATACTTGTAGGTTTTGTTTCAGGAGAGGAAGCTTATATTATTATTATTATTATAATATTGACGTCCGTCAATAGTACCTCATTTGAATCGGATTTTGTTCACAATTTCATGGGTTTTTTTTTTGCGCGGAACTCTAATTATTTTTCTAAATAAAAGTAGCATAAGTTATTCCTTTTAACATCAGCTATCTGTCAGTGAAAGTCCCGTCAAAATCGGTCCAGCAGCCGTTTCGGAGATTAGCCGGAACAAACAGACGACAAAAATGTTAAAAATAGTTGTTTTGTTTTAAATGTACCATATATACTTTCTTTTAGTAAAAAAGCTGTTATTTTGATATTACAAACGGACACTTCAGTTGTATTTATTTGTATAGATAATAGTCCCATGTAATGGGGCGAGCGAGCCTATTGCCAAAATCCAGACTCCGGGCTGCTACTGGGAAATTCCAGATGGTTAAACCTAATAACATTTTGCCCGACCTGGGAATCGAGCCCAGAACCTCATACTCAGCAGTAGCGCTTGCGACCACTTGACCAACGAAGCACCAGCCAGTTAGCCCACGTTCGTACGGCCTGCGGACGCGTAAAAATCGCGTGCCGTACTAGGAATCATCGATAACTAATATAATATTAGTGATCGATGCAAGGAATGGAACAAATACATAGAAAGCAGTACATCTGTTCACACTCCCATATCTTTCTTGCCTTTATTGGCCGGCTTGAGTGGAGATTCACACGAGCAAAAGTGCTCGGAGGAAGTAAGTATTCCAGTAAGATGCTGGTAGGGATCTTGACCGTACTTCCGGGATTGTCCTGATAGCCGTGGATACCTCTCCACTCCTCATAAGCACCTCATGCAGGGCATGTGGCCCCCTTGTCGCTATGACACTATGTGCTAGCGACCTTTTTCGGGGGCCCATTATTGAATGTGCATGTCACCCTCTGCCATTTCATCTGTGTATTGTATATAAAACTTGGCCAGGCAGGGGCCAGTCTTTTCATAGTTCTAGGTCCACAGCCACCCAAACCTAAATCCCAATATGTTTTGTTTCCATGTTCTGCAATAGTCCTGCACTAACGTGGGTGTCCTTGGGTGTACTTGCATAGTGCATACAGGGATACTCGTCGGTTGGTACCTCCTCATCATTTCAAATTGTGTAGGGGGCCTCTGTGAGTTGGCTTCGGCCCCTCGTACGCCTTCCAAAGGTCCGGGACCCCAGGGTCCCGAGATATGTCAGACATTTTAATATAGGTAATAATAGTAACCCCACCGCCGTATCTCTACGTTGATATCGTGGTGGGTGCGCGCTCCGAACTCTAGGTCTGTACGGCTCTACCGGTAGAGTTTACTTTGCCGAAACAGATCTAGGGTGAGGAGACAGACCAAGAGATACATGAACTCGCAGGGCAGCATTGTGGCGAGCTGTTGGGCAGTAGCGACCCCACGGACCCTATCTCCCGGGAGAAGTCTTGTTCCTCATCTCTGGCTTGCCTTGCCAGCTCGCCACATGCTGCTCAGCGGGTTTATGTATATCTCTTGGCCTGGCTCCTCACCATGGACCTGTGCTGTTATTGCTCCCCTGTATACGGGCCAGCAGGCTGCTTTTTTGCGCATAATGGCCTGGAAATCATCAGTGCGCGCTTCAGCAAACATTCCAGACGCGCTGCACCGCCACGGTGCAGCCGGCTCTATTAAATTTAATAACTCGTCAAATGTGTGCATCGACATTCTTAAAATAACTAAAAAAAAATCAGGATATTGTCTTAAACCATCACAGAGCGTTACAAATTGGCCTTTAAAATAACGATTAAATTTTTTTCTCCCTTTTTGTCGTCTCCTGGCCTCACAATATACTTACCACTAATAATTTTCGGAACGGAACTTTCATAACGTGATGTCGGGGTTGCAGCTCAAGACAAGGCTGGTGCTATTGCTCAACACAATAAATCATAAGTCTGTGCCTGTCGCCACCTAAGATGATTTTAGGGGTCATGACCCCTAGGACCGCGTCCTTGTGTTCAAACGAACGTTTGCTGAACAGCGTAGGAACCCTACCTACATGTATAGGTACGTAGGTTGTTAAGCACGTCTCTGCCACTACTCTTTCGCTCATAAGGATTATACTCGCTTCCACTGAAACTCAGCTGAAGGCCAGATTGAAACTGCGGTAATGATGCGCTGGTACGGTCAGCTTCGTCGACTAGTACTTCATTCTTCGAGCACAATATTAAAAAAAATAAACAAAATAAATTCAGAAAATACAAACGAGCTATTATTTGATAAAAATAATGCTGAAGTAGTGTAGCGTTTTGGGTTTATTTAAATCTTCTGTAAAAGTAAGTAAGTGTTCTGTTTATCTCTTCTGCTGCTCACCGTACTTACTGTAGTTTTTGCATGACGTACCACATATTCCTTTCGGACTGTTGGTGGTAACACCAGGGGGCCAACCACCACCTCTTAAAGCAGTTTAATATTACTTCAGTATGAGAAAGAGATGGGGCTATACAGGACGTCTAGCTCCATCTCTTTCCCACACTCAAGTATGATTAGAATAATACTGCTTTAAAGAGGTGGTGGTCTAGGTTCAGTTATCAGCGGCGATTATCAATAATAAAGGCGGTGGAAATCGGGTAACTACCCAAGTAGCATTTTGTTCTCTTTAATAGTTCACTGGTGAACTCTAAACATTAACATTGGCCACACGTGGTTCATTAACTGTATTAAAGTGAACAAATTCACTTATACCTGTATAAGGCATGTATAGGAGTGTAAAATTACCCTATTAAGTAACAATTGGGTTTATAATAGAATTCCATTAATCTTTAAGTCAGCTTTCATTTTAAAAGCTGAACAAGAGCAGTTTAAGAGGCAAAAAATACGGCTCGGGCTATTTAAAGGTCCACATGTACGGTGTTATATTGCTGGCATTTCAATACAACACATGTGAACATTAATGTAGCCAAAAGCATTAATATAGAACCTTTTGTGGAGCGTTATTCAGCTTGTTGCTGTAAGCGAGTCTAGTTTGTGATATATATATATATATATATTTTTTGTTCAACCTATGTTGTCCCACTGCTGGGCAAAGGTCTCCCCCATACTTTTCCAATTTTCTTTGTGCTGTACCTTTTCCGTCAAATCAGTAAGGTACGAGTCCAAATCATCACGCCAGCGTTTTTTTAGGCCTGCCTCGGTGACGACGCCCGTCTTCAGGCACCCACTTTGTAACGATCCTGGCCCATCTGTCTTGTGTGTGTGTGATATATTAATCAGCCTTTATATTATTCTGTAAAAGAGCGTTAAATGAGTTCACATGTACGTGTAAGGTATATTACACGCACTACTTAATATCTCGTGACACTGACAGCTGTTTATTTGTTCACGAGTACTACGACGTGTACACGAGTAAATTGACGTTATAATGGTACACAATGTGGACCTGTCTAGAGTTCACGACATTATATGGGTACACATGTGATACGTTCAAGAGACACAAGTTCACAACATTAATTGGAAGTTACCACCATTTTGTTCACGATACCTACTTAACCTATAATATTTCTAAATTATTTATGACTTTATCACATACTACGGAGTTTTCGTGATTTTGTGGTTCAAATACAGGTGTGTTCAAATACAAAGCCATAGAATGATTTTGATGGCATTAAACACTACAAATAATAATATGAAAAACTGCTTTGTTCGTTTCTGCTTATTTAGAAATATTTTTTTAAAATAAAAAGGCATTATTCATGAGGCGCGTGAAAATTTTGACTTTAAATATGTACCTACTTATATACCTACTTTACAATAAATTTACAAAACCCACAATTATAAATAATAAATACAGAATACTTGACAGTAGGTAGGTAGGTAATTAATAAAATCACAAAAAATGGTACCTAGACATTCACGAGCACATATGTTTTGCGCGTATTCTTATTAAAAATAAATGTTTATTACAAAATGTGATACTCAAGTGATAATTAGGAGAAAACAAGGCCACTAATAGTTTGTACCTACACTTGTGAGCGTAAATTAGGTACTACAGATGCTAGTATAATTGTTCAATCGCTACTTCTTATTACTCTCTTGTATGTATGAAAAACCACAAGGAATCTTGTATAGTCTCACATATCAGCCTTTAAGACCACTGTTCTCTCTTAAACTGCCATTTAATTAATTGCTACTGTGTACCTTTCATGACCTTAATTAAATCATAACATTTACGCCAAGGGATCCTATAAAAAGGATATGCCAACATATTTGTATATGATTTTACCCAGGCACCTACCGATTTTGTAGGTTATACTAATAATTATAATAGCATGATTTTGTAGTGTAGGTACCACATTCAGCGCGGCTAACGCGGATGCAATTAGGTACCTATAGCAAGTCCATAAATACGTCGTCAATGGATGTGTCGCTATTTTAGGTTAATATGTATTATATTTTTGAATTTTGATGTTTACCTCAAAATTCAAAAATATAATACATATTAATCATATTAATATTAATGGATTTTAATCCTGCTGCCGATTCTCTTGTACACCGAACTAAACTATCACTAAAATTCCTTACTTTTGCCTCTGCAAAAAATCACTTAACTTAAAAATAATTTTGACAGAACTAAAATCGAATTTGACAATCGCGACTCCACGTGGTAAGATTACTCTAAGGTGGTGGTACTTGTTTGCCCTACCCCGTGATTGTTTTTGAGCCGGAGACGCGCAGGGGGCAGGATTTTAATTTTTGTATCGAAAATATGAAAAATTATATTACCAACATGTTGACTAGGGGTTTACGGGCCTTGTATAGGGCGTCGAAATTTTCATTATGTTTGCGATAAGACGTACCGTTTTCGAGATATCAGCAAAAGAAAAGACACTACTGTTTTTGCACCAGAAGTCGAGGTGTTGGTGTGAATTTCAGTTCATGGCAACTAATTTTATTCCACACCTTTTTAATCGCGATTAAAAATAGTCAGATTTAGTTAGAAAATCTAAATTTTAGGTGAAAAATGTCAAATTCAGAATAGCAAAATTACCATTATCACTAAATTATTATCTCAATGGCATCTGTGCTGTCAAACTAAAATATAGATAAGTTGTGTCACTTTAATCAATTCCAGAATGGGAAATCGTCGTTTAACAGGAATAAACTAAATTTTGGTGGTTTTTAGTCTAGTTCAGACGCATTTGTGCAAAATATAATTTTTATTATTGAGTATATCTGCGGCATAATTTAAGTGAATAATTAATTGTTATAAGACTTACTCAAAAGTACCAACTAATTAATCATTCATTCACACCTAGTTTATATTTGGCAGCCCTAGTAGCATGTTTTGATTTGCACCCGGTAGGCGGGTGCTGGGCATGGTCACAGGTCATTTATATGTACGACTCGGGAGCAGTTGTGGGCACACGAACGAATTGTCGTTCGACCCCCGAGTGCTGGGCCTGAAAGTGTTAAGGCTGAATAATTTGTGCCCAAACCGGGGGTATAAGGGCTGTATAGTGCTCATAAACAGGTTACTTAGATAGCTTGAAGAAAAACCGTGTCCCATGAGCCCATTAGTCAAACAATATTGAACCCCCAGTGCTACTAGGGTAATCTGCCCTTCAGAGATTGATAAATAGTGAGTGGTTGTGGTACCAATAATCGCGACCATTTTTCACTGAGAAGGGTAGACTAAACGTGTTATAAAATAAATAAAAAACAATGTAGGAGTTTCACTTTTTTAATTGTCTTAAAATCTATATTTACGAGGTCTCCATGGCGGTGGCAGTTTCCTCCGTGTACTTGCCCTTGTCTTTTCCGAGGGCTGCCAGCCTTCCCTTTGCTCTGCGGTCAAGGATGGACTTACGGTCCTTGTTCATCTTTAGCTTGACGATCACGCACTGTAGAACGAAATAAGAAAATGTTAGAACAGTGATAAAGCAGACCTAACTGGTTAAGGCAAGTCGGGGATCAGAGCCATGGAAGTGTATCAGCAGTACCTGTGCCCCTGCCATACACCGCAAAGCTTCAGTATGACACAAAGGCACAGTCTCAGGAACAGTAATATCATCATTTCAGATGTACTTTTATTGATGTCTTTTTAATGGAAAGTTCTTAGTTGCAATGGTTGTAAATAATGTAACTGTTTCTGTGGTTTGATTAAGAAACTACTTTAGAAGCTCGATTTGTTTTTGTAGACTAAAAAGTAGTCTAATTGTCATCAAATTGTACAAGATAACTAATTCCATGTATATATACTACAATTAGTGTGGAGTATGTTTCTTTTATGATTTCCTAATGCATACAATATTTATTATTTGAGGTGTTCCAATATGTGAATACATGTCTAGACAGAAGCTTCGACTGAAGAAAACATTATTTTTATTAGAACAATAGAATGCTTGCTTCAGTAGAATTACTAAATTTCAAACAAGTGTACATAACATCCATAATTTCATACAGTATTGAGGGTATTTTGGGAAAGTTAAACGAAATGTATACCTTTGAAGGGTGGATGCCGACATATGCGCTGGCGCCATTAGCCTTCTCCCTCTGGATCCTCTCAATGTAGACAACAAACTTCTTACGGTACACCTGCACTACTTTGCCAACCTGCTGGCCTTTGTAGTGTCCACGGACAACCTAAAACACAGTGAAAATTGGTCAGTATCGTGTTAATAATTGTAAAAACTTTAAAAAGTTGTTTAATATTCCTAAATGAGAGCTTTTGAGAAGTATATGTGGCGTTTTTTTTTTATAAAGTTGTTGTTTGATAAAGTTAATATATGATGTTGGTTAATGTGCTTGGTTGACAGCCTCATCTGTAAGCACCAGAATTAACTTACTTTAGGGACAGCTTACTCTCAAAATGCAAGAGAAGTGAGGTTTTATAAGGTTAAGTTATGTAGGGAGTAATATTAAAATAGATTAGACTTTAGATGATCTTTGCTTAGCAAGTGTATGAAACAGCTCACTGTCACAGAAAAAGCTATCACAAAAATTATAACATTCCTTGTGCTTCTAAAATAAGACATTGTAAATGCTAACACCTGTATTTAGAAGATATCAGTGCACGTTATTATTTAACCTCATGAAAAGAGCATGGCGTGCATCATATTCAAGTTAGGTATGGTGTGTTACCCTTACCACAAACCTTCATGAATGTAGTGCAAAAAAATCAGAGCCTTAGTTCCACCATGGCACAGACTAGCCAACCGTGCCGAAGACTCATATGAGAAAACCTCAAATTCGTCGGGAGCATGGCAGCAATCGTCCGTAGTCTAAGAATGGTTTATTCATCATCATATTGATTTGCACATACAAACATAACCTATAAATCGAATACAAGTTGATACATTGAGTTTGGCGGTAGCTTACCTGAACTTCATCATCTTTGCGGATTGGCATCGACTTTACGTTGAACTTCTGTCTCAACTCCTTGGACAGAGGTGCGGACATAAGCACTCGCCTAATATGTGAAGGCGCGCTGAAGTGCCTCTTCCTATTTTTCCTCCTCGAGGATGTGACGAGCTTATTGTACTTCATTCTGTCGCTCTTCGCTGAAAACCCAAAATACCACGTTTTACTTCACAGGCGAAATGTTTAGGTTACTGTTTCCTGCGTGCTAAGCGTCAAGTTGTCGCGGCGATTATTTCGATTAACAATATTAACTAAATAGAAAATATCCATCGTTTGGGATGGAGAATATAATATAAATGAAAAATATAACAATTTTAGTAACAGAAATAGGAACAAATACAAGATTTTCACGGATATAACAACGTACCCTGATCAACTCGGGCTAAGAACCGAAATAAAAGGACATTATACTAGTGTTGCCAATTTAAGAAACAAAATTTACTGTCAAAACTATGCAGTAATAAAGCATGGCAATAAATTAAAATGTTCTTGATTGAATACTGCTGTTAGAAGTAACTAAAAAAAGAATATCACAAATAAAACTATAAATTACAGCCAAATCAATCGTAAATGTGATTTTAAATTACATTGAACATCAGAATTAATAATTACTTGGCTACTATACTTTAAAGTAAAGCCTACGATGTTTTTTTTACGCAGAAGTAACTAATTTACACTCCTACCAGCTTATCAGTGAAATGGCGAAAATTGGAACTACGGTCGTCATGTTGAAATGTCATTCGATTGTCAGTGTATGTACACTACATTCGGGTTCTCTGGTTGTTTTGTCGTGATAATGCTGAATTTATAAAGTTAAATATGCCGAAAGCTATTAAAAGTGATGATCGAAACATTATTCTAAAGGTTAAAACCTTTTTTGAAGAAGAAGCTCGGGCGGGGTCTCCGATCAAATATATTTACAAACCAATTTCGGCAGCGACAGGTAAGTGTTGTCAACTTTCTTGTTATAAATTACCCGATAATTATTTAAGTCCACGAAATATTCGTTTCTATTCTTGCTGCAGGTTAGCGTAACGGTAACGTACATCTAATAGGTAACCAGCTAAGTGAGTGAGCAAACTAACCTGCCAGATTTCAAATTTCTACTAACATTTATTTTATTATCTTAAATTTCAGGTGTGAGTTAAGGACTAATTTCAAAAATAGTTAAGGAAGGGCACGCAGCAGAAGAAACTGGTACAAAAATTCGGACACCAGGCAAGGAGAGAAAACGTAAATGTGGATTTGTGCATGTTGATGATTTTGACATGGGAGTTATACGGAGGAAAGTACATGAATTTTATTCTGCTAAAAAAGAGGTCCCTACTGTTAAAAAGCTTCTAGAGGTCGTAAAGACAGAAATAAATTACACAGGACAGCGAGAGAGTCTGCGAAAGCTGCTTCACAAGGCGGGATTTCGTTTTAAAAATCTCAATCCAATCGGAATGTTCTTATGGAGCGTAATGAAATATCAGCTTAGAGAGCTAAGTACTTGCATGCAGTGGATAAAAATAATAAATCTCCCCAGCCCCGGCCCATAATTTATTTAGATGAGACCTATATTCACTCTTCGCATACATCGGGTAAATGTTGGCAAGGAGAGGGTGAAGACGGAGTTTTGGAGCCTGTATCGAAAGGACAAAGATATATTATTGTTCATGCGGGAGGAGATACTGGATTTGTTACAAATGCACTACATGTGTTTAATCAAACACAAAAAGTGGTGATTATCATGACGAGATGAATAGTACATACCAACTTTAGAAAGTGGGTTATTGAAAAACTTGTGCCTAATTTACGAGAGCCATCCATAATAGTGATGGATAATGCTCCTTATCACCGTATTATGCTCCTTATCACCGTATTTGTGTGAATAAAGTCCCAAATACGAAATCCTTAAAAAAGATATGCAATTATGGTTGACCCAAAATAAAATTGACTACGGAGAGAATTTGACTAAACCTCAGCTTTTAGAAATAATTAAGAGAAACAAGCCTGAACCTGTATACGAGATTGAAAAATTTTTAGGAGACAATAGACACAAATGCTTATATTTACCTCCCTATCACTGTGATCTCAATCCCATTGAACTCATATGGAGCACAATGAAAAGAAAAGTTGCTGACGTAAATATTGAGCACAAAAATGTTGAAATTCCCCGCCTAGTTAGAGAAGCCTTTGACGCTATTACAGTTCATGAGTGGGCACAGCATTGTAAACACGTTCGCAGGTTAGAAGGAGAATACTTAAAACATGATTTGTATTTGGATAAACATTTTATTATAGAAGTGGTAAGTGACACTGAAACCAAAAGCGATAGTGATAACGATGATAGTGGTACGGAAATAAGTGGAGTATGGCCTCACAACCAGGATGAAGTTGTGTATGCAGGTTCATCTAAAGATCACAATTACTGTAAACCTGGTTTTCAATAAATCATTGTAAAGCAATTAGTTTTTTTTATTACACTACACTACCACTAGGTACCACTGCTAATTATAATTAGTCAAATCTGGTGTTAGGGGTTAGGTATGGTCATAACTAAATGCTAGACATCCAGGTACCTCTTGCAAGGTAGGTACCTACTTCGCATTAAATGAAAGTTGTATCCCCCCCCGTGGAATATTTTATCTGCTGAATTTCCACTTCATTGGATTACTTTTTAGATAAAGCCATTGTTTATTGCTGAGAGACTAAACTGTTAGCGTACTTACGTAACTGTAAATTATCAAATTCTTTTAATTTGTTTTATTATTTTTATATAGGTATCATTGTTTATAATTTGTAAAAACTGTAATTCTTATTAAACGATTATGTCTAATGTGAAATTCCCTTCTTGAAAACTTACTCAATTTTGGGCACCTTATATTAATTAGCAACACTGAATCGACGGTGCCGTCCTCTTTCAGTTCACAGATAAGTTGGTAGGACTGTAGAGATAAGAGCTCTCGTCAGAGAGTAGTATATTCTTTGGATAAGAGTAATCCTGAAGATTTCTTTGCGTTGACCATAGTCTGTGGCGTTGATGTTGCAGTGTTAGGGTGGGGCACCTTTGCATTATGACGTATTCTTGGCCGAACGCCTGCCCCATACGTACACAAAATGGAGCTTATGGAGCAAATCTTTTTGCAGCCACAGCCACAAAACAACACAGCAGCAAAAATGTATGAATGTGAAAAATGGAATTTGAATTTTTAACACGCTTTTTTATTAGCTTCACTTGTAACTAACTAACTAAACAATGTAAGAACATCTTGGAAGTCAATTTTAACCTACTTAAAATTGTCGTATCAAAATGAAACTTTGTATGTTTATATAGTTCGGAGGACAATACTATAATTTGGTATCTTGGAGCTGATCTGATAATGGAGCCAGGAGTTGGATAGTGAAACTCTTTAATGGCTACTAGTAAACCCCTCGAGATTGGGCTCATTTGATTCGTTTTGACGAGTCCAATAAATTGGGCTTGGTAACGAGGGTCCGATGATGGGGCCAGGAGGTGGAAGTGGAACTCTTCAGTGGCTACTAGTAAACCCCTCGCGTTTGGGCTTATAACATTCGTTTTGACGAGTCCAATAGATTGGACTTGGTAACGAGGGTCGGATCATCATCCAGCCAGGAGCCAGAAGGTGGATAGTATAATTCTTTAGTCGCTACTAGTAAACTCCTCGAGTTTGGGCTCATATGATTCGTTTTAATGAATCCACTAAATTGCACTTGGTGTTGAGGGTTTGGATGATGGAGCCAGGAGATGGGTAGCGGAACTCTTTAGTGGCTACTTTAAACCGGTCAAGTCATAACTTCGTTGACTTTAGGCTTAGGTATTAACTAAATGAAGATTAAACTAGACTAAAAAGTAAAAATATGTAGTTTAAAAAAAACTAAAAACACGTTTTTATCACGCACTAAAAATGATAAAATATTCAAATTGAGTTGTATTAGTTAAGATTATATAAGTACCTATGCAGCTTGTCACTTCTTTTATATCTCTCATAAAGCGTGGAGCGTTTTTTAGTTGTGCGTACTTTTAATTAATTTAAACAAACCGAGAGGTGCTCACATCGTGCCTAGAAGTGCCTTAGTCTTTTGAGGGTGAGGCACTAACTCGTAGCCACCAAAATGTTAAAAATGATTAAAAATAGAAAAATAAACTGAATCATATCCTACTAGTCCTATCCTACTAGTCCTATCCTACTAATATTTAAATGCGAAAGTTTGCGAGGAAGGATGGATGGATGGATTAGTCCGATCAACGGGGCTTATGTAACCCGAAAAATTCCCCCGGCTATGAAATTTGGCATGTGATGAAGTTAGGTGATGCAGGATAATCCAACAAATTTTGTTACGAGAAGCTAAGAATTTTTACCTAAATATAAAAATCGCTTATAACTGTGAATATTTCCTCAGACCGAAATACTTTATGTAGGTATACGTACGTATGTACTAGTTAGAATAAGTATATAAAGGAATCCAACATTTTTTGGATTTCAGAGATGCCCCAAATATAACTTTTCACATTTTGCCCTATAACTTCTACTGGAAAATTGGTCTATTAATTCTTATTTTTAATGTGTTTTATATCCTTAAATACATAACTTTGTTTACTTATCCAAAAGATTTTCCTTATTAAACATATTTTTTTTTATTTTTGCATGACTGCGTAATGTGAAAAATAAGTCCGTCAATTTTTATACCTGTATTATTATGATTTTATTTTAGAACAGATTTATCAATTTATCAGTTCATTTATTATTTTAGGATATGGTCGCTGATTTATGCTGGAGCATAAGGGTAAACCTTCACTTGACCGCTCGGAGCTGCCACGCACTTTTGGGGTAGTGTAAGCGAGTTTGCTAGCCACCGTCATTACAAATAATTTTTATCTTAATATATGCACAACGTACAACGGCGTTTAGAAATTCGCTTGATATTTAAAATTAATATTTATTACGCAGGGATATTAATTCCTAATTAATGTAATATACACAAATCTTAAATATAATATATAATCTAACACTGAAAATATGTATCATGTGCAAGTATATGAACCGCGATGAACCTGGTGACTTTTGCAGACTATTTGTTTAACAACTTGGATGCTCGTGTTTTAATTGATACCATATATGCTGATTTCAAGAAAGCCTTTGACAAGGTTGACCATGAACTGCTTTTGCAGAAAATTGCGTTTAATGGGATACGTGGGGACCTTTTAAGATGGTTCTATTCATATGTTTGCAATAGAACACAGAGAGTTGTAATAAATGGTGTCTGCTCTGCCACTGTAGATGTTACTTCCGGAGTACCGCAGGGTGCTATCCTGGGACCTCTCTTATTCATTTTATTTATCAATGACGTCGATGCATGTTTTAAAAATTAAAAATTGCTGTTGTACGCTGACGACATTAAAATATTTAGGTCTTTTAAAAGTCACCGTGATTGCTCTCTCTTACATGAAGATTTAGATGCGTTCTCGGCATACTGTACACGTAATAAACTTCAACTTAATGTATCCAAGTGTCACGTCATTAATTTTACCAAAAATAAAAATATTATCCTATATCCCTACACCTTAAAAAATTAAAACCTAAAAAGAGAAACCCTGGTCCGTGATCTTGAAATTCTGTTGGACGACAAACTCCATTTAGATTCCCATATTAACAAAATTGTTAATAATGCCTTCCGTATGTTCGGTTTTATTATGACAGTGGCTACAGTATTTACCCGATCTTCTACCTATTTGTATCTTTATAAATCTTTGGTTCGCTCTCAGCTAGAATATGCGGTTTCGGTATGGAATCCCCACCATGGTAAATATTCTGATATGATCGAAAAAGTGCAAAGAAAATTTTTGAAGGCCATGGATTTTCGTTACTATTACTTATGCATCCTACAATGACCTATTGAAGAAAATATAACCTGCAAAGTTTAAAGTCTAGACGAATTATGTTGGAAACGATGTTCTTGTGTGATCTGTGCCATACCTATGATTGTATCGATATTCGCAACAAAATTGGCTATGTAGTGCCCAGAACAACGATATGCCGTGGGGTGCGCACAAAACCTTTATTTGCAGTAAGTTCTTGTCGTACAAATGCCGGCTTGCGAGCGCCCCTACGCCGCCTTACCAATCAATACAACAAGATCTTTGAAGACATCGACTTCTTTTCTGTCTCAGCTCAAAAATTTAGAAGTCTTGTCCACAAAATGATTTAGATTGTTAACACAAAAATACTCTCTCCTTCTCTCTTTATCTGTTGTTTGCATGCCTGTCGATGTTTAAGTTCACTACTAACTACATACTTTTCTGTTTGTTTAGAATAGCGCACTGTTAGATATAACTTTTAATATGTTGTGGAAAATGTCGTCATTTATAATTCTTGTGTATTTATAACGTAGTATAAGATTTTAATGTATATCTGTTTATTTTCCCGAATAAATAAAATAAAAATAAAATGAAGAAAAGAAAAAAAAGGGAGAGCTCATTGGGCTTCAAAAAATTCGTCCGCGTCGCTGTCAGTGGCAGAAGTGCCCAAAAGACTGTTAGCGTTACCACGTTGGATGGCAATGAATGTTGGTTGGTCTTTGACCTAAAAATTGGCCAGCCATCTGGTCACGTGAAGAGTCAACCAACCGCTTGGCAATGTCCCGAAATACTTGATGAGCACTCGGACCCTACGGCCCTGGTGTTTCAACCCCAAACGGCTCAAATATATTGCTCCCAAAGTCCCAATAACGTTGTTATATTTGCGTCGTTTGTGGTTTTCTGCACTTGCAGCAGCTGCCCCAGCCCGCCGTGCTAGGAAGATAGGACGGCGCGACGGTGTCAACGCAGGTTGCATACCACACCAAAGGCCTACCCAACTTCCAAGGCATTATGGTCATTCCGTCTGGCTTCTTCCTTTCGTTGTGTGCCAAGCCATAGGGTTCTAACGAATTGTATTACTGATTCTAATATAATAATTTTGTAAATACATATTTGTTACGGTCGCGTATCATACTTTGATCAACATACACCCAGACACTGAGCTGCAAATTGCAAAAATCGTAAGAAAATTTGAATTTCGCGGGCTACCTTAGCGCTTCCCCCTTAAATAAACCTTTGATGTAGGTAACATAAGGAAGTAGTTTATTAACCATTTTCAAAAATCATGTGCCTACCTGAACTTTGATACCAGTTATTTCAAAATTTTACTAAGGCATCAAGCGTACAAATTACGGGGAAGACATTTTCAGTTAATCAGCTAAGTATCTAACGAGGTACACAGGTTTAAAAAATATTTAGAGGTGCCGATGAAACAGTCGATAGTGCTGGCAAAGGTCGAATTTGCAAAATGTTGAAATATTTAAATTCAAATGTTTATTGCTCAACACAGTACATAGAGTTTGGCCAACGAAAGCTGACTACGAATTATTTTCAAAAGTTTTAGTATGGCAATATTTTAGGACTGTCAAAATTGTCACATTGACGTTTCGTACTTGAGTCATCTTGTCTGTGCATCTTGTGTTTACCTGCGTTATATTTGCGTTATAATATCATGACGCAGACAAACAGAATTTAAACAGAATCTGTTTAAATAATGCTGAAAACAATCAAAAGTTCGACGAGGAAGCTTCAATTTACCATGATTGACAAATATAAAGATGTAAAAAATGATTTGAATCAGAAATCTCCAGAGAAAATACGATGACTGGATTCGATCATTTCACGGTAGGTTTTTGAATTTCTAAACAACTAGATACTTTTCGACTATTAACCCTTTAACCGCCTACGACGGATTAATCCGACAAATATTTTCGTGTCCATTTCGCCAGGGTCGTATATTTACGACCAAATATCGTAATGATACAAGTTGCCCGGCGCTGGGGGCACGACAACTGATATGAAGTCGGGCGGTTTAAAGGTTAAAAAAAAAATCGCAATATTTTTCACGGTTAATCTACTTTTCAGGAAGTATTAACAACGAGGTAACACAACTTGAAATTGTGGAAACAGTAAAGAAATTGAAAACTCTCGAAAAAAATTAAATGTCGACTTGTCCCTGTGTCGACACATTATTTAGAAAAGATATCCTAATGACAGGTATTACTTCAGAAATTATAGATTTTTAACAGTTACTTTGAAGGGTTAATCCATACATTTATGATAATGTGTATGGATGGCTAAATTAAGTAATATCCTATCTTTGTACTTTATACAGGTTTTTTACTTTAATGACTGATTACTGTTAATATACTGTTACATAATTTATTTTATTTGTTCTCTTCAGATGTAAGTGTGAAGACCCTAAGAAGAATTAAAATTGAAGGGCCTAAAAATCAAGGACAGTGGAATACTCCGGGGAAAAATCGTCCACATTCAGCAACAGTTTCCAATTTGGATAATTTTGATATTTCGGCTATATGAAACAAAATAAATGACTTTTATGGAGTGAATAAACAAGTCCCAACACTGTGAAGCCTGCACAATGAGCTCAAGGAAGCAATTGAATTTATGGGATGCCGTGAAACCCTTAAAAAAATTTCACACAAGAACGGGTTTGAGTTTCAAAACAATAAAAATGAATGGGCATTACTTACAGAAAAATATGATATTGCAGCATGGAGACACAGATTCTTGAGGACAATAAATCAGAAGAGGCTGGAAGGTAAAAAGATTGTTTACCTTGATGAAACATAATATGTACATCAGAACTATAAAGTTAAAAAATCATGGCAAGGACCTTCAACAGGATCTTCGTCACTACTAATATATCGTCAGGAAAAAGATATATTATTGTGCATGTAGGATCGGAGGAAGGGTTTGTGCCAGGTGCTTTATTGGTATTCAGCACAAAATCCAAATCAGCTGACTACCATGATGATATGAATGGTACCAACTTTATGAAATGGTTTGAGGAAATGTTGATACCAAATCTCACTAAACCTAGTGTACTTGTGATGGACAATGCAAGTTACCATGTGAAACAAGTAAACAAACCCCCTACTATGTCTAATTCTAAAGCTAATCTCCGAATATGGCTTTAAGAGAATAATATTCTTCAAAAATAAAATGGCATATGCTGGAGAAGAATGATTGTGCGAAGAAATTTAAAGAGCGAGTAGTGGATAAAATGATAGATATGGGGGACATGAATGATCGAAGTGTAAATGAATGTTGGAGTGAAATGGCGGAGTATATTAGGAGTGAAGCGAAAGATATTTTGAGAGAGACTAAAGGAAAGGGTACGATAGATAGGGATACATGGTGGTGGTCGACAGAAATACAGAATGTGTTGCAGGATAAGAAGAGAAAGTTCAAGGAATGGCAGAGTGTTGAAGATGAGAATGTTAGTTTAAAAGCAGAAAAAAAGGTGTCAGTATGATGCTCTAAAGAAAAAAGCCTAAAAAGCTGTGGCGGTAGCGAGAGCAAAAGCCCAGGACAAGCTTTATGACACACTGGATAGTCCAGCAGGCCAAAAAAACCTATACCGGCTTGCTAGAGCTAGAGCGAGAAAGATGAGGGATGTTTGTCAGATAAAATGTGTAAGGAATGAAATTGGAGTAGTGCTTTCGGATGATCAGAAAATTAAGGATAGGTGGAAGGGATATTTTGAAAGACTGATGAATGAGGAGAATGACTGGAGTGGTGTGCTTGAGAATAAACAAGTAAATGAGGGGTTAGTGAGAATGATTAGTATGGATGAAGTGATAATAGCAGTAAATGAAATGAAGAATGGTAAAGCAGTAGGTCCGGACGGAATACCAGTTGAAGTATGGAAGTTATTACGGGTACATGGATGGACGTGGTTAGCTTTATTCTTCAATAAATTGTTGCTGGAAGAAGCCATACCTGGCGAATGGTGTAACAGTTCACTGGTGCCCATCTTTAAAAACAAAGGTGATGTGCTGGAGTGCAACAACTATAGAGGAATAAAACTAATATCACATAGTATGAAGGTTTGGGAAAAAGTTATTGAAAGGCGACTGAGAGAAGAGAGTGAAATTTCGCAAAACCAATTCGGTTTTATGCCTGGTCGGGGAACAACAGATGCCATCTTTGCTATCCGCCAGCTGTGCGAGAAATACAGAGGTGCGCATAAAAACCTGCACATGGTATTCTTTGACCTCGAAAAGGCATACGACCGAGTGCCTCGTGAAGTTCTGTGGTGGGCCCTTGAGGAGAAATGTGTGCCAGGGAAGTATGTGCAGTTGATTCGAGCGATGTACAGTCGATGCAGTACCCAAGTCCGGTCTACAGTGGGCACTACCAGCAGCTTCAATGTGGCTGTCGGCTTGCACCAAGGGTCAGCACTCAGCCCTTACCTCTTCGTGACGATAATGGACGCTCTTACGTCGGATATCCACGAAGAGGCGCCCTGGTGTATGCTGTTCGCTGATGACATTGTGCTGGTTGCTGAGAGCGGCTTAGAGATCCAGAGCAGATTGGAGGTGTGGTGGGCAAAACTGGAGACCGCTGGCCTGAGATAAGTCGGACCAAAACAGAATATTTGTTTTGTGATTTTGGCGGTCTCTCCAGTCCTGTGCCCATATTTCTCGCCGGAACGCCCGTACCGAGCTGCTCCGACTTCCGGTACCTCGGGTCGTTTGTCCAAGGGGATGGCGAAGTAGACCGAGACGTAGCGCACCGGCTCAACTCAGGATGGATGAAATGGCGACAGGTCACAGGAACAACTTGCGACCCACGGATGCCCCTCAAATTAAAGGGAAAACTTATAAGTCCGTGATAAGGCCTGTCGTAAGTACTGTATGGATCGGAATGCTGGGCCGTGAAGAAGAAGGATGAAAAAAGATTGCATGCAACGGAGATGAGAAAGTTGAGATGGATGTGTGGAGTGACGAAATTGGATAAAGTAAAAAATGAGTACATAAGGGGAAGTTTGAAAGTGGCGCCAGTGACAGAAAAGTTGAAAGGAAATCGTTTGGCTTGATATGGACTTGTGAAGAGGAGGGAGGAAACGCATGTGACTAAAAGAGTGATGAATATAAATGTTGATGGATGGAGAGGGAGAGGAAGGCCAAAGAAAAGGTGGATGGATTGTGTGAGGAATGATATGAAAGAGAAGGGAGTGAATGATAGCGTGACTTTTGACAGGGGAAAATGGAAAGAGAAAACGTGTTGCGCCGACCCCAAGTAACATGGGACAAGGGCAGGAAGAAGATGATGATGATTCATTTTGAAGAATATCATACCAAAGCTGATAATGTGTTCGGCGAAAGATAAATAACCTGCAGTTGCAGCGGTTACGAAGCAGAAGTACTTCTAAAAAAAAAACAGTCATACCCACAATCACGAAATTTTGTTGCTGCCACCGTATCATTGTGACCTCAATGCAATTGAGCTTGTATGGAGTCAGGTGAAAAGAAAAGTAGCAGATATAGGAATACCAGGGTCTGAAATGCAAAATTTAATAAAATAATGTTTTCTATCCATAACTGGTGTTGACTGGAAGGAGTACACTGATCGTGTACTAAATGTTGAACATCAGTACAAATTAAGGGACTGTGTTGTTGAAAATGAACTTGAACGATTCATAATACATGTTGGGGACAGTAGCAGTAGCAGCGAAGAAAGCAATGAAGCTGATTTAATATTATGAGGTGTCGATTTTTTGGAATCCGATTTCGACTATGACTCATAACCCTCATGTTTTGTTTTTATTGTGTCATCACATCAGTGGTCTCTATTCCATTAAACAAATGTAAAGTAATAACTTTTTGTTTAATTCAACCTATTCTGTGTAAGGAAAGTTAAGTCGGCAGATGTGAGTGGAAACGCCGGAAGGGGACGCCCTAGGGAGACATAGTAATCTTATTGCTGATGTTCTTCAGAAAGGTCAGGTGCGTAGTACTCGCAACCGGCGACCAGATGTATGAATGTAAACGAGGCAAAAGGAGTATGTAAGGATCGTAGCAGGTGGTGTTCCGTAGTTTCTGCCTACCCCCATGGGAAGAAGGCGTGAGTTTATGTATGTATGTATGTCTTGAATTATAAATAGCATCATCTCCGTTTAAGCGGTGTATAGCCAGGGTTGAAAGATTTTGATTTTTTTAAATTCCCGCCTTTGTTCTTGGACAGCTTTCGTTGGTCAGACTCTAATCATACATTTCTAGATGTCAAGTGAATGCACAGTCCATTGTTTTGCACCAATTCAGGCATGCAAAATTTTTATTAAAATTATACCAATTTCAGTAACTCAATTTCATTAACCAAACATTTGTTTAATATATTCTACTATTGACATAATTTAAAACCTAACAATCTTAAAATAATAATAATAATATGTACAAGTATATAAAAAAGGGAGGGGGTAAATAATCAGAGGGCATCAAAAAATTCATCCGCATCGCTGTCAACAGGAAAAGTGCCCAGAAGGCTGGCAGCATTGCCACGTTGTATAGCAATGCTGATTCTTTGGCCAAAAAATAGGCCAGCCCTCTGGTCACGTGTGGAGTCGACCAACCGCCTGGCGATGTCTCGAAAAACTAAGTGGGCACTCGGACCCCATGGCCCAAGTGTTTCAACCCCAAACGGCTCGAACATACATATAAGTCCCAATAAGACTGGAGTATTTGCGCCGGTTGAGGTTTTCCGCACCCGCAGCAGCCGCTCCAGCACAGCCTGCCGTGCTAGGAAGATGGGATGGCGCAAGGTTGTCGACACACGTTGCATCCCACACCAAAGGCCTACCTACCTTCTAAGGCATTATGGTCATTCCGTCTGGTCTCTTTCCATCGTCGCGTGCTAAGCCAAACAAACATTGAGTGATAATCGAAAAGGTATGAAAATTAAAACAAAGTCATAGACTACATTATGAAAATCGTTTTTGATTTAGTACAGGAAGGCGTGCGTCTCACAAAAAGGTGATTATTCGGAAAATCAAACTTAACGATTTCGTGAACATTATTATTATTTGTAATCAATATCAATTTATAGACTTTAATTACACACATTTTACACGTTTTGTTCGATGCGCTGCTCTCGGTTTGGAATACTTGTTCTAATTCGCTTCCTCACTTCGGTTTTTGTGATTCTTGATGTGATTTTTGCCCTCATCTGGTCCACCGCATCTATTATTCTTTCCCTTAGATCTTCAACTGAATTTACTGGGATTACGTCCACTAGGTCTTTCATATGACCACATACGTAAAAGTCTAGCGGCGTCAGATCAGGGCTTCGTGCAGGCCACGGAATCGGCCCACCGCGCCCCATCCATCGGTTTGGATAGGTTTCATCCAGCAATTGTCGAATTGTGATTCGGAAGTGGGCTGGACATCAGTCATATTGATAAATCATGTTTGCTCTTCATTCTTCCGGTACAGCCGTCAGCAGTGCTGTTAGATGATTTCTTAGGAAATCTTCATAAAGTTCCCCATTTAGTGTTCGGGGTAAAAAATGTCGGCCAATTATGTTGTCGTCGATAATACCCATCCAGACATTAAGCGAGAACCTACGCTGGGATGCGGTTGGTTTTAGTTTCTTAGGCTTTGCTTCTGCCTTCGGTGTCAAGTAATGTAAGTGGTGGTAATTTGGGATACCATCACGGTCAAAACATGACTCATCGATCCACAGAATGTTTTTTAAAAGATTTTGGTCTTCGGCGCACAGAGTTGAAAGTTGGAAAATATACAAATTACACTTAATCTGGTTTCTATTGCTTAGGTAACATCCTCAGTACAATGGTCTATATCTACCTGCGCAAACGCCCCGCTCCCCTGGATGCCCACTTACGTAGTATCCCAGTCCAAAGTTTGACTTGTTAAGCAGCGGATCTGTTTTGTTTTATCAAAACTTAAAATTCAACTGATAATATTATTACGTTGTTCGGTGGAATTAAGTGTTTTCGTGATGGATTCTACTCCTGGCGGTAAGGAACTATTATTATAAATATGAAAAAGTTACTTTTGAATTGTATTTCTATGTTAAATCGTATTTGTTCTAAAAGTAGTCGCTATTTAAAGAGTAATCAAACTTCTCATAGTGTAAAAGTACTAACTCAAGTAGACTCAAGCTCTCAAATGAGCATTACACATTCTTCTTCTAGAAACACCTTGAAAGAGACGCTCGTTTTTGCGTATCTTGAACAAACTGTCAATTTTATTCCTAAAGTAGAATTTCAATAATTCATAATTTATTTTTCTTTTTCCCAGGATCAAACTCTGAAGAGATTTATATTAGTAGAAGAACTCTTATTGAGTATTATAGAGAGCCTACTTCTAGAAAATACTCAGAAAAAATGCAATTTCTTTACAAAAAAGTGGAAAATGCTCTAAAGCAGACTAAGATTTCAAGTGATACTAAAATGGTTTTGCCAAAGTTAATTGTTCAATATAAAGCAAAACTTGAAAAATAGCAAAGACATTTTGAAAGATGTGTCAATGCGCGCACAAATAATGGTTTGACCAATATGTTTGCTAACGTCTCGCAATCTCAGAAGAGGAAAGTATTGGTTGGTCGACATTCTAAGGATTTAGAAGAATTAATTAAGTGAAGTTACAAATTGAAACTCGGATAGTGGCTAGCAAGAGGCAGTGATAAAGAAATTATGGCCAGTGAAAAAAAAGAATACAAAAAGAATTTTGGGAAAAGCTAGGTCTGCATGTAGACAAGCCGCGCCAAGGAGGTGGGACGTCAACAGATGGAAACATTGCTCATGTGCTTTTTCAGCATGCAGACGAAACTGCACAGATAACAGCCGATCAATTCTGTAAACATCACTCCGTGAGCACTTAGGTGAAGTGAGTTTGAAGTGAGCTCAATCCCTAGTAGAGTAAAGTGGGATGACAGTTCACATCACTCTCACTTCACCTAAATTTTCACGGTGGGATCTTTACAGAATAGCACCACAGGAGTTTATTTTAGTCTCATAATAGATTCCACACTATCCTGAAAATGATGTCAAGTGGATAAATTTGTGGAAATAATTTTGTGAAATTTCATTTATTTTGCCTATGGACTGCGTCAGCTTTTTGTTTTTATTTACCCATGGTTCAAAATGCCAACTACGATACATACAATTTTAGTGCATGGGCCCCTCATTGTAGACAATATTGGCTGTACTTATAGGTCTTTTGAGTGAAGATGCTCAAGAAAGCAGAAATAAAGATATCAGAAAATACAGACAAAACTATTCTAGAAAATTCTCGAGAAAAGTCGCCATGGAAGATACTTTTCTGAGATTAATGGTGTCTTCAGACCCATACATTACTGGATTAAGGAAATTACCACCAAAAAAGCTTGTAACTTTCAAGTCCTACTGAAATATCATTAATCCATAATGATGAATAAATTATTTGATTTTATATTTTATTGATTTTCATTTTATTTCAATTAATATCCTTAATAGTATTAGTTTTTCCATTTAATTTAGTAATAAAGTACTATAAATCGGATCAAAAAAATGTAAAATAGATTTTTGCCAACTTTTTTTTGATATTTCACCAGTGTGCGGCGTCGGCACTTAGCATAAAACGATAAAATTCTCGGCGGATCTCCCTCTTCTAATGACTGGAAGGGTTGGTAGTGGTATGGATGTCGGCCGTTTTTTTTTATGGATGGGAAATCATCAAATGACCTCTCGCTCTGGGCGTAGCGGGAGGGCGTGTCAGACTTTTACTGACTAAAACCCACCCGTGTTCATTCAGTTGCCTGTGCCGGGGCCACGGTAACTCTTTCGAACATCCCGCAACCCTAGCTGGCATCGGCCCTAGCGGACCCCGTCAATGGTGCTGACATCTCTTTGAGGCGCGCGTGGAACACAACGCGCCGTATAGATGTCGGCCTGATAAGTGAACTACATATCAGACATTCTACTGTAACATACCAAGCTCACGCGCCACGATCTTTGTCGATATGTTGGATTTGTCAATAAAACGTTGAAGAATCAGCTCCTCGTCCTCAGCCGTGTATCTCCAGGAACGACTAGTGTCAATTTGCTTGCTTCTTTGGACGCTGCCAATTTCAGATAATCGACGATAAGTCGATCCGAAGACAGTAACGTGTGGGAGTCGGCGGTTGGGAAAGCGAAGTTGATATTCTCTCCGCGCCTCAGCACACCGTTACCGTCACAAAGTCCGTAACAGTACATTATGTCAGCGTTTTCAGGATTAGAATAGAGTTACTTACGGGAATTGGGCTTCTGATGGCCGTAGGACTTAAAAAACGTTCAAATTCAAGTCGCAATCTCATCTCAACGACAATCAATGTCAAAAACTTGACGAAAATGTAGGGAAATTACAGGTATTTTTTGACAAATTGAGACCGTTCGCTTATAAACATGGGAATTGCGTCCCTGATCCCAGCATCTGATAATCTGGTCATACACGCACGCCACGCGCTGGTTGCGAGTATTACGCATCTAACCTTTATGAAGAAAATAATTAAATTTCTTCCTAGAGCGTCCCCTCCAAACGTTTCCACTCACGTCTGCCTTGTAAATAGGTACATTTTGTTAGCCGCCTTTCATTCATCCTTTCATCGTGCATGACCAAACTATCTAAGCTTACCCTTTTAAATGGTCACTAGTTACTAACATCTTTTAAGTCGAAAGCACCAGGGTAGCCCGCGGAATAAAAATTTTATACGTTTTTTTGCAATTTGTAGGTCAGTAGGTTGAATGTTGATCTATATATGATTCGCGACCGTAACAAATCTGTGTTTCAAGAGTATAATTATATGTATCTCATATCAAGCGGTGCCACGTGACCTACACCCTAATAGCGTAACACAGTAGGAATCGGTTTCATTTTGACAGTTCAACAACATTCTTTGCGTTATTTACGTTGTAGAGCAGACAGATTTTTCGAACATATGAAGCAATGGATTAGCGATATGCTTCAAAATCATTCAGATTGTGATTGATACGCAATTAGGGTGTGGAAGTGACGTCATATGTTCAATGACGGGATCGCTATTGTATGAATTTTTAGTTCCCGATTATGACGTTTTGACGTCGGGTTATTTTAGAACATTATATTTTGTTGTTGTAATTCAAAGCTAAAAATAGGAGTTTTTGGTGTTTGAATATTATGGTGACTTTACACTCCTACCAACTTGTCTGTGAAATGGCGAAAATTGGAACTACGGCCGTCGTGTTGAAATGTCATTCGATTGTCAGTGTATGTATACTACATTCGGGTTCTATGGTTGTTTTGTCGTGATATTGCTGAATGTATAAAGTTAAATATGCCGAAAGCTATTAAAAGTGATGATCGAAACATTATTCTAAAGGTTAAAACCTTTTTTGAAGAAGAAGCTCGGGCGGGCTCTCCGATTATTCCATTTAATCAAATATACAAACGAATTTCGGCAGCGACAGGTTAGTGTTGTCAACTTTCTTGTTATAAATTACCCGATACTTAACTAATTATTTAAGTCCACGAAATATTCGTTTCTATTCTTGCTGCAGGTTAGCGTAACGGTAACGTACATCTAATAGGTAACCTGCTAAGTGAGTGAGCAAACTAACCTGCCAGATTTCAAATTTCTACTAACATTTATTTTATTATCTTATATTTCAGGTGTGAGTCAAGGACTAATTTCAAGAATAGTTAAGGAAGGGCACGCAGCAGAAGAAACTGGTTAAAAAATTCGGACACCAGGCAAGGAGAGAAAACGTAAAAGTGGATTTGTGCATGTTGATGATTTTGACATGGGAGTTATACGGAGGAAAGTATATGAATTTTATTCTGCTAAAAAAGAGGTCCCTACTGTTAAAAAGCTTCTAGAGGTCTTAAAGACAGAAATAAATTACACAGGACAGCGAGAGAGTCTGCGAAAGCTGCTTCACAAGGTGGGATTTCGTTTAAAAAAATCTCAATCCAATCGGAAGGTTCGGAGCGTAATGAAATATCAGCTTGGAGAGCTAAGTACTTGCATGCAGTGGATAAAAATAATAAATCTCCCCAGCCCGGGCCCATGATTTATTTAGATGAGACCTATATTCACTCTTCGCATACATCGGGTAAATGTTGGCAAGGAGAGGGTGAAGACGGAGTTTTGGAGCCTGTATCGAAAGGGCAAAGATATATTATTGTTCATGCGGGAGGAGATACTGGATTTGTTACAAATGCACTACTTGTGTTTAAATCAAACACAAAAAGTGGTGATTATCATGACGAGATGAATAGTACATACCAACTTTAGAAAGTGGGTTATTGAAAAACTTGTGCCTAATTTACAAGAGCCATCCATTATAGTGATGGATAATGCTCCTTATCACCGTATTTGTGTGAATAAAGTCCCAAATACGAAATCCTTAAAAAAAGATATGCAATTATGGTTGACCCAAAATAAAATTGACTACGGAGAGAATTTGACTAAACCTCAGCTTTTAGAAATAATTAAGAGAAACAAGCCTGAACCTGTATATGAGATTGAAAAATTTTTAGGAGACAATAGACACAAATGCTTATATTTACCACCTTATCACTGTGATCTCAATCCCATTGAACACATATGGAGCACAATGAAAAGAAAAGTTGCTGATGTAAATATTGAGCACAAAAATGCTGAAATTCCGCGCCTAGTTAGAGAAGCTTTTGACGCTATTACAGTTCATGAGTGGGCACAGCATTGTAAACACGTTCGCAGGTTAGAAGGAGAATACTTAAAACATGATTTGTATTTGGATAAACCTTTTATTATAGAAGTGGTAAGTGACACTGAAACCGAAAGCGATAGTGATAATGATGATAGTGGTACGGAAATAAGCGGAGTATGGCCTCACAACCAGGATGAAGTTGTGTATGCAGGTTCATCTAAAAATCACAATTACTGTAAACCTGGTTTTCAACAAATCATTGTAAAGCAATTTGTTTTTTTTTTATTACACTACACTACCACTAGGTACCACTGCTAATTATAATTAGTCAAATCTGGTGTTAGGGGTTAGGTACGGTCATAACTAAATGCTAGACATCCAGGTACCTCTTGCAAGGTAGGTACCTACTTCGCATTAAAAAGTTGTATCCCCCCCGTGGAACATTTTATCTGCTGAATTTCCACTTCATTGGATTACTTTTTAGATAAAGCCATTGTTTATTGCTGAGAGACTAAACTGTTAGCGTACCTACGTAACTGTAAATTATCAAATTCTTTTTATTTATTTTATTATTTTTTTATAGGTATCATTGTTTTTAATTTGTAAAAACTGTAATTCTTATTAAACGATTATGTCTAAATGTGAAATTTCCTTCTTGAAAACTTACTCAATTTTGGGCACCTTATATTAATTAGCAACACTGAATCGACGGTGCATTCTTCAGACGGTCTTTCAGTTCACAGATAAGTTGGTAGGACTGTAACTATAATTTTTTCCAATAGTGGACACTATTGATCGTGCCATTTTTCAATAGCAGTAGAGTTGCTTTACTAACTGTCCGTTATTATAGGTAAAACCGGGATAAATAAAACACTTCTTTGTGGTAAAACTCGAACACTTATTTAGGTCTTAGAATTCATTGTTATACATTTTCTTAATTATATTCTAACAGCCGCTTGTCAGCTCGGGGGCCGACTGTCTAAACTTTTTTCTGTTCTTTATTTGTATTTACCAACGTTTATCTAATAATTTTATGTTATAGGTAGTTATTATAATAACTAGAAAAGGTTGTATATTAACTAAATAAGATATCTACAGTACCTACCTTTAGCTAGTGAAACTTTCTGGACGCTACCGCCGATAGATGCGACTAGCTCAGCCCTAGATTTAAAAAAATAGGCAGTCATGGGGACTGCAGAAGTGCAAACAGAAGTGAAAACTTAGAACATTAACACAAGCCGCCAGTCTGGCACAACACGTCACATTAGCATCCATACTATAATATACTATATACCTACTATACTTACTTATTACTTATTTACTTATTACTTATATCACTTATATCCATACTTCCATCCATACTTCCATACTAATATTATAAATTCGAAAGTAACTCTGTCTGCCTGTCTGTATGTTACCTTTTCACGCCTAAACTACAGAACGGATTTCGATGAAATTTGGCAAGTAGATAGATGGCATCCTGGGGAAGGACATAGGCTACTTTTTGTCTCAAAAATAACCCTACAGGTGGTGATATAGGGGATGAAAGTTTGTATGGGAAACCCTGCATTTTTTAAGTTAGGGATATGAAAATTCAAATTTATACTTTTGGTAGGAAATAAAGAATTATGTGGTTCAGCGTTTTTGAAAAATCATCCCCTAAGGGGGTAAAATAGGGGTAGATTTTAAAAATCACAAATAATATTAAAAATTTTGTGTACCTCTTTTTTAAGAGATTTGAGGGATTGAAAATGTGGTTATAGGTTGGTTATCTTGACTTCTTGAGGTAACATTTTAGTCTTTATTTTAACCGAATTTAAAAAAAGGTGTAGGTTCTCAATTCGATTGTATATATTTTTTTTAACCGACTTGGAAAATTCTTTTTTTATATTGAAAGGACATACTTCCAGATTTGTCCCATTTTTATCAAAATCCAGTTCTGATGATAGAATCCACGAGGAACTGAGGGAACTCTGCAAATATTATAGGCATTTAAATAATATTAATTACGTATTTTCATCAACAAGTCAAGCATTTGCATTCAAAAATATCATTTGGTGAAGCGGAACTGATGCAGAAGACCACATATGTCCACGGGAACTCCTCAATGATAGTTATTTCACGGGTGGCGATATCTTGATTAAGATAGTTAAGCGACTAAGACGAAGTATATTTAAATAAATGGTTCTGATGAAAATGGTAGCATTGAACTGATCTGATGATGAAGCCGGAAGGTAGGCACCGGAACTCCGTAATAAAATAATGTATCCTAGCCGTGTTTGGGCTTATTGGAATTTTCATGAGATGTACTCTGGCTATAAATTATTTTAATGGTAATATGCTTCAAATTGCGCTACTTGAGTCGTATGTTATGTCTAGCCTTGATTGTCAGAAGACAGATTTGGTCAACGATCTGTCGTCGTGTGGTTGACTTAATAATTTGTTGGTGACGGCGTCCAAACCTGTTGAAACTACGCCTTCCAAACTTCTGACACGACTTAGCGCGACATATATTTGCCTTTTTGCAAAGTTTTTATTTGAAAGGGTATAGTCCTGAGGTGGTTGCATATAAATTTGGTCAAATTCTGTTGAGTGGTTTTTGAGTTAGCTTCAATAATACGTTTTGTCATGTTCGTTTCGTGTGTTTTTCGTGTTTTCCATTTAGTGTATGTTGATGATGTGATAATAACTTCCTGTCATTGTTATTTACTTAGAAAGTAGTGGTATATGAATTTGGGTGGGGTAGGTTCCACAACTAAAAAGTAGAAAATAAAAACTTATTTATAAAAAAAAGAACCACCGACTTCCAAAACTAAAGTCATTTTTCACTTTGTAGTGTTTTTTTTGGAACTCAATTGTTTTATTTTTATTTTTTTGTAAACAAAGTTTTGTTAAAATCGGTTCACTCGGTTAAAAGTTATTTCATATTTGTTATTGAGCGGCATAATAGTTTTGCAAATTCTTTTTGCAAAGTCCTCCCGCCGCGTCTGTCGTTTATTTTCAGGCATCGACGGCCCATAGCATGTTAGTATTACCTAAAAAAAAAAACTTACAAACTATGTTAGTAGTAGCACACAAAAAAAAAACACAGTATCCAATTAGAGGAAGATTTATCAAGCGACATGTCTGACATATAGCTTGATAAACCTATCCATTGTAGGCCCTTCTAACCTATCTGAAAAAACCTTCTTTACGCTGTTGCTACTCCCCCTCACCCTGCGCATCATTGATGCCACTTTCTTGCGCATGATCGCAAAATAATCGTCCGTGTTTGCGTCAGCGAACATCCCTGACACACTACAGTAACGCGTGTAGAATGCAAGAGCGAGCGAAGCAGGGCTCAAAAATTTTAGGACACCGCCTTGTGTAAGTAAGGTTTTCTTTTGAACAGTCATACATAAATAGGAGTTCCTTTGTCGACTTACGCAGAAAGTTTGAGAATGTAGGCTAAAAGAGCGAGCTCGAAAATTTTACCAATTTTTTCCTTACAAACTTTCATCCCCTATTTTCCCCCTTAGGGGATGATTTACAAAAAAAAAAAAACACTGAACACGTGGTTTTTAATTTTTAACCAGAATGCTAAATACCAATTTTCATTGTTTAAAAACTACCTATAAAATGACCATTTTGCATATAACTTTCATCCCCTATTTTACTCGTTTTGGGGTGGAGTCTTGATGAATCAGTCAGTCAGTCAGGACTTTTATTTTTATTTATATATATGAAGATAGATAATTTCTGTAAACCAGATTGCAAATCAGATTCTGATAAGTGGTTTTTTGGTCAACCATTGGCCATCTTTTTGGTAACAGACTCGTATATTCTGGAACACCAAGTCATGGCTTGGATTGGCAATAAAGAGCAGTAGATAGGGATAAGTGTAAGGAAGGAAACGAGGCCTTTGCCCTGCAGTGCGACACAAACGGCTGATAAAAAACAAAGCCTTGTAAAAAAAAGTCATGCCTGATACCTGTCTCCATTAGCTATTTTGAAGTGGTGTTCCAAAATATAAGAGCGCTTGGTAGGTAAGTATTTCATTAAACTTAGGTTTAATATAAATGCCTACCTACACTTATAATCTAAAACAAAGACCGCTTAAAATCCTGGCCGACTGCATTCGCCTGCAAACTGAATGAAGCTCGATGCCCTCCTCCAGATTTTATTTCATTCATAAACAACCGGAATCGTTTCAGGTCGCGATTCGCGCTCCAACCGAGTTACCGGCTATCGGATGATCTGCTTTCCGCAACAATATCGCATCTTGTTTAATGTTGGTCTTATTTGTCAAAAACTTGAACCCGAGAAGGTTTTCTTTCAGACAGTATTAAAGAATAGTCGTTTCGTTACTGAATGTATGCTATATGCTTTCATTTTGTCGAATAGTTGTTGCAACTTGAGATCCTAAGGTTTATTTCTGATATAGATTTAAATACAAGCTATAATATTTCTTATGCTTTCTCTGGGTGTTTATTTGGCTGACTTAACCCTGAGAAGCATGAATTTTAATCGAGAGAGGGAGGAAAACATTCTATTGTTAATGCAAAAGACGTAGGTAAATGAGATTTAGGTATTCGAATCGCATCGTAAGGTAAGAAAATACGAATAAGTAGGTATCTACAGCACTGATCCCATTCCTTGTCATCCTGAAACCGATATGAATCATCTCGGAATCCATGGCACACAACATGAGCCCACGTCGCCGTCGCCAATGTTTACAGTAATTGTGTCGCTATCAATTTACCTACGACCTTGTGACCTCTGAGTCGGCATCGGGTGGCATCGGCGTGCCCAAGCCCAACCCGGCACAGTGCGTGGCGGACTAACAAAACAGAGGGAGCTAGTTGCCCTCTGAACGCATGTCCGAGCCTGCGCAATCCGAACACGTCGCCCGGGCCTTTCAGTGAATGAACTGCGGCCGCGGGGAGCGCACGCCTGCTGCCCGCCGACGACATCGCACCCCAAAGAGCCTGATATGAGTGACGTTGAGTGGTGTGCGTAATGATAGTGTGATGGTACGCGCGTGAGTGACGCTATGGCCGCGCGCTCGCTGGAGCCCGGCCACCACCGACTATGTGCGGCGTCGTAGGTAAGTGTTACCCGGGCTTCAAGGTCACCCCGTAAACAATTCCCTGGTGACACCCTCCAGTTTCCACACCATGCTGTATCTGCTGCCATTTTGATTGTTTAGCACACCCTGAGACGACTTGTGGCTGTCTCAGAGTGGTTGCTAACGTCTTAATGGCAGACGATCCCTGTGATGACCCCACGTTGTATGCTTTAGTGCTCATTTTACTCGCTTAAATGTATTATAATGGATGTGTTAGTTCCAACAAACCATTCCAAATTACCAATAACTGTGAGAAAAACCACAAAAAAGTCCCCGACTAATTGTAACCTTAAATCTAAAACGCCTTTTTTCAAAGTGAATTACATACGAATCACTCCAAAAGTTAAAACTGGAGGTCTATTCAGCTCAATTCTCGCGTACGTTCATCAGAAAACTACACAAGCCCTTGAAACCCGAAGGTAGTGGTAATTAAAACCATCGCTGGAATCTCATTAGGTGACAGACTGAGGATCAATGATCGTCAGGGGTCGTCAGTATCAAAGTGTATGAGAGATAGGTGGCTGGGGAGCCGTCACACTGAAGCGAAGGTTCTTCCATTATCTGTAACGTCTTGTGAACGTGTTAACGATTGAACCAGCGAGGATTATGTACCATAGGAAGGCGAAGTTGTGTAGACTAATAAAAGTTTCAGAATAAGATTGGTCGGGGTAATATCTCTTCTTGTTATGTCATGATATCCGAGTCTGTAGATCTTTGTAAGTCTGGGAATACTTTATGATGTTATTGTTCTATACTTTGTAGACTCCAGATTTTCACAGAATAGTCTTTTTCGTGTAATTAGATGTTTATCAAAATTACGACACCTTATTCTCTATGGTGTAGAAAAACTACGTTGCATAGAATTTTCTGTTGGTTCGTAACCCAAAAGGTAGGCTACAAAAAATTAATTATAGCTTTAGGCTCGGGATTGAAAACTCCTAAATTACGACAGAATTTCATAGGTTCGCAGCCTACTCAAAGGGGTAGCAATCTGTCACATTTTGCATAGCGAAACAGACGACCTACCTGATGATTTCATAATTTTCTAGTCACTCTTTTAACAGTCACGAAATGGCTTACTACGACCCATTTGAGACAGTTATTAATTCATCTGCTTGGCCTTTCCCCAACTATGTTGGGGTCGGTATTTTACATGGAGCGACTGGCTATCTGACCTGCACAACCCAGTTACTGGGTAACCATAACAGTGACAATTAATAATTAATATTATTTTGCTTCTGCTTTTATTATTTTGCTTCGGACATAGACACACGTAACATCACGCTTGTAATCACAAGCGCGATATTACGTGTGTCTGTGAATTAATAATTATTTTGAGAATTTACTTGACTTTCTTGACCAAGTATGAAGATGATAGTAAAAGGCCCCCTAACTTACAAACGTTGCTGAAAATTAAGTAATGGTTACTGCGTCTGTTTAACCAGACTTTTTTTACGTTTTAGCTGCTTGTCTTAATTTTAGGAACATTTATATGAAAAATGCTAAATCGTCTAAATCCCATTCGATTCACAGTTTGTAGAACAAAGATGGATCTCACTCTAGATATGTTCGAGTAACCATATTGTTCGATGATGGAGTTATAATTAGTTGTAACATCCATCTCGGGATTAATAAGACGGGAGGTGTTCACCGTCACATGCCAGTTTCTCCTCACATTTTTTATTTATCGTATACGTGCTATAAAATAAACACCCGCTGACATGCTTTTCATCTGCCGAATCGAATTTAACGTCTCCTTATATCGGGGATGATATATTGGAGCTCAATTTTACGGCCACAAGGTTTTCAGTTAGGAGTGTTCGCTTTTTATACCTTATCAAGAAAGCATAGCCTGGATAGCTCGTAAAAGAAGAATTTTGATCTAGCGTGCCTTTAAAATGATTAGAACGGTGAAAATTCATTCATGCTTTCGGTAGAATTTAATTAAATGCTTAACTGCCGCGTAAGGAAGAATGAAGCTATTCTATTTCAATTATTAAAGAAAGATTGGGCGAATGAAGAAATAATAATAAAAGCTTTAAGTAGAAAAATAAGTACGCAGGAAGAAAACCACGGAGATTTAACAATGAACAGGGATGAAATAATTTTGAAGAAAGTTATTGTTATGACGTATCATCAACTGCCTAGCCTTTTCTCAACGATATTGGGGTCGGCTTCCAGTCTAACCGGATGCAGCTGAATACCAGTATTTTACATGGAGCGACTGCCTATCTGACCAACCGCTTAGCGTGCTTTCTGAAGCATGGATGGGTCTCGGTATGTCTTAGGTATGTAAAAATGGTTACCCATCCACGGACCAACCGCGGTAAGCTTAGCTTAACGCGATCGATCGACCCGTGCGGCTGTTATTACTTAGCCTCAAGCTGTTTGTTATGACGTATGAAGTAATGATAATGATTTTGGAGCAGGAACATTTTCAAAGTAAAGATTCTGCTTGAATTTTTGCTATAAACCCACCTTCGGTATGGGTTTTCTATTGATCTCTATTTCGTTTCGTTCTTTGTACTACAGATGTTGCTATCGGACAGTTGAGCATCGACATTAAAAGATAATTCTAAATTACCCTAAACCCAAATAAATAGAGGGAAAGGCGATCACGATGATAAGTGATAGGATCACGATGATGAGTTTTAATAAAAAAATGACGTGTTATCTAAAGGGTTTTTTTTAACCAATTAACAAAATAAATATCACTATTACTTACTGCATAGGATCATTGCGAATTTAGACCCAAGCGGTATGTTACAAAGACATTTTTTTCATTTTGACTTGCTTAATTTGTAAATAGGTACCCGTAGCAACAATAAATAATATTCTATTCTATTCTAACTGTAAGTACAGATAGATGAAGTGAACAGAGTGAACTCATTATCATCACCATGAATTCCTCCAACGATACAGCAGATCAGCAGACCTAGTTTCACAGACCTATTGCCGCCAACCTCCTATAATGACAGACAAAGATTGCAGAACGTAATTGCACACCGCTGTGCTGTACTTTCTCGTTGAACCCAGTCTGTTGATTAAAGTTTTAAATAACGACTCTTTTGTCTCGCCTCGCTTCGCCCATCTTTCCTCGTTAGGGACAATCATTTTGTCTCCTGTCACCATCCTCTTTTAATTACGGCTGCCTAATTAAAACTAAGCATGTGACGTCACTTTATTGAAATGATAGTATAGTGACATTTATGATAATATATTAGGCCTTCCAATCAAATACACAAAATTTTATAGGTGTATGTATGTTTGTCCACGCATTTCTCCGAAACTATTAATGGGATTTTGATCATTTTTTTATTGGCTTACATTTACTTCAACTTAGGGAACAGTGCAAGTTTTATCAAAATCGGTTCAGGAGTTTTCAAATTAAGGACTAATACGTGTAAGTGTGATGGCCTGGCTTTTTGATACGAGATGTCAAAGGGGAAAAATCTCATAACCTTGGTCAAATTCTAATGCAATATTTACAACAAAAGTAATAACTTCTTGTTACAAAAAAATATATTATGAAATAGAAAAGTAATAAAAAAAAATCGACTTCTAAAAGAAATTAACTCAAAATTATGAAATAACTTTAATTATGGAAGTCGGTGGTAAAAAACTAAAATACAGCTCCCAAGATACCGACTTCCGAAATTAAAGTTGTTTCATAATTTTGAGTTCATTTCTTTTTTTACGTCATTACATGAGGTAATTTACTCGAGGTGAGTCGCTTAATTTGTCTGCGAAATGAAACAGACATTCTCATTGTAAAGGACGAAACCCATTTAAGTGTTTACCCAAAAATAACATCTAACAGTCTCAATTCCACGAGAAGAAACGCTATACCGTCATGAAATCTTCCTGAATTTCGATTAAGCGACAGCCATAAGTAAGAAACGTCAAAATTTTAATGAGATGTCTTTGAGGCCATAGCGGAATTTAATTTGGGGCCTCACTTTATTATGATAGACATCAAAAAGATGTTCGTTGGGCCAGAAAATTGAGACCCTCGCGTCCAAAGGCCGTGTGCCTGTGTGGCCGGACCACAACTTTATGTTTTAATCATGTTTTTTAAATGAGTGTGTAGAAAGGGACCCCTGAATTTACACGATACAGCCGTATGTATAATTATATACACGTTATAATTACGAAGTGGAAAGTAGAATAATGCCATATTTAATAGGTTAGCTTCAACTCTTGATTTAACAGGAGAGACAACAATTTCGCCAACGTCACGTATATAATTTAGTAATACTAATCGACTAGGCGCAGCAGTCAAACATGTTCGGATTATGATTTCTAGGTTTTAGTTTTAACTAATTAAGTTTTATTGCCACAAAAAACTGCATCATGATGAACGATAGTATAATATTGCGGTAAGTAAGCATTCCCCGCTATTATATGAGTCAAAACAATTTTCTGGCCTAGTACTTGATGAGCGTTATTTAGTGCTGGGTGTATATCTCTCTTTTGTGAATTCTTAGAATAGAGATGATGCCTGGGTAAAAAATAAGAAATTCTTTTAGTCCGTCAGTCAGATAATAAAATAATTGGACACGTATTTTTTGCTATATCATATTAATAAAAAATGACTTAGATAAAACTCATTAAAGTTGGGGTGTGGGGGCTCGCTACGTCACACAACTAAGTATAAAATCTAGCAAGGCGTGACGTCATGGCACATTTTAACTCAATGTATCGCCGTAAGCTTTTGATTACGTAAATAAAAACTTAAAAAAAAAACAACCAACTTCCAAAAAAACACTACATCGTAAAAAATAACTTTAATTTTGGAAGTCGGTGTCTTTGGATCTGTATTTTAGGCTTCTACCACCGACTTCCGAAATTAAAGTTCTTTTTCAGTTTGTAGTGTTTTTTTGGAAGTCGATTTTTTTTTTGGTAAAATAGTTGTTATTTTTCACTTTTTAGTGGGTCGGCTCAGGTAATTTATCTAAGTTACAATAGTCTAATGTCAACTGCTCATCACTTTTTACAAAATACTGCTTTTTCCGATGCAGGGACGTTAATTGTTAAGGAGTTTTCCTGGTACATCACCAGCAGCTAAGACTTCACCATATGCATTGTGACGAGCATAAATTGCTTAGCAACCATATTAAAGTATTCGAATCGCAACCTGTGAAATATTTATTATTGAGTAGTTCCGGTGGCCATCTGTGGTCTTCATCATCAGTCCCACTTCACCAAATGGAGCTTTCCGAGAGCAAATGCACGAGTTACTATAACAAAATACCCAAATGGTTAAAGGTGTGCCTAAAATATTTGAAAAGTTTGCTCGATTTCTCCAGGATCCCATCATCAGATCCTGACCTGAGGAAGAATATCATTTCAAACAAAAAAATAATTTTCAAAATCGGTTTAGCCATCTTCGAGTAATCGGGGAACGTACTTAAAAATAGATCCCGACGAACTGAGAACCTCCTCATCTTTTGAAGTCGGTTAAAAAAGAAAAAAAAAAGTGTCCAATATTTTTTAATAATCTGACTGACAGACAAAAAAAAATACTCATCATCCCTATTCCTAAGATAGTCACAACGCAGTTTAATCCCTTTCCAGCCAGAAATATTACATAACAAAAACCAACCCTCCATGATTCTGTTATCTCTGCCCAACATTCATGAACCTGCCCACTGGCGATTTCGTCACGTACCGATCGCTATGTTACTGAAAATAATCGTGGTACTATTTACCTTTAAATCTAACCTTTTCAAGTAGCTCCGGCAAGGGTAGGTGTATTTAATTAGGAATTATTTAGCATTATTGATTCGTTCCTAGGCGACCGGAGCTTACAAGAAATTAAGGAGTATTATTGATTGAGTTGTATCGTCCCTCGTATGTAGCTAATGGTTCGGTATTTATCTGCTTGAGAGTACCTATGTGTTGTGTTTGTAGATATCTTTCATGAGTATCTTCTTTGTGTGTAAGTAGGTATTATACGGGGATAAATGTTCGTGTGTATGTGCATCAAGATCGGTGAAGTACAAGATAAAGGGTTTGTGATTAACGAAAATATTGAGATCTAATATTGAGAAATAAAAGTTAATAGAAAATTGACTCAAGCTTCTTATTTTGTGATTTTTAATGGAATTTAACTCGATTGAAATAACAATCAATTCGTTTTGTGCCATATGGTACTTAATCTCGGCTATTTCCGACATAAGCTGCGATAATGTAGGTATGTCTGGATTAAGATACAGAAGTAAGTTGCGTAAGCTACTCGTAAGCTCTTAAAGTCGCAGGTAAATATGCAAAACCTAAACCAAAAATATTGCTGTCTTAATTGTAGAAAAAACAAGAAATAGACGGAAAAATATTGAACTAAACACCCTAAGGGTTGGAAGACACGTTTACAAACATGTTCATCTTTTGTGAAAGCTCCTATGTCCGTCTCTTTCTAGTTTTGCCTGTTAGTAAAAGAAGGAAGACCCAATGATTCAGGGCCACCCTGTCCTATATTAACACAATAAATTCAGCCACCCACTTAAAAGGTTCCGTGTGTAAGAACATAGCATACTCCTTCCTGGTCTAATAATAATTTTATTGGCTCTTGCAACCTGCCAGCATTTGTATTCGGTTGGCGCGTTTTTCATAATGTCGTTGACCCAACCCTTCTGCCCTCAAAACACCTGTGGCCATTTTGTTCCATATTTTTGCTAATAACGTTACTTTTTAGCTTTGCGTAACGGTTTTATTGTAACCGTTTTTCTTACGTTACGTTATCGGAGGAAACGGAGTTAGTTTTTATTGTAGCGGGGAATTGGAGGAGTGCTAACGGGTTGGAAGAAGAGTGTTTTTTATTGGGCATTACATAAAAAGCGAAGTGTGAACTCTTCCGCGAATTTTCGAATAATGCAATGAATACTTGGGTTTTGGAAGTGTTTTTATATTCGACATGCACGAAAGTGAACCGTACGTAGTGTCAGACAAACAATAGATACATACTCTCTATATCAGTGGCGCAGCTACAATTTTCGTTCAGATTCAGTTTAATTTATTTATTGTAAAACATAGGTACATTATAAGTTCATAATTGGTAATACATTGAGGGCGCTATGTTTTGCCTCTAGGGCGTACAAAAGTTGAAATACATGCATTATAATTAAACAAGAAATTAATAAAGATAAATGAACCACAAATATTCAATCACACTGAACAATGTCGATTAAATAATTAGATAAATTATGTGTGATGAGAAAAATAAAAATGTAATAAAATGAAAATTGTCAGCACTTACTTATCTAAAGAATGTTAAAGAAATTGAATGATGTCATAAATTAAAATTAAATATCACTAAGGAAGATCAATAATTGTTACATAAGAAATGTCAGAAATTTTATAACAGAATGTCATTCAAATATTCGGTGATAGAATAATAGCATTTTTCTATTAAAACAATCTTTAATTTTCTTTTAAAGTTGTGCAAATTTTCAGTTTTGGTGCTATCAGGAATTTTATTGTATATAACCGGAGCCATGTTCTCCTTGCTAGTGCTGTGCTGTGTTTACTTGTACACAACATGGTTTTGTATTGGGATCTGAGTTGAGTGGTTCGTTTTCTAGTGTCTACTATCGCAGGAACCAAGTTCAAGTTACATTTGACAAACACTGCTATTTCAAATATATACAGACGTGGGAAAGGCATTATATACAGACATCGTTAGAGGGAAGCCGAAGAAAACATTGTGCAGTTCTCATAAACTCAGACAAAAACCTGTAGGTATTTAATCTTATGATGTATTAAACTGGTATTTAAATATAATTATGTAATGTGATGTGATACACAGTTACACACCACACAGGTGTACAATATTATTTGGCAATAGTAGACATTAAGAAGAGTGGTTGGCCCGAAGGGGAGCCGATAGGAATCGGGTTGTATGAAGGCTTCGCCCCTGCTCTATATCAAAGACTTGCTTGATAGGTACATTTATAAACTGTTGCCTTATTTATGTCACCTAGGCATGAGTTAACACATGTTTTTAACGGAAATCTTAGTGAGGCAACATTCTATGAACATAACACACATGAATTATTCCTTACATTCAAAGACAATAAAATGGACAAAAAAAAAACGAATGAGTTCACTTCATTCTCATGTGTGGTCACTTGAGTGAGGTTCGAAGTGAAGGTTTAAAGTGCTTATAGAATAGCACTACAAATCCCCAGAATCTTAATTTTTACTCATGAAATAAACCATGAATTTTGTATATGTTGCTTAGATCCGAGAGCTTGTCTGGTAATAAAGACTTATTATAAAATATTCCGTGTGTAATTCACGTTGATTAAAACTTGAAAGGCGCCCCGTAAAGATGTGTGGAAGAGGGTATTTTGAGATTGACAGCGTTCTTTGTGAATTGTTTGTTGTTACGAAGACACAATGTTGATGATGTAATGTTTGTTGTTTGTTGTTGTGGGAGGTGTAATATATTTTGGGTGTAAAAACACAATTCAGGTTGTCCAAAATATTATTTAAGGTTTATTTGAATAAATTAATGCATTGGGAAGCTGGCTTGTCTGATGTTAAATCAACCTCTGCCAGTCTGCAATACAATGTACTATCGGCGAAACTTTAGCATGCTGAGTTTAGAAAATATTTCTGCGGAAGCGCAGCTCGTGACAAACCACTCACCCTCCTTCCTGGTTTCGCCCAATTAGAGACAATATGCATTTGTGTGAGTATAGGGCGTGTAACATAAAATAACAACAAACATTAGCAACAAATCAAATAAAAAACAAATGTGCATCATTGGTCAAAACGCAAGCATCAGGCGATCGAGTTTTCAGCCGTGCTATGCGATTGTCGTCTTAAAGGTGAGCATGCGGAAGTTTGGTCGATAGTGCCTATGTCCCGAATTCACGATCCACTATGGGTTTGGACTAGGAAGGAAAGTGTTTTG
Source organism: Fissipunctia ypsillon (assembly GCA_947568875.1). Classification (NCBI taxonomy): domain Eukaryota; kingdom Metazoa; phylum Arthropoda; class Insecta; order Lepidoptera; family Noctuidae; genus Fissipunctia; species Fissipunctia ypsillon. The sequence continues at coordinate 21,580,525 of OX387643.1, read as the reverse complement.
CGCGGCCTACTACAGAGCAAGTTGCAATCTTGAAAGTCTCTATAAGAAAAGGAAAAATTCTAATGTGTCTGTAGATTCGCCGTTACCTTCCTTTCAAATCAGCTGTTTCATGTCGTCACAAGAATAGCAATGCCTTTCGATCCTGTATTTGCATGTTAAACAGTCTAAATTCAGTTCGAAAACGTGTTTAATCTTAACAGCTACAAACACAATATTTATAGACAAATTGACACCAAATATACTTAATTCCTTCGATAATGAAAACTCGTAGGTGTGTGAATCTATCCTTGTGTTCCCATCTGTCAGACAGAGGACTTTGGCCTTCATGTGGATCTGTGTCAGATAAATGGATAAGTTTTCGATGTAGCACGCGGGTCTTATTACGGTTATTGGAAATCTTTAAGAGTATCTATCTACGGGTTAAGTAGAGTAACCTATAGCAGCTTTAAGGCTTCTTCAAACAGGCGCAACACGCGACAAAAATCGCGTGCAACACATAAGCACCGCTCATCGCGCGACACGCGGTGCCTTTGTGTCGCGTCGCGTGTTGCGCCTGTTTGCAGGAACCTTTACCTTTCCAGGTTCAGATAATACTCTGGGAGCTGACACTTCTCATGAAATCGCCTTCAAGTTTAGCAATACTGAATGTATATCCTGTATTCTTGCACACCCTAGTAGGTAAAATACGCTATTTTATAATTTATTATACTTTGTGCACAATAAAAGTTCAAAGATGCCGAAAGCATTCTCTACCAGTGAACCAAGTCAAGGAGAGATAACTTGGCAGGTGCATTATTTGTGAGAAGAAAAATATATACATTAAAAAAGGTATCATAATTATAAATAAAGTAGGAACCTACACAACAGGGGCGAAGCCTTCATACAACCCGATTCCTATCGGCTTCCCATTGGAACAACCACTGTTTACTATTGCCAAATAATATGGTACACCCGTATGTGTAACTGTGAATTACATCACATTACAACATTATATTTAATACCAGTTTAATACATCATAAGATTAAAAACCTAAAGTTTTTGTCTGAGTTGATGAGAAATGAACAATTATTTCTTCGGCTAATGATAATAATTGTAGCTGCGACACTGCTATGTGGGTATTTTTTTTCAGTTGGGTTTAATGGTAATCTGGCAATTTGCGTGCTTTATGTGGCCTATCCAAATGCCCTTTCTTTAGTATTGTTCGTCGAGTCGTTGAGCATCTTAATTCCGAGTCGAGCTACACGATTACTGACAAATACGTGCACTGAGTGTCCACTCAATCTGAGGGTCCACTTAATCTGTGTGGTTCTTTACTCAAACTATCTCAGATGGTCCTCGTATGGCCTGAACAAGATAGTGACTTCCGAGATTGTTTCGGTCTTTCTTCACCGAACTCATCTAGTATTAAAACAAGTTATTTTCGACGTGTTTTAACCAATTTATGGGAATAAATATCGTTTATCATTTATTGTCATGCTTAACGTCTTGTGGTTAAAGATGGAGGACAGTAATTCTGTTATCGAATAGGGTTCGGAAACCATTAATGCATTAATGTACGTAGGTATGTTACAGGGTTATTTTAGGGAGGGATCACTAGAAATGCTGAGGTGCTTTCCTTTTCTACCTTCGTCACGAAAATTGTTTTAATGTGCTTTGTAATATTACAAACTGTGTTTTTGTTACCAACGTGGGATACCACCCATGGGGGCGGTAGAATCAAACTTATTGCATTTTACAACACAATAGGTTAGTTAACTTTAGAATACCCTCAGGGACCCTAGCCATTCAGATGTAGGTAAGTACATGTACCCTGTTAACGGTCTAATTATCGATTTCTGGTTCCTTTTTAAGGTTCCGTAGTCAACAAGGAACCCTTATAGTTTCGCCATGACCGTTTGTCTGTCTCTTTGTCCGCCGCTTAGCTCAAAGACTCTTAGTACTAGAAAGCTGTAATTTATCATAGAATAAAAAGTGGCAAAATAAAATCTTGAAAAAAAATTTTTAGGTAGGTTCCCAACACGTAAAGCGGAGATGATTTTTTTTTCTCGTCTATCCCATGGTTTGGAGGTGTCATTGTTTAGGCCGTCCAAAAATATTGCGGGTGTGTAAAATCATTTTTCAGTTCAGGGATCCGTTTGCGAAATATTAAGCTTTAAAGTGCTCATTTTTGTTGGAGTCAAGTGTCCCCCCCTCCTGCCAGCTAAACGGTTTTTTTGGATTGTGAAAAATTCACGGCAGTAGTATTTTATCGAAGTTAAAAGGAAAACTATCGTAGCTAAGTAGGTAGGCTTCAAAAGTTAACGAGCAATAGTCGACCAACTTACATTCGCAGTTGGAATGTAAAGGAGAACATGTTTTTCAGCTACAGTGTTAAATTTGTTCTTGGGACAAATGAATCCAAACTACGAACCCCTTCATTGCGCACTTGCTTCATACGCACTTGGCCGATTTTATATTTGTTTATCTGCACATACTAGTGTAAATTAACAGTCAATTTATGTCGTTAAGAAATAAATACCTAACTAGATACCTTTTATAAGGAAAATATATGAAGATAGTGTCACTGTATCGAAATGTAGTTTCTACGTACCCCATGGAAAAAGGCGCGAGTTTCATATGTAGTAGCCACGTCAAAAGAAGAAATTGCCTGTTTTCCCTCATACATCTCCCGCTATAGATTAAGCAATGTTTTCCGTTAATGTATGGCGGGCTTACAGAGATTAACTGAGATGTAATCCCTTAAACTCTCCCGTACTTAATAAGCCATACATGAAGGAGCAGAAAGTTAACATGGAGAGCTAATGTGGCATAGGGGCTTTATTGACATTTAAGTCAACGTATTTCTTAGTAGGTGTAGACTTGTTCAGGATCTTTCTATAAAATAGACCACTAAGCGCGACAAAGCTAAAGCTAGTGTGGTGCTGTTTGCGAGAACATTTTTCAAAACAATCTTTACTAATCTTTTTTATTTAATTTTTTAAATCTTTTTTTTGGTCGACTACCAGCTAGTCGACCTGTGTTCTAAAAATTGGCTTCACTTGGTTTTGAAATAAGCGTCACTTTTAAATAGGTCGAAGACAAGTAGGGACTGAGAACGACCTATTTAAAAGAGACGCTTTTGGTATTTATGGAAAATGGTAGAAGAAGATACTATTTTATATCTGAATGAAGACATTATTTAGATTTTTTTTGGAAAATATTAGAAGAAGATACTATAGTAGAAGAAGATGCTATTTTAGTCAAGTCTTACATAAAGTAAAATTCTTTTGACTTCCTGAATAAAAGCAGTTCCACATAACATACGGCGACGAAAAAAAAGCAATGACAATAAATAAGCACTCTTATTTGAATGGAAATGAACGTCAAGGAGCCTTTTACAGCATTCTTATGAAAACAACACACATAAAATATCCACTCACATACCCACACACACGCACACCTACACTTTCATACACACAATCAAACACATACAGTACAGACAGCAAAAGAGATAGGTATTCAGTCAGTAGTGACACTTAATAATTATAAAATCAGAGCATTACATACATATTTTAATAACACTAGCGTTCACAATAGGATTCCCTGTGTTGTGGAGACTAGTTTCCTTCGTCTTATAAGATGACAAGATAGTAGGTGGATACATATAAACATAGTAAGATTTCTGACTTATTTGTCATAAATCAAGTGAGGGTCTTGATCTTGGATTTCAAACAAGCAGGCGGCTGAGTGGTTACTGACGCCCATGGACATAATACAATATTAGAGGCATCGCAGGTGCAAGAGATCTCAGAGACAAAGCTGAAATGTAATTACCGGCACACATATTCTTCAAACCAGAACATAGGTACTAACACTACTTGGCGGCATAATAAGTATGGTGTTAGTACTTTCTATGAACGAGGTCCTTTATACAATGTTTTATATTTATATATTACAACTAGTGTAACATGTGACATGACTACAAGTGATGACACAAGCATTCTTGCAAAGATATTGATTTATTGCCTGCCCACCAAACTGTTTAGTCGTCAGTACTTTTACACGTATACACGGAGGCACGTACAGTTTTATCTCGCTCACGACTCAAGACATTAAGCTAGCTGTAAAGTTTATTGTTTGTTTAAATTTTCATGAGGTCTCCGCCGTGGTAAGCCTGCTTTATAATGTACAGGAGCCTTCCAACGTTTTCATTGTTGGTCTCTAAGTGGTTTGCGTGAGCGTTGCGTGGTACTTAACCTCTCAAATTTCGCATGAACCTCTTAGGTTCATAAAAAAATACACTCGAAACGACCATAAATATAATCGTAAAAATCGTTGAGCGCTCACACGCAAACGGATTCTAGTAGGCGAACATTTGACAGGTTAATCAAAATATTGATTTGTTATTATGTTGTGTATTATGTACGTACACCTCTGCCTAACTCTTCGGGGGAACAAGGCGTAAAGTTATGTTACGTAACTTTAACTTACAAAACATTATCGCTGTCGTATATTTTCTGATTTATAAGCACATTTATCATATTTTAGCACAATTAACCTATCACTCTTTTGTAGTATTTTCCTTTCATTATGAACACAATATATTTTTCATTTCATAATTAGAACTTTACGATAAACGAACTTAAAATAAACACATTGTCCCTGCGTCACACACAATAAATAACGATTGACGTAACGTAACGCTATAACCGTTATTGTAGTTATCTGGCCCAGTTACCCAACGGTATGGGACATTTCACGCACCCAGAGGATAGGTCACGTTTATAAATAGGGGTAAAAAAGAGGTTGCAGTGCACCCTTTGTGAATAAGTAGGGGTAGAGCTATTCTTGTGTATGCCATTAATAAAATGTTTTAATTAATTTTATAAAGTAGTTCAAACTGTTAGCAAAAAAGAGTTATTTTTGGCTTTGCTTCGTTTATTCGACTCCTGTGAGCCTAGATGCGGCAATCGCTTTCAAAGTGTTTCTGTCTCTACGACATTTTTTAACAGGATTGACATAAGCTTTTCGGTAGCTTATGTTAGTTCCTTAGAGGAGATGGAAAACGGTGGGCCCAAATGTAATAAGTTGAGATATGATCTAAAAAATTAGTTATGTTTTTTTTATATTAGAGTATCAAAAATCAGCTCAACTCTCAGTCTGGAAGCGGAGAAATATGAAAAAGATAGCTTTCGTGAGATCGATTAATTGAGTAATCGATTAAACAAATACTAAAAGAAAACCTTTGCACTAGGCAGTACTACGTAATTAACTCGTGTATTTAAATGCTAAACTCACTCATACTATAATAATAAAATAAAATATCAATTAATTACTGAAAAACCAATGTCATGAAAATCGATTTCATATGGATTCAATTTTTTTTCAAGTTTGATTTGACGTTATGTTTTATATTTTTTGTCCATGTCACTGGCATGACAGCTGCTGTGAGCTAACTAACATCACAGTAGACAGTTGCCGACTGCTCTTGCTTGCTCACTCGTTTCGTGTTTTCCGATGCGTTTTGAGTGCTTTTCCGATTATTTCATTTTCAACGATCACTGCTTTGTTTTTACGGATTCTGACCCTGCCTACCTTGTACTACCCTTGTTTTCATACTGGATACCGAAGATTGGTCACATGTTTGACTTGGAATTGTTACTTTGGATTTTACCGCTGGCTTGTGGATTGGATATTGTTGAAAATATGAATCGCTGTGTGAATTGTAGGATAGCAACACTAGTCTTTGCAATACACTAGGCCAACGACCCTTAGACGAAATATAAACATTAGCGTTAAAAGAAAATCTTTTGCACTTAAGCACTCAGTTGTTGCTTAAAGATTGTGACATAACCTTACTTTTATTAAACCTCTAATAACTCAGTTCTTAAGTTGTCAAAACTTACAGAATTTTCAGCGAGGGACTGATAAGTTTGAATCTCTTCACACAATCAATTCACACCATTTTCATCTCGTTACATTTAGGCCCAAGATTGTATGTAATCGTTTCCGTCTCCTTTTTGACTTTCCATCATCATTATCGCTAATAGATTCTCTCTGGTACGTGGATTGCTGATTGCAGTCTGTTCGAATTAGCATAGAGAAAAATGATGCCGCGTAGTTATCTACGCGTTCGTTAAGGCACCTTTTACTATTTTTAATAAAAATACCCTCATGTTTATATTATGGATTGGTAATATTGCAAACAAATAGAAACCAATTCAAATTGCAGTTTTTACCATAGTTTAACCAAACACTCTCAGGGTCATATCTTTACTCTCAAGTCATATCTTTCCCATAAATTATTTTCATCATCAAAACTGACTGTACACATGGTTCCATGGTTCTACAGAACTTTGCAACCCTCTACAAATATTTCCATTTGTCTCGTCTCTTTGGTCTGAAGAAAAAAGTAAAGTGTATTTGTCTTGGCGTTTCTTCCTTGAACTCTATGGTATTAGTACTAAGTGCATTGGTAGTCGACGCTTTGAAGGCGGCGATTTCTTCTAAGGATGCGTGCAGATGGCTCGTCTAATACGCCATAGTCGTAACCACATAACCATTGTCCAATGAAAGTGTCTATTACCTCATAGGGACACAGCTACGAAAGCAAGGGGAATGTGGCCAAATGTTGAGAGAGATTATGTTAAATTGTCGCATTTTCTAAACTCGGAAAACTCTTTCAAATCAAGATATTACAAAAACCTGGGTACGTTATTTTTGTTGCTTCTATTTACAATGTAAAAAAAAATACAATATTAAAAAAAAAAGTGTGTCTGTGTTAGCTCCGACGCACGACTGGAGTTTACTCCGTGAAAGGTGCGCAAGATATGTTGCGCAGAAAAACGTAACGCTTGTGAGTTAACGCTTGTATTAATTTCATTCTTCATAAAATTTCCATATCGAAGGCCTTTTTAGAAAATCGATTCTTAAGGAGTAAACTCCAACAACTCCAACAATTCAAATTATAAGTCTCAGTTAATGACGACTAAGTTAGTTAAATCATAACTGCAGAAAGTTGTTTGAAATCTTATGTCGCTTTTATTAAAAAGATAAGGCAACAATGTATCGTAGTCCTCATAAAATAAGCAAACACAGCAGCGCCCCGCGGTTCCACCCGCATAAGTCTCGATCCTCTAGGGATATCGGGATAAAAGTATTATATGTGTTAAATATCAAGAGATGAGACTAATATTAACTGACGGCGCCCGTTCACGAACATGATGCGTGGATCAGCACCATCCAGCTCAACCATTTTGAAGGGAACCGAATGATCCAACACACGCGCCACCATCAGCGAGACATTTGAGTGCGCATGACATACTCTCAACTGCCATGATCTTTCTTGTTTTTTAACTTGCGATAGACAATGTGGATGAGCTTTATCACAAGAAGTTTTAAAATTAAATTGACCTAAAATGATACAAAAAAGAATCTTGTAAAACTTTGACAGCGATAATTTACAAGATTTTTGAAAATAGTCGAAACGAAGTAGCCACAGTCCTGTGGGGCGGTACAAATTTCATATTTTGTTAGTGCTACGGGTTACGAGCGGCTACGGCGTAGCAATATCGTAGCGGAAATATGCATTTATGATAATTACGTGGCTTTTCCTCACAGCTGCATTCAAACAAGTTTAGAATTGTAAAATATTATGCTAAATGTGAATGGGATTATTTATTATACATATAAACACAAGAATTAGTTGCTAAAAGCTTGTTTTCAGTTCAATTAAACGTGATTTAACAGGTAGCTATGTTTATTTTTGTTTCCAAATAAATGTTGTAAGATCAGGGAAATTTACCGACCATCAATTTAAATTGTTTGTATATTTTAATCACAACTGTTTTGCTTCGACAGTTGTATGAACTGGCCATAAAACGGCAAATTGTCGTAGTCAATTTGATAAACAATTCATTTCACTTATATTATCTAACACTCAGTAATACTGTTTTCATAGGCTTTGCTGCTACTTTAATAATATAATGTATAATAATGAGCACAGTACCCTGGCAACATGTAACACACGAGACATTCCAGCTTTAGCTAGCTTTTTGGGGCTGATTTTAAGTACAAAATTAATGTTTTCAGATAAAACCATTTTATAACCATTATCATGACTATAGGTCGCTGGATTGTTACGATTTATCGACAGACATGAACGTCTGGATGGACATAATAAAATACCAACACAATAATGAACAGTTTGAACACTAAACTGATAGCTACCGTACTTTAATTAAGGCGAATGGTTACACAATAACGGCTGTCCAAATACAAGAGCGTTTTTTGACAACTTAATGTCAAATACTGGTGAAAATGGGAAATTTTCATGACGGCCGTTATAATAATGAACAGAACTGCTTTCATAGGAAACCAAAGTTTAAGTTGAAAAACTTACATTCTTGTGAACTCTGATTTTTAAGTTGTCCAGCATTACCTATATCTATAAATACCAATGTGCGTATGTATGTTTCCTATAGACTCCAAAACGGCTGGAGCAATTTTGATGAAATTTTCAGGAAATCTTCATATTAGCCCAGCGGGTGATCCAGTGAGTTTGTTAGTGATCTGATCAACAGATTTTTTTTGGCTTTTTGGTAAAATCGAAATCAAAATCAAAATATTTTATTTCACATAAGCCTACATGGGCACATAAGAAACGGCAGAAGCTAGGTCCACTGTTCCAATTGGTTGTTTCCTATGGAGAAGAACCGGCAAGAAACTCCACGGTTCCTCGTTTAAATAATAAAAATGAAATGAAATCTTTATTTTCCAGATGTAAATCCACACACAATTACAATAAATACACACAGATAACGTAATAAGTAAATAAAAATATGCAATATCATACATAAGACACATTCACATTACACACACACGCGAATTAGGTAATCGGCGTGTGGTAGGACTGCCATCTCATATGTAGGGAGGGGGCTGTGGTTCCATTCCCGTACCGCGGCCACCAAAGAATTGGCAAATTGTGTGATTACGATTCTACATGAACGCTCTCATAAATCACCATGTTTGAAACCGCGAAACGCGACGCCAGACGCGCCCCGCAACGCCCTGTGTCTCCGCGAACGAGGCCTAAGAATTTTTGAAAATGCTTCCCTTCCCCTTATAAAATAGGGGATAAAAGTTGGTATGGCAGTTCAACGTTTTTGCCGCCGGGAAATCACATCGGTCACACGGCTTGTATAAACATAAATATTACCTACAATTAAAAAAAAAAAAACTACAAAAATAAATAAATATATACATACATCTCACAAGAACATTCCTCTAAACTTAGGTATCTATTGATCATACAAACAGTTGTTCAGAGGAATCAAAGCTCGCAGCTTTATTATCAGACAGACAAACTGACTAGTCCCAGTATCTTTTCATATCCCATTTTGGCGTCACTTTTTTTCCCAAATTAAATCCAAATGCCTGACTGAACAGTGACACAAAAATAAACATCAAACAAATGGCAAACTCTCACAATCAGAAATTCCTGGTTCATGAATTATTCCGTTTGAGTGTACCTACCAGGAATACATACACCGCTTACCGACGGCCGTCTTCGGTCGGCCCTGCATTAAAAAGGGAATTCATTACGCAAATTAATGTTTTGAAAGTATAGGTACCTACTCCGGTAAATGTATGACGTATATTTTTTCAAGGGTTATTTTCAGGCGTGCCTATAGGGAGAAGTGTTTGAGTGGAGTTTCAGGTAAATGTTATGCGCCTTTTGGTTCGTCGAAGGTGTTGTTATGGTAGATGGGAATTGCGTTCTTTTGTTTTTCGAGAACTTTTTTGTGATAGGCGCACCTAAAATAAGAAGGTACACCCAGTCACCCACATATATTATAAGGTGACGGTAAGTGCTGGTCACCTTGTGTGACTTGGCGGTGCGTTTTCGTCGCATCCGTTCGGCTACATAGGGAATATTTATTTTTTAGTAATGAAAATATGAATATTTGAAAAAAAAAACAGATAATACCTATAAACTAGTCTGTTCATACAAAAAAAATCATGAAAATATCATAAGAAGATTGAAAGTAATATAGTTTTTATGTTTTGGGTAGACATTACTTCATTACTTCTTATTACATTACTTCATAAAGTATTTTACTACAATACTTTAATATTCAAATATACAATAATTGATGTGAACGCGTTGTAGTGTAACATACATTTTTTGCATAACTTACTTGCATTATTTGAACGCGTAATAACAGATTTAAAATACACTAAAATCATTTATCTGAATCTTCACCAGTTGTGCCACCTCTGCCTACCCCTTCGGGGATTATGTTTGTTGTAGTAGATCTCACATTGTAGTGTATTTGTGTGTGTGCAATCTCACTAACTACTATTAATTTTATTTCATAGTAAAATTGAACTTACAGCGGGGAACGACTCTTCTAACTGTTCGAAGACACAGTTTACATAAAGCTGTATAAATAATACGCGAGTATCACTAGACTGTATACTGACAAGCTCCAGTAAAAGATAGCACTATACTATCTATTGTAATAATTTTATGATATCTACTAGTGTAAATGAAAAATGATAAATGATTTTATTTCTGTAAGTAGGTTTATACAAACACTTTTACACGTCAAACATTTTTCTTTTAAACTAAAGGGTCTTTCAACAAGGACGGGTCGATGTTAAAATTGAATAAAACAAGATGTGTGTGAGATATTAACGAAATTTATTTTTTATTTAAAAGGCCCATTTATGCCATTATGGATGGAATATGATATCGTTCAAATGTCCGCCGCGGCTTCGTATGGTGGCACGAATCCGAGAGGTCCAATTTTTAATGACTCTGCTGCATAGATCCGGCTGAATCCGAGCGATGGCCTGCGTTATGTTGGCTTTCAGGGCAACGGTCGAATGTGGTTTATTGGCATAGACCTGCGACTTCAGAAAACCCCACAAGAAAAAGTCTAGCGGAGTCAAATCACACGATCTTGGTGGCCAATTCACGTCACCTCTGCGAGAGATAACTTTACCCTCAAACCGTTCATGCAGAATGTCGATTGTGTCGTTGAGGTCTGCGAAAGGCCGAGTTCTTGAGCACGGCGAGAAATCGACTGCCTCGGAGTCTCCTGAACACTCTCACGTACAGCGGCGATGTTCTCGGCCGATCTGGCGTTCCTTTGACGTAAAGGTGTTGGTTGGTTGTTTACCGAACCGGTCGTCTTAAATTTAGTCACCAATCGTTGGAGAGTGGACTTTGAAGGGCCACCGCGTCTGCCGTAAAATGGGCGCAATGCGCGCAACGTTTGCACTAACGAACACTCATTTTGGTAATAAAGTTTTATCATTTGCACATGCTGCTCAACCGTGTAACTTGCCATGGTGATTTGGCATCACTGACTGCATAATATACAACAGATTTTACAGATCCCACCAAAATAGTATGGCTGCCACAGACTGTCAACATCGACCCGTCCCTATTGGAAAACCCTTTAGATGAGGCCGGCGTTTCTTATCTGACTACTCTGAGTAGAAAGGCCGAAACAAACTCAGAGGTCACAGTCTCTTTTAAAGTCCAGACATAACTTGGTCAGATCATGTGAAGACCATGTAGATTGGTGTCTGAAATGGTCTTTTGAGGAAAGAACCACACAGATTGAGTGGACCTGTCCAGGCAGTGCACGCATTTGTCAGTAATCGTACAGCTCATCACAAAACTTAAGGAGCTCAACGATTCGGCGAACAATACCAAAGAAAGGACATTTGAGTAGGCCGCATAATTTACTCAAACTGTCAGACTGTGATTAAAACTGAGAGAGAAAAAGAAAAAACAAACAAGGACTCACATAGTCTTTACATTCACAATAATTAAAATAATATAACACTTTACAAAGTAAATATTTATGTCATTGTATATATAAAATTAATCAATGTCAATGTGTATATAAGAAGTAAAAAAAAATTAGCAAAAAAGAACAAAAAAAAATTCAGTAGGTGTGTTAAAAAGAAAATTGGAGCAGCTCAATCCCATGCCTTTTTGTCTTCAATATAATCTTTAACGGTATAAAAGGCTTTCTGGCACAACTTACGTTTAATGAATGATTTGAATTTATTAAGGCTCAGATCTTGAACGGGGCTTGGAAGTTTATTATAAAAACGTATACATTGACATCTGAACGAGCCACCTATTTTCTTGAGCCTTGTTGTAGGTACAACAAATTTTTGTTTGTTCCTAGTATTTATATTATGGATATCTCTGTATTTTTTAAACAATTTTATATTTTTATGGGCATATAAAAGATTTTCAAAAATATACTGAGAAGGCACAGTCATTACATTAATCTCCTTAAATTTCTCTCTGAGAGAGTGTCTTGGACTTAATTTATAAATTGATCAAACAGCTCTTTTCTGCAAAACAAAGATAGTCTGAATGTCGGCGGCATTTCCCCACAACAGAATATCGTACGACATTACACTGTGAAAATAGCTAAAGTACACTAAATGGGTTGTTTCTATGTCAGTTAAATTACGAATTTTTCTAACAGCGTATGCTAGTGTAGATCAAAACTGTCAATAATATGACACGTGCATGGCAGCCGCGGGAACCTGTTATTATTTTTTGCATAAACAACAGATAAGTCGTGCTGTTTATGTGGAAAAAGTATGAGTGGCTCCTCAAGCAATAAATATTGGTTTACGGGCTACTGGATAAACTAAAATTGGTTGACTATCAGTCCGATGGTACCTATCAATACCTCACTGAAAAGATTTATCGCCCCCTATTATAGCAAACTGTAAGATCAAGTTTGTCGATGCATTGCCATGCCAACCTGAGCATCAGAGTACATGTTTCATACTCTAGAACCCAGCAATACTGATTGGTGGCAGAAATACGTACAGTGGTAGCTTATCTCCAAAAATATTAATTAACAAGAAGCTGAACTACAGCTTCTAATATGAAATACAACTTCATAAAAAATAATCCACTACTTCCGTAGTCAAACATTTACATAATAAAATTCTCATAACTTCGCGAAACAAGAGCTTGACACTCAATTTTCTGGCCATCCTTATTCCCTGAGCCCCGAGCCATTTTGTTTAAACAAATTTCCGCGATAACTTATGTTTTTCAATCAGCGACGAAGAAGCATAGGGATGTAACTTCGCGTAAAATCCTATATAACTTCGTACGGAATACGATTTACTTCGGCGACGTCCTCGGGGCATGTCGTAAAAATTCGCGTAAATTTATGAAGACATACGCGGGACGCAGGGGCAGGTTGTTTTAACGTGTATGTACGGTGGAAGGAGCATGGTTGCGTAATGTTATCTAGGGATTGATATATGTGTATTAGTGTGTGGGAATATGGAGAAATGGAAGAGAATAGATTGATATTTACTGCTTGGTTTGGTTCAATTTCATTTTCTTTCTATTTACGGTTTAAAATTGAACGGAAAATATATAATAGTCCATAGTTGAAGATTCTTATTTTGTTGGATGGCTTTAAAATATAAAATTCTATCAAACTAGTGCCAGGGTTTGATGTGATGTGATGATGAACCAAGTGGTAAAATAAAATCTTGAAAAAAAATAATGTTTTTTGGGGTGCCTCCCATACATGCAAAGTGGGGATGACTTTTTTTCTCCTCTATCCCATAGTGCCCCACACCATTCGTCGGACCACACGGTCGTTGGATAGGCCGTCTAAAAGTATTGCGGGTGTGTGAAAACCATTTCTCGATTCAGTTAATTTAATGTGCTTATTTTTATTAGATCAAGGTGTCCCCTTTTCTTTTTGTGGATGGGAAATCATCAAATGACTTCTCCCGCTCTGGGCGGAGGGCGTGTCAGACTTTTACTGACTAAAACCCACCCGTGTTCCTTCTGTTGCCTGTGCCGGGGCAACGGTAACTCTTTCGAACATCCCGCAACCCTGGCTGGAACATCCCGCAACCCTGGCTGGAAAGGTGTCCCTGCCATCTAAATGATTGTTTTTGGATATGTGAAAAATTCACGGCAGTAGGGTATACAACGAAGTTACAAGGAAAACTATCAGAGCTAAGTAGGCTTTACAATAGTTTACAAGTTAACGAGTAATAGTCGGCAAACATACATTTTGGAGTTGAAATGTATGAGAGAACATGTTTTTCAACCACAACGTTTAGTTTGTTCTTGGGATAAATTCATCCCAACTACGGACCCTTTCATTGTGCGGGGTCTGACACGCACTTGGCCAGTTTAAAAAAAAAACGTTTCTACACTCGCCTGATATCCCAACTAATAAAAACGCTCACATACTTTATCACATAAACAACATATAAGAATAAGATAACTACACCATAAATCACGGTGTACAGGAATAGGTCGGTAAAGTGCAAATCTAACATTGTCGGGTAATATCGCGTGTGAAAATCTCATATAGCAGAAACGACGTTATTCACTTCGTTCCTCGTAAATAGTTTTGCTTTGTCAAGGCATTGTTTCCCACTGGTATTATTTAGATAATAACATGTTTTCCGTTTGTTCATTGAGCTGTGAAAGGAGGTTTTAGTTCGGCGAGGTTTACTCAAAGTTCTAGTAATAAAAGGATGTAGCAAAATTGATACAGCAGTAGATACGAAACTAATAATACGTCTCGTTTATTTTATAAAATATCAGATTCTTTTCATTGATTTAATTTTGAATTTGAGTTTATTACAAAGTGTTGATACTTTTAGGGACTGTTAAACTAGCCCATGATTGGATATTTAGGTAAGGCGTCTTGGCACATCCATTCTCGCGAACATCTTGCTGACATACAACGTGCCGCTACAATGACGACATTAATTTAACACACGGGTAGGGCTAGTTAGTGGCCAGTAATAAGAAAAATTATAATAAGATAAACTAATTCGTAAATTCCGCAAAATTACCAGTATTAGCTTACCGGCGTTCCTGTCCTCTGTCCACAGCACGGAAAAGTTGACCGAGAAAATTTTAGCCCCCTCCTTGGTTGACTCAGAAGTGCCGTGTTTGACTGACGCAGTGAACGCCTGGAAAGTGGCTTGCCCGGATACAGATCGGCCCTTGAACCTATCTTCCCAGAGGCAGTGGGATGAACCGCTCTGCAGGTTGGTACGGAATAATCTAATTAATACGACCACCAATACTGCTGAGCGTGCCCGCCTGCTGGCTGTGGGGGAGTGGGAGTCGGGCCTCTGGCTTCAGGCGCTACCGTCACCCAACATAGGCACCATGCTGGGTGACACCACCTTCCGGCTCGCTACTTGTCTGCGTCTGGGCGCTCCCTGCGTGGCTCCGCATCGCTGCCAATGCGGTGTCAGTGTCGACTGCCTCGGACAACATGGCCTATCCTGCAGTAAGAGCGCAGGCCGGATAGCACGGCACGCCAGCATCAATGACATCATCCGTCGTGCTCTTGTCACCGCCGGGGTGCCAGCTGTTTTAGAACCCAATGGCTTAGCACGCGACGATGGAAAGAGACCAGACGGAATGACCATAATGCCTTGGAAGGTAGGTAGGCCTTTGGTGTGGGATGCAACGTGTGTCGACACCCTTGCGCCATCCCATCTTCCTAGCACGGCAGGCTGTGCTGGAGCGGCTGCTGCGGGTGCGGAAAACCTCAAACGGCGCAAATACTCCAGTCTTATTGGGACTTATATGTTCGAGCCGTTTGGGGTTGAAACACTTGGGCCATGGGGTCCGAGTGCCCACTTAGTTTTTCGAGACATCGCCAGGCGGTTGGTCGACTCCACACGTGACCAGAGGGCTGGCCTATTTTTTGGCCAAAGAATCAGCATTGCTATACAACGTGGCAATGCTGCCAGCCTTCTGGGCACTTTTCCTGTTGACAGCGATGCGGATGAATTTTTTGATGCCCTCTGATTATTTACCCCCTCCCTTTTTTATATACTTGTACATATTATTATTATTATGTTAGTAATTGTATAGTATATTACCAATCAAGTAGACTTGCTTGACATGCGTTGGTGTCAGTCGTTCTCTCATTTTCTACTATTTCTTATTTACTCACTGTAAAAGTTAAATTAAACTGGGAAGTTGAAAAAAAAAAAAATTCGTAAATTGAAAAATTAAAATTTTCAAACAAACTAAATAAGCTCGCTCATCTCTTCAATTTTCTTACTCTTTTCACTTTATTCGTTTTAATTTCATTGACGCGATGTTATGATCCATGACCTCTGCGCTACTGTTCTTGAAGTACAGGTTACTCCAAAATGCTACTTTAGAATATTGTAAATAAATAATAAAGTTTAAAGAAATCAAAATATCTTTATAAAACGAAAACGCGAAACCGTATACCTACGTGTGTTAAATTAATGTCGCCATTCAAGAGGCACGCTGTAAACCTACTAATATTTTTGCCACAACATGAGCTCATTCATTTCGTACCGAGATGAATGAAGAAAAAGAATACTTATTAACATATCTTATGTTTCTTTCCTGAATATTTGTATGGTTTAAGTAAATTGAGGAATATTGCTTGTTGGATGAGCCTGCAGATTGTTATTATTTGTGTTCTATGAGAATCACAACTCGAAGTCAGTTCATTATTATTATGTCGAGCTTCCAACGCTTGTCTTGAACGCATTTATTGTATTTATTATTTTCACCGTTGCTTTCCACCACTAGTTATTTGATATTTCGTAATAGTCGGTTTCTTGGCTCCATAGCACCAACGGGAGATTGCAAAGGATTCCTTTTGCAATATCCAGATATTGGGTTTTTCTATCTGGAATTTCTCAATAGCAGCCCGGAGTCTGGATTTGTGCCCGGTAGATGGCAATAGGCTCGCCCCCTATTACATGGGACCTAAACATAACTGGCGATATGTGGGTGTACTATAGGTACACCTCTGCCTAACCCTTCGGGGAAACAAGGCGTGATGTTATGTTTATGTTATTTCTAGATTTTTCATCACTAACTCCCTTTTGCGGTTACATTAATATCAGACCTCAGATTTTGCGAGAAAACGTGTTGCACCGACTCCAGGTAACTTGGGACAATGGCAGGATGATGACGATGAGTTTTTGCGAGTCTAATAATGAACAAAGATTGATATGATATTGTAGGCGTAAAATCGTGTTCAGATATTATTTATTTAATGAATCCAAAAATCTCGCTACCCTACTCAAATCATTAATTAACACACCTGTGTAAATAAACCATTAACATTTACTTCACAATATCATTAACTTCCCCAAACTAACGTATTTAGAAGCACACGCCATTGTATTAATCAAATACAATGAATGTCTCACAAGTAGAACGAACGTTATTCAATATTTAGAATCTGTACCGTAACCGTGCCGAAGCCGTGCCTATCTCGCCGTGCCGGTTCGGTCGTATCTTCTCTTGTTGTCAATTTTATTACCGGCTTGATTTAACGTGTTCCTAAGGCCGACTTGCGTGTTCATGAGTTATCCAATATAACTCTGAGTTAACAGCTAACTCGGGGTTAATCAAATAATTCATCTTGCGCCACCAAGAGATATAGGTAAACCTAGAGTTAAACATTTAAATATTTAACCCATCGATGTGGGAAAGTTAGGTCGCTTAACTCTGGATCAGTGTAAATAATGTCAAAATAAATTGACGTTATGAGGTACCGCTGATAACATATTTTGTATTTTATATTGTTCGACGTTATAGTAAGTGGAAATTCGGTACTTTATCAGTAGGCCATATATTCATGAACTCGTAAAAATAAATACAAATTATAAAAAACTTAAAACATATTTTCCTTATCTGACCATTTCATCCATCAATAAACTGAATCTCCATGGAAACCACATACAGTACGATTAAAATGAAATGTCATGTTATAAAATTCAAAGTAAGAAAGAAAGTATTACTTATCGTAATATAGTGTGAAGGAGATGGCTATACAATTTCCGTTTATTGTTCGTTCATTTATTTTTTCAGGGCACAGACATTGCAATTCTATTTTATGTTTCATCGATTGAACTGCAATGTTCCCAACTCAGAAAATACTAATATCAGATTATCTAACCCGGTGTTACTTTTGAGTGGCACAACGCGTAATAAGAGTTAGGCCCACTTGCACGTTCAAATAACTCGGAGTTAACAGCTAACTCAGGGTTAATCTCATTAGATTAACCCTGAGTTAGCAGTTAACTCCGAGTTATTTATTTACTCACGAGAAAATTCTACACAACCACTGTTGTTCCCCACTAATTTACTAAGTAAAGAAGTTAAGTTTCAAACGACTTTGTAGCGAAAAAAATAATTTTCATTTCCCGTTTCTAGTTCAATTTAATTAAAAACAAATATTTGTTTGCAAATCAGATGTAATGTAAAATTGTAAAACATTAGAATCTTTGTTTAAAAATTATCATTAAATCTCGTCTCACTGGTGAATTGCTGAACTTTCAACTTTTGAACAAAACTTTGTAATTACAGAAAATAATGGTTGGACGGCGAAAGTTTTTGAATTGAACTGAGAGGCACAGTCCTCTGTTCGTTAATTAACTGGGTTTGAAAGAATAACAGTGCAATTTTAATTGGTTCCTACTTAGATGCCGCGATGACATCTATTTGATTGCTAAATAGTTTTTATATATATAAATATATTAGTAAACATAGGTATTTGTAGATTTATTTCTGAGGTCTTGAGATGAGGTTCCTTTAAAAAAAAATGGAAACGCAATGTGTCAAGATATCGAACTTATAATTCACAGGAACCTGCTATAGAATGACAAATCCGATGAACCTATCCAGTTAACCGATTCTAAATATCTTACATATTAAAGTTATAACTCAACCAACGAATACATAATAGTTGAATCAACTGTAGGCAAATAAGTATGTGCTCTAACTCCAATCAGAGCTGGCTGGTGCTCGTAAAACTTTGGCTCACCTCGTCATTTACGAGCGCGCACAATTTATGCGGTTACCTAACCTATGTATAGGTATATTGGTTCTGCTGACACCGAACGGATATCTTTACGGGCTAGTAATATGTTTTTATGTTATGAAGGATGGATGCTCTTGGAATGGCTGGAACATTTTAGGTATGATTTAGCGATGGCTATGTTGGCTACTGGCTGTTATCAATTATCATCCCAGATTCTATAATCATTCAATCAATTTGAATAACAGACGACCTAATTTCTCTAATGATATTGGTGCACTCAGAAATCCACTGTTTCTTTTGTTTACTTAAATAGGTTAGATTTTAAATTGAATAGTTAAACTGAAAAAAAATGTCATTCACGATTTTGCATCCGCTAATAAAAAAAATCTAATCCGACTACTGATAAAAAGCGGAGATTTATAAAAATGGTTGTCTAACGAAATTTTACGGTCAACGGCGAATCACTACGGAGTTATAAAAATAAACTAAGCCTCGTTGTAATATTGGAATCGATTGGGATATTTAATTAAAATCGGGATGAGCCACTGTCGATTACTCCCACACTCCCTCCGAGGTAACAATATTGAGCAGAGGCTGTATTTGAAATGCATGCTTCAGAATGATCACAGGAAAATTATGAGGATGGTTTATGGTTTTCTTTTTTTTCCAATTTGTCATTCGAACGCGCGTTGTCCCCCGTATTTCCATTTGGTAGAATAATAAATACGTATAGATGAAATATGTGTTCATGTTACATAATTAAAATAAATATTAAGAGCTTTGATAAGTCCAGTCGCAAACGTAAAACATTATTGGTCTACTAATATTTAAAACAAGTTATGTTGGCTATTTTTGAAACTAACGAAACTCAAGCTACATTTTTCATATTTCCGTAGGTTATTTCATCCAATTTCGCAATTTTTTCGTCTGAAATATTGCGTCAGAAGGTATTTTCTGTACATAAACGTTTTGCTTAAATTCTTGTATATTTAGAAAAATATACGTTTGCTCATAAATGTAATTTGTTCGCATAACTCGTCAAAATGTAGGAAACAGCTGATTTTTTTTTCGCGATTTCATGTTTGGTCCCATAGTAAAAGTTGTTCATAATGATGAGTACAATGATCCCTTAAGAGGTAGTGAGTAATTTATATTACACCTTGAATAAATGAATGGCCAGTAAAAATGTTGGAATGGGCAGTTAGGTAAACAGTTCGGCAGGTTCGGTAGGTAGGTCTGGTTGGAACTGTGACCAACCACGCGCGAGCCGAATTGGTCGCAGTAACTAAGCCAGGGCACCCCGACCACATGGGTTAGGCTAGGTTAGCACTGTGATCAACCGCGCTTCTTCTAAGTAAGATGTCTGACCGACTAATTTCGATTTGTTAACTGCCCACACGTAACTGCCCGTGAAGACATTTTACTGATAAATATTTATTTAATTACCCATTTAAATATTTCTTATTATTTACTTAACTGCTCAGTTTTTACTGCTGAACTTGTTAATAAACATGCATTTTGTAATTAATTTTTAATTTACCAAAACTACCATAAACAACTTCTGCATTAAATCAGTGCCGTTATTAAATATGTGAAAAACAAAATAATGCTGACGTAGGCGAGTTGATTGATATGTCGCAGATGGATTACTTAATTAGCTGTTTTACATAACCGCTAGCTGTTTTACAAATCAACTCCGTTATGTAAAACAGCTGAACAATATTTAGCTGGATTGCCGTTGCGCTACGTTTAACAAAACTGCTACCCACGTTTAGATGTATGCAGAATAGCTTATCTGTAGTCTCAATAAATGTTTAGTGTGGCTTCTAATGCTGAATTGGTCGCAGCAACTAAGGTTGGGCTTCCTGACCAATTGGTTTAGGTTAGGTTACAATTGTGATACCGTGCGCGAGCCGAGCGAGTGAAGCGAGCGGAGCCGCGGTGGCGGCCGGCGAGCGCTACTTCCAAGTCGGTCGCAGTTACTTGCCTATTTAGTATGGACTGACTTTCATTAAACTCTATAACTTTTTATTAAAATAAAAAAAATACATCACTGTTTTCACACATTCTCTCGTTTGATTGATGATGACTCGTTTTATTTATTTATTTTATTTTTATTTGATAGGTTTGCTCTACTCTAGTCTAGGTCAGATATGACAGAGACAAAGTCGACGACGGAGCGAGCTTACCCAGAAGAAGCCTGTTCACTCTCACTTTGAAGAGATCGGGCTTGTATGCGTTCGGAAACACGACGCAGGTAGAGAGTTCCACTCCTTTGCTGTGCGCATCACAAAAGACATTTGGAAACGGTTAGTGCGAATTGGTGGAATAGTAACTAGGTAGGGATGGTAACCTGCAGTGCGTCTAGATGTCCGATGGTAGAAGGGGGCCGGCAGAATGAGGTTGTGGAGTTCTTGAGTACACGCACCGAAATATAAGCTGTAGAAGACCGACAAGCAAGCAACCTTGCGGCGATGAGCCAAGCTGTGAAGCTTGGCACCCACCAGTCTTACGTCACCAATGAGCCTCTTAGCTCTGCGTTCCACCGAGTCAAGCGTGGCAATTTGGTATTTAGCTGAGCCATCCCAAAGGTGGCTGCAATACTCTATGCAGGATCGGACTTGCGCTTTGTAAATAGTTAAAAGCTGTGTGTGTCGTTACTACAGGAACTAACAGAAAAGCAATGAACAGTGAATACATTTTTCAGCTTATGCCCATAACGGTAGCGAAACGGCCACGCCACATATTTTGACCAAGGTGTAGAGTTTGTGAAGTTAGAAGTTAGAGGGATGATTAAAAAAAAAAACCTGCAACACGTATTTTTAATTTGTAATAAGATGTCTGTGTACTTGTATAATTTTTAGATGTCTAGCATGAAATTAAATTTGTGTGGAAAACCCGTACAAACTTCCATCCCCTAATTTAAAGGGCGGGACGTGATTTACTAAAAATCCTTAAATATGTATTTTATTATATATATCAAGAAGTCCCTATATCAATTTCCAGAGCTCTGGCATCAAAATTTGCGGAAGTCTCATACAAACTTCCATCCCCTAGTTTAAGGGGTTGGGGGGTAAAAGTTCCAAGTTTTACAATTTTGTTGTTGTTTGTGTACTAATTAGTATTAGCGAGTGCTTGCAAACCAAATTTCAGCTTTCTAGGACTTCAGGAAGTACCCTAATAATTTTGATGATCATCAGTGAGTTAATGAGTCGTGACGAAATGGGGGTTTTTTAGATATCAATATAATCTAAAGTATAAGAGCTGTGCAATTGAAACGTTATATGTTTAATAAATCTACTATTGACATCATACCCCGCGAATTTGGTTTATCTGTTATAATCTTAACCCAAGTTATGAGGGTTCAAAAAAACGACAAAGCGCTTCGAGAAAATGTAGGTAGTGCCCTTGCGCTTCGCTTGCCTTGTCTTAGCGGGGGCACTGCGGTGCCCCCAGATACTAACATATACACATACTAATCCTTCCGAAATAACTTCTCTAAATGGTGGTGAAAATCACATAAAAAGCCGATGCGTAGTTTAGAAGTATGTACAACGCGGTCACACAGACATTCAAAAAATGACTTTTTTATAATATTTAGAGATAGAGATTTATTAAGATGATAACTTTTATCAAGAATACACTAGATTCAGGGTAAACGCCTCAGAAACGGGTCGATGCTATGAGTGCGCGATCAAAAATAGAATAAGCACCAGATAACAACATATTTTTGAACCGATAAAATTTTTTTTGGATTAAAAATATTTGAAATGTATCAATCTATAGCAACCAGTTAAGCAACGACTCTTTATTCATGTCTCTAGTGTATTCTTGATCACAGGATAATAAACTAGCTTTTTACCTTACTACCTAAATGTAAATATATAGATATATTATATACCACAAAGTAAAAGTAGGTTCGTATGTATATTACCAAGGTACGTAATATAAATAGTTAGTAGACTTCAGTACAGTATCCTTCTGTAATGTTAAACAGAAAAGCAAGATTTCTCAGAAGGATGTACGTTGCGTCGCTACAACAGACTAACATGATGTTTATTACTTCCTATTCTCTGTCAAAATACATATATTTGTCTAGATCTCTGTATCGTATCATCATAGCAACGTAACTCACGCAAGACAATCCAATATTGTTTCCAATATTGAATAGATATTTGTATGTTTGTCACTATCGGAGGGGTCTCGACATGTAACCATACATCCGGACCCCTCCGTGCCTCGGAAAGCTCGTTAAGCCGTTGCCGTGTTGGTCCCAGCTGTCATTCGTAGATCTTTGACAGTCGTTACGGGTAGCCAGATGTCCAATAGTCTGATAACCAGTCTTACCAAGGGGTATCATGTTACCCAGGAACTGGGTTGTGGAGGTCAGATAGGCAGTCGCTCCGTGTAAACAATGGTATTCAGCTGCATCCGGTTAGACTGGGGGCCGACCCCAACATAGTTGGGAAAAGGCTAGGCAGGTTGATTGTCACTATTAGGCTTGGGTGTTTACCCAAGCCTAACAGTAGTAGTTGCTAGATCTGGCTTAGGGTCTCCAAAGCCTGAAGGCTACCAGCTTGCACCTAAATATGACGGGAAGTAACAAGTGTGTGAATCCATAATTTTCACGTAAGTACCTATAAAATTCAAATTCAATTAAGCTGCCATAAATATTTTAAAGTAAAATGTTGTATAAAGTCTGAAGAAAGTAGCTACCTATAAAGTTTATAAACAAAACTTTAAACTTAAATACTAACATAGTTGAACAATTCTAACAAAACAAACTTCCTACTTTCCTAGCACCTTCCACAGCGTCTGGTTCAAAAGTTTCATAGTACAGAAGAGTGTACAGATTCTTCTACAGTAAAGCTAAAATTTGTTATCACATAAAGTGTTGCTAGCCTTTTTGAATTAGCTACCACGAGCCGGTAGCTTTGCTTTGACCGCCAGACAGCCTTGAGTGATTCAAATTCTCGTGAATTTATTCATATAAATATTAAGCAAGTGTGATGTCCTCGGTATTGGGCAATTTACTATGAAACTGGATTTTCAGTTATGTAGCCGCCATGCGCTGCTAAAAACAAGGAATACCGAAGTTTTAACGTGATTTTTGTTTGTGATGGTATGCCAAATAAAGTGCAGACAATCTTCTTATCAGATCGGCATAAACTAGGTATATGAGGATAGTAACTACCGTGGTAAATCTAATAAGGCACCTGTTTCACCGCCGCCCGGCGATTAACGAGAAGCGAGTAGACCTGACAGCGAAAAACGAGTTGGTAAGTAACCAGTAGCGAGTGCGCCATGGCGACGAGCGATTACTCGCTGGTATGCGAATGTACTAACCGTGAGTCTCTCAGCTCAGCGAATGTTCTACTAGCCAAGCGAGCGTCGCTGAGCGAATACTCTCTTTGATAGCTCACAAGAGCTGCTGCTGCACCGCTGGCGAGTCCTCGTTTATCACAGCTACAAAGCTGCGATAAACGAGGACTCGCCAGCGGTGTGGACAGTCAGCGATCAACTATTTATTTAACTATTAATATAATATGTATCTCTTTTACTTACAGGATCTACAGTCGTTTGTGGATGTGATGATACCATTGACCAATCTTAAAATAAATGATAATGATTATGATTGTACGTTTCATAAGCGAGAAAATCGTTTTTAGTCGCTTCCTCGTGCGCGGTGAGACAGGTGCCTGTGCATAGAAATATAAAAAACTTTTTTCTTATATCTATGTACCTGTGTCACTGCCACTTTAACATTTTTGACCACATTTCCCAGAAATTTGAAAATTATCTGTCACATTATCATAGACGAATAGACCTCGGCACTTACGGTGTAGATATGAGGTCGACTATACATCTATCTAAGTTAGTTGTCAAATCAGTTTTCCATTCAGCCATGTTGTTTTCATCATTGATTTGTTTTTCTCCGCCCCGAACGGGCAAAGCAAAGCTACTAACTTTTCCTTTTCATGTAATGGGCCAGTCATAAAATCACCTGGACATTAAATTACGAGGCTCGTTGGGACTCCCATAAAATAAAATCAATAGTATCTATGTATTATACTACTTTATTTGTCCGGGTACAATGAAAATGTCTAAAGTTCATGAGATGATTTTTGATAGAATTGTAACGTTTTTTTCCAGTCGTAAAGGGGAGTGAGAACCCCGAAAGTCTGACAACCAGTCTTGCCAAGGGGTATCGTGTTACCCAGTAACTGGGTTGTGGAGGTCAGACAGGTAGTCGCTCCATGTAAAATACTGGTATTCAGCTGCATCCGATTAGATTGACGCCGACCCCAACATAGTTGGGAAAAGGCTAGCAGGTAGATGATGATGACGTAACGTTTTTTAGTACTTGAAAGAAAAGAAAGAATGAATAATGTTTATTTGGACACAGTTCGTGGAACACAAAATACAAATAACAAAAAAAAACGTGAAAATAATATTTTAACAAAAATCGTGTGAGCCTCACGGCTGCGCCAAAAAGGTTCACTTCAGCATTAATGCCAGACAGACTGATGCTGTCTGACGCTGGTTTTCTAATGAACCTATAGGGACAAGTGACGGGGAGTACAAACAGTTTCAACATACCTGATACATAATTTTTTGTACCTACTTTTATATAAATAAATAATTTTAAAAGTCAAATATAAACAGAAACAAAACAAAAATAATGAAAGACAACAAGAACTGTCTCAGCAAAAACCTGTTCTTAGCGATTAGCTACTCGTAGATACATGATTGAACTTAGTGTCGGCACCAAATGGAACTAATGTTTCAGGCAGTGATGGTTTGGTAAAAATCACAAAACATAGCTTAGTTGCCACTGAAGTAGAGATTTGTTTTTATTAGCTGTCTAATAGTCCTACTTTTTCATGCTCATAGATAATTTATTGCTAGGCTAAAGAAGATTAATGTTTCATCCCAGGATAATCTTTCGATTTCTTATCTTACTCTCATCGTGAAGTATATACTCACATGCTGACTTTCAAATAACTTTATTTGCTGACTTACTTTATGAGTGATGCCTAAAATTCGTTTATGAAGAGGAATCTAGCCTAAACATTTCATTTATAAACAAAAAGAACTCAACAACCGGTTACTTCCCTTCTGTACGTCCCTTTTACTTACAGATAAATTATATTCAACTTTGAATTGAACACTCGATGCCTTTGTTCCAGACAAGACTGTTCCTTTTTAATTGAATTTTTGCTTAATTACTTTAATTAAGACTCAGATTCTCTCTTTTACTTCATCGTAAGTATATTTGTGTACTGGGATATTTTCTTTTTCCTCTTTTTCTTTATTAAAGCATTCATGTTGCTTATTTATTAAGTCTGGAAGTTTGTTGGAGATTTGTTTTGTATCTTGTATGAGAATAGTGCGTAATAATCACTAGACTAATAACGATGGAGGAAACATCGTGAGGGAACCTGGACATATACTTAGTATATATGTATGTTACGGCTAATACCCGAAGTGCGGCTACACCTAGTTTTAGCCGGTTAGAACTAGGTGTGTTGTGTAGTCACAGTACTAACCTAACCTAACCTACCTTTCAGCCCACACCTAGTTGTAGCCGGCTAAAACTAGTTGTAGCCGCACTTCGGGTTTTAGCCGTAACATATATACGAAATAGTAAATATATTATAAGCTTCTTCACGGAGAAGTAATTGTATGAGTCTAAACGATTTTTAGTTTGTACCAGCTGACCGGACAGACGTTGTCCTGTCCGAATTTCAGTACCTAGTTTATACAAAATCCGATAGAAAAAAGTACGTTCAGTTGTTCACGAATTTTATCCCTTTTCCTGAAACTTTTCCAATTTTTCTTTCCATAAAAACCAAATTCGGACTATTACAAACATTTTGCCAAATCGGTCCAGCCGTATTCAAATAATGCGGTTACCGACGAACAGCACTTCATTTTTGTTTATATAGATTAATCGATCGTGTAATATTTATTTCCTAATTTATGTTAGAGGAATTTTTGACCCGACCTTTTTCGTTTTTATTTTAGTGTTTATAAGTGGAAACTGTTAATGGCCTTTTATTTCATATTCTTCACAGCACCAGAGGGCTGGCCTATTTTGAGCCCAAAAAATCAGCATTGCCATCCAACGTGGCAATGTTGCCAGCCTTTTGAACACATTTCCCATTGGCAGCGATGCGAACGAATTTTTTGACGCCCAATGAGCTCTTCTCCCTTTTTTATTTTTTATTGTATACTAAATAGTACATTATATATTTTAGTACTACAACAATTGAACAAAAACTATAATTTCATATTGTTTAAGAACACTGTATAAGTTAGCTGTAAGTTTCCCGAAAAGAACAAAAAAAAAGGTCTGAAATTGCCAGCCTGTCTTGAAAAAGCGTAGCGATCAATGCCCATGCCTTCTCTGTATGCCTTTGCCCTGTAAAGAGATAGTTAATAGGCTGGAATTATAATAACTAGACTTGAGATGATTTTGTTTAATATTTATCCTGGGCCTGCGTGGAGGATTACGGCCCACTCCCTCGCACAGAGAGCAGGCCTGTGTCCCAGCAGTGGGAACATTCCACATTTGGCTGATTATGCTAAATGTGACTTGGCTTTATGACTGCATAATTAAATATGTATATGTTAGGGTGCTTTCGCATTGGGCGTTGGACCAGCGAAGGCGTCTACGCGATATCTACGAAAGTGTCTACGCGGCGTCAAAGTCTGCGCTGGGCAATAATAATTTGTATAAACGAAAACCAATTCAAATAAATAATAATAATAATGATAATATCACAGACATATTGTATACAGAAAAGTGCTCCATATTTATATAGCCCTTTGTATGTTTTCTCTCATTTTGAATACGATACTTTACAGGCCCTTACAAAAGGGGTGAGTAAGCACTTAGGTTGTTACCCCGCAGTAAAAGTACGAAGACCATCTGCTATAGTTCTCACCGACTCACAATAATAATGTTTATGGGTAAGACCAAATGTATTTCTTTGTATATTTTATCATGTTTGTATAACTATTTACCCTTTTTTTCGACCGATTACCACATTTTATATCAGGGGTTCCTAAACTTTTAAGGGTACGAAACAATCGACAAATCCCTTTCATTTTAAGGATCAATAACAAATGACACTGCAATTTAAAATTTGAGTAAAAGGAATACTCCAAACCAAGTTAATGTGAAGAATGAAACTGTTTCTATGTTTTATGAATAATTATTTTAAAGTTCGGTTTTATGGGCGACAGTACGACAATACAACTTGGAACACCTTTGCTGAACCTTTGGACCTTTGCTGAAAACCCTGTTTTAGAACGATACGTTGATACTTTGCCTCTCGCGACAAATATAGTTCTTGATTTTCCTTGCAAAAGTGTGGTCGAAAAGGGTTACAGATGCAGACGTGTTCCGTGCCCCATTTGGAAAACGTTCAGCTCATCCCGAAGTTCAAATAATCTGGCTAAAACTGTACTTCAGGAAAGCCATCGGATTTCAGTGTGAGGAGAGATTCATACTGCCCATTTGTTCATGCACTTTGAAGTACAATCTTGACTGGACGGGACGACTTTTCACATAATTCTCAATCTTAAAAGTTTCATCAAGAACTTTCTTTAATCAGATGACATTTTCTTTACCCTTGTAGGGAATATGCTTGAATTCAGAACTATTCTTATTTATTCTTATAATTTTTTTTGCGATATTTCAAAATAATATTTGTTACTGTGAAATTACCTATTTAACAGCCAATCAAAATAATTTGAAAAATGTAACTGATTCACCGAACACCCTTTTTTTTTTTTTTTTATGACTTCTCCCGCTCTGGGCGGAGCGGGAGGGCGTGTCAGACTTTTACTGACTAAAACCCACCCGTGTTCCTTCTGTTGCCTGTGCCGGGGCCACGGTAACTCTTTCGAACATCCCGCAACACCGAACACCCTTGTGAACACCTTTGTCCCGCGGAACCCACTTTAGAAGTCGCTGCTTTAATATGATTCCATGCATTTTCCTTTTTGTTTCCATCACTTCCCAGCCACTTTATTTGATTTGAAGTATTCAATATTTTAACCTAAAAACCCTAAGCTACTCTCTCGTCTCCACCAATTCGATATTCATTTGTTGATTAAAGTCTGACTTTAATCAACAAATGTATTCAACCACACAAGTTTCAATACAATCTACGAGTGCATCAGAAAGTGAGATAAAGTCGCGTATTCCTTTAAAGCCGAGAAAGTTATTGTAAGCCGAGAAAGCAATCCACTTAGACATCTGCGCTCTCCGGATATTGCGTTTGTATCGGACAGTGACAACCTTAACAGCGTTTCCTTCAGCCTTGCCCGCGAATATTGTGTGTTATTGAGGTTTTTTACTAATACTTCTGTCTTTCTGGCTTCTGTCTTGGAAATAAAAATAAATAAAATGACACAGGATTTGTACAACTACAAAAGTTATAAAACATTGAAACTTCTTTTAAACCAAGTTTTCATTAACTTAAAAGAGTTCGTCCATCACCCAGGTTGCAGGATCAGGTAATTAGACCAAATAAATGTATTGTTATCGCAAGGTACATAAACGTGACATAAACTCACGCCTTCTTCCCATGGGGGTAGGCAGAAATTACAGACTTTATACATACTCCTTTTGTCTCGTTTACATTCATACATCTGGTCATACACGCACGCCGGTTGCGAGTACTACGCACCTGACCTTTCTGAAGAACATCACCAATAAGGTCACTACATACATATGTCTTCCTAGGGCGTCCCCTCCCAGCGTTTTCACTCGCAACTGCCGTGTAAATAAATACCTTTTGTTAGTCGACTTTCATTCATCCTCTCAACATGACCTCTACCATACTCATAACATCTAAGCATACTCTTTTCAATTTTTGTCACTACATCTTCTTTTAAACCGCACCGGTTTTGTTCATAAAAATCCCCCCAAAGCATTGTCCCCCCCATTGTCCCCATGACTATAAAAATCCCCCAATTTGGGGGGATTTCTCCCAATCTGGCCTCATTGTCCTTGTTACAAGCGCGTGTATTGCTACGCTCCCCGCACCCCTTTAACTATAATAAGTATCTTCGTGTCGAACGCGTTTCGATGTGCTGAGATAGTAGTTGTGTCCGGCGCTAGGTGCCGTCCGGCGTTAGGGGAACTCCCCCTATATGATTTTGCGTCAAAGTCAATGTTGCACAAAATTGAATCACGTTCAAGGCTATGTGTATATTCGATTATTGCAGCGGGCGACTAATGTGCTTAGACATCAACACAATTGAGGGTCTGTAGGCCAGTGCGGTATTTAAATAAAAGTGTTGTTATCAAAACACCATGAATTAACGTGTACTTCAAATAACCATATTATATAGCTAATGAAAACCACAAAATGTCACCATTTTGTGGTTTTCATTAGCTATATACAGTGTGAGTCTTTATAATGTGCACATATCGAAATGAGGGAATCTATGCTTAATTTTATCGACGGAAAAAATGTTAAAAAAAATCTAAATATTTATTTATATTTTTTATGGATTTTTAAAAAAAATTGTTTGCTTTTGTGACCCCAGTGTATACAAAACTGTGTAACTTTTAAACTAAACGATTTATCACGATGAAACAAACTCTATAATGTTTGGAAGTAATTAGGTGTCGTCATAAAATAAAAATTATGGAAAAAAAATAGCCACATTTAAAAATAAACATTTTTGTTTGGCAAAAATCTGATTTTTTTTCATTAATTTTTACAAAAATTGTAAAATTTCTCAATAACATGCCCCCATCACCTTCTTTTTTTATAACTTTAAGTTATTCTTCATTGTATTAGGAACCTAACGGTAAAAATTGCATGTTTTTAACTCAACCCCAACATTTTTTATCAACTGTCAAAGAAAGGCCCAACGCATAGCTATTGTTTAGCAGGTAGATAAACTTTCTTTTGAATGTGCGCAGGTCGGGGAGGTAGGGCCAGCCAAAGGAACTTGAATTATGACAGATGTCAGACTGGCAGTCGCTCCGAATTATTCGCCGCTGCTACATGTGTTTCGGTACTTTCGTTCGCTGGACTTTCATAACTTTCGTTCGCTGCTACATGATGCCGCGTTTAAGTGAATTTTCCCCGGCACACATCGCCGACATACATTTTTATTATGGAGTGGGACAAGGAAGTGCCAGAGCTGCGCGCGCGGCTTACATAGCTGCGTATCCTAACAGGCAACCAGTGCCATCTGCCCGAAACTTCCAGGAAGTTCACAGAAGGTTGTCGATCACTGGACTTGGATCAAGTAGAGATCGTCGCGAGCCACCTCAAGTAATTATTGATGCGGCTACTGAACAAGCAGTATTAAGTGATTTGTTTGCTGATCCATCCATAAGTACTAGACGACTGGCTCTTCGTCACGGAATATCCCAAAAATCAGTGTGGCGTATTTTAAAGAAAGAAGGATTGCATCCTTATCACTATCAAAGGGTGCAACATCTACATGAAGACGTAGACTAGCGTCCAAGGTGTGTGATGTCCACATGGATTCAAAGAAAAACCAGAGCAAACCCAAACTTTCCAAGAAAAATACTATGGATGGACGAAGCGACATTCACTAGAGACGGTATTACTAACTGTCGAAATTTACACAGATGGTGCCGCGCAGGTGAAAACCCGAAACTGAAACGGTCATCTACTTTCCAAGTAAGATTTTCGATAAATGTTTGGGCTGGTCTTATCGATAACATGTTGATTGGACCAGTCATATTGCCGAGAACGTTGACTGGTGAAAGATTTTTAAGTCTATTGAGAGATGATATGCCTCAGTTATTGGAAGATGTCCCACTGGCTGTGCGTCAAAGGATGTTTCTTCAGATGGACGGATGTCCTGCCCATTACGCTACAAATGTAAGAAGATTTTTAAACGAAAATTATCATGACAAATGGATCGGCCGGCAAGGACCTGTAGGGTGGCCTGCGCGTTCACCCGATTTGACGCCCCTTGATTATTTCCTATGGGGGACCATGAAGCAACGCGTCTACAGTACCCCCATCAACAGTGAGGCCGATTTGCGTGACCGCATAATAAACTGTGCGAATGATATTCGCAATGATCCCGAAATGATAAGGAGAGCGACACACCAAATTCTAATTCGCGCGGCTTTGTGTTTACAACAACGAGGTGGACATTTTGAGAACCTGATGCATTAAATTTTGTATTTAATAATAAATGGGTTTCAATTGAACTCTTTTGCATTAATTATCATCCCAAACAAACCACCCTTATGAGAACAATACGATTCCGCGTTCGGAGTGCCATCTTTGAAACGACCCGCGCGCATTCACAACAAAGTTAACAAAAAAAAGTTTATCTACCTGCTAAACAATGTGCGTAGCTATGCGTTGGGCCTTTCTTTGACATTTGATAAAAAATGTTGGGGTTGAGTTAAAAACATGCAATTTTTACCGTTAGGTTCCTAATACAATGAAGAATAACTTAAAGTTATAAAAAAAGAAGGTGATGGGGGCATGTTATTGAGAAATTTTACAATTTTTGTAAACATTAATGAAAAAAAATCAGATTTTTGCCAAAAAAAAATGTTTATATTTGATTATGGCTATTTTTTTTCCATAATTTTTATTTTATGACGACACCTAATTACTTCCAAACATTATGGAGTTTGTTTCATCGTGATAAATCGTTTAGTTTAAAAGTTACACAGTTTTGTATACACTGGGGTCACAAAAGCAAACAATTTTTTTTAAAAATCCATAAAAAATATTAATAAATATTTAGATTTTTTTAAACATTTTTTCCGTCGATAAAATTAAGCATAGATTCCCTCATTTCGATATGTGCAGATTATAAAGACTCACACTGTATAGTGGCGGTCGTGATTTTGTGGGCGCCCATGCAGCTCACAAAATGTTTTACATCCTATAAAACAATATTAACACTTTAAATAAAAACATTTTGTCAGAAATTACAACGTTGGAACGTTGCACATTCAGGAAATTCACATCTAGCAAAGACTTAGATACCCGCATAAATTCGGCGCAGTATTCGGCCAAGCTCCCATTTCCAATATTCGGCTATACTTACTCGATGGGGTGCGATTACATTTTCAATTAAAATGCACCGCGCTGCCAACACACGGTTTAGCTTTGTTTATTGTCACACAAATGTTTCGGCCAATAAATTTAATGCATTATTTTGGCATTGGGTTGGACACCGTTCACGGTTTGTGTATGAATTACATGTCATTTTATATTTTTGATGACGAAACATTTACAGTAGGTATGTCATTCGCGTGAATACAATAGCCTAAAAAGAATTGTCCTTTATTTTTTATAGTTACTAGAATACTACCTTTTACTTGTGTGGGGAGATTTCCTTTCGAATTTCCAATATTTCCTGTGTGTTTAAATTGTTCGCATTATTTTTATGAAATAAGAAACTGTCCATGCCTAATTAAAAAAAAATCTGTGTGTATTTTGCATAAAGGCTCCTGCAAACAAGCGTGACATGCGACGCAAACCTTGCGCGACACAAAGGCACCGCTCGTCGCGTGACACGCGATGCCTTTGTGTCGCGTCACGTGTCGCGCCTCTTGGCAGGAGCCTTTATGATTGTACAGTGCTTCAGTAAACTACTCAACGCAAAATTGCGTTTAATGTTTTTCAATCTCTGATAATTTACAGTACAATTTTACTTTATAGCCGAATTCATAATATTTTATCGTAATTTTCACCATCAATTGATTTAATGGCCCGTGTAATGACAACCATCAGTATTATGATGAGCTTTAAGTAACTGTTATGCAATCCATAATAGTATGTTATTAACTACGGCGATCACAGGGCTATTAAACAATTTGGTATTGTGTAGATAATGCACATATTCATTGTTGTTGTGTGTCTGCAAGAACTTTTCAAAGTAGGTACTGTAGAGGCTTTAATTGGGCCTGCTTTTAGCATGAAACCTTCCCGAGTTGTTTGATAGTTTTAAGAAGACAAGCATTGATTTAGATATGACAGGTTTGAAATTGATAGGTCAGGAAATCGTTTTATATTGAGTCAGTGGTAGTATTACATTTGATATATAATGTGCTTTCTATAAGCTATTAGGTATATAATATAGTGCTCTGGTGTGCGTGTATCTTTGTAGCATCGATTTCCCAGCACACACCAGGGATATATAACTACATTACACACCATACGCGTAGTGATCTGTCTGGCCCCCATAGTATCTCCGGCAGATCATTACAGTACCTACCAAGGTATCTTTGTACTGTTGATGTTGACTACTTGAGTAGGTGCTTGTCAAATAATTCAATTG
This sequence comes from Fissipunctia ypsillon, assembly GCA_947568875.1. Lineage (NCBI taxonomy): Eukaryota > Metazoa > Arthropoda > Insecta > Lepidoptera > Noctuidae > Fissipunctia > Fissipunctia ypsillon. The sequence goes on along the minus strand of OX387643.1, from coordinate 21,546,356 downwards.
AATGATGTAAATTAGATATCCTTTGTCTCTATAAGTAGATAAGTATCAATTTTTACAAAACTTCTCGTAAATATACCGTATGTATTGGTTTTAGATTATACTAGCTGTGCTCGTGACATCGTTTGCGTGGATGTCGGAAAACAACTTCCCTATTTGAATCTGATTTTGTTCACACTTTCATGGGTTCTAATTTTTTGCGCGGTACCCTAATTCTTTTCCTAAAATTAACGTAAGCCTAAGTTACTCCTTATAACATCAGCTATCTTCCAGGGAAAGTCCCGTCAAAATCGGTCCAGGCTTTTCGGAGATTAGATGGAACAAACAGACAGACAGAGAAAAATGTAAGAAATTGTTTTTTGTTATAAGTATGTAGTGTTAAATGCATATATTTAGTAAAAAGCTGTTAATTTGAAATTACAAACAGACATTTCATTTTTATTTATTTGATATTCAATTTTATTTATTTGTAGTATAGTATAGTTTAGTATGTAGTAAAGATGGATACGTTTTGATCAATAGTTCGACACGCGACGCGACACAAAGGCACCGCTCGTCAAGCGACACGCGGTTCCTTTGTGTCGCGTCTGTTTGCAGGAGCCTTTAAACATTGTCTAGCTATTCATGTCATATCACGGCACGTTTCAAATTCAAACAGATGATGGACTTTGTTCAACGATCGTTATCGAAACGATTACCTTATCAATGATTGAAATAATCATTAACCTTCAAATAATCGAAACTAATCGATAAATATCGTCCTTACTTACTATAGAGTAAAACATATCTATACAAATAAATAAAATTGAGGTGTCTGTTTGTAATGTCAAAATAGCAGCTTTTTACTAAGTGCATATGAAAGTATATACGATACTTATAACGAAAAAGCAATTTTTAAAATTTTTGTCTGTGTGTCGGTTTCGGCTAATCTCTGAAAAGGCTGGCCCGATATTACTTACCAAATAATGAAAAAAAAAATGACAGTATTTAATTTTGTAAAACATGAAAAGTTTAATTTCGTCTTAACTTTATTTTATACTACGTATGTTACGGTACACATATTGTTAATTATTGTGATTAAATGAACAACTGAATGCAGGATTTTGTTGCTTTAGTCACTTACGCATCAAAAATGCTTAGTTATTATTTATAATAAAAATAAAAATATATTAAAAAAGTAAAAATCGTTCAAAAGATCAAAACCGTACAAGTTGCTTAGACTTTTTTCTTGTGTGTGTTTGCACGCCCGTAGTATGTGGCAAATATTTCTGGACCAATTTTTTATTGCATGCATTTTATTCTTGTATACGAGTATGTACACATGTTTAAGCAGATAAATATAATATTTTAGGTCTATTGCTCGGAGTTGCCAAAACGTCATACTTTTTATTTTCAAGCTCTGCTCTCTCAACTACTGAAATTTATTATTATTACTTATTAGATATACTTTCTATTTTGATCTCATTTATGTTGTTTATGTCTTAATTTTAAGTAATTGGGCAAAACTGCAATACTGTCTATATATCATTTAGTTTTGTAATTTTATATTTCTGTCTTAATTTTGCCATAGGTACCTTAGTTCTAGCGCCACTTATATTTTTATACTTTTATTTTTCTGTGTTAACACTTATCTTTGAGAATGCAGGTTAACCTGTAATTTGCGACTGTGTAAGTCCAAGGCTAATTGTTGCCTGTATCTATTATACTATAATAAATATAATAAATTGTATACAGAAGCTGTTAGTAAATCTTTATAAATAAATAAATACTAACCACAACTGCCAAGAATTGCACAATTGAATTGCCCGTGCCAGAAGATATATCTGTAGTCTGTAAAATTGGAAAAAGAAAGAATAATTCGGAACTCTGGGTTTAACAGGCAGGGACAAAAAGTTTATACTATGCAAATAAATCTACGAGCATTAGGTAGCTGTTGATAAATATATTTCTAATTTCGTATGGTTAAATTATAAGCACATAGTTATACCTAGACTTAACAATATTACTGTCCATATTCTTTTAGTACATTTTCCCAGAATTGTACTTCATCCTTTTCGGGCGCAACACCCGGTGTTAAGACGTTTCCAATGTCCAGATATTCTTGTTTTTCAAGAGTATACGGCGCCCATTTTGCGCCCAAGGAGTCGTCAGGAGTAGGGTTTCTGAAATTATAAATTAACTTTGTTGAGAACAGTGACGGTTAATCTTGGTGATAAGTATTGTATACGTTGCTTAAAGGTCCTTTACAAAAAGAACAATGCTTAAAATTTTATAAAAATCAGACAGTAGTACCTATATTTTCGGCGATGACTTACCCATATTTAGCAAAATTGGTCCAGAGTTTAGTTACTTTCTCAATAAGTTGGAACGTATTAGAACTAGTATCCACCTTGGTTTTCATCAATTTGGCGTTAAAAAGATACATCAAGTCATCAGCATGGCAAGTAACTGGTTTACTTCCAATCAATTCACCAAGCCCCATTATATGGGCCATAATGTTTCTCTCAGATTTACAAGTGAATTTATACAAATACAGTTTGTTTTTCTTTGTAGGAGCAGAGAGTTTAACCCATTGTATTGTAGGCAATATGAACATATGCATCGAAAGGAAATTAACCCATTTCTCCCAGTCATCGGGTATCTTGATCTCGTTATTAAAATAAAATTTTCTGATCTTCTCTCCAAGTTCCAACTGCTGATTCATCGGCAGTTTGTAAGACAGGAGTTTAGAAATAAATACTTCTGGGAAGTTTCTTGCTGTTTCTAATGCCTTCTTGGTACTCTCCACGCTCCCCAAACTGACAATACCTTCATCTGAGTTAAATCCAGTCATAATGTCCACTCCTTCGTGAACACCGTTGGACACGACATTGACCAAGTCTCCAGAAAAAAATCTCTCATTGTCACCAAATTTTTTTTCACTGCAAATACTAAAGAAAATGTCTAATCCATCCTTTTTTGCTTCGGATAATGTAATGGGTACTGAAGCTTCAACCAGTGAATCAACCGGTTGATTTTTGAAGAATTCATATAATTCCTTGTCATCCTCTGAGTAGCATCCTAGTTGTCTCGCTAGTGCTAAGGCTCTCTCACGAGGTTTTGGAGATAGTGCCCAATCACAAAGAGAACTGCCACTTTGAGCTATGGCTCTCTTGAATAAGCCTTTAGACATTGGAGATATTAATTGGTAACTAATACTAGCTCCACCGGCACTTTCACCAAATATGGTTATGTTTTTTGGATCTCCACCGAAGTTGGCAATATTTTTATTCACCCACCTTAGGGCTTGCACTTGGTCTTTCATTCCAGCGTTGCCGGGTATTTCTGGTGTGTTTAGGCAAAGAAAACCAAGTATTTCAAGTCTGTAGTTGATTGTTACAACAACAACTCCTTGTCTCACAAGGAACTCAGGACCAAAATAGTCATCATCACTGGCGCCACTGATAAAGGCTCCTCCATGTATCCAGAACATTACAGGGAGAGGCTTGTCAGATTTGATCTCTGGTGTGTATATGTTAAGATATAAGCAGTCCTCTGAACCCATTCTACCAGCTTTTGTGAACACGTCGTTTTGATAGCATTTCGGTCCGAATGCCTTGGCGGTGCGAATTCCTTCCCATGGTTTCGGCGGCTGCGGTGCCTGTGAATAAATAAAACTATCAAGCTGTGTTTTATAGAACCTACTGTGTGTAGTTTGATCGCTAATCATCAGCCATAATTTGGGCAAATAGTTCTTATTAACACTTTTTCTAGTCGTTACTAACTATTAGCGTTAGTAACTAGGTATTTGTTAAAACTTGTTCTATGACCGTTGTCAGAGAACCAGTTTTAAGATTTTTTATTGATGTAGGTATTCATACCTACATCACCCACCTTGGTCATACGTTTACATAATTGTGTTGTCTAACAATATCTAAACTTTTCTCTGCAACAATTTAAGGCACTAACGCACGAGTTCAAGACTGACTGGAAATGTCCCCCGTGCTGTAACATTACGCGTCGCACCCATCCTAATTTGGATACACCCGTTCGTTCCAGCACACAGGTTCCAGCATATGAGGATAAAAGCATGAATATGTCGTGCGATAACATGGAACAACGACCACCCTCCCCTCGCACTCCGCCATGTATGTACACGTCATTTTCTACAAGAGTTGACAATACCTCCACATCGGTGCTTGTAGACAGCCAAATCCAGTCTTTTACCCTAGAATTAAACAAAACGTTACAAGCATGGCGATCTGACATCGATCGTACTATGGCATTGTTTAAGGAAGATATTAAAAACACTTTGAAGGACTGGCGAGATGAGATGGATGCTGGCATGCTCAGATATCACGAAAGTGTCAAAAACAGTTTAGCCGATATGAAGCAGGAGTTGGGGTCTGTTTGCGCTGCCCAAGCTGACCTCAAAAAGGATGTGAAGGGAATGAATGATGGCATTCTCAATCTCAAACATTCGCTTCAGTTCCACGCTAGCGAACAGATTGACTGAAACAAGTTGAAGACTTTTCACGTCTGCAGGCAGAACAATCAGCCACTTCCATAATCTATTTAGAATCTAAAATTGAAGCGCTTGAACAGCAAGCGAGGCAATGCAATTTGGAAATTTGCAACGTACCAGACAAGCGTGGTGAAAACCTTTTACAGATGTTGGGGGCGATTGGAGATGCCATTGGCTTTTCTATACCTCAAAAGGACATAATATCTATCCACAGAGTACCACACGCCCATCAACAAACTAACAGGCCAAAGAACATTATTGTAAAATTCTCCACGCGCATATTGCGCGATAATGTTCTCAGCGCATTCCGGCAGGCTAAGTCACTGAAAACGGATCAAGTAGGCATAACTGGGTCTTCAACAAATATTTACATTAACGAACATTTAACTTTAAAAAACAAAATATTATTTCGTAAATGTAAGGAAGCGGCAAAACTTCACCAGTTTAATTATGTCTGGATTAAAAATTGCACTATCCTTGTACGTAAGAAAGACGGCGAAGCTGCTTTTGCCATTAGATCAGAAGCAGATTTCGCTAAAATCAAAAGTGATGGTCATAGCGTCGTTAGTGGGACCAATGTTCAGTGATCATTGTAGTTCTACTTGTTCACTCGATAGTTGTAGTCACTGCCTGATTGTGTGGACTGTCCTTAGTCTGTTCAATTTATTGTCTGTGCTGTGCATGTTTTATTGTGTTCGTAAATTGTATACCGTTTTTTATCATGTTTCAAATCATAAATCGACTCCGATTTCATATCTATTAAATTCAACCTACATGTTTGTAAATTTCAAAATTATGGTTACCGTTGCTAAGAAATATGTTGTTGTCGTTCTTAAAAAGTGTTGTGATCTATACTGCCTCCTGCTTCAGCCAATTTTGTTTCCCGTTACTATAATTTATGATATTTTTTTTATAAGATGGTATAGGTACATATTTTCTGCTTGAACACACTCCTATCATGAATACATATTTATATTTTAATATTAACAATGTCGAATAAAAATATCACCATTTACTACCAGAATTGTAGGGGTATTCGCACAAAATTACACCAGTTACTCACAAATATCCTTATGAATACATACGAAATTATTGTCTTAACTGAAACCTGGCTAACACCTGAAATTTATGACAGTGAGTTCATAGACCAGCGTTATAGTGTATACCGTTGTGATCGTGATCGCGCTGCTACTAATAAACGAGACGGTGGATGTGTACTGATTACTATTTTACGCACTTTAAAACCTTCTGAATTAGATGTCTCATTAACACAGTGTGATCTCTCATACACTCAAATTGAACACATTATGGTTGAGTTGTCCAGCACTGTCAACAATAAAAGACACATTATGAGTGCTGCCTACATTCCACCTAAGACTTCTACTTTAGTGTATGACAAGCATATTGAAATGCTACAAGAAGTGTTAGGCCGTCCTAGTGTTGATAGTTTCTTTGTTTTAGGAGACTATAATCTCCCTGAAGCTAATTGGCTAGTATCGTCTGCGGCAGATATTTCAAACTTTGCTTCATCATATCCTGGAGGAGCTTTGGCTTGCGCAAATTTAAATATCACGATCTCACTTCTGGGTGCTGCTCAACTGAATAACATAGTAAATGACAAAGGTAAAATTCTTGACCTAGTCATCTCTAATAACCCCTGCAATATTTCTCATATCACAACTGCATTACTACCGATTGACACCTACCATCCTGTCTTGACGTGTGAGACCTGTTTAAACGTCAAAATCACCCCAATGACTAAAGCTCCTCTTCACAAATATTGTTTTCATAAGGCCAATTTTGAGAATATTAATTGTAACATTCAGAAACTGAACTGGTCTGAACTGCTATGCTCTATGAATTCTGAAGAGGCTCTGGATAAATTCTACGCTGAGATGGATAATATCATTAAACATGACACCCCACTGGCCCGGCCTAGATCAGTTAGCTATCCTATATGGTTCTCTCTTATGCTTATAAATATTTCTAAAAAGAAACAAAGGGCATGGATTAAGTGGAAGAAATATAATAATATTTCTGATTATGAATCATTTTCAAACTATAGAAGACAGTTTAAGGATACATGTCTTAAGTGTTTCAGTTCGTACATCAGCTCTGTAGAGGATAATCTAAGCGGAAACATAAAACACTTCTGGACCTATGTTTCGAATCGTAAGGATAAACCTGGAATCCCATCTAAGATTCAATATAAACATGCTGAAACAAATAGTCCAGAAATGGTATGTAATATGTTTTCCGACTTTTTTTACTCAGTTTATGAACCGACATCTCCTTCGTTATCTCAATGGAAGCCTCCGCAGGATAACAACGCACAACACGATGTCTCTATTTGCAACCTTTCTTTTAGTGAAGACAGTATATTGAAGGAGCATAAATCCCTAGATCCAGCGAAAGGCCCTGGACCTGATGGACTTTCACCTTACTTCCTTAGGAACACTGCGGCTTCCATCTGCAAGCCTCTATTTATTATTTATAATAAATGTATTTCTGAAGGAGTTGTACCTAAATTGTGGAAGCATGCGTATGTTGTGCCTGTTCACAAAAGTGGATCCAAGCGCAGCGTAGAACACCATCGTCCCATCTCCATTCTGTCTGCCTTGTCGAAACTCTGAAAGGTTAGTCCATAATGAAATTTATCCCGTACTCCACAACATCATATGTCAACAACAGCACGGCTTGACGAAGCGGCGGTCGACAAATACTAATTTATTATTATTTTCGAGCTTCTTGTTTGAATGTGTTGACAGCCGTGTACAAGTGGATGCAGTATATACGGACTTCTGTAAGGCTTTCGACAAGGTAGACCATGAAATTCTGCTAAATAAAATAGCGTTCCACGGAATTCGTGGAAATCTTCTGAGGTGGTTTACTTCTTATAAATATAACTAATCGCAGTCAGAGGGTTGTAATCAATGGTCACCAATCTAACATCCCACAGGTGACCTCTGGCGTGCCTCAAGGCTCTATACTTGGTCCCCTTTTGTTTATTTTATACATTAATTACATCAGCCAATGCTTTCGCAATACCAAGTTTCTGCTATATGCCGACGACCTCAAGGTATACAGAGCCATACGACAAACAAATGATAGCCTTCTGCTGCAACAAGATTTGGACCGGCTATCCTGTTATTGCCCGGAAAATAAGTTGCAACTAAGTTTATCCAAATGTAACTTTTTAAATTTTACAAAAAATAAAAATATAATAAACTACGCATATACGTTGTGCAATGCCCCCCTACTTAAAGTGGACTACATTCGTGATCTTGGTGTTATCCTTGATTCTAAGCTTTGCTTGGACCTACACATAGAAAAAATAGTTAATAAAGCGTATCAACTATACGGATTTGTAATGCGAACAACTCTCGATTTTAAAAAGCCTTCTTCTTATATTTGCTTGTATAAGTCTCTAGTACGCTCTCAACTGGAATATGCCGTGTCCGTCTGGAATCCATACTACAAAAAGTACGTTGAAATGATTGAGCGTGTTCAATACAAATTCCTGCGTACCATGCATTATAGATGCTATGGAAATTATTTGCCATACCATGATTTGCTTGCAAAGTATAAGATCGCAACACTTGAAAATAGACGTAAGTTCTTAGAAGCCATGAATTTATTTAATATTGTTAGAAAAAAATTTGATTGTATTGAATTATCCAACCTGTTGTGCTATGCGGTTCCTAGGACAGTCCACAAGCGACAGGTGCGTGCTGGCAGATTATTTTCCGTGGGTACTTGTAAGTCAAACTCTGGCTTGCTTTCGCTTGTTCGCAGAATATGGTCGATTCCTATAATGGGACTTTTGAACATATAGACATGTTTGCATGTACTCCCTATAACTTCAAAAGTCTTATACTTAAGGAGCTTTCATGAACGCTTTTATTTTTTGTTTTGTGCCTTTTCTTAAAAATTATATAGACATACAACATTTTCAACACGTCAGTTAAGTACAAAAAAAAAAAAAATATATTTGTAACCCAAGCGATTATTTTCATTGTTTTGTATCCCGTAGCTAATCTGTGATCAGCGTTGTGGGCTGCAATATTATCTATAATTTTTTGTATATTTATTGTTTCTATGTTTTATATTGTAGCTGTTTGTTGTTCCTTTTGAATAAAAAAATAAAACAATATAACCAAATCTATTGTAAAACCGGTTTTGGCAATTCAAGGCTCACTGTGAACTAATCTATGGTAGGTATGTCAGCGCGCAATCAACACTTTGTAATAGAATTGATACATAGTTATGTTAAACTAATTAAAACTGATTTAAAGAGCCTTTAACGACAATATACTTACTACTCATTACTCATAAATAGGTATCTAATTATTACTAAAGTAAATAGTAATAGTAAATATTGTAACGGAAACATCAAATGAATATGAAAGTAAAGCTATTGAGTAAATCGAAAAACTAATATAGACTGATAAAAATTCCATAAACTGGCGGTCCCTAATTATTGGAACAATCGAGTTGTAGGTAAATGAGATAAATATATTTTGTTTTTCCTCTGCCTAACCCCTGGGGAAACAAGGCGTGATGTTATGTTATATTTTGTTTTTATAATAGTATCTACCTTGAACCGGAGGTCTCCTAGAGGCGGCTGTGCGTACGGGATGCCCTTGAAGCTGCAGAACGTGCCGCCGTACTCGTTGTGCACCAGCTCGCCCTCCAACAACCCCTCGCTCACTCTCACTTGCACCATCGTCAGAGCTTAATACGACCGTCCGCAACAGACTCCTCAACAGAACTAACGTGTCATTCTCTAGGACTGTATTGATCAGATACACCATTATCTATTATTTCTTTTAATCCTGGTTCATGGTTTTAAGATAACAAATTGAACGTGACTACTTTACCATTATTCGTCGGTTCTAATTGAGATAAAATCTTCAGATAAATATTTGTCTATGTCATCCATTGACGCACTTGTGTATTTACTTGAAAGACAATGATTCATGAAAATTACTAGAACCTATTCAAAATAATTTAATCAAAAGACGGTCAAAAATCAACCTAATCCTATGGGCCACTCCACAGAACAACACGTTTTACCGTGGGCTCCTTACTAGGTGGTCCGACGACCTATGAAGGTCACGAGGGGTCCTATTTACAGCAATTGACGTGACTTAGCTGATATGATGAAGGTAACTGACATAGAGTCTGTCAGGTCACGAGGGGTCCTATTTACAGTAATTGACGTGACTTAGCTGATATGATGAAGGTAACTGGCATAGTCTGTCACAGCCAATTTGCTCTGACTCTAATGAATGTTAGGAAAAAGCCGTTCGGCGAATTTGCCTGAAATTTTGGTACAATAAAGCCATGCTAACTGAAATTCTATGTGAGCGCAAAAACAAATAATGGTCCGTTTTAGAAATATAGCCATTTTTATCTTAAATTCAGAAATATATAACCATATTCCTGACTTCAAGATAAAAATAAACAAAAAGTATTTACATCAATCACAACAAGTTTTAATTCATATTTTATGGTTCAAAATCATATTTCTACGTCTGTATACCCTGAAGGGTAGGTAGAGATGTTTTACACACATTCCGCATAGTAGAAAAGTCGTCCGGCTGATTGTGCTGAAACTTTGGGATCTTGTACTTATTGCAAGTCTTTTTCATTGGGGTATTTTTATGTAATGATCATTGAGAACAATACCTACATCTGACTATCTACATATCATAAATAAAAGTGAATGACTAAATGTGTTGCTAAGCGCAAAATTAGAGAGCGGCTGGACCAATGCGGCTAAGTTTTTTGGCTTTAAAATATTCGTAATAGTTGGAATTAGGTTCTTACGGGAAGAAAATTGGAAAAGATTCTTTTCCAATTTCTATATAAATCAATTTCATAAATCATTCGTTAATCAAATCAATAATCAATTCATTAATCATTTTTAAAATTTTCAATTTCTATATTTCTTTTTTTTTTCGAGTGCTTTTATCTCTCGGAACTGAAAGGACAGGGCAACGTCTGTCGGGTCAGCTAGTACAATATTAAACAAAGTCGCTTTTCGTGTCTGTCTGTGTGACCTGCAGCCACAATGGATTTCAGCATCATTCTATAGAATCTGTTTCCGAAGGTTTACATGTACCTACCTATAACAGGGACATTAATATTTTACTTACATCAACCTGCCTAGCCTTTTCCCAACTAAGTTGGGGTCGGCTTCCAGTCTAACTGAATGCAGCTGAATGCCAGTATTTTACATGGGGCGACTGCCTATCTGACTTCCACAACCCACTTACTGGGTAACACGATACGCCTTGGTAAGACTGGTCGTCAGACTTTCGGGTTTCTGACGATCCGTAACGACTGTCAAAGATCCAAGAATGACAGCTGGGACCAACAGCTTAACGAGCTTTTCCGAGGCACGGTGGGGTCTCGGTATGTAAAGATGGTCACCCATCCCCGGACCGACCGCGGAAAGCTTAGCTTAACCTGATCGACCGACCCGTGCAGCTGTTATTACTTATCTATATAATATTGAAATTAGATATGGGGGTGTAAAATGACCCATTAAATAGCCGTTATCAATGCATTCTGTACATCAAACTAAGTAACATTCAGCAAAAATGATTGCTGGGAAACGACTTTTCGTGTGAAACATCGCTGTTTACGGAAGCGCACCGATGCATGCCGCTGTACGGGAGTATACAGGATAATTTTAAAAGGAGTGCGAATATTTCAGCAGGTAATCAGGTGCATAAAACTGGACAACTTTCCCCAAGGAACATAGGTCGAAATCTTAAAATTGAAAATCGACTTTTCATACAAAGTGACTGGTCACGTGACTTATGTTTGTATGAGAAGTTGAATTTTATTTTTTAGATTTCGACCTATGTTCCTTGGGGAAAGTTGTTCAGTTTTATGCACCTGATTACCTCCTAAAATATCAGCACTCCTTTTAAACTTATCCTGTATGTGTGGATGTTTTATGGTTAGGAAGATAAACATCCACTTCAATAGTCACATGTATAGTTTATTTTTGTAGCAAGATAGGAGGAGAAATCACAGTAGTAGGAAGATAAGACTATAGATTTAGAAAAATAATAGTAGAAGGTACACTGTAAAGAATTTGCATACAATGCGGGTTTCGCGGCGGTGTGACAATTAAGACTGAAGGTAGGTGTGGCGTCTCCGCGAGCGCGTCGACAACCGCTCTGGTCAGCGTGCGCGCGCGGCGGTGCAAAGCTATGCTTATGGATGCGTATGTTTATACGAAGCTAGCCAGCCCGCCGCATACTGTCGAGTGTCATCCGGCGATGCTTGTGAATTATATTATTTATAGTTTTTATATGGTTTTGTAATGTGGATGAATGTAAGTGCGATTTGTATGAGTGATGTATGTCTGTGTGTTAAACAAAACATAAATAAGTAATATATAAATTTATTAATATGTATTTCAGTTGGGTTTTTAATATATAAAGATAAATTAATTAATAAATACAATAAGTTGCCTACATCACTCCCCTCCAGAGGCCGTGTCTACGGACGATAATAATTAGGGAAATGTACCCGCCTTCCTGATCGTGTCGTCTGTGTGGCTGGACAGCCTTGTGACTGAGGCTGAGGTGGTTCAGGAGTTTGAGGAGGATGTATAACGCTTTGTGGTGGTCTTAGGTCATCAGACAATATATATGCTGGTTTCAAGCGGTCTATGCTTACTATCGAGTCTTTACCCTTGACGCGGATTATAAAATATTTGGCACCCCTCTGTAAGCAGGCTGAAGTGAACCACGTAGCATATCTTTCCTGAGAAATACATGGCTACATGTGGCAAGATCTTTGTAAACAAAGATTCTGCGAGTAGAATGATGCCGGGCCGGTACCGGTCGTACTTTCACGGCATAGGACTTCAGTCGTGCCGAGAAATCGGTTATGTACCGACATAACCGACCTAGGCCACGACGTAACAGGATATACCACCGGGTATATCCTGTTACGTCGTGGCCGAAAAATTCGCCAGTGAGGCGTGCCTAAGGGTGAAAATTAGGGCAAGCCGAAGATTAAAAAAAAAAAAACGGGGATTTTCTTACGTTGTTCATATTAATACCATTATTAAAATGTTGGTTAGATAACCTTTAAAATACGAAGAGTACATTTCAAGCATCAGATGGCGCTTATGTTATAATATATATATATATATATATATATACAGGCTGACTTTGAAAGCATGCGACAAAATTTAAGAAGTTGTTCTACCTATCAATATGAACAACTTTTACTAAGGGACCAACTTTGAATTCGCAAAAAAAAAATTCGACCTTCCCGTATAAAAGTAGATACATTGGACCATTTGGTATAAGAAGGTCGATTTTTTTTTTTGAGAATTCTAAGTTGGTCCCATATTCTAAGTTGTTCATATTGATGGGTAGAACTCCCCCTTAAATTTTGTCGCATGTTTTCAAAGTCACCCTGTATATATGATCCTGGCCGATTTCGGCCACAGCGACTTGGAACTGCCTATTGATGACATCGCTGGTGTGCCCTCAGGTGACTGATGTAACCAATTTTTGCCGTGAAAGTGCGTCCACATTCACGGCAAGTCAGCACCCCTCCGATGTAATTATATTGGATGGCCCCGGGTGGTCGGGCATTGAGCTCATCTCGTTTAGCATGGAGCTCCTCTTTACGTCGCCTTTCAAACGCAAACACCTTAGTGCTCACGGTATGCCTCCACAGTGACCGGTCTGCTGCCAGTGCCTTCCATTGTGACGTCTCTAGATCACACCGCTTCATGTGGCGCTTAAGCACATCTTTCTACCGAAGGAGTTGGCCGCCTTGTCTCCGCTTGCCATCCCACAGTTCTGAGTCCGCCACTGACACGAAAACGAATACGAATACCCTCGGATAAAGTCTGCAAGGCATCCCGAACTACGACTGCAAAGTACAAGGCGAACAGAGTTGGAGCGAGTACGCAGCCTTGCTTCACGCCGCAGCTCACAGAAAAGAACTCTGAATCTTCGCCCTGCACACTAACACAACAACGCATGTCATCATGCAGGAGTTGGATCATTCTTACAAACTTGTCCGTGCATCCAAGTTTTGTCAATACCACCCATAAGGCTTCTCGAGGCACACAGTCGAAAGCTTTTTCTAAGTTAACAAAACAAAGGTACCTACAAAGGTTGACCCTGCTCTCGACTCTTCTCTAGGAGTTGGCGGACAGAGAAGACGCTTATGTTAATTGGTACATAATTAACATAAGCGCCATCTATATTATTGGATACGCATAACTACACTGCTTAGCCGCACCTTTTCACCTTAATTTACAATTCGCTTCTCACATGCAAAATTTTTCAATCAAAAGCCACAAGATGGCCTCAAATTATCGATTTGTTGTTCTATTTCCGTATGCATTATTTTATGAATTCAATTTAATTTTATCCTAAAACATTTATACTTAATCATAATGATCATGCCAACTCTAATCTTCATTTCAAAACACCTATGAAGAACCTCTTTGATACGAAAATTAATGTGTTTTGTCTCGATGAGAATTTAGTTTTTCAGTGGTATACAAAAACTACAAATAGAGTGAGAGCGAGAAGGCGCATTTGTTCGCATTGTATAGCGTTAAGAGCGACATTGGCGTGTAGTGTAGCATAAATTTGGCAACAGAGCGCGGAATTTAAATTTTATTCTTAAGATTACCGATGAATGATTGAGTTCAACGAGTGCGTAGATGTGGCCACCTACCCTGCGCGGCAGATTACGCGGAATTCGAAATTTTATTATTCCTTTGACATAAATGTTTGAGTTCGAGTTCATTGGCTTGGTTTTTTTTTAAATATATTTTTTATACTTATGCTTACGTTTGTTGTTGTAAATTATGATTTTATTAGGGCAAGCCCGGCTTTTAGGCTTCTATGAAGGTACCGCCACTGAAACCAGCTCGGCTGATGAAGATTGCAGGTCTTCTTTGATGACACTCCTTACGCCAAGTAGTACGAAAGGTAACGTCTCAGTCCAGTTTGCGTCAGAATAGCAGGTAATAGCTGCCTTCAACTGCCGGTGAAATCGCTCGGTGAATCGCTTGGTTGACAACGGTTGTCCTGCGGTGATCGAAGCCGATCAATTTGGACAGTTGTTGAAACAGCACCGATTCAAACTGCCTTCCGCGGTCAGTAACAACTTGTGAAGGACAGCCGTATCGGGACACCCTTTTTATTGCATGCATTTTATTCTTGTATACGAGTATGTACACATGTTTAAGCAGATAAATATAATATCTTTATCTTTATGGTATGCAACCAAAATTGCGCATTTAGACACAATCTTGGAATTACCGTCTATTGCTCGGAGTTGCCAAATCGCCATACTTTTTTATTCTCAAGCTATGCTCTCTCAACTACTGAAAATTATTATTATTCTTCTTTATTTCATTTTCTATACATATTATTTAAATTTTTAAATATTTTTATAAAAACAAAAAAAAATACATTTAAAAATATAAAAAATAGTGGCCCATCAGCATCAGGAACAGGGTCCAAGGTGCCAGCGGTCAGGGCTCTAGAGAGAGGAACCTCCTCACTATGCGTGCCGTGTCCAGGAATACTGCTTTCTGGATCAAGCCCTTGACCCAGCCGCGCAATGAGAGCCTCCTGAGGTGTTGGTCGAGGCTCTCCGCTATTAGGCCATTAACCGTAACGTCCCACATGTCAACAACCTCGTGTGCTAAGTCAAGATACTTGATTTTTTTATCTTTCTCAGCTTTCACGAGATTCTCATCATGAGGAACAGCGATATCAACAATCATTGCACGGCGCTCTCGTCGATCGATAGATCAGACCACAATATCAGGCTTATTGGCTACAATAGTCCTGTCAGTGATGATAGATGGATCCCAGTACAATGTGGCATGACCATTCTCGAGAACTGGGTCGGGCACATACCTGTAGTATGGTACTTCGGACTCCACAAGGTTGTACTGCAAGGAAAGTTGGTGGTGGATAATCCTAGCCACTAGATTGTGTTTGTGCAAGTACTCGCCGTTAGCAAGACGAGAACAACCGGAAATAAAATGTCGGATTGATTCACCGGGGCGGTGGCATGCCCGACAGATGTCAACCGTACCGTCTTTGACAATATATTTCCGGTAATTATTCGTCATGATAACGTTATCCATAATCGCACAGACAAAGCCTTCCGTTTCCCCGAAGAGGTCACCGAAACGCAGCCAGGATACAGACGCCAAAAAGTCTACATCAGGCCCATGGAGGGCCCGGAAAAAGCGTCCGTGAAGCTCTTTGCCTTGCCATACTTCCTTACGATCTTTAGTATCAAGTACTGCAGGTTTGTGCCAGTTATCTTTGGCCAAGGAGAGCGGGGTGAGGCTCTTGTCCACCGCGACCACATCTCGATGCTTCCCCACATCGGCTTCTAGGAAATATTCCCTGAGACTGGATATCTCGCGGTTGTGGAGGGTCTTAGCGTTTAAAAAGCCTCGACCTCCACACACTTTCGCGGGATATACAGTCTCATCACCGATGACCGTAAGTGATGCATTCGAAATGCAGTCAGCAGCGTACGGACCCTCCTATCCAGGGCGTCGAGTACGGTCTGAGTCCATTTGAGTATGGCGAAAGACTACATCAAAACTGGCATGACCCAACCGTTATTATAATTATTATTACTTATTACATATATTTTGATGGAGCTCGTGGCTAAGTAATAACAGCCGCAGGGATCGATCTATCAGGTCAAGCTACGCTGGCCGGGGTTGGTTCGTGGATGGGTGACCATCTTTACATACTGAGACTCCTCCGTGCCTCGGAAAGCACGTTAAGCCGTTGGTCCCGGCTGTCATTCGTGAATCTTTGACAGTCGTTACGGGTCGTCAGAAGCCCGAAAGTCTGACAACCAGTCTTACCAAGGGGTATCGTATTACCCAGTTACTGGGTTGTAAAGGTCAGATAGGCAGTCTCTCCATGTAAAATACTGGTATTCAGCTGTGTCCGGTTAGACTGCAAGCCGACCCCTACATAGTTGGGAAAAGGCTAAGCAGATGATGATTAGATATATTTTGATCTCATTTTTATAACATTTTATGTTGTTTATATCTTAGTTTTAAGTAATTGGGCAAAACTGCAATACTGTCTATGTATCATTTAGTTTTGTAATTTTATATTTCTATGTCTTAATTTTGCCATAGGTACCTTAGTTCTAGCGCCACTTATAGTTTTATACTTTTATTTTTCTGTGTTAACACTTATCTTTGAGAATGCAGGTTAACCTGTAATTTGCGACTGTGTAAGTCCAAGGCTAATTGTTGCCTGTATATATTATACTATAATAAATATAATAAATTGTATACAGAAGTTGTTAGTAAATCTTTATAAATAAATAAATACTAACCACAACTGCCAAGAATTGCACAATTGAATTGCCCGTGCCAGAAGATATATCTGTAGTCTGTAAAATTGTAAAAAGAAAGAATAATTCGGAACTCTGGGTTTAACAGGCAGGGACAAAAAGTTTATACTATGCAAATAAATCTACGAGCATTAGGTAGCTGTTGGTAAATATATTTCTAATTTCGTATGGTTAAATTATAAGCACATAGTTATACCTATACTTAACAATATTACTGTCCATATTCTTTTAGTACATTTTCCCAGAATTGTACTTCATCCTTTTCGGGCGCAACACCCGGTGTTAAGACGTTTCCAATGTCCAGATATTCTTGTTTTTCAAGAGTATACGGCGCCCATTTTGCGCCCAAGGAGTCGTCAGGAGTAGGGTTCCTGAAATTATAAATTAACTTTGTTGAGAACAGTGACGGTTAATCTTGGTGAAAAGAATTTTATACGTTGCTAAAAGGTCCTTTACAAAAAGAACAATGCTTAAAATTTTATAAAAATCAGACAGTAGTTCCTATATTTTCGGCGATGACTTACCCATATTTAGCAAAATTGGTCCAGAGTTTAGTTACTTTCTCAATAAGTTTGAACGTATTAGAACAGGTATCCACCTTGGTTTCCATCAATTTGGCGTTAAAAAGATACATCAAGTCATCAGCATGGCAAGTAATTGGTTTACTTCCAATCAATTCACCAAGCCCCATTATATGGGCCATAACGTTTCTCTCAGATTTACAAGTGAATTTATACAAATACAGTTTGTTTTTCTTTGTAGGAGCAGAGAGTTTAACCCATTGTATTATAGGCAATATGAACATATGCATCGAAAGGAAATTAACCCATTTCTCCCAGTCATCGGGTATCTTGATCTCGTTATTAAAATAAAATTTTCTGATCTTCTCTCCAAGTTCCAACTGCTGATTCATCGGCAGTTTGTAAGACAGGAGTTTAGAAATAAATATTTCTGGGAAGTTTCTTGCTGTTTCTAATGCCTTCTTGGTACTCTCCACGCTCCCCAAACTGATAAGACCTTCATCTGAGGTAAATCCAGTCATAATGTCCACCCCTTCGTGAACACCGTTGGACACGACATTGACCAAGTCTCCATAAAAAAATCTCTCATTGTCACCAAATTTTTTTTCACTGCAAATACTAAAGAAAATTTCTAATCCATCCTTTTTTGCTTCGGATAATGTAATGGGTACTGAAGCTTCAACCAGTGAATCAACCGGTTGATTTTTGAAGAATTCATATAATTCCTTGTCATCCTCTGAGTAGCATCCTAGTTGTCTCGCTAGTGCTAAGGCTCTCTCACGAGGTTTTGGAGATACTGCCCAATCACAAAGAGAACTGCCACTTTGAGCTATGGCTCTCTTGAATAAGCCTTTAGACATTGGAGATATTAATTGGTAACTAATACTAGCTCCACCAGCACTTTCACCAAAAATGGTTATGTTTTTTGGATCACCACCGAAGTTGGCAATATTTTTATTCACCCACCTTAGGGCTTGCACTTGGTCTTTCATGCCAGCATTGCCGGGTATTTCTGGTGTGTTTAGGCAAAGAAAACCAAGTATTTCAAGTCTGTAGTTGATTGTTACAACAACAACTCCTTGTCTCACAAGGAACTCAGGACCATAAAAGTCATCATTACTGCCGCCACAGATAAAGGCTCCTCCATGTATCCAGAACATTACAGGGAGAGGCTTGTCAGATTTGATCTCTGGTGTGTATATGTTAAGATATAAGCAGTCCTCTGAACCCATTCTACCAGCTTTTGTGAACACGTCGTTTTGATAGCATTTCGGTCCGAATGCCTTGGCGGTGCGAATTCCTTCCCATGGTTTCGGCGGCTGCGGTGCCTGTGAATAAATAAAACTATCAAGCTGTGTTTTATAGAACCTACTGTGTGTAGTTTGATCGCTAATCATCAGCCATAATTTGGGCAAATAGTTCTTATTAACACTTTTTCTAGTCGTTACTAACTATTAGCGTTAGTAACTAGGTATTTGTTAAAACTTGTTCTATGACCGTTGTCAGAGAACCAGTTTTAAGATTTTTTATTGATGTAGGTATGAAGGTCCTACGTTTACATAATTGTGTTGCCTAACAATATAATCAAATCTATTGTAAAACCGGTTTTGGAAGTTCAAGGCTCACTGTGAACTAATCTATGGTAGGGATGTCAGCGCGCAATCAACACTTTGTAATAGAATTGATACATAGTTATGTTAAACTAATTAAAACTGATTTAAAGAGCCTTTAACGACATTATACTTATTACTCATAACTCATAAATAGGGATCTAATTATTACTAAAGTAAATAGTAATAGTAAATCATCATCATCTGCCTAGCCTTTTCCCAACTATGTTGGGGTCGGCTTCCAGTCTAACCGGAGGCAGCTGAATACCAGTATTTTACATGGAGCGACTGCCTATCTGACCTCCACAACCCAGTTACTGGGTAATACGATACCCCTTGGTAAGACTGGTTGTCAGACTTTCGGGCTTCTGACGACCCGTAACGACTGTCAAAGATACACGAATGACAGCCGGGACCAACGGCTTAACGTGCTTTCCGAGGCACGGAGGGGTCTTGATATGTAAAGATGGTCACCCATCCACGGACCAACCGCGGCAAGCGTAGCTTAACCTGACCGATCGACCCGTGCGGCTGTTATTTCTTAGCCACAAGCCCCTCCTAAATAGTAATAGTAAATATTGTAACGAAAACATCAAATGAATATGAAAGTAAAGCTATTGAGTAAATCGAAAAACTAATATAGACTGATAAAAATTCCATAAATTGGCGGTGCCTTAATATTGGAACAATCGAGTTGTAGGTAAATAAGATAAATATATTTTGTTTTTCCTCTGCCTAACCCTCTGGGGAAACAAGGCGTGATGTTATGTTATATTTTGTTTTTATAATAGTATCTACCTTGAACCGGAGGTCTCCTAGAGGCGGCTGTGCGTACGGGATGCCCTTGAAGCTGCAGAACGTGCCGCCGTACTCGTTGTGCACCAGCTCGCCCTCCAACAACCCCTCGCTCACTCTCACTTGTACCATCATCAGAGCTTAATACGACCGTCCGCAACGACGCGACGCCTCAACAGAACTAACGTGTCATTCTCTAGGACTGTTTTGATCAGATACACCATTATCTATTACTTCTTGTAATCCATTACAGCACTTATTGTCATGGTTTTAAGATAACAAATTGAACGTGACTACTTTACCATTATTCGTCGGTCCTGATTGAGATAAAAACTTCAGATAAATATTTGTCTATGTCATCCATTGACGCACTTGTGTATTTACTTGAAAGACAACATTCATGAAAATTACTAGAACCTATTCAAAATAATTTAATCAAAAGGCGGGCAAAAATCAACCTAATCCTATGGGCCACTCCACAGAACAAACATTTTACCGTGGACTCCTTACTAGGTGGTCCGACGACCTATGAAGGTCACGAGGGGTCCTATTTACAGCAATTGACGTGACTTAGCTGATATGATGAAGGTAACTGACATAGTCTGTCACTGCCAATTTGCTCTGACTCTAATGAATGTTAGGAAAAAGCCGTTCGGCGAATTTGCCTGAAATTTTGGTACAATAAAGCCATGCTAACTGAAATTCTATGTGAGCGCAAAAACAAATAATGGTCCGTTTTAGAAATATAGCCATTTTTATCTTAAAGTCAGAAATATATAACCATATTCCTGACTTCAAGATAAAAATAAACAAAAAGTATTTACATCAATCACAACAAGTTTTAATTCATAATTTATGGTTCAAAATCATATTTCTACGTCTGTATACCCTGAAGGGTAGGTAGAGATGTTTTACACACATTCCGCGTAGTAGAAAAGTCGTCCGGCTGATTGTGCTGAAACTTTGGGATCTTGTACTTATTGCAAGTCTTTTTCATGGGGTATTTTTATTTAATGATCATTGAGAATAATACATCTATCTATCTATATATCATAAATAAAAATGAATGACTAAATGTGTGGCTAAGCGCAAAACTCGAGAACGGCTGGACCAATGCGGCTAAGTTTTTTTGGCTTTAAGATATTCGTAATAGTTGGAATTACGTTCTTACGGGAAGAAAATTGGAAAAGATTCTTTTCCAATTTCTATATAAATCAATTTCATAAATCATTCGTTAATCAAATCAATAATCAATTCATTAATCATTTTTAAAATTTTCAATTTCTATATTTCTTTTTTTTTTCGAGTGCTTTTATCTCTCGGAACTGAAAGGACAGGGCAACGTCTGTCGGGTCAGCTAGTACAATATTAAACAAAGTCGCTTTTCGTGTCTGTCTGTGTGACCTGCAGCCACAATGGATTTCAGCATCATTCTATAGAATCTGTTTCCGAAGGTTTACATGTACCTACCTATAACAGGGACATTAATATTTTACTTACATCAACCTGCCTAGCCTTTTCCCAACTAAGTTGGGGTCGGCTTCCAGTCTAACTGAATGCAACTGAATGCCAGTATTTTACATGGGGCGACTGCCTATCTGACTTCCACAACCCACTTACTGGGTAACACGATACGCCTTGGTAAGACTGGTCGTCAGACTTTCGGGTTTCTGACGATCCGTAACGACTGTCAAAGATCCAAGAATGACAGCTGGGACCAACAGCTTAACGTGATTTTCCGAGGCACGGTGGGGTCTCGGTATGTAAAGATGGTCACCCATCCCCGGACCGACCGCGGAAAGCTTAGCTTAACCTGATCGACCGACCCGTGCAGCTGTTATTACTTATCTATATAATATTGAAATTAGATATGGGGGTGTAAAATGACCCATCAAATAGCTGTTATCAATGCATTCTGTACATCAAACTAAGTAACATTCAGCAAAAATGATTGCTGGGAAACGACTTTTGGTGTGAAACATCGCTGTTTACGGAAGCGCACCGATGCATGTACGGGAGTATATGTATGTTAAGTAATAATAATTAAAACCGGTTTTGGTTTCGAAAAAAAGTTGAAACTTTGATCTTCAATAAATGATAAATGATTTTATTTCTGTAAGTAGGTTTGTACAAACACTTTTACACGTCAATCATATATTTTTAAACTAGATGAGGCCGGCGTTTCCTATCTGACTACTTAGAGAAAAAGGCCGTAACAAACCCAGAGGTCAGTCTTTTTTAAAGTCCAGACATGATCTTGGTCAGATCATGTAAATACCATGTAGATTGGTGTCTGAAATGGCCTTTTGAGGAAAGAGCCACACAGATTGAGTGGACCTGTCCAGTCAGTGCACGCATCTGTCAGTAATCGTACAGCTCAACTCAGAACTTAAGTAGCTCAACGATATGACGAACAATACCAAAGAAAGGACATTTGGGTAGGTAATATCTCAGTAACCAGAAGTTTCCTAGGTACAGACCAGAAAAAACAATGATCACAATGGCGGGGAGTACAAGTTACTCTCGGCTTCCTTAAGCGTCTTTTTACACCCGTTAAGTATATCATAGATGTTTGACATGTCGCCTCATTGCAACTGTACGGTGCAGGGGCGGGTCGCTAGTCTGATGTAAAACTAAAATAAGGCATCTAAAAATTCTACCATCCCGCTGTCGACTGGTAGCGCTTCCAATTGACTTGCCACGTTGAATGGCAATGCTTAGCCTCTGACCAAGGCAGCGGTAGCTCAGCACGCCAAACTACTTTAGACACTAGCATCTTGTACACTTTGCAACATTCTTAGAAACGGATACTTAACGTTTTCATTGTAAAGAGCTATATCTATACAAATAAATAAAATTGAAGTTCTATTTGCAATGTCAAAATAACAGCTTTTTACTAAATGCATATGACAGTATGAACGATAGAAAAGCAATTTTTTAAAATTTTGTCTGTTTGTTTGTTTCCGCTAATCTCCAAAACGGCTGGACCTATTTTGACGGGACTGTCGCTTGCAGATAGCTGATGTTACGTGGAGTAGCTAAGCCTACTTTTATTTTAGAAAAATAAATAGGGTTCCACGCAAAAATAAATTAAAACCCATGAAATTGTGAAGAAAAAGTAGGATTTAAAAAATTCTTTTTGCATTTGGTAGCCCAATTCTCGACGATAGTTCTAGGCTATTTAACAAAATGCTACTATCCTTAGAAAAGTCTGAAAGAATACTAAGCGAAAATGAAGTAGGTAATAGCGCGGGTGGACGATGCAACGCGACGGGTCGCGGGACGAGGCAGTTTTATTAAAATGTGGCTGTTATTTTAGTATATTGTATATCTTACGACTTCCACGCGAATGAGGTCGCGGGGCACAGCTGGTAATCTATATAATCCTGTCTCATAATTGTTTCAAAGCCTATATTTTCGCGGACACAACGTACCATCAAAGATTGTCTTACTGTAGTGTAGCTTGTCTTGATTTATAATTAAATAAAACCCTCAAAATTCGTCACTGAGGTCTTGTCGCAGCTTGCACAGAAAGCACAAAAGGTCTTTCTAGTTTACCTAGCGAAATCCACCTTGTACTGGAATAGGATGGGATCACAGTGATTATTAAAATCGACAACAATAACCCAGCGCAGTGTTCGCTAACTACAACCGTGATAGAAATATTCGAAAGATAAATATTATTATATCGCACCCCTATTGATTGCAATAGCCTATAAGCGGGTGTCCTAACAGAAAGCGATGGCGCGTGAATAGTTTGCACGAATCCGAACAACTCCTGCGACGATAGCCTACGCTGGACAAACGCCTAGTGCATACCTTACACTACGTCACCTGTTGTTCAAATGTGTAATTATTTCTAAATTTTTAGCAAAATCGGCCGGACGACTTGTCTACTATGCAAAATGTGTGTAATACATCTCTGCCTGCGCCTTCAGGGTATACAGAAAAAGACATAGTATGAATTGGAACTTACTGTGATTGTATTTTTTTATATTTTAGCAGTATTTTTTATCATAAAATCATGTTCTTAACTTCAACATAAAAATGAAACTCTAAAACTGGCCATTTTTTTTTTGCGCCCCTGTAGACTTTCAATTAGCACGTTACAGGCTATATTGAACCAAAATTTCAGCCGAGTTGGTCGAACGGATTTTTCCTGATATTTTGTGTGAGGTCCTTTGGTACACATATGTATGTATTTCTGTGACCCAAACTCGGACGTGTAACGGAAATAAATGAATTTTTTAATAAGGGGGTCGCTTTTGTGAGGCAAATTAGAAATAAAAAAAAACAAGTTTTGCAAACTCTACGTGTGACTTATCAAATGCTTACTTACAACGAGGGCCTCCAATTAAAATAAAATAAAAAATAAAATATACCTACCGTTTTAAAGTTATTTAGGAAAATATATGAATATTGACCATTCCCCCCTATCTCTGAAGACATTGAACCGAAAACGTTCTATACTTATAGATTACAGGAAAACCTATATGACTGAGTGTGTGTGAGTGAGTCTATATGTCTTAAAAAAACATGCTATATCACTCAATATTGTGCGTACAAACTTAAATTTTCAGTTGCGGTATACACCCCAACAGAAAATTTAAGTTTCAACATGTTCTCCCATACGAGAGCATGTTTTTCAACTACATTGTTAAGTTTGTTCTTGGGATTCATCCCAACTACGAAACTCTTCATTGTGCGTGGTTCGACACGCACTTGACCGGTTTTTTCAATATCGAAGAACATGGTGGAACTCTAACAGGAATTAGGTCACTGAGGCGCGAGGTCACAAAATGGGCGCAGCTATGTCATTCGAGGGCTTAATCGGCATTAAGCCCTCGAATGACGTAGCTGCGCCCGATCACGTTTACTGTAAAAAGCTTATAGTAAACGTGAGGTTAAATTAAATACGATATATGATATACGGTCTTCAGGTGACAAGAGTAAGAGGCAAACCTTCCAAGGCGTTGGACTGGCGAGCTAATGAAGTACTACACTATTGACGGGACTCACAAGAATATTTAGCCTAATTGGAGAAGTTAATATGAATACTAGCTACTAATTGATTAAGTGTGATTAATTTAAAATTAAAATTCTTTATTAACATATTCAGGGGTGAATTCTCTGAAAATATTTTCCCAAAACTTGAACTCCTCATCATCAGGTGCTGATCCTGTTTGCAGTTCGTTGCCAATGTTCAAATATTCTTCTTTTTCCACTGTGTACGGATTCCATTTCACACCAAGATCATCCTTCGGAGTTGGGTCTCTGTAAATTAGGTATAAATTAATATATTTCTTCAAGACACGCGTATCAAAGGACAAGGCGTGGATTATTCTTGTGCCTGAACTTACCCATATTTTGCAAAGTTTGTCCAAAGCTTAGTCATGTTTTCAATCATTTGAAAAGTTTTAGATTTCATATCGACCTTTTTTTCTGATGCTTTGCTATTGAAAATATAAAACAAATCATCAACATGACAAGATATTTCTTTACCTCCAGTCGTGGCGTTAAGGCCCATCATACTGCTTGCAATGTTTCTTTCAGATTTGCATGTGAATTTATAGAGATAAATACTATTCCTTTGTGCGCAAACTTTTGCCCATTTTATGATTCCATATGCAAACATTTCAAAGGAATGGAATCGGGCCAATCGTTCCCATTCAGTATTTACGCTTCTGTCACACATATAAAACTCTTTGATCTTTTGTCCCGCCTCGATTTGTTTTTTCATAGAAGAATTCAATGCAATGTGTTTTGGAGTAAAATAATTATCTAAAGCATTAGCTTGCGCAAACATTTTTGTGTATTCGCCAAACACAAACAGTAGAACACCTTCATCCTCAGTATACCCAGTAATAACTTGCACCCCTTCGTGAATACCATTTTTTAAATAATCAGATATATTGCCGTGAAAGAATCCCTTCTTATCGCCAAATTGTTTTTCACTTACAATACCCAGATGTAATTCAAAGCCCGCTCGATGTTCTTCTGAGAATGATAATGGCAATTTTACTCCTACTAAAGCGTCAACTGGTAGAGATTTAAAGAATTGGTAGAGATCACCATCGTTTTCAGAGTTGTATCCTAGTTGACGTGCTAACGCGAGGGCTCTCAAACGGGGCTCAAACACTTTTGACCACCAGCAAGTTGTGGCTCCACTCTGACAAATCGCTCTCTTAAAAAGTCCTTTGGTCATGGGTGACACTAAATGGTAGCTGACGCTGGCAGCGCCTGCACTTTCGCCAAAAATCGTAATATTATTCGGATCTCCACCAAAATTAGAAATATTTTTGTTGACCCATTCTAATGCTGCAACTTGATCCTTCATGCCTGCATTGCCAGGTACTTCCTCTGTATCTAAGCAGAGAAAACCTAGCACTTCAAGTCTGTAGTTGATTGTGACCAGTATGACTCCGTGTCTGACGAGGAATTCGGGTGCATACGTATCATCATTGCCGCTTCCAGAGTAAAATCCTCCACCGTGAATGTAAAACATTACGGGTAAAGGATCTTTAGGTTTCAAGTCTGGGGTGTAGACATTGAGGAATAAACAGTCTTCGCTGCAATTAGGCATGGTTTTCATTATTAAGTCGACCTGGTAACATGCTGGACCGAACTCCTTGGCGTTCCGGACTCCTTGCCATTGCTTTGTGGGTTGTGGTGCCTGTAACATTATAATGCGATCATTAGAAATATTCTCTAGTTTTTGCAGGCTTGCGATCTATTAGAGAGCACCTACATATTAATATTGTTAGCTTCCTGTAACCCACAATTTTAGTAGAACAATTCAACTGCCCCTCCAAAAAATAATAAAAATATAGCTGTTGATTATGGATGAACGCGTTTAACTCGTTTTGTTGTTGCTTTGCGTTTTCAATCGCATCCATAAGGTTAAAACCCATATGACTAATGAGATAGCGATATTGCAACCAAACGGTGTAGAAAGAGATGCAAAATGCAACACTGTATTGCGATATCCATTAATTTATCTCAAGTAGGTGCTTAAATGAAACTTACGTCGCGATTTTTGCAATAATTTACTTCAATTAGTAATAAAGTAATATGAATATAGCTCTTCTTTATAAGTGGATGAACAATGACCGCACTGTTTCGCAGTGTATAGATGTATATCGAAATAGATGATTTCTACTACCTACCAGATAAACTAAAATTTACATCAGAATATGCACGAAAATAATCTGCTAGATAAGCAAAATGAAACTCATATATAGGTACTATCTACTTTTCTTCAAAGATTAGCCACATGGTCAATAAACATAATAATTAAATCTGTAACCAGTTACGAGAAGTTATAGAATCATACATGTTGAACTGTTGGCCTCTGAATAATTATTTGTAATTTGTTATGAGAAGGCGAGGGTATGAGAAATGCGGAGGAATGAGAAAATGTCTTGAGGAAAGTTTTGAGTATGTATGTGGATGGCTGTAAAAGTAGGGGAAGGCCAAAGAAATGATTGATGGACTGTGTGAAAAATGATACGGCTAGAAAGGGGGTGACTACCGAGATGACGACTAATATAGAGGTATGGAATAAAAAGACATGTTGCGCCGACCCCGAATAAATTGTGTGAAGGCCAACAGAATAATAATGATGATGATAATGATTATGATGTTAGATGTACCTTGAACCGGAGGTCTCCTAAAGGCGGCTGCGCGTACGGGATGCCCTTGAAGCTGCAGAACGTGCCGCCGTACTCGTTGTGCACCAGCTCGCCCTCCAGCAACCCCTCGCTCACTCTCACTTGCACCATCTTCGTACTAAGTACCTTTTTCTTTACGAATCGATGTTACTTTCTTAAATAACTTGGGCTCAGAAGGTTGCCACGTTAATCACACTAATAATTTTATGTTCAATTTAAATTCGTAAGTACGATTGTGTTGATAGCGCCTCGCCTGCACAAGTGTACGACTGAAACATGTTTAGTGGTTGTTCTTATTTTATACACTACAGCTTTGCATTCGTATTTTATTTTGATAGCTCGCATTTTATCTGAAAGAGGTCGTTGTACGATTAGAAAGAGATAACATATGGCGGTCCAATTATAGACGTCGGTCGAAAAAGTAATTGTGTGAGAAAAAATAAAATAAAAGCTTGTTGCAGCACGAATTCCAAATGGTTTTTTTTTTATTTGATAAAAACTAAAAATACTGTCTTCCTACCTCTCTCCTACTTTACGAAGGTGCATCTAGAAGTTTATCTAGAAAAACGACTTCCAAAAAGATGTATAGAGTTTAATAACTAAATCGGCGGTTTCACATAGTGCAGCTGCAGCAGACTGCATGAAGACATAGAAATTATCAAAAAAGTATAAAAATATATTTTTGTTCATTTGTGTTATTTAATATAGATACTATTTTCATAAAAATATCTTCATATTGTACAATTGTACATCCTTCGAAGATTATTAATGAACTACATACGTATTATAATTTACCACGAACTATTTGCAACAGAAAACCTTGAGACAACTAGCTGTTTAAAAATCCTTAGTAAAATATTTAGGTGCGAATTCCTTAAAGATCGTGTCCCAGAATTTAAACTCTTCATGATCCGGCGCTGACCCCGTTAGCAAATCGTTGCCTATGTCCAATTATTCTTCTTTTTTCACTGTGTAAAGATTCCATTTCACACCTAGTTCATCGTTTGGAGTTGGATTTCTGAAAAACAGAAACAAATGTAATTTTAAGAGTCGAATGATACGCTTTTTCCATAGGATTAGTTCCGAACCAACTTACCCATATTTTGCGAAGTTAGTCCAAAGATGTGTCATGTTATCAATTATTTTGAAAGTTTTAGATTTCATATCGATTTTTCCTTCTGCCGCTCTACTATTGAAAATATAAAACAAATCATCAATATGACAAGATATTTCTTCACCTCCAGTTACTTCATCTAGCCCCATTAATCGGCTTGCAATATTTCTCTCAGATTTGCAACTGAATTTGCAAAAGTATACTTTGTTCGTGTTTGAACTAGCGCAAATCTTGGCCCACTTAATGATGTCATATTTAAGTACTTCGAAATAATGGAATCGAGCCAAATTTTCTCAGTCCGCGTTTGGTCCATTGTCATTCATATAGAAGTCCTTGATCTTCCGTGCCACCTTTATTTGTTGTTTCACCGGACAATTTAATGTCATATGTTTAGGAGTAAAATAAGTAATAATTTTATTTGCTTGTGCTAGCATTTTTTCGAATTCGGCAAAGACATAAAGTATGACACCTTCGTCCTCAGTGCAGCCGGTTATAACTTCCATTCCTTCTTGAATGCCATTATATAAATGATCATAAATATTACCATAGAAGAATTTCTCATTATTACCAAATTTTTTTTTTCGCTAACAAACTCAGACTTAATTCATAGCCCGCTCGTTGCTCTTCAGAAAAAGTTAGTGGTGTTGTTATTTGACCGAGAGCTTCTATTGGTTGGGATTTTAAGTAATCGTAGAGACTTCCATTAGTTTTTGGATCGTACCCCATATGCTCTGCCAGCGCAACTGCTCTCTCACGGGGTTCGATTACTTCTCCCCACCAACAATTTGCAGTTCCACTGTGACAGATAGCTCTCTAGAAAAGACTTTTTGTCATGGGTGACACCAAGTGATAGCTGACGCTGGCAGCGCCTTCACTTTCGCCAAAAATAGTTATGTCGTTTGGATCGCCACCAAAATTAGAAATATGTTTATTGACCCACTTCGCTAATTTCCCTACACATAATACATCAGTCATTTTTCCACTTTAATACTTCTATTCTGTTTTATTGCTTTTATTCTGTTGAGTTTATCATTGATTTTTATATTATACCCTATCCCTTCACATTTACTAAATAAATGATAATGTTTACATACCGTGTGCTGGGACCCTGGTGATCTGCTATACAGGTATTCCTAGTGCAGACACCAGTCTCTCACAAACTTGTGTTACACAGTTTTTAAACTCGTCTAATTCCATAAGATGCCATTGTTCGTGATGAGAAAATAAATTATTTGAATTTGACTTCAATGCTGCCACCTGATCCTTCATGCCTGCATTGCCAGGTACTTCCTCTGTATCTAAACAAATAAAACCCAGCACTTCAAGTCTGTAGTTGATTGTGACAAGTGTCACGCCTTTTCGAACGAGGAATTCAGGGCCAAACATTTCGTCATTTCCGCTGCCGGAGAGATATCCTCCTCCGTGTATCCAGAACATTACTGGTAAAGGCTTGCTGTGTTTTAAGTCTGGTGTATACACGTTGAGATACACACAGTCTTCGCTTCCACGGGGTGGTGTTTTCATGAACACGTCATACTGATAGCTAATGGGACCAAACTTGCGCTCCGGACACCATCCCACGGCTTTGGAGTTTGTGGTGCCTGCAAACATAATTATTAGACCATTAGAAACGTTGAAGTTTGATGAATAAAAATGGGTAGTTGATTACATATTTGAGAACTATTCTACTGAGGCAATTAAGCCTCAGACAGTTAATGTCAGGGACTCCCAATGATATTGACCGTGAATGGTTTTTATTGTAACAATGGTTATAATGTACATACAAATTTTAGATTCCTAATTCAACTAAATTTACTTGTTAAACTGGTTTAACTCGTAATACTCGTAAATATGAGCATGGGCCAACTTAAGGAGGTCAAGATTATTTTTAGTCGCAAATTGGCAAAGTAAATACCTACGAACGCGCCGCAGCTCAGATAAAAAACCATTATAAAACATTAATTAGGGGCCCACTCCGGAGCGGCCGAATGTTCGGAAGTTTTCTACTACACTTCATTCTTTTTCTTTCGGTCGGTTTGCTACCGACTGAACTTCATTTTGACGGTTGTTCAACAAACTTAATTTTGACGTTTGGTCGGATCCGAACCCACCGAAAGAAATAGAAAAAAGTGTAGTAGAATAACAGTAGGTTAGGACTGTAGGTACAGTTTGCAGAATAATCTAGGTTCCTCGTACATACACCTAAGATAAGTTCTATCCGACAATCATTGTTTACGAATTGTAAGATACGGAACGGTTACCTTGAACCGGAGGTCTCCTAGAGGCGGCTGCGCGTACGGGATGCCCTTGAAGCTGCAGAACGTGCCGCCGTACTCGTTGTGCACCAGCTCGCCCTCCAACAACCCCTCGCTCACTCTCACTTGCACCATCTTCGTACTGCTTAATATAAACAATAGGTAAATGAAATACGTATTATAGGTCTAACTTCTAGCCTGGGCTATCGGATAAAGGTATATATACATACATAGGTATCCGCGTACTAGCACGAAAGCTTAATTCGAAGCTCCGAAACTGCGACTCAGTAATTGGAAGTCGGTACTGTCCACATTCCGTGGTTCATCAGTTGTCAACCAAGTTAGATAAGTAACTCTCTGCAGTACAATGTATATAATTTATATTTATATACAGAGACAACTGACTGTCGAAATAAAAATTAAGTAGGTATCACAATACCCGTGAGCTTGGTAAAGTCAAGGAAATTAGTCAAGTAAACTAATTGTTTGGCAAATTGACTACCAACTTAAACTGTCCGTATACTAAAATCACAACTGTCATTCTATGACAGTTGTGATACAGTTGTGATTCATACAACTGTCATTCTATGACAGTTGTATGAAATGGCTATAAGTAGTGCAGTGTGTCAATTTGATAGACAATTAATTTCCTCGACTGTACAGTCGAGCTCGTTCAGTTTCAGAAGTTTTTCTTAAGTGAAACCTTATTAATTATTATTTTGTAAGAAATAAAGTTAAAGTAATTTCTTACAAAATAATAACACTGTCCGCCGGGTACAACCAGCACCATAATTGCGTAACACACTATCAATCATAATCTGAATGATTTTGAAGCAAATTGCTAATCCATTACTTCATATGTTCGAAAAATTTGTCTGCTCAACAACGTAAATAACGCAATGAATGTTGTTGCACTGTCAAAATGAAACCGATTCCTACTATAAGTGTGTTACGCAATTAGGGTGGTCATCCCACTGTCCGAAGCACATTAATGGTCAATATTTTTAAAAGTAAGAAGGTACTGTGAGTTTTTAAATTCACGTGGTCTTAGGTTTAGGTTTAAATACTAATG
This sequence comes from Fissipunctia ypsillon, assembly GCA_947568875.1. NCBI lineage: Eukaryota > Metazoa > Arthropoda > Insecta > Lepidoptera > Noctuidae > Fissipunctia > Fissipunctia ypsillon. The sequence goes on along the minus strand of OX387643.1, from coordinate 21,514,407 downwards.
CTCAGAAAACAAAATACCACTTACATGAGAACATAGGTAACATAACAAAATGTATTAAACTTATTCTAGGCAACGGTCAGCGATACAATAAAATAGGCTTAGAATTATTTTGTTTTTAAATTGGTTGGGTTACACGTTCAACGGTTTTATTCTCAACTAGTAGGCTAGTAATATAACAGCCTCAACACTATTATAGGTAAGTACAATTACAAAAAAAAAAAAATTACTACGTATTTATTGTTGAGCTTCCAATATTTTGGCTCTGTTGCAATCGCTAAGTTGTTGCTGCATTCATTAATTTACATTAATTAAAAAAAAAACAGTTTTTCCATTTATTTATCAAAGTACTCACTTACTGTAATTTGCACTAACTGGTTAATATTGTATCTCCCTCCTTGACCTACGCTCCACGACTAAACGGTCGTGTGCAAGTAAGTACGATAAGCTACGCTATCACAATGGTAAGTACCTATAATTCTCGTCAATATTCATTATTCTAGGTACAATCAGCCTCAAATCGATGTATATTTAGAGCGGAATTCATTTATACAACATTAGTTTTAGTTTATGCGAAACCCGAAACCCGTGACTAGTATTTTTATGTAAAAAAATTGTTAAACAAAATTTCAAAATTGTATCATAAAAAATCACAAAGTTATAAGCTTGTTATGGTGTCCTGGTTGTCCATACAAAAACATGCTCACCACGCGGCGTCCCAGCGACACCCGCACCTCAAGCGTTGTCTTGCGCTCATTGATAATAATTTGGCACTAGGTATGTAACCGTATGGCGATTGTATTGTAATTAACTGGTGATAACATTTCCCATCACACTTGCAGGCTGTCTTAATGGTCAAGTGTACTGTCGTAATGATCAAATGTAGGTAGATATTATTATGTACTTTATTCGTAAATGCAGTCGTAAGTGACAAAATGTAGTCAATACGATTTGTTGCCCCTTATGCCAACCACTTAAAGTTTAAACAGGAATGGGTACTATCCTCCAGGTGTTAAGAGGACTAAAACACCGGTAACTTGATATAGTGGACTGTATTACAAGATAAAAATGGAATGGACCAATATAACGGTCATAACAGGTTTGAAAAGTCGAGAAAAGATGGCGTAGTCGCCCAGTAGCACGGACGATGACGCAGTGGTGTGCCGGCCGGTCGCGCCCGCTGCTCGAGTGCCCCTTCCGCGACCGCAGCTCCCGCCCACGGTCGCCCGGCGTGGCGGGATATTCTCGACATGCTCCCGGCGTTGAAGACTTGTCTTCAACGATTAAACTGGAAGAGGGCAGATGGTATTGTAAGCGCGTCGGACTATTCCCTTTTTCGTTCTTACGTCTGCGACTCTGCTTATTCCGTCCCTCCCAGGTATGAGACGTACGATACGACCGAGTAGCCACATCAGTGGTGGTGACTGTTGCTCTTTGAGCATCACCATGGTTCCCTCTTCAAGCACCCCATCGGAGTCCGTCCACTTGGTTCTCTGTTGGAGGTAAAAGATATACTCGTTAGAGAATCTATTCCAGAACTGTTGCTTCAGGTGCTCAATACGCTGGAAACGTTTCAGGCTGGAGATATTCTGGTTGATGACTTGCGGATGCGGCAGGGATGTGAGAGATCTCCCAATAAGGAAATGGGCAAGAGTTAAAGGGTATAGGTCTGATGGATCAGTGGAAAGAGGAGTGAGAGGACGAGAGTTTAGTATTGCTTCAACCTGAATCAGACACGTAGACATCTCTTCGTAAGTGAGATGTGCGAAGCCTAATATGCGCCTCAGGTGATGTTTTATGGACTTTACGGCAGACTCCCATAAGCCATCGAAGTGTGGGGTGTACGCCGGAATAAAGTTAAAATTGATACCTGTATCTGCCATTTCTAAAGAAAAATACTGTTTTCATATGCCAGCTATTTCATTACAGGTGCCAATAAAGGTTGTACCATTGTCAGAATAAAGTCTTAGATTTACCACGACGAGCAATGAACCTGTTCAGTGCTGCAATGAAGGCATGTTTTGTTAGATCTGAGACAAGCTCCAGATTAACCGCCCTTGTGGCCAGACAAACAAAAACCCATATGTATGATTTGAGTAATCTACATCCTACCTTTGCTTTATCTACCTTTGCGATCGGCTAGGACGATGGGTCCGGCATAGTCTGTGCCAGTCTCTAAGAAAGGAAACTCTAACTGAACTCGTTCTTTAGGCAAATTTCCCATGATGGGTTGAACTGTTCCACCGTTAAATCGCTGACACTTTACGCACCTATGAACGGTTGATTTAGCAAGGTTTCTACCACCCAAAGGTCAATACTCGTGTCGAATTGCGGCCAAGAGTAGCTGTGGACCAGCATGAAATAGGCGTAAACGATAAGTGTTAAAAATAAGTTTAGCAAAATTATGTTTGCTGCAGATAATGATAGGGTGCCTGACATTATAATCGTAGCAAGAGTTGTCTAATCTGCCTCCGACTCGTATAATACCAAACTCCATAAAAGGTGCTAATTTCTTAAGGCGATTTTTATTTGCTAATGGTTTACCCGATGAAAGTAAATCGTACTCTTCAGGAAACATTTCCCTCTGTACTGTTTTAATGATGAAAACAGCACTGTCGGACAATTCTGAATTAGTAAGAGTAAGACTATGACTATGTACCCTTTTAGAGTGATTAATGAATCTAAACACGTATGTTAATAGACGTTGTAAATGTATATAATTAGATGAATTAATAATTAAAGTTTGAAATAAATTATTGTGTATATCTATATTAGGATTAGTGATAGGTAATGATTGATTATTAATGTTAATAGAATGTGATTTTAATAGTTCAGGTAGTATTGTATTCACATCTGTGTTAGGCATCGAAGGCCACTGGAGCTGGATCTGTAAGTAAGAATGAAGGCCCTGACCACCACATGGAAGATTGACCTATGAGGCCAATCTTCCATGAACCATGGCATTACTGAACCATAGCAGGCTGTAGGTATATACAAATAATAACTTTCATCAATTAACCACCTTGATGTGTTTCAAAATGTTATCATCACTATTTACAATAATTCAAAATATTTTATTTAACATAAGCCTACATGGGCACTTATGAAATGTCAGAAGCTAGGTGCACTAATGAATTGATCATTAATGTTGTACCATTTCTGTATACTGGACGTTTGAGTATGAGAAAGACGTGGTTGCACGATACTTTTTCATACGATAGGTACACGATCAATCGAAACAAGAAAGAAGAAGAAGAAGAAAGCCCACAGCGACTGCGCGCTCGCGGTCGCGTTCGCGTTATATAACTGAACGGGAGCGTGACACGTGCGCATCAACCTGTAGCATCCGGGCAACTGAAGGGGTGGTTTTACCCTCACCCCGCTGTGCGCCCGCGCCTAGTGCTGTGCCTAGTATTGTGTTGCGCGTATGATTGCGGATAGGTACTTAATGTCGCACGGTGTCCAACTTGTAACCTTTTTTAAATATTTTTGGGACAAAATATAACATGATGTAAAAAGTATTGGAATCGATTCAGTTACTTATTCTGAACAAACCAAATTCAGGTTTCACATATACTAAAAATAATGTTGTATATCTACAATCTTTGGTTCGTAATATTTTAACCACAAAACAAATTACACATTGGTTACATAAATGTAGCTACACATTGATACAATAACAAGAAACACCGATTGTAGACAATCAAAGTATTTCTTGACAATGTAGACATATTTTTGATGTTGACTTTATACTTATCAGCTTTTAATTTTTCTTCTGAGAGTTATCTTATCCTCTCTGACCAGGGGGCTAACCACTACCTCTTAAAGCAGTATTATTTTAATGTTACTTCAGTGTGGGAAAGAGATGGAGCTATACAGGACGTCTAGCTCCATCTCTTTTCCACACTACGATTAACGAGTAAGATTACAATAATACTGATTTAAGAGGTGGTGGTCTAGCTCCTGTATTAAATTGCATAGTAACATCAAATGTTTTGTGGAAAATAAATATGTTTTGTTCCTACTGTTTTGTTGGTAACTACAAAGCAATATGATATGACGGCCAAATTCTCTAACGCAAATAGTAAAACACCTGGTGGCCTTCTCCGAAGCGTAAATCCGGAGTATCGGCCGAATGTTCAGTTTTCTACTACACTTTTTGTATTTCATTCGCTCGGTTTGGATCCGACCAAACGTCAAAATGAAGTTCGTTGAACAAACGTCAAAATGGAGTTCGGTTGGATCCGAACCGACCGAACGAAATAGAATTAATTCTGTTAGAAAACTTCCGAACATTCAGCCGATACTTCAGGTTTACGCTTCGGAGTAGGCCTCCTTTTTTTGAATAGATAATTAGAAGTTGAGAACTTATGAAACTCTATTTTACCCATATTTAAGGAGATGACGGAATCTCTTTAAATAACAGTAAAATAGTGTCCGTGTGCCCGCGAAATTCAATTTTTTTTTTACAAAAAACGTAAGGAATATTGAATTTCGCGGGCTACATTGAAGGAAAGACCTGAAGTTATACTAAAGCAGAGTTTCACAAGTTCTCAACTTCAAATTCTCAATTCAGAAATCGGATATTAGAACGTCTTAAATTGTCATAATTAACAGCATAATCGTGCGTTTCTTTTACCACCTGCGGGGCAATTGCATAACACATTATCAATCAGAATCGGTTTCGTTTTGACAGTCCAACAACATTCATTTCGTTATTTACGTGTTAAGTAGACATATTTTTCGAACCTATGAAGCAATGGATTAGCAATTTGCTTCAAAATCATTCAGATTCCGATTGATAGTGTTACGCAATTAGGGTGCTGCCCCCTCAATCTTCTCTTACCTCGTTATGCGTAACCAGAGACATTTATATAGATACAGCATTTCTCGGCTGTAAACAACGTGTCCATGCATATTTAGGGGTGGCCAGTGTTTCATACCTAAATCTGAAATTGCGGAGCAATGTGCAGTGCACGGCCGACACAAATAACGATGTATGGAATCGTTAGCATTGTGGGAATGTAGCGGTTTACTGTTTTGTTTAGGTTGGAAATGTCAAGTCTATCAAAAATAGAGTAACATTTTAAATAAGAGGTAATATTGAATAGGTTTAGCGTACAAGTTTAAAAATAAGTGTTAATTTTGGAACCGCTCTACTACGAAGAACAATAGGTTAAGTAAATTAAAATAAACTTACAAACATGCAGAACGTGGGATTCTGGATTTGATTTCCAAGTGGGGCAATGATAAGGGGTTTCCCATTTACATGGGACTAAAACGTAACTGGCGAAATGTAGATGTGCCTAAACCTGCGCCTACTCCTTCGATGCATACAGGTGCGATATGCTGCACATGGATAACTACGTTGTTTTATTTGCCTGGATATGTTGTCATGTCCAAGTAAACATTTTTTTTAAATAAATACAGAAATAACGACACATTTTTTTCCAATTTTAAATATACTTAGTCTGGCCATAAATACTGTTACAATTAAAAATAAACAAAATATTACATTTGAATTTGGAATCTGTCATTTTTATATGATTGTTCATTGAGTTTTCTCATTTTGGCGCCAATACATTGTACAATATTTTGCGATATTAAAATGGAGTGGGATGATAAAGAGAACCGAATCGCTGTGATTGCATTACACAAAGTAGGTATGGAGCCAAATGCAATTTTTAAAACTCTCCATACGCTTGGTATTAGTAAAATGTTTGTGTACCGGGCTATTAATAGGTACAATGAGAATGAAGCTCTAAGGAAGCTTCCCAATTAGTCGACAGAGTGCAACGTGGGCACTATTCGACTTCAGTGATGGTTTGGTGGGGTATTAGCTAGGAAGGAGTGACTGAGCCATACTTTTGTGAAAAAGGTATCAAAACATCGGCACAAGTGTATCGAGATACCATTCTTGGGAAGGTAGTGAAACCCCTTAACAACACCATGTTCAATAACCAAGAATGGTCCTTCCAGCAAGACTCGGCGCCGGATCATAAAGCTCGGTCTACGCAGTCTTGGTTGGAAACGAACGTATCGGGCTTCATCAGAGCTGAAGACTGGCTGTCGTCTAGTCCCGATCTTAATCCGCTGGATTATGATTTATGGTCAGTTTTAGGGACTACGGCTTTCTCTAAACGCCATGATAATTTGGAGTCCCTGAAACAATCCGTACGATTGGCAGTGAAGAATTTTCCCATAGAAAGAGTGCGTGCTTCTATTGATAACTGGCCTTAACGTTTAAAGGACTGTATTGCAGCCAATGGAGACCACTTCGAATAAGCTTTTTATATTATAAATTGTTTTATATTTATGTAATAAACTAACACACTGTAAAAGTAATAAATGTTATTTGCAATAGATTTTTCTTTTCTTTGTTTCAGTATTTATGGCAAGAATAGGTATACTAGAGCTACCCTTTCTACATTTAAAAATAACTTTAAATTACAACAGTTCCATATTCAAGTACGTCGGATGTTGTCGGCTGTCCCCCGAGTGCTGCGCTTTCGTGTCACGCGCCCCCGTCAATCAGCGGCGATTGTTTGAATATGGAGCGTGGAATATTCTTCCGATGTTTCATGTTCAATTACACGTTGTGACTAACAATGGACAGACGGATGTGATATGCTTCACGATTTGTTGTAATTATAATGTCTTTGTTTGATAAATGTTCAAATTCTCAAATTTAAATTCAAATGATTTATTATGTGAACACAGGTGATTACAGGTGTTTTCAATATATATATGTCATATGTACAGTCCATGTTCCGCCGATAGGCATACAAAATCAGGTCAAGTACAAAATTAACTGAGGAAAAAAAAAAATAAGAAATTTATAATAAAATAGGGAAAAATGTCACAACCGAATAAAATAAAATACAGAATGTCAATAGATTGCATAACATAATATAAATTAAGTGATAATAACAATTTGAAAATAATAAAAAATTATAAAAATTGGTCATCCAGATACTCCTTAACTGAATAATATACTTTGTCATTGAGTAGCTTTAAGAGATTGTTTTTGAATTCATTAATATTCTTACTGTTTTTAATATGACAAGGTAGTTTATTATACAGCTTTGGTGCCATTGCATAGATACTTTTGTAAGCGAAAGTAGTCCTGGTGAATAGTGTTTTTAAGTTATCAGAGCGACGTTGACTTTCTACATGACTAAACAAGTGAATATTGGTTTTTACGAATATCAAAACCTCATAGACATACAGCGACGGTTGGATGTTGTCAGTAATGAAGATGTTGCTTTGATAGGTATGTTGGGATGGGTACCAATGAGAGGGAAGAGGTCTGCTCGGCTAGTTTCCGGGTTCAAAACAGAGACTCCTTCACAAAAAGTCAAGCTTTGATATCACTAGCTTGTCACACAACAGCTTGTTAACAATTAGTTATAAAGCTTCAAATGGCTTCAATGACAAGTAAAATCACCGGAACGTTGCGGTCGCTCTATCGGTTGAAAAATCTTCTCCCATCACACATAAAGGCCATGCTTCTACAGTCCCTAATCTGTTCCATAATTGACTATGGTGATGTGTGTTACTATGACCTGAAAATGATCTCCTCAATCAACTTGACCGCCTTCTCAATAATTGCATTCGATTCGTTTTCAATCTTCGTAAGTATGACCATGTATCTGCGCACCGATTGCGTTTAAAATGGTTACCCATTCGTCAGCGCAGAGAGGTGAGGGATCTGTCTATGTTATTTTCTATTCTCGACAAACCCACTTCTCCTTCTTACCTGGCTTCCCATATTCAGTATTTATGCTCTGCCCACAGTAAAAATCTTCGTTCCACTAACAATCGTCTTCTACGATGTTCTTCTCACCGCTCTAGTTTCATTCACTCTTATTTCTTTGTCCAGGCAGTCTTTCTTTGCAATTTGCTCCCTCTGAACATCAGGACGGTAACCAATCGGTTGTCATTTAAAGTAAAGGCACGTGAGCATATACGTAAGAAGTTGGCAGAAACATCCCAGCGCTAATTAGCTGGATTCGTTTTCTCCTCTTTAGATCGTTATTTCTCCTGACGAAGTTTATTCCGTTTATAAGTATGTATTTATTCTAGTATTTTATAGTTATTTCCTTGTTATCTATCTCTTATACACCTGCCATGTTTTCTCTCTGCATCACCCTAAGGTTGACTGGTAGAAAATGTCTCAGGCATTAAGTCCGCCTTTATACGGTATTTTTTTTCACTTGTGCATAAAGTTTTAATAAATAAATAAATAAACTAAATCAACCTCTAAGTGCGAAACCAACATAATGTAAGTTGCAACTGATATTAAGCATTCTCTGTCTCAATTCACGACTGAGGTATTTAATAACAGTGGCACAGGTATTTGGTGCGGGCGAATATTCAAGGAACGTTTGAATTGCAAACTGTTTCGGGCGGCCAACGGTTGACGGGGCGGCTGCCAGCCAGCGGCGAGATGTAGTGCATGAGAAATAGCGGTGAATTTACTACAATGTAAGATTTTTATCATGGAAGAACTCTTTGTAAAGGGACTTTACGCTTTTTTTTGTGTCCAAAAGGCTTTGCTGGTGAAATTACAAGCAGTTGAGACACGATAGTGTCTATTATAGATGTTGCTGTATTTTTATCAGTCAAGTCTCCAAAATAACAGAAACAAAAGGCAGAGATGTAGAAGTAGTCTTTCGGAGAAGACTCAAATAAATTAGGGAGGAGGAGTGACGACGATAAGAGACTAAAGGCGAATTTCGCCAATGAAACTGAACGCAATTAGGAGGCCAACCACCACCTCTGAAAGCTTATTTTAATGTTACTTAGGTGTGCGAAAGAGATGGAGCTATACAGGACGTCTAGCTCCATCTCTTTCCCATACCAAAGTAAGATTAAAATAATACTGCTTTAAGAGGTGGTGGTCTAGGCTTAGCACATCTAAACCACATTCCAGACTTGTCAGTGTCAATATACTCGTAGCACAACAATGATGACACTGACAGCTCATAAAACCTTACCTAAAATTTCGTTTTAATGACTCTGCAACTTAACGCATTTTTAGAACGTACAGCATGCCTTATGCAGTGGATCTTAATTCCGTTCCTTCATCGATACTAATGAGCTAAACTAAAATGCAAGCATGATCCCAAATGCACTGTTACATTCTATTCCAAATATTGATAAATATCAAACTAACGACGTAAACTTGGACCAAAGTAAAATTGTAATGCGTTAGGCGCTGGCACAAACTTCGTCTGAAAATTCTGAAATACATTCATTAATTATATACATTTGATCATTCCTACGAAATGTGTGAATTGTCCAAAAAGTTGGCTATTTATTTTCCAGATTTCCATAACAGTCTGCTGTACTTAATAACTTATAGGATTTGTGGAAATTGGTTCGAGGGGAATGGCTTTTCGGTGTTTCTGTCACATGCTCGATTAAGTTTCATTTTGATGTATGGGTTTAAAAGAGTATCCGTGGAGTTTCTTGCCGGCTCTTCTCCGTAGGAAACGACCAATTGGAATCGTGCACCTAGCTTCTGACGGTTCATAAGTGCCTATGTAGGTTTATGTGAAATTTTATTTAGGTTATAGCTTCGTTTAGTCATTTAATTTTACCACTTCCACATAATTTGCTCAGGCTTTCCCGCAGTTTCTCCCCATGGTTATGGATTTTTAACGCTCCCTGACGTAAAGTTGGCACCTACTATGTCTCTTTCTCATATTTTGTTCGTTAAATCAGTAATTTGCCCAAAACACTTCAAAACTATAACATCTCCAAAAAAAAAAAAAACAAAAAACCAAATTCGTAAACATTATTTTTATCACAATATTTATTTTAAACATTCTATTTACGTAAAAAATAATGGCCACAAGTTCCTTTGATCGCTAGAGTGACGGTCTCCATGCATTATGAGGTAATACGCGACTGAACGCACCGGTACCCATGAGACCCCGGGAATAAGGTTAAAAAAACTTGCAACTTTTTTGTCAACACTCCGCCATGTTGAATCCAATTCGTCTATTTTCGTAAGCAGTCGGGTAAGTTCGGTAAACAGTGATTTCTGTTGTGAACAGACAAGCAAATAGCCTTTTGATAACACTCACTCGTCTTGTTGTCTATAAATTCATATTAGCTTTGGTTTTTGTTCATAAATATTGATATTACCTTAGACCATATAAACGTAGTTTCTTCATATATAAAACTTACATAACTATTACAAGTCTATAAAGTCTATAAAAGATTAACTATGCATTACTAGAATGCGTTAAATCACCGATTCATGCATTCACGTTGAAATATTATCTCGTTAATTCTGGTCAAGCGTCCACAGCTCTTGAGCTATAGGTACCTGCGACTAGGCAAGAGCACTTATTTACCCACACAATAAGGAAAATCAGAATAGAGCCAATTATTCACCCTAAGGTACGGTGGGTGCGTAATTTCGGATCTTATTATTATGAATAGCGCGCCTTACGATGAATATATCGGTGGCGGACTCAACCACCTCGGTATGGTATTGAAGGTGATAGCTTGGGTGAAACCCTAGGACTGATTGTCTTTATAGAAGCATCAACTGTTTAAATGTTCAATAACGCGGGACTTCAAGGAATCATTCAGCACGTTATAATAATTGCCTCGTCTCTTATAATCTCTTTTGTAAGTAACTATTGCTTAGGGAAATATATAGAAAGAAGGTACTTTCGAGTCCTATGCACTGCCACCTTAAATAAAGGTATTTTAGGGCTCTTTTTGAAGTACACAGCCGTCAGTAGGTATTTATCTAGGCTAAAGGAGGATCTTTAGCCCAGATAGATACATATTGACTCAAAAAGAATAAGCAGAGGTATATGTGTTATGTTGAGTTCAATCTCTTTCGCTGTGACACCTACGTATTTGTATTTGGAAAAATGTCTTCTCATACAAAGAGTGTGTGTGCATGTTTAACTTATGAAGAGCAAGTGATAGTGTTTTTCACAGTTAACTTGCTACAAGGTCATAAGTTTTCCATGATAACACTCGATGACTTTAGCATACCACCCGCGACTACCCTTCGAAAAACAATTTTTTCTGACAGTTGACCACTGAAATTCATTGACGCGTGAAAAGAATTTTGTTCTGGCGGTTAAGAAACACAATATAATGAGATACAGAATAGAAGTGCATAGGCGTGTTATGATTATGATGGGTTACCCCATACATACTACGGTAGTACCACTTTAATATTAACCCCCTATAGGAATCCCCATATGGACAAAAATGACTGATTTTTCATAGACACCAAAAATACAAAAACAACCACCACAAATCAGTCACGCATTAAATGGCTTTTGTTTTTAGGTTTAAACTCTGAATCCCATTAAAATACCTCAACACATAAATAGTCCCTTATTTATGTGTAGAGGTTACACATAAAAAATCCCTTATTTATTTATGTGTTACCTTACTCGGAAATGCAGCACCCTAATTTCGTAATACCCTATCAATCATAGTCTGAATGATTTTGAAGCAAATTGCTAATCCATTACTTCACATGTTCGTAAAATTTGTCTGCTCAACAACGTAACTAAGGAAATGAATGTTGTTGAACTGTCAAAATGAAACCGACTGTGTGTTACACAGTTGCCCCGCTGGTCTTAGTAAAACAAAGCAGCTGTAGAAACAATGTGCAGGTGTCCTAACTCAACTGGGGCTAAGATTATACCTTTACGAGTATTTCAACTAAGCTACAAGTACACATTTCCTGTGTCTCCGACTGACAGACGTGATTCAGTTTGTATTTGTTTGTTTTTAATTATGCGAACTGAAGTTTCTAAACCGCTTCAATATGTGAATATTAAACATTTTCTTGATAGAACCATTCATTTTGGCTTGAGAACTATAAAATAGCGTGAGAAATAAAGGCTCCGAAACATGTCCATGCACTTACTTAACAAATTTCACACGTATTTTTAGTTCTATTGCACTTAGAATTAAGTTCACAAATCTTTAATCTGGGCTCTACATCGTATTGTACATCGAACTGAAAAAAGAATAAAATAAAAGACAGGAGATTTCAAAAGATATTACATGAAAAATTCCCTAAGTTGTTCAGTTTGAACTGCTAAAAACGAGTTGGATCCGGCATGTGCCGGTGTGAACTAGTTACGGATTATTGCCGTGTACGATACTGGCCGTTTACGGCTGCACTTTTCTTAAAAACTATTACTTCTTCCTGGAGCTTTTACTTTTAAAATGAATTGCTTTGTTTACCGTTCTTGTATGGGAGCTTGAGGAAAACAACAAAATAAGGACATGTCGTTGATAAACATGTGCATTTTCAACATGCTTTTATGTCAATGATTAGTTACTATAGATTACAACTGTCAACGTTAACCTGGAGATTGAAATATTTTTTTATCAGTCGTTGCTATACGCCTAAACATCTCGCCTTATACGGAATTGTAACAGACAGATACTGGTGTCACAAAATGTGCCATAGCTGCAATACATAGAACCTATGGGAAACTTCAAGCACTATACTTGTAGCACCAGTCTTGCCAGCAAAGGCTGTTACGTACCTAATGCATTTACAACTCGGCCAGAACAAGTCCGTAGTTAGTATAATAAACGGATTTCAAATCTAATACTTACTCCTTTGTTTGCCAGCCTTTTGTTTAGCTACTAACCTCATATATTGTTAGGTTTATTTACTCTGTTTGGCCCCCATACTTTGTCCCTACCAAATTGAAAGTTGGTCAAGCGTTTGTTTGAACTATTAAACTAGTTTACCAACTTATTTACCCCTCGCAAACGTTTTTCAAAACCTTGTCGAGTGTATTGTCTGGAAGTTTTTGGTCTGACACGGTGGAAAATGTTTTTGGTGCACAATATTTTTGCTGTATATTCCTTTGTGTTGGTCGAATTTATGGTGGAGTGTAGTGCGTCGAAAGTAAAGGAATTAGCTACGAGGAAAATCCAGAGATAGAAAAGCTAATAAAAACTCCTGGACTTTCGAGCACAGTCGTGTTAAATCCCCGCTAATCCAGAATTTTAATCGAGTTCCTAGCTTTACTGCTAGCTCATTCGTCTATTTATTGTTGTAAAGGGACCTGCTCTATACATATAAAGTACTCTCTTTGTTGCTTATATTCATGATTCGGCTGATTGTAGGCACAAGAAACAGAGTTTTAAGAGTTAACTCGTATTTTGGAGTTAATACTGAGTAATTTTCATGGATAGGCGGTTCCTAAAGTTAGTACAACAAAATTAAGGAAATAGGCAACTTACGCACTTGGATAGCACAACAGCCTGACGTTTTCAATTATTTTATGTTATCTTTTTGTCATATAGCACGTCTATTATTCTCATCTCGAGTGATAGGGAGTAAAACTGTTTCACAAACTGGGTCAGCGGTGTCGTATTGCCTGGCCTGTCAAAATGTGATGGATCTGCTATTTAACCGAAATCGCGCTATAGTAATCGTTCTATGCATATTTAACAAAACGCACATTGTATATTGAAAAACCATTACTTACAGATGATACAATGTACCTACCTGTACAATGTACTTGTGATATTTAGGGAATCTGTATTACTTGATCATGTATTAGGAGTTCTGCAGCTTCAATATAATTTCTGTTTCGATATTTGGTGGTCCCTAATTTCTGCATTGAATATAAATTGATATTATGATTACATACAATATCCCGAAGTCCTAAGTACAGAAGGCCCATTCATGTACAAGATTGTTTAGTGTTATTTCTAGTAAGTCTTAATGATATCCTAATAGGATAAACGGAATAGTTTGAAGTCAGTACAGTCACAAATTGCACGCATCAACTATTTTCTACATTCATTATATCCTCATGTGTGCGCGACCTTGTATTGTTGTATTGAATGAATCTCCTGTACTTACCTGTATTTGTATACCTAAGCTATTATGGTCTTTGGAATGTAAGTAGCATAATGTGTAATAGTGTGTGTCTGTGTGTGCAGGCGAGCGCGCGCTCGGTCGGCGCTCGAGGAGGGGCGCGGGTGTTCGCGCGGCTAGCGGCTCGCCCAGTTGACAGCATGCTCATCGCGTTCAATGATTCCACCAACCTCACTGACTTGGTGCTCGGCACCGACCTCCCCACCAGCCCCTACAGTCTCGCGCAGAAGATCATCATCGCCATCATAGCCAGCGTCCTATCGGTGCTCACCGTCGTCGGTAACTCCATGGTGATGATCAGCTTCAAGATCGACAAGCAACTGCAGACTATAAGCAACTACTTCTTGTTCTCCCTGGCTGTAGCGGACTTCGCCGTGGGCCTGATCTCGATGCCCCTGTACACCATGTTCACCATCTACGGGTACTGGCCGCTGGGGCCACATGTGTGCGACACGTGGCTCGCGCTGGACTATCTCGCATCCAACGCGTCAGTACTCAACTTGCTCATCATAAGTTTCGATAGGTACTTCAGTGTGACGAGACCGTTGACGTATAGAGCTAAGAGGACTACACGAAGAGCCACGATGATGATAGGCGGCGCGTGGGGGTTCAGTTTGTTGTTGTGGCCGCCGTGGATATACGCGTGGCCGTACATCGACGGGGAACGGAAGGTGCCGCCACACGAGTGCTTTATTCAGTTCATAGAAACTAACCAGTTCATTACGTTCGGGACAGCGATAGCGGCGTTCTATGTGCCAGTGACTGTCATGTGTATACTGTACTACAGGATATGGAGGGAAACTAAGAAACGGCAGAAAGATCTGCCTAACCTACAGGGAGGGAAGAAACACGACTCGTCGAAGAGATCAAATTCTAGGTGAGTTTTTTTTATTAATATTTATTTAAGTAAAACTTAGAATTTCTTATATAAACGAGTCAAGCAACGTATTTTATGAAAAGCTCTGCGATATAATTATACCCGAGTGTTTTCACCATATTACATTCTGTACAATTTGCTTTTACTGTGTTACTGTGTTAAGCAAAATTAAGAAGCTTGCGACACAAAACAACAAGATATAGGCATATGGCACGGTAGGTCAATAAATATCCATAATCGTCTTATCCTATACGTGTCTAGTAAAACGTAAATAGACGCGTTGCTCCCTTTGTGGCCATTCGCACAAAGAAAGAGTACCGTATGAAATTGTAAACGTACACAATATAGGAACATTCTCTACCTACTTACTTACTTCGACGACTTCCAGGTAATTCATTAACACATCTATGGAGATGTATTAATCAATTCCCTGGAATTCTTCTATTTATGCCCGGTTCGTATTACCTAATTACATTCGTACAAAGCAGCACGTTACAAGCAGCCTATTCAGGCTGCTTGTAATTATAATAGTGAAACTAGTTCTCTCTGCCTATATACTATTGGCATAAACAAACTGTAGCTCTACAAGCCACCTATACAGTGATATTGATGCTTAATTAAGCAGATAAACTCATTTGCATTAGTACCTAATAGCTCTTGCTTTTCCAACTTCAAAAAAGGTTATCAATTCGGTTGTATTTTTTAAAATGTTTGTTACCTCAGAACTCCGTCATTTAAAAATCGATTTGTAAAATTCTTTTCTTATTTGAAACTTCTAGATTGGTCCCATATAAATTTCGTCAAGTTCTGATAAGTGGTTTTTGAGTTAGCTTCAGTAATACGTATTTTTTCCACTTATTGTATGTTTATGATGTTATAATAATTTCCTGTCACTGTTATTTACATTGCACGTAGTGGTATACGACTTTGTGTGGGTAGGTACCACAAATAAAAGTGAAAAATAAAAACTTTTATACAAAAAAAACAACCGACTTCCAAAAAAAAAACACTTTAAAGTGAAAAATAACTTTGATTTCGGAAGTTGGTGGCAAAAATGTAAATACTCGTACAAAACCAAAGACACCGACTTCCGCAATCAAAGTTATTTTTCACTTTATAGTGTTTTTTTTTGGAAGTCGGTTGTTTTTATGGCAAAAAGTTTTTATACTACATCTATTCATTATTTGATTTCGATGTCAAAATGATGTAAGTAGCAAACTGGCGCAAAGATCATTGTTTATAGTTATAGCTACGGTTTCCTAGAAGAGCGGTTCTGTCATATTATTTAAGCGGTCATGAAAATCTGTCATTTTCACCAGTACCTGACATTAATAAAGTGTCGGTAAACCCTCTGTATTTGGACAACTGTTATATTGTTTGACCGTTCACCGCTTCCTTGGAATCCAAAGCTGGCAAAATTTAAGTTATTGTTTTTGTGTGCATTTTCTTTTCAAATAATTTTGATTCTCTTGTCGCGTCAAAGACGTATCTACGACCGCTGATATTAACTAATAATGGTCCAAACTTTAAAGGAATGTGTTTCTAACTAGTGTGTAATGAGGTTACATTGGTGCATAACTATCCGAGTTGGAACTTTGCCCGATAAATGTATGGGCGTTGTCTATTAAATTTAGCGCTAAATTGGCGAGCTACTGGTATTTTAAAATAATTCGTATGATCATAATATAGGACTTCATGTTGAGTTAACAATTCCGTTTAAAGCACACATAATTTTTAATGGAACATAATTAAATTTTTTAATGAAGTGGATTTCGAATGGATTTTATCGGAGTAGTGCTGGAAACAATAGTTTTGTGTTATTTAGAAATCTTATCCATTATCTTCTTTTCAGAATCTCGTAAATATTGTATTTATATGAAAATATAATAAAATATAATATAACTAACTGGTAAATAGGTATGATTATGATGATATCTATTAAATAATTAGCCAATTAAAAACTGATTATATTCATATTATTTGATATTAAATATTTTTTTTATCGACATCTTAACATCATCGTGTGTAGAATAATAGATTAATGTGGGAAATATGATAATATTATGACAAATGATAATTTTAAAGAAAAAAGGTGGGATTCAATTAGCAATTTAAATATTATCCTTACAGAAATTGAAATACTACTACATATCTCGACTGTGTAGGTAGGTTTTTAATTTTTTTTAATTTAAGATAGATTTGCTCTTGACTCTAGTCTAGGTCAGAGGTGACAGAGACAAAGTCGACGATGGAGCGAGCTTACCCAGAAGAAGCCTGTTCATTCTCACTTTGAAGAGATCGGGGTTGTATGTGTTCGGAAACACAGACGCAGGTAGAAAGTTCCACTCCTTTGCTGTGCGCATGACAAAAGACATTTGGAAACGCTTAATGCGAATTGGTGGTTTAGCACTAGGTAACGTAAATGTTGATATAATCATTATTTTATTCTTAAAGACGTTCATAATGGGGAAGGCAACAGTCAAAATGACGCTGTCGTAGCTAGTTCCCAACACAAGCCAATAATACAAGGCGTGAGGTGGTTTTATTTTATTTTTGCGAAAATGAAGCGTTGTTGTGTTACTAAATACGCCGAAATTAGAGTCCACCATTTCCCGAGAGACCCTAAAATTAAAAGATGGTGGCTTAAAGCTATTCGTAGAGATGTTTTATAAATTAAACAGAGTAGAAACATTTTGAAGAAAGTGACTTTGAGGATATATTTATGGTTTTAAATTCTGACACTTTCCATATCATTTACATAACATAACATCACGCCTTGTTTCCCCGAAGGGTTAGGCAGAGGTGTACCTATTATAGTAACACCCACATTTCGCCAGTTATGTTGGTTATGTTGTAAGTCCCATGTAATAGGGGGCGAGCCTATTGCCATCTACCGGGCACAAATCCAGACTCCGGGCTGCTACTGAGAAATTCCAGATAGAAAAACCCAATAACAGTTTTCCCAACCTGGGAATCGAACCCAGGACCTCATGCTCAGCAGTAGCGCTTGCGACCACTAGGCCAACGAGGCAGTCATATCATTTACTTGATTTAAAATATTGAAATCACCGAAAGTAACGAAATAGCGGAATAAAAGTAATCTCATGACTGAACGAAATGTCAAACTTATTGTAGGCCGTGGGGACCTAGCTATGATCACGCCATCTCCAATTAGCTTTGCCCGACCTTCCCCATTGACCACACATACCTAAGTAATAGACCTACGCAATAAACGTCTGTATCTACTTGACAATAAATAAAATAAAATAAAACGTTTATTTCAGGCTGCAATGACCCATAGACCTACAAACACAATACAATAACACACACAATACATACAGGGTGTAGGTAAGAGACATCCCTCCGCAGACTGATGGGGTCAATTCAATATATTATACTAAGATGACCGGTGCATGAAATTATTTCAAGAACGTTATGGGAATCCAATAAACCCAATTTATTTTAAAACGCGCGTAGCGAACGGCAGCGCAGCGAGTCTTCGGCCGCCGAGTATTTCAACATCCATTGCTGATTTTTTTTTTTTACAAATGGAGTGTTGCGTACAGACTATGTAATTTTACATTGAAATAAAGGAATAGTAACTGAAAATACGATAAAAAAATTAAAATTTTCCTGAGAATATTTCCGGTGGCATATGATTCAAAGTAAAGAGCTGAATGCACCCTGTTAGTTTGCGGAGGGCTGTCGCTTACACCCTGTATATAATACACATTCAAATACGGTCTATCTAGAACAAACAGGTCGAGTTATGTGAACATAAATGCTGATTACATAACAGCAGATACTTTTTTCGCGAGTTCAGGTTTGATCCCATAGTAAAAGTTGTTTATAATGATGAGCACATCAATGACCCCTTAAGAGATTTCGTGTATGAACCTTATATACCTATATATGTAATAAGGGAATTGTTATGAGAGATGGACAAACAATAGTTTGCACCATTACACACAAAACTTCAATAAAATAACAAAACTTAGGACGGATTCGACCAAACAGGAATAAATTTTATTCTCGGAATAAAATTGATGTCTGACAGTTTTTGTATAGTTTTTGTATGGAAAATCTGTCAAAAATTTCAAATTTATGCTGGATTAGACATAAACTAGGTATTAAAGTTTGGTCGAATCCGCCCGGGCCTAGGGTGGCCTAGTCAAGTGACCATCGCTGTCAAAGCGTTTCGTATATCTACAACGACTTTCAACTGGAGCTTATGGTATCTTATGTCACTCCCATACCTACATTTTTTAACTGACGAAAAAAGGAGGAGGTTTCAAGCCGACGCGTATATATTATTTATGTATGACCACGCATAAGTACTTACAGCGTAGTCCGATTTGAACGATTCTTATTTTATCCGGAAGGGTATACTGGATGATTTTTTTAACCGTCTCGAAATTTTTACAGGGTGTTCTACCCATGAACATGAACAACTTTCACTATGGGACCAACTATGAGATCACGAAAAAAAAATCAGCTGTTTCATACATTTTGGTCAAGTAGGTTTGGACTTTTCTATTAAACAGTAGTTTTTTTTTTCGTGATTTCAGAGTTGGTCCCGTAGTGAAAGTTGTTCATATTCATGGGTAGAACACCCTGTAAAAATTTCGAGACGGTAAAAAAAATCATCCAGTATATACCTCGAAGTTGGTCGCATGTAAAATTTATTAATTTTGCTTAGGTAGTTTTTGAGTTAGCTTCATAATACGAATTTATAATACGTATTTTTCCCACTTAACTTAAGTGGATGATGTTGTAATAACTTCCTGTCACTGTAATTTTAAATAGCAGGTAGTGGTATTCAAATTTATGTGGGGTAAGTACCACAACTAAATAGTGAAAAATAAAAACTTTTTACAAAAAAAAAATAACCTGACTTCCAAAAAAAAACACTATAAAGTGAAAAATGACTTTAAATTTGGAAGTCGGTAGCAAAAAACGAAAAAACAAAACCAAAGACACATAGTTTTTTGGTTTTTTGGGTTTTGAGAAGTATGTAAGGATCGTAGCAGGTGGCGTTCTGTAGTTTATTTATGTGTATGTAATTTGATCATTTAACGATTTCGGTTTTGATTCTGATTAAAAGAAAGAAAAGCATTTATTTGGCAACAGATTATGAAACTCACAAAATAAAAAAATTAAATGCTTTAAAACATAGAGTGAGCTTCACGGCTGCGCCTGAAACGTCCATTTCAGCATTAACACCTTGCGGGGCGCAAACGAGACACAATACAAGTTTTATTGAAGTGAATTCTTCTTTAGGCGCGATGAGCGCTTTTTGGTAGGGGAAAATCTTACAGGTCGCGACATGCGACATGCTAACGTGACAACTCTAATGTGACATGTTGCGCCAGACTGACGACGCGCAGCAGCCTGTGTACATGTTAATATTTTAAGTTTTCACTTCTGTCAGCAGTCCCCATGATTGCTTATTTTTTGTTATTACTGCTATAGCCGTATCATGTTACATATATGTATATAGGTTATATCTAACGTCGGGTAAAGATTGGTGAAACGTAACATGATATATAAATGCGCTCCCTCACCGGGAGCTTTCGCCTGTAATGTAACAACCCGAGATTCCACTGTGATGGCTAGGGCTCTGCAAGTAGACTGCGCAGGCCGGCAACTGCTATGACGGCCTAGCAGTAGAGAGATAATTGAAACTTTCGGGATAGGTTAATACCGTATAATTAAATAGATAAAAGAAACACTGCTAGGTCCGGGGAAAAGGTCATAGGCGAATGCTCCAGGTGAGGGAGCGCCTTTACACAAATGAGTCGCCCAAAATGCAATGTTACACAACAACTAGGCGAATTTGTTTCGACTTTTGTGTAATAAGCATGCCTGCACCATTGTCGACCGCAATTGACACAGGTGAAATGACGGTCAAATTTAAACTCGTTTCCAATATTTACTTAACATGATTTTTGTAAAAGGCAAAATTCAAGCAAGAAAGCTCCTGCAAACAGGTGCGATACGCAACGCGAATCGCACGCGACACAAAAGCACCGCGTGTCGCGCGACGAACGCCCATTTAAAGGAGCCTTAAGACCATTTCCAGGTACTTTGTGAAGTCGAATTGTTGGAAGTCGATCAGTTATTTAGAAAGTTAGTAAAAGTTTCACAGAAAGAAGTGGCGAATTCAATTTGTGTTCATACTTTTCTTGTAACAAGTTACGTAAAACATAAAATCTATGGACGGTTTGTTTACGTAAACACATCGGGTCTACCTTATATGCATATTTTTGCTGTTTTGACATTCTTTCAGTTTTTCCTTGACTCGGGTATTATTTTGCATCTAATTTTCGAAGATGGCCACGTGAAAATAATGTGAAAACGACGAATTATATAATTCTTGTTTATCCAAATCTGAGCTGTAAAAAAAATCTATCTAAACACTTAACTATAAAGACGTAAAACTGTTTGTTTGAAGAGGTAATCTCTGAATGTACTGATCCGATTTGCCGAATGACATAGGACAGAGCGCTCCGCCAGTGCCGCAAAAGTTTATTTACCTAGATTTGAATACAAAAACATATTTTTTTAATCAATTCACTGAACGTCTTACTTGGAACTTCTAAAGTTGCGAGAAAATAACCAGCGTACGAAAACATGAATTCTTTCCCGTGTCAATCTGTCACCAGTCGTCGTTGCATAACTCGACATAATTCTCCATAAGTTTCAATTTCACCATGCCATGATTGATATTAATGGTTCTATGCCTGAACCGACATAAATTCGTCCTGCACCTGTCCAAGTAACTAAAATTAACAGCTTTACCTTTAAAAGCTTTCACTTGTAGGCCAATACTGAGAGGAGACTCTGACCCTATGGAAATAAGTATTTGTAGGGTAGTATTTAAGTTTTAAACACCGGAAGTAGTATTGTATGCGTAGGTATTATAAGGATTAAGTTCAATGGAGATTTGAGGAAAAGAAACACAAAATGGAGCACTACGGCCCTTTTTTGATGAGTAACTGAGTCTTCTTCGTTCCATTTTCATCCGGTAAAACGATTTGCGTATGATTTTTAGATTATGTAAGGTCTAACCCGCTCTGCGATAAAAAACCGGCCAAGTGCGTGACGGACCACGCACAATGAGTTTTTTGGGATGAAGAAAGAAGAGACAGAATTATTCCAAAAAGAAAGAAAGAAAAATATTTTATTTGGGACACGCACAGGAAATACAACAATAAAAAGAACATTAAAACTAACAATATCTTAAACACAAATAAAATAAAAGGAAAGAAAAAAAAAATCAAAACAAAGAAGACCTGTGCGAGGCCAAAAAGGCTCCTATCTCAGCATGATGCTGCGATATTTGAAAATACAAAAACAAATACCGCAGCGCTGATATTCTGACAGGGCCCACTGTGATGCCACGGACACACCTACGGACATAAAATAAATAAATAAAATAAGCAATAAAATATATTCTAAAAAACAAAATTCTGTGCAAAACCGTAATTGATGACGAACTAAATAAAAAAAATAAAACTATTACATTACGATCGACCCACACCCGACGCTTCAACGTCGCTTGTCCATGTTACAGACTATTATCTGTGGTCAGTGACAAACGAAGGGACGCGAGCGCAGGCGATGCACTTGTATTGTACAATTTAGCGGAGCCTCATAATGTCAAGAAGAAAGAGAAATAATGATTTAAAAAAAACAAAGGATGTACACTGCAATAAACATCATCAGAATAATTAAGTGATACTTCAGATTCAAGTGAATAAGAAGATAAGGTGGCTCAAATATATAAATAAAATGTATTGATAGTGTGTATGATTGAATGTGTTGTGATGCGGGTGGAGGCAAAATGATGTAATCACCGGGCTAAACAAAGTAATAGAAGCAGATCCATGTACTACAACATAGTACTCCGCTAAGGTCACCAATACCAACTGCGTGCAGTCCCAGGGTAAGTTAGTGACTGGTTTCCAAAAACAAACTTAACATTGTACTTAGTTGAAAAACATGTTCTCCCATACATTCCAACTGCAAATGTAAGTGTGTACACACAATATTGAGTGATTTACCGTGTTGTTTGACTTCTTGTAGGTTTTCCTGTATACCAGAACTATTTTCTGTATTTTTTTCAAAATCCGTAATTTCAGAGATAATGTGGGGTATGGTTAATTTTCGTCTATTTTCTTAAATAACTTTAAAACTATTTGTTTTAAAATTATAAAAAAAAATCTATTCGGGACCTTTTGGTACCAACCAACTTAATTGGTCCATTACATCCGGAGCAAATTGGCTGTGACAGACGGACTGATAGACAGACAGCCACACTAGTGATCCTATAAGGGTTCCATTTTTTCCTTTTGAGGTACGGAACCATAAAAGTCACTCGCAATTTTTATCGCAATTTTGTAAGTACCTAACACATGGTATCTTATGTAGCTACACGCACTGGTGATTTAAAATTCGCGCTGAAAAAAAAAATCCGTGTTTTGATGCACATTTGACACGATGCAGTGCGAATTTAATTCGCACGAATGTTTTGTGGAGTATGGAGGTTGTGTGACGCTCTTCGCATAGCGAAAAAAAAAGCCGTGCGAATGGGCGCTCACCGCTCAGTAGTACACAGCTATACATAGGAGACCTCCCCTGCGGGACACGTTTGATGCGAAACACCATGATAGAATTACTAAGCTAAGCTAGATTGTGGGAGGAAACTTATAAATAAAGGAATATATTTTATCAGTTCTGTGGCCAATTGTTGACATGCGTCTCTGCTGAGTTCTGCATGGAACTGACAAAAATCACGAGGAATTTTATTCGCATCGCGTACACAATAAAAACCTTGCGAGTATAAATTGCTAGGTGAGATTTTGCAGTGCGGGCTAGGCTTCGGAGAATGAACACAACGCCGAGATGTATAGAAAACCTTCGTTCAAGTATAATAGAGGAAAATATTTCAACATGAAACTTAAATACCTCAGTACCGTCTAGAAAATGTTCAAGCGACTAGTTTTCTATTACCATCGTCTGCCTAGCCTTTTCCCAGCTATTGTTGGGGTCAGCTTTCAGTCTAACCGGATGCAGCTGAATACCAGTATATTATATAGAGTGACTGCCCCCTTGGTAAAACTGGTTGTCAGACTTTCGGACTTCTGTTCTGACGACCCGTTACGACTGTCAAAGATCCACGAATGACAGCCGGGACCAACGGCTTAACGTGCTTTCCAAGGCACGGACGGGTCTCGGTATGTAAAGATGGTCACCCATCCACGGACGAACCGAAGCAAGCGTAGCTTAACCTGATCTATCGACCCGTGCGGTTGTTATTACTTAGCCACGACTACAATTTTTCTATTCCCAAACACTGAAATTGAATGTTGCAGCTAAACCCTGAATAAAGGAAACCCGGTATTATCTTTCGTTCAAGCAATAACGTAGCACAAAGCTTAAGGATCTCAAAGAGAGCATGTAAGTGATGGAACAGAAAAGTTGTTATTGTGCATCACACTACGCCTTTGATACTACAGAGAACGGGCTTCAAGAGAGACGGGGGGGGGGGGGACGCGCCAGCGATTTATGTGCTAGGAGGTAGATTTTCTTATATTATACACCTACATAGAAGAAGGTATTTTTCTAGACGGTTAATGAGATAGTAGCGCCACTTTAGAATACCTGCTAAAGATTTTTTACACAGTGTCTAGATAGGTACTAACATAACATAACATCACGCCTGTATTCCCCGAAAGGTTAGGCAGAGGTGTACCTATAGTACACACACATGTCGGAAGTTATGTTTAAGTCGCATGTAATAGCGCGCCGAGCGGGGCGAGCCTATTGCCATCTATCGGGCACAAATCCAGACTCCCAGCTGCTACTGAGAAATTCCAGATGGAAAAACCCAATAACACTTTGCCCGAACCGGGAATCGTACTCAGGATCTCATGCTGAGCAGTCCTTGCGACCACTAGACCAATGACAGTCCATAGGCACCAACGAACGGAATAAAATGACATTAAAACTGAATTTGAATAAAATGACATGCCAAATACGACTGGGTGCCAGAAGTGGTGATACTCTTCGGATACGAAATTAATCCTTCGAGATTTTAAATCAAACGTAAGTTATTTTAGTAAACTGTGTATTTTAAAATAGTTTTGTGGCCACTATTGCTTAGGTAGCAAGAATGTGTGCCAAAATCGCAAACACGCAAGTATTCACTCATATATCTTCGAAAATTGGACAGCTTCAAAATTCTCGCTTGCCCGAATATCGGAAAAGTAGGGCGCACGAATCGAATAACCGAACTCCGGTAAGAGAAACGCTGTGTAAATTCAAGAAACGCAAACTTTTCTTTGAAAATTTTCAAACGTTTTGTTCAGTTTGTTCGGGAAAATGTTGTGAATAGTATCAACCGTTGGTTACAGTTCACAGTTTTGAATTTCCCGCAATTTTATTTATTTATTCATTTTATTTATTGTTGGTGTGTACAAGCTTACGAAACATAAATAAAATTTCCTTGCTTGAATTGGAACAGGCGACAAAAGCTGAAGTATTTGTTTACGGAACGTTCAGTTTTTTTTTTAGATAGTCTATGCATACAGGCTGTTGTTTTAGTCACCGTTAATTTTAATACCCGTCATACTGAACTATTTTTTAAACCCATAGGTAACATCCGATTCGTGTATACGATCCTTTCACCTAACAAGTTGTAGATAGAAAATCTGTCATGAGTTTTTAGTAAGCTCTAGTACCAATATTTAAGAAAAAAATCATAAACTGACCACTAATAGAGAAAGGCATGACAGTATATTTATTTTTCTTCCATAGCCATGAAATATATTTATTTTTCTTAGTGTCGTATAGACTATTATTCTTTCTGCGTCTATTTTCTTTGCAACAAAATAAATTGCATTGTTCCATTCAAACTGCTATCTCAAAGTTTGTCCCCAGACATGCTATATACCTGCTGTTAAAGTCTGAACTGTTGGCACAAAACAGATTGAAGCAGAAGCTCTAAATATCCTACTCTATAGAGGACAATTTTCTTATTACTACCCTTTTCACAGGATGAATACCCATGAATATAAACCAATTTCACTCTCAAATCACGAAAGAAGTCAGCTGTTTCCTACAAAAGTTACCTACTCGACCAAAATGTATGAAACAGCAATTTGTTTCGTGATTTCATAGTGAGAGTTGTTCATATACATGGGTGGAACTCCCTGTGGAAATTTGGGTAGTGATGAAAAATTGCGCTGTATAATACACGAGTGTTTCGCGATCTACTTCTATACAACTATCGTACTTTTGAAAATATAGAAAAATGGTCGAGCACAATATTATGATAACTATATAGAGCAAATCAATGCGAAATCGTAGGTGGAACTGGTTCGTTGTGTGGTTGAAAGTATTATAAATGACGTGTCAACTAACACAGAATACAAGGAGTAATTGAAATAACAGAAAAGGGGTCACTGTGAACAATTGTGGGAACAATTGTCTTGATATCGCGAAAAAAAAGCGAAGTCATAAATAGACGTGGAAGACAGGAAACATCACATTTTGTTGGCATCATCCCTTTATTAAATAAATCCTTACAGTATTCTCTGCCTTTTTTTGTATTTTCTTCCTTCTATAGGATCTATTACTCGTAGTTATCCTTCTGTAGTTTGTACCTCCCCGCGGTCTAAGTGCCGATGTAGTCGGTCGGTCGGGTACATTCCGCCGGCGTGCGTCCTTTGTGTCGGCACCCCTTTGTGCACAAATATCTGCCACGGTGACGTTTGACATGGCATGCCGCTTGTGTGAAATGACGATCTTATACGTATCGGGTTTGCCTGTATATCTGTTAATTAAGATTTCATAGAGAAGTTTAGGTAGACATATTAAATAGGATAGGTTAATAGAGGTTTAATATTATTTATTAAGTGTTAGTGGGTTTTTCCATCTGGAATTTGTCAGTAGCAGCTCGAAGTCAGGATTTGTGCCCGGTTGATGGATTGCCATCTCACCCCTATTACATGGTACTAAAATATAACTGGCGAAATGTGGGTGTACTATTAGTACACCTCTGCTTAACCTTTCGGGGAATACAGGCGTGATGTTATGTTTGTGTTATGTTGTTTAAATACGGTGACACAATGATCTTTTAACACTCTCACCGCCACGCATATATACAGTTGCTTGCTGCACTAGAATTTACGTGGGCGGCCGGCGTACCACATGGCGGTGAGAGTGTTAAAGACAATCTTTGGATGGATGCATTTTTGCCGATAAGAAATAGGTAACAACGGGCACATGGCTTGACAAAAATCAGAATGTTTTGTCAAGTCGTAAAAACCGAGCGAACATGGGCGGGTCGCTAGTACTACATACGAACAATGACGTATTATATAAGCGTTTCCCTCACCAACATAATTTGTGATGCACTTACCCTAAAAAGAAAACAACGACATTTTTATGTACTTAAGAACCATTTGTTCCATAAAAAGCGCCGTTCAGATAATTCGAGGCTCAAAAACCCATCCAGCTCACCCCACTTCATCATATCAGGATAAAAGTGGCGGGTAGCCAGGCGGGGTACCAGGAGAGCATATTATTATAGCACGTATGCAAGCCTTAACGCGGCTAACTGCTACCGAGCTTAGCTAAGATAAAGTGCGACAGCTTGATCTATGTTGTTGAAGTGCTTGCTTTAACTCTCCCACATTGGTGGGTTAATATATTTATACCTTTACCTATAACTCTTGGTGGCGCAAGATGAATTATTTGATTAATCCTTAGTTAGCTGTTAACTCGCAGTTATATTCGATAACCCATGAACACACAAGTGGGCCTAAAAGATCAGGAGCTTGACCACCACCTCTTAACGCAGTATTATTGTAATCTTACTTGAGCGTGGGAAAGAGATGGAGCTAGACGTCCTGTATAGCTTCATCTCTTTCTCACACTGAAGTAATATTTAAATAATACTGCTTTAAGAGGTGGTGGTTGGCTCCCAGAATGGTTGATTTTGTAATAAAGTTTTGTACTACAATTTGATTGGTTTGGATTTATGTTACTTCTATCTCAACGTCTTAGATTTTGATTAAAAAACACACACGACATTAATAGGAAGAAAAATAATAATTAGGTGGATAGTGACAGCACTAACTCGGTATACCATCCGTTTGCAAGATTAGTTCTTCGTTCTGTTCATCGTATCTATTGTAAAATTCTTCGTGTTTCACAGAATGTCTATATACAAGGTAAAAGTTCCTGTAAATCAGGTCAAACGTCTGAAGATAAATGGGACAGTCTCTCACGTGCATTTTACTTAGGTAATACACGTTCTTGTTAGCTCATCAGTGACTCCCCTTCTGAGGATGTTTAATGGAAGTCATTGCTTAACATTAAGTGATGTCACGTCATTTGCGGTTTGCCCCTGATATCATAATGCGAAGTTTAGACGTTTTTGGGTTGTAATACTAGATCTAATCTATAACTGCTGTTACTTGCGACTTAGTTCTTGAAAGAAACTTGACCCCTCATTTGATTCCCTTAGTTTTATAAAATCCTTTTTAGTGCCCCCACCATAAAAGCACCTTTCGTTTTCTGTATGTAATGGTTGAGGTTATGTGTTGTCTGTCAGTCAGTCAGTAAGAAAATCAATTAATGACTGACTGACTGTGATAAACAGACAAAGTAGGAAAGTCCTAGAACCTAAACTAAAACTACACAACCACAATACCAAAACACAGAATAAGCTAAACAAATCACGTTGAACCTGTGCACTCATATTTCACCCCTTCGAAGATCCAATAAAAATATCTATCGTCTAAAAGCCTTTAAAATTTCATCGACCGTACACCTCTGGAAGGCACCCATTTACGGGTGGTGAATGGGGGCCTTCGGGGGAGAAACTCCCCCTTTTACGGCGAAGTGAAAGACATTACTCTTGGATGCGCCTGGATTTATGTGCTCAACGACGTTGGTTGATACATATTTGTATGTGGACTTGTGGAGCAATTTAAATTTAATTTTGCGAAGTTCATATTGTTGATTGTTGTGGGTTAAATTGCTGTTGCGCTGACGAGAGACGAGATTGCCTCGTTAAACTCCTCTGAAAATGAATTTTAACAACATAAATTGCCACTACTTAATTTTGTTAGTAGCTAACATAACATAACATCACGCTTTGTT
Organism: Fissipunctia ypsillon; assembly: GCA_947568875.1. Lineage (NCBI taxonomy): Eukaryota > Metazoa > Arthropoda > Insecta > Lepidoptera > Noctuidae > Fissipunctia > Fissipunctia ypsillon. The sequence goes on along the minus strand of OX387643.1, from coordinate 21,485,458 downwards.
TCCGCGAAGGGTTAGGCAGAGGTGTACCCATCTTGATAATACTTTTTGAGTAAAAATTCCCGTAGCAGATAGTTCAATTAGGCTAATTAAACAGTAAACAACACTGTGGTTATCATCAACCATACAAATGTTTAGTGCTATTGTTCCACACAAACATTTTGCTGTTTAGTTGCACCGTTGTGCAATGATATCTACAAATGAAAATCAAATACTTACAGACAGAACAGTATTGAGTATCATTTAAGAATATCACAGTGCATACATGTAAGTGCAGTTTGCGTGTGCAAGGAAATTTCGAGCACATCAAAATTTTTGTGGGATTCGCATTCTGTTAAAATTTTACATACTGAAACAAGTAGGTCAGTACCTAGTAATAAGTGTTAAAACACTACCTACCTGCTACATTTGTTTCTAAATATAAAAATTCATAACTTAAATATTCATATATCTCAGTTAAAGATGAGAACCGGATGCTAATGACATTTTTACTGCAATTCAGATTTGACATTAATTTGTATTTTGTATTATTTTATTTTCCTAATAATTGTCATTTAAAATTAAAATATCTTTGAATTTGTGTAAATTAAATAATTATATGATTTGCATGCCAATGTGACGGTAGAACTTGGAGGACTCTTATAATAAAACATCTATGTACTAATTACCCATGTTTGCAAAGCTATACATTATTTGATTTGATTTGATACCACTAAGTCATTGGATAATCTTTGAACTTTTTTGGACCTCACTAGACTTTAGTTTCCTCCAAACCAGTTGTTCAGATCATGGCCCATACATATTCAAATTACTGCCCTGCTTTGTAACTCAAACCGTAAGAACATAACGCATGTACCATCGCGGACATTTGCGGAACCACTTTTCGACCTTATTGCTAAGGTAATAAGGTTGAAAAGTGGTTCACCGCAAATTTCCGCTGTGGTGCCTAAGTTGTTAACAGCCAACGGAATGGTCCAACCCCAAAATAGCTCTTTCGCAACTTGCCGGCTGCGTGTGAGTGAGGCCGAGGGGTGTCGTGACTCAAATATATCTTAGGGTATAAGGCTGTCTGTCTCCTGCAGTTTGTTTCAAAGTTCTGTAGAGTAAGGAGGATGTGTAGGTAGGTGTCTGACAGGCTGGGTTAGTTGGTTAGCTATGTAAAATACGTGGCCGTTAAGATGGCGGATCCAGTATTGGGAAAAGTTCGGCTTTGTACAGCATCTTACCTCTCAATCACTTATACCTGTATGATAGACACTTTCTAAAAACCTAACCCCTACAAATTTATTCTTTATGTGTAGGTGGTAGTGACACTAGTGCCTTTAGTGCGGGATGTAGACAGTTATATCCCGTTACGCTGCTGTATTTGTAACAGCGAAAAATATCAAGAATTTTATGAGTTACAGCTTTATATACGCTCCCTTAGCAACAAGATTGACATGCGATGGCTGAGATGATCGAACAATGGACCTTTCCTGAGCCATTTCATTGCCCACCACCTCAAACATATCTAGATAACTGAAGCGTATTTTACAATATATACACAGAGGCCGACTCACATTATCTTCATTTTATTTATTCGCGTGTCCTCTAACATAATATACCCACAACAGGCTCACCTTTCACAAAGTCCTCGCATTTCTTACATTATTCGAGCTCTCTTCAAAGGGACAAACGTCTGTCGATATTCTAAATTAACTCCATATCAATGGAGCGGACCAGTCCTTTCGCGCCTAAATAAAAATATACCCTTTAACCGGATTCACCGTATTTTTGCGTTCTATATTTTGAAAGGGTAATGGAACCATTATAAGATTACTCCTGAATCCATTGAATCCATGTGTCCGTCTGTCACAGAGAATTTTCTAGAAAAGTACGTGACTTTTTGTTTGGCATGATGCAAGTATTTTTTTTAATAATGTGCACATAATCCGATGGGTACCCAAAGCCATGGTTATTTTTTTGGGGTCGTATGTTTGATTCTCCATAAATATAATTTTAATGATCGTTTAAAAATATGAAAATTCAATATTTGCTTTCTGATTTCTAGGAATTTGAACTCAACAGTTTGTCATTCTTTCAGTTAAGTTACAATTAGAAAATTTTCCAGAATCGGCCAGAACTCATAGTTTCAGAAAATACTTACGACAATTTCTGATATGGAACCCGAGCCCGAACTCGCTCTGTTTACCTTAGGTACCTACCCTTTGGTCCTGTGATGTAATATTTAATAAGGTGTAAGGATCTCGTTAAAGTATGACCGGTGTTAAAACTGGATGAATATAGAAGATTTGCTCGTAAGAAGAGTACTTTTAAATAAAGCCAAATTGTAAACGGATTTTTGAAATGCCTTTTTTATCAAGTAAAGTCTAATGTATTTTTATTTAACTCTATGCATTACTAAAGGCACTCGGAAAAAAGTTTATTTTCGGTCAAACTATGTTTTAGAAAAATGTTTTGTATTAAATGCCTTATTAAGGACAGAAAACTTTTTTAAACCTTTGGGTCAACGAAAAGGTAAACAGACACTGAGTGCCCTGTGGAAATATAGTTTGGTCCATAAAACGATGATTCAGCATATCGTCGTTAATTTATTTATTTATTCCTGAGTACATTAAGATCTTAATATTAATAAACAGTTTCACATATACTACCATTTTGGTGTAGAAATATGTATTAGGATTTAAGTAAAATTACTATCCCTATTATTATAATTATAAATTAGTTTGAAATGAAAATAAGTATTTTTTATACAATGTCATGTTTTACAATGTTTTATTACTTATGAGTGAAATGTCAAAATAATATAAAAAGAGCACTGACACTTCCCCAAGTTTGTTCACTACTCGCTAACAAACTCGTAACCATGCTGGACTTTTATAAACTCCACAAAGTACTCAAGAAATCAAACTTAAAACTACACAGAAGGCAAATTACACCGACAATGAACGAAGATGGTTTCTAAGTGCATCGCCGACAAAGATAGATGATCCCTAATCCCGTGACTTGCGACCCTACCGCCCCCTACAAATTTATTGGCGAAACTCCGTTCTCTTACAAATTACGATAGCAATGTATGAGAAAAGTTTAGTTGAGCCGAACATTTGCGTTGACATCCACAAGGACACATTTAGGGCACTTAGAAAGTTTATTTATTTATATTTATGACCTTTTTCCCTTACTAGGCTAGTTGTTAGGGAGTATTAGGAAAGGCAAAGGAGCAGTATCAATTTCAGTCACATAAATTAGCTATCTACTTTAAACAACAAAACTTTTTTTGGTGTTAGAAAAGCCGCGTACTACCGTTGCTACGCACGTAGCCGCAAGCCTACGCGCGTAGTCGTGCGGTTACGAGTATCTGCAGCGTGTGCTACGCGCCATGCTGCGCGGAATGAACGTGGTGTACCTACTGATATTAATATCCCGGTGTGTAAAATAAGGTTAATGATCTGAGCAGGATGCGCGTTTAGGCACAAATTAAGGACGTGGTCTGACGAGTTACTCTGGATATTTTGCGTTGCAAAGAGATGGATATTGCGTAAGAATTCTGAACTGAGTCTACATGATGACGTCTCATGTCACTGTATGAAATCGGAATCAACGCTATTAATATCGGTGATTCACTTTGATAAAGCTGGTAGCCTAAAGTAGTTTATACATTTTACACAGTGGCATTATTTGACATACCTTTACAAACAACTAAAACTATATTGTAAAACTCACCAACTACGCTAACATTGATAGATTAGGGCACAAATTCGCTTGAAATAACACCGATTGACAAGTCAGCCCTGTCGGCCATTCTGTGTTTTATGGCACATATTTCAGCCTATCGATTTTGTGGGGTTTCCTCGTAAAAAATAACTCTGTGGCAACTGCGGATGTAATACATTTATCCTATGAAATACAGGATTAATGTTGTGTGTTTTGACGTTGGAATGTTTACTATTACGTATTTGTTTTAGACGATTGAAGTGTTTCTTTTTGATAAAAAGCATAATATACCTTCAACGTTTTTTAACGATTAAAGTCAACAAGACAAGCTGCGCTGACTCTGGATCTACAACAGGTTCACACCTGTTTTAATCAAAAATGTTTAAACATTAGATAAACTACGTAGGTATTGGAATCAGGGCAGGCTGATGATGATGTGTACCAGTATCACTCTTATTGTCATTAGATCTCCCAATTTAACTAAGCACAAAATAAATATTTACCGTTAAAAAGTCATAGTTGGTCTTATGCTTCATAATTAAGTTTGTGAGACGAATGAACTGTAGATACGCCAATTATAATGAACCAAAATACTGCTATGGAAAAAATACCGGAAAACTATTAATAATTTACACGTAACAATTGGTAGTTTTTTTAAAAGTATTTCGTATGTTCGCAAAAACTTAGGACTTTTCAAAATAAGAAGCGATTTCCATAATATAAATACACGTAGTAATTCGTATGTTCGCAAAAACTTAGGACGTTTCAAAATAAGAAGCGATTTCCATAATATAAATACACGTAGTAAACATGAAATTGTGATACCCAAATTTAGATTAACTAAAACAAACAAGTAATTTCTTATAAACAGTATCCGCTTTTATAACAAGTTGCCAAAGTCAGTTACAGAATTTAGCGATGGAAAGTTAAAAACCCACATCAAAAGTGTCCTTATTAAAAAAGTATATTATAAGATTAAAGACTACGTTGAAGACAGGGAAGTTTGGCGCTAATTCCTTCTGCACATGTGGCTTCCCTGGTATCTCATTAACAGTATAACTTTTTATGTAAATATAACTTCTCCCAAATTACTTTAATTTAATTTATTTTATTGTTTCGTTACATGCTTCCATGATATAATCTTTTCATTATTTTAGATTATATATTCTTGTCTTTTAAATAGATTCTTTTATATTTTGTGAATGAGGAGAACATTATGTTAAGTACCTGGCACTTCTTGACAGGCCTAAACTGTCTTCCCATACTTAATAACACTGTAATTTGAAAACATTGTATAAGCCAATTATTTTTAAAAGAATAATCGTGGAGTTACTTGCCGGTTCTTCTCCATAGGAACGACCAATTGGAATCGTGCACCTAGCTTCTGACGTTTCATAAGTGCCCCTGTAGGCTTATGTGAAATAAAATATTTTGAATTTGAATTAAAAGCAATACTTGGTGTACTTGGCAACAAAAAGAAAATATTATAAACCTTCCATTTTCAGTTCAAATTAAACGCAAATATTTTCAGTCGTGCAATTTGAGTGAAATTTAAATGTACTGTTGTTGATCGGTGACAGTATTCATTCGTGCTGATTACGCGATTTCAGCGTGACGTTAGGTACTTGACGTCGCTGACGTGACGTTACGTGACGTCGCTGACGTGACATGTTAAAATATTCCATTGTCACGGAATCACGGTTCTGACGTCACGGCTTGTGTGTTTATTTTTAACAACCGAGCATTTTTATATTGCAGTTTCAGCAAGGATTAATTAGAAATTTCTGCGGGAAAATTTTGTATAAGTTAAGTGAGACCGCACACCGGCGCCACACGCTACACGCACCCTACATTAACGGCGCCACAATTACTGCGCTACATTTTAGCTCGGAGCAATTGTATCGTGTGTACACGCACATCGGACGCCCAGTTGTGACGACAAGAGACGACACAGATTCCTTGATGGGGTAATTAATGAGGAAAAAAAGACGTTATTGGGTTCAAAAAAACCGTTAAATCAAAATACTACAATTTACGGCAAATTACGATTCGACGAAGAAATTCGTTTGTCACTATAGTCAGCGAGTCCATGGTTGTATAGTATAGGGTTTTATTTCAACTCAAAGGAAAAATCAATGTTGTCTTTCATTTTTGCAAATCACCGCGCCACGAAATACGAACGTGTTCGATCTTGAATTCGTGCAGCGAGGCAAACGTCTCGCTACAAACTACACCCGCTACAAATGCGTCCTTGGTGTGCACGCTTGCGCGCAAATATACAGGGTGTAAGGGACAGCCCTCCGCAAACTGATGGGGTGAATTCAGTATATGATACTAAGATGACCGGTACATGAAATTATTTTAGGAACCTTATGGGAATCCAAAAACCTGATTTCTTTTATTATCTCACACGCAATGTATCGTTACCGTGGCAAAACGCGCGTAACGAACGGCAGCGCAGCGAGCCTTCGGCCGCCAAGTATTTCAACATCCATTACTGATTTTTTGATTTTAGCTATTTTATTTACATTAAAGGAGTGTTGCATAGAGAGAATGTAATTTTACATTGGAATAAAGGAATAGTAACTGAAAAAAACGATAAAAAAATGAAAATATTCCTGAGAAATTTTCCGGTGGAATATGATACAAAATAAGGAGCTGAAGGCGGTCTGATAGTTTGCGGAGGGCTGTCGCTTACACCCTGTACACGGGGGCAATAAATGTGTCGCGTTTCAATTGTGGTGCCACAATTGTCGTAATACAAGTGTATGTCTGGTGTGCGGGGCCGACTTAGTAGTTTAACACCCATATTCTTAGTATCTACAGTTTCCGCGAAAATTCATCTACTGTTCTTAACGTCATTCAACGAAAAACTGAAAAAAACGAATATATATTTCAATTATCGTACACATGACGTTAGATGGAATCAAGATTATTTTTATAACATAACATCACGCCTTTTTTCCCCGAAGGGTTAGGCAGAGTTGTACCTATGGTAACACCCTCATTTCGCCATTTATGTGTAAGTCATGTAATAGGGGGTGAGCTTATTGCTATATACCGGACACAAAACCAGACTCCGGGCTGCTACTGAGAAATTTCAGATAGAAAAACCCAATAACACTTTGCCCGACCTGCGAATCGAACCTAGGACCTCATGCTCAGCAGTAGCGCTTGCGACCACTAGAACAACAAGGCAGTCAAGATTATTTTTCAGAAACACAATTTAAAATAAGACGGGAAGCTTCTGCAGGTATAATTTCCCCTCTAACATGAAATTCCATGAATTTATAACAAACTGACATTCAAATGAATAATTTCGATGCCTTTTTAGTTACATGCATCAGCATTTAATTAAATTGGAGAGCAATTTCCATTGTCACGGCACTTCATCCATTTGTTATTGCTATCGGCAAACACGTACACTGGCTAGTTTAATTCACAAGAACAAAGCAAACAGCAAAATGATCGTGCGGCCGTTTGTGTTATTATACGCGTCCACGGAAATTAACCCATTGTGGTGGCCTGTCACGCTGGCTGAGCGCTAATCGCGATGACAGCGTGCACAGTGTTTTGTTTATCTACAAATACGCTCATAGAGTAGTTGTTTGATGATTGTTTAGCAGAAGGGTGAAAGAAAATTTATTTTAGTTGACTGTCCTACTCAATTAAGATCTTGTATCTATTAAATTAACGCATTATGGTGTCCGTGTCACGCTGAATACGAGCTAATCGCGATGACAGCATTCACCGTGTTTTATTTCCTTAGATGCACATAGAGTAGTAGTTGTTAATAGTTGTTCAGCTAAGGGGTTGAAGAATGTTATTAATATATTTAGGAAGTTGGAATCTATTAGAAATTAGCGAGTTGTAGTGTCCTGTTACGCTGACTGTGGTCGGTGAAAAACGTGCGCCATGTTTTGTTTACCTTTACACGCTTATAATTCTGTCTGATTATTGGTAATCAGCGTATTGCAGAACTTTGTCACGCTGAGTGTGCGCTCGTTCAAGTATAGTGTGAGAAGTCAAGATTTACCAAAATGGTCGACATGAAAGGTCGATCACTATTTTTGTTAAACAAATCTAACCTCTCTTCCACTCTAGAAATGGATTATCTCATAAAGCTACACAAGGCCATTATCTAGCGCACCCGTTCAGTTCACCAAATCTATAATGGTAATAGTAATATTTCCTTAAGCCTTTAATTATTGGTCCATTATCCTACTGTCGGCAGTATCTACCTACACCTACATATTTCACGACCCTAAGATACCTTAGTTCCATCCATCACTAATTATAACGACATTTTGTACGCAAATTAGAGTACGTAACAGCGCAATATGCGATCTCCAGGGGACTTTAACGAACCCATTGAGCCCTTTGTCACGCTGGCTCTGTGTTTATGTCCTTATGTGCGTGCTAATTGGCGTGACAGACGATATTTTATTTACCTGTGTGATCATCTAGTGTTAGTAATTGTGAGTAGTGTAGTAATTATTATAACAGTAGAGTAATCCTAAAGATTACGTGTGGGCGAGTGTTAATTTCGGAAAAGGAGAATTGTAGGCGGTAGCCGTTACCGCGTTTATCGCGTGTAATGATGATGAGTGGGACAGAAGATGGATTACAGGGCACGCTTGTCTTGCGTGGGCCCAGATATTATTAAGTGTTTTTATAGTAAAGCTATAGCTCATCGGAATTAGAATAATTCCGAAACTGGTGTAAAAAAACAACACGCACCACGTGGTTTTTAGTTGCATTACCTAGGAAATAAAAAAGTGGTGCATAAATACTTATAGACAGACATTTATATAATCCGATCCAGCATGACCCATTGCTGTTCTCTCCCAGCGACGCCCTAAGCCGAGGTCCGTACCCCACAGGGGGTGCCCTTAGCGTGTAGTCGCTTAGTTTTTAGTCTTAGTTTTAAGCCTGGCTGGAGGCCTTAATTTATTGAGGCATCCACAGGAAAGCCCGGTTAAGCAGTCGACAACCTCCTATAGGTTGAACTGCGAGATGCCATTCCCCAAAAACAAAACGACATTTATTAAAAACAAAGCAGCAATCTTAGTAAAACTGATTTTGCGTGCAGCCGAAATGCGTCAAAATATCTTCTTTGGGACCCATTTCACCTTAATGTATAAACAGTAATTTTGTTAATGCAGTGCAAGTAGATTACACAATTTAGGTAAATACAAGGTGGAGACGACAGTCTATACCTACAAATAAATAAAATTGAAGTGTCTGTTTGCAATTTCAAAATAACAGCTTTTTACTAAATGCATATGAAAGTATATACGGTACTTATGACAAAAAAACAATTTTTAAAAATTGTCTGTCAGTTTGTTCCGGCTAATCTCCGAAATGGCTGGACCTATTTTGACGGGACTTTTGCTGGCAGATAGCTGATGTTATGGGGAGTAGCTTAGCCTACTTTTATTTTAGAATAATAATTAGGGTTCCGCGCAAAAACATTAAAACCCATGTAACTGTGAACAATAAGTCGGATTTGAAAAATTCTTAATGCATTTGGTGGCACAATTCTCGAGGATGGTTATAGGCTATTTAACATCACCCTTAGGAGCCGAGCATAAAGAAAAAAGTCAGAAAGAACGCTATTGCTTGGTTCTCGTCGGGGGACGAGGTAGTTTTATTAAAATGTGGCTTTTATTTTAGTATATTGCGTATCTTACGGCTTCCACGCGAACGAAGTCGCGGGCACAGGTAGCACAACAATAAAATAAATGCGTATATCTAATAAAGTAATGATGCTCCCAGTCTGCATACGTAAATTCAATCAAATATATCCAATAGTTTAGTCACTATAGCTATAGCCGTCTCATCGGCAAAACCCATCGCCGGCTTTAGTTTGTTTGTTTGAAAAAAAAAACACTTTTTCAATGACGATGTTAGGATTTATTTGAGAGTTCCAAAATACTCTTATGCATTAGTGCCTTATCATTGGTGGTAGTATTTTCGTCGCTACGCTGTATATTTTAATCAATAAATCTATTGCTATAGGTACAATTTCTTTAATAAAATATGTATTTTATTTCCAATTTTTCGTCAGTACAAACATTTAAAAAATAAATCTTGAAGGTTTACAACCGATCAATAGGCTGTCAAGGGCCTCGAAAGTTGGCCGCTAAAATGGCTGATGCACGGATCTCGAGAACTCGAGATGTCGACAACTCGAGATATCGAGATTACGGCCGATTCTCACACTCGATATATCGAGAGCCTCCCGGGAATTTCGTGCAGATTATATTCCACTGAGTAGGGTTCAAGTTATAAAATAAAATAAGCCGCATTTGTACGGTTTTGCGTGTCACGATTGGTTCTTCATAATGAATTCTTCTATTTCTTTTTCTCTGGTATCGACATTATCATCTACCTAGCCTTTTCACAACTATGTTGGGGTTGGCTTCCAGTCTAACCAGATGCAGTTGATTACCAGTATTTTAAATGACTGCCTATCTGACCTCCACAACCCACTTACTGGGTAACAAGATACCCCTTGGTAAGACTGATTGTCAGACTTTCGGGCTTCTGACGACCCGTAACGACCGTCAAAGATCCACGAATGACAGCCGGGACGGGCTTAATGTGCTTTTCGAGGCACGGAGGGGTCTTGGTATGTAAAGATGGTCACCCATCCACGGACCAACCGCGGCAAGCGTAGCTTGTGCGGCTGTTGTTACTTAGTGGTATCGACATAAAATTAAAGAGAACTATTGTTGTGGTAAAGGTTAAAAGGTCAGCCAGGCAATTGATAGCTGCCCGGGTTGCACATAAAGTATGTACGAAAATAAAATATTGGGAATTAATTGTTAATCAAATTGACACCCTACGTCAATTTGCCGTGTTTTAGACATTTCATGCAACTGACAAAGAATGACACTTGTGATTTGATTATTTCAATATAACTTGCTTAACAATTAATTTAGGAAAGTATTGCCTCTCGTGTAAGCAGTCATTTGTTGCTTCAATTTTATTGCATGGCTTACCTAGACAAGAAACTTGCCACATAATTTATTAGGGCTTAACGGTGCTCGTAAAGTCAAAGCAGTCAACCTGCGTCGAAGCATGTGTATAACTGCCTATTCACACTATTGGTCAACACACGTGAATACATTCACAAATAATTTGAGTGTATGTAGGTACACTGTATTGCATACATCACCACTTGGAGATGAATCATTTTACTGACGATACTCGCAAAATAACGAATCGCTTTGAATGAGAGAATTGTATCGATGTTAGGCTGCTAACGAGCCCTCGACTCGGTCCTACGTCAATGGTATTATTGCCTATTGATGGTGAGGGGCTCGTGGCTAAATAATAACAGCCGCACGGGTCGGGGTGGTTAAGCTACGCTTGCTGAGGTCGATCCGTGGATGGGTGACCATCCATTACATATCGAGATCCCTCCGTGCCTCGGAAAGCACGTTATACGATCTGTGAAGGGTAGTCAGAACCCCGAAAGTTTGACAACCAGTCTTACCGAATAATAAGATACCCTCTTATTACCCAGTAACTGGGTTGTGGAGGTCAGATAGGTACAGTCAGCTGCATCCGGTTAGACTGGAAGTCGACCCCAACATAGTTGGGAAAAGGCTAGGCAGATGGTAGTCCAGAATTAGTATGGAGTGAGAGATAGAGAGTGCAATTTTACAAACATAAAATAACATCACGCCTGTATTCCCCGAAAGGTTAGGCAGAGGTGTACCTATAAGTACACACACATTTTGGAAGTTATGTTTAAGTCCCATGTAATAGAGGGCGAGCAATTTTACAAAATTCACTTCAAATCTCACTCATCTCTCGACACCGTCATCTTTCAGTCAATTTAAAGACTAATCAACCAATTTCAGTCATGTTTAAAGACCACTGCTTTTTAGGGTTCCGTAGTTTAGTACGGTACCCAAAAGGAACAAGGAATCCTTATAGTTTCGCCAAGTCCATCTGTCTGTTTTGTCGCGAGTATAATCCAGGGACCCTTGATACTACTTGATATAGAATGTAATTTGGCATGGCTCTACATAATCGCGAAAAAAAATCAGCTGTTCAGTACATATATGTTCGCATAACTCGTCAAAATGTAGGGAACAGCAGATTTTTTTCGCGATTTCAGGTTTGGTCCCATAGCAAAAGTTGTTCATAATGATTAGTACAATGACCCCTTAAGAGGTTGTGCGTTATTTATGTTACACCTGGTATATACTCGTATGACCAAAAAATGCGTTGCGTGTCGGTGATGTCACATGGATTAGTTCACCGCGGCGATCGCTCACTGCCGCACGTTGTTTTGTTTATAATTGAGGTGAGATCCGCTAAAAACATAGTAAAATGAATGACTCACTTTTAATTCTATTAGTAAAAAGATATGAAGAATTGTTTAATCTGAAACATCGACAATATTCAAATTTGCAAAGAAGAAATAATATCCGGAGACAGTGGACGCATGCCATCGGCAAATCCGTTCAATACGTTCCTTGCCGTGCGTGCGTTGCGGCCGGTGCGGACCAGTGGGCGTTCACCTTCATACCTACAGAAAAACATAATTTTAAATGATCTTTGCAGAATGTTGGATTTGATGTTGAATAAGTCATATATGGCGGGAGTCTCAGTTTCAGCACGTTGAGCCTGAAATAAATCACAAGCCGTTAGTCTTTCAATATTAACACTCCTTACACAAGCTTGAACAAAAATAATACCTATACTAGTCTCATGATTCGACCACTAGTAAGTATAACTTTAGGGCGAAACTTCCGTAAGGCAGACTTTCTAGTGTTATCTATACTCTGATCTGGTTGGTATAGACTGGGAGCCCGTGTATACGTGCAATAATGTTAGCGTTGCTGTTGAGATATTTTATGAGTTAATTAACAATATTGTTTGTCACACTGTTCCTTTAAAAAAGAGTAAAACATTACGACTGAATTATCCCAAATGGTTTACATATATTTCTATTAAACGAAATAACCTCAAAAGTCATTATCACAAGCTCTACAAACAGAATAATAATATCGAACCAATAGCGTTATGCATAAAAGAGAAGTACAGAGGCAGGTTTTGTTACTTACTTATTGATTTGCTATCGTATCCAGTCAAATCTAAAACGTGACCCCATCGCACACCTGTTTGTCGAACTAATGACCTACACTCCCCAAAATCTTCTGTTCCTTTGTGAAAAGTAACAGAGAAAATAATGAGCAGGCAACCTTTGTTGACCTTGACATGTTGCCCACGCACTTGCGTGGGCAACATGTCAAGGTGCAAAAAAAACGCAGCTGCCACTTGGCAGCTGCGTTTTCAATATTAGATTATATTTTTTTTTGATATTTCTCGGGACCCCAGGGTCCCGGACCTTTAGAAGGCATATGAGGGGCCGAAGCCAACTCGCAGAGGCCCGTTAGACGCTTTCAATGGAAATGAGGCACTAACCGACGATTATCCCTGTGCGTACTATGCAAGTGCACCCAAGGACAACCCCCGGATGGTGTAGGACTATTGCAGAATATGGAGACAAAAAAAAATGGGCTATGGGTTTGGATGGCTAAAGTGGACTGGTTATCTAAAACTATGGAAGGACTATGGCCCCTGCCTGACCAATGTGTGATAAATACAATACACGGATAAAATGGCAGGGGGTGACTTGCACACTCAACAATGGGCCCCCGGAAACGGTCGCTAGCACATAGTGTCGTAGCGACAAGGGGGCAACATGTCTTGAGGTGCTTAAGAGGAGTGGAGAGGTATTCCACGGCTATCAGGACAATCCCGGAAGTACGGTCAAGATCCCTACCAGCATTAGATTATATTATTATTATTAGATCCTGAACACGCTATCGCTACTTAATACATCTAGGTATTCTATACTAATATGTCCCATCTGGTATAAACATCAACGAAGCTGAAGGTCGTGGCACCATGGCTCGGATTCCTCCAAAATTAGCTCAAGGTCCAGATGGAATAGCACAGTTATAGCAGTATACTTGGTTATGGACGGTTGCGAAATTTTCAAATTGCCTTTGCAATTTATCTTCAATCTGTCTATTAAGACAAAATATCCAGCGGAGTGGAAAACATCTAAAGTACTCCCGGCACATAAAAGTGGGCAAAAAAGTGACATTCAAAATTACGGGCCTAACTTATCCATCAAAAAATATTTATCAAACTGGAACTGTTCGCGGAAGAGCAGCACGGAATCCTTCCAAATCAAAAACTGTCTCTGTCATCTCTGACCTAGACTAGAGTCAAGAGTAAACCTATCTTAAATAAAAAAAAAATTAAAAAAACAAAAGTATTTTTGCGGTCTATACAGGGTGTCCGGTAAAGAATGGATAACCTTGAAATCGCATATAACAGACCTTATGGCTGTTCTAAAAAAAATACTAAAAAAAATATATCCCAAGTAATAACTAAGATTTTTTTGAAAAAGAATACTAACTTTTTTTACATTTTTCATCACCACAACCACAAATGAATGAATTCCATCGGTTATCTGTTGTTATAATATTGTACGTTGACTATGCCGCCGACAGATGGGCAAAAAATAATGTGACTAGAAATTACACAGAATTTTTTTCTAAAAAAAATATATCTTAGGTACTTACTTACTTGGGATATATGTACATTTTTTTTGTATTTTTTTTAGAACGGCAATAGGGTCTATTATATGCTATCGCAAGGTTATCCATTAATTACCGGACACCCTGTATAAACAATACTGTGCATGCGTAAATATTCATTCCAATTCACTGTACCTACGTGGTCCGACACGCACTTGTCCGGTTTTTTTTTGTGTAAACTTAAATTTCATTAAGCTTTTTTATATAAGGAAGGTGGTACAAGTAGTTACACAGTGAGTACCTGAAGAAGTATGAAATGTCATCGTTACGACTTGGACACTTTCCCGAAAATAATTGGCCGGAGAAAGCAGTGAAAAGAATGGTGTTTACTAATTAATAACCAGCTACGAGATTACTTTTTTTTAAATTAAAAATACGACATTGAATTATGATTTCTGAGAAGATCACAGAATTTATTTGTAAACTCACAATTTCGCAGTAATATCAAAATCACAATGGTGTGGTTCCTTTGTTACCACTTTTCTCCGAAGTAACACAATTTCTAGTAATAACGGAATAGAAAATAGCTGTTTGGTCGCAGCTGGTGGCAAGTTCGTAACTTTATCGGTCGATAAGGGGCTCGACAAGGTTGTAGAAAAGGGTATTAACTGAAGGGAGCCGTGAACGTCATTTGGGGTTTAGGAAACGGTGGAGCCTTTGAAGAGGTCCCATGACTTCGATGATTAATACGGCAATAAGGTTTATATGATAAAAGTCGTCACAAAATAGATCCGCACTGTCATTAAGGTCGTTTCAGATATTTCCAATGTTCGATTTTTAATCCTTACTCTGCTATATCGTTTATAACTTTCCAATCCTCTGTAACTTTCCAAGTTAAGTTTAAAACAAACTTTCGTCGTTTAAAGGCGTCCACAGGTAACATAAGACCATTACCTACAACCGCTACAGAATTTGATACATTTCCTAGATTTATAACCGCAATTTAATCCGTAGCACACGAATTTCATAGAACACTCGCCATTTCGTTTAACTCCTCAAGAGATCAATTTCGATAAGGAGCGAAAAAATATACATAAAGTCTGTGAAAAGGAATCTAATTTTGTGAAGGATGTATTTTTTTCTCGCAGAGAATTCCTTTAGTAAGAGGCGCGTGTTGGGTTTTATCAGAATACATTCGCGAAATAAGTCTCAATGTTTTTTCGTATCTTGGAGTGGAGTGCTGAATAAGAATGATTTTTCGATTACCACGATGCACGTTTATGGTACCTACTGAGTGAAGGAAAATGTCTTTGTTGCCATATCCACATGGAAAACAGAGGTAATGGATAGGTGATAAAAGGAAAAAAAAGAAATATATGATTTCCAATTTTAAATCTACCTAAATGAAGATTGTGTGTTAAACTAACTAAATACACCAAGGCCCACTTGCGCGTTAATGGGTTAGCCTATATAACTCGGAGTTAACAGCTCAGGGATAATCAAATAATTCATCTTGTGCCACCAAGAGTTAGAGGTAAACCCAGAGTTAAACTTTTAAATATTTAACCCTCCGATCTGGGAGAGTTACGTCGCTAAACTCTGGGTTAGTGTAAGTAATGTCAAAATAAATTGACGTTATGAGGTCCCGCTGATAACTTATTTTTTTTAATGAATATTATATATATTTTATATCGTTCGACGTTATAGTAAGTCGAAATTCGGTACTATATCAGCAGGCAACATATTCATGAACTCATATAAAAATAAATACACCATCTGCCTAGCCTTTTCCCAACTATATTGGGGTCGGCTTCCAGTCAAACCGGATGCAGCTGAATACCAGTATTTCACATAGAGCGACTGCCTATCTGACCTCCACAACCCAGTTGCTGGGTATTACGATACCCCTTGGTAAGACTGGTTGTCAGACTTTCGGGCTTCTGACGACCCGTAACGACTGTCAAAGATACACGAATGACAGCCGGGACCAACGGCTTAACGTGCTTTCCGAGGCACGGAGGGGTCTTGATATGTAAATATGGTCACCCATCCACGGACCAACCGCGGCGAGCGTAGCTTAACCTGATCGATTGACCCGTGCGGCTGTTATCTCTTAGCAACAAGCCCCTCATATAAAAAGAAATACAAATTATTAAAAAAAATAAAACATATTTCCTTAACTTACGTTTTTGTCAATCAATAAACTATGTTTCCATTGGAACCACGTAGATTGTATGTGGTTTCCATGGAGTTTTAGAAGAGAGACTTGGAGAGACTAAAATGAAATGTCATGTTATAAAATTTAAACACAAGAAAGTATTACGTGTTGTAATGTAGGTAGTGTAAAATAGATGGATATAAAATTTCCGTTCATTGTTCGTTAATTCATTTTTGGTTGGATTACATATCAGGCCATAGACACTGCAATCCTATTTGGTGTTTCGTCGATTGAACTGCAATGTTCCCAGCTCAAAAATCACTATTGTCCGGTTATCTAACCCGGTGTTACTTTTTAGTGGCGCAACGCGTAATAAGAGTTAAAATGTTAATTACTTAACTCCGAGTTTACAAACTCTACATTTATTAATTTCACCCGACTAAACGTGCAAATGGGACTTAGAAAGTAAACTGAATAGCCAATTAACACCATATATGGAGTTTTCTCTGGTTTATTTTATTATTTATTTAATACATAAACCCCCAGATCACAGCAGCTCCGATTCCAAACCAATTAGATTGACTAAAAACATTATCGAAACTTCCCTTCAATCTCGATCAGGTCACGAGTAACTAACCACCAAAATTTATCAACCATTGAAAACTACCTATAAAGAAAAGCATGTTTACTACCCGTGTTTTCCTTAACTTTGCCGACATCAAAGCTATTTATTGGGAAGAGAAAAATACGAGAGCGATTGCCACAAGCCGAGCGGGGAATGAGGTATCAAATGTGTGACGGACCACAAATAAATCTGAAGATATCGGGACAGCTACACAAATTCAATAACATGTTGTAAATCTAATATACCGTGTTTGATACTTCGGGCGGGAAAAAAGGGCGCTGTCAGGTGTTCTGTTTGGGGAAGTTTATTGTAATGATGTGTTCAGATAATCTTTCTGTTGAAATTAATTATACAAAGATTAGCAAATTGCGTTCCTTTCGGGAATCGGGTGTAAGCCTTGTTCTTGTATGTGAGTCACTAGTATCTTACATGAGTCTAAAAGCTGTCATCATAATCAGCCTATAAGGTTCCCACTGCTGGAACAAAGGACACCTCTTGCTGAGAGAGGGGCTGGGCCCTAATCCACCACGCGGGCCCAGTGCGGATTGGTGGATGTCACATGACTTCGAATTTTTGGTTCTAGGACATGCCGTTTCTTCACGATGTTTTCGTTCACCATTTTGAGAGCAGTAGTGATGAAATAATTTAGACAAAGTGAAGTGCCTGCTTAAGTTTGAACGTACGATTTACAAGTAAGTAAGTCTGGGCCACCACTGCTCTCAAAGCCCTGTAAGAATGGCCTTTTTCTCTGAGGTGTCTGCGCGTTGTTTCGTATTTCTTGCGTTAATAAAAATGTATCCAATAAGTACATTTGTTTATTACATTTTCTTCCAATCAGTTATTCTTTGAGACCAATCATAGTGCTTCTTTGAGAGGATCCAATGAACGTAATCTGATTGGTAATTGAAATTGCAATCAAGAATAAACAATATCAATAGTTTACAATGCAAATTCCACGTAAAGCTTATTACTGTACGTTTCTCAATGCAAATATTTGTTCCACTCAGAAATATGTAGTTCGTTTCGCAAACTATTATATTAGTATTTCGCTAAATAGAATTATCCATTTTTGATTTGTATTATACTTTGATTTTCAATTTGATGTTAATGCCAATGTTGCCTATAATCAGTCTACCCAGCCTTTTCCCAACTATTTTGGGTTTAGCTTCCAGTCTAACCGGATGCAGCTGAATACCGGAATTTTACATGGAGCAACTATTGTCTACGCTACATCAAAAATAAAAAAGCTGGGGTTTGAATTCGCGGCCACAGAGCGTATTTTGCAACTCAAAAAAAAACCAGCGGTCTTAACGCCTACGCTAGCCAATCGATAAATGACATTTTGAAATATGTGACTAGCTTCTTGCAAGTAATTTATCAAAAACTGGCCAAGTGAGTGTTGGATCATGCACAACAAAGGGTTCCGTAGTTGGGATGAGTTTATCCCAACAACAAAATTAACATTGTAGTTGAAAAACATGCTCTCTCATACATTCCAACTGCAAATGTAAGTTGGTCGATTATTACTCGTTAACTTGTAAAGCCTACTTAGTTGTGATAGTTTTCCTTTTAACTTCGTTTTATTGTACTACTAGCGTGAATTTTTTTCACGTATCCAAAACTAACCGTTTAGCTGGCAGGGGGGGGGGGGGCACTTGACTTTAACAAACATTAGCACTTTAAAGCTTAATATTTCAGAAACGGATCCCTTAATCAAAAAATGTTTTTCACAAACCCGTATGTATGTATGTATTACCAAAATTTTTTTTTTCATGATTTATTTTGCCACTTTGATTATTAAGTATATTCATGCCAAATTATAGCTTTCTAGTACTAAGAGTCTCTGAGATAAGCTGCAGACGGACGAAAGGACATGGCGAAACTATTAAGGGTTACTTGTTGACTACGGACCCCCTAAAAATTGGTATAGTATTGATATTGATTCACGTCAGTACTATATTTAAGAATATAACGCCATGTCTTTCACTATCATTTCTAACTAACACACACACTTTCAACATACACCATTTCGTACCATCCTTTCATATCATATCTCGTGTTAGCTGAACATAGTGATGCAGATATATTATTCATTGACACCAAGTCTATTCAGAAAGCATAGAATGCTACTGACAACGCTCAGATCCGATACTATCAGTTCCACCGTCCCTCGCGATGTCTATTATATTCTCAGGAAGGACGTGTCAGCGAGCGAGACAGCATTATACCCGTGTCTAACGATTGTAAGGGACAGACATGTATCATTGTGTTCCGTCTCGATTGTTAGAACTTTGTATGCAGAAAGGAAACTCCTTTTATGTCTGTTCGCCTAGTACACCGCGCTGGTTTTACGACATACTATTTCACTCTGTTTTTTGTATCATGCAAATGCAAATTATTATTTATTTGTTCTTTACTGGCAGTTCGTTTTTGTAGGTTGGGAGCCTAAATTGTGATTTTGATATCTGCTGTTCTTGGCGGGTACTTTTTATTTAGACATTGGAGTTGGAGGCTTTTGTTTTAACTTCCGATTGTTCATTTGACTTTATGCAGAGATTTTAGGCGCCTTTATCCGTTGTTTGTGAACGCGAATTTTAGCGTTGTTGATGTTTTATTATAATCATTTTAGGTTTTTATTTTATAACACGTATTATGTTCTGATTTCTAGCACATCTTTAAGTAATTTTGACGGTCCGGGTCAAAGTCACAGTCTGACAATAAAAACTTGGTCTACGTAATTTTGAAAATAACTCTTTGTAATTATTAACTCATCTTTCAAATCCAACACTTCAACATTCATTACTTAATAAACTCGAATATTCAAAATGCTGCCTAGCCTCCTACAGACACTCGAATAATTTCTTCCTTCCACTTTAGTTAAAGGCCTCAAACGCGTCACGTCCAATTCTCGTACGTGGACTTAGGCCTTAATTCCTTTCCACACGTGTTCGCTTATGCCCTTGGGCCTGCAAACTTCCAGGCCAATTGGACCTCGTGGGCTAAGTAACTAAAAACTTCATTAAAAAATTCATTCATTCTTCATTGAGAAATCTAATTGGGGACTTCAATCTTATGAGACTACAAAATGGTCCAATGGAATTGCTTCCATATTGCGTCTATATTCTATATTAATATATTTCTTTCTTCCAACTAAAATAGCAGTTAGGTATTCGCAAATAACTGTGATTTTAACTGACAGAAATGTTTATTATTAACATTATTATTAATTATTAACATTATTTCTGGAAAAAATATTTATAACCTAGATATAAAAACTGGGTTGCTTCAACTTAGTTTTATTGAAATAACATTCTGCAAAACGGATGGTATTTTATTTTATGAGTATTTTTTGCTACTATGAGCCTCTATGCCAACTAATTAGGGTTTTGTAGAAAGTTTGTTTACAAGTCTTCCGAGTATTTCATACGTAAATTACAGTTTTTAAAATCGAACGAATAGGAACGTTCAAAACGAACATAAAGCTGTATGGACACAAAAAAGTTGTGTTTGAAAAGTTAAGGAAAAATTTGAATCGGCCGTTTATAAGTACTTTCTATCTTTGTCTAAAAAAAACATATTTTGGCCTTCAATCAATTAATTGGTAACAATGATAAACAAAGATCATTTGAATCGAAGATCATTTAATTTGTAGTTTGTAGGTAGGTATTTGATAATTTCAAACAATGACTTCCGAAAACAACCGTCACAGAAAATCAATTTAAGTCCGCGTTTATACTCACAACGAGAGGACATTTTACAACATTATAATAATGCTGAAGGAAATTGGTGGAAATCCAAACCAAGCAAGGTGACAATATAAATCAGGTTGTTTGTAACTTCGTACGACAATAACACCTATTACTGAGTTGAAAATTACTGTCGCCGTTTCAGCTGACGGGAACAGTTTGTCGAATATGCGATGTAGAACAATAGAACTTTGTTAGTTTGTGGGAAACCTGGAAGATAACATGCTGAATATTGTTGTTTAGGAAGGGGTTCATGATTATGAATTATTTCCTTTATTGCAATAAATACATATAAATTATATTTTTAAATATTAGAATATAAAGATTATAAAAAAAACATTTAAAAATATAAAAATACTAGCCCACCGGTATCGGGAACAGGGTCCAAGCTACCGACGGTCAGGGCTCCAGAGAGAGGAACCTCCTAACGATGCGAGCCGTGTCTAGAAGTACCGCTTTCTGGATCAAGCCCTTAATCCAGCTGCCCAACGAGAGCCTCATTAGGTGTTGGTCGAGGCTCTTGGCAATTAAGCCATTGGCTGATACGACTATCGGCACAATGATCGCTGAGTCCACATCCCACATGTCGGCAACAATGAATTATTATTATTTCCTGTATTCCATTTTTATACATATATCTTACATTTTTAAATATTTTTATAAAAACATTAAAAAAAAACATTTAAAAATATAAAAAGTAGTAGCCCACCGGTATCGGGAATAGGATCCAAGCTACCGGTGGTCAGAGCTCCTGAGAGAGGAACCTCCTAACGATACGTGCCGTATTAAGAAGTACCGCTTTTTGGATCAAGCCCTTGATCCAGCTGCCTAACGAGAGCCTCCTTAGATGTTGGTCGAGGCTCTTGGCAATTAAGCCATTGGCTGATACGACTATCGGCACAATGACTGCTGTATCCACATCCCACAAGTCGACAACCTCGTGAGCCAGGTCAAGATACTTAATCTGCTTATCTTTTTCAGCTTTCACGAGGTTCTCGTCATGCGGAACCGCTATATCAATAATCATTGTGCGACGCTCTATTCGATCTATCACCACTATGTCTGGCTTATTGGCAACAATAGTCCTGTCAGTGAAGATAGATCGATCCCAATACAACGTAATATTGCCATTTTCGAGAACTGGGTCGGGCACATACCTATAGTACGGTACTTCCGATTCTGCAAGGCTGTATTTCAGAGCAAGTTGCTGGTGGATAATCCTGGCTACAAGGTTATGCCTATGCAAGTAGTCTCCGTTAGCCAGACGAGAACAGCCAGAAATAATGTGTCGGATTGATTCCCCGGGACGGTGGCATGCCCGACAGATGTCAACCGTGCCATCCTTCACAATATATTTCCGGTAGTTGTTCGTCATTTATTATTATCATTATGATCATGCATTTACTTTGGTGAAATCTGTTTGGCCAACTTTAGGCGCCAAATGTAAGACTGTCGCAACAGCGCAGAAAAAAAACAATCGAAGTCATAGACGAGATGAACAGCAAGTAACAAAATTATAAATATTTGTTGACATAGGAGAGTAGGTACAATATTATTTAATACTTTATTTTAGAAGCCAGTACAGTCAGCAATAGTTTTACAAACTAGAATGCACTCCCTTCAACATAGCATAATGCTAGCAGTTTCATTCGAAGTATGCTTACCTATGTGTTCTGTCACATAGAGCTGCAACTGAAGGTAGATAAATAATGAGTTAGAAAACCGCCGGAACCACGTACGGATTACGTCCGGTCGTCGATACGGAAAAAGAGATCTAAAAAAAAAAACTTTTTACTGGGGACCTGAAATAACAGACTATTTTTTAATGATTTTTTTATTCAGACGTCAGATTTCGTTACGTCGCATTTTTTATTCTTGTCTATGTAGTTTATTGTGTGCGGTGTATTAGTAACTTAACTTTGCCAACAATTTGAAAAAAAATTATCATGGCGCATGCAGAGTTGAGAACCTGGGAGTCTAGGATGGGATAAGCGACGAGGGTATGGAGCTATACTATATAGCTCAAGATTAAAATTATACTGCTAGAAGAGGTGGTGGTAGGGCCCCGGAGTTGCTTTTTCTAGAGATCACCTTGTAGGCAGCTTAATATTTACGCTCAAACGTTGCTCATATGCTCTACAAGTGAACGAGGATTATTTCAAATTAGTCCAGTGTTCTATCTGTCACTTTATGTTGACAATGTGTAATTAATTACTACTATTCGCTTCATTAGAATTTTCAATAACAATGGAATAGTGTAGTTTGATTTCCCTCCATGTTGCAGACAGTGATATCAGAAACCCAGTCCGTGAATCCGTGATATTACAAAGTCTTTAAATAGCATTATGATCGAGTTTCTAGTTTCATAGGAGCAATTTCCTTATAACGTTGGTGTATAACAAGCTGAACTTTCAAAGAGATATGTCATAGTAGGTGGAACTCCTTTTGATAATGGTAAATGTACAGGGATACTTTAACTCCGCAGACACGATGGGTTTACATATTTATACATAAAAAATAAAAATTAATTTGATGATTTTTTGTGGGGTCATCGACCGCAGTTATTGTAGGCACTTGAAATATCAATTCAATAAATCAGTTTTTTTTTGTGTAAACTTCACAGACGGGTGTATCTAAACACGATAAAACATAAGATAACAGTTTTTCTCAAATCTTATTTCAAGTAACAACACTAGCAGCGGTTGTTGACCTCCCAAAAAAAAAACATCAAAGCTTTTTATTTTTTTATTGTATCGTGTTTCTATAGGTATCGATACCCATCGCGACAGCGGAGTTTAGCTAGCCAATTTAAAATAACCCTGTATTTCCGTTAATATAAAAATTATAACACCAGCCTACAAATGTTTCTCTGGATTACATCGACCACCAACACACAAAGTTCCACAAAGGAACTCATATTGATCACCATTTACCACGCACGTTTTAAGTGCAATTTCCAAACGACTTTTTCTTCCAATGTAAAAAGCTTCCATTAAACCAAAGTAAAACATGATCCACTTAAAAATTCTCTCCACCACACAGGGTCTAAATAACAGCATTAAATGGCACTCCAGAAAAAATCATAATAACGAATTAGGTTAACGCACGTCAACTTTATCAATTTATCTGGGTGACGGGCACCGCGCACATTATACGGCCCCGCCACATGTTACCCCATCGGGTAGACCTGCAGGGTACCAGGGAGGGAAAGGGGGGAACAGCCCTCGGGAAAATGTACAAGCTCCTACCGTACACTATTTATGACGGCGCTTTCTTTCTCAATAAGTTAACATTAACCTCTCCGCCAACCCACTTCCCGATTGTATTCAGCGACAATACAACTCAAATTCCCACAGCACCAAGTACCACTTACTACCTTTTATAAAATGAAACAATCCCTGTTGTACGCTCTTTACAATCAAATATCAACTTACAGTTAACGAGCGAGGATTCATAATCGCCTGGCATTTTTCCTGTAGTGTTAACGTTTCGGATCGTGCCTTTCGAGAAGAATCCGCGAGAGTACTTATTACGAAGCTCCTATTTCGTGAGATCTGTTTATTTCTTGATATACAAGCGATTTACATTCGTATTGGTAAGACGTTTGGGAATATTTTGCTTTGTAAAGGTGAGGGCGTTTGTTTTATTTCGGGCTGTATTGGCAGTGTTTTTCAGTGAGACTAAAATCGTTTTTTGGATAAGACGATTCATCTAAATGATTTTTGCATCTTTGTTTTCCATTGTTTCGTGTTGTATTGTTGGATTCTCAAGTTTGGTGACCCGTTTGGCCTTTTAGTGACTTATTGTGGAACATTTGTTTGTATTCAGTGTTCTCAATACTCAATACTTTATTGCATTCCACATGTAAACTTAGGTGGTAAAACTTAAAATTAGATCACATCTCCTCTATTTACGAGGGTTAGGTAAAACAATGTGATTGTTCACCGCTAAGTTTCACGTCTTATAAGCTGCAGATTATTTCTTCAATTCAGTTAAATTATTATAAATGATTTATTCAGAGAGGTAAAGTGGTCTCATATGGCAGACACCGTTCTTGAAAGTTGTTTTGCCTTTATTAAACCGTCATAACTCATAACGACAAGCCTTTGTTTTAGAAGAGTTAAGCACAGGTCATAGCTCTTTTTCCCTTCCCTTTTTGCCGGTTAGGGTCTAAGAAAATGCGTCATTATTCTTTTTCTTATAGAAAAAGAATAATGAC
Organism: Fissipunctia ypsillon; assembly: GCA_947568875.1. Classification (NCBI taxonomy): domain Eukaryota; kingdom Metazoa; phylum Arthropoda; class Insecta; order Lepidoptera; family Noctuidae; genus Fissipunctia; species Fissipunctia ypsillon. Next base: position 21,460,425 of record OX387643.1, on the reverse strand, counting down.
GCATTTACATGAATAAAATCATAAATTCAAACTTTTTAATTGTTTCATTACTTTAACATTGGTACAGGTTCTCATCCTACTGCAAATCATATCAACAGAGGCTGGGGTGATTGTTTTGCCTCTTCTTTATCCTATCATAAACATTAGGATGCTGATTAATTTTTAACTATTAATTCCTATTCGTATCAAAGTACCAAATAAAGTCCAAAGGAACACAAGAATATACCCGAAACAACTACCAAACTCGCTCACAATGCAACACACGAAACCACAAACAATGTACCATGTAGGTAATACGATCCTAGTACTATTAAACACGTGCCCCAGTATTCAACACTACTAACCCGTGTAAGCCACATGTGGCGTGTGCCCACCACATGTGCATGGCTGCCACAGAGACTAATCAAGCCGAAGAGCATTGAACACGGTGGAGTATGTCAATCACGCTAACATTGAGACGATAGGATTACTGTTGTGCGTTATTGAGTCGATGATATAGCTTATTTTTAAGTTTAACTTCAAATTGATCCTTCTTTTTCTACTGCATTTGATGCGATTATAATAAGTAAAGGTAACTAGCCAAAATCAGGTCCAGAAAAGTTATTTGTGCTATGTGTACTTAGAAAGAAAGAAAATTGTTTTATCTAAACAGCCACTATCGAAATAGAAAGTGATGTTTTAAATTACGTTGTTTTGATTGCAGTAACCCCAAATTAAGAAATAAGAATTCTAAATTCAAAACTATCCCCCAATTCAAGAAGAACAAGCGAATCTGAAAGTGCCAATAAGAAACTATTGCTCACCAAGAACTTTCCCGTTTGGACAAAACATGCAACAAGACATAAAAGAAGAATTAAAAACCGTTCAAACTGAAGACGTAAATATAAAAATCCAATCAAACCATAAGGACATTATAAAAACCGTCACGCCGACAGCATAACGACCAAACACAGCGAAAGTCGACCACACAGTGCAATAGAAAATCCAATTGATCCAACTCAATTAAAACCTAGCGTACCTACTAGCATTCGAAACTGTAAATAAGTAGTCCCAACTGTCAGAGACAAATGAAACTTGCACAGTGGGCCAATCTGCACACGATTTAGTGGCAATTCTCGCAGACTTGGAGTATTGTGCTGTTTGCCGCAAGAGACGAGCGGTAACTAGAATTTAAGTTAGGAGTTCGTGTTGGGGTGGGATCAAGTTTGGTGTCGGCTGGTTCCGTAGATTGTTTATCTCGACACTCTCTCAGAGAGTAATTTATGGAGATTAATGTAATGACTGCCTTCTCAGTATAGTTTTGAAAACTTTTTATATAACTATAAAATATAAAATTGTTTAAAAAATTCAGTGATTTCCATAATATATTAGGTTGGGGAAAAAGTCTTTTCGCATTATAGTTTGTATGAACCTGTAATAAAATCTCTTTGGCTATACTATTTGTATCTGGCTGGTTTTGGTATCATTGAAAGTTTAAATTTTAAAGAACATAATTCCACATTCAAATTAGGAAAATGTGTGATTTTCATTTGTTTTTCGTAGTGTCAAGATGAGTGAATCTAATGAAGAAATTCGATACATTTTAAAATTTTACTACAAAAAAGGTAAAAATGCAACGCAAGCCGCGAAAAAAAATTGGTGGACCTGGTGCAGTGTCTGTGAGAGTAGCACAAATTTGCTTTAAGCGTTTTCAATCCGGAAATTTTGATGTCAAAGATGCACGTCGCTCTGGTCGCCCTATTACGGATAAAATGGATGCCATTTTTGAAAAAGTGGAGCAAAATCGGTATATCAGAAGTTACGACGTAGCTGAAGAACTGGGCATTGATCACAAAACAGTTTTGGCGCATTTGAAAAAAACTGGGTACACAAAAAAGCTCGATATTTGGGTACCTCACGAGCTCACTGAAAGAAACCTAATGAACCGTGTACTCATTTGTGATTCTTTATTACGACGTAATGCAACCGAACCATTTTTAAAGAAGCTGATAACTGGTGATGAAAAGTGGATCACGTACGACAAGAACGTGCGAAAAATGTCGTGGTCAAAGGCCGGTCAGGCTTCACAGACTGTGGCGAAACCCGGGTTAACTCGCAACAAGGTGATGCTGTGTGTGTGGTGGGATTGGAAGGGCATTATTCATTATGAGCTGTTACCACCAGGCAGGACCATCGATTCTGAACTCTACTGCGAACAACTGATGAGATTAAAGCAAGAAGTTGAGAGAAAGCGGCCGGAATTAATCAACAGAAGGGGTGTGTTTTTTCATCATGATAACGCTAGACCTCACACATCTTTAGCCACAGCAAAAATTAAGAGAGTTTGGCTGGGAGATGTTAATGCATCCGCCGTTAAGTCCTGACCTTGCACCTTCAGATTTCCACCTGTTTCGGTCTCTTCAGAATTCTTTAGGTAGTGTCAGGTTAACATCACGAGAGGACTGCCAAAACCACTTGTCGCGGTATTTTGATCAGAAGTCCCAAAACTTCTATAGCAATGGGATCATGTCCCTACCTACAAGATGGCAAAAAGTTATCGAACAAAATGATACCTACATACTTTAGTTAAATGTGAATAAACTATATTAAAAAATGTTTTGAATTTTCTTAAAAAATGCGAAGAAACTTTTTCCCCTACCTATTATATACTAGGAACCTGCGCTAGGAACACACACAAATTTGTTGTACCTACAGCAAGGCTCAAGAAAATACGTGGCTCGTTCAGATGTCAATGTAGGTACATACGCTTTTTTAATAAACTTCTAAGCCATGTTCAAGATCTAAGCCTTAATAAATTTAAATCATTCATTAAACTTAAGTTGTGCCACAATAACATAGATATTTACTGTGTAAAGTATTATTATTTTGATTATTGTAAATGTGAATACTATGTGCGTCACTGTTTTTTTCTCTCAGTTAGTTTTAATCATGGTCTGGCAGTTTGAGTAATTTATGCGGCCTAACCAAATGTCCTTTCTTTGGTATTGTTCGTTGAATCATTGAGCTCCTTAAGTTCTGAGTTGAGATGTACGATTACTGACAAATGCGTGTACTGACTGGACAGGTCCACTCAATCTGTGTGCTTCTTTCCTCAAAAGACCATTTCAGACTGGTGTCTGAGTTTGGTATCTGCATGGTCTTCACATGATCTGACCAAGAGTATGTCTGGACTTTAAATAAAAGAGACTGTGGTGACCTCTTGGGTTTATTTCAGCATTTCTTCACAGAGTAGTCAGATAGGAAACGCCGGCCGCTGGACTTCAAGTCGAGCACTTTTATAGATTGATTATAGGTAATGTTACGTCGTCGCTGTTGACAGTTTGGGAATGAGTCCGTGTATCACTGGTCAGTTTCCCTCAGTCGTTAGTTTATTTGTTTAACCAGTTTCGGTAATTAGTCAGTTTCACTGATTGGTCAGTTTTGCCGATTAGACATTTGGTTTCCAGTGTTTGCCATGAAGTTATACTATAACTTCGTGGTGTTTGCCAGTTTTCGTCGATTCGTCGGTTTTATTGAATTCATCAGTCCAGGTACAGTCGGTAGAAAATTGCACACACGTTTTAGCCATTTGTAAAATAACTCATTTTGTAAAAGTGTTGAACTGACATATAAATTTTTATTTCAAGAGTTCTGGCAGGATGTGTTTTTAATAATTACCTGTTAAATTAATGTTATTTATTAGTTTGCTAATTGATTACATTTAAAAAAAAATCATCTTTTCTTTAACATTCTTAAAAATTTGGTCTCGTGTGAGCGAGAGAGGTGACAAAATGCGACAGCCCTCTTAAGAAACGTTGCTCCGTGCCTCGGAAATGACTTTAGGCTATTGGTCTCGGCTGTCATTCGTAGATCTATGACAGGGTTGTCAGAAGCGAATGTCTGACAACCAGTCTTACCAAGGGTATCGTATTACGCAGAAACTGGGTTGTGGACTGAGGGAACTGACCAGTTATACGCGTACTGTCCATTGATAATTCTAGATATGCAGTTACTTTAAACGAAGCTTTGGTAGCTCCACCATTACTACTATGAAACATTTTCTACCATCCACTATTCTGGTAGAAAATATTACATTCTCATAGTTGACTCGAAGGCAAACAACATTTTATGATATTCTTTTATATTTCTTCTACTACGGAAGCATTCTATGATTTCGTTTTTATTTCACTCATATAACCAGCATGTTTCTGTACATTTTATTTTCTCTACGATCTTTATTACTTACGCCATACCATATGCGAACTAAATCGCTGCACACCACTGGCTTGCTGCCAGGGATAAACTCTCTTAGTTTCATGGTTTCTCCTTACGAGGTTTTGATTAACCACAGAGCACATTAAATTACATAACATTTCCTTACCATTGTCGTTATTATTATGGTCATATTATCATGAGATAATAAACTATTGTCACACTGTATTGTTTTGTAAAAAAATATTTATGTCTTAGTACTTTGGATATTTCTATGTTTATGGGCTGGATTTTATTCTCCATCGTTAGCTCTTTTTGGTATTGAGATAAATGTGAAGAGTTGACGTGAGCCTATTTATTTTGGTATTCTTTCTTTTGACTTCACGTAGGTATTCATAAGTTCCTACCGAAGGTATTAATGGTCTATATTTCTAAAATACAAACGTGCCTTGTGCAACTGTGCACTGAGCGTTTTACATATATTTTAGTGTGAATTGTATAATTATAATATACGTAATATATATGCACTCTTCAACATTAAACGATGCAACGTACTTTTAATGAATTGACATTTCTGACATTTCTGTCCATTTTTAATCGACTTCTTAAAGAAGGAGGAGTTCTCAATTCGTCTGTAGGTACGTATATATTTTTTATGTATGTTCATTGATATTTTCGTCCATTATGGACCGATTTTGAATTTTTTTTTTCATTTAGCAGAGAAAACTTTCGCGGTGCTCCCATATAAATTTTATTAATTTTGCTTGGGTAATTTTTGAGTTAGCTTCCATATGTATACGTATTTTGTCCACTTTAGTGTATGTTGACGTTATAATAGCTTCCTGTCACTGTTATTTTCAGTTTTAGTTGCGAGTAGTGGTATACGAATTTGTGTAGGGTAGTACCACAACTAAAAAGTGAATAATAAAAACTTTTCAACAAACAAAAAAACCGACTTCCGTAAAACACTTCAAAGTGAAAAATAACTTTAATTTCGGAACTCGGTGGCAAAAAACGAAAATAACAAACCCAACACATCGACTCCAAAATTAAAGTTATTTTTCACTTTGTAGTGTTTTTTTGGAAATCAGTTTTTTTTTGTTAATTCGTTTTTTTTTAATCAAATGGCTGTAATAATTAATGACCAACGTTAAACGGACCACACACGTACGCAAGCACGCAGCACGCACGTAGGTACTGATGCCAAATTTCTACATATTTTATAAAGAAAACACTACAGATTAGAAATCCTATCATATTGACTAGATAATATTTGTAAATAATAAGATATTTAGTATAAACTATCTGACATATATGCAGTTTTTGTGAAATATTCATAGATATGTTGTTTTTGTGAAAAAAAAGTAGTTTACCGGTATTTCTTCTACTCCTATACGAATTTTAAAGGAATACGTGACCATTCTAAACTTTTGCGATCTCTCTGTTGTATAAACTCCTTAAGTACCTAGGCATCCCGGTCGTTTTTGTTAGTTAATGCATTAAAATTTCACAAAATACTTTGTCTCTGTTCTGTATCAATTTTTTATAGCATTTATATACCTACTTTGCACCTAAAAAGAAACAAAAACGATGTTTAAAACAAAATACGAAAATATCCTAAATGCACAAACAAAAACCTATTTTAATTAATTAGGTACGTGGTGCTCTTTATTTACCTGCAATCAGGCCCGACTTCTCGCGCTGATATTATTTGTATGGTTTACATATTCAAGCCCTTTAGCTTTTTTTTTTCATTTTTATCACATTCTCCTTTTTTCTTTGCGTTTTCTTCTTCTAGAAACACCTTGTTTTTCGTTTTACATTTTTAAGGCGCGAGAAAATACGTTAAATCGCAGTATCAGGCATACGTCGTTTTTGACATTGACATGACCACAGACATGACAGGTTCTTTTTATATATGTACAAAATGTTAGGGTCGCTATACACATAAGCGGGCATTAATCGACACAGCCGGGCGGTAAAATCGAGTATATGTATGTAGATGTGAACAATTGCTTCGGGTCGGCTTTATTGTTCAAGAAATACCTACTGCCGAGCCGACAAGGCGCCCGCTTATGTGTATAGCAAACCTTATGCAGTTTTTTTAAAATATTTCTGAAGATATGCTGTTCTTGTAAAATACCGTGAATTTTAAAGCTAAATATCATGGAGATACGTAATTTTTGCAAAACATCTATTAGATCATTTGATAGCTTAGTCAAAGACGAGCACAGTGATGCCAACAACAAAAAGTTGTAAAAAAGTTTGTTATGTAGTTTATGTCAAAAATTCTTCGTTTGTCTCAAGAACTTTGTTGTACCTAATGAAAAATAAATCTGAAACACCAACATAGTCCGTTATGTGACAGCTGTAACAATTTGAAAATCGAACACTAGTACCCTCAAATTCACTAATATTCTTCTTTTTCCACCAGTGACGAAACGAAGGAAGTGGACGGGCGCGCGCGTTCCGAGTCCGGCGACGCAGACTCCGTGTACCACGTCAGAGGAGCCCTACACGACCAGCGGTGGAGGGACAATCAGGTGAGGAATGTAAGAACCCTTTGTATACGTCTTTATCCTAATGTAAGTGTAGTTGCAACTTTTGAAATTAAATGATCTGTAGATCTTCTATGACACGTTTGCACGATCCCTGAGAAGAAATGCCGCAACAATCTCATGGTCCCTTTTGTCGTATTGGTGTCCACCGTTTAATATTGATGATTCTTTTTATTTGTTCATGTGACATCTCTATTGCATTTGACTCTATTGTAAAGTCTTCCTGCACAGACTGATTTTGTCTTTGTAGAGAATAAGCCACTCTTTTACCAAGTGACTTTGATTTAAAACACTAATGGTGTTATAGGACAAAATAATGTGAATCATAAAAAACTTTTTTACAAAAATAAAAAAGAAACAACCGACTTCCAAAAAAAAAAATACTACAAAGTGATAAATAACTCTAATTTCGGAAGTCGGTGTATTTGGTCTTTATTTCAGTTTTTTGCCACCGACTTCCGAAATTAAAGTAATTTTTCACTTTGTAGTGTTTTTTTTGGAAGTCGGTTTTTTTTTGTAAATAGGTTTTTATTTTTCACTTTTTAGTGGGCCGGTTAGTAATTTATCGAAGTTACAATAGCCTAATGTAAACTGCTCATCACCTTTTACAAAATATTGCTTTTCCCGATTCAGGGACGTTAATTGTTGAGGAGCTCTCCTGGTACTTCACCATCAGCTCCACATCATATGCATTGTGACGACGAGGACACATTATATTAAAGTAATCGAATCGCAATCCGTGAAATACTTATTATTTAGTAGTTCCGATGGCCATCAGTAGTCTTCATCATCAGTACTACTTCACCAAATGGTGCTTTTCAAGAGCAAATGCACGAGTTACTATAAAAAATACCCAAATCGCTATAGGTGTGCCTATAATATTTGAAGAGTTCCCTCGATTTCTCCGGGATCCCATGGTCAGATCAGACAATGGGACGACCTCGAAAATAAATCCTTTCAAACAAAAAAAGAATTTTCAAAATCGGTTCACAATTGACGGAGAAATCGGTGGACATACATAAAAAAAACATACATACAGACGAACATAGAACCTCCTCCTTTTTCGAAGTCGGTTAAAAATAGTAGTTTGTTATAGATCTGATCTAACTAGCTCGTGTTATCTCACTGCAGGGCAAAGGCCTCCTCTTCCTTTTCCACACAATTATGTCTTCTGCTAGTGTGAGTCCAGTTCTTTTGATAGGAGTCGAGATACTACCCTAAGCAATAACTTAACATAGTTTGGCTCACATCTGCCAAAATAAGAACGAAAGAGTAAGCAACACACTACAACTCTTTTTTTTTACTTAAACAAAACATAAGCGAAACTGAAGCGCACTATAAAATTTAATAAGCAAAACATTTCTACGGGGGAAGATTTGAAACTAAAATAATAGGACGTGTATAAAACGGTGAATCCACACTGTATAAATTGAATTGTACCAGGCTAGCAGCGAGGAGGAAGAGATAGCGGGTGTCAGAACTTGCTCGGCCGAATTACCGGCGTGAACGCTACTGCATTTTAAATGAAAACTTTTCTGCCTGTTCCTTTGGATACATGTGTGCAACAATTTATAATGAAAGTTGGGTGTTGGGTGGAATATTAATGAGTTACTCGTTTTGTTGAAACTTCTTAGATATAGGAGTAGTATAGTATTTTGTTAGATTACTAAGTTGTAAGAAAATTATGATTTGGTCCTCTTGTGCATTTGAATAGATAACCTTTTTTAATGGGATGCAAATAAAAAATGGGCATCCTTGATACCGTAAATGTTGTCAATTTATTCGTGGTACAGATCCATTTTCATTCCATAGGTAAGCTCACGCCTTTTTCCCATGGGAGTAGGCAGAAACTACAGAACACCACCTGACGATCATTACATACTCCCTAAGCTTCGTCGTCCGTGTTCGATATTCATAATTATTGTAACCCTCATCCGTGATGAGCCCATTAATAGAGCTCTATTCGAGGCAACAACCAGAATAGCGACACCAAAACAAACTCACACCGTAACCAATCAAAGATTTAGGATAATTTGTGCGATTATGTGATTATCTGATGACTTTTTGAGTAAAAACGAAAATGTTGCACGGCTTTAATTTTACCCCTCCGAAAAACCTTTAAATACAGACGTACTAAGTAAATATGTATTGTTCAGTTGCTAGTCGGTAGTCGGTAGAATGTTAATGACTTACATGTTTTAGAGGAACTAGTTAAGAGTTCATTAGGGAAACATGAGGTTTCCCCCGAAGCGTTGATTCGTTTGCGTTCACCCTGTTTTACGAATTGTTTCCTTTCCAAGGAAAATGTTGTTGGAATTAATTGAGTTGAGGTACTGCGATATTTAAATGTAAACTATGTTTTAATTTTGAGGCACGCGAGTTATTTTTGTGGTTGAATAATTGGAGTTACGTAATAATAGTGTTAATCGGATTACTGAAAATTAAAATCAAATAAGAGCAACGTTTAGTACGATAGTAACAATTTATTAAAAAAAAAAATGTTTTTGCTTACTTAGTAAAACATAGTTTATTAGTCACTGGGGTGCCTGCGTTTTTATTTATCGCTACATAAATATACCAGTTTCCTTTCAAACCAGCTAAAACTTTCTCACAAAATCAAACATGAACGTTGCTCTTCATTAAGTCACGGAAAATAATAAATCGCGCTATGAGCAAACAACGTGCAAACTTAAGTAATTTTTCAAAGTCCGAACTCCTGAACAACGATTTCATACCCTTTTTAATGTACCAAAACAGTGATTTCGTTGCACTAAAATGTTCGCAACAAACACTTACCTGCTAAAATTATGGCTTGTAAAAGCCTTAAATTGTGACAAGAAAATATGACACATCCACTGCTTGTTTGCGTCGGTATTAGGTCAATATTTTCTAACAGAAACGGCAAAGTATTTGAACTTGCTTTCAATTAGATGTGTTTTCTTGGAACACAAGAGGGATGTGATTGGATTGGTTTAGAATCAATTGGGCGGTCGTGTGGCTTCGTGATTGTTTTCTGGAATCTTTCAATGGGATTTAAAAGAAAACAATGTGGGACTCTCCATTCGGAGTCTGGATTTGTGCCCGGTTAATGGCAGTAGTCTTGCCCCCTGTTGCATGGGACTCATAACTGGCGAAATGTGGGTGTACTATAACTAGGTACACCTCTGCGTAACCCTTTAGGGCAAACATGTTATGTGTGTTGTAATACAACGAATTATTATTACACAAGAAATAGGTGGATCTTACTTCTGACATTAAAGTATTCAAAATGGCCATCCTCCAATGTATTTTTTTGTAATTTTAAAAATCAAAATATTTTCTTTCATATGCCTACATGGGCACTTATAAAACGTCAGAAGCTAGGTGCACGATTCCAATTGGTCGTTTCCTACGGAGAAGAACCGTATTTATTTTATTTTCCATCCATTTTTCATAGTGAGTCTGGGCAGGTTTTTAAATCGATCTGTTTTGTGATATTAGCATCGTGCAACTACTTATTACCACCATCGATCGCTCGAACAGCGTGTTGGTAAGACCATTTTGCACAGATTTCCTTATGGTTTATCTTTCAACGGAAGTTTGTAGTGACACGCTGTGAATGTGTGCGTGAAGACGAGTGGCGTCATCACATAACACACACGCACGCATACACACGGACACTCTCGGACGGTACCGAGAGCTCCTGCGCTTACACACACATACACAGCGTGTTTGTACACTTGGTAACAACATATAAAGCGCGTGTCGCTTCGTGATATAAAAATACGGTAACAGCATCCGGGTTTGGGTTCGTCAGGGGTCAAACAATGCGTAATTAAGGTTCACCCTGTCAGGGGTATAAATTGATGGACGAAATATAAGAGGGTTAAAATTATACTTCAATGGCTGAAAGGTATGATTTTAGTGAGTTGAAAATGAGAGTAAGGGCTACCTTACTCTCAGAGGACGACGAGGGGACTACTCAGCATTCTGGCTACTCAGTGGTGACTTGAGTTTGTAACTGGTTACTTTTGAGTAGCATCGTGGATTGAAGTGACATAGGGAAATACAAATGTGAGTGTACTGTACAGTGTTAGCCTTCGGGGAATACAGGCATGATGTTGCTGTGGTTGCATGTTTTACTGGAAAAACGTTAAACCACAACCAATTTACATCAACATCAATTAATGACTCTGCAATTTCGTAGTATTTGGTAATCTGGTGTTTTCGCGTTAACCTAGTATGAAATTAACGTTCTAAATTAAACAGCTCAATTATATAAATGATGGCTGGTTTCATTTGACGGAATAATCGGATGGCGGCTGTAAAACTAAATTAATGATACGGATGGCACCGCCGACGATAATTATACTCGTTATTAGTCGTATTTTCGCTACTATTGGTCAAAAGTATTATTTATTGGTTATTGGTAAAGGATTTGTAATGTAGTTATTTAGGACTACAAAAACAATACAACTACAAAAATGTATTTTTCTCGTCCTGGTCCTGGTCCTCTCCCATTCGGAAGCAAATGTCGCCTACACAGTCTTCCAAGTCTCTCTCTGTGTTGTCTTTCTGGTCCATCTGTCACGAACAGATAGTGGGTTATAGGTCGATCAAATTAAATATCTACCCGTGTTAAATATACGTTGCCAGCTGATGGATTCCCGGCCCACGACTAATTTACTAGCTACCCTTGCCGACCTTAACGACTTCCCAAGATAACATAACGGTCGAACGTTCTAAAATGTATACCTAGGTTAATAAGTAGGTAAATAGTTATGCATTGGCTTTCTGATCTAATTTATGTGCATATATTTAATTTTAAACTTCGATCAGATCCCTATAAACGAATGCAGTTAGAAATTTCCATGCATCACAAAACTTAGGTCCTATTGTACGAACGAAGCAACCGAAACGAAGGACCAAATAAAATACCATGCAGATCTTTCCACCCTTATTGTAAACAAATAAGGTTGTTTTTGGTGTACTCCGGCGTTATGCATAACTTGGCCTAAGCTTGTGATGTTGGGTAGGCGCCAAGTGCAACACTAGGGGTTGACTATTTGGCACGAGACGTCAAAACCGATTTTAACCGATGTGGAAGCCGATTTTAGGTTTCGCTCTTCCATCAATTTATTCGGTGATAGAAAATTTACATACATATTGAGTTTGTGGGATTACAACATAACAATTTCTGATTCGATGTTATCTTCCGTTTATTGTAGATGACGGACGGTAAATAGGCCAACTGATTTATGAATTTGCTATGATACGGTATGGTCATAACGATGTTGAAGGACAGCAGTTCTTTGCTTAGATCAACTGACAACCACATTTTTCATTAATAACAAGATTTACTTAGTAAGTAGGACGATTTCATTCACACCGATACAAAGCATTTAAAGAATCCACAGTAAAATACTCGTTGAAACATTTTCTATTGCCCGAAATGAAGCCTCTTTGTATACAATTTTAGCTTCACAGAAAAATTCACACCTCATCAAAAATTCGATTTGTTTACAGCAAAATAAAAGGTCCCGGCTCGTCAAAATGAAATTTCTGGAAGAGTTACTTAAAAATTCCTTTAAGGCCTTCGCATTAAGCAATACAAAAATTGATTCAAAGGGTTTTCTTTCCCCTTGGTTATATTTTTAATTTCCTTGTTTATCATGAAATGGCTGCATGGCAACCTGTACCCAGAGAAGTAACATTAAGTAAAAGAACCGGTGTTATAAGACGAGGGAACATTATTATAGCTCTTCACAATGACGGGCTGCCAAGTTGACATGAAGAACTAAAGAACGGTTGTTTAGATTGCAGTCCGACTTAGTTTCAAAAGATTTTCAACAGAAATTTCACTTGGTCTAGGTAGTAATCAAATTCACGAGCTGGAATCTCTCGTCTTTTAATCCACTGAAAAACTGATTATGAACGATCAAAACCTGCATATATAGTGATAGCCATTAGTGTGTTCGGTTTTTTGATTAATACAATTTAAATAAGTTATGCCAACCTTGTGGTTGAACCTATTTGGGAAAACCACAGGGTTATGATTTGCTTTAATACATTTTACCAAGCCATTAGCAGCCACACTGTTTTAACTCAAATGAAGCGACATAATAAATTATTTATAATAGATTGGGCGATTCTGCTCTGAATCATCATTGAAGATATTTCTTATTAAGTATGAAGACTTTTCTTGATTGTTAGTACGTAAGGAGGTACAGAACTCTAAATGTGAGTAATTAATTAAGTATTTTTGAAATTCTGGTATTTCGTCAATTAATTAATTTTTGCAAACATCATCTTTTAAGCCTATCACCGTCCATTTTAAAACATGGCTTCCTATACTCGTATGCCGTTGTAGGAACAATGTTTCTAAGTGTCGGTCGGACATAACGTTAAGCCTGCCGAAACTCACAATACCGAGATATATTTCATTAAAAAATCTCATTTAGAAGAACATTTCTTAATACTACGACTTTTTTGAATTATTAGTTTGCTCAGCGTTAGGTTAGGGTCCTAAATGTGATGTTAACATCAACACTTATTCACCTCATAAGTTAACTAATTAATAAACGGTAACTTGTAAACATCATCATTATTATATTAACACAAAAAAAAAAACATTACGTCTGAATTCCCTAAAGGGTAGGCAGACATGTAGGTATTGTACAACTACATTTTGGCTACAGAAGTAAAAATACCTCTTTAGCCAAAATGGTCTCTTCTATCTACTAGTATAAAACAAAGTCGTTTTTCATGTCTCTTTGTGCGTGTTCGCTTAGTTCTTCTAAACTACTCTTAGTGTCTAGTTCTTCACCACCATTTAAAGAACTTATTCCCGAAGGTGTATGTGTATAATACAGTAACATTTAACTTAAATATAGCACAGATATCTCTATGTTTTGACATATCGACACATCAGTACTAGATTGTCCCGACAACGCAATGGAAGCTGCTCATTTACTTGACATTTATTTTTCCTGATCCCCAAGTCTTGTCGGATTGCTGTCTCATCTAAATTTGTTTTACTAACAAATGTTTCTCTTAAAAAGCACTATCCACTGATATATCACATATGGCTATTGGGCGCCATAGAACATTCCTAAATTTCGGTGCCTAAGTTGTCACCTATTTAGGTCATTAACTCCGAATTCACTTACAATTGAAAAAAGTCGTGTTAGTAGCAAAGGTTTTCCTTGAAAAGCTGTTTCCACTGGTGCGTATCTTATGGCTATTGGACGCGATTATTTCCTTAACTTCGGTGCCCAAGTTGTCACCTATTTAGGTCATTAACTCCGAACTGACTTTAATTTGCAAAAGTCGTGTTTGTAGCAAAGGTCCTCCTTGAAAAACTCTTTCCATCGGTGTATATCTTATGGCTATTGGACTCCAAGGCAGAAACCTCAGTTCAGTGCCCATTCTCCTTAAGCAAACAAAGAAAAACTAATAAAATAGTACAATATTTTTGAATCTACCAGCAGAAAGAGCAACCATGTCGATATGATGAAATTGCTTGTTGTAATTATTAGTTAGACGACGCAGAGTTCCCGCATATCTACATTACTGCGACAAGAGGTCTTGTCGTTGGGTGCGCCCATGGCCGATGCAAACAGTGGCCGTGGGAGCACCCCGCGGCGTACTGTCGTTCTAGGAACTATGTAACTTATTTTATTATGGATAGCAATACAGTCATCTACATTGCTACACAAATTAAATAAAAATACCGTCTCTAGGGAGTGCGTCTTGATTTACGACCAAGTAATTTATACTTCAAACAAATTATCATAAGATAAAACTTTGTGGAAGCAACGGCAATGCATGGCTTTTAGGAATTTTCTTTGAACCTTTTCAATACGTTCTGAATGCTTATTGTAAAAGAGATTCCATACTGGCACTGCGTACTTGAGCTGTGATCTGATCAGAGACATATACAGATATACGCAGATCTTATAACAAAACCGTACATACGATAGGCATTATTTACAACTTTGGTAATGTGGGCATCAAGGTGAAGTTTATTGGCAAGGAGAATACCAAGATCACGAATAAGGGACACACCCTTGAGAGTGTAGACAAAGAATACGGGTGCTTGAGAACATTCTTATTCTTCGTGAAACTGATACAATGTATGAACGTAAACGAAGCAAAATGAGTAAGTATGTGATGATCGTAGTAGGTGGCGTTCTGTAGTTTCTACCTACCCCCATGGGAAAATGGCGTGAATTTATGGATGTGTATTAACCTCCATTTTGTTTTGTCAGGCTGCAAACGCACGTCGAGCGCTACGCGGCTGGGCTGCAGTGCGGGCGTGGTGCGTGGCGTGGTGGCACTCCGGTCGCGAGGATGTGGAGGACACAGAGCCTGAGGAGGAGCCATCAGACCCAGGGTACGCCACCCCCGTATCAGTGGAGACGCCGCTGCAGAGCTCCGTGTCTAGGTAAGAGTTTGTGGAGACAGAAATATATAAAAAAATAATATGTACAGTCGACCGCACGTCTTTGGTAAATTTTTGACTTTTTAGTGGTGCATACTGCAGTTTTAATGGAATAAGAGGCCAGCTTATACTGGTGTTGTTTACACTGCCTAATGTATGAGTGACAGTATAGAACGAGAGGAGACAGAGTGACAGAAAAAAATTGCTGCATGGTTGTTTCTTTGATGTTGCGACTTACCTACCTAGTTGAACTACGAGTATCATGACGTCCAAGGTTCAAGGTCCAAAGAATCTACAAATCTATAAGAATTATTACCCATGGTCATGAACATTATCCTAACCAAACACGTTAGCATAAACATAATCCACGATAACAAGTACTTCTCAGCGCCACTCATCAGGAAATGTCGGTTCAAATAACGACACAAACGTAGTCTCTAAGGCACTGAGGGCCACCGCTCATAATTCACAAACTTTCATTACGTCCAGAAGACACTTGCTGTAATGTTATTAAATAAATAACTAACTTCGTATCCACTTTGAAGGCTCTTGTTCCTTATGAACAAAGGGTTGTTGAGCGAAATTGCGATAGCGGATGAGATTTGTAAAGGCTTGATTTTGATAAATAAGTGGAATGTTGCTCGAGATTAACAAATAAATATAAGCCGAAGTTCTATTTCCATGTGCTGACTATTTATGCGTTTATCTTCTTTCTCAGATGCACGTCACTGAACGTCATCAGGGACCCCTACGCATCTCGCGGCGGTGGTTCCAGCGGCTCGGGGGGTGATGGAGGTACCTCTCCTCTCCGACGGTCCTATGAGCCTCCCTCAAACATGCCCGCGGCCCGTGACAGTCGCTCCTTACCTCCCAACACCAGAATCAACGCTACTACCTCACCAGCACCTAAATCTGCTTCAGCAGACTCAGTCTATACAATCCTAATTAGACTACCAGATGCTGACACCGAAAGACCAACGATCAAAATGATCACAGAAGAGTCTCCACCCTCTAACGCAAGACCACACTTCCGACCAACCAGAGGAGACTCGGAACTCAATCTCCATCCTGCAGGACATCAAGCGTTGACTAGAAGGACATCCCACATTCAGGATGTTAGAATCCCTTTAAACGCCAAGATTATTCCAAAGCAATTAGCAGGGAAAGGGTTAGCGAAACAACCAAAACCGAAAAAGAAAACACAAGAGAAAAAGCAGGAGACGAAAGCGGCAAAAACGTTGTCGGCCATCCTTCTGTCTTTTATTATCACTTGGACGCCTTACAACATTCTGGTGCTGCTGAAGCCTCTGACAGCGTGCACTAAGTGCATCCCTGACGAGTTGTGGTCCTTCTTCTATGCTCTCTGTTACATTAACTCTACAATAAATCCTGTGTGTTACGCTCTGTGTAACGCCACCTTTAGAAGAACGTATGTGCGAATTCTGACATGCAAGTGGCACAATAGGAATAGAGAAGCGATGACTAGGGGTGTGTACAACTGAATTGTGACGTGCCATTGGCACAATAGGAATAGAGAAGCGATGACTAGGGGCGTGTACAACTGAATTGTGACATGCAAGTGGCACAATAGGAATAGAGAAGCGATGACTAGGGGTGTGTACAACTGAATTGTGACGTGCCATTGGCACAATAGGAATAGAGAAGCGATGACTAGGGGTGTGTAGAACTGAATTGTGACGTGCAAGTGGCATAATAGTAATAGAGAAGCGATGACTAGGGGTGTGTAGAACTGAATTGTGACGTGCAAGTGGCACAATAGGAAAAGAGAAGCGATGACTAGGGGTGTGTACAACTGAATTGTGACGAGCTTGGTTTGATTGAATGATTATGTCTTGCGACGGTGCCAAAATGTGAATTGCCCAATTTTGGTGACCGTCTTGTTTTATTTTTTGTTTAAGTGTGAAACAATGCTGGTAATTGAAGAGCAGACGACATGTTTCAGTTTCATACATTTGTAACGAATCAAAGAACTGTTTACGGCTTGTGAAGTTAGAAAGAAAGTTAAAGATAATGTGCCAAAATTTTAAAGATGTTACCAGCGTTTCACATTTTAACTAAAATAACCTAATTTCCTAACATTCTTCCTAAAAAGTGAACTAAAATGGACTGCTAATAAAACGTGGTATCATCCATGTTTAGTGTGTGAAAGTAAAGTTTATTTTGTCCATTGAAACGATTAGTTGTGAATTTTGATTTCGATTAGTGAGTTGACCGTCCCGTCCATACATAGTATATTATTTGTAGACTTAGATACATTTTAATTCATTTTAATTTTGTTGATTATGAATGTTTTATTTTGGTCGTTTTTTGTGACGTGCCAAATATGCTTCGTTAAAATAAAGGATTCATCAGAAAAAAATAATTGTGTCTGACTGGCGTTTCCAGTCCCTAACAGAAAAGTGTTTTGCAACACGTGTGAAATAAAAGTAACAGTTGGAAAGATTCAGAAATTCAGGCATGTTACTAATATTGTTTTGTAAAAACATAAGTCTACAATGGTTTATTAAAAACTTTGAAAAAATAAATAAAAATTGAGTCGCTCTCGACATTACCTACTTACGAAGAAGTGCACGCCATAAAAAACGTCTGAGTCTTCTCCTGTTATAAGCAGAAGTATGATTTAATTTTAAATCAAAACTTAAGAGCAAAGATTAAATGCCAAGAGTATATTAAGAGTGATTAGTGTTAGAGCAACAGTGCTGATTATTGCTGTATTAAAAAACTGGTAGTTTTTCAAAAAATCTAGTCAGAGGACCGGTAAGAAAATGGGAAGCGCCATTTTATTTTCTAATTTTAAGACTAATTTACACGGTGCAATTTAATTGCTGTGGCATACTGTAAGTTGAACCAACAATAAAAAATAATTTCTTGCTTCGATTATATTATTTATATGTATACCACAGGCAAGAACCTTGCATCGTGTAAATGTGGCTTTATATTCGATTATTCAAACACACGTTTTTTTGTAGCGTTTGTACAGTCAACAAACGCGATTGGTGTACCTAAAAAAATAATACGGGGATTAAACTACCCAATATGTTTTTAAAGGAATTACGATTAACTGCATGGTCACTATCTATTTTGTTGACTGTATAATACGCGACATTGATTTTCAACTTTCGAATATTCGCCATTCGGAAATTAAATTGTAACCATCACTATATTCAAACGTGAACACTATATTCACACTATATTATAACCATCACTATATTCGAATAGCGCTGCCGATGTAATAAACTAGGTATGCAAAATTAGTGAGGTGATATGTAAAATGAAGTGTCGGATCTCGTATTTTCGTATCGGACCGCTTTGAAGGTGTAATTCTAGTCAGATATTTCTCTACAGTGTTCTGCATAAGGTTTGAGCTTTTAGGATTAATATCGACGAATTTAGATCAAGAATAATTTCGTTTGCAATCTTTTGAAGGTAACTTATTTAATTTTCATCTTTCTTTTTCGTCGAGTGCTTAAATCGTTAAAATTCTTGTACGTTGAAAAAAGTTCTTTGGACTTTTTAATTTTTTTTCCGCTTTTATAAAAAGGTTTAGCTAAGAACATTCCTTTTCGTTTTTAGCTTCTACTGCTAACATTATTGCTTTAAAATGTTCCATGTGTTTGTTTTAGATGTAAAAGAGTTGTAATGAGTGACTCGTAGCACTTGTAAGTTAGAATGTATCAACTTTGTGCATCAATGTATGTCGAACAGTATTAAGAGAGAGTCCTGAGCCTTTTTTCAATATATTCACTGTCTGTTTCGTAAAGTATTTTATTTAAGTAAGTTTTATAATTATAGAAATTCTGAGCAATACTCAAATCTATTTCTTGTGAGAATATTAAATGTTTGTATGATAATTTTAAGATTTCAAAGATGACCATTTAAAAAATTGTTAAGATTTATTTTTCTTCGTCATGAGTGATTCAAGATCAACGTAAGATATGATCATAATTATCTCGATGTACTATAATCAATACAAACAATCATACAACGATCTTTATCATAAATGTGACCCTTAATAACTATATTGTTTTACCTCACTCTTCTGCAAAAATTTTATGGATATTACGGAATCTATTATTCCTTTTAATGTCGTAATTACTATCACTATTGTGATAACGTTGCGAGAAACGAATAGTGAGCTAAAATGACAATCCAATTCTAATTCATCATCATCTTACCCGACAACGTTTAACTATATTATATTTAAATATGTGTCAGTCAACGTAGATAAAATGGGATATACTTATTCATTGAATTCTAAATATATGTATGGATTTTAAAATATATAAATCGTAATTGTAAATACAACATTCGATATATTAGTCTATGACATTTGTATTGGCAGTATTACTATGAATAGGAATATGTATTATACAATTAATGTGTGTGTAAGTACATAAGGTTATGTAACATATGCATCAAATCTATGAGTGTTGTACAACGTTCCTTTGTTATGATTGAGGTTTTATTAACCTAATTATTAATTAAATGTATGTGTAGAAATAGAAAATCTATTATATCAACGCAATTTACATATAAGTCCTAGATTTGAATAAAACCAAATTTTATACAAAATGGAGGAGAATTACGCATTTTTCTTATAAAAAGATGTGAACATTCAATTAATTTACGACGCTAATGATAATAATAGTAAAAGCTTACAGTTCCATTATTAAATAGTAAATGACAAAAAAAACAGTTGCCAAAAATGTGCCAAAAGAAATCGAATGTGTACGAGTTGTAGGTCGTAAGTTCGAACTCAGGCAGGCACTTTACTTTTTATATCTAATTTCATCAGCACTGCTCTCAAAACGGTGAAGTAAAACACCGTGAGAAAACCGGCATGTCCTAGAACCAAAAATTTGGAAGACATGCGACATCCGCCAACCCGCACTGGGCCCACGTTGTGGATTACGGCCCACTCCCTTTCACAGAGAGGATGCCTGTGTCCCAGCAGTGGGAACATTATAGGCTGATTATGCTATGTGACGGCCACCGCAGACTTAGGAAACTAGCTTTACCCCTAAAAATATTTTACACTAATATTGTTGTTAGTCGTGAAATTATGCTACTGATGTAAAAACTCTACTTAAGTACATTATAATGCGTAATTCTGCCATTATACCTGACAAGACTATTTGACTTACAAATACAATTACAACACAATAATTTCCACCGACCGCATTTACTTGAGCGAAACATTGACATTGACAGCGAAACATTGTTTTATTTAATAAAAACTATTTATTCAATAAGCGTTGTTATTATTATTTGCTCCAAAATTATGAACATGCGATTTTTTTCTCTCTGTCTCTTCTACATATTATATTTGAGTGTGTGTGTGCGTGTGAGTATCGCGTAAGGAACTTCGTTCCTTACAGGACATGGGGGGTCGCGAGCGCACACTTTTTTGCTATTTTTTTTACTTATGCTTCTTGCGACCTTGCTAACCGAAAATAATATATTCAGATGCACAGTTAGGCAGAAAACGCTTGCAGGTTTTTAGACAGTTTGTAGCTAGGCCAATTATGTTGATTAAAAAATACTAACCATTTTTTGTCAAAATCCAAAAAATATTCCGATAGTCTGAATAGTAACTTTAATTACATGCATATTAATTTAAAAAAAACCTATTTTATTCGTCGTTTCAGTGGATAATGTTTAGATGATTTAAATAAATTCCAGAATTACTTACAATGATGTGTAAGACCCAAATTTGTTTATTAACTAAATAAATAAATTGTATTTGTAATCACTTGGTAGGTAGTAATTCTAATTCCTAAACGTATTGTCAATGCGCACAGTAAAATTAGTTTAATGTTATTTTTTGTGGATGTCCCTTAACTTAGATTTCTAGTCCGAATTGTTTTGTAGGCAATCTAGTAGTTAACACTTTAAAATTCTGAAAAAGGTGCAATATTAAAATCTCCACTAAAAACTCAATAAAGTAAAAAAAGAACAATAATATTTTTGGTCATTCATACAAACAATATCTACCAAAAATAAAATTATATTCGAGGAAAATAATTTATAATACGAAAAAAGTATGAAATTCTGACTTTGTTGGATTGCGTAACTCAATCTATTTTGTTGATAGTACTTAACAGTCATCATAAAAAATGAGTTTTAATTTTTATTATTGCACCTTTTTGTTTTAATCCCCTGTGTAAATTATAATAGTTGACGGTACGGGCCCTGATAGCCCATACATTCCACCGCAGGGAAAGCACTTGGGTAGCCCGCGAAATTCAAATTTTCTTACTTTTTTTGCAATTTGCAGGTCAGTATTAGGTTTTATGTTGACTAAAATATGAGTAACGACGGTAACAAATATGGATTTATAGAATTACAATTATTAAAGACACCAATACAACTCTCTAAGACCAATTAGCAATCCTATTGAATGACTATTTCATGAAATTTTGACATTTGAGGATTATATTACCTTAAGGAGTTGTATTATTGATTCTAATGATTATAATTATGTAAATACATATTTGTTACGGTCGCGAATCATACTTTAATCAACATACACCCAGACGCTGCAATCTGCAAAAATCGTAAGAAAATTTGAATTTCGCAGACTACCCAGGCGCTTCCCCCTTAACTCGGTGTCCTCACATATTCTATAAATTCCCCCTATACTAGAGCGACAACATACTAAGAAAGAATGGATTGCAAAAATATCTGGTACTTTAGATTTATTTTTCTTAAACTTCTTTTGTTTTTTACTATTTTAATTAGAATTTTATTAAGGTTGAGTGGTTTTGTGCTCTCGAATGTTAAACAATCAGTATTATGAAAACTTTTCAGAGTTTTCCAAGTTCTTTTTAAATGTAGGAATGTACCTATTTGTATGATGTCGCTCTACATAATCTACGGTAGTGATTGTTTTGCTGCATGATGTTTTTAAATAAATTAATATTCAGCTAATATAGGAGAGTCTTAAAGACTTCTTGTATATTACTAGATAGTTAAGTACTACATCTCAATGTTAATAATTTTTATATCTCGAATCATAATAGTTTTACAACCTTGCTTTGCGATTAACACTTATTTTGAATTCTTCATATTTAACACCCTGTCATACGTTTAAGTATAAAATATAATTATTGAGGTAGCACCTTAATAAAATCTAGATAGTGAATTACTAGATCCTAAATTTTTTGCCTATTTTGTATTACAGATATGAACAGAATTTTTTCCATAAAATATATAAATGTGAAATCAGATGTGACCTTAAATTAAGTTAGTAACATGTACCATAGCGTCAGTGTTTTACAGTATTAAGAAGCGAGCTCAAGATGTGCTGAAACGTGTATAGTAATTGACAAGTTGCGTTTTTTTTCACGGTGCGAAAAATCGTTTTTGCGCAACCAAATGATAATACGAATACCTAGCTAGTAAAATTAATAGTTTTAATATACAGTTCGTACGTTTACTATTTTCCCGGAATCAGAACGTCGCCCGCTGAGAATAAATTATATTTATGAAAACGTTACTTTATGATTAATTTAAATTTAATGGATGCCATGTAAGTAGTATTTTATCTTAATACGAGTATTCATCGTGTTTTTTGTAATATAAGCTGCGATAGGTAACTCAAATATTTTGGGGAGGGAATATACATAGTTTGTGTTACAAAATAAATACATTTAATAAGTTTTTGCAGAAGTCGTGTAAACTGCTGGTGATGAAATGAAATAGGTAAATCTTAATTAAAGTTAGTTATTTTGATCATCATAATGATTGTTTTGCAATAAAATAAGTAATTGACATTTGAATAACAAATGCGTTTTTTATTTTATTTCAAATTTCTGCTAAAATTAAAAATGATTTAACTCGATTGAGTAAATCTGTAACTCAATGTAGTCTCCCTTTTGTACTTATTTTATTCGAAATTGCTGAAAATTTTTTTGTTTAGTTTCTTATAAAATATTTGAGGTATCTATATTTTAACGAATCCGGTGTTTATTAAAAACATTTTTAGATGTCGATTTTGTAAAATCATTAAAATAATGACAAGGGATTAAAATGAACTGAAATATTGAATTAAAAGTATTGTCATGTATTGTAGTGTTGTAAAATAAACTAATGAAAAATTAACTCAGCATATAAGTATGATAGATTCGATGGGATTTTGCATGAAATAAGATAGAACAGTATTGAAATATTCAAATTTTGACGAAAAAGTGGAAATATTTAATTTGTTAAACCGGTTGCTGGTGGAAATATTATTATTTTTCCTTTATTGTATTTACTAATTATTTTAACTCAGAACGGACCAGAGCTTTGAAATGGCAGGAATTTTTAAGGGATTTAACTGTCTCGCTCAATGTATGTGATTTACGGCGCCTCATAAAGACAGTTATGTGTGTAACTGAATCGATTTGGTTTTTGGACGTACAATGATGGTTTAATAGATATCTGATTTGATTAACATCTTGTGTACCTATACAGGATGCATGCATGCTTGAGTCTTATAAAATATCCAAGATGTTATTTGACAGAGGAAACCCTATGACGTGCGTCTGCCAAGCTTTCTTCGAACTTTGCTTGAGCCACTACCGTGAATATTAGTAACAGTGAAGCTGTGCTAAGCTAACCTAGGTCTCAACTATCGATGAAATTGTTCTTAAAACTTACAACTTGTGCGGGATCTGCTTTTTATTCCGTGAACCAATATAATCCGAAGGTTCAACAGAGTTTGGAGAATCGGTCGTCGACTACAAGAGCCTGATCAAACTTCGAACTTGTATGTGCTCTCAACGCAGAAAATGTGGATCGATTTTAGTTGTTATCTCTTTGATTAAAACAATCGTGATTCATATGAAGTTTTTGTTTTCAAAACGAAAATGTTTGAACCGTAACATCGATATTGAAATAATAATAAAAAAAAACCAGTTGCAACATTTCAATTAACTAAAGTGCTAATTAGTGATATTTGATATTTCACTCGCTAATAGTTTCACGTAATTATTGACACCTGATTTTAACTAAACAAACTAACAAGTTTCCAATTTATAGTATGGTGTTAGATGACAATAATTACAATGTTTAATAGGCGTGTAACGCAAACAGCGACTCGACGACTTAGTTCAAACATTCCACAGTCGAATTCTATTATCATTTGTGTAGTTCCATTTTAATGCTTCAATTTCAAAGCTTACTGGCTCGTTCATATTTTATGTAACAGGAATGCAATATTATTATTTTATAGTAATTTAAGTGTTATTTTATCTTTAAGATACGTTGTTTTTAAATCCGACCAAAATACTCTTCGTCGTTCTGGTATGGAAGACGTTTGACAGATATTTTGTGTGAGTGTTGAACGAAATCAAAACATTGCAATTTAAAAATTTAGGATTTATTATTATCAATGTACAAGTTTAGTCATTCACGATGTATTTATTAATAAAGAAATAAATAAATGTGGTTTTTTGTAAGTTATTTTAAAAATTAATCAATGTTTTTGTATAACCAAAGACAATAAAAATTTAACTAAAAATATGTTGTGTTTGTTATTTTGTATGTGTGGGTTATGTTTTATATATTTTTTTTAGTTTAACTAAACATTTTGAACTAAAATAATAAAATGTATAAATGTTATGTTATTTGCTTACTGAATTAATAGTTAATAATTCGTTATTATTTACGTATTTTTTAAACATATTTATGTACCTACTAGTTAATTAGCATGACGTGTATGTACGAATGAAACCTGCAGACTACTTACCTACATTTCGTCTTATCTGATTTAAATTGAAGATTGGCCTGCACGCCTAGGCAGCTCCAAATACAGATTAAATTGTAATTGGTCGTGAGTGAGTTAGCCGGCCCATCAAACCGATTGGATTTCTAAGACTATAGATATTTAATAAACTGCAGGTACAGTCAGCGTCAAAATATAGTGACGACAGACAGTTAAAATGACCAAAAGATCTAGGTATAAAGGGCATTCCAGTTCGAGAAGGTGACATGTGACCGCCATGTGGGAAAGGAATTTGTTTGGAAAATGCTTGAAATTATCGTGTCTTGACCATACTACCTACGTTGGAAACTAACTTAGGCTAGTTCATGACAAAATTGAAAATTGTTACTGACTTTTTAGGATAGCAAGGCTTAGTGACAAATCATGCACAACGGGAGATGATATTTTATTTATATGGGTTTACTGGCACCTATACGAACTTACACGACTTCGTCGCCAAATGACATGCGAAACCGCGTTTTGATTTTTGGTACAAATGATGCGGAAATCGATACGTTTGAAGAACACGTACTTAAATACGTACGGTTCTCAAAAGCGATTTGATAGCGACTGGGGGATGAAATCATTTAATTAGTTGGAGGAATACGCATTTGTATTGCAATACCTACTAGACTAGACAGTACTGATTAGCCTCGCACGGACGTAAAAATATCGCGGCGGGATTTTATCGCGCACTGGATTTTCAATGCTCTGTTTAGCGCCGAGAGTTGAAAATCCAAGTGTATTTTTTCGACGCGCTGGGATGCAATCTGTAGGATTCTCAAAGCTCGACTCAACACCGAGAGTTGAAAATCCAGTGCACGGTAAAATCTCGCCGCGATATTTTTACGCCCGTTCCGTGCGAAAGTCAGCAAAATTGGGTATCTGTTTTAACTGTCTAGTACCCAAGTACAGTAACGGTCTAGACAGCAATTACACTAGATGCGGATTTAGAAAAAGGAAAAATGAATTTTCAATCAGCTTAAGCTTCAATCAGTTCAATTAAATAATCTTATTATTGCTGTCGCGCAGTTTTGTAATAATATTGTAAATAGTGACCATCGTCGTGGACCCCATCAGGCACAGCGAAATTATAAGACAAAAAACTAGTAAAGATCATTTCCGAAAAATAGTGTTACAGCAAAGTTCGACCGATTTTAAATTTTCCATAGAAACGATTATCTTTTTTTAAATGAGACATTTTGAAAATGTTCTTAACTAACTTTTTAGACCTCAGTATGTATCCAGCTTATGCTTATGAAGTTTCATTAAAATCGGTTCATTCGTATCGAAAAACAAGGACTTGAAAGTTTGTATGAAATGCCGTACGTCGTAAACGCCCTTAAGTAATTATTGCACAATCTAGAAAATGATAACAAGTTGCCAAACCTACATATATGCATAGCGATTCCAGCTGCGATAACTGTGTAATCTAAGACTCGTGTTAAATTGCTATATTATGTATCTGATTCCATCTACCTTATAAACGTATCTATCTGCTGAGATCCTTCCTCTAAATTACATTTAGCATGATTTAATCGTACCGTTATTGGATCGAATCGGTAAGCGACTGCGCGGATGTGATCACTGGGGAATATTATCAAGATTGCTCGTACTCGGCGCGTGGCCTTGTGAAACATAATGGGTGTAAATTATGTACTAGGTTGGTATATAAGACAGGACTCTAAAGTGACTTTAGAGTAAATGCTTTACCATCGTGGACATTTGCGGTGAACCACTTATCAACCTTCGAAAAGTGGTTCCCCGTAAATGTCCGCGATGGTACTGTAGTGACCTGCCACGATACTAAGGCAGATCACCACTTTGTCTGTTTGGTCTCGACTCTGAGGTGTGTTGGTGGATATATAAATGAGGTACACGGAAGCACTGCTATTACTATTTATTCGCTTATATGAAAGCACATTACATTCTCCAGGGCAAAGCTAGCACCGCACCTGACTCAATATAAAACAATTTGACTATACGTCATAGTTCGAACCTATTCTAAATCCCAATAAACCAGTGTTTGTCTTATTAGCCAATGTCACAATCCGAGGAGGATTCAAGCGGAAGGCCGGCTCAATTAAAACCGACACTTTTCCCTTACGTAATTTCGATCCCTCGCCCAAATAACAAAGGCTACTTTTAAAAACTAATTTTATCCGAACTCAGAATAGGCCTCCAGAGGTGTGCGCGCTCATAAATTTACGGAGCCGGGATATTTACGGCTCAAACTCGGCTCCTTACGTGTCGAACTTAGGTGCCTACGTCTGCCGGTAAAGAGAACTCCTTTGGAGCGGAATGATACGCGAATGTGATAGTTTCGTAATTAAGTGGCTTACCCACTTTAATAGGTTTGTATTTAAGTGATTGGTAAGTAAGTATGAAAGAAACGATGGATGAACTATTTTAAAGATGATATCATGGCTACTAGGTTGACTACTGTGATGACACCTAAAAGAGTAGAAGAAGAATAAATATGAATGAAAAAAAGAAAAATATTTTATTGGTGATACGCACAGGAAATGAAAACAGTAAAAAAGCAGTATTTAAAACTAATAAAATTAACATTAACACAACAAAAAAAAATCATAAAATAAGAGAAACCTGAGTGACACCAAAAAGACTCCCTACCTCAGCATAATGCTGCAATATTTAAAAAATAAACACCGCAGCGCTGGTATTTTGATCGGGCCCGAATGGAAGAAGACCGATGGATATTGCTGACCGCAAATAAGTGGGGATAAGGTAAAGAGATTTTTGTTTTTTTATATAGGTCTCAACTTCGGAGCCACCATCGAGTACAAAGCCCAAACTGCGGCCAAGAAACTGGGCATCCTAAATAGGGTGAAGCGATACTTTACACCTGGACAGCTTTTAACTCTCTACAAAGCGCAAGTCCGATCCTGCATGGAGTATTGCAGCCGCCTTTGGGATGGCTCAGCTAAATACCAACTTGCCGCGCTTGATTCGGTGGAACGGAGAGCTAAGAGGCTCATTGGCGACGTAAGACTGGTGGATGCCAAGCTTCACAGCTTGGCTCATCGCCGCAAGGTTGCCTGCTTGTCGGTCTCCTACAGATTGTACATCGGTGAGTGTGCTCGAGAACTCCACGATCTCATTCCGCCTGCCCCCTTCTACCATCGGACATCTAGACGCACTGCAGGTTACCATCTCTACCTAGTTGCTATTCCACCAATTCGCACTAAGCGTTTCTAAATGTCTTTTGTGATGTGCACAGCAAAGGAGTGGAACTCTCTGCCTGCGTCTGTGTTTCCAAACGTATACAACCCCGATCTCTTCAAAGTGAGAGTTAACAGGCTTCTTCTGGGTAAGCTCGCTCCATCGTCGACTTTGTCTCTGTCATCTCTGACCTAGACTAGAGTCATGAGCAAACCTATCTCAAATAAAAAAAAATAAAAAATAGGGCATCTCGTAGTTGACCTTTAGAGGTCGTGACTACTTAAGCGGTCAATCCTGTGGCTGCCTTAAGCTAATTCAAAGCCTCCAGCCAGGGACGAATTTCTTATATTACTAAGAGACTGCACGCTAAGGGGGTACAAACCTCGGCTTAGAACGTCGCTGGGGGGAGGACAGCAAGTTGGGAAAGACTGGGTCTTATTTGGATAACTAGCGACCCGCCCCGGCTTCACACGGGTGCAATGCTGATACTAAATACAGGGTGTAAGGGACAGCCCTCCGCAAATTAACAGGGTGCATTCAGCTCCTTATTTTGAATCATATTCCACCGGAAATATTCTCATGAAAATTGTCTTTTTTCTAATCGTATTTTCAGTTACTATTCCTTTATTTCAATGTAAAATGATATTCTCTGTATGCAGCACTCCGTTTATGTAAATAAAACAAATAAAATCAAAAAATCTGCAATGGATGTTGAAATACTCGGCGGCCGAAAGCTCGCTGCGGTGCCGTTCGCTACGCGCGTTTGGCCACGGTAACGATACATTGCGTGTGAGGTAATAAAACAAATTAGGTTTATTGGATTCCCATAACGTTCCTGAAATAATTTCATATACCGGTCGTCTTAGTATGATATACTGAAGTCACCCATCAGTCTGCGGAGGGCTGTCCCTTACACCCTGTATACTACAGATAATTAAAAATTCTCAACAACAAAAGCTACCTATTCTATTCAGTTCTTTTTTGAACTTACCTTACCTTAAATTACGATTTTCGATAGTTAAAAATACTTGCCCTAATACTAAATTGCCTTAACTCTAAATTTAAACCAAGATCTTAATAGAAGAAATACAATTGATAAATTTATGGTTTTAATCTAATCCTATCTAACCTAATGTACTTACTATAAGTGCAGTTTAAAAATTAACCTTAATACAGACTTAATTACGAACATACAATTTCGTAAAAATGGTCGCGCTGAAAAGCACGTTTTGTCTTAAAAAATAATTCACTTTAGTATTTAAATACTATCATACAATTTCGAATACTTATATATATTTTTTTAATTTATCGTAACGTACTTATAAGTACGGATTACGTTGTCACGCTGAAAAGCACGTTTTTATTAACTAATAATTGTTATTTTCCTCGCTAGAGAGCTCGGATAAACGCGTGCGATCGCTGCTAATCATAAAGTGCGTTTTCTTCCCCTTACTATGGCATCTCGTAGTTGGCCAAGAGTGGCCGTGACTACTTTTTTTTTTGTGGATGGGAAATCATCAAATGACTTCTCCCGCTCTGGGCGGAGCGGGAGGGCGTGTCAGACTTTTACTGACTAAAACCCACCCGTGTTCCTTCTGTTGCCTGTGTCGGGGCCACGGTAACTCTTTCGAACATCCCGCAACCCTAGCTGGCATCGGCCCTAGCGGACCCCGTCAATAGTGCTGACATCTCTTTGAGGCGCGCGTGGAACACGACGCGCCGTCGACTCGGGCTTGGTCCTTACCGGACGGCGAGCTACCCATTGCTCGCCGTCCGCAAGCCCGCGCCTACGGTGGCCGGGAATCGGCTGCCAATTTCCGACGCCCAGGGCGTCTCCTGCGGCGACTAGGGGCGTGAGGGTGCAAAGCTTGCCTCTCCCTCACGCGTCCCGCCTCCTCCTTCACGAGCATTACTGCTTCGCAGAAGGAGGTAATGGCTTTCCATGCACTCTCGCTCCGTACCATGGCCTGGACCAGGGCCGGACGCGAGAGATCGCCGCCGCCGATCGCTTCCGCGAGGACACGGCGGTGCTCCGCCCAAGCCGGGCAGACCTCCACCGTATGCTCCACCGTGTCCTCCGGGCGATCCACACAGTGGTGACACCCGGGCGTTTCCTCCCGCCTTATCCGGAACAGGTACCTCCCGAAGCACCCGTGTCCGGTGAGGACCTGCGTCAGGCGGAAGGTGAGGATGCCGTGGCGCCTCTCCAGCCACTCCTCAAAGAGGGGACTTATCGCCGCAATTGTGGCGTGCCCAGCGCTGGGTTGCGACAATCGCACTCTCCATGCCGCCATGAGATCCTGCTGGAGCTCTGTCCGCCGTGCCGCGATTTCTCGCGGCAACGGAGTTACGCCCCGGCGTCCTGCCTCCTCGCGCCACTCCCAGATGTGCGCGAGAAGTTGGGACAGGCTGGATCAGACTTGGATAAAGCGAAGCGCGACCTTCGACGTGCTATTTATAGGCACGCGCCGCGCCGGCCTTTTAAATCTCTAATATCTTCGAAAATATGCGTTTAAATTACATGCTGTAAAAGGCCATATTGATCTATATTACATGCACAATGTATTTAAGGTACTTAATTGGGTAAGGATTTATGCTGTATTGCTTAAAATCGCTTCGTAAATAAGCCATTATTTCTCGTAAAAAGTAAAGGATAAAAAATGGTTATTGTGGGTTATCCCTAAGAGATAGACATATATCATCGTGGACTTTTTTGTAGGCCTTTTTAAGGTGTACAATACTGTAGTACATTATTTTGATCTATCTCGTAGGGTTCAGCTAGCGTTTGCAATGTAAGCGCAAAAAAATGTGTTCATTTACATCACATTAGAAACCTCTAAAGTTATCAGTGTTTCTCTACGATATTATGCATTTATTATAAATATAAACCTTCCTCTTGAATCACTCTATCTATTAAAAAAAATCTCATCAAAGTCCGTTGCGAAGTTTTAAAGATCTAAGCATACATAGGGACAGACGGACAGCGGGAAGCGACTTTGTTTTAAACTATGTAGTGATTATCATTATCATTATCATCCGGGGAATTAAAAGCTACAGGCTCAGCTACGGCGCGGGCTGGTACTTCGTCGAGCAAGGGTCGGGGGAAAGAGTAAGAGAATGATAATTATGGTGCTACAGATAGTGCCCTCCACGAAGACGCGCCCCACTCTTCTTCCTGTTGTAATTGTTTACAGTACAAGTGTGCAACATTGTACAAGTGCACGCTCTAATTACCTACGTAGGTAAAAGGTAGATAGGTGTGTATCGACAAAACTAAAACACTAGCGGAATGTAACACATTTGTACGCGATTAGGAAGAAGAGTGGGGCGCGTCTTTGTGGAGGGCACTATCTTGAACTAGACCACCACCTCTTAAAGCAGTATTATTGTAATCTTACTTCAGTGTGGGAAAGAGATGGAGCTAGACGTCCTGTATAGCTCCATCTCTTCCTCACACTGAGGTAACATTAAAATAATACTGCTTTAAGAGGTGGTGGTTGGCCCACTGTAATTTTAGGATTGTTATGTTGGATCGGCAAAATTGTTTCGCAATGCTAGGTAAGATAAATACCGAGTCGAAATTATCTTGCTTGCTAGACGGATTGGCATAGCAGTAAGTAAGTAGTAGTAGTAAGTTTATTGTTCGCCGGTAATCAAAGGGTAGAGGTTTTAACCGGGCGTGCCATAAGCATGCAACCTTCGCAAGTTTAAACATTGATTAGTTTAAGAAGACAAACATTGATTTTGAAAGTTCGAATCGGAGGAAAAACAAGATAGGTTGACAGTCGGCCCCCCGACCCTGACTGGTGTAGATATATTAATAGAAAATAGGAGTGTCTTGTAGATGTACTTTCAACGAGTGAAATTAATACTAAAATATACTGCTTTGTTGAGTTTGATCTCCAGTAATACAGTTATCTCCCGCACACATTACAATCGACACAACATAAAACACGTAATAGTCTGCTCGGATCTCGTAACGGCCTTGTAGATTATTACAGTACTGCACCGATGTAGTCAATTATCTAGCGTAATTACAAATACCTAGGTACTGATCATCATCATCAACTGCTTAGCCTTGTCCAAATTACTTATGCTGGGGTCAGCTTCCAGTCTAACCGGATGCAGCTGAATACCAGTATTTTACATGGAGCGACTGCCTATCTGACCTCCACAACCTAAACGTGATGGGTATCTTGTTATCCAGTGGTAACACGATACCCATTGGTAAGACAAATGAAAATTGCTTTAACGGAATATCAGTAGTGTGGCCCATAGCCCAATCAGACAATCCCAGAAAGTCATACCTGCATAAACTCAGATTTTTTATTTGCTAGACTAAAATGACATAACATAACAAGGTTACAAAAAAGGTCGATCGCAGCTCTCATTTTGGTCTAGCAAATTATAAATCAGAGTACTTATAGTAGTAGCACTATTGCCACCTTTATGCAGGCCACATAAGTTACGACACTCACATTTAATATCACTTTAAAGAGAGTAAGTTTTCTTTTAAACTTGAAACAAGCACAGCACATTTAGTGCAATGAAAAATATATATTTATATTATCGTTCACCTAATTTATGAAAACAAAAAGCAGTTCGTTGATACAAGCATTTAAAGTTCAATGTTTATTTCCCTCGATAATAATACTGACTGCATATGAAATTTCACAGATAAAAATATAAATGGCAGTATATTTTCAGCCTATACAGGATCGGGGCAACAATATTGTGCCGTTTTACAAAACGGTGAGTTGACGATATGTTAAATAGAAATGTTGATAAAATAAACAGAGTGGGAATTCGTGTTATTGCTATGAGAAACCCGTTCCGCTAGACCGCTACGTGTTTGATTTTAGAACATATTCGCAAATTGTGCTGTTACATTGCAGATGTAAATCATGTATGGATTCTGACCTTTGCCTATTGTATTTGTGTTTATCTGTGGCTTGTTGAATTTTAGCGGAGCCACCATTGGAAACTTCATTGTTGTTTTTTTACTTACTTACCTACTTTAAATTAACTTGTAGATTCTTTAGATTAAAAACGTTTTTTAGAATGTAAGTAGGGATCGTAAAATGTTTGCAACATCATACGAGCAAATGAGTTAGAAAAAAATTCTGAAAAAATGTATCTGGTGAACGAGTTAGAAAAAATTTCTGTACCTAAAGGTAGGTACATAAATCAATCCGGTATCTAAAACAAAAGCAATTTAGTTTCTACGTCACTTTCTCACAAAGTTGCGAGTTACTCGCTCATATCTGACAATTTTCTTTTAATGATGGTAATACATTGAAGGCATCAAGGCCTTTTCTTCGATCACATGTTTCCGTCTCTTTGAAATTGGAGTCGAAAGTTTGAAAAGTACTTCATACGAGAATGGCAGAATATTAAGAAATGGAATGATGTAGACGACCGACTATTGTGTTAGGTTAGGTTCTACCTTTTATGGTTTTATTTTCTTGAGATTTTAATGCACACTATTGGTGGTATACTATTTACGGTGTAGCATGGTGCGAGTGACAGATGACAGAGAGGGTTTTACCTATATAATTTTAGTGAATCGGAATCAGTAATACACGACAAAGTATGATATTTTATTTATTCGCGGTTACGTTCAAGAGTGAAAAAAGGAACGGGTCGTCTAATATCACCCGCACCATGCTACATCGCAAATAGTTAAAATTTCGCCATAAACTTCATCACAAAAAGAAGAAAATCAAAACAATTTCATAGTTCTTAAAACGCACCATACGACTAAACGCCGACAGACACTACGCCGGCAGACTGAACACCGACAAGACTTTACTTCGACGGGACTCTTCGCCGACAGGACACTTCGCCGACAGGGCCTCCTTACTTCTGATTATTCCGAACCTGACCCGAAAATCGGTTGTTGAAGTTCGGCTGCAGACAGAAATAGGAGCCCCGCTACGCGGGGCTCCGTCGACCTACTGTTAGTCTGTCGACGAAGTGTCCTATCGGCGAAAAGTCCCGTCGAAGTAAAGTCTTATCGGTGTTCAGTCTGTCAGCGTAGTGTCTGTCGGTGTTAAGTAGTACACTCCTTAGAAGTAGAACGCGTATTAATATTCTGCTAACTGAACGGAGAGGATATTATTATCATTTTAACTTAATTGCCGCTTCCCTAGTGAAGTATATCTACTGCTTATAAATTGGCAAACAAAATGCAACACAAATATAATGGCAATAACAAACTGCAAAAAATAATGTTCGATTCATTATAATCTTAATTATTCTTAATCCTAATAAATTCCTACCAAAATCAGCAACTGATAATCGCCTAAAAGTGGCACAGACGTAGCCCGCCTGCGTATAAAGGAAAACATTTAATTCCCGATGGAACGTCCCCTGTTAGTTACGTTGCCATATGTTGGGCGTGCCGAAGTGCCCCCATGTTCTATTTTTAAACACCTTTTCACATCGGGTAGTCGGGTATTTGTGAAAAATGTTGCTCTTTTGTTATCGGTTGCCTGAACTTGGTGATCGTAGATTTTGTACGCTCAAAAAGTATAGACCAGGCATTTTTTGAGCTAAAAGATTAGAAGTGAAATATCGTTTTACTATTTTGTTTGATGGGCCTTCCCGAGAAGCCTATTTTCATCTTGCCGAATAACTTTTACGGAAAATACAGAACATAGTTAAAAAAAAGAACAGCAGAGCGGTGTGTAAATCAAAATGTGTTTTTTTAACGTAAAATTCGACTAGGGTGCGAACAACAATTATCGTCCTCCTGGTTTCATGTTTACCGTCATGGGCTCTCGACTAGACTCAACGCCCACTTCCCGCTATTTTGGGCGTAACGCTTCTTACATTTTTTTTTTAATGCTCGAATTATGTTTTTTGAACGAAGTGTTTTCTTTGCATATGAATTTAATACCACTTTTAATGAGTTTTATGTGTTTCAGCATTTACTGAATGATCCACACCCTGAAATACTCTTTTACTAAATTATCCGGTAAATTTGTTAATAGGTTTTAGATGCGTAGATGTCGGTCTGCTTAATTATACTAAGCAATATTAATGGAGAATTATCCATCCATCCAACTATGAAGCTGTCTGATTAGACAGCTTCATATTGCACGATAAATCTGAAATATTGATAGCGATTTATATAAATTGAATGGAAACATACATGATCTAATATACACGGATCTAAATTAACAAAACATTACGTATTTGTTCTCAATTCTATTTAGGAACGCCAATCGGGCAACAACAAACAACTTGTAACAAGATTGTCAACGTACCTTTAATATGTATAACGGGTTGTTTTGTCGCTGATACAACTAACAAGTTATGAAACTACTCGGTAAGTTGCGACAGATTCGCGGGTATCTACTCAGGTATAATTGCCGGCACGAGTCGTGAGCACAAATTCCACCTTAACTTTAACTGCCCTCGTCAGCGTGCTCTTGTATTTTGTTTTCTATCTTTATATAAATATGCTTGATCATATATTGATTTCATTGCTCCCACCCGTGAGCAACCTGCCGTAATAGGAAACAAGAATCGTTAGGTTTAAGATTAGAGTTTGTGCTCACGACTCGTGCCAGCAACTATATCTACTACCGGGTATCATTTTAGTAGTGTTACAATATCATCTATATTAAATAAGAAAAGAAAAAGAAACTTTCTGTTTTGACAAACCCCTAAAACCACGTGTATTGGCTACATATGTACAACCGTGCAATGTTGCCAACATTCGTTTGATGTTTTATTTTATTTTTTATTTTATTGTGTTTGGGTGGCTTACAGCTATCAATACAGAAGTAATAGTGAGGTAATTCACGACAAACCATTTACAAGCCTCCACAATTAGCAATAGAGTATTGTTGTACAAGTTTTGAAATAGATTAATTAACTGTTCATTAAGCATAACACCAACTAAGTATAACATTATATTAATAAATAAATTAAGCACCTACCTGCACAGGCAGTAATGCATACGCAACCACTAATTCGATGCATCAGAAACAATATAGTGTTTAGATAAAACAGTACTAATGGATGCTGAGCTGTCTGCAAACAAATCGATTGAGGGGTGTTCATTCTTAACAATTTGGTTAAATGCTTTGACTGAGCGAAGCATAAAAGAATTGTTACGATAAACTATGCGAGCGTAAGAGGCTCGAAGAAGATTTCTCAAACGAGAATGTCGAGGTGGACCATCCAGAGACAGCTTAGAAAGGAGTTCAGACCATTCAATCCTTGATTATGCAATTATCACTAGGAACCGTACGTCAGATATATTTCTCCGAGTAACAAGTGGAAGTAAGTGGAATCGAGCACATTGTTAATTATAACTCAGATAAGGGATTTTGAATTTGTAACCTAAGTAGTATGTAGTGAATTTCCTTTGTATTCGTTCCAATCTGTCTAATTGCACTGCATAATTCGGATTCTCAATTTGACTACCATAATCAAGATGACTGCGGGCGTAAGCACAATACAGAATTTTAAAGGTTTTAATTTTATTAAACGAACTGGCATTACGGATAATGAATTTCAGGGCTTTGGATGCTGTTTTGCCGATATGGTCGACATGACACTCAAAGGTGAGCTTACTGTCCAGAAGAATACCAAAATCACTGGTGACATGAGTTCGAGATAATAAGAGGCTGATTTGCAATTGAATAGTTAAAAATAGGTTCTTCCGGGTGAAGATGATAACTAAGCATTTCAATTTATGTTAAGATCTAATTTATTTATTCTACAATAGGTTACTAATTTAGATACCTATGTCTGTCTGCAAAACTCTTGCGTCATTTGAACTCTTAACTGATGTATAGATTTTCATGTCATCTGCAAACATTTCGGATCCTAACATATAATTCCTTAATTTGACCCAATTAAAATACAAAGTCAATTTACTAGACTGTGTAAGCTACAGAATCCTGAAAAAATGTGCGTAATTTTGATAAAGATATACCCGTGTTTGAATAGGTACGTTAAAACATTCAAGGAATTTAGTTGAGTGTTATTACGAAAACTGAAGTAAAATGATCTGAAATTTTATTTTCAATAAGCAGCAACAAGCCAAGCGATCATCTGGCGCGTAACCACGGCAGTAATTAACTTACCTGGCGAGTGTCGATCGCAGTCTGCTGCAATTTGTCACCAACGACAATAAAATTGGGGCGCGCATTTTAAAAACGTTGAGGGTGATTGATAGCGATTCCGGAAGTTTGGGTTTCAAATCTAATATTTTTTTCAGAATTTGCATTGTTTTTGGATTTATGATTGATCAATCTGCCTAGCCTTTTTCCCTGTTAGGGTCGGCTTCCAGTCTAACCGGATGCAGCTGAATACCAGTATTTTACATGGAGCCCCTCCTCCTAGCGAATATCTGGATTTAAGATTGATGCAGATTTTAATGACCAAGAAATTAAATACTTTCTAATGGAATTATTTGAAACTGCGGGGTCAGTTTGCGAAACTCTTTTTAATTTTACTTATCCTGCTATCAAATCCAATTCGCTCTACTCAGTACTTGTGTATCTACGTACAATATTCATCTGTTATGTGATACGGTTGATTCCAAGTTATTACAGTAGACCAATCACAACTTTTGACTTGAGATTTACTTAAACTAGAAACTGCATATTTACTGATGCAGGTCCATCTAACAGTTTCGTATATTAATAAAACTAACGCTATTGTTTATGTTTGTCAATTAAATACTCGTACTTATTATGTGTTTACCGGTTAACTTGTCGAACTATTATTTGCAAAGATTGGATTGGATTATTATTTTGGTGCAAAATCTATTAACATTGGAAAATACACGAAGCATTTACTAGATTAACAAATTAATTACGCTGATGAAATTGCTGCGGAATTTTGTATAAATATTGAAACTGAAATTAATTTTGTATGTGGAAACATCAACTTGGAAACTATGTTTTATTAATGTTCTCCTACGCTTTTATCACGTTATTATAAAATTACAAAATGGCGATGAAGACTATTGGCGCCCAACATCGGACGAGAAACTTCTTGATTGTTGAAAAAGTGAACAAAACATAGTATTTGGTCCCACATAAACAGATAACTACAATATTTTTAACTACGGGCTAGCAAAAACTAAGTACTTATAACAGTCAAGTTTAAGATATCACAATCAGCATTCTCTTGCCCTTATCCTAACTTATTTGGGGTCGGTGCAACATGTGTTTTTTGTTCTATACTTTTCTGGTAGTCATCATCTCGATAGCCAACTCCTCACATAGTCCATCAAACTCAAACTCAAAGCATTTATTTCAATTAAACCAATTACAGGCACTTTTGAATTGTTAAAGAGTCAGTCAGTTAGTCAGAAAATTGAAGCTAGTCGCCCATTCCAAAACGTAGATCTCTATGGAGAAGAATGGGCAAGAAACTCCATGGACACTCTTTTAAATCAAAATTATTACAAAATCCTGGGTACATTGTTCTTGTTGCTTCTATATGTGAGAACAATGTAAAAAATAAATAATTAAAAACAATTCAAAATATAAGATTAAAAATAAGCCCTGGCAGTTAAGAGATGACCAGTTTCAACATGACGCGTGGATCAGCACCATCCAGCTCAACCATTTTGTAGGGAACCGAATGATCCAACACACGCGCTACCATCAGCGAGACATTTAAGTGAGTATCTTTCACACAGTCCCTCCATAGTTTCTTTGGTCTTCCCCTACTCTTATAGCCATCCACATAACTTTCCTCAAGACATTTTCCAAATAAGAATAAATAGATTGGCGCCTAGCGTGGGGCCATTTAGTTATTAGACAACAGGCAACACACTTCATTCTGAAGCCCAATTCTCGTAACGAAAAACTTTCAAAATCTAGTCGCAATCTCATCTCAGTGACAATCAAATATCAAAAATGTAGGAAAATTATAGATATTTATAACATATTGAAACTGAGATCCGAGGGGCCACTCTCTTAATTTTAATAACGTTCACAGTCTGATCTCAGGCTCACTAATGTCAAAAATACCTATAATTTCCCTACATTTTTGACATTTGATTGTCGCTGGGATGAGATTGCGACTAGATTTTAAACGTTTTTAGTTACGGGAATTGGGCTTCAGACTGTGAATGTTCTTAAAATTATGAGAATTGCCCGTCTGGTTTGTTCTGAAGCTAAAGGGTTTTCCATTAAGGATGCTCGAACTTTATATTTCAATAAAGCAAGTGGTGTATCAGATATCATTCCCTAAATTGTTTTTTTTTTATTCAATAGATTACATAATTACGGTGAGATTTATGTTAGGTTAGGTTCTGTCTGGAGGATACGGTGCGGCATACACTGGCAGAGTGTGCCGCTTGGGAGCGGCCGCGCCGTGCCCTCGTATCATAACTCGGAGCCGACCTGTCGCTGCCGGCCGTCGCTCGTTCAATGGTCGGGAGCACCGAGTCGTGGGACGCAGTAGTACCTATCGTTCTGTGAAACAGTTATTTCGCAGAAGGAAGCTGCAGACAGAGAAAAGGTGATCACGAGTGCTTACCCGTCCCGCAGCAAGCGCACTGGGCGTCAGTGGAGGACGGATAATGCCCTCTTCTCCCTTAAATGGGTCCAGGGGTGACGGATTCGGGAACATCCATCGTCCCATTCCACATGACCCAAGATGGTGGCGCGTACCTCTCGCGCACCTCTCTAAGACGTAACGGCGGGAGTTCAACACCTCACTCCTACCTCTGGGACTTGGCCGGCATGGTACGAGCCGTCACCAGTCCGGGGCAGCAGAAGACGCATTTGCACCCGCAGCCCCCGACGCAGGTGTACGATGTAACCGGGGTGGTTGTAGTCAGTTAGAGTCTGATAGACCCAAAAAAAAGGTTAGGTTAGGTTACATATCGAAGCCGCGGCGGCTAGTTGGCAGATGTCATATTCCTTACTGAATGTTATCAAGTGCTCTATTAAATAAAATTAAAAATAATTAAAAAATATCTTATACATAAAATCCTTTATTTAAATTTAAAGTTCGAGAGTCCTTCATAGAGAAACCTGCATAAGCAAAGTAGAAATGTGGTTCTCGATCCATTTTTTATTAGTGACAATTTTTAATACTGAGAATAATCGCAATGGCTCATTTCTAAACTGCTGCATTATCTACAGTGAATAGAAAACACGGAAATCAACTTCATAACCAAATTAAAGCAGTAAAATCATAACTGAAGTCAAGTAAAAATAATTAAAATACTTGAAGACAATCTGCAGGTAAAGCTGTGGAATCTCATTTTGAAGTGAGTGAATATGATTGGCGAATATCTGGCGGATAGTTGCCGTGTTTGGAAGTGCCAGGGGTTGGGAGGCGGGGGTGGTTTTAATTGCTTTTTCAATTAACGCCGTCGGAGGGTCTCTTAGGATCCTATTCGTGAAGGCGTAATGGACTGTACAAAGAAGAGATGTTGTAGATTGGACACTTTTTTTGTTGATAAGTTTCACTTCTGGAAAGATAAAAATAGTAGATTATACAACAAGTGAAAAAAAACTGAATTTAATTCGAGGGATACAAGGACCGAGATGAATTTTTTTTCACGAGTTGTGTACTCTAGTTTTTGCCATTGACAGCGAGAAAATAAATAGTAGTATATCTACTATAATTGCTGTTTAGAAGGAAATGATTCCGGAGTCAGTGTCTCATTTTCGTCACTGAAAGAATTTTATTATAATTATGTTAATAGATTTTCCAATGGCATAAATCAACCAAGATAAAAGATAGAAAAAACCTAACTAAAATTGGCGGGATATAATTTTTAAATTTAATTGTATTGCCATATGGAATAGCTCCATTTAGCCTATGTAATTTTTGACGTTCAAAAAGTGCTGATTC
This sequence comes from Fissipunctia ypsillon, assembly GCA_947568875.1. Taxonomy (NCBI): domain Eukaryota; kingdom Metazoa; phylum Arthropoda; class Insecta; order Lepidoptera; family Noctuidae; genus Fissipunctia; species Fissipunctia ypsillon. The sequence goes on along the minus strand of OX387643.1, from coordinate 21,419,456 downwards.
TCAGCCTAGTTTGAATAAATGACTTTTGATTTTGATTTCATTTACCCAGTGATTAAACAGAGTTTTTTCACTATTATCGATGAATCAAATGCCCTTTTTAGAGTGGCAATGGTAAAAAGGCTTGATTTGGTTTGGAAATCTTGACAGTCGTCTTTTTAACTCGCTTTTATTAGCTTCACTTGTAATTAACTAACTAACAAACAATGTAAAAAATCTTGGAATAAATTTTAACCTACTTATAATTATTGTCGTATCGAAATGAAAGTATGTATGTAGGTCGGATAATCTATACTAATATTATAAAGCTGAAGAGTTTGTTTGTTTGGTTGAACGTACTAATCTTGGGAATATTTAAATATTTAAGTGTTGGATAGCCCATTTATCGAGGAAGGCTATAGGCTATATAACATCACGCTACGACCAATAGAAGCTGAGCATCAATGAAAAATGTTGCAAAAACGGGAAAAATTTATTCCTTTTGAGAACTTCCGTCGCGTGCACTGCGTAAATGGTTAAAGTTACGCAAAAATCATGTATCACGGAATTGTTCCTCTTAATAAGTTCTAAAAAAAAGGCCACAATAGAATATGTCTATCTTTTAAGGTTACTACACTATAACTTTTTTAATGGTAATCAAATTTGTTATAAAATAATGCATTATTTGCGAAGGTGTTTTCATAAACATGGTATTAATCCTTATCCAAATAAATAGTTTTATTATCAAGCTTGATTATGTACATGTTAATTCCTTTTTAAATTATTCAAATTGGACCTTTCGTTTAGAAATCACGACGGGTATAAAAATGCTTAAAGTAAGAAAAATGCGCTTAGTCTATTAGTTACCAACACATTTTATTTTTATTGACTGTATCTCTGTCACTACCAGTTGGTTTAAAAGAAATCTTTTTGCATTTAATAGCCCACTTCTTGAGGAAGGCTATAAGTTATGTAACATTACGCTAGGACAAGAAGCCGAGAAAAAGAAAAAAAGTAAGAACGAGAGCTAAGCGAAAACGAAGTAACAGCGCGGGCAGGCGATGCGATGCGACGGGGTGGGTCGGGGGAACAAGAAATTTCACGCGAACGAAGTCGCGGGCGGAAACTCAAACTCAAAGCATTTATTTCAATTAAACCAATTACAGGCACTTTTGAATTGTTAAAGAGTCAGTCAGTTAGTCAGAAAATTGAAGCTAGTCGCCCATTCCAAAACGTAGATCTCTATGGAGAAGAATGGGCAAGAAACTCCATGGACACTCTTTTAAATCAAAATTGTTACAAAATCCTGGGTAGGTACATTGTTATTGTTCTTGTTGCTTCTATATGTGAGAACAATGTAAAAAATAGATAATTAAAACAATTTAAAATATAAGATTAAAAATAAGCCTTGGCAGCTAAGAGATGACCAGTCTCCACTTACGGCGCCCGTTCACGAACATGACGCGTGGATCAGCACCATCCAGCTCAACCATTTTGTGGGGAACCGAATGATCCAACACACGCGCCACCATCATCGAGACATTTAAGTGAGCATGACATACTCTCAACTGCCACACTCTTTCAAGTCAACATACCTACATCATAACATAAAACCGCTCCATGGTACTCACATTTACAAAATTGAAAAGATGCTTCTAATTTATACAAAACTATAGTTTGCAATGATTGTATTAAAAGATTAGTAAACACTAAATCTATAGTCTATATATAGTCAATAAGTCTATAGTAATAACATAATGTCAGAAAAAAAGGGGACGCATTTCTTCCAAACAAAAAAAAAAAAATTAACAAAGCCCAAGTGGCTGTGGAGCAGGACCAGCATTTAGCCAAGCATTTTTATCTATGATATAATCATTCAACCTATAATATGCTTGTCTACATAGTGTGCGTTTAATGCATGTTTTAAATTGCTTCTCATTTAGTTGAAGAATATCGAGAGGTAATTTATTATAACATTTTACGAAGCTAGTAATACTATAATTTAATATCTTGGAGCTGATCTGATGATGGAGCCAAGAGGTGGATAGTGGCACTCTTCAGTAGCTTTTAGTAATACACCTCGAGTTTGGGCTCATATGATTCGTTTTGACGAGTCCAATAGACTGGGCTTGATAACGAGGGTCTGATGATAGAGCTAGGAGGTAGATAGTGGAATTCTTCAGTGGCTACTAGTAAAGCCCTCGAGTTTGGGCTCATATGAATCCAATATATCACTTAAGAGTCGAAGGTCTGATGATGGATTCAAGCTGGATATAGTTGACTTTTGACTAATTAACTAAATAAAGAATGTACTAGACTAAAAAGTAAAAAATAAAATTATGTAGTTAAATAAAATAAAAAAAACACGCTTTTATCACGCAATAAAAATTATAAATTTTGATGTTTACACCTTTTATAACAATGCACGGTGGCTCGATTTAGGAGTCCGGGAGTGTATCTTTCTGTACAAAGTCACATTACTTTTCTTCATTTTTGACATCGCGGTGTAGAAACCTTTGTACAATCTGTCATTTTGTTACTTCCGTTTCTACGGTGGTCATGCTACGCGTGTTAGTTTATGCTATAACGGCCGAACCCAATTACCGATCTGTCACCAATTTTGGCATACTAAAGATAGAAAAACCTATCTATCTAAGGTTTTAATGTCCCAATAATCTGCCTGTAAGATTATGGAATCTTACCGGCCTGACATAAGAACAGATAGAATTATACTGTCTAGCATCAATAATAACCTCTGTCTTTCTGTCTCCCTATTTCACTGAAAATAGGTTATTGGGTTGGGCCGTTAGTGAAATATTCACTTTTCAATGCCTTCTCGGTCGTCATTGCAAATGCTGCTACAATCGTAAATCCAATTGGGAATAGAATCCTAACTGTATTCAAAACATAATCTTTTCTACCTACTCGACCGTCTGTTAACCAACTACTCAGCACAAAGTCCTGCACCGCCGACACTCAGACGTCTATAATTCCATTTGCGACTGAGTCGCGACTAGTGACTACTACTTGTTCTTACTCACTGTCAACATTGTACGGATTGAGAGCATCTTTTCCATTTTGTATTTGAGAGATAGGTATTGTTTTGATTTTAGTAGTAGGCCATCATCTGCCTTGACAGATGATGCTAACCTGAAAAGGCTAGCCGTTTCCCAGCTGAATACCAGTATTTTACATGGAGCGACTCCGTTTCTGACCTCCACAACCCAGTTACTGCGTAATAGGTACGATACCCCTTGGTAAGACTGGTTGTCAGACTTTCGGGCTTCTGACGACCCTGTCAAAGATCTAGGAATGACAGCCGAGACCAACGGTTTAACGTGCTTCCCGAGGCACGGAGTGGTCTTGGTATGTAAAGATGGTTACCCATCCATGGACTAACCGCCGCAAGCGTAGCTTAACCTGATCGATCGACCCGTGCGGCGGTTATTACTTAACCACAAACCCCTCGTCAAGATTTTAGTAGTAGGTATTGATTTTAGTAGTGGATATTTTTCGGGCCAATTCTGGAACTAGACGTTCAAATTCACAGTTTTTGACATTTTTGACAAACGCCTCGCTGGATGTTGGACGATGATGCAAGGCTATATAAATAGAACGCCACTTGTTGCCATCCATACTCCTTTTGCTTCGTCTCCATAGACTTTATACAGTAACTTGTTATTATCACCACGCTTGCCAAAATTATTGCAGATTAGATTCAGTTTGTTGTTACTGGACACTGGTAAAGAGTTCAACTAGTGAAATACCAATCAGCACTGCTGTGTTTCCGCTTGGATGGTCTGTTAGGTCTGAAATCATTAAATTTTTTCAACTACACTGATAATGACACTTGGATGCATTCCACGTGAATGGTATGGTAGTTCCGTAGTATATCCATCAAATATTCATTATAAAAATACGCATCACCGCTTTTTTACCAGGCCACCTGTTTTCCTAGGATTGTATTGATCTCATACTTGTTTCCTCTCCCACTGTAATCCTCGCACATGATCCTGGCAAGTTACAAGCATTCGAATGCCATAATTTCTAACACAATCCCCGACTATTAGAGGTTCAGAATATAGTTTGCGACTTTCACCAAGCAACTAAGTTTCATCTAATACGCAAGCAACTTTAATAGCACTTACCGTTCAAACACTGTAGAGCACGGAATTTTGAAGTAGAATTAGCAATCACTTTGTAGTGGAATTGTTAGTTAAAGTGAAATTAAAGCTAACCTATAGATTATGATAGTAGCCTTTACGAAGACTAAGCTCAGATGGCTCAAAAGCTCTCTCTTTGAGAGTACTTCCTTGTCTTGTACTAGCACTTGTGTATACTTGGGTATACTTGGGTATTATCAGTGTTTCAAGATTCAAAACGAAAATTCTTCAGAACAGTATCCATATCTCCAGATATATCTCATCTTAGTAATGTTTTAGCTAAGTCCCTGCAAATCAAAGAAATTCTGCAAAAAATGACCTAAAAATAAGCAGCCATGGGGACTGCCGACAGAAGTGAAAACTTAAAACTTTGGATTTCAAAGACGTGATTTTAAATTATTAGCGTGCTAAATAGAGTAATTTGGTTACAGTGCCCTCTAGCGTTGAGTGGTGGAACTCGTTGGAGCATGTCGCATGTGCGAGCCCGTAAGAGCCCCCCTACCAAAAAGCGCTCAACGCGCCTAAAGAATTTTTAACTTCAAAAAAGGTGTCATGATATTCGTTTTAATGATCTGTTTTCTCAGTGTTTTATTGTACTTTGTAAAAGTGAATTTCCGCAAGTCTTGTTATAATATTTAACATTGTTCTGATAAACGTGATACCGACTGTGAAGGGGTGTGTTCACTTGCACTAACTAATGAGCAAACGGATTACCCATTCGTCGGAGTACGGGGAGATACCAGACTATTATTTGTGTGTTCTCATTACGGGGCTGCGGCACGTTTCATGTCCATGTTTTGTTATTAGTAGTGATTAGTAAAGGAGGAAGCATTTTATTGTTACGATGGCGAGCTTAATTTTATTACTTATGACCGTGGTTACTGAAATGATGGATACAGACGTTGGAAGAGAGAGAGATGTAAGAACTGGGCCGATTCCAAATAATAATTGATATCGCCAAGACAAGCAAGCCGTTTTGATAAGTAAGTAATGGAAATTACATAAAAACCAGTATAAAAACCAATCAATAAAACAACAGAACTTTTAAGAGTGAATGCTTTATTACTGTGCAAAGCCAATTAAAGAAGATTTAATTTTGAGAAAGAGACTACCAATTCGTCTAATTATGACGCAGGCTTAGCCGTAATATTTGCCGCCAAGACCAGCGCCCCAACCACCCCAACCGCCAAGGCCGCCTCCAAGTCCGTAGCCGCCGAGTCCGTGGCCACCGAGTCCGTGGCCACCGAGTCCGTAGCCGCCGAGTCCGTAGCCGCCGAGTCCGTAGCCGCCGAGTCCGTAGCCGCCGAGTCCGTAGCCGCCAATGGGAGTGGCTACGCTGACGGTGCGGAGGACAGGAGCAGAAATCACGGGAGCGATCGCAGTCTTAATGATGGGGATTGGAGCTGCCTTGACGATGTTTGCTGTGGATATCGCCGCAGGAGCCAGGATAGCGCCGCCGTATCCACCGTGGCCGTATCCCAGGCCTGAAAAGTATAAGGATTGATACTTTTTTGTGTTTCTTTGGTTGCCAACTTCACCCGATTTGAAGCATAGAAGTAAGATTTTCGATGCAGACAGACTTTATTTTCCAGAAACAATACTCGTATTGGAATGGTAATAAACGATATGTTGAGTGACCTCAAGATGTAAATTGAGGCCTGCTTTATTCAAGATGTTAAAGAAACACATTTTGCAGGTACGGTTATGTACAAAAATGAAAGAGGTAAGTTTTCTAACCGATTCCGCCGCCATATAAGCCGCCGTATCCGCCGATGGCGCTGCCGTGAGCGACGGCCAGAAGGCAAGCCAGCTATAAATTAAGACACCATTAGTTACAATCAAATGTTCGTGAAGCTCGTGGCTAAATAATAACAGCCGCACGGGTCGATCGAAGGTTAAACTACGCTTGCCGAGGGCGGTCCGTGAATGGGTGACCATCTTTACCTATCGAGACCCCACCGTGCCTCGGAAAACACGTTAGGCTATTGGTCCCGGCTTTCATTCGTAGATCTTTGACAGTCGTTCCGGGTAGTCAGAAGCCCAAAAGACTGGCAACTAGTCTTACCAAGGGGTATCGTGTTACCCAGTAAATGGGCTGTGGGGCTCAGATAGGCAGTCGCTCTATGTAAAATACTGGTACTCAGCTGCATACAGTTAGACTGGAAGCCAGCCCCAACATAGTTAGGAAAAGGCTAGGCAGGTTGGTTTAGTTACAATCAAATGCGACTACATTTTATCATAACAATAATTTTGCCAATGATAAACGACGGCCGAGCTCACAATCTTTTACTCAAGCTCGTATAACGTTACTATTAACTGAATGTAAGTCATTTTTTACTCGAATCATCGAGCCCGAATCAAACTGGACTTGTATCGTATTTCGGGTTGACTCGACTAGTTTTTGACTTGACCTGAGAGGTCCGTATTAACGAGCTCCTCAATTTGGACTGCAACATCATCACATGATGAGGCTTTAGTCAAGTCCCAAAATTAGTTGGTCATCCCCGAAATATGCAAAATAAACATCCACAAATTATGAGTCACTCATTTAAGATATACAAATTAACTTACAGCTATGTAGGTGTTCATCGTGGTTGGTTACCTCAGACGAAGTGTAACTGTTTATGCAGTAGGGCAGCGTTTTATACTGGTGACTGGGTATCCGTTGGCTACTGAAATACAGCCGGATGCCGCTTGTCTTGGCACGCACTCGTTGCGTTTCGTCAGGCATTAGCATCGGGCATCCTTGCTTGATTGGGGACGATGAATTCATTATCATTTATCCTTATTGAAAGGGTTTTCGATTGTTCGTGTGGTTGGCGGATGGTTTGTGTTGCCAGCAATGGTAGTTTTGAAAGGCATTGGTTGAATATGCTAATTGCTAAGTAAATAGACAAGTATGCATTTTTACAAGTGTCCTATTTCTTAGTTTAAACCCTCTGACGAAAAAGATGAAGAGATACATTGGGGTTAATTATGTTGACTTAAAACGCTTAGCCGTTGTAGGTCTCTATGAACTCCTTTGAGAAATATCTACCTATTATTTTCTGCCTGAAGTTTATGTTACTAGGACCAGTTTTGCAGTGGCCAGATAGACGATATACAAGGTATAATTTTAAACAGTATTAATCTCTTAAGGGGTCATTGTACTCATCACTATGAACAACTTTTACTACGGAACCAAACCTGAAATCGCGAAAAAGTCAGGTTTTCCCTACATTTATGTTCGTATAACTCGTCAAAATGTAGGGAGCACCTGATTTTTTTTTTGCGATTTCGGGTTTGATCCCATAGTAAAAGTTGTTCTTAATGATGAGTACAATGACCCATTAAGAGGTTAACAGTGATTAAAATTACACCTTGTAGGTATAATAAATAACAATGTATGAAATTATTTGCCCTAAATGTAAATTAGCCGAAACTAATCGAAAGTTGGTGAACACGCTACTGATAAACTTTAGCTAGTTTCCTTAGATAAATCAAACAGATCAACAATTGAGGTACCAGGACGGCATGTATCGTAGGCGGAATTATTTACACAAACCACCTGCACTGAACTAACATCCGGACTCTACAAACAGGTACCTGGGGCAATACTAATATTTGTTCTGGTGCGGAAATCGAAGCACTTGGCACAAAGGGCGACCGATTCATCTCTGTGACATTTAGATCGTTACTGAAAGGTGTAGTTCAAGAGCAACTCGTGTAAGAGTTTTTCTTGGATAGTTTCTTGCCACCATGATATATAATTTAACCAAGCAACGTTGCTAGTTATGGTTTGAACTGTAAAAGGTGACGATGAAATTACAGGCATATATTAAGTACATACAATAACACTTTTCAAACGGGTGTTGGCGCAATGCAATAAGATGTACAACTCATCCTCCGTACAGATTCACAACCAAGTTTTACAGTTGTAAGTTTGTAGACAAAAGATTTCGCTTAAAATCATGTGTGGTGAGTTACTGAACAGGGATTGTAATAAAACTCAACTGCATTTCAACACCGAGTAAAACCATCGGAAAACCATGCGGGGCCTTAGCGGATCAATTTGTAGCTTATCGTTTATCGTACCTATATTTTGTTTTCTAGCCCGTGTTTTCCCACTGCTGGGCAAAAACCACCCTTAAGTCCTTCTATGTCTCCTATTCTACTCTTTCGCGCTCCAAAGTCATCTCGCTATCTCTTTCTGTACTGATTTCACGGCGCCCATCCATCTTCGTATCTTGTTGTTATTTTAGAATCTAAGAACATTACGGTGAAATATCAAAGTGTACTCTAAATAGGTGTTAAGTGCCATTAGCATTACGGAACTGCATGCAGCTGTAATATCCTAAGTTTATGTAATTCCCTCTCTGTGTAAGTAACAGTTTTCTGGCCAGTTGCCAGGGTGGGTTATCCAGATACTGTTCAGATGCCTGTTAACGAGTTTCTACGTCTGATACCTGTAACTTAATGGTTACAAGTCTATTTCTAGACTCTAGAAATGCATGGTTTTATGCAACAATTGTTGACCTTGGCTTGAATTCTGTCTCACTGGATTGAAGCCCCAATTATTTTTTACCGTTTTATGCCCAGTTTCCGAGTCCTCAGACAAACTCTCTATAGTGGTACATTTGGCAAAGTTATATATGAGAATTCCTGCGTTCAGAAACAAGATATCGAATCGTTATCGAATACATAAATTCCATTTTAAAACCTCTTAAACTGGTCGCTAATAATTTATAACACGACACGACACGTCTTTTGAGTCAGCAAAAGCTAGATTAAATTAGAAAATAACGTGCTGAAAATATACAGGGTGTAAGGGACAGCCCTCCGCAGACTGATGGGGTGAATTCAGTACCTATATCGTACTACGATGACCGGTATATGAAATGATTTCAGGAATATTATGGGAATCCAATAAACCTGATTTGTTTTATTACCTCACACGTAATATATCGTTACCGTGGCAAAACGCGCGTAGTGAACGGCAGCACAGCGAGCCTTCGGCTGCCAAGTGTTTCAACATCCATTGCAGTTTTTTTTTATTTTAGCTGTTTTATTTACATAAATGGAGTTCTGCGTACAGAGAATGTAATTTTACATTTAAATAAAGGAATTGTAACTGAAAAAACGATACAAAAATGAAAATGTTCCTGAGAAATTTTCCGGAGCACCCTGTTAGTTTGCGGAGGGCTGTCCCTTAAACCCTGTATTATTAAGTGAAGTGAGCACGATTCTTAGCAGAACTGACTGCCTAGCGCGGCGGTCGAATAGAAAGTATGGGTGTTTTTCAATTTGTATATGAATGCCCTGATTGAGGCGCTTAGCAGTCACCATGTCGGTTGTCATATTGACAGTGAATTTAAGTTACGGTCAGTGCTGCTGAGCGCGTCAGTCGGCGGTATTAGGACACTATTGGGCACGTCTTAACGTTACGCAACTGAACTTGGGTTATTGTATAACGTTCAGAATAGTCAGTACATTGTTTTTCAGACGGGGATCAAATACTGTTGTTGATGGGGTGTTCCTCTTGAGCGGGAGGAACAATTCAAAATACCTAGGTTACTTGGTCAACACTGACCTTACAAACTAAGCTGACATTAAAAGAGATTGGAGGGCTTTTTCCGTGCGTGTGAATTTGATAGTGCGCAGGTTTGCACGTTGTACTGCAGACGTAGAGGTGACGCTCTTTAGAGCATTCTGTACCACCTTCTACATGTGCAGCTGTGGGAGAAATATTCGCAGGCGTTCGTATGGAGCCAGCCCTCCGTGTCCAATTCAATAACGCGTTCAAGAAACTGATGGGGTTGCCATGGCGTTGCAGTGCGTCAGGGATGTTTGCGGCGGCGCGTGTAGATTGTTTTTACACAATAATGCGCAAGCGCGCAGCATCGATGGTGGCTCGAGTCATGGCCAGCCCTAACAGAGTTCTGAAAACGATTGCTGACAGAGTGTACTGTCCACTGCTATCAGTTACGTGTGCCGTCGTATCGTGTTGTTTTCTAACGGTTTTAAGGACAATGTTACTAAACCTACATAAGTCTTCGCTCGAATTAAAGATTTTGAATTTATCTAACGATAACCATTCAGCACCCCAATTGCGTAACACATTTGCAATCATAATCCGAAATTCATAATCCATTACTTCAAATGTTACAAAATTCGTCTGCTCGACAACGTAACTAACGCAATGAATATTGTTGAATTGTCAAAATGAAAGACATTGCCATTGTGTGTTACGGAATTAGGCTGCAGGTTTGAAATTAGATTTATTACCGGTAAATTATGGCAATAGGCTTTACGAAGTAATTAGGTATAATCCGTCATTCTCAAACTATTAATCTCCACAATTATTACGAAGAAACAGCACGAACTATTTAAATAAATCGTGGAAATCTATTCAGAGGTTGAACAAACATTGCGTGCGCAGCTAACGTTAAAATACTTTGCATATCACACACTGATTCCATTTAACATTATGATTTCCTTTGGCTATTGAAACTGAGCTATAAGTATTGCTAATAAGTATTAACGCGTTCCTCACATATTTGTTTAAAACACAATTAAAACATTATCGTGTTTGCTTGAAGGCTGCGAGCCAATAAATCATGCAATTTTGTGTTCACACCTTTTGCATATTTTTGTACTCAGTTAACTTCAAATCACTGTCATCATGAATCAAGGGTGTAAATTGCGGGAAATTTGTTAAAAATTGCTTGTTTATGTTATGATTTGACGTTGAAAAGTGTTATTTGTAATCAACTTACTAAATAAGTATGTAAGTTATTTGATCTGCGTAAGTAATGTAACAAAAAATACTCCCAGTTTCGAATTGAGAATTGTCAATCTCTACTTAAAGGTACATCCACACCGGAGTTACTTTTTGTGGAGGATTAACAAGTGTTAGTGGGCCAACTGATAACAAAAAGTTATTTAATAAATTTACTAAAAGTTATAGAAAGTTACTTAATGTCATCATGTTGCAAAATCTGTTGCTCTACAAAAAGTAACTTCGATGTGGATGCACCTTTAGCATTTCTTAAGGTGGAAGCCCGCGAAATTTTTTTTGCTAAAAACGTGCTAAAGTGAATTTCGCGGGCTACATTTAAAAAAAGTAATTAAGGACCTTTGAGTTTGAAACGTTCTCAACTTCAAATTCTCATTTTATAAACCGGCACCCTAATTGCGTAACACACTATCAATCGGAATCTGAATCATTTTGAAGCGAATTGCTAATCCATTGCTTCATAAGTACGAAAAATTTGTCTGCTCAACACGTAAATAACGCAATGAATGTTGTTGAACTGTCAAAATGAAACCGATTCCGATTAATAATGTGTTACGCAATTGCCCCGCGAGTAGAATGTGTCTCATTATAATCGCTTACATAAAGAAACAGGTTTCCGGTACAGACAAACCCGTTCGGATCGGTACCGATCGGTACAGGGTTATTATGGTAGTCGGCACCGACAAGTTTAAACCTGTTTCTTTATAAGTGAGCACATAAGATAACATGGGAATATTATACCTCCACCGATCAATACCGACCCGCACAGACTCGCCTGTACCGGAAACCTGTTTCTTTATATAAGCACCCTATGTCAAGACTTAACAGGTTATCATTTGATTACAGTCCGCCCGTCGAGAGAATGCGTTCCTGACAGTGTCAGTTGGACAATTTCTAGGTGTAATAAGGATCAAATTCGTAAAACACATATTCGTTAGTATGAAACTGACAGGTGTCAAGAACGAATTCTCTGTATTATTATTGCAGTATTGATTTCAGATCCCCGTGGACAATTGGCAATAAATGGCCTTATGTAGTCTTGTCGACATGGGCTACATATATGAGAATAGCCAATGCCGTGGAGAACAGATTAGCAATAAGAAATATTAGTATCTCGGAATTACTGCACAGGATGCGTCCGTGGGTGCCTCAATAAACTAAGGCCTCCAGCCTGGGCATAGAACTTATAAACTAAGCGACTACACGCTAATGGCAGCCCCCGTGGGGTACGGACCTCGGCTTAGGGCGTCACTGGGGAAGGGCAGCAAGGGAAAGGCTGAATCGGATTAAGGGCACTTGTCTAAAGATACAGCTAAGTTATGTTACAGATTTTGCATGACAGGGGGCAATGCACACGTAACGGTAATTTCTTGCAAACAAAGCCAAGTTCGTTGTTACTTTTACGGTCGAACCCAATAACCTATCTATCACCACTTTTGACATACTAGAGATAGAAAAACTTATATATCTATTGTTTTAACGTCCGAATAATCTATAAGAGATTATGGAATCTTACCGGCCATAAGGACAGATAGAATTATACTGTCTACCATCAATAGCGATCTGTCTTTTACTGACAATAGGTTATTGAGTTCCGCCGCTAAGCAATATACCAACCGACATTTTGTTTGACATAACAGTGTTGAATTTTCCAGTATTTTTAACATACCTACCCGACCAATTTGCTGCAATCTGTACCAAGGAATTTGTACTCGCAAAAAACTGTGTAATTGACACTTGAAATATCTACCGCTTTTAAAGACACAGTGTAAAAAATATGTGCAGTTGGAAAACGTGAACATTGACCGGCGAAGCATGAAAGTTATTCTAAGTACACGAAATATTTAGTGTGCCACTAACTATAATTAGACAATTATAGAACAATTAATTTTCGTATTGGCGTTTAAATTAATTAATTTACATACGGATTCTTTGTTTAACAACCTCGGTTTTATATCCTACTTATTACTGAATTGATTATGTGTGTGGTTTCGAAGAATGAACTACACAACCTCCACCTGTCTTTGTGAATAAAACCAAAAAACGCTATTAATTAGAATAAAATGATCATAAACTATCACAATAAATTCCACAGCTCCCGTGACAAATTGCAACTATCAAACAATAATATTTAAACTCTCCACGCACTGCTAACCAGATTAACATTGCCATTTAAATATCCGGATATATTCGGTTATAACCAGTGATAACCGTACGTAACTGGATTCCGCTTGAATTTAAAACTGCATTCGTTTTGTTTATGCAAACGGTTCGGAAATGTTTTGCTGCATTGCGTATCGTTCTACAGTATTTTCGCTATTATAAATTCATGTTGTTCCTAGGGACTTTTCTGTTGTGACATCCACTGCTGGACATAGGCCTCTCCAATTGCACGCCATTCAGCTCGATTCACGGAAACTCTCATCTAGCTGCTACCAGCCACCCTGCGGAGATCGACGCTCCACCTAGCCTGAGGGTGCCCTACCTTACGTTTGCTGATTCGCAGTCTCCACTCTAGAACACGTCTATCCCAAAAGTCATCGGTTCTACGGCTAATATGGCCGGCCCATTGCCACTTAAACTTGCTTATTCTGTGAGCTTTGTCGACAACTTTGCTTCCCTGCCGGATCACCTCGTTCCAGATTCGATCCCTCAGAGAGACTCAAAGCATAGCCCGTTCCATAGCTCGCTGAGCGACCGTGCATTTATGCACCAGCCGTAGGTACCGTGAATATCCACGTTTCGGCTCCGTAAGTCATAACAGACAGGTCGCACTAATTGAAGACCTTAGTGATTGGCTCTGTGGAATATGCGAAGAGAAGACAATGTTGTAAGCAATGCAGTCAAAAATGTATTTACGTTTTCATCATTTCAGTATGGTGGAATTTTGCTCTTTGTTTGCTATTTTTATCGATAAATATCTATGCACATCTCTCTTTGCAGAAAGTTAAAATCTAGAAACAGAATTAACCGAAAACACTGAAAACAACCACTTTGATTCACTAAATGAACTCCATCAACTTGCCCGGATAATCCTACAAACGAATGAATTCTAGTTATAACCGGTTGTGACCGGAGTCAGCTAGATCCGCTTCTTTGTAAAACATTCACTTTTTGCGCAGTCGCTCCTTCTTCCTTTGTTTTCGCAAATGATTCCTGGCTGCTACTGCTTTTGTTTTGTTTTCCTCACACATTTTCCTTTCTTGTTTTATAATATCTCTTTAGGTACAGTTGGGCTAAAAATTTGAACGATTCTAGGAAATTCGAAATACAAACTTTAGGAGTCAGTTGGCTATGTTGAAAATCTGAATTGACTAGCTGGTCTGTAAATATTAGATAGGTATTCTTTATGTCATTTTTGTATCAAACAGACTTAATTCGACATGTTTTTATAATAAAAATACATATTTGAAAAGAAAATCTTTCTATAATTCAAAAGAATTATAAATTTCAAATATTTTTTTAATAAGCTGGTTTATTATGGTGTCCCATTTTAATTATTTCCTCTCCGCTCCAATTAAAATAGGGTGTTTCAGGAAGAGGATATTATATAAAGCCTACATTATTTTTCGTTTCCAAAATAAATTGAGATGGTTCCGGAAAGTTTTAATTACAGTAGAGCCTGTAATCAGAAGACCCCTTTTCTCGGTTCATGATATCGATTTTGGGTGTGTCTTATTTTTCTACAACATTTACAATTTTGAGATAAAAATGTTACCCTTTTTAGGTTGTTACTATGTGCCATGATTGGATTAACATTGTACCTAAATCAGGTGATGATTACAAAATCCATTTGGTTAGTTACAGTTCTTATTACTAATTTACTTTATAAAAATAAAACAATTTCAGACCACGATATTGCTCGAAGTTAAAGCATGCTTTAAGAGACGTATTTAATCTTTATGATAAGTATCACCCCCTTTTTTAGGGTTCCTTAGTCAACTAGGAACCCTTATAGTTTCGCCATATCCGTCCGTCCGTCCGTCCGTCCGTCCATCCGCAGCCTAGCTCAGAGACTCTTAGTACTAGAAAGCTATAATTTGGCATAAATATACATGCATTCATTGTTCGTGGTCCGACACGCACTTGGCCGGTTTTTTTAGTTTTTTCACAATCAAAATCAAAATATTTAATTTCACATAAACCTACATGCGCACTTATGAAACGTCAGAAGCTAGGTGCACGGTTCCAATTGTTCGTTTCCTATGGAGAAGAACCGGCAAGAAACTCCACGGTTACTCGTTTAAAAATAATTGGCTTTTACAATGTTTTCGATGGCAGGACAATGTAGGCCTGTCAACAAGTACCAGGTACTTAACAAAATAAAAAAATGGTCTACAAATCATTAGTCTATTACGCCTACAACGTCCTCTCATTCACAAAATATTCTGTATAAAAGATAAAGAAAATAATAAGAATAAAAACCTATTTAAACGAAATGACATGATTGCCATTGCAACTGTAACAAATCTGGATTAATATCCTGTCCACAAAAGCCACAAACAAATAATTGAAATTAGAATTGTAGATGTGGCGGCATATCTACATCGCCACAATGGAACGCGTCACACTGACGTCACGCAAAATCCTGCATCACGCAATTTGAGTTTACCGCGCGACTAGCATATACAGGGTGTCCGGTAAAGAATGGATAACCTTGAAATCGCATATAACAGACCTTATGGCTGTTCTAAAAAAAATACAAAAAAAAATATATCCCAAGTAATAACTAAGATTTTTTTGAAAAAGAATACTAACTTTTTTTACATTTTTCATCACCACAACCACAAATGAATGAATTCCATCGGTTATCTGTTGTTATAATATTGTACGTTGACTATGCCGCCGACAGAGAGGCAATAAATAATGTGACTAGAAATTACACAGAATTTTTTTCTAAAAAAATTATATCTTAGGTACTTACTTACTTGGGATATACATTTTTTTTGTATTTTTTTTAGAACGGCCATAGGGTCTATTATATGCTATCGCAAGGTTATCCATTAATTACCGGACACCCTGTATACAACATCCCGACATCAACCGTCGGGCAGTAGCCCACCAGAACACACAACACCCGTCTAGTCGGAGGATCCTCCCTTTTCATAGAGGATGAGTGAACTTTACACCCTGTTCTTCATACCACTATAATAGGCAAATAAATAATGAAAAGATTATGAATAGATAACTTTAACTAATTCTATTCTCAATCCCATTTAAGACAGTGAGAAAAAAAACAGACCCCTCTCCTACAATTTCATTATTCTATCCATTGTAAACACGGCTACTAATTCAGTTACCCAAAATGAACGTCCCACAACTTCCATAAAAAGCTAGAGTGCGGCGAGTAGGTACATTCCATAATGTCATGATGAGATCGTTAACCCCGGCGGTGGATGATAGCCATTAGTTTATCTCCAGTACCGGACACATGATACAATTAGGAGTCTCTTATCTGCTGCTTAGGGGATAATTGGGCGTAGGTACAAAGTTTTGAGTTAGTATTTATTGTTTTCGTTGTTAGGTTCAATGTTAAAAGTTGAACAAAATATGTGTTGAAGTGAACTAAGGTTTTAAGTTAAGAAAGAATATGTGGCAATTAAAGAAACTTTGATGAGTGATTTATGTCTGTCTGTGTTGGGTTATGTACAACATAATCTT
This sequence comes from Fissipunctia ypsillon, assembly GCA_947568875.1. Classification (NCBI taxonomy): domain Eukaryota; kingdom Metazoa; phylum Arthropoda; class Insecta; order Lepidoptera; family Noctuidae; genus Fissipunctia; species Fissipunctia ypsillon. Next base: position 21,402,881 of record OX387643.1, on the reverse strand, counting down.
CGTGAATATAATATTTAGGAATCAAATGTTTCTACGACTTTTCTTCGATCTATTTTTCTCCAGACATAGGTAACATATAACATAACGCCTGTTTCCCTGAAGGAGTAGGCAGAGGCTAGCCTATTGCCATCAACCGGCTACAAATCCGAGCTGCTGCTGAAAAATTTCTTTACTGTTATCCAAATGCCTAAAATACAAAATACAGGGCTGACCCTTTAATAGAGGATGAAAGGATACGTATTCGACAGACGGCAGCGTGAGTAAACTCATTGATTCTTAATTCCAACAAATCAATTAGCCGATCCCTGTTTTCTATCAACAAAACAACCTCGCCAACGCCCTTATTTACTCAACATGCGATAAATAATATATTCAACAATCATCGTACAATATTGCAGAACCAAATACATCTCATTTCCGAGCGGGCTGGTAACACGTTAACTATTAATTTGGTACGGAACCACGTTCAGTGAGAACGATCCTTTATCGCTTCAATTTCGCATTTCGCATGATTACCGAGGGAAAGCAAATAAAACTGCTTTCAAATGGAATTTTGATAAAATTGATATTATTTGAGGCGTGGGAATACTTGCAGGTGGAGACGTGGTCTTGCATGCGGCACTGTGGTGATTAGTTAGATGGGACAATTTGTAGGCCTCGTGGCTGTATGGCTTTTGCATATATCGATCGATATTGCCGCGTGTATGTAGGTAAATGTCTGGCCCTCAAATTGAGATCTCTTGATCCTTGATAAAATCAGAGTAAATACCTTATTCTAATTACTGAGGTAGAGATAGTAAAATTGTACTTAAAAATGCGAGTTCTTAGCACAGGACCGAGTGATGTGTGGACATTTTGTGGAGGATGTCCAACAGTGGACGCCTTTCGGTTGAGATGGTGATGATGATGATGACTTTAAAAATGCGTTAGATCTTACTAAAGTTATAGGTATTTTAGCTGATTATAAACAGTTCGAGTGAGTAGCTCAAGAATTTCTCTGCGAAACATGCACGGAGGCGAAACCGAACTACCTATACAGGGTGGCAGGGACATCGACGCGAATCCGGTTATTATTGATTCATTATATGATTCTGGACCCCCCCCTTTTTTGAGTTCTCCCGCTCTGGGCGGAAAACCCACCCGTGTTTCTTCTGTGGGTTTTAGTCAGTAAAAGTCTGACACACCCTCCATTTTGACCGCGTAGGTATTGCACTTTTGTAGGAAACAGCAATTTAAAAAAAAATAATCGACGAAAAATTTCAACGCAGGGGGTCCAGAATCATGTACTGAATCCATAGTAACCGGATTCGCGTCGATGTCCCTGCCACCCTGTATATTATGTAGACATGCAAAAATAAACCGTGAGCCGATCGTATCAAGTGGCTTTCTGTAGTTTCTGCCGACCCCAATGGGAAACAGACGTAAGCTTATGTATGTATACGAAAAGAAAAATATTTAACCCTCGTACCAACGGGCGATTTTTTCCCGTGAGGATTTTATATCGCGCTCTGGATTTTCAACTCTCTGCGCTAAGCAGTGCGTTAAAATCGCCACGGGAAAAATCGCCCATGAGTACGAGGGTTTTCAGTTCCAAAGCTGACACAGTGCCTCATTCATATCTATAGTTAACTAAAATATTGTTGCCAAGAAAAAAAAACACGTTCGTTACGTTAGTGTTAGTTGGTACGTTATTTACCTGTTTGCTATAGTCATCGAAGAACATACAAAACAAAGCAAAGGAATTGCCTTCACCAATTCCTTTGTGGGTAGATCTCTGAATTGTTTATTTACAAAGGCAGGTACTTGGAAACATTGGACTCACCGTTACTACGTGTGTAGTTTACTCGTTTACATGGTCATCTGGGCTTTTTGTAACTTTATTATTTACTAGCTGTGCCCCGCGACTTCATTCGCGTGAAACTCGTAAGATCCACAATATACTAAAATAACAGCCACATTTTAATAAAACTCCTTCGTCCCGGGGGCGTTGCACCGCCCGCTCGCGCTATTACTTCGTTTTCGCTTAGTGTTCTTTCTGATTTTTTTCTTGTTGCTCGGCTCCAAACGGTCGTAGCGTGATGTTAAATAGCCTATAACTATACTCGAGAATTGGGCTACCAAATGCTAAAAGAATTTTTAAAATCCGACTTTTTGTTCACAATATCAGGGGTTTTAATTTTTTTGCGCGGAACCCTAATTATTTTTATAAAATAAAAGTAGTCTAAGTTACTTCCTGTAACATCAGCTATCTGCCAGTGAAAGTCCCGTCAAAATTGGTCCAGCAGTTTCGGAGATTAGCCGGAACAGACAGACAGACCGACAAAAATGTTAAAAATTGCTTTTTTGATAAAAAGTACTGTACATACTTTCATATGCATTTAGTATTAAAACGTTGTTATTTTGACATTAGAAACTGTACAAACAGACACTTCAATTTTATTTATTTGTATACAAACGTACCTACGTACTGCTTCTTACAAGATAAAGGATTGTAGTTTATAATCTTTGAGTTCTATAGACTTACTGTGAATTATAAATAAAACTTGGTGCTTTTAAGGAATCAATTCAGCTTTATAAATTCCACTGCTGAAAACAATATCTGGTTTTCCACAGAGAGACTTTTTCGGTGCCTCCTTCCTGTCTTCTCGCCAACAAAATGCGTGGTTTCACAAACTAAGTATTCTTATTGTATTCATTAATGATAAGGTATTATTTATCCCATCCATGCTTTTATCTAGGGACACAACTTGATAAATTGAAATACTAACACAGAATACATAGTACGAGTACAGAAGATTCACTCCGCAATTACATTTAAATAAATAGCGAAATAAAGTGCGATTCATATCGCTCAGCGCTAATTACCTACAGTTATATTCACCTAGCTAGAAGTTCGCTCTTTATATCGCCTAACTCTTACATCTTCTGACTACGTTAGGGTTGTCTTCTTTTAAAGAATTATTAATATGAATATTTAATTACCAGACATGTACCTATAACACTACTTTTGTAAACAACAGTTTTTAGTTTTTAGTCTCCATTATTTATTAATAAGTAATTTATTAACCTACGTAATTGGGCAAATAAAAAAGAATGTACTAGTACTCTGTTGTCTACCTAATCAAAATCTTACTACATAATATTTAGTCCCCAAACCAAAAATACACCCACCAAAACAAAAATACAATTTAAATAGGTACTTCCGCGTATCACTGGTCAGTTCCCTTTAGCCGTCAGTTTATTTAATTCGCCATTTTCGTTAATTCTTCAGTTTCACTGATTGGTCAGTTTTGCCGATTAGACATTTGCGTTAACTAGACAGTTACAAGTGTTTGCACGTTTTCGTCAATCAATTCGTCAGTCAAAGTACAGTCCGCAGAAATCTGTACATACGTCTGTTAGTTTAAATATATTTAGATCTAGTGAAACTGACTAATTAAATAAACTGACGGCTGAGGGAAACTGACCAGTGATACGTGGACTCACTTTCCTACCTTTACTAATCGAAGGTAAACCTGATCTTGTGAACAGAACATGTAAATACCTAACTATACTATAATAATAATAATTACTGTTCTAACTACGTAAATACGGGTGACATAAATAAGAATAACAACTGTAAACATTTGGTAGGTACATACCTAATTACTAATTACCAATAGGTTGACGTGCATTTCTTTACCTTTCGAAGTGTGAAAAATGGGAGGTTTGGGTCCTTGTTATTATTTAAGTAGCCAAATGCGATGCAATATGGTTTAGCCTTCAATTTAGTTAATACCTTAAGCGACGAATGGACGACGAGACGCGGCCGGCGCGCGACAGCCCTTTGAACTAGCCCGACAAGTGGAGCCCGCCGCGTACTTGTAGCTTCATAGAGTGCGCCTGGCCTGGTACTTAATACCAAACGGAAATTACGCCTGAAAATACTGGCAAATTTCGTTTTACATACATAGATTCCTTAGATCTCACCATCATCTTTAGAGATACGTATGTTTTTAGGAGGATGGACTAAAGCTTTATTTATTAACAAACAAAAAACTAATTTTGCTACGTTGTTCTGCCTCCCCATGTAGGGTGAAGTAAAGTTTTTGCAAATTGTACTTACCACCAAAGTAGGTGGCAAATTTTTCTAAAGAAAAAACACAGCGTGTTCCAGTCGTGGCCACTGCAGGCCAAGTCTGCAACGGCGCATAAGGTACTTTCTCAAGTCATCGCCACATAAATCCCACGAGGGTAGTAAACAATTAAGTCGTTACAGTAGCACCAAGGGATGGCAGTACTCCCTGGGAACTAATTACTACATGCTGCAACCTCAGAATATAGAACAAACCAGAAGGCACAAAGAACTGGGGCAACAGAAACGTCTAAAACTATTCTTAAGTGTAGTTCCCATTTCTTTGACCGGCCTCTTCTTTATAGGTAGTAGAATTTTTTTTAAACATTTTTTCCACAAAACTAGTTGATACGGGGGAAGGAAAACAAAAAGTAGGGAGGTATCGTGGCACACCCGGTTGAAACGAAGTTCTTTTCGCTGTATATTATGTATTAATACTGAGCCATATAGCATGGTCTCAAACTTCTAATATGGTATAAGTTTTAAAAAACAAAACCAAAACTTTCGACACGTGAAACTGTTGGCATAACGCTTTTTCCTTACGTCACAATTTCTTCCAGTATACTCCTACCACAAGCCGCGATAAAGGACTTCGTTCCAAAAAATATATTGCGTCAACCCCAATTAACATGGGGCAAGGACAGGAAGATTGGTAAAGTTGGCCAAACTAACGTGTTACTGTTATTTCTTTTGCTATTGGACACATGATCGTATGCGCCTTCTGGTTTGTTCTGCATTCTGAGGCTGCAGCCTCACCCGCCTGTCATGTGCGGTAACTAAGAGATTTATCTCAGCGGAGTCGGCTATGCAGTGACGTGTAATAATATGTTTTAGAGTATGTAGTTATGTACATATATCTAGTTGATATGATTATCCTAGTCAGGTTGTGGGAAATTAGAGATAAGTTTGCTTTTAGTTCCTATTTTAACTACCTGGGTACTGTAAAAAATAGGTATGTGTGTCCAATAAGCCCATAGATGGCAAGAAAAAATTCAATTACCTTCACTTTTAGGGTTGTAAATTTTCCGGATTCTGAGAGTGAATTCATTTTCACCTTTTGTCATTATTAAAGTTTGAGAGCAGATTTACGTGCTGATAAGCATTATCATGTACACAAAAATCAACTTTGATCATGAATCCATCTACTGGGGTCCAGCCGGGGTTGGCGGGATGTTCGAAAGAGTTACCGTGGCCCCGGCACAGGCAACAGAAATAACACGGGTGGGTTTTAGTCAGTAAAAGTCTGATACGCCCTCCCGCTCCGCCCAGAGCGGGAGAAGTCATTTGATGATTTCCCATCCAAAAAAAAAAAAAATATTGCTGGGGTGCTAAATCTTTTAACTGTTCGTTGTAGCAACCACTTATTGGAGATCCTATAATTTTGGCAGTGGAAGTTTACGAGCTGAAATCAAGTGCGAATTTCTTTTCAATTCACCCCTACTTTCGCGTAATGGTTATAGTCATCATCACCCCGTAAACCTCAACTATTGAGCACAAAGTTCACCTAAAAGTATCTAAACGAGGAATAGCAATCCATTTTACCCCCATTCGAAGCAAAAACGTGCGAGTAATAAAGTTTATGTAAGTGCTTTTGTCCGGAGATATGCATGCGCGAGGTAAATTGTTTTCACGTAAGGGTTGAATTTATAATAAATTCATTGCTCTAGGTTCGGGGTTGAAATGTTGAGCGGAAAGGGGGTCAAGTCGGGATGGATTAGTAAAAGTGTATTATCTTCTGAGTTAACATCCTTGATTTAAGTTTTATGTCATTATCTTTACACTCGGTACCTTTATGGGTTGTGATTATCATCAGACATGCAGTTTTTGCTTTAATTGATGCAAATCTCGTACAAATAATTAAAAGGTGCTAAAGCAAAACCAAACAACTATCTGTAATATACTTTTTAATAGAGGCTATTTTATTTATTACTGAAGTGTAGATTTTATCCGATTGGCGCGCCGACCGTCGACGGTACGTGCGTTGCGTTCGGATCGCTGTCGTCATGTTTATTTCGTGTGTTGTTTAGTGTCAGGGATTATTTTATGATACTGAGTTTGTAGCTGTGTTCTGAAAGTACGAGAGACTGCCTGCCGAAGGACGCAGTGCCAAGCGTGACATAACGTGACCCCCGTGCAAGCTAATTTGGTGAGATCTTTCCATATTTTTCAGGGATTTGAAGAAATCCAATACAATCCTCTTAACATTTTAAGTCATTAGGTTATTTTGTATTTTGTAGTTTAATTAGATAAATGTGATTATATATAATAACTAGCTGTGCCCCGCGAGTTCGTTCGCGTGGATGTCGTAAGATACACAATATACTATAATAACAGCCACATTTTAATAAAACTCCCTCGTCCCCCGACCCGTCGCCAACCGTCGCATTGAATCGCCCGCCAGCGCTATTACTTCGTTTTAGTGTTCATTGTAACTTTTTTCTTTCTGCTCGGCTCCTAAAGGTCGTAGCGTGATATTTAATAGCCTGTAACTATCTTTGAGAATTGGGCTACCAAATGCAAAAAGAATTTTTCAAATCCGACTTTTAGTTCATAATTTCATGGGTTTTAATTTTTTTGCGCGGAACCCTAATTATTTTTCCAAAATAAAAGTAGTTTCGGAGATTAGCCGGAACAAACAGACAGTCAGACAGACAAAAATGTTAAAAAATTGCTTTTTTGTTATAAGAACCATTTATAATTTCCTATGCATTTAGTAAAAATTTGTTAGACACTTCAATTTTATTTATTTGTATAGATTTGTATAGATATAGGTATAGATATTAAGTGCAGTGCAGTGCTACAGCGCTAGTAAGTCTGTTCAAAATCGTTTGTTTTCTTTTTGAAGTATTTTTAGACATTTACGAGATTCAAATGGTACCCCGTACCAGTATCCAACCCACTGCAAAAAGAAAATGTCAGCACCGGACATACCTTTTGGATTTCTTTGTAAATTGTTCGACCATCATTGTGTTTTGCATTCAAGAAAGTTGGCCGACCTATTTACACATGAAATGACAACCTAAAACAGGACATGACTTACTTCGACAAGGAAATCAATTTGGACACGGCTGATTGGCATTGACTGAAGAACGAGATAAGATCAAGAAGGCTGCTGCGAGATTTACAAGAAACCTGAAACGGATAGTAGCAAGATTTCAAACGAAGACTTTGGAACAATAGCATAGCAATGATAAACAAATAGCAGTGATAAAAAAAAGAGTTGAGAATGCAGTTTGACCCCGCCAAAAGATTTACCGGTGAAGCTGGACCTGAAAGAGCTTGGCGGCGACGTTGATATAAAATTCCCATCCATCGATAAATATCACCCGTCTCTCCACAGTTCCTTTGCCTACTATAGGATGCATATCCGGTGCAGCTCTAATAATCCTTCCATATCCATGGACACGGTCTTCCCTATCATTTTCGCACCCCCTGGTCTACTCCTTGGTATGCAATGGTTTCTGTAGCCCCATGGAAAACGTGAGGCTCTAGGGGCTAGTGTAAATTTTTGGGTTCATTCGAGTAATCGAGTCTGATCAAACCACGCCTGGGGTCGGTGCATTTAATTTATTCCTACATTTAAAAAAATCCTACACACACCCTCCTATTTAAATAACACATTTATAGTAGCAAGATTGAAACTACAATTTAAAAAAAGGTTTTAATTGAAAATCACAAAGTATCACGTGAAAGTTGACATGATGCAGGAATATAAATGTTCAACTTATAAATAAAAGCAATACCTACATTTTTTAGTTACATAACTTATAAAATATCTGCAGAAAAGTAAAGGTGATTACCCATTCAGCTTCGCCACGAAACAGCGACACCACAAGTGTTGAGCCGTAACTAAATCGACCGCTTATCGTTAATAGTATTTTGTAGAAAAACTAAATTAATAAAGATAAAGTCAGGGAAATTAATTGTTGATCGAATTAACACACGTCAATTTGCCGTGGTATAGCCATTTCATACAACTCTCCTTTAAGAGTTGAGAGAGTGTCATCCTTTAATGACAGTTGTGATTTGAATATTCGAAAAATTTCAGTTGGTAGGCAACTGAAGGAACACGGGTGGGTTTTAGTCAGTAAAAGTCTGACACGCCCTCCCGCTCCGCCCAGAGCGGGAGAAGTCATTTGATGATTTCCCATCCAAAAAAAAAGGTAGTCAATTTAAATAATTAATTTCCCTGACTACCTACTTAAATATTTTTTGTAATGCAAAATTTAAGTAGGTCCATGATTTATAGTGATGTCAATGGAAAAAATAACACGAAAAATAATGACTTCCGGTGAGAGACATATTTTCGCTTTAAAATAACAGTTTCGCATGTGAAGATTTGACAAGGCAATATCTGATTGAGTGATGGTGACAAGTCGATAGGTAAGTGGGTGACAACCCTTTCCAGTAGTAGCTCTCTGCTTTCAGCAAAATAACGCTTCTAGAGGATTTTTATGCACTTTTTAAAGGCTATTGGGATGAAATTGCTCGTATAAAATATGAGATCGTTATATTTCTAGATATCTATGAATATTCTTTATTACTTTTGAATATTACCTATTCTAGCGTTATTGCTACTGTTATGAACCGTAAGTTTTATTTAAACCTTTTAAAGTGAAATGGCTGAGGCGATCTTCATTTCATTTCATGGATTATGGTAATGAAAAAATACAATAACGTAAGTTATTTATTTAAGTCTAGCTTCTGCCCGCAACTTCGTCCGCGTGAAATTTCCTGTTCCCCGACCCACCCCGTCGCATCGCATCGCCTGTTCGCGCTATTATTTAGATACTTTATTATCAGCTCCTAAGGTTGCTAGAGTGATATTAAATAGCATATAGCTTTCCTCAAGAATTGAGCTATCGAATGCAAACAGAATTTTTCAAATCCGACTGGTAGTTCCAGAGATTAGCGCGTTCAAACAAACAAAAAAACTCTTCAGCTTTATTATTAGTACATAGAAAAGCGTACAAACGAAATCTATTACAAACATTTACTATATGATAATGTTTTTTTAACTTAATATTTTTTAATATCGATAAAACTCCACGCGTTAAAATAATACAAAATGAAACGTTAAGCAAACCTCTTACAAAATTCACTAATAAGCATCTTATTTAATTTCTATCTAAATTGCAAACAGTCGTATACTATATTTATTATGTATAACACTGAATAAATCATTTATCTAACTAAAGACATTGAAAATAGGCAAAAGCAATACAATTTGCAGAAAGTTTTCTCCGATGCAAATTGCACGATCGTTCCCTCCTTGAAGCAAGAGAGTTTTTATGCAAATTGACGTAGAAAAGTGTGTGTTTTAGCGACTTCTATGTTTTACGAGAAGAAGTGCATTTGAAAGAAATAAACTGGCAAAAGATGAGATTCCATACTTTCATTAATAGTTTTTTGTCGATGATTAAAACTCTGTTAAGAAAAGTAGGTATAGGCCTTTTGTCGTTTATTTCTGACACTAAAAAAACAAACAATTCTTTCCGATTTATAATAAGTATTCAATTTTTTTAGCTGTTGTTAAATCTCGTAAATTTATTTAGTTGACAAAAGCTACAGTTTCAATTCTCCAAAAGGACTGGCAAAATTAAAATAACTTCCAGCTTAACATATTTTTTTCCCATTAAAAGCACTTTGTTTAGTCTCATTCTTAAAGAAGGCAATGCAATCTATTATTTGCTTGGCCTCATCGTTTGTTCAATCTAGCACTTCTAATTCGTAAAACATAGCTATCGTTGACTTAGAACTTAACAAGTATTCTATCAAATATTCTTATCTTCACACACGCCTGGCTCTGGCGGGATTGTCAGGCTGTTCGTCACGTGTTTCATGGGTTCTGCATGTTCCTGTAAACAGTAATTGTTTGCTTTAAGAAAATCATATTTTATACCTACTAGTCTACCCATGCAGTTCCTTTCAGAAAGTAATGATGAATAATTGGTCTCCCGGTTGTAACTTGAAAACGTCCTGATGGAAGAATCCAATGCCCCTTAGCCAGTCCCGAGGATACTTACGCATTCCATGGGCTTTGTTCAAATTTTAATGTTTGAAAGAAATGTGTCACTTCTTTCCCGACGTTACGACCTTAATGTTTATTTTTTATTTAATCAAGTTTTAGATGTTGAATAGGTAGGATTTTCTTTCCTTTTGGTTGTAAAATTTTATTAATGTTTTAAATACAGTCATTGCAAATTATAGTATTGTATAATTTAGAAGCATTTTTTCAATTTCGTAAATGTAAATACCATGGAGCTGTGTATTATGTTATGATGTACTTCTGTTGACTTGAAAGAGCATAACAGTTGAGAGTATGTCATGCTTACTTAATGTCTCGCTGATGGTGGTGCATCAGTTTGGATCTTTCGGTTCCCTACAAAATGGTTGAGCTGGATGGTCCTGATCCACGCGTCATGTTCGTGAACGAGCGCCGTCAGTTGAGACTGGTCATCTCTTAACTGCCAGGGCTTATATTTTGAATTGTTTTTTTTACATTGTTCTCACATACAGAAGCAACAAGAATAATGTACCCAGGATTTTGTAATAATCCTGATTTAAAAGAGTGTCCTTGGAGGTCCATGCACTTTATTCTCCATAGAGAACTATGTTTTGGAATGGGCAACTAGCTTCAAATTTCTGACTAACTGACCGACTTTTGGACAGTTCAAAAGTGCCTGTAATTTGTTTAATTGAAATAAATGCTTTGAGTTTGAGTTTGACTCATGCTCAGCAGCAAGCATTAAACAAAAAGGGGCAGTCACGTGACTTTTTCAACTTTCTGAGATTATTATAGTTCATTAAAGTGGAATTCCTTTAATCTTTGTTTTTCTGCTACCACATGAGGCTTAGGTAATAATAAGAATTTTGCTACTCACATTTTCTGCGTCAAGCCTGCCCATTTCCTGCACGTTCTTTATAACTTTCTGCGCCCTCTTCTGCGCTGACGCCGCTCTCGCCTGCAGTATCTGTAATGTGTATTACAACCCTCATTATTACCTACTCAGTATTCTGAGAAAAAAAACGATTTTTCAGTTGCTTACACTACTAGCAATAATGAGTATGTGCAATCATCAGAATATTGGGCCACAAAAGCGATGAATGAAAAGCAATTGCATTCAGCTGAAATGAGAATGCTAAGAGGGATGTGTGGTGTTACTCGAAAGGATATAATAAGAAATGAGTACGTAAGAGGAAGCCTGAAAGTGGCACCGGTGACTGAAAAGTTGTGCTTTGTCATGGTATGAGCATGTGCTGTGGAGGAATGAGGAAAATGTCGTGAGGAAGTTTTGAGTGTGAATGTTGATGGCTATAAGAGTAGGGGAACACGAAATAAGCGATGGATGGACTTAACTTCGGTGATCGGATGAGATTCGGTGTTTTCAACGTAGTATGGATGGACTGTGTGAAAGATGATATGGCTAGAAAGGGGGTGACCACCGAAATGACGACTAATAGAGAAGTATTGAAGAAAAGTAACATGTTGCGCTGACCCCAAATAAATGTGATAAGGGCAGGAGGATAATGAGTATGAGCGTCAGAAAATCCTTAAAATCCTTATGCTTTTCTGAGGCTCATAAAAGCCTTATGATTTTCTGAGGCTCATAGAAGCCTTGTGCTTTTCTGAGGCTCATAGAAGCCTTGTGTTTGGTTGAGGCTCATAAAAGCCTTGTGCTTTTCTGAGGCTCATAAAAGCCTTATGATTTTCTGAGGCTCATAGAAGACTTGTGCTTTTCTGAGGCTCATAGAAGCCTTGTGCTTTTCTGAGGCTCATAAAAGCCTTGTGCTTTTCTGAGGCTCATAGAAGCCTTGTGCTTTTCTGAGGCTCATAGAAGCCTTATGCTTTTCTGAGTCTCATAGCTATTCCGAGGTGTTTAGGGTTTAAGCGCCGGTTCTTCGGATCTCTTGACATTTTCTTGTGCTTCTCACGCTTTTGAAGTTTATGGCAACCAAGGTTAACTAAAGGATGACCGAAAGTGTCAAGGGCATTTTTATTCTCCAGGTGTATTTAAAAAAAAACTGATAATGTTGTATGTACTTACAGACTGTCTCCTCTGCTCCGCCTCAGCTAGCTTCTCCTCAATATCAGGCAGACTGATGTCTGGCTGGACTGGTTGCAGCAGTCTCTGCAGGTGAGGGGGCGGGGTAGAAGGACGCTTGGTACCGTCGAACTCTTCTACTGGGATCTCAAAAGCTACTGCTGAGAATTTATAAGAGTCAGTTCATTGCGACATGTAGGTTTTGTTAGGATTAAGTCAAAAATGTAGGTAATCGGAACTTATGTAGATTGCTTCGTGGAAGAACTCCTCTGAAAGTTTATTTAAGGCGATGATTTACTGAAATGCGGTTTATTCAATTTTGAACTGATTAAATATTAGGTGCTTTTAAACCATGGTATCTACGGGTTTAAAAAATCATAAGGTTATAATAAGAGCAAGTGAAGCACCACCGGCTATTTATTAAATCACTAGCTGTGCCCCACGACTTCGTTCGCATGGAAGTCGTAAGATAAACAATAAACTAAAATAACAGCCACATTTTAATAAATCTCCACCCCTCCCAGGTCCCCCCCCCCCCCCTACCCCACACTCCGCGTTGCTTTGCCCGCCCAGGCTGCAGGTTTTCGCTTAGCGTTCTTTCTGACGTTTTATTTTTGTTCGGCTCCTATGAGTCGTAGCGTGATATTAAACATCCTATAACCATCCTCGAGAATTGAGTTACCAAATGCAAAAGAGTTATTCAATCTAAATTTCATGGGTTTTAATTTTTTTGCGCGGAACCCTAATTATTTTTCTAAAATAAAAGCCTGAGTTACTCCTTATAACATCAGCTATCTGACAATAAAAATCCCGTCGAAATCGATCCAGCCGTATCAGAGATTACCTGGAACAAACAGACAGACAAACAGACCGAAAGACAGACAAAAATGTTAAAAACTGTTTTTTTTTGTTATAAGTACTGTATATACTTTCATAAGCGTTTAGTAAACAGCTGTTATTTTGACATTACAAACTGACACTTAAATTTTATGTATTTGTAAGTTACTAACTTTTTCACTGTTCCTCCCACCGTTTTTATTACCATTACTTTTGAACTAGAAGCTACATTCTCTCATTGTTTATCAGACCAACTGACGCGTTTTCACTAGTTGTATGTATATCTTATCAGATTATAATGTTCTCACTGCTGGGACACAGGCCTCCTTTCTTCGAGAAGACTGTAATCCACCATGCGGGCCCAGTGCGGGTAGTAGATCTCACAAAGTCTTCAAATTTGTGGTTCTAGGACATGCCGGTTTCCTCACGATTTTTTCCTTCACCGTTTTGAGAGCAGTGGTGATGAAATTATGTACACAAAGTAAAGCGTCTGCCTGGGTTCGAACCCAAGACCTACAACTAAGTCGGGGCCGTTACCACTGGGCCAGCACTACTGTATGAATGAATACCAAATTGTAATTGCGTTAGCCTTACGTGGATATCTTAAGGGAGGATATTTATTCATTCGGGTTAATGTTTTGGTAAGGGTTATTTTTCGTTTGTTGATGAAAAGTTTTGTTCTGAAATAAACGCATGGAGTTAAAAGCCCCTTGCTACCTACCCCCGTAGATAAAGTCTTTAGTTTCATACTGAGGAGCACTTACGTGGCTTTGGTATGACAGGTGTATCCGGCAGCACCACAGTAGGCAAGTCATCAGGATCACCACCGTTGTAGCCCTTCGCTCCAGCACCATTGGATGTCTTCACTGCACCATTGGCAGACTCGCCGGCCACCGGAACCGCTGTGGTTGAGGACCCGCAACCCATTTTGGACTTCAAGCTTAGGCTGTAAGGTATAATGATGAGTTTTGGTCATAGTCTGGCTATTTGTGCTGGTATCATCATCTGCCTAGCATTTTCCCAATGTTGGGGTCGGCTTCCAGTCTAACTGGTGGTAGCAAAATAGGAAGACTAGTATTTTACTTGGAGCGACTGCTTATCTGACCTCCACAACAATAACTGGTCATTAGAGCTGGTATATGAAGAAAAAATTAGGTATAGAAAACGATACTTTGTAATACCTATTACTAGTGGTGATTAATAACAACGTAGGTTTTTTACAGTTGTGACTAATCAATTGGGCAGACGTGTTTGTAAAGGCACCGTAACACAATTAAAAAAAACTAAACTACCCATTCCGAAAACTGCAGAAAAGGGACTATCTATCTACATCCTGTCCAACTCGAGTACAACCTCGTCCAACGACCCGACATTTCCACATACTAAATAATTGTTACCCAAAGGCCACCTAATAACCTCATTGCTATTTAAATCGATTCCATTAACCTAGCACAGTAATCGAATTAGATTCCCTCTCGCCTGGCTTTTAAAGGGATTTTTGATCAACGCCACAATGTCTGGCTTGATAAAAGATGGTCATTTATCATTTAAAAGGGCTGGCTACATAAAAGATACGATTAAGACAAAGTAAATAGGTGCAAAAGGTTTGGTGCGTTGCAGCTTTAAGCGCTACACGGCGTAGCAAGTGCTACGATCGCGTAGTCGCCGTAGCTTCGGAAGGTATTAAAAAGCTTTCGTATCTGTAAATTTCAGTTTATTTATTTGTTTACTAGCGACGCACCCCTGTTTCGCACAGCTTGACAAAACATGGAGATTTCTTTATTTTGTTTAAGTTAATGTATTATACACGAAACCTTCCAGAATAAATTGTGTAAATGATGGTGAAAACCGAATCAAATTCAATTGCGTGGTTTATAAGAACAACGCGGTCACACAAAAAAACAAGAAACTCGACTTTAAATTATAGTATGCGTATGATATTGCAGTCAAACCCCTGTTCATTATATCCCGAGATGTGTCCAGCCTGTATATGCTGTAAAAACTCACTTCTAAATCTCTATTTTCAGTTAAATCGGGAAAATCTAATTGATACTTGAACGGGATACAGGAGTGAGCTCAAGATTTTTACAGAATAATAATATAACCATTTATTATCAGGTAACAAAGACCCATAGATACATACCTTAACCTAAGTATACATAATAAGTATAGTAACAATTTTGTTAATAAATAAAACTTAATAACTATGTTAGTATCATTTTGAATAGGTAGGTACTATTGCAGATTCCTATGATACACTCACTCACTACAAAAGAGTGTTTATTTCCACTCAATTTTAGGAAAATGAACGCCGCCATAATCAGTCTGACATTGGTCAAAGCAATTTCGCGTTATTTCCAAGTGAGCCTTTTTCAATCTTTCTGTACCTACACTGTCTGAGGTCGAAACACTAATCCAATTTGAAGCTTGGAATTAAATGCGCCCTCATTAGTTTCGCAGAAACCGTTTGTTTTCGGATTGAAACAATTTCCAGTGATTGTTACTGAGTAAATGTAATCTTTTGGATTGAATATTATTATAGAACGAATTCTGAATAGGAAGGGAATGAGACTGTCCCAAAATACCGTTTCATAGGAATTAATTCGTCACGAAATATTCAAATTAATTTAACATCTCTCTTGTTCTCGCCCACTTTCCTTAAACAAATCTATTGTAGACATTTGAAGTGAAAGGAAAAAGGGATTATTATTATTTCATTGTTTATTTACCTTCAGTTGGATTGAGGTAAACCAATTACATCAACTGAACCATTTGATGAATGAATGATTGATTCCATGAATTTTTATCGGTTCTTGACTGTTTCTTAACTTTGAACTTTAATCTGACTAAATGATGGTCAGTAGTACATTACTGCAGCGGACGACAACAGAGGCATTGACAGACGAACGTGAAAAGACGAGGCTCGCTATTTAGACTATTCTCCCGTCTAAGGCATAAACTTAATGCAACTTAGAACATACAAAGGCGCCTTTACTCCTTATTAGCTGTATTTTACAAATTAAAACAAACATTGAAGACTAGAAGTGCTAAATGTACCTATTAAAAAGCAGACAAAATTCCAGACAGTTTTTTGTCAGCACAAAGAGACATATTTGACCCATTTAACCTAAACTCTACAGGCACAATCTTACCTAAACAAACTCAACATAACATCGCACGACTCACCACATATAGTCCTGGCAAACATTTATTCCGTACTGGAATCGCCACGACTATTGCAGAAATCAATCTCTGAATCCGTACACCAATCAGAATATCACAAGTTCACGTCATACAATTTCACGCACCAATCAAACTGTCGTTAACTAACGACATACCTTTTCGCAGAAGGTTATGGTGTGGATTGGCAAACCTGCTGCTTTCCCACGATTATGCATCAATTGACATTGAGAACTGCCTGTAGGGCTTTTATTTCTTCTATTGAATTTATTGATTTTATTTAAACATCAAACAAAGGCCGTGATAAAGTTTTTTTTTCTGGTAAGTGGGCATAAATAATATATTCTTAATGTGTGAGCTAAGCAGAAAAGGTCACAAAATCACAATGAATTTAAAACTCTAAAGTGGAAAATACAACGGGGAACTCATAATATTTTCTCCGAATTCTGAATCCCTCATACCAAACTGTAACTTCAAATAAACCTTCCAAAGTCGTGCTTGAATTGTGACACAAGCTTGAAAAGCGTGTCGTCTTATTTTAAGCTATGCAAATTCACCGGAAGTCCAGTAACCCCGGAAAGTGAAAAAACAAAAACGTTAATCTCTACTCATCCGATAAGTGAAAAATAAAATAAATCAATATGGCCGACGTTCAACGGATGCTTAGCAATTTTTCAATCTGGTAACACCGTTGCTCCGGTGTTGCTATTTACCCCGATCGCAACTGGCACAGGGGAAATGCGATGGATTGCCGGCAATATTTCCTGATTATATCCCGCCGGTTGTTACCTCGAGGCATAAATGGCTGTATGGCCTCGTTACGTTTGCATTTTTGCAAAACGGAGGAGATTTTTCACCCAATCTGAGGCCAGTTTCTTTTTTTATTCGTTTCAGTTTGTTTGTTATTCACTACTTTAAATGAGCAATGTTGTGAGCGAGTCGGTCAGTAACGATAATGACTAATATATGATCTTCAAAATGTTCGATTGTCCGTTCATAAAATCCACATGAAATTGTGTTGACCAAATTTATTATTGCGGTCCACAACTCTTCGGAAATTGACGGTCATTTTCATGTTACAGCATCTAGATATGTCCTACTAAATAACTAAACGAGTTATAAAGTGTCCACCGAGAAGTAAATTGTCCACCAGCCCGCACTGGGCCTGCTTATTATGTCCTCTCATAGAGAGGAAATCTGAGTCCCAGCGTAATACGTTGATTACTAGGTACGTGTTCAAGTATTTTAGTATTTTCAACATATCACCAACAGAAAGCTTATTTAGTTGCTCGTCCTCTCTTTTATGTCTCCGAGGAAGTGACAAAGTAATATGTGTGAAATAATCTAAAAGCTTATCAGTTTAGTAAGTAGGTACATATTAAATATGTAATACCTATGTCTCATGGGAAAGAACTAGGACTTGGTGTTTTATTTCGCAACATAATATTTACATAATATATAAGCTAACAGACTTAAAATAATAATTATAATATGTACATATGTAAAAAAATATATATAATCATAGGGCATCAAAAAATTCGCCCGCATCGCTGTCAACAGGAAAAGTGCCCAAAAGGTTGGCAGCATTGCCACGTTATATAGCGATGCTGATTCTTTGGCCAAAGAATAGGCCAGCCCTTTGGTCACGTGAAGAGTCGACCAACCGCTTGGCGATGTCTCGGATAACCAAGTGGGCACTCGGACCCTATGGCCCTAGTGTTTCAACCCCAAACGGCTCGAACATATAACTCCCAAAAAGATCGGAATATTTTCGCCGTTTGAGGTTTTCCGCACCTGCAGCAGCCGCCCCAGCACAGCCCGCCGTACTAGGAAGATGGGATGGCGCAAGGGTGTCAACACATGTTGCGTCCCACACCAAAGGCCTGCCTAACTTCCAAGGCATTATGGTCAATCCGTCTGGTCTCTTGCCATCGTCGCATGCCAAGCCGTTGGGTTCTAAAACAGCTGGCACCCGGCGGTGACAAGAGCACGACGTGCCGTGCTATCCGGCCTGCGCTCTTACTACAAGACAGGCCATGATGTCCGAGGCAGTCGACGGCTTCACCGCACTGGCAGCGATGTGGAGCCCCGCAAGGAGCGCCCAGACGCAGACAAGTAGCGAGCCGGAAGGCGGAGTCACCCAGCAAAGTGCCCATGTTGGGTGACGGTAGTGCTTGAAGCCAGAGGGCCCGACTCCCATTCACCCACAGCCAGCAGGCGGGCACGCTCAGCAGTATTGGTGGACGTATTGATAAGATTATTCCGTACCAACCTGCAGAGCGGCTCATCCCACTGTCTCTGGGAAGATGGGTTCACGGGCCGATCTGTATCCGGGTAAGCCGCTATCCAGGCGTTCACCGCATCACTCAAGCACGGCACTTCAGAGTCAACCAGGGAGGGAGCTAAAATTTTCCCGGTCAACTTTTCAGTGCTGTGGACAGAGGACAGGAACGCCGGTAAGCTAATACTGGTAATTTTGCGGACGCCGAAGCCGCCAAAACGGATGGGTAGTGTGGCTTGAAGCCACGCTCGGTCGTCCAAGGCCACATTTAAAATGGATGTTAGTGTGCTGCGAATAATTTGGTCAATTTGGTCCAACAGATGTGGCTGCTTCCATAAAAGGAAAGAACGTAGAAAATATATAAAATTTGGGGCAAAACAACAGTATCTAATCAGGGTGAATGCTGAATGTAAATTAATTTTGGAGAGTCTGTCCGAAATGTCGTTGAAGTTTTTGATTTGTTCGTCGATGAAAGGAGAAAAGCTGTCTTCTAAAATTGGGGAACCTAGGAGGTGCAGTGAACTTTTTTCTAAAATTTTTATTTGTGGGGCTTTTGCTTTAAATTTATCTAGGGTCAATGGTCTATCAGTAATGTCAGAAAGATAGATTTCACATTTTGAGGAGTAAAGGTCCAAGCCAAGGACTTTGTTAAGTAATTTATGATGATTATCAGTACCTACAAAGCACTTTAAATACTTACTTTAAGTATCAAAGTTATTTTCAAGTTCCACTGAAGTCAAGGTTATTACTGCTATGAAAATACAACTTTAATGCACAAAACTATAATTTACTTAATAACATACAATATATGTCACTATGCTGACTACACTTTAGTCAAAGTCACGTTTGTAGTCACAAAAAACATATCCTAATTATTAACCTAATTTCGTTGTACATCAACCGGGACTCGAACGGGCGACCCGTGCGACCGCGACCGCATCGTCGACACTACTATCAGACACGATTAATACAAATTTTATTCTCACTACCACACTTTTTCCAACATACGTAGTTAGATACAACGACTAGAATGTCTTGATGCTTTGGTGTTAGAAAATTAGGTTATAAGGACGTAAAAAAACCGTAATTAAAACAAACGAATGACTAGTTCTGCTATAATAATGAGTAGAGTAAAGGCTTGCTTTTATGTAACTTTCTTAATTTCAGCTTTTAACCGGCGACTAATCATTTGCCTAGGTATAAAACTCAACTTACCGTTTTATTCACATCTAGTTTAAAGCAGAAATTTGAGCACAAATAATTTCGGGTTCTAATTCCCAAAACTGCGTTCAATAATTAGGGCATTTACGCCTCCACAAACAAACAAAGTTATCCAATCAAAACCGGACAAATACGCAAACTAATCACAGTAACAAGTCAATGTTAAGTGTGTCAAGTATCAAACAGTGTTGATAGACTCAGTTTCAGGACTGTAACAATGCTTACATAGAAATTACCATCGCTACTGCCGCTCGCATCGGACCCCTTTTACGTTTTAGATATAGAAAACTATGGAGTGGAATAGTACAAAATATGATAGTATAGGTCACATTTTAGACATCACTTGTTAATATTTTCTCTATAACATAATCAGCCTCTAATGTTCCCACTGCTCGGCCCGGGCCTCATCTCTGTGAAAGGGTAATCCGTAATCCGCCACGCGGGCCCAGTGCAGGTTGGTAGCTGTCACATGTCTTCGAATTTTTGGTTCTAGGACATACCGGTTTCCTCACGATGTTTTCCTTCACTGTTTGGAGAGTAGTGGTGATGAAATAATGTACACAAAGTAAAGTGCCTGCTTGGGATCGAACCCACGACCTTACAACTCTTAAATCGCGGCCGTAACCACTGGCCCACCACTGCTCCATAGTTGGCTTAAAAAGACTTAGCTTGGACTTACAAGGCGTGTGGTGGTTGCAATTTGCAATCAATAAAAATTACATTTTAGAAATTTGCTGGGTACCTGCAGGTACGTGCTTTCTTTGACAGTCGTTACGGGTCGTCAGAAGCCCGAAAGTCTGACAACCAGTCTTACCAAGGGGTATCGTATTACCCAGTAACTGGGTTGTGGAGGTCAGATAGGCAGTCGCTCCATGTAAAATACTGGTATTCAGCTGCATCCGGTTAGACTGGAAGCCGACCCCAATATAGTTGGGAAAAGGCTAGGCAGATGATGATGACCTGCAGGTACGTGCTGCCAAATATCGTGCATTTCATGGTTTCTGATTCAAAAATTAAAAAGATTTACAATGCAAAACGGAAAACCAAAATGAATTGAACTAGGTAAATCGAAACATACGTCATAATAATATTGGTATAAGTAACTCAAAATTGCAAACTAGTTTGAATAAAATACATACATCAAAAAAGTCTAAGCAACATCATCATTTTTACAGAAACTGCATGTTTTATTAATTGATACTTTATTTTTTTCTTAACAAAGTAGATTGGTATACAATCTTTTTGTTCTCGGAAACATATACGGGCTGATTTTTAAAATAGACTGGGTAGACTAGGTGGTGGGTGTACTATAGGTACACCTCTGCCTAACCCTTCGGGAAAACAAGGCGTGATGTTATGTTGTGTTATGTTTAAAATAGAAACTTTTCGATTGTGTTTTGTTTTCCTTAAAATAAAAGCTAATTATTATTTTTTTTTTTATCATTTTGAGATATACAGTTTTGAAAAAAATTTGCGGTGAGTCATTTTTTTTTTTTGTCATGGAGCGACGCCCTTTGAGTGCTGATAAAATGCAGAGAGCTGTAGGAGTGCTAGAAGCGGGAAGAAATCAGTCCCAGGTATCTCGACATTTTGGTGTTAATAGGAGCGTGATTTGTCGTCTTTGGCAGCGTTACGTTAATACAAGGGATCCTGCTGAGCAGCACCCAGGACGTGGAAGAAGTAACTGCTCGACAGGACCGATACGTACAACTGACTGCAAGACGTCAGCCGATGTTAACCGCCCGGGAGATAGGTTTAAAGCTACAATTCTCAAGCGGTGTTGTCGTTAGCCACCAAACCGTAAGAAATAGGCTGCATGAATACGGCCTACGTGCACGACGAACAATTAGGTGCCCACCTATATACGCTATGGGAATCGCGCCCGTCGAAACGAATGATGTTGAAAACTCTTGACATGGACCCAGGAGCAATGGGATAAAATTTTATTTTGCGATGAGTCCCGGGTTGGATTTAGGCCAGATACGAGAAGGGTAAGAGTGTATCGTTGTCCTAGAAATGCTGAACAGCTGAGATGCGTCCAGGAAGTGCACGGAGTACACCCTTACAGTGGCTCCACAGTGAAGGTATGGGCGGGTATTACTCGTATGAAGAACAGACGAACTGAGCTCGTTTTTGTAGATGGCAATATGAATGTTGAAAGTTACGTTGAAGATGTCTTCGGGCCTTATGTTCATCCATTTGCACAAAGTCTTGGCTCAGATTTCTCGTTGATTCATGACAATGCGCGTTCACACACAGCTCGGAGGACCAGAGAGTACTTGGCAATGGAAAACATCCGGGTATTGCCGTGGCCTGCACAATCGCCAGACCGCAATCCCATCGAGCACGCATGGGACATGCTCCAGATAGGTGTTCTAGAGAACCTGGATGGAGTGTTGACAACCCAACAATTGTAAGACTTGAAAATTCCATTAGAAGCGCTGGCCGCAGGATCAGATACACGATCTTATAAATTCAATGAAAAATAGTTGCCGACAAGTTTTAAACAGCAGCGGTGGTCACACTTTGTATTGAATAACCAAAAAAATTTAAAAAAAATCGTTATTTAATTTTGTAAAACATAAAAAGTTTAATTTCGTCTTAACTTTATTTTATACTACGTATGTTACGGTACACATATTGTTGATTATTTTGATTAAATGAACAATTGAAAGGAGGGTTTTGTGGCTTTAGTCACTAATGCATGAAAAAATTCTTAGTTATTATTTATAAAAGAAATAATATGTATATTACAATAGTAAAAATCGCTCAAAATTTTAAAACCGTACATGTTGCTTAGACTTATTTCATGTGTGTATTAATTTATAAAACCGCTGTTGTTTGTTTCGAATAACAATAACAGAATAACATAAAATATATTATTTAAAACATTACATAATACTGTATATTATTGCAAACTTTTCTCTGATTATAATATTAATTAAACCGATGTTTTTTGTGGTAGGAACTCGGAACGTACAATAATTAATTAAAATACACTGTATTTATTTAATCTGATTACTGAGAAGAGTGAATTTATTAATCGTATTTCGCTACTTAGCTAGGTAATTTAATGTAATGGATTAGTAATATGGCCTTAAATTGCTGTCGCCAGTCATTTAGGCTCCGTTCTGATTTCAAGTTCATTGAGGGACTTATGGCAAGAAATAAGCGAATAGTTTCTAAAGAGAAAGAGAAAACGCAGCCTAAAACATATGAAAAAGTTTAAATTAATAGCTTGTTCACAACAAAAGTCACCGGCTGATGACCGCCTGTTCGTTTTTATGAGCAACGTGTAGATCCCCTTTACTGCTAAAACCAGCAAGCAGGCGTTTAGATTTCGATTTTAAACCATCTGTAATGTAATGCCGATCTGTAAATAACTTCGAATAGCGAAGTACAATTTTTTTTTCAAATTATTCACTAAGCACCTTTAGGTGAAACAATGCGGCAACTCCACCAACTCCTAACCAAAATCATAATATTGTTTGTAGCCCCAACATCGACTCCACGCCAGCACAGAAGGTTCGTCACACATCGGGGTGAACAATCACCAACACCTACCATTGATTGCCCCTACATAATGCATAGACAACCCACACCCACCCCCCGTGGCCTCAAATTATCTTATTGACCAATGACCGTGAGCCCTGAAGCTCGAAATACAAATGCGTCAGTAACCGAATAATGGTGTAGTCGAGGATCAAGATACGTTGGTCGTGGTATGCATGTTGATAATTTCCAATCGATTTTAATAATTATATGGTTGTCAAGTCTCGTGGGTGTGTCGCGATTTAACTTGGTGTTTTTTTACCGATTGCAGGGTGGAAGGTTCTGATTTTTTTAAGATGATTTGCTGAATTTTGTATAGATTTTCCATCTAAACAGGTCCACATTAACGAGTAGGTACTTACAGGCACTTCAGTTGTAACAATTTGACATTGACAGTGCCTTTTTGTCGAAGCACTGTGGACGATTTTCATTGTCTTGTGTTACCAATGACGTGCAGCCTACCTTCTTGTATGAGCTTTTGATATAACATACTACTTATTAAAAATGGGAAAAGGGGAGGGGATTTTATGTAATCATCAATAGCTGTGCCCCGCGATTTCGTTCGCGAGGAAGTCGTAAGATACACAATATACTAAAATCTCCCTCGTCTCCAGACCCGCCGCGCCGCGTTGTATCGCTAGCCCGCGCTATTACTTCGTTTTCGCTTAGCGTTCTTTGTGATTTTTTCTTTTTGCTCGGCTCCAGCATGATGTTAAATAGCCTATAACGATCCTCGAGAAATGGGCTACCAAATGCAAAAAGAATTTTTCAAATCCGGCTTGTAGTTCCAGAGACCCCAGACTCCAGAACCCTAATTCTTTTTCTAAAATAAAACATCAGCAAACATCTTGTAACATCAGCTATCTGCCATTGAAAGTCCTGTCAAAACCGGTCCAGCCGTTTCGGAGGGACAGATGAAAATTTAAAAAAATATTGTTTGTTTGTTTTATGTACCGTATATACCTACTTTCATATGCATTTAGTAAAAAGCTATTATTTAGACATCACAAAACGGACACTTCAATTTTATGTATTTGTATAGATGTATAGATATTAAAAAGCTTGTGATTGTTCGTGTTACACACCAAATGTATATTTTCCCACGTTTTCCTAGATCCTATGCTTTTAGCTTAAAGAGTATTTTATTCTAAACACCTCTTAAAGGTATAAAATCATTGCTCCTCGTGCTACAAGCGTCTAAAAAAGTTCGCCACTGAACTAAAAATTCATAACCCTTGATAATTCTGATAGAAAATGGTATGTACCTATGCGTTTTATCCAATATGCGAATAGCTCACTTTTATCTGGATTTTTAAAAATAATAATAATAATTTATTTATTTGAACATCATACATTACCATAATTGTGAAGCCGTGACTCCAGAGCTAGTTAAATAATACTTGTATTTCAGAAGTCAGTTTCTTCTTCCTGCTTCTTATTTATTGTATGCAATAATTTAATAGAAACACCTACACTTTCACAACATAAATATTAATAAATGTAAAAATAGTTATACATAAGTATATTCAAATTAAATTATAGGTATATTAATGATTGAGAGAAAGATTTGATATTTTTAGTTTAAGATTACATTTGACTAAATAAAAATAGAGTAAAAATTAAACTGTGACAAAGTATGAAATCGAAAACAATGAAAATGCGATTGTATAACTGTGGGGGTGAGAGTGCTGTGAGGGGGTGTGTAAGGGTGAGAGTGTGCGTATAAGAGTGGTGTGAAGTGGTGTGTGAGGTTGAGAGTGTGCGTATGTAAGAGGTTGTGTATGGGGTAGAGTTTGTGGCTGTGTGCGTGAATTAGAGAATTGTTGTATGTGGCTAGACGAGATATACCATAATATGCTTCACATCCGCTGCAATAGTTGTTCGGTATTTTCATAATCATGTTAAGCAACCTAGATTTCTCTGTTTGTCTTGTTTCGTGGATTGTTAGTGGATTAATATTTAGCGTCGAGTTTAACTTATTATATAAGTAGGTGGCCTGATGAGCACGCTGTCTACTAGCAGACGCTGTGTGGCATCGCACAGGCAGACAGACGATAGGGTGTGATAGTGTGTTGTTTGACAACAACCTGCAGAATATAAGTTTGCCTCACAGTGAGTACTTTGCAAAATTCATTGTAAATTTCAATCTGGATTCAATCTGGTTTGATCCAGAATTTTACAGATCTGACCCAGTTTGAACCGGAATGGACGTCAATCAAAAGCCTAACATGAATAAAATTTTTAGCACAGAAATTGTTTTTTTGTTATTTGAAAAACGTTATTGGCTGACATTTTGCCATAGCGAATGAAGATTTTGGAATTAGTTTAGGTAGGCAGTTTAGTTTTGGTACCTAGGTCATTCGTAACATATAGAGGTATAGGGTCCCCCAAACGATCAATAGCTATTGTCAATTTTTACGTGATTGATTCACAATATGCGCTAATAATAATTGTCGTCTACCAAATGCAATTCAAACAATTGACAATATTACTACAATACAAATTAATGGCAATTGATCAATTGCAGTTGATCGTTTCGGCGACCTCTAAGTTATAGATACAGCAGGTGGCCCGTTTACAGCCAGAACACAACACATTTTTGACGCCCAAAGGCTTTTCAAAATACTTCCATATTATGTTCAGCGATTATTTACCTATAACTTGCAAGAAAACTTAGCACAAATTTTGTTCAAAAAAATTCGTTCCAGATTTTTAGCCCCTAAAATTAAATTAAATAAGCGTGGGAAAGACTTCCGAGTAGTTTTAAAAACTCTTAGGAACTGTTTGCTGGTTATGTAGTAGGTAGTGTGGCTAACATAACCTAACCCATTAGATTTTGAAAAGTCATGAATGACGGCAAACGCTCAATATACTTACATACATAATGAACTCAAATCTTAATGTTAAAACTGAGTTTTCATCGTCTAAAATAAAAATAAAAACTATTAGTAGATAGGTACCTATTGCAAAGCGCTTGTAGGCACACTGCCATCTACTGAAAACTTTAGGAACTACGTACTGTTTGAATCGTACAAACTCCACCGGTTGACTACGCGTACGCGATCATCGATTGATTTAGCTTCATTACTTTATCATGTAAATAGATGGCGCTACTTATATCAATGTCAAGAAAGATAATTCTGTGATATTTTTAATGAAAATCATTTTAAAATATTATTTGTTCCTCAGATTAATATCCAATCCACGATTTATCCACGATTTCATTAATTTGCTAAAGTTACAAGTAGGAACGTCATCTACTTAATTAGGTACCAACGTATATGGTCCTTGAGATTTTTTCAAACTAGGCTGAGAATCAGTACTTTTCGAACGTCAAAATTACTATTATTTCAACAGTCAATAAATAAGTTTAATATGTCTTAAATACCTACCTCCTTAATCATGCCTCATACTCATTGAAAGGAATGGCTATGAGACCAAATAAACGATTGATGGAATGTGTGAAAGATGAAATGGCTAGAAAGGGGGTGACTACCGAGATGACGACTTATTAAAGAAGTAAGTACTTATGGAAGAATAAGAAATGTTGCGCCAACACCAAACAATTTGCGATACAGACAGGAGAATGATGATACCTACTCATTGAACCCTAGCCTAACCTAGTTCGGTAAATAAAAAAAATAAACCTAGAAGCCTAAATTAGGACAAACATGTTCAATCAATTTTGAAATGTTTACAATAACACTAGACACATGAAAGCTTTTCAGCCTACAATAGCTCAGGCCGATGAACTGTACTAAACTGAAACGACGAAGACCTTATCAGTAGACACAAGTTTAGGTATTTCAGTTACAGACATGTTTAGAAGTAAATATCTGATGATAACTTCTAGGTCTTTTCAACTATAGAGGTGGACAAAGATATTTCGGTATTGATGACAGTAATTTACCGTTAGAACCCAATACATAAATGGTTGTACATAACGTAAGTAGATAATAAAATTCGTACCAATAATTAACTACCTATGCTTTGTACATACATACATAAACTAACGACTTCTTCCCACGGCGGTAGGCAGAAACTACAGAACGCCACCTGCTACGATCCTTACATACTCCTTTTGCCTCGTTTACATTCATACATCTGGTCATACACGCACGCCGGTTTCGAGTACCTGACCTATCTGAAGAACATCACCAATAAGGTGGTAATATGTCTTCCTACGGCGTCGCTCCCGGTGTTTCCACTGACATCTGCTGTGTATCTGCTGTATACCTTTTGTTAGTCGCCTTTCACTCATCCTCTCAACATGACCAACACATCTAAGCATAGGTACTCTTTTAAATGTTGGGCACTACATCTTCTATGCTTTGTCTACTTAAATAAAATAACATAACATAACATCACGCCTTGTTTCCCCGAAGGGATCGGCAGAGGTGTAGTACCTATAGTAGTACACCCACATTTCGCCAGTTATGTTTAAGTCCCATGTAATAGGGGGCGAGCCTATTGCCATCTACCGGGCACAGATCCAGACTCCGGGCTGCTACTGAGAAATTCCAGATAGAAAAACCCAATAACACTTTGCCCGACCTGGGAATCGAACCCAGGACAAATAAAATATTATTGTTATTTCCGTTTGGTCCTTTGAAACCAACCTACAATCACCACATATTTTTTGTTGACTGCACTTCGTTGAGAAGAAACGTCTGAAAGCCTAATTATTATCAAAAACTGTTACAGAAACACTAAAATTAACCACATTTTAGTAATTAATATACCTAATACCTAACGATTGCATTGAAACCTATCAGAAAATTTCCATTAATCTATTAAATCAATCCTGTCACCGCCGGCGTACCAGCGATATTAGAACCAAACGGCTTGGTACGTGACGATGGGAAGAGACCAGACGGCATGACGTTGTTGCCTTGGAAGGTGGGTAGACCTCTGGTGTGGGACGCAACCTGTGTCGACACCCTTGCGCCATCTCATGTTTCAAGCACGGCGTGCTATGCTGGCGCCGCTGCTACGGCTGCTGAGACCCTTAAGCGGCGCAAATACTGTAACCTTATCGGTAACTACAGTTTTGAGCCGTTTGGGGTCGAAACGCTCGGGTCATGGGGCCCGAGTGCGCGTCTCCTTTTTAAGGAAATTTCTTGCCGACTGGTCGACACTTCACGTGACCAGAGGGCTGGCTCGTTCTTTGGCCAAAGAATTAGCATTGCCATTCAACGTGGCAATGCTGCCAGTCTTCTGGGCACGTTTCCGGATGACAGCGATGTGGACGAGTACTTCGACGCCTAAGTTTCCTTTTGTTTTGTATATTTATTTGTATAGTTAGTTAGTTATTAATTAGGTATAAGTTGTTATGTAAAATATTAATGTATTGAAATCACAAATTATTTTAATAAACTTATTTCTATTTTGTTAACAAAAATAAAACATTTTTGATTTAAATCAATGTATGGTGTAAATATATCTAGGCAAAAAAGCGGCGGAGAGGAACGAGTATTTACTTAATTCTTACTAACTTCGATTACTTATTATATTTATTATATTTAATATGAAACTAATCTGAAATATTTCTCCCTAAAATTAAACAAATCGTCGCCAGTTATTAATGAATCGATTCTCAAAAAGGACTCAAAAACTGAAACTGGGATAACGCAAACCGATAGTGTATTCGATCCGATCTAATCGATTCCAATCCAAACTCGGTTATTCGATTCGCTAAATCGGATTCGCAAACAGCGTACCACGCGTTTTCGAAAAAGGAAGAGATTGGGGTAAAGTGCCCGATTGTGGGTATAAACGAGAGGTCAACGGCCTATTAATACTAATGTAAAACGGTGAATCGGCGACAATAATAGGGTGAAGTCACGAATTATCTGTTCTAATATTTAGTTAGTGGATAAATGTGAGAGTATTTGTTCAGGTTTAAGGCAAAGCTTTTCTGGCATTGCTGAAAGACATCGGGCAGATTTTAAGTCAATATTTGAATGGGTCCTAGCTACTATTTAACTATAGACACTCATAAGGCTGAAGAGATAGATAGAGGCTATAAACTGAACGCGGTACCTATAATTAATTTGTACTTTCACAAAGTACAAAACAGGTAGGTAGGTACGTTATTTTGTATAAATGATACTGATAACTACTTCTACTGGTTTTAACCAACCCCTAACCCTTCGGGAATCACAGGCGTGATGTTGTGTTGTGTTATGTTATGTTATGACAATTATGGGCTATGATAAAATTAAAATGGTAGACACAAAATTCCTAACCACTTACCTATTTATTAGTACACTAACTAAACTGCAAGACTTCATGTATTTATATTTCGCACTTAAATTCAAGATAGCTGGTCAAGTCCACAACCCTTGGGAGCAAGAAATTGCGTAACTGGTGTTGAAATTGAAGAAGAATTAATTAATTGGTATTGAAATTGAAGAAATTGGGTAACTGGCTTTGGCAGATGCCTTCGAACTACGGCTGTCCTAGTCGTTTGAGATAGTGCACTTCTTAGCTGGAATATGAAGGATACTTCAAAGTTTATTTGAAGTTTTTGAAAGATTCTGCAATACTAGAGACTGTGGGTAATTAAAACTTTGTTAATGTAAAAGTAGGTCAACCATTTATTAATGATTAAATGCTAATTGAAATGTGGAATATAAATTGGTTTTAAGTAAGAGAATGCATATTGATTAAATAAGAGAAAAGAGTCGTAGAAGCGCCCCTGCGCCTTTCAAATAATATTTTCGCCTGGAGATCAACCTAAATCAATTTTAATTTTGAAAGCTCAAGTTTCGCAGAATTTACCAAAACACTTCTTCCGTTCTTCCTTCTGGTAAGGTGTTCCTCGAGAAGGGCCAATTTTTTAACCCATTTCAAAAAAGGAGGAGGTTATACTATTATGTTAATCGATATTTTCGTAAATTGTGGACCGATTTTTTTAAATTATTTTTTTAATTGGTGGAGGAAACTTGAGCGGTGGTCCCATCCCATATAAATTTATTAACTTTGCTGGGGTAGTTTTTGAGTTAGTTTCGATAATACGTATTTAATCCACTTTGTGTATCTTCATGATGTTATAATACTTCCTGTCACTGTTCAATGGCGGTAGCTTCATAGAAGCCAAAAAGCCGGGCTTGCCTTAATAAAATCATAATTTACAACAACAAACGTAAGCCTATCAATAAAAGAAATGTACTCTTCGTATTTTAAAGGTTTTCGTACTACTAACAACCATGAACACCATAATAAAATCCCTCAGTTGCCCGTTTTTTTTAATCGTAAAAAATCGTCGGCTTGTCCTAATTTTCATCCTTAGGCACGCCACTGTCACTGTTGTTTACATAGCAAGTAGTGGTATAAGAATTGCGGTAGGTAACATAAAGAAAAAAGTGAAACATAAAAAAAACTATTTAAAAAAAAACCCGACTTCCAAGAATAAAACATTACAACGTGAAAAATAATTTTAATTTCGGAAGTCGGTGGCAAAAAACTACAATACAGATCCAAAGATACTGACTTCTGAAATTAAAGTTATTTTTCACTTTGCAGTGTTTTTTTTTTTTTGGAAGTCGGTTGTTTTATTTTGTAAAACAGGTTTTTTTATTTTTTTTTTTTCGCTTATCTGCTCAAGCTTTACCTTTAAGAATAGGTCAAACCTTGATAAAAAATGCTTAGCCAATCAGCGGCCAGACTGACTAAACTTAGAATAACCACTGTATCATTATAGATACAATATTCTCTATTATATTATTACGAGAAGATTCATGCTTATTTCTTAGAAAACAAAGAATACTTCAGTTAGGACTTGCTACCGAAAGTAATGAGAACATTGTAATAATCATAAGTCCAAATAGCCTTTATTTGGTATTCTATTGCTATGTCTGAACCGTGACGTCATCAACAGTCAGTATGTTAGACATAGATACACACATAGTAACTGTGTCTGGTCTGTAAGAAAAACTTCTTAGGTTATGCCAAGTAATCGTTGGTAGATTGGAATATTTTTACTAATAATTTTCTGGGGAAACTAAAACTTTACTGTTTTTTTAGTCTCTGTATTTAACAGATACGCAGGTAGAGCTACTTATGCAAGGCATAGTTCCGTGGAGACTGAAGAACCATAAAAATTACAGGATGGGTGACATTTCTAAAAGCACAATACTTCATTCGTTTTCGTCAGGTCGGACGTCCACCTATTTGATAACCTATAACATAAATAAATGAACTAGCACATATTAAAATTATTTAGTGTAGCATTTACCCTGTTTTAGGCCTTTTACGAAAAAAAAAATTTTTCAATGATTTCTGCTGTAAATTACTTAATAGATATTAAAAAATATTTGCAGTCCAACAACTGTGCGCTCTACCTCACTGACTTTCTCATAGAACCCGTTAAAATAACCAAAACAGTATTACTATGTAGTCATTTACTGATTGGACTTGTGACCAACAATGGCCACGGATACCCTTTTTCGGTAATTTACGATTGTTTTCTATATCGCATGGCAGGAGAAAATCGCTTTTTTAGGAAAATTAGATCGATTAGTAACGGTTTTGATCAGATATCGGTTTTTGACACCAAGATGAGATCAGACTAACGGTTTTTTTTTTTGCGAGTTTCACTAATTTATTGGAAGGATTTTCTTAAATTATTATTTTTTGCCTTCTCAGTTAGCCCTTTTCAAATCACCTATTTGTTAACTTAAATGCATCCAAGCGAAAATTTTTATTGGAACGAAATTCCTTATTGTACGTTCTGCCCACTTGAGAAATGAGAACTAGACCGAAAAAAGTATAACATTTTGACCGTCACGACACTTTTCTTTTCATTTAGTTTCTCACAAACGTTGTTTATTTATTTAATTGTGAGTACTCTCTAAATAAATCTCGTAGAATGATATTGTGGGTTGATTATACTATTTTGTAGACCATTATACTACATATTTGTGGTGTGCATGGTGCGGGTGACAGGTGACAGAGAGTAAATTTATTTAATTGACTACAGATAATATTGATTCCGTATTTTACGACTGCTTGCTGCAGCTCAAATATTCAGTCATGCATGATTGTAAATTGCGGTAACGTTCAAGAGTGAAAAAATTGGCCTAGTGCCAGGCGGACTCGCACGCGAGTGTTCCGTACCACAAAACCACGTTTTTTGTATGGGGACCTCCTTTATTTTTATTATTTGTTGTTATAGCAGCAATAGAAATTCATAATCTGTGAAAATTTCAACTGTCTACCTATTACGGTTCATGAGATACAGCCCGCTGATAGACGGAGGGACGGACGGTGGAGGCTTAGTAATAGGGTTCCGTTTGGCATCCTTCAGATACGGAACCCTAAAATAGAACGGCTCGTCTCTAATGTCACCGACCTTGTTGCTAAGGTAATAAGGTTGAAAAATGGTTAAACCTCAAATGTCCGCGATGGTACCTACACGATTGAAACAAGCTCAACGACACAGTAGGAAAGACCACAATACAATAACACAAATACTTATTTATTACGTACCGTATCTAAACATATACCTAACTTGAATACCCCATGTCAACCACATAACAAACAAACACATACCAAAACTAGACATAATTATTGTCAGTGAAATTAGTGGAGAAGCTCAAAAAGGTGCTCTCCCATTTATGGTACCACAAGGTACCACAAATTGTGTACTCAAATACACTATG
Organism: Fissipunctia ypsillon; assembly: GCA_947568875.1. Lineage (NCBI taxonomy): Eukaryota > Metazoa > Arthropoda > Insecta > Lepidoptera > Noctuidae > Fissipunctia > Fissipunctia ypsillon. The sequence goes on along the minus strand of OX387643.1, from coordinate 21,369,986 downwards.
ACGTATTTGGTGACGCGAATTGGTGACCAAATGTTATCTAAAGTTTAAACATGTTGTAATGTCAAGGATGTTGGGATGTTTTTGTCGGTTTATGGAAAACTTGATATGATTCAGCCTCGTAGGGTAGTGGTTAAAAGAGGGTTTCTGGGTTCAAAGGGGTCGGGTAATTTGTTATTGGATTTTTTTTGGTGTTAATTGTAATAGGCTCGCCCTATTGCTTACTTAGGACAAATCGAGCCTTTTCAGGAAGAACATCGTAAGCGCCAAAAATCACAAAACGATTTTTTCTTCGTAACCTCTTAATTAGAGAGTTTTACATCTTGTCGCGATTACTCTTAAATTTTATGTTAAATTTATACGACTATTATTGTAAGAAATTATCATCGTAAATGAAAAACATCATTAATTAGGAAAGAAAAACCCTATCCTGTAAAAAGTGCAAATAGTCGCTTACGATGTTCTTTCTGAAAAGGCTCGATATATGCATAACTGTCGAAATGTAATGTAATAAATAATAATAATAATAATAAATATCTTGGGACAACTCACACACGGCCATCTGATCCCAAGTTAAGCAGAGCTTGTGTTATGGTAACCAGACAACTGATATACATACTTATATAATTTATAAATACATACATATTATAGATAAATTACACCCATATTAATGTGTACTAAATACAACTCTGCTTATCTCTACAGGGCAAGCAAGCATGATGTTATGTAATGATTAGTTATACGAGAGCTACGCAATATTTAAAAAAGATTTTCTTGTAAAGTTTTGATCGAAATTACATTTATTGTAGTTGTGCCTGCCTCGTTGGCTTAGCTTAGTGTAACTGCAAGCGCTACTGTTGAGCATGAGGTACTGGGTTCGATTCCCAGGTCAGGCAAAGTGCTATTGGGTTCTTCCATCTGGAATTTCTCAGTAGCAGCCCGCAGTCTGGATTTGTGCCCGGTTGATGGCAATAGGCTCGCCCCCTATTACATGGGACTTAAACATAACTGGCGAAATGTGGGTGTACTATAGGTACACTTCTGCCCAACCCTTCGGCAAATACAGACGTGATGTTATTTTATGAAGTTGGTGTTGTCAACACGTGGGCATAAAACAAACATTGTATTGTCACATTTCGTTGTAAAAACATTTAAGTTATCATGAAGCGTTCGTCATTGTATTGATTTGTGTCTTTCTATAGAGACACGGAACATGCGATGTAGGTAAATATCAAATGCACTTTAATAACACACGAAGCACTGCACTACAATACATTATAGAGCATGAGACATTAACATTTACAAGTAGATACAGTTGTACATGAATCTTTTTGCGAGTTTGCAAAATCGGATGCCGCCATCTTGTTTTCAATACATTTTCACAAGTGTTTGTTTGCCGATGTTTACCGACAACGCCCTCTGTGAGTGTTCTTCAAGCGCCAAAAGATCCATAAAGCACTCTAATTTCTGTTTTAAATAATTGCAGCATTATGCTAAGATAGGACCCTCTTTTCTGGCCTCGTATAGGTTTTCTTTTTTTTTAAATTAATAATGCTTTTTTTATTAATTTCTTTTCTTTCTTAAATTAAAATCTGTCATGCGAAATAATCCTCAAGTCCACCATTTTTTTTGTGTGATTAGGTGGTCTTAAGCAATTTATTAACAAAGTTAGCGAAAAATATGCAGATGTGGACATTTACATATATTATTGATATACAAACTGTTCGATTACGGGAATTTAACCCTAGTCTAACTAACACTACAGCAATACGCCTTCCGGAAAAGTCCACTATAAGGGCAGATATTCATGAATCAAAACGTTCGCGACTAAGTAATTAACTATTTTATGAAAAAAAAACAATGGATGAATCAGCGAAATAATTGTAATAATAGTTCCAAGTGAAACATTCAAACAAAATCCTTATTAATACCAAGAATGAGGAATAAACGAGAGTTGGCATCTGAAGTCGTAATAGTTGAGGAAAAGTAATTGAGGTTAATTTCATTTCATTGTTGCAGTGTGTAAAAGTCTGGAGTGAATAATGCAGGTTACAAATTAATTTAATTCATTAGTAGTAGAGCTACTTGATAAAGTGAGAAAGTATTGCACTATATTATATATTGAACTATTTCTGCTGTCAAGCAGTATTACCTATCATTATCATAACATCACGCCTGAAATCCCCGAGTGGTGATAGTGTTAGGTACAGATTTAAAAAAAAGATGTTCAAGGGCAAACGTTTTTTTAAAGGAAAAATACATTGATTGCATCACTTAATATACTTAATCAGCTTATAATGTCCCCATTGATAGGACACAGGCCTCCTCTCTTGAGAGGGTGCGGGTCGTAATCCACCACGCGGGCCCAGTGCGGGTTGGTAGATGTCACATTCTTTGAAATTTTTGTTCAAAGACATGTTTCTTCACGATGTTTTCCTTCACCATTGTTGAGAGCAGTGGTGATGAAATAATTTACACAAAGTAAATTGCCAGTCTAGGTTCGACCTTGCGACCTACAAACTCTTAAGTCGAGGCCGTTACCACTGGGTCACCACTGCTCTCTTATCTCAATTAATTACTTATATAAGCATCACCTTTGTACGTATTTTTCTGATCCTTTCTTCTTGTCTGTATAAATGTGTGTACATAAACTGTTAAATAAATAAATAAATTCCTTTAAAAGTAGATAGGCAGTTAAGGAGGTAGGTAGGTATTTATAATTATCCCATGATATAGACAATGAAGGAGAGAAATATAAACTATTATATTTTTATAATTAATTAGGGGAGGCTTCTCAATATTTATATCGCGATGACAATCACATCTACCAACAATATTTTATCAACGTGATGTTTCATTGTTAGCGTACTGTGTAGAATTCTTAGGAACATCAATGTCAATTAATTAGCAAGCACGTGGGTGTAAAAGTTGATATATGATTGTCAGATATTGGTCCATTGGCTGTTGCCTATGCATTCAGCCAATGACGCTTGAGACATGAATGTTTAGCATGGGTCTGTGTACAGAACACGGAATCGCTGCCGACCGTCTAGAAGAGACAACAATAACATTCGTGGTGCATGTCATTTGTATCGGAGTGCGAGTAAACGGAGACACGCTTAGATTGTATGGAAAGTGTTGGCAATGCGCTCTAGCGGCGGCCGCCCGGGCGTCTCCGTGCTTGGTGGGTCTGTGTTACAATGATTGCGCAAAAAATATAGTTATCATTTTCACTAAACTGAGCAGATGCATTGATGGTCGCAAACTGTTACCTAAAAGCAGAAAAGACGGTAACCTAATGGGTACATTTTGTGTAGTTCTAACAGGTAACATTTAATGACCTATCGCAAACTCACTATACCTTCATTATTTCATCAAAGTCATAAACCAGTTAGTCAGACACTTGCAACAACCTAACTAAGGACTAATACTATACTATGATCGAAAGTACCCATCCAGATCGCCATAATAAAACGGCACAACTAAAGGAAGTCCGATCCAAAAGCGACATGTAAACATCTCCAAACGTACTCAATACTATTAAGGGAAGTACTTTTAATTTCGCGCTCCATGTGACTCAGTTCCTAGTCGACAGCCAGTGTGAGAAAAGACCAGACATACCCAAGAGACACCACGTGCATTTCCATACTAGTAACGGACCATAATTTTGGATCCAATCCATAACGAAGGGAACGAAGTCGCTGACTTACTCCAGTTACTGAGTAACGACTAGTGTTGGGCGATGAGCGAAGGCGCTCGAGTCGAGTGCCTGCGTGCGACAGTTAAAATTGGCTAGAAACCATTTTAAAGGAATAAGTCTGCAGTCGATCCACGTCGGTCAATAACATCACAACATGTTTTGAAGGAGTTTAACTTAATTTAATATAATTAATAGTTAGCAGCTATAAGCTTCGTGAATATTAAGTTGTCACTAGTATTTCAGTCCAAACGACAATGTAATTCGCACTAAATAATCGTGTTGCATCAACTTACGCACCTGTCTCGTGTAAATGGAATTGAATCTGTTAATTAGTCCTTAAAGTTCCAAATTCTTCCTATCCTGTATTTTATTAATTTTACACAAGATTACACCTTCAAAATGACTGCATATTATTATATTTAGCCAATTTTATCCTATCGCTCTAGGAAATCTTTCCTAGCTGATGTTCATTTTCCTCTCCTGCGGAAAATTCGCACAACAATATTCAACATAATGTAAATTATTTATGAATAAATGAAATTAAACAGAAAAAAATAACAATTGAAAAACGAACACCTGCACAACACTAGCACAGCATATTTAGCCATCCATCTCGGTAAGGCAGGGACCTAAAGTGATCGCTAAAGATGCTCTTTTTAGCACCGAGGGTTTCCTTTTGGTCTGCGGTCTCCAATGGGAGGTTTTGTTACGTAATGTTATATTATGAATGAACTGAACTGAACTCGAGTTCAAACACGTTTTTTTGTCTTTAGAGTTTTATGGCGAGCGCTAAGTGTGGTAGATATGGGCCTGTCCAAATGTTCCTATGAGAAAGTTTGTTTGTTTTAGTGACCGCTTAAGTGGTCGGGAAGTATAGTAGAAGTAGATAGAGTAGGTAGCTATTTATGACAACTGTAGTTATTTGCTGAAGAAGTGGGTAAGTATGCAAAGTGACCGCTGTAGCTACTGCCACATTTTATAGATAGAGAAAAGCATAAAATTATGGACAGTGAGCCGGACAAATAAGTCATTCATTCCTCATTTTTTGTTGAAAAATGTTTTAGGGAAATGATTAAACTTTTTTAATAAGGGACACGTAATGGTTAGGCAGAGGTGTACCTATAGTACACCCATATTTCGCCAGTTATGTTTAGGTTCCCATGTAATAAGGGGCGAGCCTATTGCCATCAACAGGGAACAAATCCAAACTCCGGGCTGCTCAGTAGCAGCCCGCAGCTTGGATTTGTTCCCTGTTTGTTATTGTTTCTCAGTAGAAACAAATTAATATGATAGGTAGGTTAATTTAAAATAAAAACACATTTCATGATGCCGTTTGCCCAAAGCTGAAGCTTCAAACAGCTTTTTATTTAGATATCAGTCACCTTGTCCTTGAAAATAAAACACGTATCACACTTACAACTGATAATTCAATCTGTTGATAAACATACTTCACACTTCGTAGTTAACGATTTTCAATATCAAACTGATTTACGCTTTTGACGTGTGAATTCTGAACTTTGGTCAAATCATAAAATTAAATAAATCTAATAAAAAAAAAACAATGTAAATACTATACCTACCTACATCTGAAAATAAAAATATAAATTAGCAGCCTTATTTTTTTTTTTGGAAATTTAGAAAACTAGACAATTCTTCACGAAATTAACTAGTTAACACTGAGAGTACGGTCAGTTCAATCGTAACATTTGTTCAGTTGTAACATTGCCAAAACCTCATTCACCTCATTTTTAATGAATCATGGAGAACGTCCCAAACCTCAATACGTTTTGTTAATTATGTATTGGTAATTTATGGCTATTTATGGCTATTCCCAATCTACATAGTTATCTACACTTTAGCCCGAGTTTTGGAACGTACAACTATTATAATTGGAAAACTCAAATAATGATTATTCAAGTATTTATTCAAATAAGACTGAAAATTACAACGTTTTGAACATTAAAAGCTACAAAACAGAGTCCATCAAAAGCCCACTTCCTGAAAGATGGTGTATGGCTGGGACAGTCGGATATTTGCTCAATATTATCAATCTATCTAAATTATTTACGTATCATTGAATTGACATTACGTTTGATTAGTTCAAATATATACAGTAGGCCTAATGAAGATACTCGCCGACGGTATGTGACTGTGTTAGTGTGACATATAATTATGTATAACATACTTACGAATTTATATAAATAGATAAAGTTATAAATTATTTACCTAGTATTTTCAATTGTCATTAGGCTTTTGGAACAGCCTCTCTAATATACTAATGCAGACAGCCTTTTGTTTCAGTACCTACTTAGTTTTCTTTAAACTAAAAAAAAAATCGCTACTGTTTTCCTGTTCGATGACCACCGACTGAGGTCGTCCATTTCTCTGTCCCCTTGGGTCGTCTGATAGCTTTCATTATCGTCATCAATCGATTAATACCTTCTTTACAAATAAATTGAATACATAATAGTACTTAAATAAAGTTTATTTTTGTCCACCACAAAATCAAAAAAGTACAAAGTTTTAGGTTTGCAATGTACGTAAATGATCGAGAAAATGTAGGTACCTACAACTCATTTGATTACGAGTATTTACCTAGACATGAATAACTACATAAAAGACCTCTCTCTATACGTTTCTCAAATTACTTGGAAATAGAAAAGCAAAAATGCTATGAAGTTTCCCTGAAACAGTAAATATGTAAATGATTCACTTTGAATGGAAAATGTTTCTTTAACTAGGAAATAAGTTCATAGTTCTTGTGGAAGAGATTTTATATTGTGTACAAATGAGTTCTGAAAATATGTAAATTGTTGTTGTTACACACATTTCTTTATTTGCCTTATTGTTCCTCCAGAACACCTCATGGAAACTTTTCTTAAGGTAAATAACGCTCTGTAATAAATCTCTATTTTTAAATAAAAAAAATCTAAATCTAAATATTTTATTTCACGTTAAACTACAAGGGTATTTATGAAACGTCAGAAGCTACCTGCGCGGTTCCAATAAATTATTGGTCGTTTCCTATGGAGAAACCGCAAGCCGGCAAGAAAAACCACGGTTACTCTTTTAAAAATGATTGGCTAACTATGTTTTCAAATTACATTGTTACCTACGTAATCGGTATAGGAGGACAGTGTAGGCCTCTCAACAAGTGCCAGGTACTAAACAAAATAGAAAACGGTCTACAAATCTACAGTCTATTAAGCCTATAACGTTCTCACATTCACAAAAATATAAAATAATCTATTAAAAAGATAAGAACATAAATAAAGACCTATTTAAACCAAATGACATGATTACCATTACAATGGTCCAATCAGAATGAATGTCCTGTACATTAAAGCCACTAATAAATATTGGAAACTATAATTGTATGTACCTATATAATGTCAAATAATGAAAAGATTAGGAATGTCAAGGAAATAAAATCGTATCGTATCAGGTCAAATTAATACCTGATACAGGCTTTTTTGAATAGTCTAAAGAGTCGGTCAGCCAGAAACATGAAGCTAGTTGCTCATGCCAAAGCGTAGTTGGTTACTATGGAGAAGAACGGGCAAGAAACCAAAATACGTGTTCGATAAAAGTTCTGTTTTCGAGAGGTTCCTGTTAGGTTCCTGGTTTTAAATAAATGGTTGATACACCAACCATAATAATCAATAGCCACCGTTGAGTCTTTCCAGGTCATGCTCAAATAGCCGTACTTACTTATAATCAATTCACTAATCAACAAAGAAAGAGCGTACTTAAAATCCTATCACCACGTAATAGTACTTTCATACCAAATAACAAATGATATAAATTTTCAATGTCAATCATATATTCCTGCACACGTCGCTACACGTGATTGGCACTATAATGGCACTAAAACTTATTTATTTCAATATCCGGTGTCACAGGAAGGTAGTTGACAGTTACTTTCGCGCCAATTGCATAACAATGTCGCCATCTTGATTTAAGCACGCGCCGCCGAGGGTTCCTTCTATATGGACGATTTTTTATTGGGTAATTTCATATCAAAAACATAATTAATTAGTTTAAACTGGGTGATACTATAGGAATAACTAGCTTATGCCCGCGACTTCGTCTGCGTGAAATTTCTAGTTCCTCCGAGCCACCTCGTCGCATCGTATCGGGTGCCCGGTTTTTACATCGTTTTCGCTTACCGACTGGCTTTTTTTTTCTTTTTGCTCGGCTCCTAAGGGTCCTACCGTGATGTTAAGTAGCCTATAGCCTTTCTCAAAAATTGATGCTCCGCTCCTGTCAAATGCAATAAGAATTTTGCAAATCCGACTGGCAGTTGCAGAGATTTGTGCGTTCAAATAAACCAACAAACTCTTCAGCTTTATTATTATTAGTACATAGATTTGATTACCATTAAAAAGTTATAGTGAGCCAACCTTAAAAGATAGGCAATGCTATCGCGAACTTTTTTTTAGAACTTTTTAAGAGCAACAATTCCGTCATACATGATTGTTGCGTAACTTTAACTATTTACGCAGCGCACGCAACGGAAGCTCTCAAAAGGAATACATTTTCCCGTTTTTGCAACATTTTTCATTGATGCTCCGCTCCTATTGGTCGTAGCGTGATGTTATAATTATAGCCTATAGCCTTCCTCGATAAATGGGCTTCCAACACTAAAATAATTTTTCGATTCGAACTAGCAGTTCTTGACATTAGCGCGTTCAAGCAAACAAACAAACAAACTCTTCAGCTTTATAATATTAGTGTAGATAACAACTTAGATAACACTAGAATGTGTAATGTGTGTGTGTGTGTGTGTGTGTGTGTGTGTTCTGTTTGACATTTTCATGAGTTTAGACTCTACGTCCCCTTGTGTAGCCTGCGCTTTGGTAAACCCGTAAAACATATAAGTCAATGCATAATTTAAGTTCTCAATAACATCAATATTATAAGAAATCCAAGCTGGAGATTAAAGCAATGCGGTCTAATTGTAATCAGAGTTCGTAGGTCCACTGAAACACTTTCATGATAAGTAAATGATAAAGCTAATAGGCCGAGTTCCAATCGTCGAGATCTGAAGACGTCTGACGGCTTCGATATCGGAAAGCGTATTATGAAAATGGGTAGGACCTGGCAAGACGCAGCAATGACAGGTGGAGTAAGGCTGTAACAGATTGGCGTCCAAGGACTGGAAAACAAAGTGTCGGTCATCCGGCGGCGAGAATGGCGGACGACATTGTTGCCATCGTGGGCAAAACCTGGATGAGGCTGGCACAGGAGCGTGAGGATTGGCACAAGAAAAGAGAAGCCTATGCCCAGCAGTGGGTGAAGTCGGGCTGTGGATGATAATGATGAAATTACTTCGGTGTCGTTGGACATACTTACTTTATGGGTCGCGAATCTAATCTAAATCAAAAAAGAGGGAAACTAACTCTTAAAAATATTTCAAATTATGAATGAACCGTTCCCCAACACACATACAATCAATTAAGCCACAACCATACGCGTGCTTCGAACGGTTCGCATCCGGCGGACGCAGGCGACGAAAGTAAACTAAGCTGATCGCCCCTTTCGCCATACAGGGACGCACGGGCCGTGTGCGGCGCCTGCTAATCGGACGGGCAGCTGGTCGGATGTTGTCGGCAGCCGGAGAGTAGCAGACATTGTGGCGGTATGACACAGATACTGGGCATGGAGAAATATCAAGATATACCCATATGAAGGAGTTTGGCGATCTCTAAAGCACTAGGAAGTGGTGGAGGGCGGGTGTTTTGGGGGACTGTCTTGTGTAATTTTGATTTAAAAAGTGCTTATTCTCAGCCTAATTTGAATGAATGATTTTTGATTTTGATCTTAATGAGGGTCACTCAAATACACAATATAAAAGCAATCACTTTTAAGCCTAAAGTTTGTGTTGTTATACAAAACATTATGATCAAACGTGATCATGAAGACAGTACAGACGGTTGAAGAAACCGAAACAACAAAATTTCTAGGGTTATACGTAGATGACAAAATAAATTGGAAAAAACAAGTCGACTATGTCTGTAAAAAGTTAAGCAAGTTCTCATATGCCCTTGACAGACTAAGGAAGATTGCAAATCTACAAACACTAATAACGGCATACCATGGACACGTCAGCTGTAACCTTAGATACGGCTTGATATTTTGGGGTAATAGTGTCTATATATTTTTGAGGTCGCAGTTTTTGTAAAAAATAATGATCTATTTAAATATCGAACGCGTATACGGCATCAGGACAAACTAGACATAGTGCCTAGTAAGACTCATTTCTTACACAAAAGTATTTTCTGCTCTGCTCCACGCATATTTAATAATATTCCAAGGCCTATAAGAGCAATTACTGAAATAAAAGTATTCAAAAAGAAACTCCATGAACTATTAGTGAACAAATGTTATTACTCTATGAAATACTTTTTTGATGACAAATCACTATTAAAATACAATCTGCCTGAGTCATGATGCGTTCTGTGTAGATAATCATATAATATAATAATAATAATAATTAACGAAGATTCAAGAATCTAATAATTTGAAATGTATTACATTATTGTTGACATGCATGTACGAGTAAACTCGCTAGATACTTACCTTGTACGCCCTAAGGGTAGGACATAGCTGGTCCTAAATATTTAAATAACACCATCTGTATTATGTACCTATGATCCACAGCAAGAATCTACTGACGAGAGTTCCTTGTACCAGTAAGTAGTCAGGTGAAAGAACACGTTCAGCAGTAGACGTTTTAGAGCTGGTTAGATCATCTCGATACCAGTAATAATGGTTGATCATGTAATCATGTTTTTAGGGTCCTTGGTTTTAATGAGGTTATGATGGGTATGATGATCAGACCATGTCCCACTTGCTGGAGTGTCCTAAGTGCCCGTTCACTTGCACTAAAGAAGACCTAATGAACGCCACTGAAGCCGCAATCATCGTGGCGACCTACTGGGCTCAAACAATATTAAAAAAGTACCATCAACAAATAAAAAATAAATTAAAAATTATACCTACCTTTTTCTTTTTGCAACGAAACGAAAAAGATGGGTATATTTGAGATGGAAAGAGTCAAGAATTTGCAAGTTCACAATGATAAAAAACTCGTCGGGTTATACATGTGACGAGACGGAAATGTAGGTATGCGACCGTTGCAAATAAGTATTAGAACCTAATAACAATTACTTAGTATTAACCATCGTATAAGAACTTATCACCTTCTAATTAAAACGACTTTTGGCTTATATTTGACATCTGACTTCAAAGGAACTGAAGCCTCTTGTGTCAACCGCTGTCTGTCCACCAAAGGCAAGCCACCTTGAAGACGTGTTAAATTGCCATTTGACGTAAACAAAAAGCTCATTTCATGGTAAATTCCTAATTGAATAAAATGTGATAATTGTATCGGTATTCGAAGTACTAAGAAATAGATCCCCCAGAAGGGAAAAGGCTTGATGCGAATGTGATAATAATGAATAATTAGCTCTAGTAAAATGCAGGCCCTTTTAATGAAACCATCTCTACCGTGTGACAATTTACTAAGAAAGTAATACAGCTGTACCCTTTTTCTTTAATTCCTATATTTATAATCCTCAAAATATTTCAATTCATATTTCGCTGGTTTCCAACGAATGTCGGACCGATTACTATCATACGCTTAAACATTAAAAATAAACGTAAAGCATGCTGTTTATTAGAGTTCAAGTTAACATCCATACAACATGCGAGAATGTTGAGTTTTTGTGCCAGTATTCAAGCTAGGATAATTCTTACACAGTACATAAGATAATTATTTACTGAGTGGACAAATCATGTGGGGTGGGACTGAAATAGGGCAGGTGGGATGATGTCTCCACCCCTTTAGAGCAACTGGTTTTACAAAGTTGCAAGTATTCAAGAAGTAACTATAATAAAATATGCTAATGGACTTTTTATTGGTTCGACAATTTTCTAATGATAATAAGTACAATGTATCGTCTAACGACATGTCTAAGCGATGAAATTAATTCAAAGAATGTCTAACATCTAATTAACCTATCCTCAAATGGACTTGTAAAGTAACTCTGCATACAAATCTCTTAAATTAAAAAGAACTGCTAAATCGTCTAACAGCTTTAACTATAGGTACAAAACGCACCGTACCCGACCTCGACGAAACCTTAAACTAAATCTTTTTACGTTCATAAACCCGAAATCTTCCTCAAGTCCCGAAATAACCAATTAGTGTCCCCCCCTATCTACATAACCCGTAAGCCTGAAACCCGGTACAAGTACGCGCGTCGCTAGAACCGAACAGAATCAAAATTCGATGCACACGCCGCACAACACATGGTTTTTTCGCCGCCCCACGTGGAATCTCCCGTAAATTCCAGTGAGCGCATTAAAATTGTATAGGATCTGAGTTTTTGTTCAGTATCGTATGTGACGCTGGACTGGGAGTACATAATTGTAATTAACATAAGATTTCCCGTAATAACCGCGTTGTGCGCGCGCGCCACTAAAATGGCTGCGTCCGCTTTTTGTGCTGTGCGCGTACGCTGAATATCATAAGCTACGTGCGTGGCCAGGCGCACACGGGGGCATTTTTCATTGGATTATTTTAGTTTTGGGTTTTGTACTTTAACCGATATTGACAAAAATGGATTTTAGGTCTTTTTTATTGAGTTACTAAAGTTCGTAAAGAGTTGAGTTTGTTTTTTTTAAAGTTCGTAAAGAGTTGAGTTGAGTTTGTTTGTTGAAGTTTGAGTTACTAAAGTTCGTGAACATTGAGGGCTAAAAATTTTACTTTTCATCTAATAAACGTTTTAAATATTTTTGAAAGACCTCCCAGCAGAAAATACATATTTTAATAGGAAACAAGCTCTTTCAACTTCGCATCTCATCCAAATCAAGGTCAAAGTGAAAACAATTCAAAAGGAATTTTCAGTATTTTCCAAACATCGGCCCGTGCGCAGCGTTCGGTGTCGACGGGAGACAGAGCTACGCCCTCTATACCTGCTACTCACTGCTACTTATCGACAATTGATAAACTCACTTTATACTCACGACACGGGCTCTCACATAATTAGAAACAAACAACAATTAACAGAATTGAATTTTCTGAATTTGTCAAACGTTGATTTAACATTTTATTAAAAAGTCATAGGTCCTTTTTAGACACACGATTTTTAGTTTGCCTTGTGCCTAAGAAATTGCAAACTTTAGATTAAGATTTTTAGTTTTTTCAACTTGACATTTTGCAACGTTGTCTACCCACGCCATTTTTGTTTCAAGTAGTTCTTTTTAAAGTTCAAACCTTTCACGTCCTGACGACACGTATCCGACCCAACATTACCCCGTGCCCACTAAATGCCGGGCTCCCTACAACCCGATCCTTTCGTCTCGTACGACGCGTGTGTGCCGGCCGCACTTTTTGCCCTCACTCGTAACACGATCGTCCCATCTCATAATTTTAGACTTTTTTACCCTCAGTCCTGTACTGGCCTTATTAAGGAAGATGCTCTATTACGTTCGATAGCCGTTGGTGATTGACAGACGCTATTGCTGTGAGTATTGAGGGTTCATTTATTCATTATGTTTAGAATAGACATTGTGTTACAAGATTTTCCAACTTATTAAACTCAAAGTATAAGTACTTATAATGTCACAAAATGAAACACTACATTGATCTGCCATTTGACTATCCAGAAAGACATGACTCACCAAACTCTATGCAGCTTAGCTACTAAAAGAAAAGGTTTACAAAAGCCAATACTGGTTAAAACATTTGACAAAAATATTCCACTTTCCATCTACCTAATAAAAGCCCACACTTGCCTTGTTGCTAGCCAGCAATAAAAATCGCTACACGTAATACGCACTTAGATAGATAGCATTTAAACGTAGCATTAGTTAGCGGTACCAGCGTCATAACTGCAGAGTGCACACAGTCTCGTCAACATACTACAAATAGCAATCCTGTACTCATGTGTACTCATGTTTATAATGTGTCGTTTCATCTGAAACATACACACACTTGTCCTAGCAAACTACTTTAAGATACAGGCAAAAGTTTATGGCCAAAACAGACTAAGACTTAAAGCAGGTATTAAGTATCAACTTAGCCTCTCGGAGTTCCCTGCGGCCTCTCCTAAATTGCGCCATTAAGCTGTCTACCGGTTCTTGAGATTCCTTCAGCACTCAATGCACTCCAGCCGCATTTTAAAAAGGGTTTCCTTATCCTAACACTGAGTTCACTGCGTTAACGGTTTGGTAAAAATAAAGCATAATGCTCTTGCAAGAGTTGTCTTCTGTGAAGTCGGTAATAAATGAATTGGTGGTTACGATAAAAAGGAGGAAGATCTCGTGGCTAAGTATCGATCAGGTAAAGCTTCGCTTCCCGCGGTTGGTCTGTGGATGGGTGTCCATCTTTACTAACCGGAACCTCAAGCCTCGGAAAGAACATTAACCCGTTGGTCCCGGCTGTCATTCTTGGATCTTTGACAGTCGTTACGAGTCGTCCGAAGCCCAAAAGTCTGACAACCTGCAGTCTTACCAAGGGGTATCGTATTATCCAGTAATTGAATTGTGGATGTCAGACAGGCAGTCGCTGCATATAAAATACTGGTATTCAGCTACATTCGGTTAGACTGGAAGCCGATCGCAACATAGTTGGGAAAAGGCTAAGCAAATGATGTTTAATATTTAAAAAAATACAAAATATCCGACAGGTATATCCGATAGCTAAAGATGTTAATTAAGACCAAAATTACTTGTCCTAATGTCCTGTAACGTAAATTGCAGGGAATTAAAAACATTAGTGGCATCAAAATGCACACTAGTAGGTATTATCAGATAAAACATGGATTTCTTTGGAATAGCATGAAAATTCTGCAAATTCGTTTGGATTTTAATAATGTTAAGTGCAGATACTAAATGTATCTGAACTTAACATTTTATTTTGCAAAGGTATATACATATTATATGGACGGCAACTAAGTATAATTATATCTAGTCCAATTTCATACCCACCTGTAACTATCTATCAGTTTTAAGTAAACTTATGTTACATGTTATTTGTACGTGATGATGCCCGAAGTTATGTAGTTAAGGCTCCCGCAGACAGCTGCGACGCGATAGCGCGACGCGACTCTAGAAGAATAAAATTTCATGGAAATTGGAAATTGTTCTACCAGGAATCGCGTCGCACAGCCGCGTTGCAACTGTCTGCGGGAGCCTTTAGTTTGTGATCAACATGCTTTAAGTCTATAAACCTATGAGACATTGTGTTTTCCGTGTGTTTCCCGACCTAAGATAAGACCACATCACGTATGCAAATGTGTAGTAAAGTATCCTTGTAAGCGTTGATAAGAGCATTATTGTCATGATTCACACTGCCTCGTTGGTTTAATGGTCGAAAGCACTACCGCTGAGCATGAGGTCCTGGGTTCAATTCCCAGGTCGGGCAAAGTGTTATTGGGTTTTTCTATCAGGAATTTCTCAGTAGCAGCCCGGAGTCCGGATTTGTGCCCGGTTGATGGTAATAGGCTCGCCTATATTACGAGTATACGGGACTTTAACATAACAGACGAAATCTGGGTGTTACTACTATAGATACACCTCTGCCTAACCTTTCGGGGATTACACGCGTGATGTAATATGTCATTGAAGCGTGGGAATAGAATTTGAATTTTATCCTTTTTTTAACCGATTTCAAAAAAGGAGGAGGTTACATGTTAGGCTGTAGGTATGTATGTTTTTTTTAGTATGTTCATCAATATATTCGCCAATTGCGGACCAATTTTGGAAATTCTTTTTCATTTGGTAGAGGAAGCTTGCGCGGTGCTCCCATATAAATTATTATTAACTTTGCTTGTGTACTTTTTGAGTTAGCTTCGATAATACGTATTCAATCCACTTTGTGTACCTTGATGATGATATAAATAATAATTCTTGTCACTGTTGTTTACATTATGAAGTCGTGGTATAAGAACTTGTGGGGTAGGTAGGTACCGTAACTTGAAAAATAAAAAACTTAAAAAAAAAACACTACACAGTGAAAAATAACTTTAATTTCTGAAGTCGGTATCTTTGGATCTGTACCGACTTCCAAAATTAGGGTTATTTTTCATTTTGTAGTGTTTTATTTGGAAGTCGGTTGTTTTTTTTTTTGGAAAAAGTTTTTTTAAATTAACATTACCAACCTTATTTATTTTTTTGAAGAGTGTACACACGATTCTAACAAATTTTTTGATTAGACGAGGCTAACTTTTCTTTAACTACTACGGATTATTTTATAAAATTCCAAATTCAAAACGATATGTGAGCACAAAATGGCTGACACAAAAAAATAGAACATGTCGCATAATTAAAGTTTGCTTTGTGCTCAAAAGCCGGGTGTGTGCGGCAAAGGCACTAATTTTTCAGCCTCTGCAAAAAAGTCGCAAAGTTGCGGAATTATAATTAAGGTTTTATGTCGAGGTGTAAAAATATGTGTTGCTTCCTTATTAATTGTGTTATTTAATTCAAGGATTAATTTACTAGGCTGTTATTTAATACATAACATCACGCCTTGTTTCCCCGAAGGGTTAGGCAGAGGTGTACTTATAGTACACCCACGTTTCGCCAGTTATGCATAAATCCCATGTACCAGGGGGCGAGCCTATAATCCCAATAACACTTTGCCCGACCTGGGAATCGAACCCAGGACCTCATGCTCAGAGGTAGCTCTTGCGACCACTTGACCAACGAGGCAGTCATTAATTAATTCAAGGCTTAAAGACAAACTGTTTTGGGCTATATTTACTAATTACCTACTCGTCAGGATATGCGGTCCTTTATTGTTAATCTATTCCAAATGTAGAAAACCGACAAAAAACGTGAAAATGATCAAAAGGGCCTAATCGAGTAAAGATAGTTAAGGGGGAAGTGCTAAGGTAGCCCGCGAAATTCAAATTTTCTTTCGATTTTTGCGATTTCCAGCTCAGTGTCTGGGTGTATGTTGATTAAAGCATGATACGCGACCGTAACAAATATGTATTTATAGAATTATAATATTAGAATTAGTAATACAATTCCTTAAGTTAGGATAATCCTGAAATGTTAAGATTTCATAAAAAAAGTCATTCAATAGACTTACTTGGTCTTAGAGAGTTGTATTGATGACTTTAATGATTATAATTCTGTAAACTCATGTTTGTTACGGTCGCGAATCATATTTCAATCAACATACAACTTAATACTGATCTGCAAATTGCTAAAAGCGTAAGAAAATTTGAATTTCGCGGGCAACCCTGGCGCTTTCACCTTAAGACGACACCGCGCGCGCAGTGGCGCCCTCTTCGTTTGTTTGGTTGTTTTTTTTTTATTTTAGAATGAAAATTCAGAAAACAAGCATGTTACGTTGTGCTCCACAAGACTATACATTATTTTTAATACAACCAGTAGTCTTACATTAATAAGTTATAAATGATAATGCTTAAAACGGAAAATAATGGCCACAAAGTTCCGTTTTAAGGATTATAATAAACCTTAACAATGTAAAACTACTGTTTGTAAATAATAATAACGTGTATTCGTGTGGTACATAACGTAAAATGCTTATTTTCATCTATACAAATAAATTCAATTGAATTGTCTGTTTGTAATGTCAAAATAACAGACAGACAGACAAAAATTTTAAAATCGGCTTTTATGTAATAAGTACCATATATGTATACTTTCATATGCATTTAATAACTTTTTATTAAATGCATATGAAAGTAGATACGGTACTTATAACAAAAAAGCATTTATTTTTATTTTCGTCTGTCTGTACGTTTGTTCCGGCTAATCTCCAAAATGGTTAGACCGATTTTGACAGGACTTTCACTGGCAGATAGCTGATATTATGGGGAGTAACTTAGACTACTTTTATTTTAGAAAAATAATTAGGGTTCCGCGCAAAAAAAATAAAAGCCATGAAATTGGGAACAATAGTCGAATTTGAAAAATTCTTTTTGAATTTGGTAGCCCAATTTTTGAGCATAGTTATAGGCTATTTAACATTACGTGACGACCCTTAGTAGACGAGAAAAAAGAAAAAAGTCAGAAAGAACACCAAGCGAAAACGACGTAATAGCGCCGGCGGGTGGTGCAACGCGGCAGGTCGAGGGACGAGGGAGTTTTATTAAAATGTGGCTGTTATTTTAGTATATTGTGTATCTTACGACTTCCACGCGAACAAGTCGCGGGGCATAGCTAGTTCTAAAATAAAAGAAATATGAAAAGAAGAAAGAATAATTGTTTATTCTGCACAAACAAAATGCACAATACAAAAAAAATTACATAAAATACACACATACTAAGTATCCAAAAGCCTCATAATCAATCCGTATAAAGTTTACAAATTTCTGTCCATTGCTTGATGTCCGAGCCAGGGACCAAAGACAATTTACGTTGCCTCTGTGTGCATATTGCACTCTGATATGAGTATAGTCTGTGAGTATAGTGTTCTGTGGTATTGCAACACTGGCTAATGACATCAAACAAAACAAAAACAAAAAAACCGAATTGCGGAGTGGAAAAATAACTACTTTTGTAACAAACAAACAAACAAACAAAACTAACAAGAACAATAAGCCGTGCGCCGCAGCTCTGTGCAAGAATAGGTGGTTGCTCAGCAAAATGCTGTGCTACGGACGAACCTATCATCAACAGCGCTGATTTTCAGCAACCACCTCTCGGATGACGTAATGACGTCCCCTTCTGTGACCTCGGGTGTGAATCGGGTAAGTAAAATTTCCCACAGAAATACGTGTGATCTTCGCCAGGAGTATTAGTGTTCTGTGCGTGTGATTCTAGCTGAACATACTGTACTAATAAATAAAATAAAAAGGATATGTCTGTATCGCAACTTTACAAAAATACTTAATAAATAAACAATGAAGATAAAAAATATATTAAATAATTCACTACTCTATAATAGACGTTGCGTCGTATATTTTATACATATGCTATTTTAGTAAGTAATTATAATTTCTATACTATACTAACAAAACTTCATATTGAGATAATCAAGACTTCAATTAATACACCATAAGTTTCATTTAACATAAGCCATGGAAATATTTGCGATGGCAGCCATTTGCAAACGGTATGCATCAAGGCAGGTCGTTGCCAAACGACAACCATGCTCTTCGTAGTAATAGTGTTCTGTGACCATGCTTTAGCGCAGCTTTAATGGTTTTATTATGGATTGATTACTATTATTTTAGTTGGCCGAATGTATCATGGAAATAACCAAACAAACGATGAGGGCACCACTGCGCGCGCGGTGTCATCTTAAATAATGTCTGGCGAAACCTGAACAGTTAGCTTCTCTATCAATTAGCAGACTGGCTATCTTTTTACTACGAAACAAGCTAATCTACAGGAGTAGACCGTACGACGCGATTAGCTCTGCGACTGGATAAAAGACTAAATTCATTATTAAAGAATAATGAATTTAGTTTTTTTTTGCTTTGAACCACTGAAGTAGACCAAGTCCGTGTCTTGACTTGCTCTAGTTCAATGGTTTAATGCAATTGTTGTCATACACGTGAAAATGGAATGCATAGGAAAATACATGAAAATGCTTAGTATATTTTAAAGGTTTTTATTGTGTTTTTTTCCTTTGGATTGTGTCTGCTATGGTATGTTTTTACAAATCATCTGCAAATAAATTTCTGGAAGCAGATTACTATATTCATTATTTTCCCCTAACACATCCAACAGTACACTCAAACATACAAACAATACTATTTCACATGCAAATGAACCTAAAAAGAGGTTACTAGCACACCCATATTAATGTTGGTCAAAATCAAACAAAATTCCTGGAAAATTCTTCTATGCTTCAAAGTCCTTCCTCGTGAAAATTCTCAAACATCGTTATATTCTTTGTTCTTCTCACACACACGTACACAAACATCCACTCACACATACAAAGATACAAACAATGATATTATTTCCACGTGAAAACCGTCCTTCAGGCGCTGCGCGTGAGTTGAACGCCGATGGGTCGCCATATTGAGACCGGACGGACGATTTAGGCGGGCGCGTGCTTGTACATAACGATTGGTTATTGATGTGACCATTATTTTAAAGTTTTTGGTAGGTAGTTTTGTTTTCTATGAAAAACAAAACCAATTACAGGTTAGCTATTATTTTTATATCATCAAGAATTTCCTGAAGAAAGGATTATTTTCAGCGCTAAGCAATAACACCAAATTAATTACAATAAAAGATGTTGACTTTTGTTTTTAGTCAAAGTTTTTAATCATTCAACGTATAAAATTATAAATTAATTTGTTGTTTTATTTCTTGTTTAAAAAGTAGTTTTTATTTTGTGTTTGATGCCTAATGTGGCATGACTTTGAATTAGCGTTATATTTGCATTTTATTTGAATCTCCTGGTTAAAAGATAACGTGGAGGCGCTACGAACTAGTTACTGTGGTGTTTTTTTTATACCGAGTTACGTTCTAAAGATGCTAATTTGCCAATCAATTTTTAAATGGCTGACACTTTAAGTAGTAACAGATTTTCATTCATCATTAGATTTGCATGAAAATCTATTTATTCTGTAGACAATGCAAACACAACACTCGTTTGCTTTTTATTATGGTCACCCTAACCAAAAATGACGTGCGTTTCCCAATTACGGGTTACATTTATTAGAATAATGAGCATTAGCAAAATATTCATGCGCTGGCAATATTCAATCTTTAATATAACGAGTTTTTTGTCTGTTGTTAAGAGGAAAATTTTCGTAGTCTTATGTGCAGCTATGTACTTATGCAGGAAGTCCTTCAGTGTGGTTTTTTGGGCGGTTTCCGGCTGAGGAAAATTTTCTTTTCGGAAAATCTCTCCTCTTTTTATAAAAGATAAAATATGTAGCAGGTGGAATGATAAGTTGCTGTTGATAAACCACGATAAATGTAGGCAGGTACAGTCTGTGGTGCAGAGGCAAACCCCCGGTTTTCCTGATCCAAAATTGTACTGTTTTCTATGATAACTGTTAAGTTGACACTAGATTTTATAGTAGATTTGTTTCAATAAGTCTTATAGAAACACAGCGAAGCGAAGGAGTGTTTACTAGCCTATACAAACCTGTCTATTTTTACCGTGTAACGTACACAGAAAATATTTTCGCCTACTTCTGTAAGATCTCACGTATTTGTGTTAGTGGGTGACAAACAAAATCGTAAAGATTGGATATTATGCTTTACGTCCACCGTACGATCAAGTTCGGGTGTAAATCTAGTTATTTACTTCAGAAAAGCCTGTCAAATATGTGATGATTGTTTGGTATTAAATAGGGATCGGTAGATAGACTAGACACTAGATAGGTTGTGACGTTATTGAAAATGAAAAAAAAAGAAAAAGAAAATATAATTTCAACTTAGGTGTAACCAAAATTAGGAGTCGCACTTCTGCTGGTATTGTAATAACATAATAATAATAACGTTTATTTGGACTCCATAAAATATGGCCATATTCCTAAAAACCAGCATACAAATAATGTGAGTGAGTAGACGGCTGAAACTATATGAACTCCTGGATTCCAAACTAGGTAAAACTTGTATTTTGGAAATCAGTACTTTTCCGTGGTAAATTAGGTGTAAACACTTACAAATTACATACATGATAATTCCAAAATTGAATGACTTAGACTATGAAAGGACTTAAGTCTAAAACTTGACGGGTGAGTGATGTAAGTGAATGTGTGTGGTGTGTGTAAGGTGTTGCGATCGAATATCTAATAATTAGCAGACGTTGTTTTTTTTTTAATTATTCCTATGATCGGGCGTTGAAATAGTCTTAGAAGGCCCACAGGTTGTTAAGATGAAGTTGCCTGATATTGTAGGTACTTATTAACTTTCTTTATCAACAGCCGTAGTAACTCCAATAAAAATCTATAACGCAAAACCCTACTAGCTTATTTAAACAACATTGTATGAAGTTATTAAATCATAGAAAAAAAAAGAAATAGACATATGGGTCGCATAGGTTTATAATAATTTTCCGTAAACAAAGACTTGTAAGAACTATTCAAGATGGCCGCGTACAGGAAAAATATTTTAATTTCAACAAACCTTGCTGTCTTGAAGCTGATATCCTTGCGGTAGATGTCTTGACAATGTGCTGAGATTGTTGATGTTTCTTTGTTTATAATAATTGCCTACCAGTTTTTCTAACATGTAGGTAGATATAGGTACGAACTATGATCAATTTTACGAAAGTGAGATCATTATAGTTTTATGATATTCGAAGGAAAATTGAAAATTCAGAGGGACAATTACGAAGGAAGGATATTTTCCACTCGAGAAATTGCTCATCAAGTTCCGATTGACTCCGAGAACAGTCGGAAATCCCAAAAAAGTAAACGTTTGATCGTGTTTCATGAAGGCATATAGGTATATACCTATTTAAGACAGGTGTACATTCTCAACACGTCGCCAAACTCAAGCTAAGCTGTACAGAATGTCTTCTTGTCTGTTACTACACCTTCAAGTTAGAAGCTAAACTTGCAAAGCGCAGGGCTACGTGTAATTATGTTTGTAAATGTCAGACCAGCAACTTGTCATAACTTTACTATTTGAACCCACTGTTCTGTACATAAGTTTGGACGTTGTAGTCTGAAGTCGAGATGTGACTGGTTTCAACTGAGCTGAATATGCATTAGATTCAGCTCAGTTGAAACCAGTCACATCTCGACTGCTTGCGCTTGTGCAATTGTTTGTGCTTGTAAGTCATGTTTCTAAAATCTATTTTACTAAAAGGAGCTGAAGTGATCCTATTGGAGAGAACAACACTTTCATATTTTGTGAGGTCGAGAGATTTTTATTGTAATGATGTATCAACACTGAAAAATTCGTAAGAAAAAAAGGAGAACTGAAGGCCCAATCCTATTCACTCTAAACTTACCAAGCACTTGGGTTTAAGCGAAGGAAACCTCCTGAGGAAACCTGCGTAACACACTTTCATTGAATTGTGAACTGCCAAAATGTGCATTGGGATTGTGACTGTGTTACGCAATTACCGCGTTAGACTAAGTTTAATTGTGTTGTGCTTACTCGCACTTAGCCAACGCGGTGGTCAATCCACGATCCTCAAGGCCTTTGTGCTGCATAGAAGCGCTTTCAGACTCACATTATGATTAAAACATGCTAGATTCTAAACAACCCACAAAAAAAAATGCCACTTTTCCAATTACACCCCTCACAATTTACCGACAGCCGTAACACTAAGTTATAACATGTAGGTATTACGTACAGAAATTAGGTTTGTAAACTAGTCCTGTTTCCAAAATCTGATAAGTTAAAGGGAGCTGTAAAGACCTTATAGGCGAGAAAATTGTATGTATTTAGGTCTGTAGGACACACTTCGTTTTGTAACACATTTTTAAAGTGTGAAAAAGTGATAGTCTTAGACACTTCTTGAGGAAACTTCGACTTTAATGGTCGAACTTACTAACAGTTAACAAGCGAGATAAATGCGCATTGCTTGGTCCTTAGTTTAGCACCGAGGCAATTACAGATTGGTAGGTTAGGTACCACATTATGATGAAAACATGCCAGATTGAATTAGAACCCACAAAAGAAAATGCCACTTTTCCAATTACACCCCGCACAATTTACCGACCGCCGTAACACTTATTTATATGTATTACATACAGGAATTAGGTTTGCAAACTAGAGTGACGGCCCGTAGATAGTAGATAGCCGTGTGAGGAACGGACAGTTGCCAGTAATACATTAGTAATACGATACTTACACGGGTTTACATCGGAATACTCGTATGTTGATGGCAAGCTGGATTGGTTACATGTTATATTTGAGTAGAATGTGGATGGGAGAAGCTGAAATCCCGGTTTTTGTTGATAATGGAATGAGTTGCTATTGTGGAGGCTGCAAGCTTTATCTTCTTAATTAGATTAGACTGTCAGCCTGTGCATTTAGATATATCTCTCAGAATTCATCAGGTTTTTAATCAGCCAACAGGAGGACGATCCCACCAATTGTTTTCCCGTTACCTACCCCGTTTCTGAAGCCCTATTCAAATTAATCTGTATTCAACTCTTAAGCCCACTTGCACCACAAATTACTAAATGCATTTAGCGCTAAACGTGTTTCAAAATCGGTCTGTCTCTGTCAATCGTTTGAAGAAAGCAGATTTAATATTGAGAAGTTTGCTCTTGTTTCCAGAAACAGATATTGTTGCTTGCATTTTTCGACAGCTAAGCTAACTTCATTTTGCAAGAACTTCATGAAACGTATGTACGATATGGGAAACTGTAGTGGAATGAACCTTAGTAATAAAATTGCATGCAATTCGTGGAACATGCATCCCTCAGACAGGGACTGCCCCAGCTTCGACACGTCTGTGAAGCAGCCATACCTATGCTATATTTAAAATTTAGAGAAACATGTCATCTCCGTTCATTTTTAGAATTCTTTTGCTCGGGTTTATTGCTCCCATACCAACAGTTGGTGGAAAATGTCATCTCCCGCTATACTAAATTTCTTTTACACGTATTTTTTTGTTGCTATACCAGTCTATTGGTTTATCTTGTATGTGACTTCACCTCCAAGCGAATATTTCACCTCTTTTCAATACTTTTTCTACCCGACTTTGTAAGTGTTCTGGCAGCTGAAACATTTTTTATTTGCCTTTCTCTGTAGAACGTGGAAGCGATATTTCTCTGTACATTTTTCTCTCGAACCGTTTGCCCATTTAAAAATACCGACACTAAACTCTAACGTCGAAGTAACTAATGACAACGGTGCCTGTTCGACGTATTCAATTAGTGCTTAAGGCGACTTTTATTTGCTATTCTTTGTGTATTTGCAATTTATTTTGTCTGTTAGGTAGTGGTATAATTTGCTAAATGAAAGGAAAAAGTGTCCGTTTTTTAGTTATATGAAAATTAGTGAGAACCATACCAATTAGGCTTGTTTAGTTACTTTCTTTGGTAAACTTTATGTAACTAAAAAAGTAGATCTTTGCGTCATCAAACACGCCGACCCTTTAAGTATTGTAGCGAGACAAGTGACTTGTCAGTTTGGACAACCTCTATCATGAGTAATATAGCAAAAGAAAATTATTTCAGTAGAATGAATTACAGAAACGAACCCTTCACTTTTCTGGGTAAATGATTCCATTATTATGGATGATATTATTCTCATTGTTATTCTTTTCAATAACATTCTATTGAAATTCGTCGCCGTCTTATCATTACAATCCCACCAAGCTGATTTTCAACATAAATCTGTAACTTATGTCCACAATTAGTGACAAAGTAACATTTTAATACTTCGCTAAGTAAACAGGCCAGTTCATTGGTCGTACAGTGATTAACAAGTGCATACATGTGCGCAGTGGCCCGCCATGGCCTACACTTGAATAAGTAATGCCTGCCATGTTGGGAGCTTGTCAAATGCGCACAGAAATGGCGAGGAGACGCGTAGTTATAGGGTTCTTAGAAATGTTTAGATCCTGTGTATCTACGGTAAAGAAAAATTATAAAATTTGGGACTAGGGTTAGACTAGGGTCTTTGGCCTACCGAGACGTCGGCGCGTAGCCACGCGCGCCCCTATACGACGTCGCGGGGGCGTCTTTCGCCTCACTCCTCCTGCAGGCCCGAAGTGGCCCGCAAAGACGGACCGGCACCAGCCGGGGATAGTGGATGGCGCACAAGTTTCCATGATCCCAGGTCCAAGTGTGGGAAGGTAATACCGGGATGGTTTTTAGTGAGTAAGAGTCTGACAGACCCCTTCGCCCGCCCTAGGGCGGAAGACATACTTGAGGATTTCCAGCCCGGAAGAAAACAAAAAAAGGGTCTCTGGACTAGGTTCCTTGCTAAGATTTCTCTATATTTCTGTGATATTGGTTACGCAGGCTGGGCTTGAAAGGTCATCTAGTCTATGCTTTCAGGAAATCGAATTAACCCTGACACCCAGTTTTGCAACAGCAATGTTTGTCTATTGTCATATCTGTGTGCTACACAAGATATGACACAAAATACCTAATAAAGTTCAAACACTAATTTTCTGAATGCCATTAACTATCATAAGACCGTTGTTAAAACATTAATGACTTTTAACAATTTTATAAATCTAGGACTGCAGACAAAAAATATTTAATATCAATACAAGTATGCCATTAAATTTATTCATTCTCCACATTAACGGATGCCTAGAAATATTAATGATAGGAACCTTTTTCTACCGTGCAACTGTAATCTCAAGAACGGGTTGCCAACAATAAAATACATAATAAAATAGGCGTTTGCAATTTTTTCGCGTCTCCACTATTTCATAGTATCGAACAGCATATTCATTACAAATCGGAGGAGCTGATTGGCTGGTTGTCAGCCAATCAGCATTAACTCGATATGTTATTAAATACCGAATAATAATTGTTGATGCTGTATAACTACGCCAAATATCATCACCAATATTGCTTGACCCCTGAGTTCCAATCGGTAAAGGAATTTCGAATTTCCAGTACTGATCCAGAGGTCTTTTAAAACTGGTTTTTTCAAGCTTGAAAGTTTTTGCGAGTCGATTCGCTATTATATTTTATGTTCGGATTTTTTTTCTGTAATAGTGGATTGGCTATGATTAAGTGTTTTTTGTGGATCCAGAGTTAATTGTGTATCAATTTCATTGTATTGTTTAAATAAATGGACACACTTTTTGATCGGTGTCATGGCGGATAATGTGTATAGTTTCATTCAAACTGTGTCTGTATGAATGTATACATATTTTCTTGTACTTATGTATAAATTAACTTCTCGCGTAAGTTAGTCAAATTAGGAAAGTGATAGATTTTATTTATTTTACATGTTAGAGTCTGGAATTTGGATTTGTGCCCGGTTGAAGGCAATAGGCTCGCCCCCTATTACATGGGACTTAAACATAACTGGCGAAATGTGAGTGTACTATAGGTACACCTCTGCCCAACCCTTCAGGGAAAACAAGGCGTGATGTTATGTTATTACATGTTATGCTGATTCCAAGATAGCAGGTAGATTAAAATATTGCTAGGTACCTGTTTATTAGGTATGGTTAGAAAATAGCTTAATAAGTAATTCGAATCCTCACATTTAGCCAATCCACGATGGGTCCTACAAACAGGCGCAACACGCGACGCGAATCGCGCGCGACACAAAGGCACCGCTCGTCGCGCGTTTCCTTTGGGTTGCGTCGCGTGTCCGCCTGTTTGCAGGAGCCTTTAAGGTTGATCCATAGGTACTTTTGTATGTAGGTGCATTAGAATCTAATGAAGATATCCAAGACTTTTTTAGAGGTTTCGGGTACCTCGGATACTTGAATAATAGAAGGTGATAACAATAACAAACATTAATTTTTAATTACTTTTATTACAAAAATTCGAAACGAAAGGAACATTTATTACAATAAGAAATAAATCAGTGGTGTAACATTGTTATGGACTTGATTGATGCACAGGAGTTTTAGACCACAGGCACGAAAAAAATCCAAATAGTCGAAACGAGAGTACATAAGTACTACAGTGATCCGACGACTAAGGTTCCGCAGCTAAATTATAAAAAAAAGGTTATTAAGTTCAAGTTTGGTGTTCCATTAAACATGAGTAGCTTGAATACTGTGATCATGTATAATACTAATAGCTTTAGGACAATTTTTGGCAGTCTCACTATGTCTTGCAGAACATTATAAAAAAGAACAGATAGTAAAAATTAGGTAAGTTTGCCTGTGATCTAATTGACGGGAAAACTAAAATACTGTAAAATAAACAAAAATATAATAAATGCTTCAATGATAGTGTCGACGATAGGGCCGCGGTCCCACCGACTGCGGGCGCTTAAGAGGTAGCGGGAGCGGGTAAATTATACCTGAATAATGTTTTAATATTTTTTATTACTTTCACTAAGATTTTCAAGATTGCAATATTTATATTGGATACAACTACATAAACATTTTATAAGTACATAATAATGATTATATCAATTAAATAAAAAAGCAAATTGTTTTTATTATTGCGTTACATAATATCTAGGCAAGCTTACAGGTTTTCCAAATGCTTTTCCTCCTGAAACACATCTGAATGAACTAAATTAAATCTACCCGCTTCCGTTTAAATTTAATTAAATCTAAAAATTAAACAAAGTGCTAGAAAAATGAAAAAAAAAAACTTAAATACAATAGAACTCACATTATATTTAAAATGCGTTTTAAACGAGTGTATCAATGTTACTCTAAGACCTCGAGTTATCAGTTTATAAGAAGTTTAGTATTAATGTTTGGTACAAAAATACGCAAGTGTTTTGTTATTTTTTATACAAACAATATTAATATCTACATACTTAAATATAATAAACTAAAGGTTTTTTGATTTTAATACGATACAATTTTTACTCATAGTCATTTATACATGTTTTGTTTTATTTAAAAATTGCAAGTGACTTTTTATTGGCAAGGACAAGCATTGCAAGGCTAATACGTAATTTAAAAATTACCATCACCATTTTTTTTAAACTAGACCAAGTTGAAAAGGCAAGCGAGTGTCGAAATATAGGGTAAAACAGTGCTATTCCATATGACAGGAACCTCATCAAGTTAAGTATACGTGTTTTGCAGAATTCGCGAACTAAATAAGATAGCAGAAACGAAAAATGACGCTGTAAATAAAGGTGAGGCACTTACAAGATTGTTCTGTAGAGTTCGTGTCGCGAATTCAGTCGAGCTTTTTCATATTTAAATGAAAAGTTTCCTTGAATATGACTTTCATGTATAATTTCATAACTAATTTAGAAAATGTAATAAAAACAGATGCCTTCCACAAATGATTTGCAATAATCCAGGTGACTGAACCAATTTGATACTGTTTTGAGGTTACCATTATTTACCTCCTAGCTTGATATTTAGGGCAAATAATACTAATATTTTTAAAATCGTAAGCAATAGTTATCAAGATCAAGCTTTTATGATAAATATGCTTAAGAAATTAAGCATAATAAATTACAGTGAATTATGTATGGAACTGCTATCACAAATTCGGATGAAATCACTACTCGCTTACAATCTGAACAGGGCCTTCGTGTGGTACAATATTACTTCATGACATGTATGAAATACAATGTGATATATATTTGATTAAGTCTACCTACCTACAAACAAATCTAGATAGCTTGTTATTACTAGAAGTCCAAATATTAACTTTGGTACATAAACTTTTAACTTTTTTATTCTCATATTTATGATTATATAGATACATAACGATCTCCATTTGCGGGTTGAGTCTGAAACAAAAGAAGTATTTTAGTTATAAGCAATTTAAGAATAATTAAAACAAAAGGTAGTCGCTTGTTGTGCACTGAAGGTTTTTTATAAAATTGTTACTGTAGTCGAGCCTGACATTACTGGCGATACCTGGCGATACTAGTGTTAGGGTGAGCCCTATTAATGCACTTATTTCTTTTTGGGACTAAGTTCTCTAACGCGGCTTGCGGTAGGAGTAAACTGGTAAAAAACGTCACATAACGCTAAAGGCGTTAAACCCCATGCAACTTTCTCTCTGTCGCTTTCTTACATATAATAGAAAGAGTATATAATAGAAATAAACGGAGATAGAGATAGAGAAAGAGAAAGTGTGATTATGGTCAAAATGTAAATCCAAGATGGCGCCTGCGAAAATTTTCAAGTTTTTCACCATGGGTATCGTTTTCATTTCGAGGGCCTCGTGGCTAAGTAATAACAGCCGCATGGGTCGATCCATCAGGTTAAGCTACGCTTGCCGGGGTTGTCCGTGGATGGGTGACCATCTCTACATACCGAGACTCCTCCGTGCCTCGGAAAGCACATTAAGCCGTTGGTCCCGGCTGTCATTTGTAGATAAGATAAGATAATAATATTTTATTTGCATAAAACATGGTATACAAAAACATGGTAGATACATGACAGTCGTTACGGACCGTCAGAAGCCCGAAAGTCTGACAACCAGTCTTACCAAAGGGTAACGTATTACTCAGTTACTGGGTTGTGGAGGTCAGATAGGCAGTCGCTCCATGTAAAATACTGGTATTAAGCTGCATCCGGTTAGACTGGAAGCCGACCCCAACATAGTTGGGAAAAGGCTAGGCAGATTGATTTGGGTATCATTTTCATGGTTTTCGAGGGTGCGTGGTCAAAATATAAATACAAGATGGCGGCTGCGAAAATTTTGCTTTTATTTTAATCATAGGTAAGAAGGAACTTCGTTCCTGACAGGGGTCCCCCGACGTTTTTTTTCTTAAGGCAATCTATCTACATTCTACTCAATCCAGGATAACTGGTAGTTTTCACTCACTCCATGGAGCGTTACAAAGGAGAAAGGTTATCAATGTTATGGGGAGGATTTTAATTTATGCCGCAGCGAATATTTATTTCCTTTATCACCTCTGGACAAACAGTCGCTAGCTTATTTGGCACCTCATTTTAAAAAAATCCGGTTTTCTTTTTGACCCTTTAAGAAAAATGTACCACAGGCCCAGGCAGGCAGGGATGAGCCCTAGTTACCGTTGTTCCCGCGTCACTTTCTGCCGGTGCTCAAGTCTTGTAGTTCGCTGCTGTCGTCGCTAGAGGCACTGGCTACGCAGCCGTTGGTGACGGTGGACGAGGGCCCGCCAGCCGCCGCCGCCATGGCCATTGATAGCGGTATGGTGATGAACTGGGGCTGGTTTGATGATGATGCTAACACAGAAAAGAAATGATTAGGATAACTGTACTTTGTTTAAGATTTTTGCAATCTGAGTTGAAAATTACTAGTGAAAGAACTTGAAAGGAGGGCTAACACGGATTAACCCCTCTCTACTAAGATTATTGCCTATGGTCGGGTTAACGTCAATAATAAAACGAGTAGGGATTGAAACCTATCATTGTTAGAATACTAATAAGATAAATTCCTGTGGAACAGTTCTGCAGCTTCATTAGGCTGGTTACAAATTTTAATATTTTCACATAATGTGAACTATGTCATAGAAATATTGAAAAAGTCACTTTAGTAATCGTCTTACTTTACTATGCTTCTTCGTCTTAGTAAGATGTTGCTGATACTAACCGCCTTCCTGACCTTGATTTGCAAGACCCAATATGAAACCATGAGGATATCCCATAGCCAGGTTCCCCAGTCCAAGGTTACTGCCGATACCGTCCAGCCCAGCAAGAACTCCTGAGTGGTACAGCATGGCTCCTCCGGGCATCTCGAGCTTGGGCAGGAGTTTGGGCAGCGAAGGGCTTGGTTTGCTGCTGTCCGCTTCCTGGGTAGTGGAGGATGTTGAGGCGTGTGGTTCGTTGTGGGATTCTCTAAAAAGGTGAAATGTTTTGTGGTTATTGTCTAAACTAGTTTACTTTGCTGGAAACTTCGACAGATCAGTGAAGCTTATTGAGTCGCTCGTAGAATTAACTATGATAATAGTCATAAAAAAACGTTTACAGCACAAGTTAAAACTGAATGTTAAAGCTGTGATTACCGTTCCCAGTAGGTACAGTGCACCACATCAATGTACAGTTCTGAATATGACAAATAAACCTTCGTCTTCCTGCCCTTGTCCCACGTGACTTTACTTTTCTCTTCCTTACGTTACGTTACTTTCCTGTTTCATTATCATTTATTTTCTTTTCATTCATCCTATTCTTCACAAAATACATTCATAATTTATCGGTCTTCTTCTCCCTCTCCATCCTAAACGTTGTGGTGGAGGTTAAATAAAAATTATTGATAATCATATTCATACCTCTGTTTGACTTCTCGCTCGTTGCTGTCACAGGTCCACTCTTGTTTGTGCACTTGAAGCAGCTTCTCACTGGGAGACTCCGGTTCACTGCCGCTCTCGTCTCCGCTGTCACCTGACGATGCTGGTTCATCCTACGAACAAAGAATTGTGATGTCAGCTAGGGTATATTTGGAACTTATGGCATTATTCGACGATATGGCTGGTAAAGTGGTTAAGCTATTGATGTTTTTGAAGAAATCTCTTGTCGGGAAAAATAAGAAATGTTTAAAAGATTACATAGCGTGGGGTACACATTCGTAGATATCGATACAAGGAGGCAATTCTCGTATTTTTAA
Organism: Fissipunctia ypsillon; assembly: GCA_947568875.1. Taxonomy (NCBI): domain Eukaryota; kingdom Metazoa; phylum Arthropoda; class Insecta; order Lepidoptera; family Noctuidae; genus Fissipunctia; species Fissipunctia ypsillon. Next base: position 21,338,207 of record OX387643.1, on the reverse strand, counting down.
GAACGGTCGCATTATAATCTCAATCTGTCAACAATTGTATGGGATTTTTGACAATAATTGTCGCTGCGATGAGATTGCGACTAGATTTTGAACGTTTTTAATTACGGGAATTAGCCTTTTGGTCAATTCTTGTGAAACTCACAATTGGAACAAAGGTTTCAGATAAGGGCAAGTGTCGTGGAATTCCTTTTGGAACTTGTCATCACCTAAGCCATAAGGTCCTACTGCAGAGCAAAAGCCTCCACCCTTTGAAACTAGTCTTATGTTTTCTGTTATGACCCTTCTCCAGTGATTATGGTGGAATCCATTTACAGGTGGGAACTTTGATTGTAAAACAGATATTTATCAAATCACAAGTACCTGCCGAAGTGCTATTATTGTTTATCAGTTTAATCTGCATATTGATTACAGAATTAGCTGTCTCGCTACTCGGTTCCCGAATAAACGAAAGTCACAGCTCCTTATCACGAGATTGATCGCAGGGTAAATTTTACTTGACAAATTGTATACCACTTACTGGAATATATTTTGCGTACACAAAACTTTAATATGTACATTTAAATTTATATGTAATAATGTACTAATATGTGCATTTAAATGTACAGTCAATCGTGCATTGCTGTGCGCAGTCGGAGAAATTAATTGTTAAACAATTTGACACCATTTGCCGTGGTATAGCCATTTCTTACAACTGTCAAAGAATGACAGTACTGTTGTGATTTGAATATACGGATAATATAAGCTGGTTGTAAATTTAATTCCTAACTTTACGTCCACTGTAAGCAGTAACTTTAACGGTTTCGTACTTCAAATCTTACTACTGATATACGGTTCACTGCATCTCGAAATCCTAAGAATAATTTGCAGATTCATTATCACTTCAGTAGACATTTCCAATCTAACTAGATTTACAAGGAAATACCGATAGCAGTACCATAACATGATTCGTGACTACAGTCCGGCCGTCGAGAGAATGCGTTCCTGAGACCTGTCAGTTTGCACAATTTCTAGTTATAATAAGGATCAAATTCGCAAGACACATATTCTTTAGTATGAAACTGACAGGTGTCACGAACGCTTTCTCTCGACGGCCTGTAGTTGCCAGACATTCGAGTTCTGGGGAAACCGATTGATCCTCTTGACTTTGCAATTTAATCAAGACCTCCAACCTCTCAGTAGAAATTGATGCTAGTCTACACTTACTCAAATCAACAATCTAAAAATCTTATTCTTCTCGCGGAAACCTCACCATTATTTAACTTTTCACGTTACAAGGCGCACTCTAAATCCGGCACAGGTGTTACTGAAGCTGTGCACTTACCGCGTTTTAGCGCGAACGTGTAAAAAACGTCTGTTGGTGCCAGTTACCGCGTTATATCGCGTGTCAGACGATAGAACTTAAGTGGAATAGGGCTTAAAGTGAAGGAAAATGTGTTTGAGGCTTTCAGAATATATATTAATATATATTTATAAATTTTGAAGAGTTTTGGTGTAGCAGCAAGTACTAACAAACTTGAAATGACTAGTTTAGCAGGTACCTTATTAAAAGTTAAAGGAGCCTGGCCCAAAATTGCTATATATTTTTTTGCAAGTCTAAGCCAATAAGTATTTTCTAACTGAAGTTGTCATAATATGTCAATCAAGTAAGAGAATGAATTTTTGTAACAAAGAACTTTCCTTTTTACCGACGTTCAGAAAGGGCTCTTCGAAAACAATATCAAACTTTTCTGTTACACAACCTATCAAAAACCTAACCACTTCGGTCTAGTCATCAATACTCATTCAAAATTCGAACAACACACAGCGGACCCAACTACTGGCCATTGTTACCCTGCGCGTACGCACAAATACATACATATAAGGCTTTATGACGTCACATAGATAAATCACGGCAGTAATTAGTTGGTATCGTGCGCATCAAAGCAGCACAATTGTTAATAAATACCTACATAGGATGATTTCCAGGGACGCGGGCGCCGATAGCATCGTCGTTACTGTTGCTGTTAGGTTAGTGGGGATACGGCGGAAAGTTATTGTTTATTTCTGATAGTAAGACTAGCCGAAAATACTGTGGCTGTTAATTCCATCGGTCAGACAACTGCGGGAGTTGTAAAATTATGATTAGCAGGATGCTGTTGAGGTCGATTTTGAAAGCCCAGTTTGATACTGTTCCTAATAAAAAATAAGGAAAAGCTAAAATGTACGTAAAAAGAAGTAGAGATATTACCAACTTAGTTTAAATAATGGATAACTGAACCGAATTCTAAACATTTTTCAGGACTCTTGTTTAGAGCACGTGTATTAGTGACCCTTATTGACGACGACGACGAGTGACGTTGAAAACTTATATTCAATCTCTGCATTCTTTACAAGCAGAGGAATATTCTAAAAATCCTCTAGGTTCTTTGTACGTTTCTGTTACCGGTTATACTGGAAGCCGACCCCAAAGTAGGGAAAGGCAGGCAGATGATGATGTTCTCCTTACGTATTTCCTTTCGTATAATTACTTTCAAAATTTATCCATACACAGTATGTAAGTAGTATCGAGGAAACTTACATCTGACCAATTTGAAAACAAAACCCCGTGCACACGATGACCACTGTTAGCAAGTGTTTCTATAGCGGCCGAGCGCTGCAAGCAAGAATAGTCCTTACGGTTTATAGATGTTCGTTTCTCCAATGGTACCTTTTACTCCAACAAAAAGGACGTATCCACACAACTCTTACTGCGCTAGCCCGCGTGGGCGTTGCCTTTATTCGCCGACGCACTAAATAATAATAATTGTGGTTAACTAACTACCGTTTAACGCATTCGGCTTTCTTCTGTGCATCTGATAAGTTGGCTAGTACAGTCAGAAAAAAAAGTTTTATTTATTGTTCTTGGTAGATTTTTTTTCATATGTATTGTGTTTCAGGTTCGTTTCTTTGTGATTTTGGATGGGACTAGTATGTATGTATGTTAGTATTGTGTGAATGAAATAAAATCAAATAAGGAAATTTTGAAAAGACAACTTGATGATTTTATTAATTTAAAAAATTGAGAAACCACGAAGCCAACACTTGGTAGTTGCCATCGTTGTTAAGACCAGATGCAGCTGCATATTAGTAGATATTTACTTTACTTGATTTCAGAATACCTCTTCTAATCAAACCGAAACTCACTTGTTGTAAAAATAAATTAAAATCTATTTTCCATGATTCAACATTATGCTGTTTACGGTACAGCAGGGTGGCATTAAGTGTCCGCTGTTACAATCGGTCGCTGCGGCTGCGCCGTTTTTGGACGCTACAGTTTGTTTACCAACTTGTGACGTCACAATGCTACAGTTACCTCATTATTGTGCTAACTGTAAATTAACTATTACTGTGTTGTTCACTTAGATGTTTTGTTAAGTAGTAGAATGGAAGCTTGCTATATGGAAATTACTGGTAAGTACCTATACAAGGTGTAATTTAAATAACTCACAACCTCTTAAGGGATCATTGTACTCACCATTATGAACAACTTTCACTATGGGACCAAAACTGAAATCGCGAGAAAAAAATCAGCTGCAAAACAACAGATTTTTTTTCGCGATTTCCGGTATGGTGTCTGTAAACTAAAATACAGATCCCAGGACACCGACTTCCAAAATTAAAGTTATTTAATAATTTTGAGTTAATTTCTTTTTGAAGTCGATTTAATTTTTTTTAAATTACTTTTTTACTTTTATTGTTGAATAGTGGCCAACCGACATTATGCGAATTTATGTAGGTTAATTTATTGACTTTATTTTTCTCAGTAATGCTTTGAAGATGGACAAAAGTATCATCGGGCTGTCTTATAGACATGATTTTGGTAGACTAAGCAGTTTCATTTTTACCCGACTGGGGCGGAGACCAAACGGAGGGTAGGTGGTAATGTTTTTATACTAAACTTATTTATGGCAGAAGACAGCGCTGAATGTGATCATGATGATGATGGCGATAGGGCAAATCTGAATTGTTTAATATATACATATATCATACATACATATAAATAAATTGAAGTGTCTGTTTGTAATGTCAAAATAACAGCTTTTTACTAAATGCATAAGAAAGCATAAACGGTACTTATAAGAAAAATATATATTTTTAAAAAAAATTGTCTGTCTGTCTGTTAGTTCCGGCTAATCTCCGTAACGGCTGAACCGATTTTGACGGGACTTTCACTGGCAGATAGTTGATGTTACGGGCCGTAACTAAACCTACTTTTATTTTAGAAAAATAATTAGGGTTCCGCGCAAATAATTAAAATCCATGAAATTGTGAACAAGAAGTCGGATTAGAAAAATTATTTTTGCATTTGGAGCCCAATTCTCGAGGATAGTTCTAGGCTATTTAACATCACGCTACGACCCTTAGGATATGAGCAAAAAGAAAAAAGTCAGAAAGAACACTAAGCAAAACGAAGTAATAACGCGGGCGAGCGATGCAACGCCCGTTGCGTTGCATCGGGGGAAGAGGGAGTTTTATTAAAATGTGACTGTTATTTTATTATATTGTGTATCTTACGACTTCCAAGCGAACGAAGTCGCGGGGCACAGCTAGTGCAAAAATATAAGGTATCTACAGCATACCATTTGGTTTATCTTAGCAGATTTCTTTTGGTTCTTGGAAGGATCAGACAAGATCAGATGTTGTTACCAAATTATTATAAATCACCAAAACCCGGTCATGAATAATAGGTATGACGTTCTTTAGTACGAATCCGATCTGTATCACATAATTACAGTTCAATGCAATTATAATTAAGAATAAAAGCGATGCATTGGTAATTAAACTGATGAATTATGTTAATATTCTTGAAATGGTACAGCACATGAGTTGAGAGTTATCGAACAAAAGCGCCATATGCCAAAAAGATATCTTTTTTCTTTTATTTAATAATCACTGCTTAACATAGGCCTTCCATTACGAGGAATAGTCAAGGAGGCCGTGGTATGTATCTAGGTATCATCACCACCCCTGGCAGATGGGTTGGTCAGCCTTTACATTATTTTCATAGCTGAAAAGAAGCCCGGGAATAGAGAGCGCCTATTCTTTTGCAATAGATATAAAAAGGCCAATTTTCGTAATTAAAAACGTTCAAAATCTAGTCACAATCTCATCTTAGCGACAATTAATGTCAAAAACTTGTCAAAAATGTAGGGAAATTACAAGTGTTTTTGACTGAAAAATACAGGAACAGCCGTCTAGCAGAGTCTATACTTTTAGGTACGATATTCCCAAACATCATGTTTCTTTCCGTTTGTAGGGTTATTTTAAACTGGCTAGCTAAACTCCGCAGACGCGATGTGTATGGATATCTAAACACGATAAATTAAAAAATATAAAGTTTTAATGCTTTTTTGGAGGTCAGCAACCACTGTTAGTGTTGTTAGGTACTTGAAGTATGAGTTGAGAAAATAGTCCAATCAACGGGGCTTGTGTAATCCGAAAAATTCCCCCGCCTCTGAAATTTGGCATGTAATGAAGTTAGGTGATACAGATTACAGATGTAAAAACTGTTTTCTTATGTTATATCGTTTTAGATATCGATATCAATCACGTCTATGAAGTTTACACACAAAAAAACTGATCTTTTAAACTGTTCTAAGTGACTACAATAACTGCGGATGATGACCCCACCAAAAAAAAAAAAATCATCTAATTATTTTTTTCTTGTTTAGGTATCGATACCCATTGCGTCTGCAAAGTTTAGCTAGCCAATTTAAAATAACCCTGTATAAAATACCGTACAATTATTTTTATCATTTTGCATTTTCATAACACCGCAAGAAGAAACAGTCTTCATACAAGTCACACAGAAAATAATAGAAATATTTCGCGGAAATAGCGTCTCAAGTTCTCAACGCGACCTGCCTACCTTGTCTGGCGTGATATTTGAGCATAGGATCAAATAAAGGAGTAAGGCCAATATTTGCAGGAATCCAGTGCCAACGACGATCGATTTACGTCCGAGTACAGTTCAGCAAACAATGTCGCCTTTGGTAAAGAATTTTGGATTAAGGAGACAGGAATCTGTTAGAAACGAACTGATATTACATTTTTGAATACAGATTCATCGTCATTTAACGAAATGTTACCAAGAAACTGCGAAAGTTATTAATAGCTCTAAATAAAACTACATGGTACGAAACTAGTGATAAGCAATACGGATCATAAACAGAATTTTTGACTTAATTATTTAAATAATAATTGAGTATTGACACTTCACTATGCTTTTGACCTGAGTTATCATCATACCTACCTTTGCAAAACTGAAACATTCAGGGTTGCAGAGGTCACATGGCATGCACACTCTTAAAACACAATTCTCCCTTATAATCCGTTAAGCTCCAAAAACACTTATCAATAAAAACTTCTTTCAGAAGAAAGTCCAACAAAATTTTTCAAGGAATAACTACTTACTGTAGCCGTGAGGAGGAACCATGTTATAAATCACCCCAAGTACATTACAGTACGAACAAAAATCGCCATTATCGCCATATTGAATGCACAGGTGCGTAAGAGCAACTGATACGCGGTATACTCCCGTCACGTGACTTTTTATTTGGGTAACGTAAATATTTTGACCGTGAACTGACGTCATTGCGCCGTATATAATTTAGTTATTTTTGTAATTGGTATGCTGTATAAATTGGGAATAGTGTCGGCTGTTGCCTGTTTCTTGATTGTGTTTTATTTATCAACTTGCTTCTGCTCGCGACTTTGTCCGCGTAAAATTTCGGCCCCCGACCCACCTTTTCGCATCGCATCGCTCGCCCGCGCTATTACTTCGTTTTCGCTTAGCGTTCTTTCTGACTTTTTCTCTTTTTTTGGCTCCTAAGGGTTGTAGCGTAATGTTAATAATACCTTCCTCAAGAATTGGGCTATCAAATGCAAAAATAATTTTTCAAATCCGACTGGTAGTTCCATAGATAGTGCGTTCAAACAAACAAACAAACTCTTCTGCTTTATTATATTAGTTTAGATGAGACAACGTAAGCAGTAAATATATTATGGTAGCAATAAATGTGTGCGCACCTACATAATACGTTTACATTTAGATAGGTAAAATGGATAGCGCTCCAATTCAATTACATAATGTTGATTAGTGACGCATCAATGCAAATTGATTGAAGTAAAGTGAACGGAAAGGAACCGATTAGCGTTAATTTCTGACCTCCATCATATTTGTAATTATGAAAGGAACATTCTAATCTTTTCTCCTAAAGAATCGAACTGTTCTTTCTGTTCAAAGGCTATTAGAATAATGGAGATTATTACGTGTCTAAGCCATATTCTTAATTATATAAATATTTTTCTTCAGAACTTACGTCAGTTCAATGTTTCCTATCCCAGTAAATTCCAACTATGGGTTTATACGATTCCTAGGAAGATGTAATACATCACTGCTGATAATTAGGAATAGTTTCGAACTTTCGAGTAGGTCTCTCGTCGAGTAAGAAACAAGAATTTAAAAAAAAGAAGAAGGGCGGGGGAGAGTGTGGGGGTTATCTAAAAATTTTCAATCAACTGGTAATCATTTGGTGATAACTGACTGTGCATAGTACAATTTTTTAAGTACCTAAATAAATTAGGATTTGTTGGCAGACCAACTATTAATTGAAAACTGGGGGCATATTGGCGAGCTATCATGGCCATGGCAGTGGTATTTATTATTCAGTTCCAGAACTTTTTTGTATAGTCAGCATAGGTCCTTATTTAATTCAGTTGTTAGTTTTTTTTTTTACTTGAAATTAACACTTAAAGACGAAATGCAAAACAGTCGAAACAAGAGTGCACCGTACATACACAATCGGTCGATGGTATCGCCATCGATCGTGTTCGATATATCGTCGATCGAACGATACGATACAGATGCTCGTAATAAGATGAATTTGTACTACACTATGATTTTTGTGTCACTTTAAAATCGTAATTTATAGTCTTCAAGATAATTATTGGAAAAGTTGTATGGTAAAATGTTTATTGTGTCAAGGATGAATGGAATAATTTGTGGTTTAAGTAATTCGTATAATTCGGCAATGAATATTTTCTGTGAATTATGAGATTGTGCTTACTGTAAACCATCAATTTAAATAATATCAAAACAAAGTAGTGGCTTCTGGACTTTATAAACTAAATTATTAATAAAATCTGCTAATATGTTAAAAGACAACACTACATTATGTCAACAAACCAACTTTTTTCAGCGATGTTAATTCTTATAAAACTGTGGCCCTGATGAAACTTGGATCAAACATTCAGCTTTACAAATATCGATAAATGTAGTGCTAGTCTGTTCATAGTCCTTCAATAGACCAATTAACGCACCAATCTCAATACACAACTTTTTACCCACAAAAACCCGCAACCAGATTTTCATACCAAAACCAGGATTGAACCGATAAAAATCTTCGGATAACAACGAAAAGCTCTGCGATATTTCCACCGAATACATTGTAAATCATTATTCAAGGCCCCCATACAAATGTCGGACACACATACGACCTAACAAACATGTGTATAGTAAAGAATTCCTATTATACCGGCCGGAATGCGTCTGGTTGATTTTGAATGGTCGCTTATTATGCACCCATTTACACCCGAGAAGCGGACACAGAGATGTTGCTGTACTGGAAGGGGCAGGAGTCGTGGTTGATTGATTTTGGTTGTGTTTTTTCGGGGTTTAATTTTGGATCGGAAAAAGGTCAACTCTGCATCCAGTCTGTCCCAGCTACCTTCTTAAGGTTGTCGGTCCATCTAGCTGGGCTAGTTTGACGCTTATTATGGCATAATCAAAAGGACGATGCGGATACTGGTGCGGCTCCTCTTGACGTAACATTAATGTCACCTTCACGATACCTACAAATCAAGTAAAGTGTAAGCTTATTCGTTGTTAGAAATCGCACAGATCAATTTCTCTCATGTCATCATCGTCATTCAACCGAGAGAATCCGGTGATCTGCATATGTAGGTAAGTGACTCCCCCACTCAACGACCTGTCTTGTGCTTCTTGTTTCCAGCGGATGTCATTTCTGTGTCTGCCTAGCCTTTTGCCAACTATGTTGGGGTCGGCTTCCAGTCTAACCATATGTAGCTGTATAACAGTATTTTATTTGGAGCGACTGCCTATCTAACCTCCACAACCCAGTAACGACCGAACCCGATAACCTATCTATCTCCAGTTTTCGCATACTGGAGATAGAAAAACCTATCTATCTGTGGTTTTAACGTTCCAATATTTTTTATGTGATTATGGAATCTTACCGGCCTAACATAAGGACAGATAGAATTATACTGTCTACCATCAATAGCGATGTGTCTTTTACTGAAAATAGGTTATTGGGTTCGGCCGTAATGGTAATACGATACCCCTTGGTAAGACTGGTTGTCAGACTTTGGGCAACCGACTACCCGTAACGACTGTCAAAGATCCAAGAATAACAGCTGGGACCAACGGCTTAGCGTGCTTTCCGAGGCACGGAGGATCTCGGTATGTAAAGATGGTTACCCATCCACGGGCTGATCGATCGACCCGTGCGGCTATTATTACTTAGCCACGAGCCCCTCGATGTCATTTCTCATTGAACACATATCCTCTTCTAGTAAAACTTTAACTCCACAACGAAGATACGAAAACAGTAGCCCAAAGGCGTTTGATACGCATCTCGATAGTCCGGTAACAAGCCCCGTGTTCATGTCAATCGCGCTAATGTTGCCGCCGAGGCACAATTGGTAAAGTGCATGTATGTGTTACTGCCATACACACCCGTACGTCGAAGAGACGTGGCTGAAGTTATTGGTCGTTGTGGCTTGATTTTAGTATGTAGATGTTTTGAGGAAAGGTTAAAAATTAAAGCTTTATTTTTCTATACCTACAGTTAGTGGGATAGTTTGTTTTAATAGCAAACGATGGAAACACATTCGGTCTCGGATACGGTCATTGTCATTCAGAAATTCAGCAGCATTCTAAATTACTATCTCTTAGATATGAGTTAGTACAGATCGCATGAAGCCAATGCTAAGAAAGGCTCAAGACCGGGAACTAGTCTTCCAAAACTGTATCCACTAGTTTGATATTGGTGTCTTGAGAAGATAGCGCTCTGTTGAATAGGTAAATAAATGTTGTCAACTCCCAGTCTATCCAAATACCTAAAGCACATTTAACTTCCCACACGGTACACCTGACGACAAATAATCTGATTAACCTACAAAACGTACATCCGAGCGAGAACACTAGCTAAGTCAGAGCTAGTCTAATCCGCAGCACTGAGTCTTGGTTCCGTACCCGTGTCCAGTTTGTGTCTGAACTGTAGCACTGATACGGATCTGAGTAATGAGGTGCGGATTTGTGCTGCACAGGACCTTGGATAGTTCTGGGTTAGGGAAATGTGGGAATTTGTCGAGTAATTACGTTTTGAGGACCCATTTTGTGACGAGTTTTTTGTTAAATTAATTGGGTTGAGTTTTTTACGAAAAATATGAATACTTTTAAGACTCAACAGGTGCGACTTAAGGAAGTGGAAGCAGTGGAAGCCCGCAGTGGAAGCCCGCGAAATTCAAATTCGGAAACCATGACATTCTGAAATGAATCTAACTTAGAGAGATGTACTGATGATTTATTAAATACATGTTTATTATGATTATAATGTAATAACATATTTGTTATTGTCGTGAATCATATTTTAATCAACGTACAACCCGACACTGACTTGCAAGTTGCAAAAAACCAAAGAAAATTTGAATTTCGCGGGCTAGCTTTGCGGATTCACCTTAAGTACAACAACCACAAAAAAAAGAAACGCAAATAAATATGCGTAACTTAATATCGCAAGAGCCACGAAAACGAAAATACATAGTTTAGTCCTAGAGATAAAAATAGTCAATTAGCAAGAATGGTGGCGAAGATGACTGCTCGAGAATAGAATAAAACAGAGTATACTAGAAAAGGAGGCATGCAAGACAAAGTCAGGTGCATCAGACACCAATATCGATAGACATAAAGACTTTTTCATTGCACCCCAAATGTAACATAAAGCAAAGCCAATGAGTTATCAGAAAGAGTGAGTTCTAACCGCTTCATGAATTTTCTGACTCTACGTTTTACTTCTTAATCTATCTCCACGCAGAAACACTCACAGACGAGCATATAAAGTACATATAATGTAACTAAAAGACAAATAGGAGCAAACCGTCGAAGCGTGTCTGTCGCAGAGGTGTTGACGCATGTCCATTGTACAGAGTTCGATCCCGGCCGGCGCAGATAACGGCTGCCGGGATACACCTGAATTTAAACGAGCTGAGGTGCCAATTACTTGGGTTTATGGTTATTTTTTTAATGGAGATATGGTTATTTTTAGATGAGAGGTAAGTTGTTGTATTACTCGAAGATATATTTCTAATTAGAATACGAAGATACATTTTGTACACTAACACTCATACCCTTATGGAATTTGCTGTACCCAATCAGGTGTACCGAGTCAAGATACCATAGATAAAACTCAATAAAATTCTAAGAAATTTGAAACCGAGTAGTCGTTGAAAAGAAACATGCTCTAACAGCTATGTAATCTTCTGTTACTACTACAGATTTAGCTATATTGTCTTCCATCAATACTCCTAGTATTGGGACCTCAAAAGAATGACCAGCGGTTTCTTTCCGCCTATATATAAATAACAACATATTGCGATCAACCAATGCGTCTATGGCTTCCACTATAATCAAGACAAAATCTTTTCAGCAAAACTCTGACAAATAGAATCCATTAATAGATTGAAGTATTTTCAACATGACTGCTACCCAACAAAACAAAAAAAAAAAAAATAACACGTTGTTTATTATTTTACTGTCATTTTCGTCCCGAGCAGGGGAGAAAAACTTTTCGTGTTATTTTTAGTGACACGCGCTTCCTTCACATAACCTGTCACTGTCATCCGTTGTCCCTTTTAGATTATATTTTTATACGTGTACCTATTTCCCATATTTGGGTCGAAAAGGAAAATAATATAGGAAAATAACTTTCAAGTTTATTTTCATTGTGGTTTTGGAATTAGGGGTGGAAATCGCCTACCTATATGAAAATATCGTCAGTATCAGCTATAAGCAGCTACACAGCCTTTTGCCAAAGCATGGTTTCTAAATGTGATGATTATAGCAATATTTACGATGGTCGTGCATTGCACGGTAGGGAGATTGTCGAGGCCCATGTTCAGGTATGACAGTTCTACAAGATGATACAGGCAGGAAAAGGTGTAGTACCTATTATTTGGTAAGAGTAGTTGTTTATCTTTTCTATTTTTGGTAAAGTAAGGATTATATGATACTTTGAAATCTCATTCTCTTTTAATCATTAAATTTCTCTAGTAGGTATTTATTATTCTTTGGTATCTCCTAAAATACAATGACACTATAGGTACTTTAGGTACTCAACCAAAATACTGATACTCCAAAGTACCCTATTTCTAAATTAGCATAGAAATAATGTGAATCAAGTGAAGTAACATGCTGTGTACCGTGTAGCTGATACAAAGGCGAGCTCTACCGATTACAGTACAATGAGATGTCGTAATTTCTAATGTTAATAACATAATAACAAGCTAGAACCTATTTAGGATTGAAATGGTAACAGAACGGGAGCGTGCGGTGGACGGCAAAGTGCTTTATGTGCGATTTTATGATTTTTAGGAGTGATGAAAAACTTTTTATAAAAAAATGTGTGTAAATTATAGTAGGGAACCTTACTGACAATTTATCCCGCTAGAGGGCGCACCTGTAACGCTTGGTAAACAGAACAACATGGCGTCCGTCTGTGGTAAGACTAGCTAACAAAAAGGTTATAGTAAAAAGGTTGAAGTTCTTAATAATTTTAAATTGTAAATAATTTTAATAATAAATTCATTTTACGAGACCGTACTATTAGGTTATTGCAACCTATAATGACAGTTATAAGGGGAATAAATAATTAAATATATAACGTAAACAGAAAAACAAACTTACTAAACCACATATGGTTTAATACTTTGCTTACATCTAGTTCTTAGTAGTTTGAAGTTTCAACATTTGGGTTTGAGTTAGGAACTTCATCATGGGTGAAGGCCTCCTCTAACATTTTGAATTTAGTTCGGTCTTTCACTATTTCCATCCATCCTTTGGCTGCTATTTGGGTGATAACGTCGATCCATCTTCATTAGGTCTGCCAACTTTCCTCTTTCCTTCTGGTCTTTTCCATTTTGTGGTTTTTATAATCCATCTATAGTCTGTTAGACGGGCAATATAACCAGCCCATAGCCACTTCATTTTTAGTGAATGTTTTAACGTATCAGTTACCTTCGTCTTGACCGACCGACCAGTGGAACAAGCTGGCATACGATCGGGATTACAGTCTAATATGAACATAAATTAATTTCCTACAAATTATAAATGAAATCATTACTTGCTTTGTTGTAAAACCCCTGCAATTCCCACAAATTATTAAAATTTTACAAAACGATGGAAACTGCGATAAAAAGGGGCCATGTTTTTGACAAGTCACAGTCCGTTGACGGGCACGTTACAATGGGAACTCTTTTGTGGAACGAATAACGAGCAATGGAAGCTTGTTTGTTTTGTGTTCGCGCTTGTTTCAACACCTCGTTGGTCAGAACGATAGGGTCGAGTACACCCGCTTAATTGATGAGTTCGATGAAATTAGAAAAACATTTATTTGAAATTCTGGATCTTTATGTTTTATTTATTTATCTAGTTTAGATTACGTAAAGATTGTTTTATGGATGAAAGCAAAAGCGCCATTAAATCCATAGAATAAGAGATTAAAATCGTGAAGAGTAGTAACTAATAAAGTATCTGAATTTACATAATAAACGACTTAAGAAAATGCAAGGAATGTAGAAAATAGTTATTAGTTTCCTCTTTAAAGGTAAATTCTCGTATAGAACGTCCACTACTAAACACACACCACCCCATAAACCACGATTTAAAAGAGACTTGAGAGAACATGACACAATAATGTATTTACAGTACCAGAAGATCAATTCCCGTACCTAACTAAAAACGTTCAAAATCTTGTCCCAATCTCATGACAGAAATAATCAAATTTCAAAAATTTATGTAGGTAATCGCTATACAATTTTTGACAGATTGAGACAGATTAGAATGCGAATGTTCTTTAAAATATGGGAATTGCCTCCTGGGTGTTAATATCACAGCGAGCTTTAAAAAGAAACTATCACTTCATTCATCATCATCATTCATAATTTTTTATCCGAAGCGTGCCAAACGGAACCCTTTTACTAAGCCTCCGCTGTCCGTCCGTCCGTCCATCCGTCTGTGTGTCAGCGGGCTGTATCTCATAAACCGTAATAGGTAGAGTTGAAATGTTCACAGATTTTGTATTTTTATTACAGCTATAACAACAAATAATAAAAACAAAATAAAGTTAAAAATTAAAGGAGGTCCTCATACAAGAGACGCGAAGGCGTCTCCCCACAGACAATGGCTCCCATCCTCCCATCTTGCACACGTGAGGACCTAATGTTTGCGTCAGTGAACGGCACTCGCGTTGCTGAATGTTGGGCTAAACCAATTTAAAAAACGATATATATTTTTTCGTGTTATTTTTGCCATCGACACGCTAAGAAGAAGATAAAAGAAACGTGTTTTTTTTTATTAGGTAAAGTAAAAAACGTAGTGTTAAATATTTGCGTAACGGTTGAGGGGACATTGTACGGTGGTACGGAACCCTTCGTGTGCAAGTCCGACTCGCACTTGGCCAATTATTCTTCGTTCTATTTTCTGTATACTGGGAGCAATCAGATACCATGAAGACGCTATACTGCCAATCTTCTGGACATTGTTAGATACAGTAATGTTAAACAGTAAACCTTACGCGTAAACACCCACTTTTATTTACCATCATAGCCCTCGTAATTGACTAAATAGCCTTAATCCTCAGTGGAAACCGACGTTTTTACTGCTCAAACTTTACGCGCTTCCGCCCCAGTGGTTCCCAGCTTTATGCCTTTATGCCAAACTCTAGGGATTGGCATAAAAGTAAGTGTGGTTCACTTCTTCAATGTTACTGGCTTTTCCGATCGTTATTTCGTTTATATGGTTATTTTATTTCGGGTCTGCATTTTGTTTTATTTTAGGGTTAAAAGATGCTGAGGTGCTGTTTGTGGTTTATTGAGGTTGTTTGATTACTGTTAATCTATTGATACAGTCTTTTAACCTACAATATTTACAACAGTATGATTATATACCTAAGTCTGTCATGCTTAATGTTTTCTAGATATTGCCAATGAATGAAAGGCTTCCGATGTCGACTCAGTTTGTGTACAAATTGGTATTTATTTACATAGTAGTTTAGCAAAAGACAATTATCAAAATAGAGGATAACTTCAATACAGAATCAAGTAAGCTCTTAAGTTAAATCTAAATCAAGAATCAAAAACAAACTTCGTACGTTATCTAAAATTCTCAAAAGGCAGTCACGATTTTAGTGTAAGCAAATCTTGGATTTTCGAAAAATCCCGATTCCCCACTTACCCCACTTCCCAACCCAGCTGTTTCGTACAAGGCACACGGAAGTCGCGACGGTCACAGTGCACAATAGGCGGCGAGATGAAAGCGCACTTAATATGCGTTACGTAATGGCTGCTAATGGTGGCCGCTGGTCATTGTTGTCTCCTTATCGCCGCACCATCGAGATTTGCCGATCTTTTTCCATTATTGCGGATGTGGATATTGTGTATGTAGGATGTTTGTAGACCACACCGGGGTATTTCCGTGAGGGATATCGTGTGTTGACTGTATCATCACTTCCTAAGGTAAGAAAAGAGAGGTAAGAGGGAACTTCGTTAAGTTGGCAATTGTTTTCATAATTATGTAAAGATAAACAATGGATGGTTGTTCTAAGCTAAAACACCGGACCGGTTACTTACTTTGCTGTCTATGCTTGAGTTCGGACTGCAACGGCAACGTATGTTAAAATAATATCAACTACCGACGTTCTAATCGATTATCCTTAATTTACATAAACTTACACTCCTGCTAGTCCGTAAAATGATGTATTGTCATCATCATCTGCTAGCCTTTTCCCAACTATAATGGGGTCGGCTTCATGTTAAACCGGATAGAGCTGAATACCAATAGTTTACATGTAGCCACCGCCTATCTGACCTCCACAACCCAGTTACTGGGTAATACTATACCCCTTGGTAAGAATGGTTGTAAGACTTTCGGGCTTCTGACAACCCGTAACGACTGTCAAGGATCCACGAATGACAGCCGGGACCAACGGCTTACCGTGCTTTCCGAGGCACGGAGGAGTCTTGATATGTAAAGATGGTCACCCATCCACGGACCAACCGCGGCAAACGTAGCTTAACCTGATCGATCGACCCGTGCGGCTGTTATTATTTAGCCACAAGCCCAAATTATGCATTTTATCTGTCCCAAATTTTTCTGAATGGAGATGATTTGGGTATACCTACTTAGATAATTTGATATGTTCAATGTAAAACTATCTAGTAGGTAGGTACTAGGCACTGGGTCCTACGTCATTATTTCAGTTGTAATAATAGCGGGATATTGCTCACTGTACGTATCTACATATATCGAAGCGATATTTGTGCACCAGTGCGGTACTTTCGGACCCACAAGCACAACGCCCACATTACAGGGTGTTTGTAATAATGCCGGAAGTATATTTTAATGAATATTTTGTGTCCAACTGTTACTGACTAGACGAATTCGTCCGCGTGGAAGGCAACTGTCTATCCCATAAAAGATATTCAATGGCACTGCGAAAGAGTGTATCTTTCATCAATGAAGGAATTTTTGTAATCGGATCAGTTTGTGCTTACCGATATTACATACCTACATACGTAACCTCTTACTATCAAACCAACAATTTTACTTTCTCTACAATATTTGTTTAGGTGTTTAGATTAGATCTTTTGGTTGAGACCTATAAAAGTACTTTATTTTTGCGTGAAATACGTGTAGCCAAAATACTTACTTCGCCGCAAGGTTGCCTGCTTGACGGTCTTCTACAGATTATACTTCGGGGAGTGTGCTCAAGAACTCCACGACCTCATTCCGCCGGCCCCCTTCTATCAGCGGACATATAGACGCACTGCAGGTTACCATCCTTACCTAGTTGATATCCCACCAATTCGCACTAAGCGTTTCCAAATGTCTTTTGTGATGCGCACGGCAAAGGAGTGGAACTCTCTGCCTGCGTCTGTGTTTCCGAATGCATACGACCCCGATCTCTTCAAAGTGAGAGTGAACAGGCTTCTTCTGGGTAAGCTCGCTCTATCGTCGACTTTGTCTCTGTCATCTCTGACCTAGACTAGAGTCAAGAGCAAACCTATCTCAAAAAAAAAAAAACTTAACTTTTGAACACAAAGATTGTTTTTTTTCAAACATGCTTGGAAATTCGAGCATTATTTTGACAACCTTCTTTGAGATAAATCGAAAATGCTGTAGTGGTCAAATACATGCGAGCAGGCGGCCGGCAATGTTAGTATGGAAATCCTTATCTGTCGTGTTTAGCGGCCGAATAAATTACTATCAAAACTCATAACTGTCGTGTCATCATCACATGACAACCAAGGAGGTAAAATAACAAAGATTTTATTTAAATTTCGATTTGGGTTGCAAATAGAGCTGTATCATAGTAAAAAGGAGACAAATGGACATATTGGCGCGTAAAAATGATCGTTGCTCGTTATTGATTCTGGAATTTATAATTAAGTAATGGTTTAGAATTTCTGCGCATTATTTCAGAAAAGTACTATACAAGCCTTGCCGCAACTAGGCAAAGATGGACGAATGTGGGCCGAGGCGAAGCCCAGGCACACATAAATATAATATATGTGTATACGTGAGTTCGTCTAGCCCCTTTTGCAGGCCACAGCAGTAATGTACTATATTTGCCCGCAAAATTAATCGGTATTTGTACTAAACCCTAATTACTTAGTTAGCTTTAGCTACCACCTGCCTGAGTTATGTTATGATGTATCTACAGTGTCCTTGCAAAGTGTATAATCATAGATTTTTTCAAGAACCTATCAGAAAATTAACGTAATCGACTCGTTTAAAGATAACACAGAGATATCGGCCTATTAATTTATAAAAGCTTGTCCTTTATGTATCACACGAAACCATTTACATAATAATTACGGAGTACAGTTATATTGTAAAATTAAACCAGTTTTAGTACACTTCGTGTTATCATTATTTTTATCTTTGAAGAATGCACTTAATTTTGAGCAAAATACTGGAATGATAAATAGAAAGAAGAAAAAGAAATCCATTTATTTTCCATTAAGTTACAGGAAAAAAAGTGAATCGTGTCTACTGCCTATGCTAAACGGGTCGAATTCAATAAAACATCAAACATAATGCTGGAAATGAACCAGAGTTTAACAAACACTTCGACCACAATTTCTAGTACAAGGATATACCGAAGGTACTCATGAGTACCCTGATGTAGACACACCTGCTAACTTAGAATATTGTAATGAGCACAGTTCCAAGCTGCAGCAGGTCCCTCAAAACTTACTTCAAGTCCTTACTTGGCCCAACTTTAGCGTTCCCTTAATACAAACTACGAGTCACTGCTGGATGTTTTCATTTAAGTATTGTTGCTCGGGAAATAATTACAGAAATGCTATGGCAGTACAGATATCATAGAAATCCTTTTTACAAAAAAAGAATTTGAAAACTTGCTTATACCGCATATGGTTACATACTTATGATAGAGATGCTAATACGCTAGACGCATTTATTGGATTACATGGAAACCTGTTCCGAGCACAAACGTCCTAAAATAAAATGGTCTAATAATTACCTACAATCACTGAATTTCACATCTGAGTTTGTTTCGGTGTTTCTTCTCAAAGTAGTCGGGAAACACCGACCTTATCATTAAAAAAAAATATTATTGACGTGTAAAAGTGTTTGCATAAACTTTCTTACAGAAATGTTTATTTATCATTTTTTTGTTCAAATAAAAAATACCCACTGTATAAGCACAAAAGCCCCGACACACAGTTCACACAGGCTTCACACCGAAACGTTTCGGGCACCGCCTCGAAAATTTGCACCACGTCGATATTGCGTTCGAACGTGACGAATTCAAATCGATGCTACAAACATCGTCTAACGCAAATGACGGGCGAAGGCGATCGGATCGGCGTGTCGTGTTCGCCGCGGGCGACCGCCGATGCTGACGGTGAACGCACCGTGTGCATTTGGAATAACAAAATAGATTCGTGAATTTTTTTGTAGAATTTTGGTAACAATCTCCATATTTTCATATTATTCTACCTGGTAATCTCGGTCTATGTTTTGCAATTAAACATATATTATGTATTTATCTATACAAATAAATAAAATTGAAGTGTCTGTTTGTAATGTCAAAATAATAACTTATTACTAAATGTATAGGAAAGTATAAAAAAAAAACAATTTTTAACATTTTTGTCTGTCTGTCAGTCTGTTTGTTCCGGCTAATCTCCGAAACGGCTGGACCGATTTTGACGGGACTTTCACTGAAAGATAGCTAATATTACGGCGAGTAACTTAGACTACTTTTATTTTAGAAAAATAATTATGGTTCCGCGCAAAAAAATTAAAACCCATGAAATTATGAACAAAAAGTCGGACTTGAAAAATTCTTTATGCATTTGGTAGCCCAATTCTCGAGGATAGTTATAGGCTATTTAACATCACGCAACGACCCTTAGGAACCGAGCAAAAAGAAAAAAGTAAAAAAGAACTCTAAGCGAAAACTTGTGATAGCGCGGGCGGGTGATTCAACGCGGCGGTTGGCGACGGGTCGGGGGACGACGGAGTTTTATTAGAATGTGGCTGTTATTTTAGTATATTGTGTATCTTACGACATCCACGCGAACGAAGTCGCGGGGCACAGCTAGTTTAGAATATGGAAGACTTCAGCTAAAACAATCTGAATGGTAACTCGTTACGACAGGATCAAAAGACTGATCCTGGATGTTAGTCCAGATGTGATCGTGACATACGCAAAGAAACTACCTAGTACACCTATAACGAATTCGGAAGAAAAAAAAACAATACTTCTGTGAATTTTTTTCAATTTGTCGGATAAAAAGGTTAATGACAGAGTGAAGCACAGAGTGAGTCTGTGTCAGACACGACGGACCAATAAAACGTTTGAGCGATAGAGCACGCTCCGGACAAACAGTTCACACTTGAACGTAGTGTGGTAGGTAGTTGGCAAGCATTAGATTAAAAAGAAAACAATAGAAAAAAAATGCAAGAAAATACTGGCTGGTAGATAATGCTTTATGACATCACCAATGTACTCGTACATAAAAGGATGTGTAGATGAATAAATTAGATCGTAAACATAAGAAATAAAGATCAATGAGCGCGAGTGAGATTAAAACAGTTTGCTAAGTTTAGAGCTAAACATTGCGACACATTGAGCATATGAATTACTGGTCACATCCAGTAATTTATTGGGAATGACCTTATTTAGGACTCCACGTCGGACTTCAGTCTTAGCAATAGTTTAAAATATTGTTTTTTTTTCATAGTTACGCTTCATATCCATATGCATAATTTAACTCAGCCTCCATCACCATAATCAGCCTATAATGTTCCCACTGCTGGGACACAGGCCTCCTCTCGGTGAAAGGGAGCAGGTCGTAACCCGCCACGCGGGTCGTAACCCGCCACGCGGGTCGTAACTCGCCACGCGGGCCCAGTACGGGTTGGTAAATGTCACATGTTTTCGAATTTTTGGTTCTAGGACTTACCGGTTTCCTCACGATGTTTTTCTTCACCGTTTTGAGAGCAGTGGTGATAAATAAAGCGCCTGCCTGGGTTCGAACGAATTAAGGCTCCACATGCACACACAGGTGCGACACGCGACGCGCATCGCGCGCGACGCAAAAGCACTGCTCGTCGCGCATCACGCGGTGCCATTGTGTCGCGTCGCATGTCGCACCTGTTTGTACGAGACTTAATACGTTCAAACTCAGGCAGGCGCCTTACTTTGTGTAAATTATTTCATCACCACTGCTCTCAAAGCCTTTATATAAAAGAACGGTAAAAAAGAATATAATTTTCTTGCCAGTAACCTACATTATTGCATCGCGGCACGTGGGAGCTGCGCAAGCGCAACCCGCGGGCGACTCGCGATCTTCGTAAGAACACCATGGCAGACGTTACGGTCATCAATTTGTTGTTGTTTTGATCTGTAGTAGATCTTTGATACCAGATTAGAATAGACATTCGAAGATGATCTTGAAGATAAAGAGACCAGTGAATTTAAAGTAAAAATAACAAATAGCTTATATATAAATATAAATTACTTAACAGAAATAATAACAAAACACTTCTACCTACTTGTAAAAACCCACAGATATCTAGCATTATTTTGTTACGTAACTCACTTAGAAATGAAAAGTTTAGAAAAAACCTCCATAATTTCCAGTCTTTGACCAAGCACTAGTTTTAATTTGGTCGACTTGATATTTTATCTTAATAACCATTTACGTAGCAAGATGAACTGGATAATGATAATTTATTACCAAACTCCCTAATAGGGATGATGTCTTGCTAAAAAAAGAAATTCTATTTAGTCCGTCAGTCAGATAATAAAAAAAAAATTTAAACACGTATTTTTTGCTTTATCATATTAATAAAAAATTACTTAGAAAAAACGCATTAAAGTTGGGCAGCCCAGGGCTCGCTACGTCACAACTCAGTAAGTATAAAATCTGGCAAGGCGTGACGTCATGCCACATTTTAACTCAATGTATCGCCGTAATCTTTTGATTGCGTAAAAAAAGAAAAAATACGTGTTCAATTTTTTTTTTATAATTTAACTGACGGTCAGAAACAAAGATTTGTGCAACTTTTTATCGTTTGGTTTCTATGTAAAAATCGCATGAAATGTGAATATTAAACAGTAGCACCATGAGTCTATCCACACGAGTCACTTCTCACTTTAAACGCTCACCAATCACCCATCAATGCTGAGATTACTGAGAAGCGTAAGATCAACGATTGGACCACACACGGCGCCAGGTCACAGGTTTAAGAAAACGGTCACGTGTGTTACCGCTCGCTAGGACAAAACGTAACGGGACCACTTGGAACTGACAAATAATTAATCTTGTTCTTTTAACAGCTGTTTTGGTACATTTTAATGTGTTGTTTTTGTTTTGTAATGGACAGTAAGTACTTTAAATGGTGTCAATAGTGTGTCACTAACATTCACATACAAGTTGGGATCTGTGTGAACAGAGAACTGGAAATCGGCGGGGTAATTGCGAAACAGGCTAACAATTGCAATGCCTTTCATTTTGTCAATTCGACAACATTCATTGCGTCATTTACGTTGTCGAGCAGCGAATTTTTCAAACATAATGAAGTAATGGATTAGGAATTTCCTTCAAAATCTTTCGGGCTCTGAAAGCAAGTGTGTTACATAATTGAGCTGCTGGTCCCTGAAATATTTCTGGGAGTCACAGATAACTAAATGTTAGCGAGCACTCGGGCAATGAAAATAAAATGGGATTTCCATTGAAACGGTTGCCGGTTGTGGTAAGAAAAATCGACGCAGCTTCAACCAGGTCCAGTTATTTTAATAGGCTTTAGCTATATATCTTGCGTATAGTTAAGCTGAATGTCAGGCACGAGTTAGGCTGAAAAGAACCTTACGCCAATTAAAGATTAGAAGACGCGAATGTTCATAAAGATGACACAACACTATCAAAAAATTGAGTTAACTTTAAAAGCTTGATAAGCTTGATGATACACAAACTAAAACTTACTTCCTAGATCTGATTGCTTTAGCTCATAAATAATTTACTCGAGATAGTGTAAACAAATTGCTTTTTAGAGTTCCGTAAGCGAAATAGAAACTTATGGAAGTAATGGCCATGCCAAACTGCCTTCAGTTAGTTTCATACAAAGAAAGTTCTAGGCTGCAAGTTAAAACTTGGATAATGGAAGCAAACACATTCCGCCGAAGCAAGTTAATGCCTTTAAATTTGCTAAACATTATTATGACGGGAAACTGCGCAGAATAATTTGAACTGATGAACAAAATTTCTTTTCTGTAAAAAAGAAAGCTCTTGCTTGTTATCATTGTTTGTTATACATAATTTTTTAGGGCACTATGATATAGCCTTTTTACACACTGTGTCTACGTCTCTTATCCAACTCTTCTGTCGCAAGTCTTCTAGATTTCTAATGAAATAAACGGTACATTTGTGCTCTTCTATCTTATTGTATTTTTCTTTATTAAGTGTTTTGTGTAAACCCTATCGGGGACACTGAATGAGACACTATATAAGCTTTATTGTTATAACGCCTAGGGGCGTTTAGTGTCCCGCAAAGTGTTAAATCATAAGTTATAAGATGATCCCCTTTTCTCTATACGGGACACAATTCGTAAGTGGTCTCAAACTTGTCCTGTAGATTTAAATATGAGTCTGGATCTCGCTCGTGTCTGCCGGGTGTCAGATAGGCGCAGTCGTGATAGGCCGGCGGCCGCGACACACTTCTAACGCTAAATCATTGGCGCGAAGAACTTGATGTCAAATGTTGACTTCGAACTTTGGCGGTCGTAACTTTTGATGACATTAGTTTGGTAGACTTCGGAGCATCAAAATCACAAGCATTAAATTAAATACACAGATGGATCGTCAGCAACAAAAAACATAAGTTTTCGCTGTTGCAGAGTCTCCTGAATATAATTGCGGGGAAATTTGCTTGCCCGCTCGTCCATCATTTGTCCAACCTGCATGTTTACTAACATAGTTATTAAGGTTAATGTTTACTAACAAATTATGAATGTTTATTCTCTGAAATAAAATAATTATTATATGATATTACTGCCCGCGGTTTCACCCGCATAAGTCTCGATCCCGTAGGGATATCGGAATAAAAAGTATCCTATGTGTTAATCCAGATTATATACTATCTGAGCGTCAAATTTCATCCAAATCCGTTCAGAAGTGTTTGTGTGAAAGAGTAACAAACATCCATCCATCCATCTTCACAAACTTTCGCATTTATAATATTAGTATAATATTATTTTGTTTGTGATGGTCCTAATGTTTTACCCTCATCGTACTTATTGCCGTTTCGAGTACATTTCACTGAACAATGGAAACTTAGTAAGATTGGTTGAAACATAATGAAGTATCCAGCCAAATCCTGGAACCTAAAATTCGTAGAAATCTGATGTCCACCAATCCGAACTTCCCCTCCTCGTCGTAGTAGTGGGAAGATGATAATGTGAAAGGATAAATTGATGATTCTCGAGAAAAACAGTTTTGAGAAATGAATAAAATGAATGAATATCTAAAGACAGCACAAAATACCTTAAGGTTTGGAGATAAATTAGTAGATATCTGAACTAATTAAATTGGTATCTTGAAGTCCACCTATTTATACCATAGCCCTCAATAAACCATCAGCGCTACACAATTAAAACTGTATCGTTACAGTATCCTCAGTGTACAAGCTGATGTAAATCAATATCGGTCCAGCCGCTGCGTGTTGTTTTAATGGATCGCATTATCCGATGAGCTGCATCTACGTGTACATCTCTTGGACTATACAATGGTCAATGAGGTTGTTATTATATGCTTGTGCTTATGTATCATTCATTAGCAATGAAGAGTTTAATCCTTTGAGGCCATCGTGGATGAATTTTAGTAAGATTCACTAACTGGTTAAACTCGAAATAAATCACAATATGAGCAGCTGGCAGATTACTTCACTAAGTATATCAATGAATGGAAATAGCCATACAGCGTGGAGCAATTTGTTAAAAAAAAAGTTAATTAAAAAAATCGAGTGCGTAAAAATAGAACTTTAAAAAAAGATGGAAACAAGATGGCCCGTTTTGTCTCCAAACATCTCATGCAGTCGGAGGCGTCTTCTTAAAAACAATAAAGACCTAAAACTACTGACACCCAAACTAGGACGTGTCTCAAGTGTCAGCGTTCCTCCCGACCCGGCACATTATGAAGCCTAGCTTATTGTTTAAATATTGATGAGCTTATGTTATTTTTAATGAGAGTACAATAACGAACTAACTACTATTTATTACGTATTGCCTCCGACTGCATGAGATTGTTTGGAGACAAAATAGATCATCTTGTTTCCATATTTTTTAAAGTTCACTTTTTACGCAGTCAGATTTTTGATTTTTTAAATTAACTTTTTTATTTTACACTATTTAGTAAGGATTATTTTTCTCTCACTGTATTAAATAACGTTTTAGGTAACGTTCGTAAATACAAAAGCCACTAATACTATAACGGCCTCTTACGTATTCCTCAAAAAACTCGGGATTGCATTTTTTATCATTTCTCATTCCAAATTACATTTTAACATATAACTTGTTTATATTTTTAATCACCTTTTAAAACCCATATAAAGAAAATCTAACGACAATTCGTTCATCAAAAACGGGTTAGCCGTTTAGTAGTTACGTGGGGTCATAGGGACGAACATACATACATACAGGTCAAACACATAACCCTCCTTTTTGGCTTCGCCGTAGTCGGGTAAAAAGCCAGATCTTTTAGGTGAAACATGCGAATGGAACAGTTCTACAGGTTTGGCAAATGGACAGGTTGTTGCAAAATCTCACCACTATTTTGGCACTGTCCAACCACCTTTAGATGAATTCACATGAAGCAATTACCAGAAGAACCATTTCTCAGTTGTTACAGTTCCAACCAAAGTCCATTAGACGGTGTTAATCCATTTAATAACACATACCGAACTGCCCATACAATGTTCATAATAACGCGTACGAAATAGCACGCAATAACTAGTAAACATTACATTTTAATATCACTAACTTAGTACGCGAGCCGTCCTCTCTGGTTATTTAATTTTCAAGAGGCGTGGCGCTAGTAGTGTTGCCTATGAAATATTCTAAATGCTTTTAAGGTTCTCCTGAAGATAGCGCTTAGCTTCTTTGGAATTTGGACCAAGGACGTGGGGAATATTTTCAGGCTGTCGAGAATACTTAAAAAGCTGCTATATTAATTGTGTCACTATCCCCACCTTTTTCCGGAAATTTCTAACTTCTACTATCTAAATCGACACGGTAGTCAACGATGCACTCTCTAAAGTTGCCCATTGGTTTAATGTAAATAATCTTCTCCTGAACGAAAAAAAGACTAAACTCATCAAATTTTCAACGCCAAATGTCAGGCAGTTATCTACCAATGTTCAACTTAATGGAATAGAGCTGGACCCTGTTGAGCCGACAGTTTTTCTTGACACCCCCACATATAGAAAAATTGTCAGGAAGGCTTAGTTCGGCAGCCTATGCTGTTAAAAAAATTCGACAGCTAACTGATGTAGTTACAGCCAGGATTGTTTATTGTCTTATGTCATATAAGATTCTTCTCTGGGGAACCTGTGCAGACATTAATACTATATTTGTTGTACAGAAAAGGGCTGTTCGAGCCATTTACAACCTAGGTCCAAGAGATTCTCTTCGAGAAAAATTCAAGGAAATAGATGTTCTAACTGTAGCCTCTCAATATATATTTGAAAATCTATTGTATGACAAATATATCAAATTTTAAGAAAGTGTCCGATATTCATAGTTTAAATACCAGGAATAAACACAATCTTGCTGTATATCGCACTCGCCTCCACAGAGTAGGCAACTCGTTCATGGGTCAATGTATACGCTTTTTCAACAAACTTCCCATTGACATTCGAAACTTACCCATTAAACGATTTAAAAGCTGTATTAAACCAAACTTTGTAAAAAAGGGTACCTACTATAAAATTTCTGATTATTTAGAAAACAAAAAAGCTTGGGATTGAGCTGCTCGCTCTGCTAAACCTTGTGATAAAAGCGTAAAACTTGACATTTTAATGATTATGCAAAATCAACATTACATAGGTACCATTTTATATACCATATTGACATAGTTTTCAGTTAGTTTTAATGATGGTCTAGCATTTTGAGCACTTTATGCGGCCTACCCAAATGCCCTCTCTGTGGTATTGTTCGTCGAGTCGTTGAGCTCCTTAAACCTTGAGTTGAGCTACACGATTACTGAAAAATGTTTGTACTGACTGGATAGGTCCACTCTTTGTGTGGTTCTTTCCTCAAAAGACCATTTCAGACACGGATCTACATAGTCCTCACATCACAAATCATGTGAAGACTATGTAGATCCGTGTCTCTTTTAAATTCCAGACATAATCTTTGACCCCTAAGTTTGTTTCGCCAGATAGGAAATGTCGACTCCATCTAGCTTAAAAAAAATATGGCATGTAAAAGTAATTCCGATATCATATTTATAGAATAAACAATTTCATTTCATTTTAGTCGTGGAAGAAATCATAGCGAGACCCGGTTATCTTATAGGTATGGAGGCATCGATTCAGCAGACAGCAGAGGCTGTGCTGTGCCATTCACAGGCACCAGAGGAACCATGTCTCAGTTTGCACATAATTTAATTGGGAGAAGAAACTATTGCTACATAGTCAGATACTACATAACAGCTTGAAGATCTCACCGTC
This sequence comes from Fissipunctia ypsillon, assembly GCA_947568875.1. Classification (NCBI taxonomy): domain Eukaryota; kingdom Metazoa; phylum Arthropoda; class Insecta; order Lepidoptera; family Noctuidae; genus Fissipunctia; species Fissipunctia ypsillon. The sequence goes on along the minus strand of OX387643.1, from coordinate 21,310,624 downwards.
ATACCTCAACCATCGACATCTTAAAAATCCGAATCGATTATATCTCTCGAATATAGGTTGCAAATAGTTGGCGAGGCGTCATCGAGGCTGCAGCGGTTATTGCAGCATTAGCATATAGATGAGAGGGGAGGGCCGCCCCGCCCCAGAGTAAACATTAACGGCTAGGCCATGAGGGCAGCGGTGAAATAATGTCGGGAATGTACCGGTCATGCATGATGATGGCTGGCCAGGCAGAAAAAATTGGTAACTCGTGGAATAGAAATAATAACTGGGAGTTGTCGTGTATATTTTTTATGGATGGTATTGTAGGAAGCTTAAAGTTTTATAGTGAACAAACATTCCATCCAAACATTTTTAACAGGAAGCTATAAAAGCATGTTTTTTTACTTCATTTTTGCTGAATTCCAACCAGTTACGTAGGTTTGTGAAAATATTTTACGGGCTTTTGATTTAATAGGTATTGGAAACTTTTACAATTCATATCCGGCACGCCACGAGAATACAGGCGGAAAACCTTTTTACTAACTATTTACATGTTATGGAGGTATGGATTACCGATTTAGGCTACTTCGTCGAACCAACACAATGATAAATGCACATTTTGCGTAGTTGCGTTTTGGTATCTACGTACACATTCCGGTTTTTTTTTATCCCACTGCTTAGTAGGTAGCCTCGCACGCTCTTTTCGTGGCTCCATCCTAAATGGTACACGAAAGGTTTTGACACGGAGCATAATTCCAAGTCCCGCGGCTTATTAATTGTTTTCAGTTCACAACTAACTTTTTGTGCAAGTACAACATGTCTCCGAAGGTTCTCATCGCTAGGATTATGCTAAACAGGAATAACTTTGCCATTGCAAGGAAAGTCATTACATGGTGACGCCAATCTTTTGAGACAAACAATTTCACGTTTTATTACATTCGAACTTTTCATGAAATCCAAGAGATGGTTGCTGGCATGGTGAAACTAATTTTGGGCGCCATTTTTCCACAAAATCTATAAAAATATTCACGGTGTAACGGTGTCGACGCAAAAATTGCTAACGATACATTGTATATTTTCAAAATTGCCGAAAAACTTTTCAGGTAACGGGGTTTTTGAGCACCAAATGACTCTTACTGCTGTAACAAAGCTTTACTGTTCTTTGAGTGAGAGAAGAAAATGCGCAGGTAAAGTCCCAGGTCACAACCACAAACATTCATGTCCTAACTAGGAAATGAATAAAGTTCAAAAACGGCCCACCTCAATCAATCCAAACTCCATTACACTCACTAACGCAATCTACGTAACGGAGAACCATTCTTCAAACGAACCATTTCCAAAATAGTATCAAATTATGATGCATTCATGTTCAAAAATGGATCATACCTACAATTGGCTAGAATCCAATCAAACTGAATTTAAACCTTGCGCTTTCAGTCATAAGGGTGAAAATTGTAATGCCCAGGCAACCAAAATCAATCACACTTTGACACTAAACGTCAACTGTCAAGTGTCATAGACGTGTAATTTAAAAGAAATGTCGCCATAACCTCTGGTCTCTGGGAACGCTATGGTCACTTTGAATGTTTATTTCTTAGATGGAAATACATATGATATTATCATGTGATGTAATCGGGTTTATTTACATTTTCAGACAAAGGATAATATGAGCTTTCTGACGTCGCGTCTGACGTAAATCAGGGCAAAAAGTTGGTATGTATAATTAATTAAGTTGTGTTCACTTGATTAATGGATGTTTGGACAAGAAATGCGTTAGATAAATGCATTCCTGACGTTAGGTAGTTAGGTACATTGCTGTTTTTAAATAATAATAACTAAATTCAGTTATTTATGGAAATGCGTCTTCTTTTTATTATATACCAATAAACGGCACTCGGTTTTTACATCAAAATATTTGCAACTTACGTAAACGAGGCAAAAGGATGTAAGGATCGTAGCAGGTGGCGTTCTGTAGATTTTGCCTACCCCCATGGGAAGAAGGCGTGAGTTTATGTATATTTATTTGGAACTTCAGTTCGATAAACTTTTTCCTAGTAATTTTGCCCGTTATGCATACCTCTATATAAACGAGGTATCATGTAGTTGAAAAACGAACATGTCTAATATATGAAAAAAAAAACAAACGTGTAAAAACCCGGTAGTAAATACTACCGAATAATTTAATAACACACACACGCGTACACTGATAATAAACAAAAAACACTAGAAAATGGTTTATCAAACCGAAGTTCAAATTATTTTTTATGTAAAAAGGTGAATCCAGTCTTTTATTTGGCTATAACATAAAATGCGCCTATCCATCAATAAATAACTGAATGTTACCTACAAAATATTTAAAAACGAGTGAAACAAAAAGTTCATTTGTGCGCAAAATATGAAAATTCAATTTCGAGCGTTACGAATTTTACTTGAACGTGTACAAGTTACAAAATGAGGTTACCAACCTAGTTAATCAATAGCTACATAAAAAAGAAGAAGAAAAATAGAAATAGGAAATAGTTTTCATCTGATCAAAATACAGATTTCCAAAAAAAAAAAACCAATTTGATTCCGTCAAATCGGTTAAGTTACTATTAAAATCGGAAAGCTCTGCTTTGAACTGCTATGCTATCCAATAAATAAATTATCAGAAGAATACTCTTATCTAACAAAGAATCCTTTACAATGCAAAACGCAGACAGCAAACAAACAATATATACCGAACAAACTACCAGCAGTAATTAATACTATCGCGTATCGAGCAACCGCAACCGGCTGGACGGTCGCAACCGGCTGGACGATCGCAACCGGCTGGACGATCGCAACCGAAATAAACATCAACAACTAATAACTCTGCGTGTCCACTGGATGATTTTAAAGGAGTTTCAAGTAAAAAATATAGGCGTTGATTTATAGACACGATTTTCCCACGTGCTACGGGGAATAAAACCCGGAACAGTGGCTGGGAACTATACGCTACGAGCCGCGAGGCAGTTTTTCTTGGATGCGTAGGGATGCGACTTGTCGCGTGGTTGCCGTGCGGTTTGAAAATTGTTTGGATATGAACAATAGACGACTTTTTTTAAAGCTTGTTTATAGTTGCTAACATTTTTATACATATGATATATAGTTACTTTAGTGATTTTTTAAAAATTTAATTCTTATTGTTTGATAATTTTGCACTGAAAAATAAAACAGTAGCTTTAATATCTTAAATCAACGAGACGTTAGGTGACCCTGGCTATAAGCAAAATACAAACCAAAACCCCAGTACCATTACTTAATTCAACTTAACTGTGGTAATGTTTTAGGCTGCGTTCTTTTTCGATAAGGTGTGATCGATATTCTATCGATACTATCAACTATTCCACCCTCTCTCTACTAGGATAGCCGTACTATAAATCAGTGGTATGTTAGAGATACGCATGTCTATGCATAGAACGGAGATACGTCTATAATCGATATTAAACTATGAAGAACTAGCGTGTAATAATAATCGATAATCGTTTTTTCAGAATTTATAATTTTATCGGTATTGGTAAGTATGATCTACAAAGTGATGTGGAATATTAAAAATTATAAGATGTTAGTTTTTATAATTACTTGTGGCAAGTGTAAGAAATATGGAGTGTCCAAATAGGGTGCTGCCCTAATGAGAAGTAAACTAAGTACTACAAATTAATTTAATCAATTAATTTTCTCGTGAATTTAATTATTATTTTTTTTATAACGCGAAAAACGTTCAGTATGTATGTGGTCTTGGTTAGGTAGAAATATGGAGCGCATCATCCGTGATATATCGAACTGATTTAATAAAAATATTGCTTCGGATGGTTGCTCAATTTTTTCCAACGTTGTTTTCTATGACGGTATCTGAAGACAAGCTTCCACCGCCACTATATGATTAGATGGTTACTCATTTCATACTCTTCTAGTTGATCAGAATCAATCTATCTATCTAGTGAGCTACTGCATCGGCATGACATAATTCAATTTAAATTCAAAATATTTTATTTCACATATGCCTACATGGGCACTTATGAAACGTCAGAATCTATGTGCGCGGTTCCAATAGGTCGTTTCCTATGGAGAAGAACCGGCAAGAAACTCCACGGTTACTCTTTTAAAAATAATTGGCGTTTACAATGTTTTCAAATTACAGTGTTATTAAGTAGGAATACCATAGGAACGCATAAATGCTGTAATGCCATACAGCTACTCATAATCTTAGGATAATCTCCCAATGACGAGCGTCATTCTACGGCAGAACGATCTAACAGGACCCTACCACCACTAGCACCACTTTGAATTTCAGTACTATGTACACTTACGCTAAACACACCACCAAAAAAACTGCCCAATTTACCGCGCATAGCACGCGGCACGGAAGAAATACTAATTTAAAACACTTTCAAGGAACGCGCGGTCCGATCGTCCTCTTATTTATCCGATAAATAAATATAAATCTTTTTATTGTGCGGACACGTCCCCCAATGGAATCCGGACTAAGGGCCTGGCCTTAAAAGGCGGGGGAAGTTCGCATCGGCTTTATATTCGATTCGAGTCGCGCGCGCAACAAAAAATCTACGCTACGAGTGCGTACGCATCGTACGGGGATGCCAGGATGAGGGCTGTCGCGAGCGTGTGCGCAGACCGATCAAGGATGTGCTGCTGGAGTTCAAAACACTCATTTTGAGAACTGATTGCCACCGCTCTAGAGTGGAACTCGTTGACAGTCGTTACGAGTCGTCAGAGGCCTGAAAGTTTGACAACCAGTCTTACCAAGAGGTATCGTATTACCCAGCAACTGGGTTGTGGAAGTTAGATAGGCCCTCGCTCCATGTAAAATATAAGTATTCAGCTGCATCCGGCTCGATTGGAAGCCGACCCAAACAAAGTTGTGAAAAGGCTAGGCAGATGAGAATGGAACTCCTCGTCCAGTCTACTTCTCGATAGCTATAACCGGAGTCGTTAAATCTCGAATGAATAGGATACTTTTGGTCAAGCGTACACCACCGTCGATTACAGCATCGCTAACCATCAACTGAGATAATGGTGAAACGCGAGACTTTCAATAATACGATAGAAATACTAAAAGTTCACGAGACAAAATAATATAATGTTTAAAAATAAAACAATATAATGTCAAAAGTCTAACCAAGAATAAAATTTGCAATTTCACAACTCAGTACCCATTACTCCGACGATATCAGAAGCTCTGGATTTCATTCCTAGAACTGGAATAAAATGTCTAGGACGAAATACAAACTAGATTTCCTCGGAAGACAATTTTCCTTAGAAAGTGTCGAGTTAAACCAAGCTTTGTGTTGGTACTGTAGCGGTCAAAAGGTCACGAATCTCTTTAATACCTAGTCATTTCTTAGAATTTAGAAAAGCCAATTTTCCGTACACATTACATTGGATCCAAATCATAAATGTTAAAGACGAAATATTCAGCAAAATACTCATTTTTGCCGACATACCAGTAAGATCGGACTACTAACAATAGTTATTTTAAGAGTAACTATGTAATACGTTATCAGAGTACTAAAAAGTGTACAATTTATAAGTTCTGCAAACAGTTCGGTTTGAACTAAAAACGAGAACAAATTGTTTCGGTGGCGGCACAAATATGTCCAGCTGAAATATTTGTTCACCAATCATGATGGACTTATTCTGAAGATCGACGGAAATATGTCGATGTGCAAGAGTCGTACGTGTTTAAATATTGTAATCAAGACAATACCATGCACTATGACAGTATGCTTTTTATTGATTGAAATGATAGCTAAAGGGAGTTTTCGAAGAAGAGAAAATGATGGTTTTTTCCAAATAATCGAGACACGAAGTCATATTGTGCCGTTTTACGCGACGGAACGAGACGCAAAACCTACGGCTTTAGCTTAATTTCTTTATTCCATCAGTATATCTTATAAAACGCATAAAATTGATATTTTCAAAGTGTGTTAGGTACCTTTTTAAACCAAAACCAAATCTCGCAAGATAAAATACACCTTTTAACTAACCTTAAAACCAATCTCCTTACATATTTCCTCCAGAATACGCCCGTGCACCTCGAACATAGATATACAGTTCAGATACTGACGCTGACGTGCGCTCGTCAGGTTTATGCGCCAGCGCTGCCCACGAAACGTATCACAAGAGCGGTTTCGGCACGTGCTGGAATGTACTCATTTGGAATTTTACCAATCCATGATTATATTCTCTTTGGGAAGATGCAGATTCTGTGATAAAAATGGCTGGACGGAGAAGCTGATGAATGTAACATTACTGAAATGTGGTATATCCATCATAATTATTTCTTCTTCTATTTTCTTGAAGTTTTAGACAAGGAATTTCAAATTATTTTTTAATTAATAGAACGGCAGGCTTGGGAATGAAAGGGTCTTTTTTATAGCAATTACCTACCCAGATTGACAGTTAAGTAATTAATAATTTAGGTAAATAGGTATCTACTCTATTTCCCGAAGAAGTTATGGGGACACTATTATTTCCTGATTTCCTTTCCTTACCAATAATTTAAACCAACTTTTACTTTTACATTATTATTTTTATTGGCTTTTACATTAAAAGCTGGCTTCGAGATTAATTAGTGCTTAGTTCTGTAGTTCCATAACCAAGCACTAATTAATCTCTTTCAACATAATATCAAGAAAACTCTCAGCAAAAACATTCCAACGATCCCAAAATGTTTCTTTGTCTGCCTCACCGGGTGACAATTATAGAAACAAACAGTTACTAATGATTAACTTCTATCTACAATTCAATGGTGACGATTATAAGCTCAGTGTGAAGGCACCCTGCGGTGGGAGAAAAAATAAATTTATAGCTTAGAATTATCGGTACAAGACTGCCACTCCACCACAGATGTGCGAGGTTGCGGGATGTTCGAAAGAGTTACCGTGGCCCCGGCACAGGCAACAGAAGGAACACGGGTGGGTTTTAGTCAGTAAAAGTCTGACACGCCCTCCCGCTCCGCCCAGAGCGGGAGAAGTCATTTGATGATTTCCCATCCACAAAAAAAAAAAAAAAAAAAAGATGTGCGAGGTAGCAAAGCGGTGTAGTTAAGCTGCAATACTATGGCCGAGATATATACATAGTTTATAGACAATGTGCTAAGTAACGTATATAGATCTCGGCCTTAGTGTCTGTTTTAACCAGAGTAAGTGGGTGAGAAAGTGAGTAAGTGCTGTAGCGGAGCGGGTAAGATGCGCCATGAAGATGCGCTTTGCGCGTACGTATGTAAAAACTTCGCTTCATTGAACCCTTTTCCACAAGAGCTAATATAAGACAAGCTACGCTATGAAATCCTAATGGTTCGATCCTATTGGTTGTCATCCACAGCTACGCAGCTTAGCACATCTCTTTTGGAAAGGCAGCCTTATAATACGGCTGGCATACTGATGGGAGATGCTTCGAAATGATTTCGTTCGACTGAAAAGGTAGACTTCTGAAATCACTATTTGTCGCCATTACTGTTTTTCATACAGACAAACGCAATAAAGTGTCATTAATTAAGGAGCTACAGGTATTAGGTAGAAAATAGTATTAGTTGATATGTGCTACTAAAAGTATGGTGGTTGTAAATATATCGTCAAACGATAGAGTGGTGACTGTTAGCTACACATCTATACAAATAAATAAAATTGAAGTGTCTGTTTGTAATTTCAAAATAACAAAATTTTACTAACTGCATAAGAAAGTATACGTATATACACGGTACTTATAACACAAATACAATTTTTAAAAACTTTGTCTGTCTGTTTGTTTCTGAAATAAATGTAGCATAAGTTACGACCCGTGACATCAGCTATCCGCGAGTGAAAGGCCCGTCAAAATCGGTTCAGCCATTTCGGAGATTAGCCGGAAGTCTGTTTGTTCTGGCTAATCTCCGAAATGGCTGAACCGATATTGACGGGCCTTTCACTCGCAGATAGCTGATGTTACGGGTCGTAACTTATGCTACATTTATTTCAGAAAAATAATTAGGGTTCCACGCAAAAAAAAATTAAACCCATGAAATTGTGAACAAAATTCGGAGTTGAAAAATTCTTTTTGCATTTGGTAGCCCAATTCTCGAGGATAGGTATAGACTATTTAACATCATGATGCGACCCTTAGGAGCCGAGCAAAAAGAAAATAATCAGAAGGAACACTAAGCAAAAACGAAGTAATAGTGCGGGCGGGCGATGCAACGCGACGGGCCGGGGGACAAGGAATTTATTAAAATGTGGCTGTTATTTTAGTATATTGTGTATCCTAAGACTCCACGCGGACGAAGTCACGGGGCACAGCTAGTACAAAATAAATAGGAGTTTATTTTCGTTGATAACCTTACAGTGAAAAGCTTCTATTCAATTCGTGTAATTTAATTATTTATTTATTTTATATGGTGCATTGTTTAATAAATAAACAAAAGACTATTTCACTGCCGATTAATTTGATTTACCCGGATGCCCGGTTTATGGCAATAGTCACGCCCCCTAATACATGGGTTTTTTAAACATACCTGGCGAAATGTGTGTACTATAGGTATACCTCTGCCAAACCCTTCGCGGAATACAGCCGTGATGTTATGTTATGTTAATTTGAATTAAAGTGACATCAACAGAGCTTTATTGAATTGAGCTTCAGAAAATTGAATATCACAATTCGATGCACATTACAAAATGTGAAATGCGAAAGTGAATTCAATTAAAATTAACTGAAATTGATTGCCGCAGGAATTATCAGTAAACCATTAATGTTGCCAGTACTCATTAAATTGAATATTTTTACGATATTCCGCTTCAGAAATAATACCTACAAAGGATAATATAATATAAATATTTTCATATTCATTTATTTGTGACACGTGAGGTATAATTTTGTGGTACATGATGTTATAAAATTTAAAAAATCTTGTATCACTATGCGCTGCCTTCTGTTGCTGTTACAAATAATTATTATCTACACAGTAATAGTTGTAGGTACAGGTAGTACCTATTTACGTTATTAATTTTATTTTATTTTCCATGCGTCATGTTCGTGAACGGGCGCCGTCAGTAGGGACTGGTCATCTCTTAGCTGCCACGGCTTATTTTAATTTTGAATCGTTTTTGACTCTATCTTTTTTCTGCGGACGCTTTTAACGTACACGTCTTTCTACATTGTTCTCACATACTTAATTTCAACATGAATGATATAACCAATATTTTGTAACAATATTTTGATTTAAAAGAGTGTCCGTGAAGTTTCTTGCCCGTTCTTCTCCATAGAGATCTACGCTTTGGAATGGGCAACTAGCTTCAACTTTCTGACTAACTGACCGACTCTTTGACAATTCAAAAGTGCCTGTAATTGGTTTATTTGAAATAAATGCTTGAGTTTGAGAGTTTTTTGTTTTGTTGTTCAATAATTAATTAAGCCGGTTATGTTTGTTATGTAAGGGGTGGAAATCTAATTTTCTGCCTAAGTCCCCTACGGAAGTTTTTCTTGTGGCTAAGTAATAACAGCTGCACGGATCAATCTATTAGGTTAAGCTACACTTGCCGCAGTTGGTCCTTAGATGGGTGACCATCTTTCGTCGTTACGGGTCGTCAGAAGTCCGAAAGTCTGACAACCAGTCTTAACCTAGGGGTATCGTATTACCCAGTTACTGGTTGTGGAGGTCAGATAGGCAGTCGCTCTATGTAACATACTGTTATCCAGCTGCATCCGGTTAGACTGGAAGCCGACCCCAACATAGTTGGTTAAAGGCTAGGCAGATGATGACTTCCATTTTGTTCTCAATACTTTTAAAGTAGGTAATATTTATTTTAATTATACTTATATTAAAACATTTCAAACTCTTATTAATTACTAAATAAGTACTTAATTACGTGACACGCTGACACTTTCGTGACAATTTAGACGTTTTTTTTTTAAGTAACAGTAATAGTCGAATCGGTATATCTAGTTCTCACTGCTGTCCGTAGGTACATACGTTAGAACTGATCTAAAGGATAATAAGTTCCTGAAATAAATAAAACAAGAACAATTTCAGATATTTACTTTTAAAGGAGTTTTACACCCCCTTTATACGCACGTACATCAATCTACCTATTGTCTAATGAAAGTCCTAACAGCAATGCAATGCAAGGAATTCAACTCAAAAGGTAAATAACAACAATAAAGCCTTAACAATTCAAATCGCAATTAATCTAACACCTGCCAACTGTCGACAAGAGCAGACATATATTATGCTCTAAAAGACGAGGCGCTAACAAGGTTCGCCAGTGTGCACCGGCCTAACACTGATTTAATTATGCAATTCCAAGGTTGGCCTACACTGTACGGGTTGTAGACCACATTATGAATCGATAGTACATGTAATATGTGGTGAGATACTTAGTATGCTTGTGGTTGGGGATGTGTAACGATACAGCAGCAAATTACATACTATAATTAGAGAAGGAATCATTGATTTGGAGGCGTTTCACTCCATAATAGATTTGAGCATTATGCTTGATAGTTATGAAAACAGAAAGAATACATACCTACTAACGTATAGGCCTAGAAATATGTCTGTCTGTAGATACTAAATTTATCGACTCATATTCACATGAAACCGCTTAGCAAGGAAAATAGAGTACAAAATTTATCTTATATTGACAATAATTTGTCAGCACTTCAGCATACACCCTATCACAATGAAAACTTTCTGTAGACCACAATTAATACGATTGTGTATGAATCATGCCTAACACGATATTTTTTATACCCTCTATTCACGCTACATATTTAAAGCGTTATGTTTACATCAGACCTTCCTGGTCAGACGGTCTAATATGGTCATCGTTGAATAAAAAACTTATTGATTGTCCACTTGTTAGCTGAGCTTAATTGTGCACTCCTGACTTATGGAAATCATATCAGATGTTGATAAAAAATCAGGAACTGTTTCAGTACGTTCTTTTATATCATTATTTTGTACTGATTTATTGGTTAGAGTCTTTATTCCTAGTCGGTATTGTAAGAAAATATTGCATTGTTGAGAAAATTCAGCGTGTTTATTTCTTTAGTGACAGATTTTTTAGAATCACACAGCGTGCTAGTTTTCAATGAATGTATATTAAACCTGCAGCTAATAAAACTGTAATCTCATTTACATAGAAAAGATAATGACAAGATCTATCCATTTTTGATTAATTTGATAAAGGAATAAGGTTTGTTGCCAGAGCTCCTATCAAGTGGTGTAGGTATAATAAGTGACGATGAAACTATATTTACAACCGTACATCATAAGTATACAGTACTGGTCACTGCTTTCATGTTAACTCTCTCAACTAAGCACTTAAACTTGGCAAGTGATAGGAGCAACTTTTTAAGTTAAACACATCTAGGTTTGAGATCATGAACTTATATCCGAAATTATTCATAGCATGCGAATGACGCAGTCAAATTCAAAATCAAAATATTCACATAAACCTACATGGGCACTTATGAAACGTCAGAAGCTAGGTGCACGGTTCCAATTGGTCGTTTCCTATAGAGAAGAACCGGCAAGAAACTCCACGGTTACTCTTTTAAAAATAATTGGCTTTTACCTTCAATGTCTTCAAATTACAGTGTTATTAAGTATGGTAGGACAGTGTAGGCCTATCAACAAGGAGGTACCAGGTACTTAACAAAATAGACAATGTTCTACAAATCTAGAGTCTATTAAATCTACAACGTTCTCACATTCACAAAATATAAAAGAATGTATTTAAAAGACAAGACTATGTAAAATAGTGAAAATGAAGTGATGGGACCGTTTCAACGTCTCATTACGATTGCGAAGAAGTACTTAGCTTTTAAAACGCCAATAAAAACCAAACAGTCTCGACTTAAATCTTTTCCAGAAACAGATATAATTCAATTACCGCACAGAACAATAGCGCTCCAGTAGAAAATAAAACTGCCAACGACTCCACTCCGCTTTTTACACCAATAAACACATCGCACCAAAAAATGTGAACACCCACGGACTAACCAGATTTCGAGGGAAAAACATAAAAATCTAAACAATTTTGGCTCCTATCAATATTCATGGGTATACAGAAAACCTTGGTGGTGGCCTTACACACTGGGATTCCAGCAGTGGTGCAGTCAGTTTTTCGCGTGCAATTAACCTTTTAAAAAGTTTGAAGAAGTTTCGTTGCCACGCGCTCAGCGCGCGACTACCCTAAATGGGCACCGCACTTCGGATCACCCTGCTATGCTACGGTTCTTTGCAAACAATACTAAAACAACCTAAATCTTACCTTTTTAACAAACAATTCAGGACCTAACATCGGAGGAATAGAGTTGATATTCGAAATGAGAGAAGAACTTAATGATATAAATTCAATTGTAATATTGTTCACCTTTAAGCAGGCGGTAAGTTAAATGACAGTTGCAATAATAGTGATAGTCTAATTAATGTCTTCATATTTGCTGCATTATGAGCTGGCTTATTAATGCGATGTTATTAAACTACATTACTAATAAACAGATGAAAGATAATTATTATCGTTATAAACTAGTTAGTTTTGAAACACGAGAATTTCAATTGAAATGTTAGTATGACGACGCTTGAAAATTTTAAGACTGCTAGAAACGTAGCACAAAAATTACCGTGAAATAATATCGTGAAACACATTAATTTACAACCTGTTCTAGAGAAACAGGCTAAGACCACGGTATAAAAATGCCTTTAATATAAATAAATTCGAAGTTTATCTCTGTAAGTATAGAAAAAGGCTGGACAACACGGGAGGCCTTGCGATAGATTCTTAGCGTAGGTAGCTAACACGATTTATTTGAAAATAGTGCATCATTAAGAGCAATCGTGACAAAAAAAGTGGTCTGTGGTACACGTGAATTGATTTTAATGATTCCTAATGATATCGGCTGAGGAGTTCAGTGGACACTTTGTGTGTCGCATGACACTGTCACACGTCGGATTGATTGAAGCCTGATCTTTGACATTGATGTCATGATATTTGAACGTTCGTGTGGTCAATATGAACTAGATGAACTCAAAGTTGGCCGCTGCCTTATTCAGGGCCATTATGTAAAGAAAGCAAACCAAAAAGTGGAAAAGTATTATTAATGAAGTTTACAAGTTTCTTTTAACGTAAATAGCCAAGAACGTCACATAACATATTGCCTATATTGATAAAGAAGAGATACTTGGAGTGCCCAAAGGCGAATAAATAGATGTAATTAATCACTCTTATTGACACAAATCATAAAATAAAGAAATCAAATTTAAAATTACGAAACACCACAACAAATACGCATAAACCGCCAGCAGACCGATAATAATATAACGTTATAAAACGCATTTGTATTGTCAAAACAAAAATTACCCTACAATCCCGCACACATTTCGATCAACATTGCAACAATGCATACTCGTATATCGACTCGTTCGCAACCGCTTGTAAATATCTTATTGTATCCAGAGCTCGTCTGTCCGTCTGTCTGTCTACTTGATTTGCTACCCGCTCCTGTATAGTAATGAAGGTGCAATTCTCTGACAGCCCACTCGCGCCGACCTCAAATCGTACGATGATCGATTCGACGATTATAATCGTGTGTGTTTAATCGATTATATGTATCGAGGCGGTTTGCAGGCTTAATTATTGTTGACGGTTGCGATATCGAGCGATTTGCATAGCCTGTAGTGTTGGCTCGAGGTTGTGTAGTTTTATTTGTGAAGATTGGGATAAGAAAATGAAGTGACAAATTAATCCTTAGGTTGTAATGATTTGTTAGTTGCTAAAGATTTAAGTTGTGATAAAGTGATCATCAGATTTCTTTGAGAATATTTTCAGAACATATAACTTTCACGGCTGCATTTACTGTGAAACTGCAATTATCATAACATTAAAATTGTCTAATCTACTATTGATATGTAATCTATTTTACTATTAATTTTGAAGATAGTTTTGGAGAATGGATTTATATCTTACCTATAAATAAATGAATTGTTGCAATCAATAGCTACTTGATAATAGCTGGATTGCTAAAACTCGCAAAATTTGGAACATAAGTAGGTAACTCTTTTTATGATTTTTAGAGCTTGTTATCGAAACATGAAATTACTGAAGAGATAACTGACCAAAAAGTAGCTTCACTAACGGATGCTGATGGATGCCTTATATTTTTTCAGCAATGTTCGTTCCAAATAATGTTCCGTATTATTTAAGACTGATTAAAATCAAATCTAAATCAATATATTCCCAAACGAGTAGTGTTTCGTTTTTACCTTTAAAAATAAATCTATGCATAAAAATAAAAAGTATGCATATATTTCCGCATAAAATGAATACTGAAATATTCTAAGCATTGGTGGAGTGGAACATTTCTTTAGGTAATCTGACTTTCATGACCAAAGGATGTCTGTTCTACTTATTTTTTATTTTATAATCATAAAATTTCGGCGCAAACTCAGCGGGTTTGTCACTTGTTTGAATTGTATACTTTTTGAGTAAATTACGAGTTTAAAATAAAACATAGAATTGGATCACCACTTTTGGCCTGCGGTTCCTTTTTTGGAACAATTTAATTTAAAATTAAAAGATTATGACTTAAAGTTTCATAATAAGCGGTACAGTGTTTGCTTGTTAAAGAGTATGATATAAATTCATCGCCGAATGGCCTATTTTTTAACCAATGACATTTGTAGACTGATACTCAACGATAAAATTACCTAAGCGAATAAAATTACTCAACTATCCGATATTTCAATTAGCCATCATTAAACGAACTAATTAGTAATTACATCGAAATAAGTGACTGGCAACAAAACTAAAAAATGCAACATCCTCACCAAAAGCAGTTCATGTACCGTCTTCAGCAGGCACATCAATAATAATTGTAACCATTAAAACGGAAACTGTTACATCGTACTTAACCTCTCTCAAAAACGCGGCAAATAAACATTCGCAAAGGAAAACGGTAAATTTTAAATGGCCGCCGCCCGAAGGCAGATGGGTCGGTACTAAAGATCACACGGTGAATTAATCACGCTTGTTACACCGCAGATTCACAGATAAACGCACGAAAAATAACGCCTTACGAATGAGTTATAAGTATCGTCGGCTTTTAAAAATTAACTGTTTGGCTTGTGGCTATTAAAGAGAGGATGTCTCGCGTTATCACAAATGATAATTTTCGTAATGTTCTGTGCGGTGTAATGGGCGGCGGGTCGGTGTGAAACGCGGACGCGCGATGAATGTTGGTAGATGTGAAACTGAAATATTGGATAGCAGATTAAGGGAACTTTTTGTTGTAAACTGGATGCATATTGTTGAAGCTATATAAACTTCGGTGATTTTTAAGTTCACTGACTGTTACAGAACTCGAAACGATGTAATCAGTTATGCAAAAGGACTGTCTGAGACAAAGAGTTTACATGCAACATGATAAACTCGCCGCGTCGAAAAAGACTATTTCAATATTCAATCAACGAACCATTTGTTGCATGCTCGTTACGTCTTACTTACCTGTAACAAAATGAAAGATCACATTAGTAAAATATTCCCAATATGCACAGTCATTTAAAATATGATTATGTAAATATTGTGTCCCAATTCTCTATTACCACGTTACAGATGAAACAAAAGTAGCGTTAAGCCAAAATAATGACTTTACTACTAAACTTATTTTACCTCGCTGAGCCACATTCATTGATGGGAGCTCAAACAAAAGATATCAACGAGCATAACTTACAAAAATAATATAAAACTGACCACAAATTCAAGTTCAAATCAATGTAATATTTATAACATTTCAAACTCATCTTTTGGAAAAAAATATTTGGACAAAAAAAAAATAAAGGTTCCCTAATTGAGCAGTGCGAATAATGACATATTTATGTCTCAGGGTTAGGGCAAAAAGGGGATTATTAATAAATTGTTATTGAACTAGCGGGCGAATAACACGGTGCCATAACAGCCGGCGCCTGAGTCCGTGTATAGCGCAAAAACTCATATCATAAATGCACCTTAGATACGATGGACTTGGGAATGTTTGTGCAGTATAGGAGAAATTTTCAGAAACATTTTGGTCCATTTTTCGTTAACGAAATGTCTAGTTGTAATTTGTTATACGAGCATGATTTATAATGAGCATAATGTCAAAGGGCAGGCTCAAACTGATGAATGAAGAATAGAAAAAAACACATAGGAACGAAGGCGTACTCATTAGTATGGACATACATACATGCGTCCATCCAACACAAGAGTGCTGAGCACTTGTAGGTGTGGCACTTTCAGTACATCTGATGCTAGTTCTCTTAGTTGCTCATAATAAGCCTTTTTCTTGGAAGTATTTTCTTTTCAATCCTATTCAATTACATAACATTCATCTATCTGAGCACTCATTAGAATATTGTAACTTAAATAGCAAAAAAAAATTTTGATTGATTTTATAAAGATCTGTATCGCGAATGTTCATTTTCTATCAGCCTAAAATCAACACAGATATGCCCTAATCTGCAACAATGTAGTAACTATCCAGAATTTATCTCACACACTTACATATACTACAAATCGAACAAAGCGCCAAAAGATATAACAAGTATCATTTGGCGGCCACAAAAAACTAAATATGATTCAGCGGACATACCAGAATTGTATAATGATCTATACAGAGGACGCATAGAAGAATTTATTAGTTATAACAAACTCCAGGTTTTGCGGCGGTGGCATCTGATTGTATATTTTTGTGTTTATTATACCCCTTAATGTGACAGAGTGAATGTATTTAGGTTTATTTAAGCTTATT
This sequence comes from Fissipunctia ypsillon, assembly GCA_947568875.1. NCBI lineage: Eukaryota > Metazoa > Arthropoda > Insecta > Lepidoptera > Noctuidae > Fissipunctia > Fissipunctia ypsillon. The sequence goes on along the minus strand of OX387643.1, from coordinate 21,293,842 downwards.
TGAGTACGTATTGAATGGACTCGGAATTTTATTGGGCGATGTTGCATTATACTATACATTTTATAGGTACGCACATTTGGTTTATGTCCCGTGTGTGTTGATCTAGTGGTCGCAAGCGCTACTGCTGAGCATGAGGTCCTGGGTTCGATTCCCGGATCGGGCAAAAGTGTTATTGGGTTTTTCCATCTGGAATTTCTCAGTAGCAGCCCAGAGTTTGGATTTGTGCCCGGTTGATGGCAATAGGCTCGCCCCCTAATAACATGGGACTATTGCTGGAGAAATGTAACGAGTTACACCTCTGCCTACACCCTTCGGCGATTATAGGCGTCATATTATGTTATTTTCTCTGCTGACATTTGTTTTGTACTGGAGATTTTAATTTGTGTTTGTGCAATCATTTTCCATACTGTTGAACAGAAATCATGCCACTTAAGGATCTCTTATTAGGGATAGTAATATTGTACACAGAATTTCCTATTGTCAATTGAAATAATAATATTTAACTGGTTTCATTTTCTCATAACTTATTAGAGAGGATGAAATAGTGGTACCTACCTATACTTATTTATGTTTCTGGTTATTCAAGTTTATTCAAGTATGAAAACTTTGGTCTCTTCACGATAAACATTTACAAGTTTAAATAAAGCATAATGAATATAATCAAAAGTATGGTTATCAATTTAAAATGGATTATTCTTTAAAAGAACAAGCTGAACTTTTTGTAATTAAAAAAGAAATGGAATAAGTACCTATCTATAACGTGTATAGTTCATAGTACCTATGAAGTGAAGCATGTACCTATGGAATATTTTTGCGAAACGAAAAAATAAAAAGAATTCTACTAGTAGGTTATTATATGTAGTTGTTCGTGATTTTAAGTGTGGGCGTACTTAAGTATTAAGACTGATTTTTAACAGCACTCATTCTCATAATTACGTGTACAAAATTCTCAATTAAAATAACGATGATTACTTTATACGTTTTATGAACGATAAAATAGGCCGTGTATCCATGCCCTTCGGTAAACGAAAAATGTATCTACTCTCACAGAAATAAATTTATTTAAGTATCGTATAAAATACCCTTTTTGCGATTCCAATTCAATACAATTCGTATTGAAATACAATAAACAATAGTTAATTGTTGTTCGGAGTTGACAAGAAACACAAAGGTATGGGGTTCGATTCTTCGGCGATGCACTTTTGTGATAATGTCTTCCGAGCATGAGGGTTATGATTGATGATCGATATTAAATATTCGAATTAATACGTGAATCGATTCGATTTGATAAATTATTTATTTTTGAGTGAATGGAAGTCTTTTAAAATTTTTGATGTTGCCCGATACGATTTTTGTTACGACATTTTTCGGATTAGAATAATGATAATGTTAGACTAGGATCGAATCCCGGTTTCACTTCCATAAATTTTTCTATCATAAACCACAGGAATATTATTTAAATTATTTAATATTGCAAATAGCCTTGGTTCCTACTTGTATATTAAATTTTAATGTTACATTTTTCCCGTTTTACATGTTACTAGTCTCATCGACAGTGCACTGTTGGTACCTGGGCGACTGAGTACATCGAATTTTCTCATTTTCTCAAAGAAAGACTACAATAAAGTTTCGTAAATATTCAAATCACCAAAGCTCAGGTGACAAAAACTGATTTCCATGGTTTTGTTTCATTTGTTTTTTTTTTTCACTTAATTATCAGAATTAACCTTAAAAATGGCTGGAAATTTTAATAATTTTTCTAGACTTTAAAAGAGGAAAATACAATTTAATATTTTTATTTATCTTTCTTTTCTATTTTTGTCAGCATAAATTAAATTCTATCATTTAAGTATCATTTATATAATAGACAACAGACGGACAGAAAAGGAACCTAATGTTATTTTTACCGTAGCCATCTTTATAGCGCCGGCAAAAATCGTTTTCTGTCATAACATTTTGATGTCCCATGTTCCCAAGGAATTCTTTATTCGTGATTCTGTTAAGATAACCTTCCTATTCGCTTTGAATTTTAATGTTTCAGTTTCTGACATATTCTTTTCTTTAATTTCGCCATTCTCATGTTTTATGGCGGCCATTTTGGTCTCGTTTCGTTACTTATTTGAATGTGGAATAATGAGATTGGGTTTGTTCAAATGTTTTTTTTAATGTAATTTCATAAAAATAGGAAAATAATGGGATCAATTTTCTTGGTAAAATCGTAAGCCTGTATACATTAAATTGTTTCGTTTGAAAGCAAGATATATTTATTGGTCAATGTATGTATTATTTTGATACCTACGCAGAAAGTGAGATAATTTTAGACCTAGCTTTTCACTTAAAATAAACAAAATAAAATGCATTATTATAAGCTCATCGTAAACCAAGCCATGATCTACATAGGGCCAGTTTCTGGAACGAAAATGATAGCAAAATTAATGTGACAAAATATCAAGCGCGCATAAACTACTGCGATTGGCCGTTGATGAATCATTCCACCAATCGCAGCAGTTTACGCGCCCTTCACAATTTGTCACATTAATTTTGCGATAATTTTCGTTCGAGAAACTGGACCTTAGTGCTGTCAACTTCTCATAGACAATCGCATGTCAAATACCCCTTGCAAACATTCTATCAAGCTATCGAACACGCATTACAACATTCTTGAGTCGGCCATTAAAAATGGTGGCCACGCCAGGCCATACGGCCACATATCAGACAATACTCCTCAATACGGGAGCCGTGACCTTTACCACGGCGTATCGCATCGTATCATCTCTGCTACCGACTTCACCTCCTGACCTCGACTGTGACAAGGCGTTTTGAAGTATATGGGATATGTGGCATGTAGTGTTTATGTGCTTGTGTCATGCACGGTTTTAAGCTTTCCATAAAGCAGTAAGGTAAGGAGAGCCAGGATTTGGGCAGTCGAATGTTTTCATGTCGAATCGAAAGTAACTTCTATAGACAGAGTTTTATAATCATACCGCCCTGTTCCGTGAACCAAAATAAGTATTAATCAATTTGACACAATTTGTCGAAGTGAGGCCCGGTGATACATATTTGGAGGGGCTCGTGGCTAAGTAATAACAGCCGCACGGGTCGATCGATTAGATTAAGCTACGCTTGCCGCGGTTGGTCCGTGGATGGGTGGCCATCTTTACATACCGAGATCCCGCCGTGCCTCAAAAAGCACGTCCCGGCTGTCATCGTGGTATCGTGTTACCCAGTAACTGGGTTGTGAAGGTCAGATAAGCAGTCGCTCCATGTAAAATACTGGTATTCAGCTGCATCCGGTTAGACTGGAAGCCGACCCCTAACATAGTTAGAAAAAGACTAGGCAGATTGATTGAAATAAATATTTATTACGGTCGCGAATCATTCTTTAATCAAGATACACTCAAACACTGAGCTGCAAATTGCAAAAATCGTAAGAAAATTTGAATTTCGCGGGCTACCTTAGCGCGTCCCCCTTAAGTAGGCAGTAATTTTTCGACGATTAGCCCGTTTATCCATTTTGATATGTATATGATAGCCTGTCCCACAAAATACACGGTCACCTTACCTTGCTCTTGCTCTTGTTTTTCGAATGCCAGCTTTTGTGTCCTGCAGAGCAAAAGCGCAGTCATAAACTTAGGATCAAATGTCTCACAGCTACCTTCGCAGTCCAACTCATCCATTGACAGTTTTACACTGATCTATTTTAAGACTTTCTTTAGAAAATGTTCAATGGATGTCGATACGAGATATTTGTTCAATAAAGTACGTGTAGTCATAGTTTTTCGCGTGCTGTCATGGGTTCGTATTCTGTATGCACTTGTTCCTTACATTTAGAATGTCCTTTTCTAGAGTTATGAGCTGAGAACGCGTAATTTCTTCCTGTGAATAGATTGTAAATTCAATAGATAACGTTATTTGTTTTATTTGTTATGTAGACTCAGATCTGTTGTTTATGTTCAACAAACTATTTTTTTATCGGCAGATTTAAACAGTAAGAAGTCATATTATACCTCAACTTTTTAGCCGACTTACAGAAAAGAGTTTCTCTTGTTTAATGTATGCAGGTTCCGTACCAATGTTAGCAACAAAGTATAATTCAATTGAAAATTGCTACAGTCGCGTATTACCAACCCCTAAAGCATTAAACCAATGAATCATAGCAGACGTCACCGAATCATATTGATTTATACCACCGTATACAATATGATTATTTTTTCTCAGTTTTATACAGAATTCAATCATAACCAAACGTCGGGTCACACATCATCCTGTCTCATTAAGACGTTATTTGGAAACTAAAAAACTTATGAAGGAAAGCTTCATTGTGCTGTCTGAGATCGTATAGGTTTTTTTTTTTATAATAATTTATGTTACGTGAGGAAATATTGTATGTTGTAAATAAGCGACAGTTATGAGTTACGGAGAACTGAAGAGAAAATGGTTTTAATTGAATTAAATTGTATTGTGATGTTATGAACTATTGAGAGATGGAAAGGGACAATATCAATTACACGTTAAATGTTTTTGTTGTTATATTACGGATGCTGGGTGGAACTGACTGCAGGTTTTTGTTGGGCTTTATCTCGAGTTTCGCTCTTCCAGTAGTTACGAGAGTTTCATCTTTATATGAAGGGAAAATATACGGGGTGGCAGCGAGATCGGCGCGCAACCGGCCTGAAAGTTGCATGACATGAAAGTTAATTTTGACATTTTTATTTTAAGCTATTGACATTTGTAATTTGATATGTAGACAATTCTTTATTTAGTACTCTTTTGTTTTTGTTTTGTTTTGTTTTTTGACATGGGAATTTAATTATTTTGATTAAATTGATTAGTAAATTAGAATCATTATTATTGTCACAAAATTTTCATGCCGAAATTAGAATCATTATTATTGTCACAAAATGTTCATGCCGAAATTAGAATCATTATTATTGTCACAAAATGTTCATGCCGAAATTAGAATCATTATTATTGTCACAAAATGTTCATGCCGAAATTAGAATCATTATTATTGTCACAAAATGTTCATGCCGAAATTAGAATCATTATTATTGTCACAAAATGTTCATGCCGAAATTAGAATCATTATTATTGTCACAAAATGTTCATGCCGAAATTAGAATCATTATTATTGTCACAAAATGTTCATGCCGAAATTAGAATCATTATTATTGTCACAAAATGTTCATGCCGAAATTAGAATCATTATTATTGTCACAAAATTTTCATGCCGAAATTAGAATCATTATTATTGTCACAAAATGTTCATGCCGAAATTAGAATCATTATTATTGTCACAAAATGTTCATGCCGAAATTAGAATCATTATTATTGTCACAAAATGTTCATGCCGAAATTAGAATCATTATTATTGTCACAAAATGTTCATGCCGAAATTAGAATCATTATTATTGTCACAAAATGTTCATGCCGAAATTAGAATCATTATTATTGTCACAAAATGTTCATGCCGAAATTAGAATCATTATTATTGTCACAAAATGTTCATGCCGAAATTAGAATCATTATTATTGTCACAAAATGTTCATGCCGAAATTAGAATCATTATTATTGTCACAAAATTTTCATGCCGAAATTAGAATCATTATTATTGTCACAAAATGTTCATGCCGAAATTAGAATCATTATTATTGTCACAAAATGTTCATGCCGAAATTAGAATCATTATTATTGTCACAAAATGTTCATGCCGAAATTAGAATCATTATTATTGTCACAAAATGTTCATGCCGAAATTAGAATCATTATTATTGTCACAAAATTTTCATGCCGAAATTAGAATCATTATTATTGTCACAAAATGTTCATGCCGAAATTAGAATCATTATTATTGTCACAAAATTTTCATGCCGAAATTAGAATCATTATTATTGTCACAAAATGTTCATGCCGAAATTAGAATCATTATTATTGTCACAAAATGTTCATGCCGAAATTAGAATCATTATTATTGTCACAAAATTTTCATGCCGAAATTAGAATCATTATTATTGTCACAAAATGTTCATGCCGAAATTAGAATCATTATTATTGTCACAAAATGTTCATGCCGAAATTAGAATCATTATTATTGTCACAAAATGTTCATGCCGAAATTAGAATCATTATTATTGTCACAAAATGTTCATGCCGAAATTAGAATCATTATTATTGTCACAAAATTTTCATGCCGAAATTAGAATCATTATTATTGTCACAAAATGTTCATGCCGAAATTAGAATCATTATTATTGTCACAAAATTTTCATGCCGAAATTAGAATCATTATTATTGTCACAAAATTTGCATGCCGAATTTAGTAGGCGGAATATGAAGAACTATTGTGTATGTGTAATAAAATCTGTAAAATACCATATTTCAGGCAAATAAATGAATATATCTATCTAACCTGTTACTATGGATTCAGTACATGATTCTGGACCTAAATTATTCTGAAAAAAATTGCTGTTCCATACATTTTGACCGCGTAGGTGTTGCACTTTTGTAGGACACAGCAGTTTTTTTTTTTTTGTAATAACCGCGAAAAATTTCATCGCAGGGTGTCCAAAATCATGTACTAAATGCGTGCTAACAGACTGCGCGTCGATGTCCCTGCCAACCTGTATTATTATTTAACCCTTTCTAAAATGTACCTAAAAAGAGAAAAAGTACTCTCCATGGATTGCTTGAGATTGACAGGTTATAAGGACCTACCTAACCTAGCACTACAGAGAAGACTAAGAAGAGAGAGAGGAGACACTAGAGGGTTTCCTGAGAGAATTTTAACAGCATCGTCACTGTGTATAATATTGATAGAATCCGAAACCTTATGAAAACACAGTGAGAAGAAAGATCATTAATTAATGTTATCAAAGGCAACATACCAACAAATAACGATTTACGACCGGGTACTGTATTTATGTACCTTTATTTTGCATAAAAACAGTTGATCGACTGATTCAATCCATACATCTTGTGCTCAACAATACTTTTTGTTCTCACAAACAAGAGAAAAGGCGTATTGCCTTCAGTTGTGACGTATTTAGTATTTTCTTCGAGCTTTCATGATCGCCGGCGTTACAAAAAATATTAATTATACATACATTTCTCCCATGTAGGCACGTTGACACAAGGTAGAGGTTACACGAGTTAAATCTAATCGCTGTGTTAAACGAATGTAAATAATCCAGTATATCTAACTTTTAACATTTTTCTAGATTAAAATTTAATGTTACTTTTGTTCTTATATCCTCGATTCTCTTTTTATGTTGAACGACTAAATGGCTGAGGGCTTCCTAGTTTTGTACCTAACGTCCAAAATCAAGATGTAAGTAGGTGTGTAATAAATAATATATTTTGTTCCTAAGAACATTTATCTTATTGATACACAATCTGACTGTCAAAGGTCTTAATAGGTATCCAATAGAATTGCGAAACATTGTGCCGTGTTCTGACTGTGGGTGGGTAAGCGTTGCTTACATAATAAAATGTGTTAATGACATTTTAAAAGCAAATGACGACATTTTCATGTTTGCCAATGTGGATCCCTCGGTGTCACTTTTGTATCGTGTCGCGCTGTAGTTGGAAAGTTAAGACGCATGACAGATTCGCCGGACATTTCGAACTCATCTTGTGTGGTCTCGTCCTACTCATTTCACCGCAAAAACCTACCGATTCGCTTTTTATAAAACAAAATTACAACTGCATTTACCCATAAAGAATTATCACTCAAACTGAACCTTACCACGACGTGATAAGAAACGGGAGCAAGTAAAAATATGTTTGCGAAAAAAAGATCCAAATAATTGGCTTAGGACCTGTCAAAGCGAAATGATTTCGTCGCGACCGATATCTCCAATTAATTGTTGGAAATAAAAGGATTTCGTACAAATAAATTTTCGGTTTTTTTCTTATTTACGACCTCCCTCGTCGATCACAGTGGGGGTGACGTTGTGACGACAAATGGAGAACTTTCGTATTGTTTAATCAATTTTCGATGAATAAACAACAAGTTATAAGCGATTTTAGCTGGTTTTTGTACGGAAATTGGATAAAAGTTGGACGTTTTAGGGAAACTTTGGTGGTCCCGGTAATCCATTCGCTGAGCATTAACTTTTTAGCAGAACACGGAAGGGAGTTAGGTATACACTGCAAACTGTTTACGACAAAAAATTGTTTATGTGATTTTATAAAAGGTTTTTATTACAAACAACAGAATAACTCGATGGATAGTAACAATCACCATTTATGGGAAAAATAAATAAAACTGGTCTCTAAGACACCATTTTCAAAGATGTTACTTAACTAATTGGAAAAACAAATTAAATACAGTTCTTCCTCGACTACTTCGTCTCCATGGCTGTCTTTTAAGTATTTCTTACAATTTTCATTTTATTTCATACAATTTACCAGCTTTCCCTCATCAAATTAAAACAAAATGAAGTGCAGGGTTCTTTATAAGATTTCTTGCACTTGCTTACTTTGTAATCAGATTTATTAAAACGGGTCAGAATAACTAAGTTTTTGCCCGCAAACACCGAACTTCTTTAATGGGGACGGAAAAACTGAGTTTGTTGTTGATTTACCTTTTAATATGTATTTTTACTGTAGGAATTTTATTACATTGAAAAACTTTCTTTTCACATTCAATAGAACCGTAGTATCGAACAGTTTTGTTATTTTCATCTGAACTAGAATCTCTTAGTTTTTTGTACCTCATTCCAATTTAATTTTACATAATGACTGAAGCCAATTCAGAGGTTTGATAACTTAATTTCTGTCTATCATGTTTCTTCATCATTAAAATTGAGTTTCTCACGAATAAAATACCATTTTGTTTTCAGCTGCTTCGTTGGTCTAGTGGTTGCTAGCGCTACTGCTGAGCATAAGGTCCTGAGTTCGATTCCCAGGTCGGGCAAAGTGTTATAGGGTTTTTCTATCTGGAATTTCTCAGTAGCAGCCCGGAGTCTGGATTTGTGCCCGGTAGATGTCAATGGGCTCGCTCCCTATTACATGGGACTTAAACATAACTGGCGAAATGTGGGTGTATACTACAAGTACACCTCTGCCTAACCCTTCGGGGAAACAAAGCGTGATGTTATGTTTATTTTCAGAATCACTTATATTCAAAACTTAGTACATTTCACTTGCAAAAGACCGTTACGCAACCTTATCTGGCAAAAAATAAGAACTTACACCTACCTAAAGACAATAAAGTATTACGTATCATAATGTAGTGTAAAAGAGATGGATATAAAATTTCCGTTCGTTGTTCGTTACTTCATTTTTGTTCGGATTACATATCAGGCCACAGACACAGCAATCCTATTTTATTTTTCGTCGATTGAACTTCAATGTTCTCAACTCAGATATAACTATTGTCAGGTTATCTAACCCGGTGTTACTTTTTAGTGGCGCAACGCGTAAGAAGAGTTAAAATGTTAGTGACTTAACTCAGAGTTTGCAAACTCTACATTTATTCATTTAACCCGACTAAACATGCAAGTGGGCCTTACGAAATAATGAAACACACTAACATTGCTACTTACAATATTAGAGTATATTAGAGTAATATTATAGTATTGGTATATAAGAGTAATATTAGAGTATAAAGTAAACACCATTAATATAATATTAGAAGTAATTTGCGGAGTAATGACGGGCTCTATAAGGGCGTGTACAAACGAGCGGGCACCGGAGAAGCACGCGTTGATGCCTATTAACTGCCTATTTAAGGAAGATAGTTTGTAGGTGATAAATGGCTGTAATAACTGTATTTTCTTTTAAAGATAAATAGTCACGCCTTATACCGTTACTTTGTGGATTCCAAGGAGGTAAATGTGATTGATAGAATTTTTTTGCTGACACTTGAAATATGGGTGCCGGGTGAAAATTGCAGTGAATTACGAGTTGTTTTCTCAATGTTGTCGTTGTGACAGTTTACGAATGTCACCTGCGTTGCAGGGTGTTCGTCACAGACCACATTGTATAGAATTGCTTATGACTGCTCGTGACGTGGGCGTGGCTGGGTGTGTCATGATTTCCAAATATTAATAAGATTTGTAGTGATTTTAAATACGAAATGTAAAATTTAAAGTGCATATGTATGTTTGACTCAAACAATTTTTATATCAGCGTAGTCATGAAGTTTAAAAGTATCTCATTTGACAGTGCCGCAAAAGTACAATTTTTGTAACGAAAGGGGAATGGAGGCGTGATGTTTGGAGCGTGGCGCCTGTTTTGCTCTCTTCGAGCCTCGGAACCTAAAGGTTAAGAAGTCTAAAGTCTATACTGTTAAATTGAGTAGTAAGTAGTACCAAGTTTGTATATGTGTGCGAATATAAATACAGCAATATTCGTACTAAAAAGGTGTATAATTTCAGGTGTGGTCAACCGACTCGTCTACTTAGATTAACATCAAACAGTATTATAATGTTCGCATTAACGATAATAATTATTTAATTCGATCAATTCAGCACAAGTTACGAAGAACAAGGCTCATGTCACAATGGACAAACTCTTACAGAAACGTTTCTGCAATTCAGATCATCTGGTAAATATTTATGTTCGTAAATACTCCAAAACTTATGCCCCACCTTTTGTTTCCTCTAAAAACCAAACTTACATTAGAATTAAACCCTTAAACCCTGAATTATACGTTTACACGCGCGAATGAAACCATTGGTACTCAAGTCAGACGCACAGCCAACGCTTTACGAAAATATCCAAGTAAAAATATATAATTTAATTCAAGCAGTTACCACAAAATGGCCCAAAAATGCCAGAGCAAGGCTAACAAGCGAAACACAGGTTTACAATATGCACAAAAACTGCACAGCAAATGTCCCGAACACGGTTCTAACACGGTCCAGAGCATGTCCCGGGTTTTTGTTGACATGTCCAAACTTGTCTACTTATGCACGAATCCGAAATGACGGGCCAGTGCTGCGATTCTAGAAACGGGAGCGGAAAGAAAATCGATTTATTTCGATAAAAATGGACCGAATTTATATTAGTGTTTGTGAAGAGAATATGTAGTCGTTGGGAATGAATGAATTGACCGTAGAATGGTGCAGCCGCCATGGTTAGAAAGTTTTCAATTAATTTCCAGGAACACTTTCAAGTGTTTTGTGAAATTCTCAGTAAACGCGAGTTCTGGAATTTGATGGGTTCTTTTGACATTAATCTACGAATCGGAATTGCAACATTCAACAAAACTCTATTGTGGTTTCTCTTGCAAGACGAAGGTAAAATAATAATATCTCTAGCTCTCAATAATGTTTATAGCGCTTAAGAGCAAAATATTGTTAGAAGAAACCAAAATTAACTTTCATCACTTTTCACAATAAGACATGAAATCAAAATGGTTCTTACGAACTTCAATTATAGGAGACACAGCATGCACTAGGTGTAAACAGGACAAAAATAAAATAGAGAAAATAATAAATGTTGAAATTAAAAAAAATAACATTTCAAGGCTGAGCATTCATAATACAATAAAATTTTTAAGTAAAATAATAATTATTCCACATTTGTTGACTAGTTACATACTTATTTAGTTAATTTGCGTTTTTGTATTTTAAAATGGGGAGGGTTATGCCCAGGTTAAAAAAACGCTTTGACAATATAACGAAGTCAACGCAATAAAACGCTTCACTGAGATCCAAATATCGAGTAACACAACAGATGGGTCCCTTTAAATCGAATTAATACAATTCGAATGTTGGACATGGGTTGCAGTAACTTTGGATACTCCCAAACTTTGTATAATGTGATGCTCTTAAATGTTCTTTTTGCGACTTCCATTTGACAATGCCTGTATTAATGTCCTTAAGTTCTCATGTTTGGAGATTTTTGTATTATTTGTTTTAGTCTTTCGTGTTGTGTTAGCCTTCCTGTACACTTTCTTTACTGCTTCTGTGGTAGTGATTTCACGATCCTATCGATTGGTACATGAATTTGTGTATTTTTATTATTCTTTATGTTTACTCATTCTTCTGCTTCTTAAACATTATTTAAACGTAGTTCCAGAAGGCCTATACAAAGCGATATTCTATGAGCGAAAACGATGGTGGAAGAGTTGACATAACCGAAAAGCTTATGTCAATCCTATTGGTAGTCACTGTAGAGATACGAAACGCTTTGAAACCGATTGTCATTTGTCTAGGCCCCTTGGTACCCACAAATATTAGCTTTCAACAGTTTTCTAGTCGGTTATCTAAGTACTTTTATTTCACATATTTATACATTTTGATTACTCACGTAAGTTATAACTAAACATTTTAGTCATGCTTGTAAACACAAACAACAATAACATTTATTCATTCAATCCGTCGAACGTCCGAAAAAACTCACACTAGATAAAAGCCTTTCATCACAGTGTAAAATATTAATTACTGGCAACAAAAATAAAAGCAACAGTGGCTACATAACATAAACAAAACAACAACTAAATGATTCCTACTGATTGCGTATCGCGCCATCTTAAAACCGTTCATTAATTGGGAACTAATAACCGAGAGAATGACCGATGTTTCGGTCACCACACTCTCGGCTTACAAAGGACATGTCTTGGTTTTTAATATACAGAGATTATTTTAGGCACGTGCTTTTGATGGTTCTAATTTCAAAGTCAGTTTTAAAGTCTTTCTTGATGTCTGTTTCAAGCCATTTATAATAGCGTGCTTTTGTTATTCAGTTAAATGTATTTTTTTCTTACAATAACAATTCAATACCTACTTTATAATTATTGCCGTCTACTCTTTGGAAATCCCAATTTAAAGTTGAATGAATTTTGATTCAAAACCACTAGCAGTATATTTTCAAGGAATTTACTTAGTTATTATGAATGAATCGCCATATCGGAACTAGGCATATGAACAATAATGTTATTAAGTAGGTACCTATACTTTCAGCCACTGTGAATCCACAAAGTATTTTTTTAATAATCTTGGAATTGCTCATGAGCAATAATTCCACAACTTATACTTTTTCTGTTTATTAATACATAATTATTGCTTTCTAGCTTTTCCATTTTAAATACATGTTTTATTAACAACAAAATCAATATGCCTAGCCATTTCCCAACTATTTCGGGGTCGGCTACCAGTCTAACTGTTGTTTTACTAACATACACTCTAATTTTATTTGATAAATAACTTTTTATTTATTTTTTTTTTTTAATCTATATTTATATGCATAGTTACAAGAAATAAAAAAATAACGTAAATTCGCAAAATTGTCATGACGTTTACGTTTTGACGGTTCTTTCAAAGTTAACTATTATCGAGAACTTCTTCATCTTTCATGGTCCCTCTACACAGATCTCACACACAGGTCTCGTCTCATTATATTAATTTCACACGTCCTGTCGCTCGGGAGTAGTGATAGTAAAATAGTAATTATGATGAAAGCTGCCAGTAATCGGATAGCTGTGTTTTTGTTTGCTCGAGGTGTTAAGTAGTTAAGTGCTTGTCAGTTTTTGTTGAAAAGAGTCTCTCAATAGGGATGATGACTAATTTTTTTGTCCGTCAAGTAGATTATTAAAAAATATTCGACACATATTTTTTATTTTTTCGTATTCAAAAGATTACGGCGATACATTGAATTAAAATGTGGCATGACGTCACGCCTTGCTAGATTTTAACTTAGTTGTGACGTAGCGAGACCCACTCCCCAACTTAAATGCTTTTTATCACAGTATTTTTTTATTAATATGATAAAGCAAAAAATACGTGTCTAATATGTTTTTTTTTATTATCTGACTGACGGACTAAATAGAATTTCTTTTTTTTATCCAGGCATCATCCCTATTACATAACAGGGTATTTTTATTAGATGTAAGAGAGAATAGGTAGTACATACTAATATTTGTATGAAGCGAATTAGGTGTACGCGTCCGTTTATAAGGCTCATCTATTATTAAAAAAGTTCAGCTTTCTAGCGCGTCGACATCTCCGACACTCCATATTCTTTTTAACCGACTTCAAAAAGGAGGAGGTTATTAACCTAAAGGTTAGCTGGTTGTTAATGCCTTATGGTATTAAATCCACCTTTCCTTGCACAACAGTGTAAATAAATTAATAATCTAAACTAAGTATTACGTACCGGTAACATGATCTGTTTGGCTTAGGGCCTATTTCACCACCTACGATTAACAACTACTCACCGGATAAATTCAAAAATGGAACAGAATTTGTATGAAATTATCTGCCAAGTAAGTGAATAGGAATTTAATCATAGATGGTGAAACAGGCCCTAAGTCTAAGTATTGCAAAAATATCCTAGTCCCAGTTTCTCTATAACATTAATAATTAAATTACACATAGCAACAATTTATTTCCTTATAAAATTAAATTAACCTAAACCAGCAACTATTTCAGGTTTCATTTATCATTAAATTTTCATTTTACCTAATTATTTTTATCTAACGTGAAACATAATTATAATAATTTAAGTAACGAATAGTAATTCGTAGAATCGTTAGTTAGAATCAATTAACCTTATTAAAAGGCGAATAATGGTAAATTACACAATTAATACTAAATCTATATTCACATTAGAAACTACAAATAAGAACGTTCTATCTATTTTAGGTGAATCATAAGCTCTAAACCTCAATAAGCTGGATCAAAGAGATTTATAATGTAGAGAAGTATTCAACAATTCAACGATCAATTCAACTAAAAGGTATTTTAAATGTGATTATACATTGTATTGTGTGGGGTATCACAATTAACCTCGTCAGGAACGAAGTCCCTTCTAACTTAAAAACAAAGTTTTCGCAGCCGCCATCTTAGATTTTCATTTTGGTCAAATTCACACTTTCTCTCTCAGACAGAGAAAGAGAGAAAGTCGCGTGGAGTAGGCATAACGTTTTTTCGTTACGTTACGATTTCTACCAATTAAGCCGCGTTAAAGAACTTCATTCGACCACACGATAGAGGTGAAAACTGACGACTGGAACCAAATAGGTACGTGATAGATACGCGATTCAGCGCCGAGTGTACGCCGTTCACTGTTCAGAAAGAGCGCAAAGTGCACCCAAAGAAGTTGTCACTTCAACAATTTAAAATAAAAAAACTTTTTTTTATACTTAAATATAAAAACAACCGACTTCCGAAAAAAAACTACTTACAATGTGAAGAGTAACTTTAGTTTCGAATGTCGGTGTCTGTCTATAAGCAAAAACAAGTAGGATAAGTACTAAAAAAGTAATTCATCGTCTGCCTAGCCTTTTCCCAACTATGTTGTGGTCGGCTACCAGTCTAACCGGATGCAGCTGTATACCAGTATTTTACATTGAGCGACTGTCTATCGGATCTCCACAACCCAGTTACTGGGTAATACTATCATATTACCACCACCAGTAACGTCTTACCAACGGGTATCCTCCTAGGTAAGACTGGTTGACGAAACTTTCGGGCTTCTGATGACCCGTAACGACTGTCAAAGATCCATGAATGACAGCCGAGACAACGGCCTAACGTGCTTTCCGAGGCACGGGGGGTTCTCTGTATGTAAAGATGGTTACACATCCACGGACCGACATCGGCTAGCGTAGCTTAACCTGATCGATCGACCCGTGCATAATCAGCCTACAATGTTCGCACTGCTGGGACACAGGCTTCCTCTCAGTGAGAGGGAGTGGGCCTTAATCCACCACGCGGGCCCAGTGCGGGTTGTAGATGGTACCACATCTCTTCGAGTTTTTGGTTCTACGACATGCTGTTTTCTCACGATGTTTTCCTTCACCGTTTTGAGAGCAGTGGTAATGAAATAATTTACACAAAGTAAAGCGCCTGTCGGGGTTCAAACCTACGTCCAAGCCGCGGCCGTTACCCCTGGGCCACCACTGCTCTATCGACCCGTGCGGCTGTAAATAATGATTAGTTTTAAAGCATAACATCTTAAGTTCCTATGTTTAACAAATAAATGATTCTTATTCGGAAAAGGCTAGAAATATTGTGCATGCTCCTAATTTCCGAATATTTTCAAATAAATCGTACTTAGTGCGTAAAAGGAATATTCACTGTAATGTATGCATTATAGATTCAAGAGTTTTTCCATAAGCCAAAATGCTTGTTAGGGTCTCTTCTAGGTATATCTGTATATCTACGCTATTTCGGGGCAAGCACCTTCCAGTTTTAAAGTAGAGCTAATTCTTTGCCGAAGTACTAAATCGGTGTAAATAAAGATATTTACTAAATAAACTCTTATCTAGGTCTCAACAACGCAAAACTAGTATAAGAAATCAATATCAATATAAAACTAGATATCTTTTTATCAATGGACATACCTAGGCATACAAATTGATAGTATAAAATAACGATACGACAAAATAAGACAGCACTATAAAAACACTAGCGATAGAGCGAGAAAGAAAATAGAAGTAAAATGTAACCTCAATTTTATTGTAGCCTTTTAAGGACTGGACAGAAATGATTTTATTCTAAAAGATTTCAGTCTAAAGTCCTATCTAAAACTAAGCGAATAAGGTTGAAAATCAATTGGTTGATAAACAATCGTACCGTGTGCAATTGCCGACGCTGATTATGACAAGTAAATTATAGTAATAAAGCGGTTTCAAATGGTTAAAATGTGTTTTTAAGGTTTTAAAGTTAGTTAAGATATTATGATGTCTTTATGTATTGATAGTGATCGGTGTGAAAGGTAACGACTAACGCTTGTTTACTGTAATGAACGTGCAAGTAAAATTGGCTGGAAAATTGAGAAGTCATGTGAAGTTGCACATCAAAACAGTATTATAACATTATTTATAAACATTTTGTGTTAATAGCATTCAGCATGAAAAATATTACGAATTTGTGCGTGCTAATTAATTTAAGGATCTTTGCAGTATGAGCCAGTAACTCTTTGCTAAAGTTTTAGTAAGAAAAACGTACCTTATTAAATACCTACATAAATCATTCTTCAGTTAACAACAGAGCCAATTTAGCCGAGAATCATACGGACTTACGAGAGGACAGTTTTAAAATCGTATTAACTATAATGTTGTCTCCCATGGGAAGAAGGCTTGAGGTTATAATGTTATTTTTCGACAGATGGTCTATAAAAGCATGATGCCAATCGACCAATATTTTATACCCACTTTGTCAGCTAGATCTAATTTGAATAATTAATTAGTGTGTGGGCTTCGAAATCACCTTGTTTACTAGTCTTCGGTACTACTAGCTTGTTAAAATACATTTGTTTAGTTGGATTATTAGTTAGGACTACCGATTTATTTATCATTATATTATCGGTCTGTAAAGTTTGTTTTTTCTTCCACTGCCCGGAAAAGCCTCGCACGTAACGTGAACAGGCAGATATCACTAAACTTGGCAATTTCAGTTTTTTTATTTTTTTTTTATTTGAGATAGGTTTGCTCTTGACTCTAGTCTAGGTCAGAGATGACAGAGACAAAGTCGGCGATGGAGCGAGCTTACCCAGAAGAAGCCTGTTCACTCTCACTTTGAAGAGATCTGGGTTGTATGCATTCGGAAACACAGACGCAGGCAGAGAGTTCCACTCCTTTGCTGTGCGCATCACAAAAGACATTTGGAAGCGCTTAGTGCGAATTGGTGGGATAGCAACTAGGTAAGGATGGTAACCTGCAGTGCGTCTAGATGTCCGCTGATAGAAGGGGGCCGGCAGAATAAGGTCGTGGAGTTCTTGAGCACACTCCCCGAAGTATAATCTGTAGAAGACCGTCAAGCAGGCAACCTTGCGGCGATGAGCCAAGCTGTGAAGCTTGGCATCCACCAGTCTTACGTCGCCAATGAGCCTCTTAGCTCGGCGTTCCACCGAGTCAAGTATACTTGATTCCGGGTTTTTTAAGCAACATAACATCACGCCTTGTGTCCCTGAAGGGTTAGACAAAGGTGTACCTATAGTAGGTACACCCACATTGCGCCAGTAATGTTTATGTCCCATGTTATAACGGCGAGCCGATTGCCATCAATCGGGCACGTAGTACCTTAACTATGTTTAAAAATTCTCTCGTCTTATGATAAGGAACATTGCAGTCGAAGATGAAGCACGCTTATCTAGCATACATTACATATTACATTATCTTATTATATTATATTAATATATTATATTATTTAGTCACAAGTAGACAAACGAGTGGAGAATAAACTCCAAACGTATTTCCATCAACACCTATGGAAGGGTCGGATTCCAGTGAAAAAAAAAAGTGGTATATCAATTACCATTTTATCGAACTATACACTGACCACCAGATCACTGTTGACAGTGATCACACGTTCTAATTCACTATCACTCTCATCGACAAACATACAAACACTTTTACTACGACTATCCACTACATTCCCCGAATATGTTCCATAGGCAAATCAACGCCACAAAACGATAAAAGTATTTCCAAGAAATTGACATGATAACATATAAAAGTATGCAGTTTGTCCTTGATTGTGTGACTAATATCTCTGTGCTAATGTTTTGCTAAGGCTTTGCCATGGCGATCACGTGCGGCATACAAAGAGGTATAACAATGACATTTATATTGCATTATCCACTAATCAATGGTGCTTGCATATTAAATGGTATATGACGTCTGTGGTCCGTAGGCAACTGTCAAAGCATGTCTGTCAGAAACTGTCCCTTTGGGGTCTAGACGAAAATACCCATAAGATTGCCTATAGGCTTTAAGCAAAGTTAATGAGGGGCTCGTGGCTAAGTAATAAACACCGCACGGGTCGATCGATCAGGTTAAGCTACGCTTGCCGCGGTCAGTCCATGGATGGGTGATCTTTACATACCGAGATCCCTCTGTGCCTAGGAAACCGGCTGTCATTCGTGGATCTTTGACAGTCGTTACGGGACGTCAGAAGCCCAAAAATCTGGTCCCAGGGGTATCGTATTACCCAGTAATTGGATTGCTAATTGGGTTGTGGAGCTCACTAGCTCAGATAGGCAGTCGATCCATGTAAAATAGTGGTATTTAGCTGCACCCGGTTAGACTGGAAGCCGACCTAAAAATTGTTGGGAAAAGGCAGGCAGATGATGAATGATAATTTCTTTCGGAGTTGCCCAGTAATATTGTCTTCTAGCTCGATCGGAGTTGCCCAGTAATATTGCCTTCTAGCTCGATCATCAGGCTAAATATTGTAGTCACTATAAACGCGTCGCTGAAATAGTAACAACGCCACATTGATATAGGTACTAAGTATATCAACGCCGCAGCGCCACGTGAGTTTTTTTAGAACTAAATGGCCGGTGAGCGCTACTTCCAAGTAGGTCGCAGTTATTTGGCTATTTAGTATTTCTAGGACCCTAAAATGTTACCAAAAGGCTGGCCTATTCTTTGGCCAAAGAATTAGCATCGCCATACAACGTGGCAATGCTGCCAGCCTTTTGGGCACATTTCCTGTTGACAGCGATGCGGACGAATTTTTTGATGCCCTATGATTATATTTTTTGTTTTTTTTTTATATTTGTACATATTATAATTATTATTTTAAGTCTGTTAGTTTATTTATTATGTAAATATTATGTTCCGAAATAAAAACGTGTCCCTAAAATAGGAAATATATGAGGCTTACGAAAAGAA
Source organism: Fissipunctia ypsillon (assembly GCA_947568875.1). Taxonomy (NCBI): domain Eukaryota; kingdom Metazoa; phylum Arthropoda; class Insecta; order Lepidoptera; family Noctuidae; genus Fissipunctia; species Fissipunctia ypsillon. The sequence goes on along the minus strand of OX387643.1, from coordinate 21,274,269 downwards.
GCGCAATCATTATAAGAGTGTTCAATAATATTAATAGGAGCGCCATATGGGAAATATTAGAAGTTCGATTAAATACATGGTTTTTCAAAATGATAAACCACTCACTAAAAAATTACTAATGAATGGTTTCAAAATGATAACTACAAAACACGCAATCAACCCGTCAAGATCTCAACAGTTCAAATGCACAGTTAAACTCTTTTGAACCGGCGATAAATCCGGTGAGCTCCGAGTAATTTTAATAAACAATTAAACGGATATCTCACGTTCTTGAGCCCAAACAGGAAGACATTTCGAGTATTTCCCCAAATAAAATAATTAACGGCGGCATAATGTCAAGCGTCTTTAAAAGCGAATTAAGTGTACATACGATGTCATTTAATTACATTATAACTTAATCAAGGCGATTAATAAAGGGGGACGGTGGAAAAGTTTGATGTACCGTGTGTGGTTAGCGTGTTATGATTTTAATGTATTTTTTGTTTAAGGGTATGGTCCAGTATCAGAATAGAATTATAATCGATTACTTTTTAAAATTTTATTATTTTCAATATTCATAATAATTGTTATAATCTTTACCTACCTGCGATACATCGTTTTTATCGAAAAAGTTTGATAATTATATGCTACCTGTTCAAAATATTGGAAAATATAAAATGTTGATTAAGTAGCATATAAGCATAATCAGCCTGCTGGGAGACAGGCTTTCCCTCTGTGAGAGGGAGTGGGCCGTAATCCACCACGCGGGCCCAGTGCCTGTTGGTAGTTGTCACATGTCTTCGAATTTTTAATTCTAGGACATGCCGGTTTCCTCACGATGTTTTCCTTCACCGTTTTGAGAGCAGTGGTGATGAAATTATTGACACAAAGTAAAGTGCCTGTCTGGGTTCGAACCTACGACCTTACAACACTTAAGTCGCGGCCGTGTCCACTGGGCCACCATTGCTCCGGTATTTTTCAACAAAAATGATACAAATTATCCTAGACTTACCAAATTATAATTTAGTATAGAGAAAAGGCGAAAGGAAACACCTTAATGTGAGCGTTCGTCATTTTAATGCGACTTGTAAAGTTTCCGCTGAAATATGAGCAAAGTTTCATGCATCGTTCTTTAGTTCACTCATGTGGGAATTGGAAAATCGTTCCATAAATTACTGAAATGGAAATTGTATCATGAATGATTTGTAATGCGTTTTTTTCTCAGGTTAAAACTTTTACCTAGAGTGTTTCTGAACTAAAATATCACTTCATTGACTGGGTGTTTCTTTGTCACCCTGTCCAACCAAATACAATTATCATTTTTTCTCCGAATTCGGAAAAGACTACTTATTTGACAGTAATGTTCGTTTTCAGAATTTTAAAACTTTTAATTTAGTTAGAACCCAAAAGAATAGTTTTTTATTTAAAACCAAGTTTGTCTATTGGCAGGGTTAATTTATTACCGTTTTTAGGGTTCTGTATCTCAAAAGGAAAAAACGGAGCCCTTAGGATTACTTCATGTTGTCTGTCAAGACCCTTATTCCCAGGAACGCGTGGTGGTATCAAGTTTAAATTAATAGCAAACACATAGGTCAACGGTCCCTTGGAGCTCTAAAAAATCAAGCTTCAAAGTCAACGCAATAAAAAAAAATACGGCCATTTATGCGAGATATTTTGATACTCGCAGATAAAACAAAACCTATAGGGTAAGTACTTCCCGTTGACCTAGAATCATGAAATTTGACAAACAAGTTCTCACAGCACAAAAAAGTCTGAAAATCGTTAATTTGTAGTTTTATCATCACATTTGCAGTTGGAGAATTGACCGTGACGTATATCGATGTATGGGAGAGCATGTTTTTCGACTACAATGTTAAGTTTGTTTTTGGGATAAATTCATCTTAACTACATAACCCTTCATTGTGCCTGGTCCGACACTCACTGGGCCAGTTTTTTTAGTTCAGCTTTAACCGACTTTTTTGTTATTTACCCTTTTCTTCAAACTTAGGACTCTTTTATTAATGTCATCTGTACACTTTGTCACCCAAAGCGAAGCCGACGAGCAAGCTATTAGTTAAAACAAAATGTCACGCATCATTTTAACTCTGTTAAAAATGGATAAATTGATCTAAAATTGTAATTAGTCATTAGTGGACACTTTTTAGTGTCGCAATACTTTTTAGTTAGACAACCGGTGCCTTAGTGGATGGTACCCCGCAGTTAAATAAAGCAATTATTTAGAAACGGGCAATTATCACCTACAGACTGACAAGACATCGCTTATTCTATACAATTCTGTGTAAATGTCAATAAGCAAGGTACAGGACACCGCCATATAAATGTCATTAAGTTTGTGTCATGAGGAGTATTCATTAGTTTCTTTAAACATGGGCGGTTTATAAGGCATGTTTTATTTTATTTTATCAGAGATCCCCAGTGTGACTTCTATAGGTCGACTTTGAATACATTGACTAACTTTCAAAGGTTTAAAGTATTCATGAATAAGACATCTTTTATTACTGCCTTGGTCTGGTGGTAGCGAGCGCTACTGCTGAGCACGAGGTTCTAGGTTCGGTTCCCAGGTTCCTGACAAAGTGTTATTGGGTTTTTCTGTCTGGGATTTCTCAGTAGCAGCCCGGAGTCTGGATTTATGCCCGGTTGACGGCAATATGCTCGCCCCTTATTACATGGTACTTAAACATAACTGGCGAAATGTGGGTGTAGTATAGGTACACCTCTGCTCAACCCTTCGGAGTAACAAGGCGTGATGTTGATACATCTTTTATTATGGGCCCATGGGCAAATTAATATCATTCATCATTCTCCTGCCCTTATCCCAATTTATTTGTGGTCGGCGCCACATGTCTTTATCTTCCATACTTCTCTAAATGTCATCTCGGTAGCCACCCCCTTTCTAGCCATATCATCTTTCACACAGGCATCCATATTTTCTTTGGCCTTCCCCCACTCTTATAGCCATCCACATTTACACTCAAAACTTTCCTCACGACATTTTCCTCATTCCTCCGCATCACATGCCCACACCATAGCAATCGATTCCCACACAACTTTACAGTCACCGCCGGTGCCACTATCAGACTTATCAAATTAATATAATTATTAAGTAAAATAAAAATATATTTTACAATGCATGTGCTCGAAAAGAGCGTTTTCCAAGCAGCTAAACTGTGTGGAAAGTGCTACTGTTTCACACTAGTGCTTTTTACTTTTCGGTTTTTTTTAATTTTTAACTCCGACGCAGAGTTTTTATTATTTATTTGAGAAAAGTTTTAAAAATTAGTCAAGTACAGATTGGCATTCATATATAAAGAACAATAAAACTAATACTTCATTAAACGCGTTATTAATTACTCTAGATTTAGATTTTGATCCCTAAATTAATTTTTAATATTCATTAAATATGTTTGACTTAACGTATATTTTGCTCGTATCTTTTTGCAATACGACGTGGCAGCTATTTGCACATGCGCAGTGGTGGATATGCTGAACGCGCATGTATTTATAACAAGCCCGCCATTTTACTAATTTCTTGCTTAGTTCGGATTCGATCTGTGTAAATTTTATTATTTTTTTATTTCTTCGCACATGAATAGTAAAACGTTGTATGATACACGTGCGTAATATGATTTCCGACTCATGTCGACTTATACACTCGCCGAAAATCACTAACTTTCCACACTTGTAGCATTATTCATTCATAGGAACTATTATTCATCTGTAACCAGTCTCGTGACTTTGATTGGCTGACTTTTTGCCTGCCACCAACAATGTAGAAGATTTACTGATCATACTTTATCAGGACTTTGAGGAGCTCGTGGCTAAATAATAACAGCCGCACGGGTCGATCGAAGGTTAAGCTACGCTTGCCGCGGTCGGTTCGTGGATGGGTGAGCATCCATTACATATTGAGACCCGTCCGCGGCTAGTCAGAAACCCAGAAGTCTGACAACCAATCTTACCAAGGTTTATCGTGTTACCCAGTAACTGGGTTGTGAAGGTCAGATAGGTAGTCACTCCATGTAAAGTACTGGTATCCAGCTGCATTCGGTTAGACTGGAAGCCGACCCCAACATAAGTAGTTGGTAAAAGGTTAGGCAGATTGATTTTGACTCGGTCAGAACTCAAGCCGTCACCAACATTCCACAGTTTCTCAATTAGGTCGTCTGTCGTTAGGCAAGCCTTTAAAAATTCTTTTTGACAACCGAGCGGTACGAATTAAAAAATCAATTAAGAATAATTAGTCAACTTGTTCCTGTAAAATAATTAAATTTTATTTTAATAAATGTCTTATGTAACGTTTTATGTTAATTTTGGCTTTTAACCCGTTCGGTGTCGGCGGGGGGTAGATTGGACCCCCGATGCAACGGCCCATATCCTGTCAGACACCACTTCACAATAAGTTTTGAACGACATGACACCTGCCTCACAATCGTCTGCAGTTTTGGCGGCCAATTAAAAAGAGGCGCGAATGGTGAAAGACCTTAGCGGGTGATTAAAAATATAATAATAGACTAGCTGTTGCCCGCGGCTTCGCCCGCATGTATGTACGAAAATATCCCACGGGAACCTACTACCGGCATTTAAAGTACCCTATGTTCCGTGATACTCTATTGGTTTACGCGGCACACGAAACAAAACTTTAATGAATTATACACCTAAACCTTCCTCATGAATCACTCCGTCTATTGGTAAAAACCGGATGAAAATCCGTTCGATAGTTTTTGAGTTTATCGCGTTCAGACAGACAAACGCGACGGGAGGACTTTGTTTAGTTAAAATTATGCTGGTCACGCTCTAATAATAAAAAACTTTTTTACAAAAAAAAAAAACAACCGACCTCCAAAAAAAAAAACACTACAAACTGAACAATAACTTTAATTTCGGAAATCGGTGTCTTCGGATCTGTATTTTAGGTTTTTGCCACCGACTTCCGAAATTAAAGTAATTTTTCACTTAGTAGTGTTTTTTTCGAGGTCGGTTATTTTTTTTTTTTTTTTAGAAAAAAGTTTTTTATTTTTCACTTTTTAGTGGGTCGGTCTTTAATGTATCTAATTTACAATAGCCTAATGACAACTGCTCATCACCTTTTACAAAACATTGCTTTTCCCGATACAGGGATGTTAATTGTTAAGGAGTTCTCCTGGTACTTCACCATATAAATTGTGACGAGCTTAGGTATATTGCTTAGCAATAATTTTAAAGTAATCGAATCGCAACACGTGAAATACTTATTATTGAGTTATTCCGGTGGCCATCTTACCATCTGTGGTCTTCGTCATCAGTTCCACTTTACCTAATGGTGCTTTCCGAGGGCAAATGCAAAAGTTACGATAAAAAATACCCAAATCATTACAGGTGTGCCTATAATATTTGCAGAGTTCCCTCGATTTCTCCAGGATCCCACCATCAGATCCTGACTATGGGTCCACCTGGAGAGTATACCCTTTAAAAAAAAAAAGAATTTATCAAATCAGTCCAGCCGTCTTCGTGTAATCGGAGAACTCACTAAAAAAAAAATCCGACGAACTGAGTGAGAACCTCCTTCTTTTTCGAAGTCTTTTAAAAATAATTTATAGCCAGAGTGCATCTCATGACAATTCCAATAAGCCCAAACACGGCTAGGAAACATTATTTTATTACCCAGTTCCGGTGCCTACCTTCCGGCTTCATCATCAGATCAGTTCGATGGTACCATTTTCATCAGCACTATTTATTTAAATTGGCTTCGTCATTGTCGCTTAACTATGTTAATCTAGATATCTTATCGCCACCCGTGAAATACTTATCATTGAGGAGTTCCCGTGGCCATCAGTTCCACTTCACTAAATGATACTTTCTGAATGCAAATGCTTGACTTGTTGTTGAAAATATCAAAATCACTATGTGTATGCCTATAATATTTGAGGAGTTCCCTAATGTTTTCTTTTTGGAAGTCGTTGGTTTTTTTTTTATAAATAAGTTTTATTTTCCAATTTTTTGCTGTGGTACCTACCCCACCCAAATTCGTACACCTACCACTACTTGCTAAGCAAACAGTGACAGGAAGCTATCATAACATCATCAACATACACTAAATGCAAAAAAAATACGTATTATTGAAGCTAACTCAAAAACCACTGATCAGAATTTGACCAAGTTTATACGCGACCACCTCAGGAGTATACCCTTTCAAATAAAAACTTTGCAAAACGACATATATATGTCGCGCTAAGTCGTGTCAGCAGTTTGGAAGGCGCAGTTTTATCAGGTTTGGACGCTGTCGCCAACAAATTATTAAATACACCACACAACGACAGATCGTTGACGAAATCTGGCTTCTGACAATCAAGGCCACACATAACATACGACTCAAGTAGCGCAATTTGAAGTATATTACCATTAAAATCATTTATAGCCAGAGTGCATCTCGTGACAATTCCAATAAGCCCAAACACGGCTAGGATCAGGGTTGGCAACTTGGCATGTTTTTAAACAGTGTTTAAAACAGTTTAAAATATAACATCGTTTTTTATTAGGTGTTTAAAATCATTGTTTAAAACATATTTTAAACAACTTGTTTTAAACATGCCAATCCTGATCGGTAAAGTCCCCCGGGGAATTCCCAGAAGTTCCGTAATTCGTGAACGTGATTATTTAATATATGTTTTGCGTATTCCCCTTATTTTAAGAGAAGTTTAGGTGATTTCCCTACTAAAAATGAACGTCGGAACATACAGGATGTATTGAATTAAGATCAATTTTTGTCATGCAGTTTTTAAAATAGTATAAAAGTGAATTATATCAGGCTTAATCAATTAAAAATGGATGATAACTAACTTAGGAAAAAAAAAAAACACCTGTTTAAAACATTTTTAACTGTTTGTAAAAAAAAAAACGTTTTTTTTTCCAACCCTGGCTAGGATACATTGTTGTATTATGGAGTTCGGTGCCTACCTTCCGGTTTCATCATCAGACCAGTTCGATGGTACTATTTATCTCAGAACCATTTATTTAAATTTACTTCGTCATACTCGCCTAACCTTATCTTAATCGAGATATCTTATCGCCAACCGTGAAATACTTATCATTGAGGAGTTCCCGTGGCTATCTGTGGTCTTCTGCATCAGTTCCATTTCACCAAATGGTACTTTCTGAATGCAAATGCTTGACTTGTTGATGAAAATACCACAATCGCAATGTATATAGGTATATATACATTGCGATTTTGGTATTTTATAATATAGTAGTAGTATTTGGTATAGGTATAATATTTGAGGAGTTCCCTCAATGCCTCATGGATCCTATCATCAGAACTGGATTTTGATAATGATTATTTTTTTTGCGTCATGTTTACCGCAAATAAACGTATTTTCTTTCCTTCTTTCTTTCTTTCTTATAATAATAATGGGACCAATCTGGAAGTCCTTTCAAATTAAAAAAAGAATTTTCCAAATCTACACTAATATTACGTAGCTGAAGAGTTTGTTTGTTTGTTTGGTTGAACGCGCTAATCTCAGGAACTCCCGGTTCGAATTGAAAAAATCTTTTAGTGTTGGATACTTGGATAGCCCATTTATCGAGGCAGGCTATATAACATCACGCTACGACCAATAGTAGCGGAGCATCAATGAAAAATGATGCAAAAACGGGGATTTATTCCTTTTGAGAGCTTCCGTTGCGTACGTTGCGTAAAAGGTTAAAGATACGCAACAATCATGTATAACGGAATTGTACCTCATAAAAAGTTATAAAAAAAGTCTGCAATAATATATGTCTATCTTTAAAGGTTGGCTCACTATAACTTTTTTAATGCTAACCAAATTTCAAACAAAAATTCCTTTTGCATTTTATAGCCCAATTCTAGATGAAGGCTATAGGATATTTAACATTACGCTAGGACACTCAGAAGCCGAGCAAAAAGAAAAAAAATTAAGAAAGAGCGCTAAGCGAAATCGAAGTAACAACGCGGGCAGGTGTAACGGAGTCGGGGTAACAAGAAATTTCACGCGGACGAAGTCGCGGGCAGAAGCTAGTCGGTTAATAAATGACGAAGTACTGAGGTAACAAACATTAAAAAAAAACATAAGTACAATGTAGCCAAATTGAGAACCTCCTCCTTTTTTGAAGTCGGTTAAAAATAAAGACTAAAATGTTACCTCAAGAAGTCAAGATGCGTACTGTGACTACATTTCCAATCCCTTAAATCTCTTAAAAAGAGGTACACAAATTTATTAATATTATTAGTGATTTTTTAAATCTACCCCTATTGTACCCCCCTAGGGGCATGATTTTTCAAAAACGCTGAACCACATAATTCTTTATTACTTACCAAAAGCATAAATTTGAATTTTCATATCCCTAGCTTTAGAAATACTGGGTTTCCCATACAAACTTTCATCCCCTATACCTATTACCCCCTGTAGGATTATTTTTGAGACAAAAAGTAGCCTATGTCCTTTCCCAGGATACCTTGCCAAATTTTATCGAAATCCGTTCAGTGGTTTAAGGGCGAAAAGGTAACATACAGACCGACAGACAGACAGAGTTACTTTCGAATTTATAATATTAAGTATGGATAGTATGGTTAAACGATTCTTACCGATGGAGAAGCCCATAATTAGCATGCTGATAATGATGAACGGAATTGTTTAATTAACTGTTTAAGTATTTTAACGGAAGAAGGTAAAACTATCATCATATTTTACCGACTTCAATAAAGGAGCAGGTTCGCAATTCGGCTGTTTTTTTTAATGTTAGTTACCTCAGAACTCCGTTATTTATAAACCGATTTGAAAAATTCCTTTTTTATTTGATACTTCCAGATTGATTCCATATAAATTTCATGTAAAGTTCTGAGGAGTGGTTTTTGAGTTAGCTTCAGTAATACCTACGTATTTTTTCTATCTATTTTATGTTGATAATGTTATAATAATTTCCTGTCACTGTTATTTATATTGCAAGTATTGGTTTATACGACTTTGTGTGGGGTAGGTACTCGTACCTACCACAACAAAAATGTGAAAAATAAAAACTTTTTTTGCAAAAAAAAAAAGAACCAACTTCATAAAAAAGACACTACAAAGTGAAAAATAACTTTTACTTCGGAAGTCGGAGGCAAAAAACTAAAATCCAAAAACAAGCCGGTTGTATTTTTGCATATTTTTTTTTTCTTATTTGACTCTGACGTGTGTGTTGCTTGCTGTAAACGCAAAGTCTAGACGTTTATTTATTACATGGAGATACTCAGATTTCTGTCTACCAGAATTAATACCACGAAATCCAGCATGGATACAAAGTATCCTACTTGTTAATCATACGGTGTGTTAAATTCAAATTGCACATTTACGACACATCCAATGTGATTGAACTTTTTAAACGCGATATTTTGCGGGTGTTAATCTTCGGACGAACGTCACTTCCGATTGGGACGTTCGCGCCGGAAGTTATAGAGACGCGCCATGACTCGAATATTGATCCATATTTTTTGGTATTATTTTTCATAGGACTTTGTAGGGCTGTTTGGTCATCAGCATTGCCCATCCGGTAACAATTGGTTCGTTAGGATCAGATCTGATAGCAGAAGTCTCAACCAGAACCAAGGACCCTCGCGCTGATCAGTCTTGCGCTTGCGACCACTATTCCAACGAGGAAATAATTACAAAATGCATGTATAGCTAACTATTAAAGTCACACACATCACGTGTGCGAATGATCTCATTAAAATAGGTACCTACAAACTTATGCGCAGTTCACGAATTATAATATTAGCTATAATTTTCAGGGAAATATGAGGAATTTAAATTAAATTGTTACTTATGTTTACCTGTTACATGTATTAACGATGCTGATAACTATAATTGAGTAACTTTTAAAATATTTTAACAGGACTAGCATTGACACATTATGTTGATAATGAAATTGAATGTATATAATTTTATGTGGAATTATCGTAACGATTATAGTTTGCCTACTGCAGATATTCTTGTGGTGTGCAGCAGTCACGTGTTTGATAAATTAATACTAAAACTGGTGTAGTCTGAAAAGTTTGTAATGGGATGTGCAGTCATCTGACAAGAGGTTGTCATCATCCTCACGTACACATGAAATCTATGAGAAACTATTTCTGCCCGTTGTTATCACACCTATATTCTCCGAAGGGTCAGGCAGAGGTGTACATCTACATTTCGCCAGTTGTACATATTTGAATTCATAGGGGGTGAGCCATTGCCATTGGCAAAATCCAGACTCCGGGCTGCAACTGAGAAAGTCCAGACGGAAAAGCCCAATAACATTTTGCCCGACCCGGGAATCGAATCCAGGACCTCGTGCTCAGTTGCGCTAGCGACTATACACACTTTTCTTCAAAATCTGTGCGGCTTACTTGCTTTAAAAGTTATGATTGATCTCCTAACAACGTTTTTTTGCTGCAACGGTTAAAGTATTCTTTCATACTGCATCTCATATTACCGAACTGTATACTGTAACCCCCCTCCCTTCCGTAACTGTGGTTGTTGGCTTGGTAAAAAATCAATCAATCAACTCAGCCTATCGCGATCCACTGCTGGACATAAGTCCCTCCCAGGCTGCGCAGCAATACCCTGTCCTCCGCCTTCCATATCCAGTCTGTTTCAGCCACCTTCTTAAGGTTGTCGGTGCATCTAGCTGGGGGGCGACCCGCACTACGCTTGCTGATACGTGGTCTCCACTTCAGGACTCGTCTGCTCCACCGGCCATCGATCTTTTCACAAACATGGCCAGCCCAAATGGGTTAGTAAAAAATGGGATTTGCATATCCGAAATACCTACCTATTTCATTTTGCTTTCGCACCTTGCTAGGTAAAAAGTTTACAAAAGGAAGGTAATTACTTATTTAATTTAATTTCAAATATTTAATTTCCTCTATGGTACTGTTATGGCTATCGGTATCCTGTTAGTGTTTTGCGAAAACCCAATAAAGTGGTCTTGCTCGCCGATTTGTTAATTAGCTTTCATGCCCATATTTATGTAACCGCATATATTGATATAAAATACATTATTATTTCTTTTACCTTTATTCAATGTATCAAATATGGAATTAACATGTAAATAGTGTAAAATTAATAATTATGATTATTAGTTAGCTCTTAGCACTTAGCACAATGCAAAAGCGATTTCTCGTGGAATTACGATTGCAACTTTGAATAAGACCTCTTTCATAATAGTATGGGTTTCAAAATACTATGTTCGTAACAACATAAAATCACAATCAATATAATAGAAGAAAATGACTTTTAATATTTGCTCAGTGTATACATATTAGTGCTCGTGACTGTACCTACCATGTTATCATAGAGTTAGTTTACACCTAAACGGACAGGAGAGGTGTCTCGAAGACCTAATCTTCTTCTTAGCGTGTCGATGGCAATCTAAATAGACTCAACCCAGTATTCGGTGCGTTATCTTCATATCTCTCCACTAGCCTTGAAACCTTTTGACCGTTTCGAGAAAACCCTCTCTACTATCATGAGTACAGCCCGAAATACAGGCTTCTCTGTAAAAATGTTCACGTGAAAGCCAGGCTAGGACTTATCCTGGTCGAGGCAAAGCAAAGTCATGATGGGACATACGGTCACTTATTCAAGACCTAACCGCAGTTACGAGGTTGTTGTAAGTACCGCATAGATCTGTCGACTTGTGATAACTACTACCTAGTCTATACAATTACCAGAATCAATGGCTAAGGGTACTAATGGGTTTCCTAGCTATGTAGGTGTTGACTTTCTGTGCAACGAAATGCCGTTGAATGTCAATATTTCTTATGGTGGAGCTACCTCTGACATCTTTGACCCAAGCCTCGGGATACATTGTCCAACTTTTGGTCTTCAGACTGCCTGATAGGTATATAGAGGCATGAGGAACAGGGTGTAAAGTTCACTCATCCTCTATAGAAAAGGGAGGATCCTCCGACCAGACGGTTGTTGTGTCTGGTGGGCAACTGCCCGACGGTTGATGTCGGGATGTTGTATACAAGATGTAACATAAATAACGCACAACCTCTTAAGGGATCATTGAACTCATCATTATGAACAACTTTTACTATGGGACCAAACCTGAAATCGCGAAAAAAAAATCAGCTGTTCCCTACATTATGACGATGCGAACATAAATACAGCTGATTTCTTTTCGCGATTTCAGGTTTGGTCCCATAGTAAAAGTTGTTCATAATGATGAGTACAATGACCCCTTAAGAGGTTTGCGTTAATTATGTTACACCTTGTACCTATATGCCAATCACAGGCACACACACATACAGGCAATGACAAAAGTCGATTAAAAGTTTTTTAAATCTTGGTTATTGAGCTAAAAGTTTAGTAAAAATGCCTACCCCCATGGGACGAAGGCGCGAGTTTATGTATGTATGTAAGTTTAGTAAAAATGGGTTCAGAAGTAAAATAAAAAAAACAATATTAACTATTAGCTGTTATATGAAATACAATGTTTCGAATAATTTTGTGTAAATTGAAATGACTTGGCTCGCCCCTATTACATGGGACTTAAACATAACTGGCGAAATGTGGGTGTACTATATAGGTGTACCTACAGGACACCCACATTTCGCCGGTTATGTTAGGAAACCAGGCGTGATGTTATGTTATGTTTACATAGATAATGTGTAAAAGTAGCAGTGTTAAGGCTTCCGCAAACAAGCGCGAGCGCGACGCGACGGTGCGACGCGACTCTGGTAGAACAATTTCCACGAAGTTTTCATAGAAATTGTTCTTCAGGAGTCGCTTCGCGCTGTCACGTCGCGCCTTTCTGCGGGAGCCTTTAATCGACTTTCGTCACTGACCGTGCCTTCTGGCATATTGAACTGTCGTACGGAGGTAGGTAGATATAAATCTATGGGTTAATAAAACAATAAGTCCAGTTGGATAATATGTGATTTCAAAGCACAAAGTTGTCAAAAGTGCAGACACCTTTACTTCCTGGTTGCCAATGTCCTCAGCATACAAAATGACACCGGATGCGTTGTGTGAACTTTCCAAATGGCAATTTTAAACTTACACTCCAGATAACCATTTAAACTGCGACTTTCACCCTTATTTGTAAGCCAATAAGGTTTATTTGTTTGAAAAATTTTGTGTCGAAGTAGAGATTTATGTTTTGTTTTGTAACTTTTTCATGTAAAGGAAGCAGTGAGTATACATTGATGACATAATAGTTTTGAGACGTGTCCCACATTGTCAATGGCTCCATCTCGATACATGTAATAGATCCGAACGACACTAGCATAGTTATAAGTTAGTTTAGACAATGGGCATAGTCTGCAAAATATTATTTTACGAGTCGGTGCGATTCAAGTTAGGAATATAGGATAATGCATTATTTATGATAAGCACTCTTTTATGCATTGACGGAAGGCGAAAATTTGTTACTGGCAACATCTGCTTCATGCATTTTGATGATCCTATATCTTCATGCTTATCAACATGTGGGTATAATTTTCAAGGTAACACACTGTTCTATGTAAAAAAACCTATAAAATTAAATAAATAAACGTTTATTTCAACTAACATAGGATCATAGTGGGCAGTACATTGGCAACGATTCTCGCAATTTCTCCCGCTTGGCGGCGCTGTTGTAGACGTAGACCTGTCAAATATTTTTCGTGAAACTGTTTCGAGAGGATTTATTATGAGATAATTTGAAAATGGTTGATAAATACGGTAACTGGACCGTAAATGAGCGGAGTAGAATGCATATATTGCACCTCCATAAGCATCACAAACAAATGTTACTGTTCCGATACTTGAAATACCTATGCAAAACTTTAACTGCATTGCTGGACGTAAATGAGGAGTAAGTTTGCTGTTGAGAAACCGGGTTTTTTATACTGATCTATTTTTATTTCAGTGCAATCTATTACGACAGTGCTGGAGCATTTTTGACCCTTTATCTTCATATTTTCTTCGGCAACATGAGTTGGAACCCACATTTTTAGTTCCTTAAACTGACAAAATAAAAAGTTAATCCATGTTATGAAAATTTCGACTTACTGATGTGTCACTAATATCTAATCTGAATTCCAATTCTTTGTTAGTCATATCGCGTCTTAGTTTAAATAGTGTCAGGAAAAATTCATTGGCTGGTGACAGCAAATATCAAAGACTACGGTTTTCACTCAAAGGGTCCAAGGGCATCACATAATCGGATTGCAGAAAGTGATTTTTGCATACGCGAGAATATGGTGTAGATCCAAATTTTTCTCGACCACGTTTTTCTCCTTTTTATATCGCTTGGAAAATGATGCCCTGTTGTTCTTGAAGAGCACTTTGGCACAACACATAATGAAGGCATCGTTTGATTGCTGATTACGTGTGGATTTATGAATTATATCCCATTTTAGACTTTAAACCTTTGAAAACCTATGTCTGGTGTCAATTTTAGAACTACTCAAATTATCTAGCCATTAAGCACATACAATTAAAAAGACTTCACATAAACATATTACAAACTTTGATAGCTCAGTACATGAACCATACAGCCATGGTTCAGTTCAGTTACTGACAATCGAAACTATGCGCGAATGCCCTCAGGTTTGATCCCAATTCGTAAAGTTTTATGTCATACCACAAAATGACCCTAAATGCCAGACCTCTGGCGCCAGGAAATAAAACTGTCATAACTTTAGGTAGGGCATTCCCTATGCATACTGCACTGAGGCAATTAGGACACGGACGTGACGTGGTGACGATGCTCTTGCGCACGTGATGTGGGATCTTATTGGATATACAATGCCAGTGATATTGTAGAAAATAGATTTAAAAGAGTAACCATGGACCCTTGTCCGTTTTCTCAATAAGAAACTACGCTTTGGAACGGGTTATTTTCAATATTCTAACTAATTAACAGATTTTTGGACAATTTATCAATTTTATTATTAACAGAAGGACAAAACCAGCCCACGCGAAGATAAGGTTTTGCTAATCCTTCAAAAATTGTAACTATAAAAAAGGCTGTAAAAATAATGTACCATTGTGGACGTTTGCGGTGAACTACCTTTCAACTTAATTACCTTAGCAATAAGGTTGAAAAGTGGTTCACCGCAAATGCCCGCAATGGTACCTACTTAAATCAATCCATGGTAGATTTTAGCTACCCTGTACCCACACCATATTTCTAGGTATGGTCAGGATACAGCAGGGTTAATCCAAATTTATTTATATAATCATTATATTATCGGTAATTCCCGCTCAAAACTTTCATACCCGCTACGTGTTCTCGAATAATTCAACCTAAATACCAAATAAGGCTATTTCGGGAATTATCCTTAAAGTCTAAAATAATATAGCAATTGACTTTTATGGGCGTGAGTTGATTAGAATTATGAATTTCCTGTCCATTTCCTGCTCGAATTTTCCTATTGGATAATAATGAACTAATAATGAAGTATTAGTGTTATCTTAGATCATAAAATTACGGTGAGCACAATACAAATAAAAGTAATTATGGTTAAGAACATGTGTGACGTGCTTGGAAGCGTTTGCCGCACGTTCGGTCATTTCCGCCAAGATTCGGTGACATTCGAGTGTCCATGATTAACGTTGTTGCGGGACTATATGATTATAATATCTAATTTATGTTAAACTGATTAATTCTGATGGAAAGCTGGAAAATATTACAGTGGATTGACTTCTGCCAAAGAATGAGCGAAAGGCTGCGAAACCTAGCGAGCTTTAGAATTTATTATTTATTCGTTTTATAAATTTATTTATAATACAATGCATGTGTGATGTGTGTTATAATTATGATTTGATTGATAGAATTAATACAGGTAAATTATGATGTTTTAACAGAAAATTTCATGATTCTAGATTATTCATTCTTATAACAACTCATTGTCGCTAAATGAACTTCTAATAGTGAAAACACCACAAGCTGCACATATTCAACATTTATATTATTTTCCCAAAAAACTAAGCTCATCGACACCCGAAGCCCCAGCTGAATTTTATCGCTCCATGGTCAATGTCCAGACCGTCCCATTTGTCCTAACAAGTCGTCAAACGGGACCCATCCTACAGTTGTTTGAGAAATCGTAATTCAGCGATGGTCCTGCATTTCTAATTTATTTTTTAACTTGATGTCAATGCCCCGTTTTAGGCGGAAGTGTCTGCACGGAAACCGGGAAGTACTCATTGTGAATTTTTTTAATAGTTATTTCGATTCGCAGGATATTACGTTTTTCTGGAGTACATTGACACCGATCAAATTTTATGACTTAGCGCCATGGTGACGTGGAGCCGTTGATGATTTTTTTGGTCCTTATATACGGACTAAAACAGTTCCAGTTTCTTAACGTTTGGGAATTTTATAATAACTATAGGTAATTGTAGCGGTACATAACTCAAGTAAGTGCTAGTTTGATTATTCAGTCGGTTAGTATGAGCTAAGTAACTTTGACACTGGACATACCTAGGTGAGATTGTTTTTAAACATTAAAAAGTATTTCCCCGCCCTTACTCGTACAGTCGATAACCGTATGTTATAGTATCTGAATCTTTCATAAATGAAAACGTACATCCAGACATTTCATCTGTCAACATATTTGTACCGCACCAAAATCGGTCCTTGGATCCGTAGCGCAATCCATCAAATAATCTTAATTACAATTTAAATCAAGTAAAGTCATCAATACCATCTCAAGCTTAGACCAGCATGACAACACACGACTCAATTCCTCTATCATTATCATAAATCTATTTTTTTCCTTCCAAAGAATGAAGCAAATCACGAAGCATAAATAATATCCCCTGTTACTGAACTAAGATAAATGTGGCCGTGCTTAGAGCAGGTTCACAACGGTTCAGTAAGGTCGGGAACGAACTCACGACCTACGCGGAAGGCAACACCTGAGGTAGGTACATGAGTCTTTATTTTCTCAGCTCTGGTATTAAATGGAAGAAATCATGAAAAGGTGGTTGTAAAAAATTTTAGGAAGCTTCATGTAAGTATACTATTGATATAAATTTTAATGCACTTTGAAGCTTAGGTAGGTACCAACAGGACATTTAATGTACCACTGCAACAGCACAAAATGTCTCTCTATTGGGCAGAAAAAGTACAAGCTTACTTATCGCTTGTTGATGGCAGTTCAAGGTCTCTCAAGAAAGTTTGGAAGAATGGAGAAAACAGCATAGAAAACGTACAGTAAGAAAAAGCAGCATCATTTCTGATTATTGCTCTGTTACCAATCAATAAGAATAGATTGATAATAGTACTCCAATAATACGAAATAGTAATTCAACCTCAAACTTAATCTATGTATATATAGGAAATTCAGTAACTGAAGCTCAGTACAATCAAAGGCCACCATTTAGCAATCTAGATCACGACTGTTATCACATGTCGTGATGAATAAATCATCTGTATTAACCAGATTGTGAATGAGGGTCTGTGTGGGATGCACGGGCGCCGATGACGTCACGCACCCGCCAACCAATACCAACCTTACTACCTTATAAGCAGATTCCATTTTCAAATTGCCTTTCAAAGTCCTAATAATCAAATATCGATTCTACACGATTATAATCTTTAAGCTGATCGATTAAGATTTATAATCGAATGGTGAATCTATGTGTATTTTAAATGATTTAGTTTCAATGTCTAAACATGGTATTAATGAACGATTAAAAACAAGTCTGATTGACGCGTGGCGATTATGAATTGTTTTTATCGATTAAATTGATATCACAGGTGTACGGAATATGTTAATAAATCATAAAACCGATTTATAGAGTTAACAACTTCATTCTTAGTTCTCTATGGTCGTGCTATAGTAAACAGAGTAAGGATGTGAATGTAGGATTCCCTTTCATGGATATTTACGATTTCTAGTTTGGAATTGTCAACTAATTATAGTAATTAGAACTGGTTAGATTATAGATGCAATATTTATTAGAACTGTATCGTAGACATCCTCCCAGATTGATAGCAAGCAGTTATTTAGCCATACGCATACCACAACAAATATCACCTGTATGCCTTTTAAGAGTAACGGTAAAGGTTTGGCATACTGAACGATATGCTTTAAGCACCAACCTGCCCAGATTTGTGTTCATAATTATAATAAATTATCGTTTTTAGCGAAAGATGGCTTTAATGTTTCCTACTATCTAAGATTACACTTAGCTAAATGGGAGATTTAGCGAAATACTATTACCTTAAATTCCCCTAAATATTATTATTAAGGCGCCATGCGACAGCGCGACGCGATTCTGGTAGAATAAATTTTTATGAAGTTTTCATAGAAATTGTTCTACGAGAATCGCGTCGCGTTGACGCGTTGCACCTGTCTGCGGGAGTCTTTAAGCTAAATACTTGTGCAAGGCGTATAGTTTTCGTCAATAGTGAAATGGGTGGGGTTCAAACGCACGACCTCTCGCTCGCCAGTCCGACCCTCGTGGACTATTGTTGCTTACACTATAACCCTTTCCTCTTGCGACACCTACGCTTAGAAATACTGCTGCCAATTCTGAACAAAGGTACCACACGCCTTATAGTCACACAAAACGTAAACAAAGCGACATCTCAACGATATCTACGTAAGTCCATTCAATCGTACAAAATCACAGTCCGTGTGGGCGACTGACTCATGCCCCCAAAAAGGACATTTTTGTCTCCTAGCCCCAAAAATAGTAAACAACAATTAAATCTGTGGTTTTTGTCCAAATCTCCACGATGTCACCTTTTATGGGAGCTACTGTGTTTCAAAGGACCACTTACGAATTACAATGGTTCGTTTATATGAAGTTTAGATTAATTGTTAGCCGTTTTAGGGAGGATGCTTTCTCCTTCATGCGGCAGTTAAGAGCTCGTGTTAGATGTTAATATATTGTGTTGTTGTTAGTACTTACTACTGTTTAGATCGTTATCTGTTCTTTGAAGTGAAGAGTTGGATGGATTTTGTTGAATAAAAGGTTGTTTTATGCGATTATATTACACAGATACATAAGTGCTGAGCGACTTTTGGGTATCTATTTATAACTTAACTTGGAATTATGATATAACTTAGTTTGGTAAAATTGGTCCTTCGGTACATACCCAATTAACACGACAATAATTTACATTAACACCTACATATAGTTTAAGCGTTAATGTAAATTTTGGTCGTTAGTCTAAAAACATTAACCATCAATTCAGTCTTAAAGCCGTAACATGCAAGCTGAAACCACTCGATGACTCTCAATCTAAATTCAATAGTGTATTCTCTAATATTCCTCAACGAATAGATCTAAAGCTTTCCAATCATGTCCCTCTGGGGGGACAGGAATTATTATGACAACGGTGCTCTAACAAAGAGATTGGCCACCCACGATTAATTATGCTGGCTAGGAAGTCCGGTTGGTATTGAATAATTGGGAGCCTTGCAGTTTTGTTAGCGATTTATGATGTGCACTCCGTCGATGGTATGCCGTCCTGGTACAAGGCTTTGCTATGGTCAGGCCGTCGCATTATCGTAAAAATAAAGGTAAGTTTAGGAGAAATAAAAAATAACTAGCTCCAGATTAATATTACACTTTTTAATTTTGATCTCGATTGATTGATTTGATTTATTTACAAAACAAAACACCATCTATACCGCATTTGCATCAATAGATGAGAAATTGAAGGCCAAATGGTGCAATTTATTGTTTGGTGGCAAACCAAAGGCAATTTGTAATTTTTCGTAATTTTGAGACAGGCTGTGGGTCTGTAAAAAGACCGTGGTCGATTCTTTACCAACTAAACGCACCGCCTACACTTTTATGACCACCTCCGATATTAACCTATCAACCGCTGTCCACCCCAAAGAGATTACAAGCGTGACGATATTCCACTCGACGACATACGGGGAACATGCTTTCCAGACTCCCGGGAAATCTTGCGGATGCGATGCCAGATAGACACATCTTTACATAATAACGTTTGAAATTCATGCGAGGCAAGTATATTGAAATATGGTTATGAAAATATATGGAATATGTCGAGAAGTAATAATTTTCCGCTTGCGTTTTAGAAACTGGATGGAAAATTGTCCAAGAAGCCAAAGAATTCTTATTTTTCTATATTATACTAGCTGTGCCCCGCGACATCGTTCGCGTGGAAGTCGTAAGATACATAATATACTAAAATAACAGCCACATTTTAATAAAACTCTCCCGTCCCCCGACCCTCCGCGTTGCATCGCCCACCCGCGCTATTTGTTCACAATTTCATAGGTTGTAATTTTTTTGCACGGAATCCTAAATCTTTTCTAAAGTAAAAGTAAGCATAAATTACTCCTTATAATACCAGATATCTGACAGAGAAAGTGTCG
This sequence comes from Fissipunctia ypsillon, assembly GCA_947568875.1. Classification (NCBI taxonomy): domain Eukaryota; kingdom Metazoa; phylum Arthropoda; class Insecta; order Lepidoptera; family Noctuidae; genus Fissipunctia; species Fissipunctia ypsillon. Next base: position 21,253,952 of record OX387643.1, on the reverse strand, counting down.
TCAAAATCGGTCCAGCCGTATCGGAGATTAGCCGGAACAAACAGACAGACAGACAAAAATTTTAAATATTGTTTAGTTTTTTTGTTATAAGTACCGTATATACTTTCATATGCATTTAGTAAAAAGCAGTTATTTTGACATTACACGAAGACACTTAACTTTATTTATTTGTATAGATTTTAAGTCGTGATGGCCCAGTGGGCCTCACCTCTTATTCTCGAGGTTCAAATCCGGGCAAGTGCTGATGTGACTTCTTCAATTCATTTGTACTTTCTGAGTTTATCTTGGATATAACTGAGATCGCTGAAGGAAAAAATCGTGAGGAAACCGAGACCCGTCTTGAGCAAGCGTGGTGATCAACGCTGGTGCTGTCTCAGTAAAGGCTCCTGCATACAGGCGCGACACGCGACGCGAATCGCAGGCGACACAAAGGCACCGGCTGTCGCGCGGCGAGCGGTGCCTTTGTGACGCGTCGCGTGTCGCGCCTGTTTGCAGGAGCCTTAAGAGGCCTTTGCCCTGCAGTGGGACAATAAAGGCTGGTGTTATTATTATTATTATATTTTAAAAGTAACTTGCATTGCACTTACCTACAATCAAGTTTTGTATAATTTTCCCGGCTGTTATTTTTCATGTTTATTATTGCAAATTCCTTAGTACGTAATTCTGTTACGCACGCTATGCAATAATCTATCAAAAACCTTATACAACACGTCCCGGAATTAACGCACAACCTCTTAAGGGGTCATTGTACTCATCATTATGAACAACTTTTACTATGGGACCAAACCTGAAGTCGCGAAAATAAATCAGCTGTTCCCTACATTTATGTTCGCATGACCCGTCAAAATGTTGGAACCAGCTGATTTTTTTTCGCGATCCCAGGTGTTGGTCCCTAAGAGGTTGTGAGTTAATTCCGGGACATGTTTGTATATCATAATCGGTATTTATTATGTAGGTATGCCTTTGGTTCTATGTTTTCATACCAATACTGACGCCTAAGAGTCTCTAAATTGTAATCCGTATTATTTACCGCAACTTGTGGATTAAAAAATATAATTTCATAGGTCTACATGGGACATAAACAGAACTGGTGAAATGTGGGTGTTGTACTATAAGTACACCTCTGCCTAACCCTTCGTGGAATACAGGCGTGATGTTATGTCAATTACATAGAAAATGTTTCGTATTTCGCTATGATTAAATGAGTTAATAATCTAAGCTTGATTACTAATGGCTTTAGGCACTGTTATTATGCCTTGCGTGCTCACATCTTTTACTTGCAGTAAGGCGAAAGTTCCCATAAATTTCCTAACCCTTCATGATTTAGGAGTGTTTGGCCAAATTCCCTCTACAAGCTTTTAAAAAGGCCGTACAGTTATGCTTTCCCTTACCTAATTCAGGGATGACCATTGTAACGGTTGTCCATGTCCAGCCCAAACTGACACCGAAATTTTTACGAAAATGCGATTTTTATTGTCAAATCAAATCAAAATATTTTATTTTACATTAACCTATATGGGCACTTATGAAACGTCAGAAGGTGGACGGTTCCAATAAGGATGATGATTAAAATTTTTGTTTGTATATCTGTTAGATTTACGTAATCTATGGCGATACAATGAGTTAAAATGTAGCATGACGTCACACCTTGCTAGATTTTACACTGAGCTGTGACGTAGCGAGCCCCCACTCCCCAATTTTAATACGTTTATCTAAGTAATTTTATATTAATTTGATAAAGCAAAAAATACGTGTCTAATATTTTTTTATAATCTGACTGACCGACTAAATAGAATTTCATTTTTTTTAACCAGGCATTATCCCTATTTGACGTTTCCTATGGAGAAGAACCGGCGAGAAACTCCACGGTTACTCTTTTAAAAGTAATTGGCTTTTACAACGTTTCCAAATTACAGTTCAATAGGTATCGTAACCGATATAATTTTAAGATATCCTTTAGGATAAAAATCGCTTACGATAAGTCGGTGGGCAGGGCTCGATATTTCCATGTCTATACCATCCATAGAACATGCAAATATAAGGAATACCTATCAGTCTGGAGACATGACAGTGACGGCAGGGACCACATCGATTATATTCGTGATGCAGTCGCTCAACTTCTACATAATTTTGTTTTGAAACGTTGACATCAATGTATGGAGATAGATAGCTGAGCGGCATTTATTTGTATAATCGGGAGTACCTTCGGAAATAATAAAAATGTGTTGGAATTAGAGGGATATTGAAAGATTTGGGTGAAGTTTTGGTCTATGAAGCAATTCCGATTACAGTTCGCAGAGCTTTTCCTTAGTAGAACATACACTAGTTTTTGGTTTTAAGGTTTAATAAAGGACGCAACGTGAGTGAACGATTTCAAGAAAGTTATAAAATTAAGAGACTTAGGTCGATCTTATTGATTGATGGATATTATTCGCAACTCCAAATTTAACTGTGTAGTTTAGTTTATAACTATTACGAAATGTCTAAGGTACATGTTCACATTTTCGATACTGACTTCTGTGTTTTTATGACTCGACATCCATAGCTAAAGGATGATTTCATTAGCGTCAATAGTTTCTGTTATTGCATTATGCGAGGAAATTAACACAAACAATATAATCAGGCTTCATCACGCGCAAAAAAATAATACACTACGAGGCAGAAAAACGCTTGTTTCGAAGCACGTCGATGGAGCGTGATCGATCAAAATGTTGGGCATTGACAAATGCGCTAACACGTCGGCACCCCACCACGGCATCCATAGCACCTTCGCCCCACTAGCCTCCGAGTTTCCCACTTTCCCGGACCGCCGTGAAGTTGGCAACACAGCGGTGGGCGGGGCGGAGGCGGGGCGGGGTGTGACGCTCACCGCGCGGCAATCGCCCGCGACCACGTCTCCATGTCACTCCGCCGGAGTCCGCCGCGCGCTTTCCAGCGCTCGCCTGCCACCAAAACACACAACCAAACTTTACCAACCTCTCAAATCCGAGATTGCATGATCCGACACTTGAATGATTACCTCTATACCCAATCAAACAGGTGAGCCGCACGCATGTATAATAAAGCTACTGACCTTTGCACACGCTATTTGTCGCTGCTCATGATTAATTCATGACTCCTGTATGGGTTTTTGCAGTAAAGTGCGTATAAAACTATTACAGAAAATAAAACGAAGTATCAGCGTCCCTATGGCGTGGGACTGAGGAGACGGATTTTTTTCGAAAAACTATAGTGGTGTACATAAGGTCGATATTATAATTGGTACGCAATTTGAGCTCGACGACGATCGGCATGCGTTCGGAAATAAAAAGCGGCTACGTGCAACGAAAGAATCGATAGATTACAGTTTTTGCTGGTCACCTCACTAGTCCTGGCGACATTGTTCGAGGGAACGTCAATTAGGGATAATGATGAACTGTGTTTTTGAGCTTGGAGCTGCGATTGTTTGAAATTCATGCCACTTTGATAAATGATACGAGCTGTAGTTTTTTTTTGCGAAATTAATTTCTCGTTTTCCATAACTAAGGTTCCATTTTATGGGCAGATTGTAAGAAAACTTGGTATAAAATTATTATGGGCGATACTATGATTATACTGGATTCCTGGGAGTTTTCTTTTTCAGTGAATTATCGCTTAGTTTTAATTTTTTGCTTGAACATTGATCTTGAATCTAAAGAATGTTTACGAGGAGATTGGAATAATATATAACTTAAAGTCTATCAAAGGAAAATAGCTAATGTGGTTCTTACATCCTCAGTTTACGTCTGTACATTTTGTCACCAAAATTCCGCTGCAACTAAAAGATTTAAAAAACTTATATCAGCACTAATTTCGCAGCTTCCACAGCACACTATAAACCTCAAAACACTACATTTTACTCCCAGATGAGCAAGGAAGCAGACAATTACAAAGTTAATGCATAAACTTAGTAGTTTTAAGTAAACATAACTAAGTTACGTAGTAAGTTACAAAGTTACCTTTCAGCGACTCTAACCTGCCCGTGCACTCCTCTGACATAAGCTTGTGTGTTTATATCTGACGTTATTGCTATCATAAACTTTGGGTTAGCTTCGAGGCGAGATTTTGTTGATAAAAGTAAATAATATTTTTGGAGTCTACTGAAATAATGCTGTTTGTTTTGAAGTACCCGACCAAAAGCTCTATATGAGAAGTGGTAATTGCCATTCAATGGGACAATACATTAGAATAGGTAAGTTAATTAACGTTTTAAGTTGGTATTTTGTCATTGGTTTGACAATCTTCGAATATTTAGGAACGCGAAAATGATTCGGTATTGAAAATACAATTAGATGATTAGAATAACATTGATAACAATTTTGTTGCTGGGGAGTTTGCAGCAACAATTCATCTTACCACTTAAAACACTTGAAAACAGCTAATTATGACTGTAAGGAATCAACCCAAAAAGTACTGAAGTTATGAACTAAATAGTTCATAACTTCAGTACTGACTTACCAAAACATTAAATGAAACTCATGCTCTTCTCACAATTCCGCGAACAGGAACAAAGTTATAAGTAGAACCATCTAACGCGAGTTCACGTTAGCCCAGTCGAAGTTCCCCAATTAAAGTTACTCGTAACTTTTGTTTATTTTGCTCTGAAGTTACTTTTGATGATTACTTCCTTCAGCAAATTAGAGCAGGCTGCTGATAATATATTTTACGGTAAGTAGAAGTAAAGTCTGCCTCGTTGGTCTAGTGTCGCAAGCGCCAGTGCTGAGCATGAGGTCCTGGATTCGATTCCCGGGTCGGGGTTTTTTATTTTTTTATTATTAATTTTTATTTTATCTTGATAGCTTATTCTACCCTTAATTATATATTCTATCCAAACATCCTTAAATAAAATTTAAGTTAATGCAAACATGTCTCGAATTAAAATTTAAGATAACGCAACTCAGGCCCCCAAGATACAGGCGCTGCCTAGTTTGGGGACCACTGTTCAAACAACTATGTTAAATATTCTAGTTAGAGTAAGCATACGTTATAAATATTTAAAAAAAAAATATTTTGTAACAACGGACCGATAGTAAATTCTTATTCTCTTATTCTTAATACTATGTTTGTCCTAAAGTAAACATAGTTGAATGATTGTTTAATTAGTCATTAGTATCTATAAGGTACACCTTTTTTCACATACAAAGATTGTCTTTTTCTAAATAAGTACTAGGTACTGAAACGCGTCTATAATTATGGCTTACTGAAAGTTAATAATTAGTTAAATGTGAAAAAGAAACTTAAACAATAAAAGTCCCCAATAAAACTTCTGAATGTCCCATCAAAACAAATAGGTCCCTACACTAAAAGAGAAAGTTATTTTTCCTTCCTTGCTTTTCTTTTTAACGACACTAATAAAATTCTCAAGGAAGAAAATGTTTTCAGAGAGTAAGGAAATAAGTAAGTAGCTAAATTGAAGGAGCTGTTGTTTTTGTAGTCAACTATCTAATTAACTAAAGTTTTCCAATTATGTTGTTCGGTTTTGTTTGGCAGAATCATCATCGTCTTTTCCCTTGTTACTTGGGGTCGGCACAACACATTTTCTCTTCCATCCTCCCCTGTCAACCGTCACGCTATCATTCACTCCCTTCTCTTTCAAATCTTTCCTCACACAATCCATCCATTTTTTCTATGGCCTTCCTCTCCCTCTCCATCTATCATCACATTTGTTTGGCAGAATGAAACTTTAAAAATTAAACTCAAACTATGCTACTACTGAGCATGAAGACCTGGATTCCATTCTCGGGTCGAGCAAAGTGTTATTGGGTTTTTCCCTCTAGTATTTCTCAGTAGCAATCCGGAGTCTCGATTTGTGCCCGGTTGATGGCAATAGGCTGGACCCTGTTACATGGGACTTTCAAACATAACTGGCGAAATATTGGTGTGCTATAGGTACACCTCTGCCTAACTCTTCGGGGATTATACAAGGTGTTTTTTATCTGTCATAACTCTAGGGTAGAATCAACTGGCATATAAATTATTTTTGAATTATCATGTTTTTGTTTTCATTTTTCATACAAAATAATTCGACAAAGTCACGATTATTAATGTAAAACACCGTTACATGAAATATGGCAACGTTGCTTTTTCTTAGCTTTAATTATGAATAATTGGTATGAATTAAAATGAATTACTCGTATTTAACAATGCAACTTAGAATGAACCTAATTTAATTATGATTGATATCTTCGAAACTATGCATTTTTGGACCACATATTCTAGGACTTTTTGTATTATTTTTCCTTACCTATATAATATAACCCTAGAGTTATGACATATAAAATTTAATTTCATTCTACTTCCCAACTAAAGCACTAGGAAGTGGTGAAGGGCGGGCGTTTTGGGAGCCTGCCTTATGTAATTTTTGACGTTCGAAAAGTGCTGATTCTCAGCCTAGTTTGAATTAAATTTGAACTTTTGATTTTGATTTTAAAAAAACACGTAAGCGTGATGTTATGTAACACATAATTTTCATTTAGTTACTGTACAGTATAATTATGTCTCTGTCTATCTATGTAAGTCTGCCGTATCTAGAGACGTCACTATACTCTGTCTGACTCAAGACATATGGGAATAGTTCTTCTATTAGGCTGAAAATTTCACCCCTTGAAAACACTAGATCAATAAAATCTCCTAATCCTTTAGTACTAGAAATATCCCTTCGAGTACTCTAAGACGATGCGGTTCGATAGGAAGTTGTTAACAATTAATAATAAATTGTTTCCCTGTTATTATATTTAGATCACTATATGGAACAACAATGATAACACCTTATTCCATATGTTTACAATAGTGTCAAAAGATATCGACCTGAAATTATTGTTCACAACGAATTGAGGCATTTTTTGTTTTCATAAAACTCAAATCTATTATTCTACATCAAAAACTTTACCAACAATGCGAGGCATTAAAAAAAGTACAAATATAGTTAAACCAAAGCACATAATAATTGGAATTCGCAACGCGGAACGTCTCTATCTAACGAATTTCTAATTTATTGTGCGCGATAGCACACACCCCGGCAGTAAATCGTGCGCGTACGCATCTAATCGGCGTTGGTGGCGGCATCTCGCGGCACCTTTGCGAACTAAGATGCAGAAGCTTGCCGCTCCGCACTCGTGCGATTAAACGCTATGCAATATTTCTATTTGCTTTCTATTCGCCATTATCTTGCGTAGTGCTAGGTGGTGATAACTTAGTGCGTTTTAATTGTGCCGGTAAGTGGCTGAGTAACTGTTTTCCGGACGGTAAAGAACGCTGGAGATTGCGTATCGTATCTCTGCTAATATGAATCTCGGAGATTTGGTTTTATGGGTGTGATTTGTAGTTATTTTTAAGTATTTCGTGAGGAAAGGTTACGTTAGGGCTTCGACACCTAAAAAGCTCTGTTCCTTCGCTATGTTATACATAAGAGCATGAAGCACCTAAAGTTTAAAAATGTACATATTACCAAAAGGTTGACAAACCTTTAAGTCAAGAAATTCTGGGCTATTAACAGGCACATCATAAGCCAAGAGTTAACTGGTATAATGTTAAATGATGTTGTAATTAGGGTCCAAGAAATCTTATCTCCCAATTATATGCGGTCTTACAGCTACTTAAAGAAAACACGCCAAAATATAATATCATTTCCATCATATTTACATGCATCTTTGTAAACAAGTGTCATTACAATACATAAAAGTCTTAAAACTCTTACTTTTGTCGTCATAAAAAATGCTTTATTCGAAAATCAACTTTATAATTAAGTTCTTAGAGTATTTTTCAAAGTGGGGTATTAAAAAGCGGCGCCTACGCATATGTGAAACGGTCATAAAGATCGCTAGTATGGTCAGACGAAACGATCAGGTATGTTGTTTAATTTGGAAACTGTTGAATGAACGGCTAACATAAGTGATTACGGTATCGAGATAAAATCATTTTCGATTGAAATGAAGAAGTAATTAACCTATTGTGGTAAACAATACTAGACTTCCAACCAGCTTGGGATAACATTGCATAAAACTACTGGACACTCAAACTGAGTTTTTAATACTTAATAATTATTAAGACAAATATGTTACCTTCCTTTTTGAATTTCTTTAAAATCCTCCCCTTTTTACCCGATTGTGGAGGAGCCCAACAAGAGGATAATGTTCTTTTAGTTACCTACAGCAGCTTACTTAATAGCATCATCTTTGAATTCCACTGCACATTTACTAACACAATGTCAACGTGATAATAACAACAAAATAACGTACAATATTAACCTCTGACCAACACTCACTTTATTTAGATACTTACAAACACAAATCATAAATCATAAAAGCTTCATCAATATAATTATCACAATAAAATAAAAACTTGAAATAATATTCGCCAAATTCGCTCGCTAGTGTTGCGCACCATACGGTTATGATTTAGCATGTCGATATCGATTACTATGTCGCGGTGCGGCGAGTCGATAAATCGCATGATGCCGACGCGCATGCGTACTAACGAACGGTGCACGAGCCTTTCATTAACCGTTTCGATTACATTCGCTTTGCATCGCATACGATATTAATGACTTTTATGTAAAAGTTACGATAATTGTTTGTATGGAAAAGAATTGCCTTACCTGAGCGATGGGAGATGGTTGTACTGTGTTGTTGGCTTACCTGTAATAAAAAACATTGCAAGTTAGTTCAAAAGTATAACTTTGACAATTCTGTTCAGTAAAGCAGTTATGTTTAGCCTTTCCCAAGCTATGCTATTGACCGAGCTTTTAATAAGCATGATGTTGAGCAATTATCTTTAGACTGCTCGTACTCCTATGATTTTACTTAGAATCAGTTATTTCCTATAAGTACCACACACAAAACTAGTATCACGACTGAACAAAGAATTTCCAAAGAATACCTAGCACCTACATTAATTAAGACATCACAGCACAACGCTTCAATTGTTTCCAACCTCATGCCTTCATTAAAACTGATTTAGGTAATCGCGATAATACTTTACCAAAAAACCCGAAAAATTCGAAAATTCCCCGAATTTAGCCGAAAAATGCCCACTATTCGCGTCGCGTGCAAAGTGCGCCAGAATTGTGTTCGATTAAGTAAATTTTGGCGAGTGGCGGCGGTCGGTGCGGCGCGTTTGATGTGAGCGCTAAGTAAACGTCACGCTCGCCAGCCGTAATTGCGAATAGGGATGCGAATGTGTCGATCGATAGATTTTAACAGTCATAGTGATTATAATGGTTTTATTCAAATAAGAACATCAAGATTTGAACGGTAATTAACTTATCAAAACGAAGCCTGAATGACGGTCCAACTAATGCATAAATGAACTAAGTACTATGTATATTTAATGTGCATTGACAAATTCGTAACTGTTGAGCCAATATTTACAGTTTAAGCAAAAAATTCCTTATTATGGAAAATGTTTGGGAACCAACATCGCTCGCACTTTTCACTTCTTATTATGAAACTCACATATAAATAAACAAAAAAGAAATCTGACAACTTATCCATATCACCCAGCTCACATCAGTATTCAAAAACAGTCATTCAACCTGATGATACGCATTAAGTTTATAACTGTCGTTATCGATATAATGACAACACTACAACAGAGGTCGATAATTATGAATGGAACATTTTGTTTCCGAGTCCCGCCGTGCGCCGTGCGCCTGGGGCGCTCTCATAACTTGTCTTTTTTCACTCGGCTATACTTTCTTTTTAGGAGCGTCTTCTTGAAAGTGAGCAACAAAAAGTTGGTCAAGCGTGACCCTGTATGAGCGGTGGGTTCCGTACATTCACAATAATCGATTAAGAAAAAGAAATGTATGGTTTACAAAAAAAAAACTGTACATCCTTGATAATGGGATGGGATGGATAATGTGTGCATTTTTTATGGCAATTTAGTAACAAATTTTTTTTGCTTATGATAGATAACATTACTGGGATCACTTAACCAGTAGCCAGTTCTGACGACTGTAAAAATATTCTGTTACAATTACAACCGTTATATTTTATCGTTTACTAAAAGTCTACAACAGCAGTATATAAACAGGCTATCATTAAAAATATCTCTGTTTTAAATACTGATATCGCGTAGCGACGTGTTACAGTTGGGACTAGGAAGAAGCAAGAAAAGCTAGCAACACGTCCTATCTATCATATCATGTCCGTCCATATATTTATGTCCTTATTTGTAATGTAAGGGATTCAAGAAAAACTGTTACATTTACCTCCGAAGAGCGAAGAGTCTATTTCTCATTATAAAAGTTACTATTGATATTTTTAGAAAAGAGTGAAGTACTGATAACTAATTTAATACGATGTATTTTTACTGAATAAACTTTTTTAATCAGACATACAAACTCTCCTTTTTGTACGAGTAAATATTATATTTTGTTGGTTTTATATTCAATACAGTAGATGGTTTATATTTATTTCATGTTTTCCTTGCATGCTGAAAAAATCTCATTGTCCCCCATTCATTTTACAAAGCGTTTTTGGACAATCCGAGGGGATCCCAAAAAATACTGTTAGCCAGCCACCCTGAAACTCTTTACATAATATGTAAATCTTTAAATATTATTTACAGTACCTACTCAATAAACAATAATTAATATTCTTCATGGAAGTTATCGATTTTATATAATATCATAATTACAACTAACTATTTACACCAGGTACTAAAATGACTAACTACACAAATAAATACAAAAACAAAAGGACTAACGGCCGAACCCAATAACTTATTTACAGTAAAAGACAGATCGCTATTGATAGTAGACAGTATAATTCTATCTGTCCTAAGACGGTAAGGCGGTACGACAAGGCGGTAAGATTCCATAATCTCATATAGATTATTGGGACGTTAAAATCATAGATAGACAGGTTTTTCTATCTCCAATATGCCAAAACTGGTGATAGATAGGTTATTGGGTTCGTCCGTTAGGCGCCGAAGTATATTAATATTCTTCATTGATTCTCCACAAAATAATTTTGGTTCCTAATATTATGTAACACTATCCGCAGTACCCTAACCCAAATCACAGATCCGAGGTGCTAAACACAGTTATTACTAAAATTATCACCTGCTCTTTATATCGTGTAATGATATTTTTTGTCCTGCTCTGAGAGACGGTCGTAATAGGAATGTTTGTTTAAATCTATTACGGATTCAATATGTGGTGGGCGTGGGGCAAGTGATGAGAGCAAGCGGTTCTCATTTAGATCATCTGATCTAACTGATTATGTAGAGATCTATAGACAGCACGCCATGTACCCGATGGAGTTTCCTATCGGTCAAAATTACGGACTTCCATATAAACCTTCGTCCCCTATTTAACCCTTGTAGGGGATGAATTTTCAAAAATCCATCCTTCACTTTCGTTATGAAAGAAATTCTTGTACAAAATTTCATGCTTCTAAATCCGGTTTAGGTTGTGCGTTGTCTGTCAGTGAATTAATTAATTTAAGATTAAAATTATAAATGTCCTACTTAATATTTTGTTATTTGGGATAGAAAGAAACCCAAAATACATTTACAATTTCAGACTTTAAATTTCAGCTTTCTCATTTATATTCATTTGTAGAACATATAAATAAAAAACTCATCTCAGTTCTCGATCAACAATAAAAAAAAAACATTCTAAGTATTGTTTGCTTAAACATTTCAGTAAAACACAAAAGCCGAGTAATTTTAGCTTTTTCGAGACTGGGGTTAAAATTAATATTTGTTTAAAGTGTTTTTACTCTGCAGCTATTTTTGGCACAGAAAATAAATCCTTTCTCTACGACAGAAGTAGCAAAATCGCTCTGTCTGTGTCTCACACCACTCATGTAACAATTTCGTTGAATGACAAATAAGAAAAGATGATTACACAGCGAACGATCATTAATAAGTAATTGATTCGAACTATCCATCGATCCGAACTATTTGTGACGATTGATCGATATCTCCTGCAATCATCGATTTCGTTTTATTCGTTCCGATAATCGATACGATGAATATTTAAGTAGAGGATGTGATCTCTCAATGTAGGGATGAATGAAAAACTTGGAGGTGGGTTATTTTGGTTTGGTTTTAAAAAGCGGTTGTCATTACCTATTTTGAGGCGGTAATTAAGAGACTGTTGAGAGATTGTTCGTTAGTCATTAAATGGGAAGGTAAGTTTGAATTCGTTGATCTTATTTTTGCATGTAGGTACGGCTTACATTTATTTTCGCTCTTATCAAAAGCAACGCAGCTGAATACATGCAAAAGCTCGCTCCGTTAAACACGTAGGTACTGAATTTGAAATATGATAAGAGTATTTTCTGTTTGAAGAGAGCGTAGTTAGCTGAAAACAGGAACTGCATCCGGTGGTATTACTAACATTGGTAAATTATATGTGTTACAAAAAATTATGTGTAAGCCATGCATATATGCACACATGCATGACTATGATTACACACCTAGGTGGCAATGGCTCAGTGCAAAGGCTACGGACTGGCAACGTTGAGGTCGTGGGTTTGGATCTTACTCAGAGCACTTATATTGAAGTAGATCTTCTAGTTAAGCTTAGTTGGGAGCGGATTAATCGTAACACAAGTTAGTTTTACTGATAACCAATACAACTCACATTGCTAATTACTTTTACTGACAGCCTGAATAATCCAATTGATGGGCGAAAGCTTGTCCCATGAACATATAAATTATGATAGAAGTTTTTAAAAATACACACTGATAACTCGATACTATCAATTCATAGCAAGCTTCCCACAAATACCGAGCTCCGACACGCAGTACATTAGTTTACAAGCACTAGCAGTGTCACAAGTGTCAGGGGTGTCACGCGCGTGCAATTCCATTTTTTACGCTTGTCCCCGTGTTAAAGCTCGTAAATCGTGTCATTTTCACGTCGCCGAGAGCTTGCATTTTGACGAGGTAATAGTCGAGTATATCATCTGGTGTGGCCGTAAAAATAGAGATTGTGTATACGTTGCGTGAATGGCAAATGGCCTATAGAATATCGAAGGACGGACGTACAAATATAATTATGGTCTATACCATCATCATGTTATTATGCCTGCATCCCGCCTGTCATTCGTAGATTTTTGACAGTCATTACGGGTAGTCAGAAGCCCGAAATTCTGACAACCAGTCTATACCAAGGTTTCGCGCAGTTATTGGATTGTGGAGGTCAGATAGGCAGTCACGCCAGGTAAAATACTGGTATTCAGCTGTATCCGGTTAGACTTGAAGCCGACCCCAACATTATTGGGAAAAGTCTAGGCAGATGATGATAATTATTCATTTGGTATAGAATAAAGAGATGTCGCTGGTCGTGGGTTGGGCGTTTTGCTGGCTGTCTTTTGTAAATTTTAACGTTTAAAAAGTGCTGATTCTCAGCCCAATTAGAATGAATAGATTCAATAGACTAGCAATTGGGTAAGGTTGATCTCAGGGCTGCATTATTGCTTTTGGAAGCTCTATTATAATTCACTCTGACTACTAATCCAGATGCGTACTCATTAATTTGCATATTTTGGTTCGAAGCCGCATCTATCAGTGGACTAACTAACATTATGGACCCATCCATATGTTAGCTAGTTAGGATACGGTCATACGTGCGCGGAATATAGTGTGTACCAATGTTCGATATTGTAATTTTAGTTGTCTGAGTTCGTGGCCACACTAGTGTACAATTAGATAAAACCTCGTAATATTTATTGTGCAATAATATTTTATAACAGACGTTCATCCCTACCTTCGAGCGCAAAGCAATTGTGGTTATATTCAAGATTTTTAAAGGTTTTTTTTACTTCGATGGTAAGTTGCTCCTGTTCAATATCACTAATATAACCAGTACTTGATAACAAGCATATTGTGTTATAGGAAATTATATAGAGATTAAAAGCTTATTCGATTACAGTGATTTATTAGAACTGGGTTGAATATAGCATTCCAGAGGACTCTCGGGTAGTTGCTTAACACCTCTCTCAAACTCGAAACCGACTAAAAATCGAAATACCGCGATATCGATAATCACATTGCGTATCGAAACTGTTAATAATTACAACTATTACCCGAGCCGAGACGATGCAATGTCTAGATTAATTGATTTCGATTAGCAAAATATCTCGCCAGCCCGATCCGATTGTATCGAAACTAAATTAATCGATTATACGTGCGGTATCGATTTAATGCTACCGCGTTACACTATTTTCGTCTAAATTAGATTAGTTGATAGCGGTGGATTCAATTTGAAATGATTATTTATTCGAATTTCATTTTGTGCGTGTAAACTTGGCTGGGCTATTGTTTGTTTTTAAAGTTTACTGACTAACAAGTTAATATTGTTATGTTTGCAGTAAATCGATGTTGGGCTGGAAACATTGTTTGAACTGGCTATCGATTTTCAGTTTCTTTTTATAACCTTTATTTGTGCACTGGATTTCTGTTCACCTAAGTGAGAACAAAAAATGACGACAAAAAAATTGACGATGGACTTATTGTTTTGAAGAGTATCGGTACCTTTACATACCCCCATGTTTTAATTTTTTTTTGTATATGGGTTTTTGTTTCGCCTGTAATAAAACACTATTTATTTTTTATTTTTTTTATTTTTTTATTTTATATCATTCATTACGTAGGTACTTACTTAATGCAAGTGAGTACGTTGTCAATGCTAGGATTTATTTTGGATCTACCAACTATTCTCAATTGATATGATCATCAGCTGTGCTTAGTATATTTTAAATTCAAAGTTACTTATGTTAATATTTCCTGGCCTCAACTTTACCAATACTTTACCTTTAGAGTCAGATAATTCATGACTTCTTTCAAGTACCGACGTTTCATCACAAAACAGATTTATATTAGCAACCAAGTTACTAATGGAAACGCGGAGAAAAACTATGGGCTCATGTTTAATACCATATTTATATAAAAAATATCGCATGCATTACGCATAGCGCTGGTTCGAGCCCCCGCTGTGGCAGATTGTGGCTGACGAATTATTCTGGAGAACTGATGCTGTATCGCTACGATTTTAAAAGAAGATTTTCTATTTGAACCATATTGTTCAAATAGAAAATCTTTTTTTTTTAATCGTGGAAGGAAAATTCCTTCAGATGGTGAGGTTGTAGCTTTGTTTGAACTTCAAAATTAGATCGCAAATATTGTTAGCTCTAAAGGCTGTTGTAATTGTCTCAAATAATTTAGTATTAGCAACTCTAATTTCAAGGATAATAAGAGGAATATACAAGCTAGCACGCTAGACAGATAGTCTATAAAGGAAATATAACAACAATAGGTAGGTAAAAATAAAGCTTTTTCAGAAAAAGTTTGATTGCGTATGCACTTAGTTTCCGGAGATCTTCAAGAAAATAATCTATACTTAATCAAAATACCCTTTTATAAAATCTAACTTTAGAAAAGCTTATAATCCCACAACAAAATCTCGGAACGCCCGCAACTGTGCCGCTTTGCCATAGTTTCCCTCATCCAGAATACGCGAGTTCTCCCCTGGTGGTCGCTAAACAGAATTCTACAAGCGTGTGCCGAGCCAATAACATGAGATACGTCACAAATGACTTCCTAAAGCAGCACAACACTTGACTTGAGAACATTTTTGTTGTGGAGATAAAGGATCTGAGGATCTGGCAGGAGGCAGTCTGGATGATGGCACTTTGTGAGGAATGGAATACTGATATTAATGATTTAGAAATAAACTTAGACTTAAACGATGATTAGGTATAAAGTTAGGTTAAAGTGGCGAATCGAGAAATAGATTATTAAAAGATTTTGTAAAGGTACATAGATGAGAAACCAGTACAAAACATTTATATTGGTGTAACATAGAAAGGCATCTATATATTATACAAATAAATAAAATTGAAGTGTCTGTTTGTAAAGTTAAAATAACAACGTTCTACTAAATGCATAAAAAAGTATATACGGTACGTTTAACAAAAAGCAACTTTTTTTTCGTTTGCCTGTTTGATCCGCCTAATCTCCGAAACAGCATAACCGATTTTGACGGGACTTTCACTGGCAGATAGCTGATGTCATGGGGAGTAACTTAGGCTACTTTTTTAATAATTAGGGTTCCGCGCAAAGAAATTAAAACCCATGAAAATGTGAACAAAAAGTCGGATTTTAAAAATTATTTTTGCATTTGGTAGCCTCATTCTTGAGGATAGTTATAGGCTATTTAACATCACGCTACGACCCTTAGGAGCCGAGCAAAAAGAAAAAAGTCAGAAAGAACATTAAGCGAAAACGAAGTAATAGCGCGGGTTGGCGATGCAACGCCAGCCCGCGGCGGGTCGGGGGACGAGGGAGATTTATTAAAATGTAGCTGTTATTTTACTATATTGTGTATCTTACGACTTCGTTCGCGTGAACGAAGTCGCGGGGCACAGCTAGTATGTATATAAAACAAGAAACTCTCATATTCAGCGGTAAATGAATAAAGATTTAAATAGATAATTTGATAAATGATTTTATTTCTGTAAGTAGGTTTATACAAACACTTTTACACGCCAATCATATTTTAAAAACAAGATGTGGTCGGCGTTTCCTATCTGACTACTCTGAAAAGAAAAGCCGAAACCAACTCAGAGGTCACAGTCTCTTTTAAAGTCCAGACATAACCTTGGTTAGATCATATGAAAATTATACACGACGGTTTGGAAGAGTCAGTTGATGATATAGTAACTGATAGATAGTCATATGCTGTACAGGCTGGCGCAGCCAGGCTGCGGTAGCCGGGCTCCCTATTGCGCGGTGGCTCCTAGTTACCTCAAAACATACGTCAAAACAGCTTTTATTTTTCAAATTGCTTTGTCCTACAAAGATCACCAATTGCCTCGAATTTAGATAAATAGGAGCTCCTAACAATCGATAAATGTTGCGTCGTAACCACCATTCTCGGGTCACCTACTTAATGTTTTAGCAGTAAATATTGAAATCAACAAGTTAGATCTGCCCACGCTATAATAAGATCACTATCATTACAACTTTGCCTAATAAAGATGGGTGTGTCTGTCAGTGTTAACTTTAACGCAGTCTTTTTGAAACGAAGTTCTTAAACGCGGCTTGGAGTAGGAGTTGAGTGGTAGAAATCGTCATGTAACGAAAAAGCGTTATGCCCCGTCCATGCGACTTTCTCGAGAAAGAAGACAGAGAGACAGAGAAAGTGCGAATTTGGTTAAAATGAAAATCCAAGATGGCGGCTGAGAAAATTTTGTTTTAAATCATACGTGAGAAGAAACTTCATTCCTGACACCCCCGACCGCACACGTTTTTATTTATTTGTGTTAGTAAATTAATCTTTACCATTATGCGTAACATATCATGTATAGAGAGTGAATTTACCGTGTTGTGGCGGCAACTACATCGCCACATGTGAACTACGCATCACACTGACGTCAAGCAAAAACCTGCATCGCGCAATCAGAGTTTACCTCAGATCAGAGACCCGTCTGGTCGGAGGATCCTCCCTTTTCTATGGAGGATGAGTGAACTTTACACCCTGTTCCTTCATACCTCTATAGTAACATTGAGACGAAGGAGCGACTTTGCAGTAGAAAAATTATTATAGATATTTTCAGTCTATAAGCTGCGACTGAAATCTAATGGCGAAATACAATGAACAGGAAAATTATACTACATACATCTATGACTACTTTTTGTCACTAGTGGGATAAAAATTAACCTATGCAGTCATGGCAACAATTTTGTTGGTCTATAAACTTATCCAAATATCAACCACACTCTTACTCACAAACCCAACATCTAAAAACTCTATGACGAACGCCACAGGTGTCCCCTAGTGTAACTAAAAGCGCAGATTACTAAAACAGCGGTGACCTGAAACAATTACATGACTAAGCGTATTGTGACACACGGTAATCGCACGCGCAGCTGACGTCACACTAAATTGATGCAGATTGCGCGGGAGAGCTGTAATCGTAGAACTTAGATTGTTATGATACGTGCCTCTAATTACTTAAGCAATTGTGCTCTGCTTTCTGTGGAATGACTAAATAACATGGAGTTATGAGTGAATGGAATGTGCGGGCAAAGGGCTGTGAGATATTTGGGCAAACGGTGCGTTATGATACCTTTATTTAATGCAGTTTCTGCATGAGTTTATTTATTTATTTATTTTATTTATTTATTTAGATTTACCAACGTTCGTATACATTACAGAAATTACAGGAAAAAACAGAAAATACAGAACTAAATGTAACAAACAATTATAGGTAAATACCGCATTTTCTTTTTATTACCTACTAAGTGAACAACCTTAAAGTAGAGTAGTTACACATTATTCTTATAGAACATATCTTAATAATTAACAAAAAGTAGAGAAAAAAAAAGAAAGAAAAAATTAGCGCATTGAGTTTGTTATACCTGCGACTGCGAGACAAATGATCGACAACTTTAGATCGGAACCGACCAAGTGAGTCCATATGTACATCTACTAGATCACTGCACTCGTTTATGAGCCTACACATTCTTGGCAGCGGGGAATTTGCTCCATACACGGTTCTTCGGCGCGGGGGATGATAGAAAGGGGTGATACGAATGCGGGGAGTTTGATGCCCTACGCTCACTTTTTAGTCCACTGAACAATTCCAATTTTATTTTCTATGTACCATAGGTATGTATATGCCAATTCTACGTTGACTGTAACCCTCAGAACTCCAGTTACCTATCTTCTTACAACAACTGAAAATCAACAATACATCACAATAAGACCAAAAGCGCTCACTTTGAAGAGCGCTCGCCTGAAGGCAGATACGAATTTAAATAACCAATTACTCTGTAGGTACTGGTGCTCGTTGATTTATTGGTTAATTTACTTTAACACTGATTGTGTGGTGAAATTAAAAAGTCGCCGGCAACTTTGAGTTTCGGCACCTCGACAAGTCGACACATCACTTGTTCGTATGAATATTTTGTTTGGTAAATGTCAACACTTCTTGTGAAGAGATAAAAAAGACTGATATAAATGGTGTGAAGATGAATTTTGTTGCAATTTTGTAGCATGGTCTGAAAAACAGAATAATTAAGTTTCTTATTCTGGAAAGTACGGCTACACTATTTAGATATTTATGTGTAGCTATATTGTTCGGCAAAATAAATAGTTACGCCGTAGGTGTAACTCCGATTTTTTTATTGAAATATGGTAATAGGGATGAAGACTTAAAACCTTTTTTTTGTCCAGGAGGTAGATTATCAAAAAATATTGGACACGTATTGTTTCTTTTTTACGTAATCAAAATATTAATTTAATGCGTTTTATCCAAGTATTTTTTATCAATATGATAAAATAAAAAATACGTGTCTAATATTTTTTTATTATCTGACTGACAAACTAAATAGATTTTTTTTTTTTTACCCAGGCATCGTCTCTATTGTCTAACGATATGTTTGTAAAGTTTCCTATAAGAAAAAGTATAGCGTGGAGTCTCGTTATAAGTCTAGATCTCTATACCATGTAGGTCTACCTATAGTATCCTTATTGTAGATTAATCGGTAAATAGTGGGTGTACGACTGTTGGTATCTTATTCCCTCGGGGAGTAGAGGCGTTTCGTTTGAATTACGACGTTAGAATTAACTCGTATATTATTGAAATTAGCTCAGATGTTTATTCCTAATGCACAATGCAGGAACTATTTAATGGTAGCCAGATTAATCTGAAAAGGTGAATTCAGATTTCAATGTTAGGGCGTATTGCATAAAGGAGATTCAGGATATTCCCTGTACTGAATCAAAAGTCACTCAAAAAAGGATTTCCAACACAAATCTGGTAGGTATGGTCTTCATATGATCTGGCCAAGATAAGGTTTGGACTTTAAAAGAGACCTCTGAGTTTGTTTCGGTCTTTCTACTCCGAGTATGTCTGATAGGAAACATCGACCTCATCTAGTTTTTAAAATAAAAACAAATAAAAATTGACACAGGTGCAAACACCTCCTGCAAACAGGCGGGACACGTGACGCGAATCGTACGCGACACAAAGGCACCGCGTGTCGCGCAACGAGCGGTGCCTTTGTGTCGCGTTGCGTGTCGCGCCTGTTTGCAGGAGACTTTAATTCTTCCATCGTTTACGAGTAAAAACCGTTAACAGAATGTTAAGAATTAATTACCTTTGTTGCACCGCCCATTGTTGGGTATTTTATTTTTTATATTCTCCTGTTGCTCTTCTGAGACAACGATTGGCAGGATGTCACCAAATCCTACAGATTACCTAAACCATGAACAGCTCCAATTCCTAACATCTTATATTACATCTAAAGCTGTTTCTAAATCATGTGCTGGGTGGGAACTGTAAGATAAAGTGCAGCATGAGTGTGGATGAATGGGACGCCACGGGGCGCACTCCGTACCCTGGACCACACAGCCACACATCTAGGACACCCGGGATGTTAGCTAATCGATGTTGTTTGCACGACTTTGTACATGTGGGAATTAGGTTTTGGGATTTGTGGTTGAGCATTTCAAAAATCGTTTAAGTAAGTAATTCAAATTGGGTTGAGAATGAACCATTCAGGATTTTAAAGAGGCAAATGGCAAAGCTGTCCAGATACTGGTGGAAAAAAATTGAGTAGGTAGCAATCGACACGAAGAAGACTGCGAAGATGAAAAAAACTGGCCAAGTACGTATCGGACCACGTACAATAAAGAGTTCTTGTTTTTTTGCTTTTGGAGAATGGCATCTCGCAGTTCAACCTGTAGGAGATTGTCGACTGCTTAACCGGACTTTTCTGTGGGTGCCTCAATAAATTAAGGCCTCCAGCCAGGGCATAAAACTAAACTTAAAAATTAAGCGACTACACGCTAAGGGCACCCCTTGTGGCGTACGGATCTCGGCTTAGGGCATCGCTGGGAGAGGACAGCAAGTACAGGCTGGATCGGATTATTTAGGGACGAGTTTAATACTACAGTCTCAGCGGTGCGGGCTAGCTCGAGTAAGGTTCGGGGCGGGGATGGACGGGAACGTCGCGGCGGCCCTCGGCTGCGAGGGCGGAATGAAGGGTTCTGTAGTTGGGATGAATTTATCCCAAGAACAAACATAACTTTGTAGTTGAAAATATGTTCTCCCATACTTTGATATACACACGTCACGGTCTATTCTTCAACTGCAAATTTAAGTTAGACATCGCAAAACAAAAATTGCATGTGATAAGACTACAAATTAACGATATTCGGACTTTTTCCTTTACTTGTGCTGTGAGACCATGCTTCTTGCAAAATTTCATGATTCTAGATCAGCGGGAAGTACCCTATAGGTTTTAATTATTTGCGAGTATCATAATATGTCGCCTAAATGGCCGTATTTTATTGCGTTGACTTAGAAGGTTGAAGCTCCAAGGACCATTGACCTACGTATTTGATATTAATTTCAACTTGATACCTCTATGCGTTCCTGAGAAAAAATGATTTTGACAGACAGACGGACAACAAAGTGATCCTATAAGGGTTCCGTTTTTTCCATTTGAGGTACGGAACCCTAAAAACAAGAAGAAGAATGTTAATAATCAGCACTTTTTGAACGTAAAATTTACAAAAGACCCCCCAAAACGCTCGCTTCAGCACTTTCTTGTATTGAATATTGTAATAGGTGATCTACGCTGGGAATTGGCTCTAACAAAACATTCTGATGTTTTGCAAGCTGGTTGCGTTTTCGCCTTTTTAATATCAGTTCAGGTAGCAGTTTCAGCGTTTATCGCCCCTACGTTTATTGAATTAAAGCTTATTGATTCTTTAACGATATCATTAGTCCTTAGTGATTTTTCATTAATTTAATATAACATATTTCTCACAATTCGAAGAAAAATCTTATCTAAGCTTACTGTGGTCTAAAATTGTAATTACAGTTTCCAATAACGAAGATTCTTTATATAACACCTAAAGATGATAGATTACCAGGAAGGGTATACATTTAAAAAATAATTAGGTATTGGTAACAGAGGAGTGATGAGGCCACGGCATAAAAGATAGCGACTTGAAGGGAGAGCTTTTTACTAAAAACACAAAGTTAAATTGAAATACTTTTTAAATTAATAAAAAATATGGTTTAATGGTTGGTATGGTTTAAACTTTTAAAAGCTTTTATAATTTAAAAGATAATCAACTGCTGGGACCTTCAGTTATTGTAAAAAAAAGAATAAAGGCTCCTGCAAACAGGCGCGACCCACGACGCAATATAAAGGTACCGCGTGTCACGCGACGAGCGGTACCTTTGTGTCGCCTTCCAAGTCATGCCTATTTGCAGGAGCCTTTAAGCTCTAAAAAAAAGTTTTCATATACCAACCTATTGATTATTAAAAGGTTTTTGTCTTTTGCTAGTCTTACTCAAGTGGTAATTTCCTTTCCATAATTCGTTTCTACGAAAGTGCCAAATGACAAACCCAACTAAACAATTTTTGCGACAACATTTTTCATAAGACTCGCTTCAATCCCCAGCTTGCACCACAAACCCGTCTGTTATCAGACGCGATCGTATTGCGTAAATTTGTCGGTTAATTACGCGATTTCTTACGCAACACTAAAATGCTACCGTTTTAATTGAACTTAAAAAAAAAACTTTAATTGGTACTGTGAATTTAATTTTTCCGAACGCCGCGAGTAAATCAGACTGGAGTTACTTTCGTTTATCGTAAATCGACGATTTTATGATGTTTTTAAAATCGATATGTTTATAAATAAGAATGTGGAAGTAGGAGTTTGTTGTACAATAAAAGAGTCTATACTGCTGTTTTATGTGAAAAGCTGTTTCATAAAAATCATTGAAATTGAAAAGATGTGCAAATAATCAATCGAGCTAGGGGAATTTAGACCATTCAGGAAGATCTTGGCAGCTTCTTTTACACAATATTTACTGATTCAGTTTGAATGCAAAACTTTTCATTCGTCATTCAGTCGCCCATTTATGATTTGTGAGTGTTATCTACTTACCCTGATAATAAATCTTACCATGGTTATAGAGAGCTATACATTAACCATCCTTGATAGCACAGACTCATTTGAACAGCACATTGCCGATACTCTATTTTGCAAATAGCCATTTTTGGTAAAGACAGAAGGCAAACCCAGTAACAATACTTAGCAGGAAATATTCCTTTTAAAGTGCCGATAATATAGTAATTATTCGTTTAACAACTTTCAGCAGTAAAATCAACGTACAGTTAGTTTTTATCAGGCAACAAAATGTGCAATCATATGCAACGCAGAGCATTTAAAATTAAAATTTAGTCAACGATAAAATTAATTTACGGCGTTGGGAATTATGTAAAAATTTTATTTGACATTAAAAAATGTTATTTTACTGGGCATTAAAATATTTAATTGACGAAGTAATTAATGAGAGCAAATTTTGTGACACGCTACCTGAAGCGAATCTTGGAAGCACATTCGTTGGTGATGACCGTAAATATAATATTAACTAATTGATAACCTTCGGAGAATCACACTTTTCATCAGTACTGTGGACTTCACTCAGAACATATGACTAAAAGCTCATATTAGTGTGCACCAATCAAACAACCCTTTCTTTACACATCTGTCAGCCATCAGTCTGCCCTGCCTCGAAAAGGCACGGACAGAGAAGCTGGAGAAGCTGGAGGATAGCGGTCTTTGCCATTAGTATATATAGCGTGACTGGTAATTAGTGACCGATACTTAAACACATGATTGTACTCATGATAACAAACAACTTTTACTATGGGACCAAAACTGAAATCGTGAAAAAAAATCTGCTGCTCCCTACATTTATGTTCGCATAATTCGTCAAAATGTAGGGACCAGCTGATTTTTTTTCACGATTTCAGGTTTGGTCCCATAGTAAAAGTTGTTTGTTATCATGAGTACAATCATGTGTTTAAGTATCGGTCACTAATTACCAGTCACCCTATATAGATACAATTACATCATTCCATGGTATTTGTAGCTTCAAGTGAATCCTTGCAATATTACGAACATTCTAAGACGCAAGCAATAGAAATGCCGCTCGCGCTCTAAATTGGCATAAATAGCCCTACAGCTATAGGTACCTACTGAAACTCTGAAATACCCCACTAACAAAACAGGGACCAATACATCAAATAGAAGGTTCCAACAATGGTCGCCCATACATCAATGTCAATAAACAAATTAAACGTTTACCCGCGCATTACGCGTCATACGTCACTGGCGACTCGTCGCGTCGAAAATAATTCCCACGTAATTTCGCACTATTGCAGTTTTGTTTTGAATTTCGAAAATGGCCGCCGATGCGTGGCGGAACGCGACATGTTACCAAACTGACATGTACAACGTTGTCGCGGTTTGCCAACTTGTGTGTGTTTATCGGGTAGCGGTGTTTAATAAAAAAAAGGGTTTTTGAATTTAAACTATTTTTGGAAGCGGATTTGTTCGTATTTTGAGGTTGTGGATAATGTTTACCTCTATACTGATAACCTATCATACTGTATCCTTTCGGAAAAGCTACACATTAGACAGACACTTTCCAGGACTCTGGTGATGCAATAGCCGATTACGGTCGACGAGATCCTCCATCTGCACTTGTAGCTATATTTATTTAATTACCAATCTCAATATTCTTAACGATATAATTATAATCATTAACAAAAATTAACATAATCCTACTACACAATGAGCTAACTACATTTAATGACTGTGAATAAAATTGATAAAATACAAAGAGATCTAGCTGTTTTGACAGCATAATGGAGTCGATGAAAACTACACTTCAAATAAAAGAAGTATACTTGAGGACTATTTTATAAACTGCAGTTGTTAAAAATGGACATTATTTTTACATGGCATGCTATCCTCAAGATTTAGGTTGACAGTACATCTTTAAACATACCTATGAACAGGCACGAACATTGTTTGAATGAATCCCATTCAACAAACAAATATTAATAAACGAAATAAAATATCAAGGAAAATCTTTTTGCAACTTCAATCCGCTTGCCAGATCCGAACAGATAATTTGCTTACAATATAATCGTACAAAGATTGCGACTTCAAGGAAAGGGGGTAAAAAGGTCTCGTAGGATAGAGGCTATTATATTCAAATTCACTTCGGAAGGCAATTTATATGGAGTTTATTGACAAGACGGGGGACCGCGGCTCGACCGACGTAGCGGCTCGCGCGAAATTCTTCGACAGAATCTCTTTCTGAACCCGCCTTAATTGAACGAAGGAGACAATATTGTTAAAGTTTTTATGCAGCCTTAAGCGTAGACAATAAAAAAAGTTATTTTACTTTATTCAGAAACTTTGGATTCTAATTTTGTAACTGAGTTCGGAACAAACGAATGCGTTAATTGAATTTTCTTGATGGCTTTAAGTGTGGCGAAAAATTTTTCGTCAATATTTTTTGTTGTTTTGTACAAGATGGTCGTTGGCCCGAGTGCTGGTGTTTCGCAAACGGCCAGAAGAAAGTGGACACAATGCGGGATTTCACAAGACAGATTACAGAGGGGCGCATTAATAAGGTGACGTTTATACTACGTGACTCGATTTGCATCCGACACGACTCTGTTTAACGGGAATTAAAGAAATCCCTTGAAAATTAAGTGATGTTCCTTCTCAACCCTCAACATTTGACTCAACTTGGTCGACACTTTGACATTATTATTTGAACAGTTTCAGGCCAAAAGATGTTGTGGCCTCGTATGCATAAATTTTGATATTTATTTTATAAAATATTATAAGAAACCCATAAACGAACTTTATATTTTATATCAAATAGGTAGGTACATAAATTCACATTATTATGAAGCAACAGGTGAAAAAGTTGCCAATTTACAAATAAAACTTATTTTTTTAGTGCCTGACCTACTTTTGCTAGCTCTTTGAAAGGGACGTTTTTATTAGGTTTGTTTTTATTTACTGAAAGAGTCGTAAGGTGAAAACGTCTCAAGATGCGCTTCATGTCTCGATCTCGAGATAAGATCGTAATCTTTTCGGATATTGCTCGCTATAATCATATGCGGACTTTTTTTGTATTTTTTCTTTGTTTTTTTCTTAAGGGCGTAGTCGAGGCGTGCTGGACAATGAGACGTGCTTGAAAATATAATGCTATATTGTTGCTTAAGCTAACTTAAAGAGTATGCGGATTAAAAGGATTTTTGGTTTTAATTTATGCTTTTTAATTTTGAAAGTTTGAAAGAAAAAGTTTTGTAGCGATATTTTTTCGGTGATTGTTCTTAAGGTTCTTAAAACTATGTACCTAGAGCCATATCGTCGCTTCAAGTATGAATTCTCCAAGTTACTTTAGTCTTATCTTCTAAAAGACTACAGATAATTTGCGTTGCGATAGTCTTTACACCACCCATACCTACTTGACAGGTAAAACAACAATGCAACACAGTAACGCGTCACTTAATTTCTCTTTCAGTAGGTAAGCTAACAACGGCTGAGTTGATTAACTTTACAGCCAATCAATTTCAATGATCATAAAATCAAACCTCAATGAAATATAAGCCCAAAACAGTTCACAATTTCGTAAACAATCGCACTTGTCAGTTCCAATTTCTCATAGAAGTAACACTTTAAAGTGTATAGATAAGTAGTCTGGCTCGAATCCTGCGCAACGAGGAGGGGGCGGCGCGAATTACGAGCCAGCGTCGCCCAGCGGCGCGCACGCGCGTCGATTTACGCGCGTCATAGTTGTGCCAGTGATGTGCGCAGTCATATCGATAAATATTGAGGGAAGATGTTATAAGTTTGTTTTATATTGTATGTATCTTAAATGGTTTTTTATTATTATTGCAGGACACTGCAATAATAATAAAAAGTCCAATGACAGTTGGATGAGAGATCTTGAGAGGTTGGGTTGGAATCCTCCGGTCAGGAACAAAAATCCTTCTGTGGCGATCAAAAGCATAGTCAAGACATGGGTAAAATGTACAAAAACCGTATTGATCTGTTGTTTAAACTAATCAACTGATCAACAACTGATAAAATTACTGTTGCAAGTAAGGAAAATTTTATGCATCAAATAAAATTCTAGTTTAAACAGACGATGGAGAGAAGGTGGTTGTTATCATAGTTCGACTTTAATTAGGTGTTGACTGAATAATAGTCCATTTTGCAATACTCAAAAGCTCGAAAAGCTTTCGCCAAATCCACTGAAAATAGTGAAAATACTTCAACGTATCCACTTTATCGACAATTCCATCAAACTTGCGCACAACACTATGCCGCCTTAGGCAACCACGCGCGTTATCGCTCCGCTAAAAATGTACCGTGACCCTCGACACTAACCAAATTATTCTCGCTCCTAACTCACAGATAGCGGGTTCGATTCCCGCTCCGATCCAGAATTGACGGTCAGATATCGAAAACTATTTGTCAATGAATAAATAGTTCATAACGGGACTGTGGAAATTGTGGGAAAAAGAAACAGTATTGTTGGATCTTGCATTGATCGTTTATATCTTTTATTCAGACAGACCTGATCTAAAGGGATGAATATAAAATAACGCGATGAAGTTTTAGGATATCAATGTCCTCAAATAATTATATTGTGGACGTGAGATGACGGACATATAGACACAGAAATAACAGTCGCGTCAGAGTGAAAACACAAAACCATTACTTGACATAAGATGAGATACCAACCTACCCACATACCTTACATTAATTTAGTAACCTGCATGAAAATCCGGAAAAATGCAATAAAAATCCCAATAAAGTCTATGAAAAAGAGCCACAAAAACAAATAGATACACACACAGATTATTTAATTGCAAATGCACCAAAGGGTTACCGACCTAACATGTCATCATTAACGATTTAGATTCCCTTACGGTCAACCGTGGTCAGTTAACTTACGATCACTCGCCAGTCAGTCGGCGTCCAATCGTTGAGGTCGGGAGTTCAAATCTGACCCCTGAATCCGACGGTGAACCTTGTGATGAACTTCTATGCCAATTATGCTAAGTGCTTTTAGTTTAATTGGAAACGTTAAGACATATTTGTTTAAGCTGGATTAGAAAGTTAAGGTTTTTCTTTAGGAAATAGAGCTGACAAAAAACATTACTATTTAATGTTCTAAAAAAAAACTTTGTAACTACCATCAAAATTGTAAAATAAAAGAAACGAGATATTGCATGAAATGAATGGGCAGAAAGGGGGTCAATACTGAAATGACAGCTGATAGAGATGTAAAGAAAAAAAAAAGACGTAGGATTATCCAGCCAGGGTCGCGGGATGTTCGAAAGTGTTAACGTGGCCCCGGCACAAGCAACTGAAGGAACACGGGTGGGTTTTAGTCAGTAAAAGTCTGACACGCCCTGCCACAAGGCAAAGGCTGAGCGGAAAAAGTCATTTGATGATTTCCCACACAAAAAAAAAAGGTTGCTGGTTATGACCTAGTGAGGTAATATTTTTAGAGGGAACTTGTAGCTTTATCTTGATGACAAGTCAAATCATTTACGAAAATATAGTATCAAATACCGTCACGTTTTTTTTTCCTTTTAAATAATTATGTTTTAATTATGTAAATTTTCGTCATTTCGAAAGTTACTAAAATGATTGTCATAAAGGTTACTTGTTGCCTGTCTAAAGTATCAGTAATATCTGTCACAATTTATTTATCAATCTCTGAGATCAAAATTGACTGTCCACTTTGAAAATGACAGAATAATATCAGTAAGACAAGTTTCCAAAAACACTTACGAACGAAGAATAGCAAACATACTCGTATTGGTGGGTACCTACTTTGCTTTGAAAGCAATTATGTCCAAGTTTTAGAAGTAAATAATATTGGTGTTGTAATTTTCTTTTGTGTAGAGTCAACCTCAAAATCAAGTTCTGTTGTGTGTACAGAACTCCAAGGTGTCATTGGCTAATGTCTGACTCTAATAGTATTTGCACCGTGTCACAACAAAACAATTTAGTGGTATGTTTATTCTGAATTGTTACTAATCGATTTATTTACTCGTTAAATTAATCTCAATCAACGATCACAACTCAATTAAAGATCAACACACTTGCCAAACAATTTAAAATCGCAGATCAAGTCCCGCGTTGTTGTCAGCAGACCAGAAATTATTTGGCGCTACTCGTTAGTCGAGAGGATCTTATAAACTCAGTCTCGTTAAAAAGATAATCTTTCCCATTCGTCAAGCTTTCAATCAAGAAGAGACACTCAAAAGATTGCATAGGTACCCAGGAAGACCGCTGAAAATACAACTTGGCAAAATAGAGAAGACAGTGCGCACAAAAGAAGAGCACAATTAAATGATTACGAATTACGTGAATATAAAGAAAATACAAGGTACCAATATTTAAAAAACAAACATAATGTACTGCGTACACGGTGGTATCCAGAACGTAACCCATTTGCTGGAATGTCCGAAGTGTCCATACACCTGCAATTTTGAAGATCTAATGAAAGCCATTGACGCTACTATCAACGTGGCCACCTACTGGGCACAACTAATTTGATCTTCTTCTTTCTTAACTACTTAACTTTCTTCTTTAACTAATATGTGTGTGTGTGTGTGTTTATGTCTTGATTAAAGTCCCATCTAAAGAGCTCTAAGACTTGTACTTCTGCTTCGCACCTTCACTATAAGTTACGCGCTTTCCAACAGTGGCGGTAGCTCGCCTCTCAATATTCATTAGCCGAGATTTTGATACAGTTTAAATTGTACGTTTTTTTGTTAATTAAAGGGCATTAATTGTTAACAAAACTGCTTTCGACTGACCATTGCGCCGGCTTATGTTGGCCCAATTTGGGAGTTGTAGCGATTTGTTCATAGATTAATTTAATATTTTGTCTTTTCCAGATGCGGTGTGATGATTGCAGATGTCATAAAGATGACTCGCGATGTTGACTGACATACAAAATGCTAGCTCCAATCTGGGGAAGCGAAAGAGAACAAAAGACAGAACATGCTAACTTCTAATTCGAGACGGTCCTCTTTTAAGAAAATAATATAATCATTTTGTTATTGCAAAACACGATAACACGTTATTTTTGTGAGAAGCTTGACTATGAATCTGCACAAACCATCAAAATTAATCATACATAATGCAGCTTAAGTGATTTTCATCAGTTTCAGATAACGTTTCCATAGAGTCGCATGATTCTCATAACTTGTACCAAAAAGCCAACGCAAAAACAACCAAATTAAACTCAGTAATTGATATTTATTTGCTCTACTTTGTGACACGCGAGCTATAAACATTGCCTCTTAGTCAATCGAAGCATTTTTTACATATTTCTTCTGTTTGTATAATTGTCGTGTGATCCTGCAGTATTGCCTATGGCCGTAAAAAGCGATAAAAGATTGGCAAAGGACCTTTGTAGCAAAAGATATATAACGTCATACTCATCCGTCTGCCAACTACGCGTTGCTTTTTTATAAGCTTGCATTTGAATTCTACGTCACTTGATGTTAAGCATCGATATAGTAGAAAATTAAGCTTTTGAAGTGCCTTTTCGTTGCTTTCAAAACTTGAAGACTAAATTCTATAGATCTAAGATGATTTCATTTCCAGATAGAACGTGCGGAAGGAAAACTATGAGGCCTTAAAAATGACTGAATGAATTCATTTAAAATGACGTTAAGTAATTCAAATTCGAAAGAATACGTCTCCTTCACTACGCTGTCATTTATGGGTCTCATAGTTTTCTTCCGCATGTTCTGTCTGAAAAACATAAACCAGTGCTATCAGTCATTCTTTTTGACAGTACCAGTATCTCTGTTAATGAGTCTCGTCAAAATCTATGGATATTTAGAGGCAGATGATGATATCGTTTCAAACATTATCACACCATTCCCCGTAACACCAATTTCTTGTTTTGCCTCAAGCATGTTGTCTACACTCTTGACCGGCTATCAACAGAACCTTTGAGAAACTTTGTAAGCAAGATTTATGTAAAACTAGCCTATTTATGTAGCCCGCCAGCGGCTCGCACGCTTTGAATGAATACATCAAACCTTCCGCAAAAACTACGTAAGTGGTGGTAGAAACAGTATCAAGAATAATATAATGATTTTGAAAGTGCTTTTCTCCCTTCTTAACTCTCCCACTCCTCCTTCTTATCTAGTGTCTCACTTCCAATATCTATGTTCTTCACACGCTAAGAATCTTCGTTCTTCTAACAATCTTCTCCTACTCTGTCCTTCTCATACTTCTGACTTTGTTCATTCTTCCTTTCATATTCAGTCCATTCTTCTTTGGAATGCGCTACCTCTTGACATCAGGATGGCCACCAGTCGGTATGCATTTAAGCGGAGATTGCGGAGTTATTTTCAAAATAAATAGCGTAGAGTCATCTCAAAACCTCTCTCTCTTGAATTTGTATATAATATATGTATATAATATAGGTATATATTATAGTAAATATGTATGTATGTGTATTATAAGTTTATGACTTATTTATGTACAAATTGTTCCATTTCTAACAGAGCACCTGCCATCTAATCTCTTCACCACCCTTGGTTGACTGGTAGAGAATGCCTAAGGCATTAAGTCCGCCTTTGTACTTTTTTAAGTGTGAAAAGTTTAAATAAATAAATAAATAAATAAATAAATAAATAAAGTGGATCTTGTCATCGAATCTCTGGATATTATACAGAAAGGGACGAAAGTCATATATAGTCATACAGAGAAGAAAGAAGCATAGATACCACGATTAAAGATCGTATTTCGCATATACCTAACTACTAACCTATGTAGACTGTCCTCAGAAGCACGCATGCAATTACAAAGGATTATTAACCACAATCTTAAGAAAGTGGACGACCTTAAGAAGGTGTAACCAATAAGTGAGCGAAGAAGCTACTCGTAGTTTGACATACTACACAAATATCAGTACAATTAGAATGATCTTATTTTACTGATCAATGCCTAGCATTTGATGGTCCATCATAGTATCTATGTACGTGGGATTGGCAGAATTGTGGTTGTCTCTTCCAGAAAAGCCGTTAATGAAGAGTTGAAGTTGATTTTTACCATCAGATCACCAGAATCAGCTAAGTATTATCATCTGGTTCCAATATTAAAACACGATATAATCAGCCTTTTAAAAATTATACAACCATACATAATACAAGACGTAAGAAATCCCTGAATCGTAATCATAATGAAACAAGTAGCCCCAATAACCGAAGCGAAATCGAAGCATAGCCGAAAGTACAGATCGAACCGGAATAATACAATGAGACTTATTATTAATATTCAGCAGATAACTCGTGTGCAGATAGAGATAACGTTTTTGATACTTGTTAAGGACCAGTTTACTTTGAGGAAATATTTAATGGTAAGGAAAAAGGATATGACTTCCTAGAATGGTTTTTATTAATCACAGGGTTGGTGCTGACTGTCGTGAATGACAACTGAATAGATAAAAATTTGAGTCTATCTCCTTGGTCCCTTTCATAATACGTCGAGCACTTTACAACATTTTTCCTTTCCGTTTTTTGGTGGTGACTGTGGCCCAGCCTTAAAAACTCTTTTCTGTTAATTACTCCTGTTAATCATAGGAGCTTTATAAAGATAAAGCTACAATAACCCGACAATTTTCACAGCCCAAATTAGGTTTTCAAATCATTAGAATCAAAAGTTATCTTGACATTATCTCCGTCACACTTACTAATTAGCAGCATTACAACCGCACGATCAAAATCACCGCCATATTCCACTGTGTTACAGCAAACACACAGTGGAAAATAATCTTACTTAACGATAATAACAAAATGGAATTATCGTAACAATGTTAGCCTTAAGGCATGATCTGCGGGGCGGGTTGCCTTTAAACACGACAAAGGAACTCACGTAAATACTGTATTAATTAATTTGTACCGACAGCAAACTAATGTGTCTCATTTAGATAAGAAGAGTTATTGATTTAGGGAAGTTACGGTAGTGATAATCAATTTAATTAAGTTCCAGAGCTCCAGTATGCCCCATGCATAATGATACATATTGCTTATATGTTTTCTGTTTTTATCACAAACAAAGAAAATTGACACAAGTTAAGCATATTTCAAGAAACTATGAAGAATCGTGAGTAGAGTTGTTCCGTTTGTAAAAATGATGTCTCGTGCATGTCTATCGGAACAGAGCAAAGAAGATAAGATTATCATCATCTATATCATCCATAGATCGACTTCGCACGCATCTCTCTTTGTTTTTGCCGACACCTTCACGCTGCTGCACCAGTCACTAAACTTAGAACTCCAACAATACGAATCGATCTATAAAAAATTCTAAATAGGTAGTAGGTACCAATGCTAATAAAAAAATCCAGACAGACCAAAAAATTATGATGAACCATCTGACATTAAATGTGCCCACACAAAACGCTGATATTTATTCAGAGTTAATTTCAGCAAATAAGCTGAAAACGGACTTTTCATAAATAAAAGGCTCGAGCATTCACGGAATAATGTACACATGTGACGGGTGTCGACAATTTACTTTGTACAATGAACATTTTTTAACAATTAAATTAACTTATGTGGAAAGCTGCTTATTTTAATATGAAAGCGGATCATATTAATCCTATTTTTTATTTTTTTTAAATAACATATCGTCACGCCTGTCTTCCCCGAAGAGGGTTAGGCAGAGGTGTACATATAGTACACCTACATTTCGCCAGTTATGTTTAAGCCCCATGTGATAGGAGGCGAGCCTATTGCCATCAACCGGGCACAAATCCAGACTTCGGGCTGCTACTGAGAAATTCCATATGGAAAAACCCAATAACACATAAACTCTAAATGATGGAGAAATCCATTGTGTAGTTTAGAAGAACTATGCGGTCACTCAGACTGACTCAGATTCGCGAATTTGGGTTTAGGAAAACAAGACTTTATAACTTTACCTACTTATACTATACCTGATAGAAATAATATTCGATAACATCCTGCACAGAAGTTTAAAAGTTCTATTTTCTTTACTACCCAGCTAAAGCTATTTTAAAAGAAAGGGCTATGAAAGTAGGCCAAACAACGTCAAAGGAAATTCTATATGGCGGATGCTAGCTGTCATGCGAATAGTTCATACATTTTCAGTTAGTTTTGTGCAGTCAGGTTGTTATTCATATCTCTTATTTACTTAGTATTGCGAAGTTATTATTAATTAAAACGTAATATTCATAAATGCTATATAAAACTAGTGCTTTCAAAATCAATTAATTCAGAGGGCTATTACGCTATACAATAATAGGCTATATTTAACAAGAAGATAAGACACATTATATATAGAAGACGTTCGTAAATAACGAGAACAAAACGCATCATTTTTACTACTGTATTCATCCAATTTCTACTTATTCTGCAACCAGTACCCGTACATAATCATTACACAGTAGGTGCATCGCAGATAACAAAAAGATGTGGTCGAATAAAAAGCGATCATAACAAAGGGCACGACCACAGACGACCACGCGCGACCGGCGACCACAACTGATTATTTTATTGTTTCACTTTGTTTTTTTTTGTGAGGGACTTGTTGAATTAAGGGCATTCGTAATGGGTATTATTACTTGAGATAGGACTCTATCAAAGCTTTATTGGAAAGTGAAGATTTCCACACCAAAATGATGTGCGATAAATTTTTAGTACCTACAGAGGTGAGATTCAGGAGTTGACAACACAATGTCCAGTTGCCCAGTAATAACAGGTGTTAAATGAGTGCTGCACAAATGGATGCATTTATGTAGGAAAGTTACCAGCAGTTTGTATCAGATAACTTGGACTAAACTAATGAGAATAACAATTTTGCCTGGTCGATGTTTAAGAAAATGCACAATTCTAAAATATTTCACTGATTGCCTCTGTCTAATACAACTCTCTTTAAGGCAAAAGCGCCAGGGTAGCCCGCGAAATTCAAATTTTCTTACGTCTCTTGCAATTCGCAGGTCAGACTAGATTGCATGTTTGTTAATTAAACTATGATTCGCGACCGTAGCAACGAAATACTTATATTTACAGAATCACAATCATTAACGTCATCATTACAACTCTCTAAGACCAAGTAGGAGGAATCTTGACATTTGAGGATTATACCAACTTAAGTAATTGAGTGATTTTAATAATTATAATTATGTAAATACATATTTGTTAAGGTCGCGAATCATACTTTAATCAACAAACATACAACCTAATACTGACCTGCAAATTGCAAAAATCGTAAGAAAATTTGAATTTCGCGGGCTACCTTAGCGCTTCCCATTTAAAATAAAACTTGCACACATAAGAATGTCATCTTAGAAAAAAATCCAAGCCTAGGTAAGCATACCTTACTTGGGTAAGGATACTTACTGAGACAGCGTCTCCTTGCGCTAACAATTTTAATGTGTCTATACCTACCGTAATGACGTTAAGTGATGTATCGGTACTAACGAAATGATTTGACTCATCGTTCGACCGATACAAAAACTTGCACGAGCGGGAATGTCAGCTGACTCGGGGAAAAGAGTGTAGTGTTGAGGAATTTACAGACGGGATGGTCGGTTGAGATTGTGTATCGAAAGTAGGATGGACCTTTTAGTTTTTTTTTTATCAAATTGAACTTTTACTAAACTTGATTAGAAGAAAAAGATTAGTTTAAAGATCGTGTCAATCAAGGATTTATACAGAGTGTCCAGTAATGAATGGACCTTAAATAGCATGTAATAGACCTAATAGCCGTTCAAAAAAAAAAATACAAAAAGAGAATATCCCAAGTAGTACCTTACCTAAGTATTTTTTGAAAAAAATACAATTTTTTTTTACCTTATTTTTTACATGATTCTGCTCCACGACCACAAATGAGTGAATTACATCGGTTATTTGTTATTAACATATTGTACGTTGACTATGCCGACAGTAAATAGTGTAACTAGAAATTGCAAAATATTTTTTTTCTAAAAAATTGTATCTTGGGTACTACTTGGGACATATTTTTTGTATTTTTTTTTTTAGAGCGGCCATTAGGTCTTTTATGTGCTATTTCAAGGTTATCCGTTCATTACCGGACACCATGTATGTAAGTAGCAGCCCAGAGTCTAGATTTATTTCTACTCGATTGATGACAATAAGCTCGCTATCACGTGGGACTAAAACATAAATGGCGAAATGTGAGTGTACTTGGTTTACACCGCTGCGTAACCCTGCGGGAGATACAGATGCGATGTTATACGTTAACATAAGATTGTGTCAATCACATTGTCCTTTAAAACCGTACCTAAATTCTTGACTACTTTACGACTTAGCTCTCATAAAGAAACTCATCAATAATTTAAACCCGTCGACACTAAACCAGCAGAATCTATAAAACAAATTCTTGATCAGTCAATCTACCTAACATTTCAAGGAATTGTAGTAAACCGGGCAAGTTATGTCATAAACTTTGAGACACCTGTATCAAGCCGTCGTAAAGTGCACCTAACTGATCTATGACCATACGCGGCAGTTATCTGTCCTCTCACATAAAAGTGAACATTTCATATCATTGGCATTGGGCTCTGGTAATTAAACTTGAAGTCTGAAATGCTTGGAAATTAACGGGATCGATGTTGTTCTCACGGTGAAAGGTTTGGTTAAGAAAAGCTTACACTAATAGATGTGTATTGCATTTCAATTCCGTTCCGCTGTTTGGGTGTATCGCCGATATTTAAGCGGATAGACTATAGCACTTAATATAGTCTTGAAGTGCACTATAGTCTATCCGCTTAAATATTGGCTATGAGTTTCCCTTTGTAACGTCTTCACGCTAAAGCAACCGAATGAAAACCGATGAAGATTTGGCAGAAAGGTGGCTTGCTACCTGGAAAACATCACATTACTTTCGAAGCCACTTAATCAGAGCTTGAAACAGACATTGCTAGCCTCTTCAAGAAAATAATAGTGACAATTAAATCCAGATCAGGGAAAAGTGGTTTCAGGAATCAATTTTGACGTTGACTTTCTTGGATATCTAGGTCCCATCTTAAGCATGTTAAAAAATATTTACAAAAACGTCTTATCAACTTCTTAGCGATCGGTTTTCAGCCATCCATACAGCCAAATAATATTGTTGTGCGTGTTATTTATAGGGTCCAGAAATGATATTACTTTTGAGATTTACTGAATGTAGGACAAAACTTGGCTAATTCGTGATATGCAGCTATTCGGTGATAGATAATTGTGTTTTATTACCAAGTTACTACTGACTTGATAAATGTACATTTTTCAATCATTATAGTATTTGCCACATTTTTAGATATAAGTTAGCAAAACTTATTTTGTCTACTATATCACAGTAAATTTAAAAAATAGTCTGATCAATGAATCGAATTTTACAAGTAAAAAACAAAACTATCACCGATTACCCAAGTTTTGCCCTAATTATTGTTTATTAAAAGGTTCACAATACTTGGTTACACTTATTTCCTTAATATATATGACGTGGCAAGGCGGACATATGTGAGCGACTGGCGTGCCCGGCGCTGGCGTTCCTTTACGATACCAAAACTGCAATTCAGCAAAACGCATCGCCAGGGTCGCTACAATATCATAAATTCATAACCAATTACAATATCCCTGAAACTAATTAATCCATTATTCCGACATAGCTTGAGCCCAGCGCACACGCAAGTACAGTCATCCATAATCATTTCTAATAGGATGTCTCCCGTACGTTTCTGCGAACGGCGGCGCCCCCCGGTCTGAGCTATTACATTGCCGGATGGACCACTAGCATACCGGTACGCGTGCCGGATTCACCTATTGCCTGCACCTTGATCGGAGATATAGGAAATACTTTTTGTTGCTGAAGATGCAAATGATGTAATTAGGTTTATGTCTACTGGTTTGCGTTGA
Source organism: Fissipunctia ypsillon (assembly GCA_947568875.1). Taxonomy (NCBI): domain Eukaryota; kingdom Metazoa; phylum Arthropoda; class Insecta; order Lepidoptera; family Noctuidae; genus Fissipunctia; species Fissipunctia ypsillon. Next base: position 21,216,140 of record OX387643.1, on the reverse strand, counting down.
AGGAACTATAAAAATTTTTCCTGTAGGTACCTAATATGATAAAAGCTTGGAGTAGGTACCATTATAGTCCAGACAGTATGTCACCAATTTCTGTTCGGTGATTCATAAGATTTTGATGTCAGTAGGTAATTGATGTGTCTGTGACGGATCAGTGATCTGTCTAATCTGCAGAAGGTAAACTTTGGAACCCTTTGATCAGCTCAATTGTCTTAATTTGATAACTAATCATATCATCCGGAAAACAAGCACTATAAGATACATTCCTAAATAGATTTTCATAAAAAAGGCGTTCCAAGACCTTTACCAGGTCGTTTCAATCTAGAATGCGTCTTCCGGTGACAACTCGCAACTCAAGAACATTTTCTACCTTATCGGCTATCAATACTTTAGTTCTTCAAGTTACGTAACTGCCCATTGTCACCTCACCTCACCACCACAACTATTCGACCACAATATCATTATTCTCAAACAAAAACCGCGGTACGTACACTTTTGAAAACAATTCATTTAAAAATAATTCGAATTTCGTATACGCGATGGCGGTGCGCGGTCAAAAAGCGCAATTGTCTGCAGGGCCGCGGCGACGCGCGTCTGTCGCGCGCTGCATTCTAATGAGGGCGGGTTTTTGTCGCGCGACAGCGTGGGAGCGTCGCCCGATGATCGATATCGCGCAAGTGTGTACTCGCCCTTACGTTGAGAGTTACTCTCCGATTGCTTTTTGTTTTTGTTTGTATCACGATTTGATTTCTAACACGTACAAATGTGCTACAATGTTGCTTTGCTGTCCACCGGAACGATTGACATAAGCGGTTTCCTAGGCCCTTATTTGTAACTTGACCGATCCCGTTGTAAATATGATGGTCGGTCCCCGTTGATGTCAAATATCCAGCTTTTAAAATGAAGGATCAGGATTACTCAATTTCTGTATATCTCTGTTTTTGTTTCATTAACTTTATAAATTAAACAATGATATCAAAGTCAGGCTATAGTTAAAAGTTAAAACTAATACAATCCCTCTTATAATATCAACGAAAAATAATTACGATAATTCCTTAGCACGAGCCCATATGTCACCTCAATATTATTAACAGAGATTACCTACCCCACTTCGCGTTTCAATCGACTCAACTGAGCGTATAATCTGACTGCGATTCTCCTAAGCGACAAGCAGGTAAGTCGATCTAATTATGCTGACTAGTGTTTCGTAATCTAAACACGTTTCACTACACGCAATTCGAAACGATGCTGCAGCTCGGTGATAAGGATTGTAGGTCTGAATACCGTTAGAGCTTGAGATTAGTTGGATATATCCTAGTTCACAAGAGGGTGTTGTGTGCTATTATAGCTCAGATACATTTTCATTTCAGAAAAATCGTGCATCAAAGCATGACAGGGGAAGTAACAAAACTTTATTTGTAAGGTAACGAATGAGTTGTAAAAAAATCTGATGGTGTAGCAATGATTTAGGTGACCAAGAACTTTGAACTCCTTTACCAGAGCTAAAGAGAAAAGTAAGTAGCATCGAAGATTGTTTTGGACCTAATTTATTGCTGACATCTATCACTTTCATAAGTGAATACTTTGGGTAAAGTCCATCCCGTACAATTGAAAATATGACAAAGATGCCAACCGGCAAGAAGAGCTTGTTGAACATAAATGCTTCATCACAGCCCCACATAAAATACTCCATACAAATCACGTACACAAACATCCGGGCTGGCTACAAATCTGTAGGTCAAATATTTCTCCCGATACGGGACTCGAACTCGAGACCTCGGCGTAAAAGGCACTGGCTTCGTCTGCTCCGTTTTGAGTTTAATTGTTTTAACACATACACTGCTTATTTCATTACTATGTAGGAGTTATACGATTAGCGAAGACCTGAAATAGTATGAGAAATAGGAGCTTAGATAAGGACGGATTAGTAGCAGTGAATGGTTTAGGGTTGTGCACTACAATAGACCCTAAAAAAACGCATTTTTTTGAAAGCCTTACTCACGATCCTTGTATAACAGAATACAGTGTCTGAATATGAATACCAAAACTATAATTATTGCCTTAACCTAGCCGAAAGTCAGTAGTATGTTTAAAAAATAAAGAATCTCCAAAATGCACCTTCCTAGTTTTGAAGCAAGTCCTTGAAAGCTCAAACACTTGACATCCAAGTGGCGCAGCTAACTCTCTTAGAACATAAGCCTACTCGAAGTATCACAAGACAATCCCTTCAATCTCAACATTTTGTGATACCAGAAAAAGCAATCGTAAAACATATTTCAAGTCAAACCAACCATAGAACAATCCACGCTTTTTGCGCTTATAAATTCTTTGGAAAATATTCAATCGCAATTTTTTTCAGTTCGCGTTTTTTTGCATTCCGTTTCGGAAATCCGTGCGTAGTGTCGCGTCGCGTTTTTTTTTGTTGAAGCTACATACACGTGCGGCCGACGTCGATTGTCGCCTGCTTTTTGTCGGCTAATCAATTTTCGTCGAGCTTGTTAGGAGCCGTGCACACTGGGTGATAGTCTATTTTTGATTTTGTTGGTACCTACGATTTTCTACGTTGAATTTTTCTCTGGTTTATCATTGTTGCGAGTACTGTGTTAAGTTTAACTAGTAGGTAGTTTGCAATGATGGATTTCAGGTTTCTCTAAATACTGTTGAAATATTAAAGTTGTCGTTCACATTTACATTTTTACATTGTTGGATTGAGTGTCTTTGGTTACATTTTTAATTATGATGTCCTGAAAACTGAATCTCGACAGAATGAACCTTACACGACGATACTTTAACTTTCTTTGTTAAAATCAGTGCAGTATTACATACATACATACATAAACTCACGCCTTCTTCCCATAGGGGTAGGCAGAAACTACAGAACGTCACCTGCTACGATCCTTACATACTCCTTTTGCCTCGTTTACATTCATACATCTGGTCATACACGCACGCCGGTTGCGAGTACTACGCACCTGACCTTTCTGAAGAACATCACCAATAGGATCATTATATGTGTTCCTAGGGCACCCCCTTCCGGCGTTTCCACTCACATCTGCCGTGTAAATACCTTTTGTTAGTCGACTTTCATTCATCCTCTCAACATGACCAAACCATCTAAGCATACTCTTTTCAATTTTTGTCACTACATCTTCTTTTAAACCGCACCGTTGCCTTATCACATCATTTCTCAGTCTATCATTTATAGTCACACCACACATGCTTCGCAAGGAACGCATTTCCACAGCATTTATTCTACTTTCATGCTTCTTTTGCCATACCCAACATTCACTTCCATACATAAGCGTAGGCACCAGCACACCATTGTGAACAGCCAGTCGGACCTTTTTGGATATTAACTGGTTGGTCACAACTGCATGTATAGCACCATTCATTTTATTTCCCGCATTTACTCTCCTTTCCACATCTTCATCTGTCTTTCCATCCCTTGTAAACAGACTCCCCAAATATACAAACTCACTTACTTGCTCCACACTTTTATCATTTATTTTCACATCACACATCGATACGTCCTCTTCTCTTTCAAACACCATGACCTTCGTCTTATTCACATTTATATTCATCCCTTTCATCTTGTATGCTTCATCCATGACAGTCACCATGTCTTGCAACTGCAGTGCAGTATTAGTAACTACGAAACCCAAACCATAAATTCATCCTCACACCTCACCTCAACCCAGTGGACAGTCCACATTATCAGTAACAGCCCATTGTGGCTCCCACAGTAGTGGCAGGAGCCACTTACGCGCTTTTTGGACAACAACTTTATCCGAATCAATGGATCGTTAAGTTTCAAGAGTTTTCGGTAAAGGTACACAACGTCGAGGTGCGAATTTTAACGGCTGTGCTCTGAGACAAAAACGAGCCGTTGATTTACTAATTGCCCTTACTTTTAATTGGATTTTCTTTTGTGAAAGGTTTGGACATGTATTGAGGATGCCGCAATGTGTTCGTTTTGTGAATTTGAAAAGGGTCAGGCGCACTTTGTTTCTTGAGCGAGTTTGAATTGAGAGCATCGGTTGGTTGGTGTCGGGGTTGAATACATGTTGAATCTAAAACATATTTTTCCGAAATCTATTTTAATATTCTACTACTTAGGTTTCTAGAAAAAAACATCCAAGTCACCTGTTACGAGCAAGAAACGTACTTTACTGAGGAAAAGGGCTCATCATCGAAATTATGTTATCAATATCAATGACAAATAATTTACAGATGATATTATGACAAAGGTCACTGTGTTGGCTCGCCATATATAATTGACAGTAACCACTTAAGACCCAACTCAATGAAAAACCCACAGTCCTTCAAATTCAGTTAAGACAAACTATATTTTCAACAATTCAAACTTACTGCTGGTACACCCTATAACCGGAGAATCTAATCCAAAAGCAATAAAAACAGAAGTACGGAAGTCATCTCGTATCGTGGATTGGTTCGCGTTAAATCGGAATTAGTATAGCATTACTTTGTCGGGGGCTATACGATGCTATAAAACGCAAGTGTTTTCGCTACTGGAAGCGAGCTGCGCCAGAGTGCAAGTTAATGGTTGGCAAGCAAGTAAATTGGAGGATTGAGTGGCATTCACAGATGGTACTGCTGTTTCGTCTAATCGTAATGGAGGTTCGATCTAATCTGGAAAGGTTTGAAAAGAGCGTCTGAATTGAATTCCGTAAGGAATTAATATGGACTAGATGTAATAGTAATGAGTCAAACAAAACAGCCGTTCTGAATTCGTGAAAAAATCTGTTCATTTGGGTTGAACCATGGTTGAACCGTTACGTTGAATGATGCTTTAGAATTCTCCAAGCCGACATATGCACACACGTTTTCGTAAATTACTTATATATTGGGATCATTGATTGCGGTAACGGGTCGTTTGTGTATACACCCTACATACTTAAACAGTAAATCAAAATTGTAACAAGACTGCACCATACCTACCAATTACATCGAAATTGCATATAATTTTATGATTTCCCAAACATGCAAAATTATAAATTATTCAATTACAATTAAATGCTTAACGATGAATGTATTAAGAGTCCATACTTAAGTCATTTGCTTGATAAAATAAGTAAGTACGTAATTTATCTTTTTTTTTTTGCTTTTATAGTAATTAAGTATACCATTGCATTCTCAAATACGTGAACTTTCTTGAGTTACGTCACAAAACTGCCGCTGGACCACCATCGAAACTTCTCCCTTAAAACAAGACATTTACACCTTCCAAGACCGTTATTACAAAGAAATAAAGTTTATTTTCCTTTACACAATTTACCAATGACGAAATCCTTTTTTGTGAGTAAAATGTTTAAAATGGATGAGCATTATTTCGATATTTTACTTGAAATTAAAATCGTATTAACGGTGCCGCAGAATTAAGACGTAAGTGAATTTTTTTGAGGTATGTAATTTGGTTGTCTCCTAGCGGCCGCTGACCTGAATACGGCCTGAATATGACCGGTTAAAGTAGGCGAAGGTTGGAGAGAGGCTGAAAGGCTGAAATGGACTCGTAACGATGATGTTTAGTAGGCTAAAATAAACTGTACTTAGTGCTAACTTCTAAAGTTATCATAATGAGTAAAGTAACAGGTGATAATTATGTGGTCTATCAATTTGCAATTTTGTAGATACCATTTAATTTGCAACCCTACTAAAAGTAAGAAGAATGTCATTACTAAATATTAGGGTACCTCTTTTCAGCTTCAAATCTGAAAACAATTCTGAAAACATCGGGCATTTCAAAATATTTTGTACCTACATTTTATCTCCTTGAATAAACCATAAATCAACCAATCACAAACCCAACTGAAATCTTTATAAACCAATTTCAAAATTCAAACGTAACGGACACTTGAATTAGCCAATAAGACGGCGCGCCAACATGTACATAAATCGCAGTGGCGCGCGCATCTTTTGTAATTATTCAAAATCTTCAGGGCGACTGCTAAAGGTATATAAATCGGCCGTTAATAGTGTGGACATGGCACACAATACTACTGCATTGCCCTTACTATGAGCTAAAGTTAAGTGTAACGCGGTACACGAAATAATATCAGGAAAATCCGATAGATTTTACATATTGATTTTTGATGCAGTGTGGCCTAACGTTAAGCGTTCATTATGTCTTGGCTGTAAACCCTTCCAATTTTTGGTTTCTCAGTCTTAAAAGACAAAATTGTCAACTATTCAATTGTTTAGGGAATAGATAAAAGCTTAATCCATCTGCATGTAGCTCATAAGCTATATGGAGATAGATTGAGCTTTTAATTAAAATTTTCTCTAGCAATTGCTTAAATAACCAGAGTAAAATTTAATTAAACTTTAATTATGGAATTCGTTGAAGTCATTGCATCAGATTACGAATAAGAATGAACAATAATGGATTATTTGTGGTGGCAATCAATATGAAATAGGATTTTATTATGATTATGAGTTCTCCTACTCGTTTTTAAACGCATCCTTTATGAGATAAAACACCAGGTGCGCCAAAATGTATGGACGTCCGAAGCAAGTTGCGTTTTGGACATGGGACATCGTAATAATGTGTAAGTAGTGACAGATTCTTGGCGTCGCCTCTGGGTGCTAGCAACCTGTTTTCTTGAAAAGGGAATCGCAAAATGTAGTAGTCAAACTGTACAAACTTTCGCGTAGTCATATTTTCTGACATCGATGAAGTTTATTATGCGAAAAGCTTGCTTTTTAATAACGGAGAAACAGATGGATGCTTCCTTTACTTTCATCTATTAGCAATGCTGTAAACATAATAATAGTACCTAACTATTTTTGGTGAAAGACATGCATTTAAATTACAGCTAACTGAAATCCGTTTAGGTGCTTTATCGACACCAAGTTTCAAACTAAAATCTCTAAAGACGGGACTATTCGATGTTGATATACGAAGACAATAATATAATAATTTTTAAATATGCATTCAATATTCCTCTTGATATGAACCGTGGTACACCTTTATGGGTCCGTGCGACCAACTCAGTCGTAAATAGAGCAGTGTCACGCGCGCGTACAATGTACAAGCCACCCCGGGAGTCAAAACTAGCTGTTTGAATCAGTGCACTTACAAAAACGACACCTACACACATCGTAATTTCAACTTTATTCACAAAACTTTTAAGTTGAAAATTGTTCTTCAGATTTTGCGTTTACTACGTTATTAAAAAATTACATATCGAAACGTATGTTGTTGTGCTAAAAGCAAGTGTGTGCTCCAGTTTTAAGGTTCAATTTTCTTTGGTTATTTTAGTTGCTATGATAGTACACAATTAAAAGGACATATTTATGCAAAGCCAGCGGACTGGATGAGTCATTTTGTGTAAGAAATGGGATGCTTATGAAAACCTATCTATTGTTTTATTATAAACGACATTAGCCTCGGTTGGCGATGTTGTTTTTGTAAATTAAGATGGTTGTAGTTGCATTGCAGTTCCTTGAAATGATAATATCTTTATTTGAAGCCGACTGTGGAATGTGCTGTGCTGGAATAATGGTAATTGATATTAAGTACTTAATCTGAATTGTAGCAATTTTGCTTCTGAACAAAATATAAATTTAAGCGATCAAGCAGAAATATGAGACGGTTGTTAATCTGCGCTATACCTAGGTATACGGTGCCATATCACATATTTTAGAATACGAATACCAAATTCCATATTGGAGTCTCACCATGCTTGGCATATTTTAATAAGTACAGAGACAGACTGCAAACTAAGACAATTCAACACAGATATGACAACATACAATATATAAATCTGAAGTCCCATTATTACTGTACACAGCGTTCAACATTTAATAAGTACAGTAAGCTTCTTTAATGACAGTTAAGGTGAAATAATATGGAGATACACTGTTTGTATTAGCTTGGCGACTAATGAATCGTCGATGCTGCTACTCATGATCACAACCCCATTGTCCAAAAGTAAAAACTGACCTCTCACGAGTCAAACATTACCTAGAAGAGGATGTGGGGAACCCAAAGTATTCTAAGCTGACGACCAAGTTATTGGATCTTTTATAACAAATTAATTAAGATCTACTTAATTTACGAGATTCACGAAGTCCGACGAGTTAGGTTTTAGGACGAGGAAAGTTAGGTTTTAGGACGTCTACCTGTTTCGTAGATTTATTAATATCTTTATATCTTTAGATATTAATAAATCTACGAAACAGATAGACGTCCTAAAACCTAACTTTGTAGGTCCAAACTGATTTCCTAAAGTCCATATTTCAGCGTGGACCTCAACTATGACCACACGACGGGGTCACAGCGCTCGTGATAGTCACCAAACAAATATACTACAAAATAACGTCGCTTAGTACATAGCAGTTAGGAAACACAACCTAGAAGTACGAGACATAGAGTCGAATTTTGATTAATGTCACAATGTAAAACGAAGTTGCTCAAAAATGTGTCTTATCTTACAAGAAATAAGGTTGTAGTTGAAGTAAAGGTGCATTCGAGAAAGGATGTTTCATCTTATAAATGAAAAGTAAAGGAGATCTCCGCAGGCGGCGCCGGGTCATACAGATAGTATCGGATGACCGAGAGGTCCTGAGGCGTCGTTTAATTGCGGGGTGCGGGTTCGATTCCCGGTTGAATCGGTGGGCGGTCGGTGGCAGGCTTTATAAATTGTCCACGCGGTAGCTACGCTGGGTGGCGAATGGTGTATGACCATGTATATGGTAAAGAATCGTAGGCAATACTCTCTATTTGTATTTGTGATTCGATTTGTAAGCTATCTTTAGTAGCTAAGTTCATTATCTTATTGAGTTACTGTCGGTAATAAAGCTTTATCTGAATAGAAGTACCTACGAATAAAATATTGCACCTCAGTTCTGCGGTACTTATTATAATAAATTTGTATTACATCACTTTAAAACACGCAAATTCCGATCTTACCTTTAAAGACAATATACGAGTAGGTAGTATTTTTTTATAGGAACCGAATCCGATTGCAGGTTGAAAGACTCTGCTGATACCTAACGAAAAATAAGGACCACGCACCACGTTTGGTCTTCGCATGTTTCTGATTTCAGCTTATAAGCCCAGGGTCCCTTCCTGTCAGCAGCATAGTCATGTATCTCGTTGATTTGGGTATCCCTTACGACTTAATTGGGAGTACTCGATTTATATTAATTTAATAAAAATTTACCTTAATTTATAAGCCTGTCCCTGATTGCCAGGCTTTAAACCGAAGATACAACCTAGTATCTGAATCACTCCCTGCGAGCCTCCACAACCTGTCACTCTTTTTAAGCTATTTAAAAAAAAAAACTCCTTAGATATTCCACCCTCATCTAAACCCACAATCACTAACAACATCAAACAATATTCATGCAACGCAGCGCGTCGGTACATACAAACACGCGGCGCCTTTGCCGCGCATCGCACGATCGCGCGACCACGACCGCGATACTCAGATAGGCGCTTTCACCGGGTGCTGATAGCGTTGAGCATCGTAAGACCGAATTAGAGGAGTGAAATACTTGTATAAGGTAGAAGGTTGAATTTGGATTATGGCAAATTGTAGACAGAAGCCTCCATAGACCTACATTATGCAGTGGGTGTCCAAAATGTCGACGCAATGATTTTATTTAAAAAGCAATTTAAAAAGTTTTACCAACCTTGAAGACCGGCTTATATTTTTACTATGACATGAGCTCAAATTAGCTTGAGCCGATACTAGAATAAAATAAAAGAAGGATTAGATTAATGATATCAAAGGACAGACACAACAGCGCTCAACCGCATGCTAATGCCAAACCAAAACTGCAATCGCACGTATGTACATATGTACCAAAAATCTGTGGCTTTATCAGTACTTATTCAGTATTCATTTTTGCAAGCTTATCCAAAAAGAAAAGTAAATAATTAAATCAAAAATTAAAACGTAACATCATCCAAGTGAACACACACACACACCTGCACATATCCCAGGCACATATCCAAAGGTACAAATAAAAATAACTCAAAAGTTCAAGGTTCCAAAAAGCCCCGAAGGCTAAAATGAAACATAGTGACAGGTACCATGGTAAGTACATGAGTAACCGAGGATGTGTGGCGGGAAGACGACGCGGATGTCAAATATTGACTCTGAGATATTGTATGAACTGGCGCATGGCGGCGACTTGACTCAGTCATACAAGCGTCAATGGAGACACGGAATGGTTTTTTCTGTAACAGAAATGACAAATCACAAAACGTAAGATTACTAGCGAGTGTAGAAAGTAGCATAATAGAGAAGAAAGTTATATACAGGGTGTAAAGGACAGTCCTCCGCAAACTAACAGGGTGCATTCAGCTACCGGAAATATTCTCAGTAAAAATTTTTTTTTCTCGTATTTTCAGTTACTATTCCTTTATTTCAATGTAAAATTATATTCTCTGTACGCAGCACTCCATTTATGTCACTAAAACAGCTAAAATAAAAAAATCAGCAATGGATGTTGAAATACTCAGCGGCCGAAGGCTCGCTGCGCTGCCGTTCGCTACGCGCGTTTTGCCACGGTAACGATACATTGCGTGTGAGGTAATAAAACAAATCAGGTTTATTGGATTCCCATAACGTTCCTGAAATAATTTCATGTACCGGATATCTTAGTTATGATATACTGAACTCACCCCATCAGTCTGCGAGGGCTGTCCCTTACACCCTGTATAACTTTTGGTATTCTAAAACTAGCCATCGTAATCCAGAAAATGACACCCAAGGATGTACAGGAATTAAACAATCACGAATCTTGGAGAAAAGTGAAAACTAAAATCCGGCCAAGTGCGTGGTGGACCACGCACAGTGAAGGGTTCCGTGGTTGGGTTGAAGAAAGAAGAGACAGAATAATCCCATGAACAAACTTAACATTGTACCTATTAAAATAAACATTATCTCCCATATATTCCAATTGTAAATGCAAGTTTATACGCACAATATTGAGAGATTTACCATGTTATTTTAAATGATAAATGATTTTATTTCTGTAAGTAGGTTTATACAATCACTTTTACACGTCAAACATTTTTTTTTAAACTAGATGAGGCCGGCGTTTCCTATGTATATGTCTACTCTGAGAAGAAAGGCCGAAACAAACTCAGAGGTCACAGTCTCTTTTAAAGTCCATACATAATCTTGGTCAGATCATGTGAAGACCATGTAGATTGGTTTCTGAAATTGTCTTTTGAGGAAAGAACCACACAGATTGAGTGGACCTGTCCAGTCAGTGTACGTATCTGTCAGTAATCGTACAGCTCAACTTAAAACTTAAGGAGCTCAACGATTCGACGACTAAGACTACTTCTAGGTTTTCCTGTAATCTATAAGTATAGAACTATTTTCTGTATTTTTATCATTTTAGGCTCAGTAGTTTGGAGATAATTTAAAACTATTTATTATAAAATAATTTAAAAAAAAAATATTCTAGACCCCCACAGTAACTCCTTTCATTTGATATGTCACGGTATGGTTTGCTAATATATATATATATATATATATATATATATATATTAACTTTCTTATTTGCATCCCAATAGTGACCCTCATAATAAAAAATCATTTATTTACGTAACCCCGGACGGGTTACGTAAATGAATTTTGATTGAATGAAATGAATTGTTTAGGTCGCAGAAATTAATATGTGTACCAAACAAATTAATCAGTCCATTAGATTCGGAGCAAATTGGCTATGACAGACGGACAGACAGACACACGAGTGATCCTATAACGGTTCCGTTTTTTCCCTTTTGAGGTACGGAACCCTAAAAATAGTCCATAAATAATTTTGGTCTAAGTGATAAGTTACATAGATAATAGGTAAAGTGTACATTAAACTCAAAAAAGATTGGGAGGACAAAGATTAGGTACCTAAATACATGTTGCCTAGATGTTTTAGTTCTTTTTTTCTTGACAAAAAGAACTAAAACATCTCCTAGCCAAATAAATAAATCATAAGAATCGAAGGCCACCCTTTCTACTTTTATCTATGTTAATTAAACAGATTCAATTAGTTTACAAAATTGAGAATGCAGAAAGATAAGTAACTGATACTGTAATTATCACATCTGCATAAAAAGGAGCAACAGGTTTATATTCTTGGACACATGCAATAAGTATGATGAAGATAGGTCTTCGAATTTCATTGGTTTCAGTTCCCAGCTTTATCAGCCATAGTAGAGTAATTAAATCAGCAGATTGACCCAGTGAACTAATAAAAAAAAACATTTTGAAAACGAAAATCTCATCATACTCAGGCTCAGTTATTCACCTACTAAAATCAGAATCTAATCGCTCATTATTTCGTTTCTCTTATACAAAATAATTTCACTAATAAAGCTAATACTACTAAACTAAAATAAAGTAATCAACGCCGCTTATACAATAAATTGACATAATTAAATTCAAAACTAGAGATAACATAATTGATTTCATTCATTTAATTTCAAACCCACCGCTAGCTTAATTGATTCCATTTGATTCTTTCCGCCTCGATTCCGAGGTCTTAATAACCGTGAATTTACATACATTTTAATAAAGTAAATCTACAACTGCGGGCTAATTTCGGAACACGATTACAAAAGCTTTGATGTTGTCTTACGGCCGAACCCAATAATCTATCTATCTCCAGTTTTCGCATACTGGAGATAGAAAACCTATCTATCTATGGTTTTAACGTCCCAGTAATCGATAAGAGATTATGGAATCTTACCGGTCTGAAATAAGGACAGATAAAATTATACTGTCTACCATCAAATTCAAATTCAAAATATTTTATTTCACACAAGCCTACATGGACACTCACATCACTCACATCAATAGCGATCTGTCTTTTACTGAAAATAGGTTAAAAGTCCTCCTGTCATTAGTTATCCCAATTTATTTGGAGTCGACGCCGTATGTCTGCTGCTTCCAAACATCTCTATCAACCGTCATCTTTGTATTCACTCGCTTTCTAGCCATAATAATACATATCATCTTTCACACGATTCATCAATCGCTACTTTGTTCTTCTTCTCTTCTAACAGCCTTCCATTATCATATAAAAATCATAAAAGATCAAAGTTCGCAAAACGCAACTTGCATAATCCGAAAAACAAACAAACGCGCTCTTCCCGCAGAAAGTAGCAACTGCAAAATCCGATGCGATATTTAACGCTTTGCGATACATAATTATTATGACAGGACAATGCTGTGGCGACGACAAGACAGCTGTTTACATCCTGTAACGAATACTGTGCAGTGCGGGACAAACTGTGATAGCATCGAGCATGAGCGTTTTGTATCGTATTAATCTGGTTTGTTATTGTGAGCCGGCCGTTTTGATGTTTTTCTTGTGTTTTAGTTGTAATAGATGTAAATGTGAGGTGAATGTTGTAGCTTTTGTTGTTGCGGCCTTTTTATTTTGTGATTAGGGTGGGGGAATAGTCAGAATTCAGTTAGTTTAGTTTTGTTTTACAGTAAATGAAACCAAATTAGCAAGAACGCATTACTTTTATAATGAACTTTCTGATCTCATACTAGCACTTAACAAAGACAAGGAAAAAAAGTGATCATTTTCTAATGAGAAAATTAGAAAGTAGCTTCTAAATTACCTGCTTAGTAAACCAACAGCTCAGCTTAACAGGACATAACCTAAAATAAAACAACTGTCACAATTGTTTCTAAAAAGGTACACGCCGGAAATAAAACACTCAAAACAGGAAAAAAATTAAACAACCTAACTGCAAAACAAATTCAAATTTCCGAGCAGGTTTTCGACATTGTTAATAACACAAAGTGAGGTGTGGGAGGAGTGTAGGTGTGTCACGCAAAAAGGTCCCAAGTTTAAATTGCTGTTTTTGTGATAAATCAAAAGTCTGCCTCCTGACCCCGACTGCGTCGTTTGTTTTCTTGTTTGACCATCAAATTGCTTCCCTACATAAAGATGAATCAGATTAACTCAAATTGTACTGATTTGCTTTCGATTTATGTATAAATAACCATTTTTGACTTGTTCTATTTATGTTTAGGACGTTTTGGGATTGTTACTATCGTTTATTTTTTTTGGAACATGTTTTTTTTTCTGTTTTCTAATTCGTTGAATGATAAATCGCTAGATTTCGCAAAAGTAATAGCCCTCCTTAGAATAGCCCTATTTTAGACTGATAAATCCACAGAGAAAAGAACATCTTAAAATCGACGAAACTACAAAATCACTTAGAAACCGCCTCAAGTCACAAGTTAGAATACACAACAAAGTCCATTCACTTTGCCCCAATACATCTTCCCGTTCATATTAACTAATTCATGTCTGATATTTATACGTTGCTATGGCAACAAAGGGTAACCCAGATAAGGGCCTACAGTGGCTTAATAAATAACGTCATATTAGAGTCGGTTATAACCACAGAGCGTGGGCGGGACTTGAGTCAAGGTTTTTACTTAGTTTTTTAGTGCTGTTTTAACTAGGTTATGTGTAGATCACATGTTAGAGAATAATTTATTGGGTAGTTATAAATTTTGAATGATGAAATTTAAGACAAACGTTGATTTAAATTGTAGTTTGTTATGCTATAAAGGTGAGTGACATATTCTGATATTGTTAAGTTTATGTAAGCACTGATTTTTGACAGCTCTTCGACCGACTATTTATTTATCTCTCCCACTTCGTATATTCCCATTAATCCATATTAAAACTACAGCTACATTTATAAAAACCGTACGTATTTAACTAAATAAAAAATAACAATACCACTCGATAACAATCAGTAACGCCCTCATGCAACTCCTGCGCGTTCAACAATGTCTGTTGAATGACCTAACATTAATTTCACGTACGATATCATCTAATGAGGATTGTAAGTGTCAGGTTAAAAACCATGAGAGAGCAAGGTTAGTGACAGGTTACCAGCATCATATTCTCTCTCTCTCTCTCATTCTGCGTCACAAACTGGACTACACGACCTCGTTAGTCCAGTGGGTCGCAAATGCGACTGCTGATCGTATTCCTGGGTTGGATCCCTGGATTGGATAGTATTATTGGGTTTCTCAGTAGCCTGGTTTTTGCACGGTTAGTAGGCTGGCCCCCTATTACCTACATGGGACTACCCTAACATGCCCTACGAGGAATTTACTTAATGTTATATTACCGTCGCATTTCTCTTTCTTGGACATTTACAACAAACTCCTAACCATTTCTAAAAGCTACTAGCTACTTGATCAAGAAATGAGCATTTAAGCATTTAATAAGTCATTCTGACTTTCACGTACCTACAAATCGATCATAATCACTTCAAAAAATACCAGTAGCCATCTTACATTAATTTCTCAATTGATACACAATCTAATGAGCATTGTGAACACCGCAATTGTTCCTTCATACAATATGTTACATTGTTCGCGTGTCCATACATTTGTCAATCTTGATAGAACAGATCAGACCGGCTTAACATTTGAAGATTTATAGTCCGTCTGAACTTTAGTGAGTGGAAGTCGTTTGAGTTAGGGGCTTATAGTGTCATTGTTGTGTTGTGCAATATTTATAAATTGTATTATAGGCTGAGTTGGAATAGGTCATTTTGTTTATTCCCATAGATGTTTTCAGATGCTAATTTGAAACCAGAGCGCGGGGAATCATCAATTCTGTGAATTAGAGGGCATTAAAATAGATTTGGGCAAATTATCATGCCTATCTAAAAGCAATTTTTTTGATTTTAGCATTTCTACTTCATTCCCCAAATCAATAACCCCATAGCAGATGAGCTACTAGGAACTTAACGCATTTCATCATCTACCTATCCATATAATGCTTTCACTTACAACCGTGGTGATTGTGGCTTAATTTTCAAAAGATATTCCCCTTTATCCATAAACGTTGATTAAAGTTAAAAGATGTTTAAACGTCAAAAAATCTATGGAAAACCAGTCGTTAAACATTACTTAACTTCAAGCAGCGTTTATGAATAAGGGGGATTTTGTTTTAGATGGTTAGTTAGGCTAACTTTATTAAAGACATTGTATGGAAGTTCACAGGAGATCCCATCCTGCCATTGTTAATTACCATACAAGCAGGAAAAAAATATTACAGTCGTCTTACTATTTACAAAAAAGAACATACAGACCAGTAGGTACAATACTACTGAAAAGTAAGTGAAGTACAAACATTAGTGGCGATTGGCTGTTACCCAGTTATCACTAATTAAGCGGAGAGTAATAAACGCCACGCAGTGGGCGGGGCATGGGAACCAAGAGCCACCAACCCAGGTTTACGTTACTTAGTAACTACTGGGGTTGTAAGTTGAAGGATTCAAGCGGTCAGTATGAAAACACTATAGCGTTTATTTGTTTAAACATTTCTAATATATTACAAACTAGCTTCCGCCCGCGACTTCGTCCGCGTGAAATTTCTGGTTCCCCCGACCCACCCCGTCGCATCGCATCGCCTGCCCGCGCTGTTACTTCGTTTTCGCTTAGCGCTTGTTCTTACTTTGTTTTCATTTTGCTCGGCTTCTAAGGGTCCTAGCGTAATGTAACATACCCTACAGCCTTCCTCGAGAATTGGGCTATAAAATGCAAAAATAATTTTTGAAATCCGACTCCGAATCCGACAGAGATTAGCGCGTTCAGTCAATAAATAATAAAATGTGTCGGTAACTAACAGACTAAGCGCATTTTTCTTACTTTAAGCATTTTTACACCCGTCGTAATTTCTAAACGGAAGGTCCGATTCGAATATTTTAAAAAGGAATTTACATGTACTTAATCAAGCTTGATTATGAAGATATTTATTTGGATAAGTAATATCATGATTATGAATACACCTTCGCAAATAATGCATTATTTTGTAACAAATTTGATTACCATTAGAAAAGTTATAGTGAGCCAACCTTAAAAGGTAGACATATGCTATTGCGAACTTTTTTTTAGAACTTTTTAAGAGGAACAATTCCGTCATACATGATTTTTACGTAATTTTAACCGTTTACGCAGCGCACGCAACGGAAGCTTTCAAAAGAAATAAATTTTCCCCGTTTTTGCAACATTTTTCATTGATGCTCCGCTCCTATTGGTCGTAGTATGATTTTATATAGCCTATAACCTTCCTCGATAAATGGGCTATCCAACACTAAAAGAATTTTTCCATTCGAACCAGTAGTTCCTGAGATTAGCGCATTCAACCTAACAAACAAACATTCAAAAAAACAAACTGTTCAGCTTTATAATATTAGTATAGATGGCACGAGGAAGGTGTGATTGCTGTACGGCTGATTAACAAGAAGGTTGTGAAATCAAACCTCCTTTTTAATCAGGCAGTTGATGTTATTTTAGTAGCTCCTGTATTATTTTAGTGCAAAATATGCACATGATCATTAAAACAATTACAACCTCTGCTTAACATTTTGAATTCAAGAAAAAAGGTCCCAAGAATTGCCTTGAGATTTCTAGACGTCTTTAGGAATGACCCACCCAACTATGAAGACTAGTGTTCTCAAAATAACATAACATCACGCCTGTATTTCCGGAAGGGTTAGGCAGAGGTGTTACTAAAGCTATTACACTAGTACACTTTGTAAAAAAGCATATTACAAATTAGAGATTATATCCAAGATAAGAATGCTTGGAAACATGCATGTGTATAGGACCATCTAGAGTCTAGACAAAATCAAACTGGTTGCTAATTAAATTGTATAATTTATTATGTTTTATGACACTGATTTTACATTCTGTGATTACTTTAGCTCACAAACTGACTTATTACTTGTTAAAATTTTAGGAAAATCGTACACTTTTACAATGCTTGTGAATATGTGAGCACCGTCTATCTAACACTTAAATGATTTATCTGTCATTGCTTCATTTTTAATTGTTTACCTATTGTGGTATAGTAATTTCATTCTAGGTGCATCGTCTTCACATATCATTATATAATAAATTTACTTACTTATACAAAATATTGTAAAGCATTTTAAAAGAGTAACGGTGGAGTTTCTCGCCCTTTCTTCTCCATACGAATCTACCTTTTGGAAGGGGCGACTAGAATCAATTTTGACGTTCAAAAGTGCCTTTTATGTGCCGCAGAAGCTTAAGAGTTCCCCGATCCCATGCCCAACCCTCCATCGCTCCCTACTTGCACCCCCGCTACTGCGTTATACGCTAATTGTAAGTTAAACCAACTTAAGTGGCAAACGAGAAGTAATTGTTTTACACTGTAAGCCTGTTTGAGCTTTAAGATGATTGTTTTTAGTATTAACACCTCTAATTCTCTTTTTTTGGTGTTAATATTACTGGGAACGTAATTGGTAAGTTAGGGGTGAAGACATGCCTGCGAAAATGTAACTAAGAGAAAAGGTTTAAGGTAAATAGTTGCTGCAGAGCGAGAAGGTGATAAGTGGAATAATAATTGTTATGTGATTATATGCCTTAACGATCAAGCAAAAAGTTAGCTAGTGACGTAGCAGGTTAAATAATGGTTTACCTACTCTATGACTTTGTTTTTCAGCTAATAAATGCCACGTTGAATGACTATTATAAAGAAATGAACACATGACCCCCATCCCCCCGTCTTCCCCTTAACATAAAGTGTATAAGAAAGACGTTATTAGACGATTTACTAGTTTATAGTTTCTTGGCAGATTAAGTTACCTTTAAATTAAATATTAGATTGTAATGTGAATAGAGTCACCAACTGTGATACTTTTTTTTTAATTGCCAAAAAAATGAACATACAATTTCACCGTTTTAAGGAAAGAAAATGATTCTACTAAATTGTACCCTGTAATATTTCAGTGTCGCTAAACAAAACATAACGAAAGAAAATAGAAAACCTCATTTTCTTAGCTAACGGTCCTCAAACATTACCCCTTGTTAGGAAAACTTGTTCGTAATTCCTTTGTAGCGGTGCGCGGTGGCGGTTATAAAAACTCTGAGCCCCGCTTCCTTGCAAATAATAAATTGTATTTTTATACAATTTACCGTGGTTGGCACGTGCCGGCTAACGGGTCAAAGTGTCAGCTAGCTTGTGGCGGTGCGGGCAAAGTTGAAGTTACACGTGTATTTTATAAATGCTATTTTCGCAAAACTTGCTGGTAGGTAGGGTGTGGGTGTACTATAGGTACACCTCTGCCTAACCCTTCGGGGAAACAAGGTGTGATGTTATGTATGTTATGTTATGTTGTTAGTAGGTAAAGGGACGGAAATATAACTTAGAACTGTTTCTGGCCAACGTTCGGTTACTCTGGATTCTAACTATAAAAAACTGGCCAAAAGCTATAAAGCTTAATATTTCGTGAACGGATTCCTGAATCGAAAAATGATTTTCACACACCCGTAATATTGTTGAATGGCCTATCCAACTACACCCCACACCATGGGATAGACGAGAAAAAAAAGTCATCCCCACTTTACGTGTAGGGAACCTAAAAATTTATTTTCAAGATTTTATTTTACCACATTGTCGGCGTGATTAAAAAGTATACCAGTGCCAAATTACAGCTTTCGAGTACTAAGAGTCTCTGAATTAAGCCGCAGACAGATAGACAGACGGACAAATCGAAACTATAAAGGTTCCTTGTTGACTACAAAACACTAAAAAGCTTTTTTCAATGAATACTCTAGTGTTTTTCTAATGATACTCTTTTTATTAAACTTTATGTTACATAACAGGTACAAAGGCGGATTTTTATTTATTTTACTTCGCAGTACGCTCTTTACTGAAAAGTCACCGGTTGCGTTTACAACTTTAGATTTTCACGTGGCAATTATCTGCTACACCTACCAACAAGATAATTATTATAGGAATGCCTCATGCTTGCAGAGACTTCATTTATTATACCTAGTAGATATACTCGTATCTGTCCTTTTAAGTAACAAAATAAAGAAATCTAGAACACAGTATGTACATGTCCTCAAAAACAAAAGAATACAACAAAAGAAGTAAACTCGCGCAGTTTGCGCAACCTTTTGCGTAAAGAGCGTAATGTTAAAATTAACGCGGAGTGACGTACCCTTGACCGGCGACCGGTGAATCATACGGGGCAAGCGCAGGTTTATCAGAAAACCCACAAAAAATAACAACCAATAATTAATTCTGGAGAGGTGGGATTCTCTTATTTCGATACGAATATGAGAATAGCCGTGGTAAATACATATATCCAGTCAGCAATGTGGTGGCTGAGCAGACAGAACAGAGTGCATCAGACGTATTGCTATCCTGCAGGCTATTTTAAAAGGCGAAAGCGCCAGGCTAGCCCGCAAAATTCAAATTATCTTATGTTCTTTGCAATTTGTAGGTCAGCAGTAGGTTGTATGTGTGTTGATTAAAATATGATTCGCGACCGTAACAATTATGTATTTACAGATTTATGATAATTAAAGTCATCAATACAACTCTCTAAGACCAAGTAATCATATTGAATGACTATTTCATGAAATCTTAACATTTGAGGATTAACTTAAGACGCAGATATATGCTAACGGCCGGTAAGTGCATAGCTTGCGTGTTCTGTGCTGAGCTCACGCAACGCGTCGTACTCTCTCCCGGTATGCATTATATACATAGTCTGACCGAAGTCTGCAAGCCAGTGATGGTGATTCCACATCAAGTAGGTACCTCTTGTATTATACACTTCTGGACACATCTATTGGCCCACCTTAGAGTTTAGGTTTCGATGGCCCCTACTGAAATATGATTGCTAGATTGAACAAAAACAGTTGATGCAGTTTTAAACCTGATACATTTTACCATCTTTTTCGATCGTATTGTTTTAAATTTGAATTCAGAATACCATACGACATGGAGCTACGCCTAACAAGTCGGATATGCGCCTTGTTAAAGGCAATTGATTTTTGAATAAAAAACATGTTTTATCAAATAAAGGTTTAATTTAATAACGCGTGTTGCCTCCATGGGCATCTACCACAGCTCTCATACGATTAGGCATAGAGTTTATCAACCGCTCTATGAAATTTTGAGGGATCATCTCCCATTCCTCTCCTATGGCAGTTTTCAACTCCTGCATCGTCTGGGCAACTGGCTGACGAGCCCTAACACGTCTTTTTAGCTCGTCCCACATGTGCTCAATGGGGTTCATGTCTGGGCTTCTGGTTGGCCAGTCCATAACTGTGATGTTCACATCCCGAAGATATTCCCTGACGATGCCGGCCGCATGGGCTCTTGCATTATCATGCATAAAAAGGAAATTTGGGCCCACATAGTCCGCGTATGGTATCACGTGAGGTTCTAAGCACTCACGAATGTACCTTTCAGCATTTAATGTTGGCAGCCGTGGTCCTGTAACAACCTCAAGTTGAGTTTTGCCGCTCGCGGATATACCGCCCCAGATAGTCCATGAGCCACCGCCATAAGCAACCCTCTCTTCAAAGCAGCATTGTGCGAAACGCTCTCCCTTACGTCGGTAGACCTTCTTCCTTCCATCATTGCCATGTAACACAATTTTAGACTCATCAGAAAAGAGTACACGGCTCCAATCTTGCTGTGTCCAATTTAAATGACTGCGTGCGAAATGAAGGCGCGCTGTTCGGTGGGCTCGCGTTAGTTTGGGCCCATTAGCTGGCTTGTGTGGTACCATATCGCGTTCTTTTAACCTTCTCCGAACAGTTCGATCGCTCACAGATACTCCGTGGAAGTCGCGAAGTTGGTTTTGTATCTCAATGGAGGTAAGGTGACGATTTCTCAAGCTGGTCGTCACGATGAATCGATCCTGCCTTTCAGTTGTGACCCGAGATCGTGGCCTTCCTTGGCGACGAACAAAGCCGCCAGTCTCTAGGTACCTCCGATAAACATTTCGGACCGCAGATCGACTTAAATTAAGTTGAGCACTCACGTTTCTTTGGCTGTGTCCGGCCTGAATAAGGAATAAGTGCCACAGCTTGGGCGGCGACTTCAGGTGAAGTATCCATAGATTATTGATAGAACCTCACCTTAATGTTAAGAATAAGTAATGTTTGTTGCAAAACCAAAGATATCAATCACTTTTTCATGAATTAAATCCAAGTAAACCAATAAAACCAAGTTTTCTTAGTATTCGATTGTTTGATATCAACAAACAGGCTCCAAATTGTCTTTTGTTTCTTTAAATTCTGTGTTCGAAATTCAAAAAAAGACTATTGAATGAAATTGTGAATGTGCCAGGTTCAAAACTGCATAAAAACTTTTTGCTCGACCTAATATAAAATTTTAGCTAGGACCAAACGAAACTGAAAATACAAGGTGGGCCAATAGATGTGTCCAGAAGTGTATATGCTATTCTATCGCGTCGTTGACATTTTAGATGCTTCAGACAAGCATTTATTAACCTCCTATTATTTGCACAATCAGAAATACATGGGCATCAGTTAAATTCTTACTGAAAAGACATCTCTTGCCAAATTAGGAGTAAAAGATTTCACAATACTCACATACTTTGCAATACATAACATCACGCTTTGTTTCCCCGAAGGGTTGAGCAGAGGTGCACCCATAGTACACCCACACTTCGCCAGTTATGTTTAGGGGCGAGCATATTGCCGTCAACCGGGCACAAATCCAGACTCCGGGGCGCTAAAAACCCAATAACACTTTGCCCGACCTGGGAATCGAACCCAGGACCTCAAGCCCGGCAGTAGCGCTTGCGACCACTAGACCAACGAGGCAGTCAAAGTTGCGATATTCTTTTATTATTTTTGTAGTTCATGCTTGAGTTATTTCCTGAGCTTGGTCGGATACTCGAAGTATTTGTGTATTGTGTGAATCAGATCTTCTTTTCTTTTTCTATCTAGTGGTACTGACAATTTGCTGCGCAAGGGCAAGATGCAGCGTCCACTGATAAACTTTTAATACAAGAAATTAAGCTTATTTGGCCACGAGATTTATTCGTTAATTAATTGATTAAGACTCGGTTTGTTACTTCTGCATAGTCAGTAATCAGTCAGATTATTATCTTACTACTTAATGTCTGATTGAGTAACTTAATTATTATGCTGATGGCTAGTTAAGTCATGAATACTTTGAAAATTTTACTTGTGCATAAAGGCATGCTTTTTGGCAGCTGAAATATTCAAAAAGTGCGTAACAAGTTTTTTAACTGTCTCGTCTGTAAGTTGAGCACCCACTCAATTATCGGTGGCCAAGCAACTACAGGTAACATTTTGTTATCAAAAACTAAGGTTTATTTGAGTAAAGCTGTTATATAATTTGTAGAGTAAAGCTTTTATTATAAACTAGTTATTGCCCGTGGCTTCACCCGCGTGGATGTCATTTGAATCGGATTTTGTTCACAATTTCATGGGTTTTATTTTTTTTCCGTGGAACCCTAATTCATTTTCTAAAATAAAAGTTGCTTAAGTTACTCCTTATGACATCAGCTATCTGCCAGTGAAAGTCCCGTCAAAATCGGTCCAGCCGTTTCGGAGATTAGCCGCAAAAAGCAGACAGACAGACAGACAGAAAAAAAATAGTTTTTTGTTTTAACTACCGTATTTACTCGTTAGTTTATTATTAGTCTGCAAATAGCTTTGACAGAGCAAAGGTTTCCTTATAGGCCGATAATAGAAAAGCGACTAGAGATGTTTTAATAAAAAAAAATAGTTATCTACTCGTACTCGTACCAATCATGAATTCTGCGCTTGCCATATTTTTTCTTCCCCACGGACAAGAATTTTGCAGAAACTTTTACCTATCTTTATGTATCATTAATTCTAAGTTACACACACACACAAGACACTTCAGGCCTGACCTCAAGTTAACCGTAGTGACGTAAAACAAAGATACATTAAGTCCACTTAACTCCTACGCATCACGACTTACCTTTGTTAAATAATTTTAGATCACAACTCAAGGGTATAAATAAGCCCTGTAGACAGTTAAGAAGTCTTAGTTTCCTTCCTTTGAGTGACGTCACGTGCAAATAAAGTTTATACGAGCTTAGTTACAAACGAAGTACTGCGAACACCAAGCCGTTTTCTAAACTAGGTTATGATCAAGTTAGAAACGGCTTGAGGCAATTGCTAAGGGTAGTACTTTTCCTGTCAAAAAAGCCTATATTTTGCATGTATGGGAGATAAGGTGATGATCATTGGCATTTTTAAAACTTTTTTTTACAAATTTTTAGACCGTCGTGTAAATTAACATTGCAAACGAAAGTATCTACCTACCCGCTTTGACCATTGTTTTCTAACGCGTCCAACGCTGAATATAAATAAATGTTTTATTGACATAAAAAAGGTGTTACATTTCAATTTGAAGCCCTAACTCCTGACCCTGGTGGTACCTGTGTTACAGGAGTCTGTCTTCATAATTTTTTTTGGAAATTACCAGGTACTTAATGCAACAAAATTAAAATAACGTAAAATTAAAATTAAAGGAATTTAGTGCTTGCATGCTCTTGATTGGTGTGTGTGCGTGTTTGTTGTGTTTTGTGTGTATGTGTGAGTGTGTTGTATTTTGTGTGGGGTGTGTGTGCATGTGAGTGATTGTCCTTGGTGGCTGAACTTCGGGTTATCGCTGATAGTTTGTTTGCCTAAATTACTATTTAATTATCACTTAAATAGTTTCCTAGGCGCGCTCTATAACCTCCATACTCCAAACCAGTAACATTATACATCGCCTAACTCCAACTGGGCCCAGCGCCACAGAATCAAAGGTCAAACTGTGTCCGTTTGATACAAACTTATCTAACGTAGGAGCATGTTCGCCTTCGGTTAGCTTTTGTCACACAATACGAGTGACGTCACCGGTAAATTATCGTCTAAGATGGAAGATGGAGGATGTAGGTCGTGGATTGAGGTTTGGCATTATATTGTGCGAGGGGCCAGATGATTAGAATATTTGGAGTTCCTTTATGGTGCCTAGAGATAATCTTATCATTGCGTAAAATTATCAGAATTATTTACCGCCTCGGAAAAAGCTCTTTAAGCCGTTGTTCCCGGCTATCATTCGTATATCTTTTACAATTGTTAAGGGTAGTCAGAAGCCCGAAAGTCTGACAACCAGTCTTACCAAGGGATTTCTTGTTACCCAGTAACTGGGTTGTGGAGGTCAGATAGGCAGTCGCTAAATATAAAATACTGGTACTCTTTTGCATCCGGTTAGATTGGAAACGTACCCCACCGTAGTTGGGAAAAGGCAGGCAGATTGATTCTTATTACCAGCACAGCATTTTTCTAGTTGGTGCCGATCCCAATTACTTTTAAGTATGTGCCTACGAAGAGACTTCTAAAGAAGTATGTATAATAGGGAAACGCATGAAACTACAGAAATTTGGTAACGAAGGACATGTTTTCAGGAGTTCTATATTCGAAAGAGCTGATAGTTATCAGGTTTTGAATATAAACAATCTGAATTCATAAATGCTTGAATAGTTCATTGAATTTTAAGAATAAAGGCAACATAAAATCTACTGTCAATGTGTAGAGCATTGTACAAAACTTTCCTAAAAGCCCTCTCATTTATTTTTATTATAGTTCTAACTTTTAAACTACTAAACCAAGTAGGTATCACCGCCTGCAGTCATCCAGTAGTAACACATCTCACAGATTGCAATAGAAGATAATACTAACATCGTTAGCATTAACATTAAATCGCAGGCCACAGGAAGTCAGTCATCAGATAGACTTTATTTATACTTCATCATAATACTGGCAATTAAAACTGCTGTTTAGCCTCTTGAGTATAAATAGTGATTTATAACAGTAACACTTTCATTGGACATAATTAAATTAATAAAAATATCTACTGTAAGACCTAGTTGTCTTTAGCACAGATCACGGAACCATGACACAAAAAGGAGGAGGGTTATGGATGCTCAGCCACTGATGGAAAAAGGCTGTCAACGATGATGATGATGATCTACCAATAATCATTATTAGAAACAGGCTTTTCTAATCCATACACTCTTTGACTAGAAAAGTGTTTAGTACAAATGTGAGAGAGACCAAAGATAATATGGATTGTGTGAGAGATTAAAATATGGCTAGGAAGGATACGGACAATGAGATGACTGCTCAGAAAAACACGTGCTGCACTGATCTCAAATAAATTGGAATAGGGGCAGATGATAAATTGATGAAGAATCATTCAATCAACCTGCCTAGCCATTTAACTATGTTAAGTTCGACTTCCTGTCTAACTGGATGCAGCTGAATACCAGTATTTCACTCCACAACCCAGTTACTGGGGTAACTGGGTTGTGGAGGTCAGATAGGCAGTCGCTCCATGTGAAATACTGGTATTCAGCTGCATCCAGTTAGACAGGAAGTCGAACTCAACATAGTTAAATGGCTAGGCAGGTTGATTGAATGATTCTTCATCAATTTATCATCTGCCCCTATTCCAATTTATTTGACATCATACCCTTTGGTAAGACTGGTTGTCAGACTTTTGGGTTTCTACCCATAACGATTGTCGAAGATCTACGAATGACAGCCGGGACCAATGGCTTAACGCGCTTTCCAAGCCACGGAGAGGTCTCAATCTCAATATGTAATGGATAGTCACCCATCCACGAACCGACTGCGGCAAGCGTAGCTTAACCTGCGATCGACCCGTGCGACTATTATCCAGCCACGAGCTCCTGATGACGAATCATTATGAGAAGTAAATAAAAGGCTAGTTGGTACTCCTTATATTACTAATTCAAACCTAAGCTAAGTAGGCAGGCTTCTGATACAAGTATCCACAACACAGGTACTTTATGGGTTAAGATTTGAACTCCCGACCTATTGATGGCAAGTCAATAGCGTCGCCGATGGGCTATTATCGCCATACATCTTTCAATCTTGAGATAACGATACCGTGGGAGTTATCTAACTTTAGTCTTGTTGGTTCACAGCTGAGCATGAGATAAAAAACAAAAGAAGTCAACTATACCTTCTACATACAAAGGAATATCTTGGCAAGAATAGCAGGAAAATAGCTGTCAAACTGAGATTTTAAAGAAACCTAAAAGTCACGCGACGGTAGATATTCCTAAATGACCAGCGCTCTTTGTCTATGAATAAATTGGTCTATGAATAGTAGAGAATACTGCTATAATTATGGTAAGGAGACGCATATCAACCAAGCATATACACAGATAGAAGTAGCAGACCATCGTCCTGGGATATCTTTTAAAAACTCAAACAATTTCAAATATGAAACTCTTGTCTGTACGATGACGTGTCACTGAAATCGATACCTTTCACCCTGAAACATCAACCTAGAACAGAACCTTGACTACACTTCACACAATGGAAACCTTGCCACACACAAACAGACGTGCCAATACTGCGGGACACTTGGATCTCTACCGGGAACCCGCTGACTCAGCGTGATGTTTATACACTCGTCACGTCCATGTTTTGTTTCGTCATTGTACATTCTGTTTATCTCAATTGATGACTGTATTTGGCGGTGGAGTTTTTGTTAGGATAGACTTAGGTTTGTTTAGCTAAACATATGGTTCGTTTAATTAGTGAAGAAAGCCGCGTATGGCCTGGTTGTTAATGAGAAAAGAGTGGGAAAATCTGTGTTCACACCAGGGTTGAAAAGTTCTTCTAAACTACTATTGTCAGCTTTCGCTTTGCCTCTCATAAGACGCTGATATATGCCAACGGCCTTGAGCTTGCGTGTAGTGTGCTGAGCTCATGCAACGCGTCATACGTCCACCAAGTCATAGGATTCGCCTATCAAGGAGCTCTGTCCTAAATTAGACGCATTATTAATTTATTACACATGAAACTAAAAGTATTACCTATATTAAAACACGTAAACTAAAAGATAAATAATTAAATAATCTTGTAAACGGTGAAGGTTTCATAGAAATACATTTGATGGTTTTTGGGTACTTCTCAGTTTTTTTATCTGCGTTAGACATAACTTTACAAATTACTTACACTATGTAATATAAACATAATCTAAAATATTCACATTTTAAGTTAATAAGAAAATGCTCTGATTTCACATAATTATATTATTTTCTAATCATTGCACTACTCATTTCATCAAAATCATTAAAAGTCGGTTATCGTCGACTTAAGCCCCATTTACACGATGAAAGAAACTTGCATCAGACGACAGTTGAAGCAATTTTTTTCTGTTGAATACTGCAACTTTTATTGTTGCTGCAAAATCAAATCAAATCAAAAATCATTTATTCAAACTAGGCTGAGAATCAGCACTTTTCGAACGTCAAAATTACAAAAGACAGTCTCTCAAAACGCCCGCCCTTCACTTCTTAGTGCTTTAGCTGGGAAGAAGAAGCGGCGCAACAAACTCCACAGCAGCACAGCTGTCTGTTCAGTCAGAAGAACTTGAATCTATACAATTGTATAGGCACTTATGGTATGCCACAGGCAATTAAATCAGGTTTTATGTGGAATTTCATTCAAACACTTTAAGTACCCTAATTTACATACATAATGACATGAAAAGTACTACCATGAAAATTAAAGCTAGCCGCACGCCCCTAGGCGCGAGATGTATGTTAATAAATTCCATTAACCTACTGCGAACTTACATAAGGATGAGTACGACCCGCGCACCGCGGTATAAATCTGAAGACTTTCACTCACTGACAGCACAGTTTATTAACTGAAGCCCGCCACAGTGTAAAAATATCGGTGTATTAAAAGTAAACTTTCGCGTGAGATGATGCTTTTATCTTGTATGGAGTTCTAAAGTTTGCGGGATGGAAAGTTCTTTATACGAGTTCTTCCTGGGAATAATGTCTATGTCTTCTATACATTGGTAGGTATATTTCAGGGAAGTTCTATTTTCTTTACCGAGGTAATTATTGCTCAATTAGATATTTCATTAATGGTGCGGAAAAAATTACAACATGGGTGAGTTCCACTAGAGGTCGACTAGAGCAATAAAGCGTAAAGTTTTAAGAAAGAAAGCTTGGTAATATTAAATCCCATTAAATACTATCATATCATATAAAGTTTAAACAATTTATGACATACCTTTTATTTCTATTCGGTAATGTTATACTGTTTACCCCTACTCTGTGGTTGTACAAATAACTTTGAATTTTGGAAGTAACACAGTAGATTCTGGTCGCTCTCCCGAATTGAATCGATAATATTACTTTATAGCGACGATACACTAGCCCTGTCCGACAACTTTTCCTTCCATTATATCGATATTCGATAACCTCTACTGAAGTATACGTTAAAAAAAAAAATAAAGTAAGAAACGAAAAAGATAAGTTTATGAAACCTTTTTCAGGATGATAACTAATCACTTGGGAGTGATAGGTAATTAGTTATTTTATTCAGGAGTAAGATCACAACTGAATCGAGTGAAAATTACGATATACGACAACATTGCCATTAACTAAAGACGTCTTGTTTTTCATTCCTGCTATTCCTAGTTACTTTCCCTATACCGGTCACACACGGAAAAAAATAGCATGACAAACACATGCACATAGAAATTTCTTCATGACTTTTATTCAATGAAGCAAAAAATTACATACAAAACGTGCAATGATTACCATTTTTTTCCTCAAAACATTCGTTCATTGTTTAAAGTAACTACAAACTGCAGCATATCATAAATATCGCACAAAAACTGTACAGTTGTCGTACATCAAAATTAATAGTAACGAAGGAGGGTCGTGACCGTAACTAACTATTAGTGAGGGCCAAGCGTGAGTTGGGCTTTTCTGGTACCTATGACCAGGGCAAGTGCCAAGTTTTTGTAAAAAGATAAGTGGAAGTAAAGTGAGTGTAAGTGAGGTAAGTAGTCAGGTGAGTGAAGGTAAGTGAGTAGTGAGTGAGTTTGGTGAGTGTGAGTGTATCATCTATCTAGCTTTTGTCAACTATGTTGGGGTCAGTTTCCAGTCTAACCAGTTACAGCTGAATATGCAGCAGTATTTTACATAAAGCGACTGGCTATCTGACCTCCACAACCCAGTTACTGGGTAACACGATACTCCTTGGTACGACTGGTTGTCACACTTTCGGACTGCCAATAGCCTGTAACAACTGTTAAAGATTCACGAAAGACAGCCGGGACCAACGGCTTATCAAGCCTTCCGAGGCACGGAGGGGTCTGGGTATATAAAGATTGTCACCCTTACACGACCGACCTCGGCAAGCGTAGCTTTACCTGATCGATCGACTGTGCGGCTGTTATGACAAAAGATAAGTGCTTTTCCAAGTCTTTTTTTTATTTCTGCTTTTGGAAGCCAGCGCGTATTGATCTGTTGTAATGATCTGTCGTATTGTGTGGTGGCTCTGCGACCGACAAGGACTTCAAATTGCATGCTAGGCAGTCGCATTAATTAACCTTCCTATAGGTACCCGCGCCAAATTCTGTGACACCTGGGAACCCAATTTCAGTACATTAAAAAAAAATAGTGCAATTATGTTTTCAGAAACTAGGGAATATCGTGAACAAGATAAACCCCTTTTCCACCTTATGGTACTGATCATCTCCATCCACACGGGACCCTAAAAATCCACAACCAACAGCTGGCCATTACAAAAATTTATAATGATCATCACATACATCACTGATCACAACTCATTGTCGGCTAGATGGGGCACCTATACGTGCGCATGATTGAAACACTTCATTATTAAAGCTCGCAACAGGTGCATAGTGTGCGCATACGCAAGTATATTCATGTTGCTAGTTGGCGCATTGTCTGCAAATTGGTAGAGCGTTACGTTAATCTCTTTGGGTATGTGAAGCGAGGTACTAAATACTGGTTGTACCTACACTATGTTATGGTAATCACTGTCGTTTAGTAAGATTGAGTTAATGCGGTGAGAGAATGACATGCTGGATCGATGTGGATTGCAATGGCTTTTTTCATCTTAGTTTTCTTCTTTATCTCAATAGTATGCTTATCCTTACTTCTCAATGATATATCTATATATTTATTGCATTCCACAATGTGACTTAGGTGGTAGGTTTGCAAAGACAGGATCGTTGTGGACCCTGTCGGGCACACTAGCTGCTTTTATATCTGATGCAATCATAAAATGTGAATAGCAGTTAGCAGATAATTATGATAGAAACTTTAAATTGTAAAAGCTGTTTTGTAAACACATCGTCTATACCGTTACAAAACCCTTCTTCATCTCTTATTCACAACACCATAAAATAGTAAAGGCTGTCAGAAAGACCAGCAGCCTAATTGCGTAACACACTATCAATCGGAATCTGAATCATTTTGAAACAAATTGCTAATGAAACCGATTCCGATTGGTAATGTATTACGCAATTGCCCCGCAGGAGTCACAAACGTCTTCCTAGACTGGAATCCATGTCATTAACATAATATTTATGCCACGTTCAAAACACAATACGAAATCTTTCAGAATCTCTCAACACACCATAAACAAGCTAGTAATCTATCTCCAAGCTATAAGCACTAACCTACTAACCTAACTCCAATAGTATCAGTTACAGCTCATCAGATACCAACGTGTTGCATGCATCATTATTAACACACGCGATACCAATACCACGGCAATACCGTTCAAGGTAGGCGACCATGTCATACACAGAATTAATTACCTGATGTTGGATTAGACGTACTGTTGTCAACAGCCTGTGGCTCTAGTAGATTGGCGATGAGTTGACAATCTGTCACGAAGTTGGACAATTTTTTGACAGCGACTGTCGGCGATTATTGTCAGGTTTAAACACGATGCGCTACGATACGATCTACACGATTTGAACAATTTTATTTATTTATGTTTTATTAAAAGGTATTTTAAGTATGTAATACACAGTATTATGCTTCTAAATGATGCAGGTATTAAATGTAGATGTAATTGGTAAGTATACAAATTACGCATTAATTCATCATCTAAATGTCTGAAATCTTTGAAATAATCATGAACCATTGTGTACAGAAGTCATAAGCATTAAAGCTCCTCTTCTCGTTATCAAATAAATATTTAACTAAGTACTAACATTTGAATTCAGAATGAAGAATTTACATCATCACGACACATTGAATTCAAATTTTATTTTCCCGAAATGTTGACGACACCTGCCTTCTTTTAGGCCTTCTCGTATCTAATCCGATTAAATTAAGAAAAAATCCAAGTTTGAATAAATATTCATAGTGCAATAACCGTTAAAATAATTTAACGATAAAAGAGTATGTCATGGATAAAAGCTCCTGCGACTCGCATTGTTTCGACAAAGAGAAAAACTTCCGTAATTATTTTAATTTCGATAATGTACTCCGTTGATTGAGCGTAACAATGCGGCAATTGTTTTAAGTAGATTTCTTTTTATTTTTGCGAGTTCAAGTATGATGATGCATCCCAAGAGCAATGACTGCTTTTATGACATCTACTACTACTGTGACATAGCAGTCTTGACACTACGGAGGCATTCTTTAAAACAATGACAAACAAAAAAAAAACAATTAAAATGATAAATATCACTTACAGAAAACACCAAGAATACTCGCAAACATCCCGATTACCGTTGTAGATATCGCTCTGGTGTAATAACATTTCATACCGCGTTTACTGCAGAAACCAAGAAAAATGCGAACCTCGTTAGACTTAGATAATCCCATTCTCCTGCAAACTGTCTAATTGATCCCCAGCCAGCAAGCCTTCAGATCTCACACCGGCCACGCGGATAAATTAAAGCCAGTAAGTTTAACGAAAGGCTCCCCGCGGACTCATGAATTGTTAATACAATTTTAATTAAACTTCATAAAATTAACATTGAGTCCCCGCAAAAAGCCGGCACTCACAGCCGCCAAACTCGATTTGACGAATCATTTTTTTATTCACCAATGCGATATAATTAAATGTCTTCCAGACTCAAAGCGAATAAAATTTACATAGAGTTGATTAGATTTCATTACATGGACTATTACGTGAAACGTAGAGAAACAAGATAGGTGGACGAATGAATGCAAATTTCTTTATTGAAATAAAGATATTCAATTTTAAATGCTGCCTGTTTCCATTTGGAAAGTCGGTAGTCGATGTGCATTGGACGTGGGGAATTGTGTCACCTGTCAAAACTTAATACCGATAGCTCGCATTGCCATGGCAGCGCAATTCTTTTTTTACTGGCTTTTAAAAACTAAACATTCGATGACAGTTTGAAGCTTGCACGATGTCAACTGCATGTAGTAAATTGTTATCGATGAAAAACCGTACTAAGAACATCCAGTAATTTATTTATATTCTTTTTGTTTTCTTTATTTTTTGCTGGTTTGAAGAGCGTTTTATACTTGCGTGGTCATAAAAAGTCTTTGGACAACAACGTGTCTTTAAACTTAATGTGTAATGTGAGTTTTCTTAGAATGCTGTGGAATTTTTATTAATTCATAAATGAATTACATAATTTCTTGCCTTTCTTATGTCTCCATTTCGATTCTAGGTAAAAACAAACCTGTAAACGAAAATATAGGTACTTGATAATAAAACTGACTGCCTTGTTGGTCTAGTGATCGCAAGCGCTACTGCTGAGCATGAGGTTCTGGGTTCGATTCCCAGGTCGGGCAAAATGTTATTGAGTTTTTCTATCTGGATCTCCTCAGTAGCAGCCCGGAGTCTGGATTTGTGCCCGGTAGATGGCAATAGGCTCGCCCCCTATTACATGGGACTTAAACATAACTGGCGAAACGTGGGTGTACTATAGGTACACCTCTGCCTAACCCTTCGGAGAAACAAGGCGTGATGTTATGTTGATATTAAAAATAATCTGTCCCTCATACATGGTAGGTTATCTGAAGATCAATGGATGACAGAGTCCATGATCAGAAATGAACATTAACTTGCTAAGATGACTAAGTACTTCATAAACAAAACACAACTCAGGATACAGTCACACAACCCACTAGTGAAAGTATCAAGGGCCATTCAAGATGGACAATCCGTACTTTGACCTGTCAGTGTAAATGTTTAAAATAATGACCACTGATTGTAATGCAATTGGACACGGCTCAGATTTGCGCGGGTCCATGCGGGGTTGCCAACATTTTATAAAGATTTAACTCTTATATAAAACGAGATTAAATTATACGCTTTTTTTGCAGAGATAATCCTCTTACGTAGGGAAGAAATTGTACTGTTTTCTCTTGTAAAGGTGTGCTCATATCAAGCCTTGTTGCCGAAAGATACCGCATGTGCACATTTATACTGATATATTTACTCATTCAAAATCTATTCATTAGCAAAGCAACAGTTCATTGTTACGTCCGTGATTAAAAGGTTATCTTCGTGTTACTTTCTCTACATGAATCCTTTGAAACCG
The DNA here is from genome assembly GCA_947568875.1 of Fissipunctia ypsillon. NCBI lineage: Eukaryota > Metazoa > Arthropoda > Insecta > Lepidoptera > Noctuidae > Fissipunctia > Fissipunctia ypsillon. Next base: position 21,181,919 of record OX387643.1, on the reverse strand, counting down.
TATTATGTGCTGTTCAAAAAATATCAGTCTATTCTATATATGTTATTATTATTGTCTTTTGATAACATGTAGAGCTAGAGACAATTAGCAGTATTTTTTTTTATAAAATAAGAATGTGAAAAATGTTGAGCACCCCTAAGCCGATGATATATGTCTAAAATCTGGAGCGTCATCAACATTCTGAGAAACAGATCGTAACCCGATGAACCAAGCCTAAATGCCTACCTAGCTGTATTAAATGCACGTGGCGAAAGCACACACAAATAATATTGTTGTAGAAGTATGAAAGAGGATTACTTATGACAAACTCCTTTGTTCATTCTACAATCTAGTCAAAACAGAATAAGTTTCTGTCCTTGTAGAAATGAAGTTACAGTGGTTGGTGGTGGTTAGATTAGATACTCATAAACATAAAAAGTAGGCAGTCATGGGGACAGCAGACAGAAGTGAAAACTTAAAACTTTAACATGTACACAGGCGTGCTACGCGTCGCCAGTCTTTTTTTTTTTTGTTTCGGGGTGAAAAATCCTCATGGATGTCCTCCGCCCTGGGGCGGGCGGAGGGGTCTGTCAGACTCTTACTGACTAAAAACCACCCCGGTGTTCCATCTCACACCTACGCCGAGGGTTGCGGGAACTTACGATCCTTCCGCAACCCCCGGCTGGTGCCGGCCCGCCACGGCAGGCCTCTTCTCGTGTCGAGGGGGGGAGTGAGGTGTTTGACTCCCCCCGCGACGTCTAAGAGGGGCGCGCGTGGAACACTACGCGCCGCCACCTCGGGTCCGATGTATGGGGGGCGACGGACGTCCCCGAGTCCGTCGCCCCTGGACCCATTTAGGGGGGCTGGAAGAGGGCATTGTCCGCCCTCCGCCGACGCCCAGTGCGCCTGCTGCGGGCTGGGTGAGAGGATGTGATCTCCTTCTCCCTTTCCGCAGCCTCCTTCTGAGAGATGACTGTCTCGCAGAAGGAAACCACCGCGTCCCAGGACTCCTCGCTGCCGACCATCGAATTAACCACAGCCGGCAGCGACAGGTCACTGCCTACTCTAGAGATGAGGGCACGGCGCGGCTCCTCCCAAGCGGCACACTCTGCCAGCGTATGCCGCGCCGTGTCCTGCCGACAGTCGACGCAGTGGTGACACCGGGCGTCTGGCTCCCTGTTTATGCGACACAGGTACTTCCCGAAGCAACCATGCCCCGAGAGCACCTGCATCACCCGAAACGACAAGGAGCCGTGCCTCCTCCCGAGCCAAAGGTCGAGCACCGGCCGGACCGCCTCGATGGTGCCGAGGTAGGGCGTGAGAGCCTGTCCCGCCATTCCGCCACCAGGACCTCGCGAATCAGCGACCGACGCTGCTCCATTAGTCGCCGCATCGGTCGCTCACCTCACGCCTGCATTTCCTCGCGCCACCGATACAATGATGCGCGTAATTTCGCCTCCAGGTCCCAGGGCGGGGATCCGGCCAGTGCGCGCGTCGCCAGTCTGGCGCAACACGTCACATTGGAGTTGTGACGCGAGAATATCGCATATCGCGAACCCGTAAGATTTTCCTCTATTAAAAAGCGCTCAACGCACCTACAGAAGTTTTCACTTCAACAATTCACTAATCTAGAAAGGTGATTTATGCCCGGCTGATGGTTATAGGCTCGCCCCCTATTACGTGGGACTTAAAACATAACTAGCGAATGTGGGAGTATGGTACACCTCTACTTAACCCTTTGAGGAAGACAGGCATGATGTTATGTTGTTAGAAAGGACGTACTCATAGGCGAATAAGCTATCGTCATCGAGTTTAATCATCACATTCTGCAGTCTATTGAGATGACACTCACACGTTTCAGTTTTTCAGTTTCCTGTTCTTTAACCCATAAAAAATCATAAGATTGCTAAATTGTCAATATGAAATCTATTGCAATTACGCAAGTAGCCCTGGTGGGGAAGTACACTACAGTATTATGCGTGAAATTCTCGGCCATGGTTTTTTAAACCGTCTAGCATGCCGTCGGTCAAAGAGGTCACAGTAGTATATTTTCATATCAATATTAATCACGAACACAGAAGGCCGCGGGCGTCCACCATAATTGATTTTTAATGCACCAGCCGAATTGGCCAGTTTATCCCACGGTTTAATTGAAGCACCATCAATCGTTGGGCGGTCAGTCATAAATATGAAATCTACGTAAATAACATGGATTCTTTGGCTAGTGTTGGTGCGAAAAACATGAAGATAATTTACATGTAAAATCATCACCCTCGAATTATCAGTGCCAGTTTTCATCAGACGCTGGTCAGCGTATGGTCTGATGAAAATTATGATTATCGTTTAATTTTATCAAACTAAGTCAAAATTTAGGAGTAGGTAGAGTATTAAAATACTCTAATGTATAGACCAATTAAAATAGGGCTAAAACTTTTGCCATCCATCTGACGCGGTCCATCAGTATTCTACTGTTGGATAAACCCCAGTTAATTTTTTACTGTTTTGCTAACATAGAAAAATTATTTAATTACTGCACACAAAAGAACTAGCAAATGACACATGATAACTTATGAATGAATACAAAGATGGATGGATACATCTTCAATCCACTGCATCTATCTAACTTCTATAATGTACATATAACTTCCTACTAACTTCTATATCTTCTATATACTGTATACATATATTTTTATATTTTAAATTATTTACTAGAAATTATTTATTGTTACGTATAATTTTTGTGGAATTATTAATTGATTGTAGAAAATGAATTTTAATGACTAAAATATGATAATGATAATGTTTTTATGAATGTATTTTAAAAGCTAAATTAAATAGTTGTATATAACATTGAACGTGGATGAAATTATTGAGTAGTTACGGAAAAGACGAAATATTGTACGTTTCATCATTTAAATTAATTTTATTGGTATAGAGTATAGAATAAATATTGATAAGTCACTGTGTCAAATTTGGATAAAAATGTTATCAATTTTATAATGTTAAATTATGTTCCATATCCCAGTAAATGAAATAATCCTAATTAATCATATTTTTTTTATAACCATTGCACTGTATTTTAGAGAAAGCTAGCATGAAATAAAGAGGCTTTTTATTTATATTTATTATTATATACATTTACCAAAAATACGTTGTTACTCAAATCCTGGAATCCCCTTCAAACTACCTTACTGTCACAGCAAACTTGTACCTACCTAATCCCACTTCAGCACACAATAGTTCCGATTTCCAATTTTTCAAACAACACTATTTGAACCTGGACAAAAAATAAAAGTTTGCACTCCAATCCGTCAATATTGGGTCAATATGCAATTTTCCGTTGTACATGCAATCCAATCTACAACCGGATGAAACAAAACGTTTCGGATGGAAATGAATTGAACTTCGGGTTACAAGTGCAATTCAGACTTTATAAGGACCAATTGAAATATATTATATTATATTACGACTATAACAAAACTGCAATTTGGCCTTATGAATTAAAGTTATCTGTTGTTAGAAGCTGTAATAACCATCTACCAGTTATTTTTAAAGGTACTGAGATTTTTTCTACATCCTGGCACCGATAAGTATTCAATTGAATTTGATTAAAATAGGGAGGTAGGTACTAGTTAAATACTACAGAATTGTTGTCTGAAACTAGGAGAATAAGCGAAGTCTCTAAATGAAGAGCAACACAGCAAACTTTAAAAACGAATTTCCCATCTTTTTTGGGCTACGCCGCAATCGTGTAAAACATTAAAAGCTTTTTCACAACTATTTGCAATTTGCACTCTCCTAATCTGCCACCTTAGAATCTAAACGTCCTATTTGATCATAGAAGTAAATAAAATACTACGAAGAGTATGTGTAATACCTAAACGCAACTATGTTTACTCAGATTCTAGTGTAAGATCCAAACGGACATCCTCAAAGCACCCCGTTGAACTCTTTTAAACGACGCCGCTCAAAAAACTTTTACAATTTTATGTTTTCTATTTTGTTGTTCAATATTGGCTCTTATTTACTAGGTGATAGGATTGACGGGTGGTGTGATAGTGTTTGGTATAGTGGCGGAAGTGGTGCGGCCTCGCTTTGGTTGTGTGGTACAAATCATGACAGTAGAATGAGGCTTTGAAGAAGCAGGCTTTTAGTTTGTTATTATTAGTGGGAAAACCTATTTCTTAAGATTTGTAATTTAGTTTATTAGTAGTAAGATATAAGGACGGTGTTACCTACCTTTAAGAACTCATACCTTAACCTCGATACACCCCCGGAGCAATTTATTATTGAAGGTCGAAAGCTCAAAGGCTCAAATGTCTAGTTTACATATTTAGGGGTTACTTAGTTAATTTTTTTTTTTTGGAATTGTGATACTGACAGCTCTTGAACGTAGTTTAAATGTACTTCGAGTTCAGTTTCATTGGTGAAATCCGCCCTTAGAATGTAAGAGGGACAATGACTGTCGAAGTGTCGAGAACCACAAACTTTGATCTAAAAAGAACTATTGGAAAACGCAGACAGAAGGCCTTTAAAAAAAACAAAAAAACAAATTCAACTTTCAACGCTTCAACGTTCTTCGTTCGTGGTCTAAATCAGAACTAACGTGCCATCTTGTTTTGTCATTACTATACGGCACGACGTATTTTGGCGAGTCCGAACTTCACGGAGAAGGCTGCGCGGCTGCGTAGTAACATTTTTAGGGACCAAATGGTGAAATGAGGCGAGGGTCAGTGACAGAACAAGCGCGAAAGCCCGTAGTGCCTATGTTTAGACTCGCCAAGGTACTTCGGCCGTATTGTACACTTTCTGTGACAATTTCACAAATGTAATCAAAATCGCCTCCCTGTCAATGTCATTCAAGCGCCACTAGATCCTTGCAGCACTCTAAATTACTACTAAATACTAGATGCTTTGGATCAAGTGTTTGCGCAGATACACAGCAGAAGTAGATGTATAGTAGTTTATTATCAAATCAGAACTCACTACCATCTCAACCGCAATCCCTCATAACTTAGACCTAACATTTAGTAGAGCGGCGCACGCGCCGACAAGGAAGTGACGTCACGGCGCGCCCCGTCCGCTGCGTCGCGTTATCTCGGCCGCGCGTGCCCCATTTATCGATATCTTTCCGCCAAGGGGTCACTGGACATTCGTACATATCAACTTTAGTACGTGACTGTCTTTCAACGTTGCGTAAAAGATTTTGAGATGTGATGCAAGTTTTTTTTTTGGTGTTGCAATTTTTTTGCAGGAAAGCACTGCTTTTTGTTACTGGATGGTAAATAAGCCTCAACGCAGCTTGGCGGCAGAAATAGGTGAGGTTGTAGTCGCTAAAGGTATGTTTTGTTTTTAATGTTCCTTTTAATGACGAAAGTTTATGTCATCATTGTTTCAACTTCAATGGGTCAAAGTGATGCACAGTGCAAAGATGAAAATCAAGCACCGATGCGACTTTACAACCCAAATTGGGGGTTGAATTTGATTGGAGTCAGTGAATTGGAACGAAGAAAATGTTTTGGAGTCGTGGATATTGTCATTCAAGCTTTCAAAGCGAAAACCTTTAAAAGATTAAAAGCTGGTTCTGGATTCGCGAACTACATTTTATTACTATAAATTGTTTATCTTATAGCCCTTGTAGGCCATAGGGAAACATTGTTCTTGTACAGTTGTGATCTGTGACCCAGCACGTTATGCATTAAAGCGTTAACGGCTCTTACAAACTTATTTTGTGTATCAAAATGAATTTCAAGCGTTTTTGAGATGAATGAAATAAACATAAGAAGTGAAAACACAGATATCCTACCGACCTACCACGATGAAAATTGGAGGATATCGAAAGCATTTTTCATGTAATTTTCTGGACTTGGTGAAAATTTCTTGATAATCTTCAATTATTTATGAAATAGTTTATAAAACATAATTCCAATGTCCAACAGGAAAATGAGTCGGCTGCGTTGGTGGATAATTGACAGAATTTCGAAACACAGTTCTCATAAAAAGTGACGGTTTTGTCCCTTTCTCTAAAAACCTCAATCAGTGCAAAACTTTCATTCCGTTTAATTATGATTCAGTAAAAATAGTACGACAACAACTTGAAAGTTCCATCAGCTACAATTTTAATTTTCGTACTAGTGAGACTTGAGTTAAAACGAGATTCAAGAACTCTTAGTGCAGATTTAACCAATGAAACTGAACGCGATCATCACACCTAAACTACGTTCAATAGCTTTCAATGTCATTGTTGAAAGAAAATAATGACACTGACAGCCCTTAAACGTGGTTTATATGCAGATCGCGTTCAGTTTCATTGGTGAAATCAGCCCTGAGCGATACACGTGTGTGACACTCAGAGTGGCACAAAAACTAGAGATTGCTATTATACGATTTGGTCATGGCCTCTTTGGTCTAGTGGTCGCAAGCACGGCTGCTGAGCATGAGGTCCTGGGTGGGTCCAAGTCGGGCAAAGTGATATTGAGTTTTTCCATTAGGAATTTCTCAGTAGCAGACCGAAGTCCGGATTTGTGACCGGTTGATGGTAATAGGCTCGACCGTATTACATGGGACTTAAACATAACTGGCGAAATGTGGGTGTACTGTAGCCTCTAACTCTTCAGGGATTACCGGCGTGAAGTTATGTGTTCCGGCCACTCAATTAGGAACATCCATGAAACCTTTAATTTGTGCCGTACACTGTACTTACATAATAAACGCAGTCTGCTGGCGGTTTCCTTGTAACCTCACTTCTCCACCTGTCTTCGATTGAGCGATAACTGAACGTGTCTGGTAGCCTGTCAATCTGTTCCTATTCACTGGTTATTAATATCAATATTGATATAACTGGTCTGGTTTCGTTTTCTGACGCTGATTGGGGGATGCAAGTGGAAGATTTTGATCTGATGATGAGGTAGCTGATAAGAGGATGGAAGGCAATGGACTGTGTGTTGCGGATGTTAGAGACCATAATAATTATTGTCTCTGTAACATTCACAAATTTATAATTATTATCAATAAAGAAAAAGATGGAAAACAGAAGGTTGAAGATTTTGGCATTACATGATTTTAGGAATCCTAGAATTAATACTGCTCATAGTAACTATTGATCGACAAAAAAGTAGATGATAGTATCGAATGTAGATACCCTTAGTTTTCCTTAAGCTCAGTTCCTTACAAAAGATATGGAGGTAGATTATGAAACAATGTTACTAGCTAAAAGACTCCAAGCTATCGCGTAATGATTTTTATCTAATGCTTAAACAAATATTTGCACGTAAAATTCAGCCGACATAAAGCTGATAGTAAAACAATTTACCGCAATACAGAAAGATCTTTAACGCAATTCAAACGCCAGCCTTCACATATTTGTACCAATAAATCACATTTGGACACTAAGATTTGAGCCCAGATAGCCAAATATTGCAAATAGATTTCCTAAGAAGAAAGAGATATACGTATCTGATACTAATGCATGGAAAAGAGACAAAAACAATTTTATCCTATCTGTTTAAATCAATAGGCTTCAAAGTGATAACCAAAATGTTTAAACGTTTTAATCGACACCAATGAATTTTTAACCTACCATTTTAGGTTATAAGGTGAATATTTGCTTGTCAAAATAAAGCGCTAAGTGAAATCTAAGTATGATATCGGTGAGCTAAGTAATAAACAGTGCTAATGTTAGTACGCATGCGCGTAGATCTAAAAGATACGGTCTCAACGGCGCCTAGGGCATAAAGCCGGGTGTGCACTTACAACTTTATGTTGCCAACATAACAATAAGTTTGGGTTTTTATGTTGTCAGTTTGTTATGGATATGAAGCAGCTGACTAATATATTGCGATTATTTATGCCTTTTAGTTTTCTGAACTTATTAACCCAATTAGCATGAGTGTGTACATGATGGTGTTAAACTGATAACGACTATAAAGTACTTATGTAAGTAGTTGTCTTCTATTTCTAAAGAACCAAATGAGAAATCTACCATTTGAATCATAGATAATCCTTCACTTAATTCAAAATACTTATTACATTTTGTTACTACCACTGTAGTGAAAAGTTCTGGATCATAATTATAAATAACTACGTATCAACATAAACTTGAATAGTTTCAATCAAACTTCCGTGTCACCCACCATGTTGAAAACCAACACAACCACTTCCGTCACTTTACCAACATAACCAGTGAATCTTCCACCCAACATTTAAAATCTTGATTTATGACTATAAACTAAGATAATAGTTTGAGATAACCGTCTGTTTGTTTCTACTCAACTACTGCAATTATAACTTGTATACGAAGATCATTGAGATGTTCACGGCTTTGTTTGAGCAGTTCACAAGTTAGATGATTGAGATAAGAGGCGTTAGTAAAGTTCGTGATAAGTTCGTTAACGGTCGGATGTTTGACTTTGCATAGCAATATTCGATTATAATGCAGATTTGAAGAGAGATTATTAAACTGAACGCACTTTAAGTAAATATTAAGATAAATATGTAGATAGGTAGACCATCTTAAAAAGTATTGTATATATCTGTCTATCTGCTCATTTTAAGATCCTATACTACCTCAAATGGCTTAGCATGATCCTCCGTTATGTCGAAAATACTGCAGCTTTAATTTTGAAATAAATATGTAGTAAAGTTGAGGATTAATGTTAAGTACTTTGTTTGCTGAAAACACGATTCTTTAAAATTTTCTCGATAGAAAAAAATTCCAAAGTTACCTCCAAACCGAACAATAAACCGCTGGTATTCAAAAAATACTTCAAATTAGATCATGAAACTTTGCATACTAACTGAACTAACTATAAAGTAGGTCTTATTTTTTTTTTAATTACTATTATTTTCACCATAAAAAGCAATTACCTAAACTATCGGCGCTCCCTGCCGCCCAGCACCGCACTCAGTCCCGCTCTCACTCAGTCCGCGCGCAGTATCGTGCGAGCGAGATAAAGAGTGAATTTTAGCTGAGGTAGTATAGGCTCTTAATCAAATAAAAACTTGAAAGCTTGAAAGTGTCTATTTTCTTAAAACATAGGAAACTGATTTGATCTATTGAAAGCCACAAAATCTAGTACTTAATAGAATTTGAAGTTATAGAATATTTTAATTATCATTATTTCAGCTCCCACCGACCTACGGCATAATAAGTATCAACAATATGTAAGTAAAATCTAAGCAATAGCATAAGTGAAGCAGACCCTAGATACAGGAAAGTTCAATAAATAGTAAATATGCGAAATGTTCTTAAAACAGTAATAAGTAATGTAGCATGACATGAACTATAGGATAAGTGTAACGAGGCAACGAGTGCCAGGGTTCACAGTGAATTGATTAGGATTTGTCACGATAACACAGATACATATTCTAATAACTAAGTTACTCCCCTAACCTTCAGCTTTGAAGATATATAAACGATACAATTTCTTCTGAACGATCTAGGAGCAAAAGGGACATTTCAAAATTATGATATGGTAAAGGTAGCAGAAAGCATAATGACATTAATTGACACTCATCTTCTGCTGGACTAAAAGTTGGTGATCAAAAATAATTCTGATAAACCATAAGAAAGAAAGCTGCATGGAAGGACAATGTTTTGAAAGACAATATTTAGAAAATGAAGAAGATAATAATATATGCACCTATCCATAAACGTTAGACGTCTTTGTTAATTAAAGAAGTGTCCACTAGATGAATGATAAGAAGTGTGGACCTCTAAGCAACATTATGACATAACAAGATCACCGCTCACCGCTAGAAAACCCGACCCGTAGGTTTTCTTCACGAAAAAACCTCTAACGGAGTACAACATACGCAGTACATCTTCTTACACACTTTCGCGCACACCACATGTGTCGAAAATATGCACTCCTGAGCAAGGCGTTGCGAAAAATCACCGCCGCCATACTGTAAAATTAATTCTATACATAAAACGATAAAACTGCGAAAATTTCGTTCCAATAATTACTTGGTATCGTCACTTATAGGGATATTTAGTCACATGTGATCACCGTATTTGGTATGTTGTTTTTATCTTGTGTCTGTCCTTTTCCCTCGCGAGTGGAAGATGTGTGTCTGGCTCTGTCTGATGACGTCACTGAACGGTAGTTGCGAGCTGTACTACTGGGATCTTCGAGACACCTCCGAGGCAAGCGTGATTGCTCCTAAGGGTTTATATGAAATAAGTTCACGTTTACTTTTGACTCCGCAGCATTATAATTCTAGGCTTCTGTCAGTGATATTTATGTGATTGTCTAGCGTTGAATAGCGATCGAGTGGTCGGGGGTCAGGTCTGGGTATCCTATTGTGATGAAACCACTCCTAGATAATAAACACCGTCGGTTTACTTTGATGAAGGTACTACATGTTTTAGTATTGATAAAATTGCATCCCAAATTGTTTGCAGTATTGACTACTTACAAAACTCTATATTTGTTGGAAAAAAAACTAAACTTTTAATAAATATGTACCAACAACATGCGAGCCCTTGCAGTTATTATGCTGTTTAGTCCTATTAAACCTAACTATTGAACAGCATCAGATGCAAAATTACGCAATAAAAAAGGCAACCTTGCAATAAGGATCATCGCCATCTGTCTGCCTTTTCTCAACTATATTGGGGTCGGCTTCTAGTCTAACCGGATGCAGCTGAATACTAGTATTTTACATGGAGCAACAGCCTATTTGACCTCCACAACCCAGTAACTGGGTAATACGACATCCCTTGGTATGACTGGTTGTCAGACTTTCTTTCAGGATTCTGACTGACTACCCGTAACGACTGTCAAAGATCTATGAATACCTGCCGGGACCAACGGCTTAAAGGGCTTTCCGAGGCACAGAGGGGTCTTGATATGTAATGGATGGTCACCCATTCACGGGCCGACCTCAGCAAGCGTATAGCTAATCTAACCTTCAAACGACCCGTGCGACTGTTATTACTTAGCCACGAGCCCCTCCTTACCCATGAGCCCCTCTCAATAAGCATACCAAAGGTAATAGGAGTAAAGCCATCCAAAATCTTCGACATTTTGGACTATTTTTGCGCATTCATTCACAGAAAATTTGGAGGCATAAGACCTCCAGAAGGTCCTTGCTTTACATAAAGTAAACGATAGTGTGAAGTTTAATAAATTAGCATTTGACCCTCAAAAGCCATGTGTCACTGTGTTGGAAACAGTTTAGAATTGTGACTCACCAAGTTTCACTATTGTTGCAAAAGAATGACCATCGATTGGCTAAAAATATCGCAATAATCTTTTGTTATAAACCACAATCATTTGCATGTGATGACAAGGCCCACTACCATTCAACATTTGTCATATTTTGTAAGGCCCTCTTTGATTTAAAAGATTTAGGAAAAGAGCCAAGATCGTGGATTTTCTTTTTGTGCTAAATCACTTTGGCTCATAGGATTTCATAGTGATTGAGACCACTGTCTCAGTAAATTGTGAACAGCCAATTGATCTTCTTTTGTTTCTAGATTTCCTAGTGAAGGCCACTGGAATTCGCTGGATGCGAGAAGCACAGAACCGGTCGAAGTGGCGATGTTTGGGGGAGACCTATGTATGTCCAGCAGTGGACGTCTTTCGGCTGAAATGATGATGATGAGTTTCTAGATCGCGAAAGCTCATATGCATAAAATACTATCTACTTACATCTAGCTCCTGAACTAACAAACACAGAAACGTACTCTGATATCGCGAGTACACCCTGACAGTCGCGTGTCAACCAGTGAATTAGTGTTGTGCGAGCTCGCGTGTCGTCAGCGACTGGTGTCGATACTTTATATCGATATTTATCGATACGACGCCACGACTTATAGCCACCGATCGGATGATAACAAGCCGATTTGTTAGCGACCGATGTACACCAAGTTTTGTTTATTTTAACAACTTGAAACGATAGGTGGACCGGTCTATGTTGTATGTCATTTTAAAATATTTCACAATGTTTTTATGTCAAAAATATTTTATGAGCTTTATGATTTATAGTAGATATGTTTATGATAGCAATTGAACTTATTGGGAACGAAGTCTGGGTGATAGTAATACTGCCGTTACAACGCGAATACCGTAAAAACAAAGCTAAGTAACACAAAGAGTTAGGTGTTGTAGTTAACACAGACTAAATGATGAATTTGCGTCGTTCGTTTTCCGAGAGTGCTTTTCATTTTGAAAAAGGAAATGAATTAAATGTGGAGCATGCAATGTGATCATGTGTGGAATTTTTAAAAACATTTTGCGACAAAGGATGCGTAGTTTCCTTTTGCATACTTTCTTTGTTCTTTCACAATATGCTCAAGCACACATACCTACAATATACAAACAGCAAATCATAAAAATGTAGCGTGCGAAACCATGCTGTGCAGTTTAATAATTCACATTGTACATCAAGATAGCAGCCGATTATATTTCAGAAGCGTCGAAATAAATTCATATTCATAGCGCACTTTTTGTCGATAACAAGTCACGTCACTAGTAGCAAGTCGGCTCGTTAGGTCGTCGGTAATGTGTCGACATTTCTGTCGCCACTCGCGCGGCGCGGGTTAAACGCTACGTGAAGTTTACGATATAGACGCAAATTAGCGAGCGGCGCGCATGCAGTCTCGAGAGTAAAAAAAGCGTTTATCGAACCCATCCTCGCGTTTTAGGAAAAGCGAACGTATCGTATTAATGATGATTGGTCCGATGAAAAGGGTATAATTGTTCTTGTCTAAATAAGGTGGATGATATGATGGTAGGAAACTTGGAGATTCGCCCCTTACTTTTACAATCTTGGTGTTGTCTGTCATGTAGGTACGTACCTACAATGTGTCACCTACATTAGGTTTTTACCGGCTAAAGGCGATCGCGATCAGCACGTCTAATTCGTGTTCAAGAGCTGTCCGTGTCATCATTGTTGTAGAATACTGACAGTGACAGCTCCTGCACGCGGTTTCGATGTACTGGTCGCGTCCAGAGTCATTGGTGAAGTTCGCCTTAAGATTTTAAAAAACCTTATCACTACTCTGTACTGCCAAGCCATAAATAATATCAAATGACAGCATTAACAGCAAAATGCATCTTAATTTCTCAACAATTTAATCAACAGTAAATACCTAGATGTTAATTCGGATTACAAAAGACAGTTGTCAACATATCGCATAGGTATCGACTATCGATAATAAAACCTTCAGCGTCACTATCAGTCGACACGATCGCTTATCGATCTGGAGTTTCCAACGAGCAATTATACTATTGAAAGGTTCTGCTTAAAATAGATGATGTTCTGCATGTACGAGGAGGTATTTTACTCAAAAAGAATATAAAATATGCAAATAATTTAATCTTTTTTTTCATGAACACCATTAAAAGCCCACTTAAAAAACGTAACATCCTACAATTATATAACTTGTAAAGAGCTGCTTTACTAATAAGAGAGTTGCTCCTGATGAGGAATAAACCTTCCCTGCCAGAATACAGTGATAAAAAAAAAACAAAAAGCTCTACACCTAAAAGAGCTTAGCTAAACAGACTAGTATCATAACTTTGATATTATACAACTTTCTGAGTTTAGCAACGTTTGTTTTAATCAACTCTTCTAAAAACCTTCGTATGTTGATTAAAAGTATATGAATTAGTTTGTAACAATCGTAGCAGGTGGCGTTCTTTAGTTTCTATCTACCTTAATGGGAAGAAGGCGTGAGTTTATGATACATAATCTCTTGACAGTTCTCTAAGATAAAAACTCAAAAAACTGATACAAATAGAGGGTATATTTGTATCAATTTTTTTGTCATGCTTCAAACTACCGACCACACACAACACCAACTGACAAAGACAAAGAAGGTCGCATTTCAACATCCACCCCTTAATTCATCCTCTATCTCCAACAAGAGACATCAATTTCAATCTACAAACGAGCATTAATAAAAACATCGAGATTCGTAATCGATCGCTAGGATCGAGAATCGGTCCATAGTTTTCAACTGGCAATTACACGATGTACTATTAAAAAGAATCGAGTTTTGCATATAGTGTAGTACTAATTCACACGCCTTTCCGTTGTAATGATACCTGATGACGGTTGAGATAGGGTGTCCATCTGCCCCTAGCCTGTTGCTGCAGGTTTTTCTGATAAATATGATGGTTACATACAGGTGTCTTGTAATTGTTTATAATTTAAGTGATCAGTATGTGATAGAGACTAATGTGTGCACTATTAGATGTTTGCCATCAATTAAATTCTTTAATGTTGGTGGGTATGAGGTAGCGTGTTCTAGTGTCTGGCAGTTACATACTTTGTAGAAAGAATAAACTTTTAACGTACAATATTTTTACTCTTTTAATAACGCACTACCTATTCGCTTTTAGAATATTATTAACGGCACACCGAGCTTTTTATACACACAAACACGTTTTTTATAATTTCATTGAAGTAGTAAACAAATAAATTAAAATCTAGGGAACTATATTCGCATTATTGGGGATATGTACTAAGGCAGTATACACGATGGAAAGATAAAGTTGGCACGATAGAACAAATTTGCAAAGTTACCTCTTTTCGAATATTTTTTTCCTCTATTTCTCTACTTTTTTATTTATATAAGTAATTTGATATTATGCTTCTTTTGCTTAAATAAAGTACATAAATGACTGGAGCGTTTAAAAAATACACGATAGTTTTTTATCTAAGATCCATTAAACTGACTACTTGAGGTTTTTGTTTTTGATGAAAATAACAACGAAAAACATTGAAAAAGTGCAAAAGTGTGGTAGTGGGTTACTCTTTGCCTTTGTCTCTACTCTCTTTTTCTTTACACGTAAAGAAAAAGAGACAGAGACAAAGGCTAAGGCTCGGTGCGCCCTTAAGATCCAGTAAATTGTTATAATATAATTACAGGTTACACGCTCTTTGTTTATCTACTCAAATCTACATAAAAACAATCCATTCTTTTACAAGACTATTATTACGATAGTTTCAAGAATATGTAGATACAGTTCAAATGTGCCAGCAAAATCATTGTACTAAAATCAGACGATATCAAATGCTGGGAATTCAGTGACAGCAAAATTATAAAGGTGTGCGGCCACATACTAAAGGTTTTGGGCAAAGTTAAAATAATTGCATCACCTGGGCGGGCTGCTAAGACATTCCTTAACATTTTTTGGTACAAATCTGCACAAAAAATCACTTGAAAAAAAGTTAAAATGTTGCGTCTTGAGGTGTTGTTAAGGGTAAAAACAATGTGGCAAATTATCTGTAGCCTTCATTAGGATCAAAATAAAAACAAAATTTTGGGTTTTGTCAAGTAGGGCAAACGGCCGCAGTGACGGCCGTCATGAAAATTATGGCACCGGGGTTTTGACTTCACAGTGTCAAAAACGCTCTCTAGGAAAACATACCAACTTTCATAAATAACTTTTCAATGACGTCATTCGCTGATAAATTGCGGACGCTACCTATGTGACGGCCACCGCATCCTTAGGAAACCCTAGCTAAAGCTAATGCTAAGTTAAGTTTAGTTAAGGTAAGTTAAACGAAAAGAAGAGGAGACCACAACAACACCGTATAAGTCGACGTATGCACGGACGTAAAAATATCGCGGCGGGGTTTTATCGTGCACTGGATTTTCAACTCTCGGTGTTGAGCCGAGCATTGAGAATCCAACAGAGTGCATTCCAACGCGTCGAAAAACACACTGCTGGATTTTCAACTCTCGGCGCTAAGCAGAGCGCGGAGCGTTGAAATTTCAGTGCACGATAAAAAATCGCCGCGATATTTTTACGTCCGTGCGAACGTCGGGTAACCATTCCTGATATCTGCCCAGTCGTCCCTTTATTTTTGATTTACCACTTGAGCATGTCCAGCGAACATTACCACCTGCCGTATTGATTGTTGCCAACATGTAATACAATACACCAGGTTACACCGATACCATCAAGTTAACGTCACTTATTTTAACACGTTATCTCTTAACGTATGCATTATAGTTTCGCGAAAGTAGCATCGCATACTTTCTGAGATAAGTATCGTTATGACGAAATCTGCTCGTCTGCAAGTGTGAAATTAAAAAAGGTTGAGTTTAGATGTGCTGTGGGGAAGTCGAGAATTCGGAGTGTTGATAAAAGGCTAGATCTTGTCGAAAATACAACTAATCTAAATAATTATGCTGCGTCAATTTTTACTTTTTTTGGAATCTTGCTTGAAACAACAACACTATTTGAAGAAGTATCTCAGTTATTACGATTTGTCTATTAGATATGCTTAATATCCTTATACAATATTGGTGTATTTTAATAAGAGCTAATTATTCCAGGGCTTAGGAACTTTTGTTGAGCACTAAAATGGTTTTCAACTGTTTCATTCAATTGTTTTATTGAAACAATTTATCAGAAGCCTAATTCCCGTAATAAAAACGTTCAAAATCTAGTCGCAATCTCATCTCAGCGACAATCAATGTCAATAAGTTGTCAAAAATGTAGGAAAATTATATGTTTAAGGAGGTATTTTGACACATTGACACTGAGATCAGACTGTGAACGTTCTTAAAGTTACGGGAATTGCCCCTCTGGTCCCAGTCTAGTCGTAATTTAACAGTAAATTAATGAATGACTAGTATTATTAATAAATGACGTAGTGATATGCTAGACACGTCGTCATTTCCATAATAGGAAAACTTACGATGATAATAAAACTACTTCATCCAGACATTCACGCAATGTCTAAATTACGAACATTACTGTAACACACCTATATTTATATTTAAAACCAGACAATTTACGTTACGACTCCTCTATCGTTGTAATCTATAAAAATTAAACAAGAATAACATTTTAAAACAACTATAATTTTCAACCTTACAACTTTCGTATTAAGATTGACGTGATATGCAAAGAAAAAAATTGTAAATGTCATCTCCAACTTAGTATTACGATCCGAAAAGTGAATTCATTCTGAAGATGGCTTTTATTTTGATTGAGATAGAGTTGAATTTTCCTTTGACGGTTGTTGATGAGATGTATGGTTAAGTTGGTGTTCAAAGTGATGAGATTAATTATAAAGATGCATCTACGGACTGGTTGCGTATAACGGTCGGTGACAAGCGAAATAATACGCTTAGCGAGAAATGTTTCAACTAATTAATTTCTATGAACACATTAAGATTTAATGTAGGTCGGTCGGTAGCTCTCTGTTAGAAACTTTTGAGAATAAGAGCCAGAAATGCGGATGTTTTAGGCGAATTTTCTCACGATTTTTAAACCGCGATACTAACTTTTATAATTTATATGAATGCTAGCTTCTGCCTGCGACTCGTCCGTGTAAACTACTTATTCCCCCGACCCACCGCATTGCATCGCATCGCCTGCCCGCGCTATTACTTCGTTTTCTCTTAGCGTTCTATCTGACTTTTTTTTATTCGGGCCCTAAGGGTCGTAGCGTGATGTTAAATAGCCTATAGCCTTCCTCAACAGTTGGGCTATTAAATGCAATTAGAATTTTTCGAATCCGACTGGTAGTTCCAGAGATTAGCGCGTACAAACAAACAAACAAAAACACAGTATCAAGATTCCTCAAGATTTCAAGAAATTGATCAAGCGACGTCTGAGAAAATGTGCTAGAAAAGCTTCTAACCTAAACGGCTTAACTTTTAATTTCATGTTATTCTGTATTTATAAGTCTGTATTTGTAAGTAGGTAGGTACCTACTTCTATGTTCTATTGTTCTTCAGCTCCAACTTAAAAAAAAACTATGTAAAACAGCAAGCAGCTGAAATAAAACGTTCAACAATTTCCTATTTTCTTTATTTACATCAAAAAACGTAAAACATTAAAAACGTATTCACGTTTTAATGTTACAGTTCTTGTCATCATTTCTTTCAAGTCCGCTTAATACATCAGTTTTTATTCAGAGCGTCAAAAAATACAAACATCTTGAAGATACAACAAAACTATGTAAAAGTCGTTTTTAACATAATTTAATAAAATATTACGCATTTTTGTATTTTATGACAGCGGGGTGGTAATAAAAAACATGGAGTTATACCAGCTTTTGCCCGCGGCTTCGCCCTCATGGAGGTTGGAAGTTATCCCACGGGAACGTACTAATGGGATAAAAAGTATCCGAACCCAGGTGCCAAATTTCAACCAAATCCGTGCAGCCGTTTTAGCGTGAAAGCGTAACAAACAAACAAACTTACTTTCGCATTTATAATATTAAAGTTAGGATAAGGATGATGAACTGTATAATTCTGTCAATAAAAATGGCTTACAAATTGGTTAAATTGTTATGAAATATTTACTGTATTTTACGGATCTTCTACTTAAAAAAACTTGAAATAATTTAGTTCTTTAGGTTTTCATTTATACTTTTTAACCAGTCTACAATGAAGCTTTCTTTGTTGACTGGTCAAAAAGTATAAACCAACAGATTCGTGTAGTGTCATAGGTCTATGAGTTCCAATTCAGATCACAGATAACAGCAAAGTTCCCTTGTAGTATTTCGGTATAAATTATGAAAAGTCATAATCTATTCTTCTTCTTCTTAGCGAGTCGATGGCAATCTAAATAGACTCGGCCCAGAGTTCGGCTACGAGTTTGGCGCCATCACTAGCGTCCATCAGTTCCTGTAACGTGCAGCTGACAGGACACGCAGGACATGATATTAAGTGTCCCATCGTTTGTGGAACTATTATCTATTAGAACAATTCTAATTGATGTACAAAGCAAATTAATATCTACAATTATAACTATTCATGACAATTGTTTGAAATGACCTATGTGTAGATGTTTAGTATACCTACCTATTATGTACAAGAACATCTCAATAACTATATATATCTTTATTTGTTAACCTTAGCAATGATTTTCCGGAAGCAAGCCGAATAAAGCCGCAATAAACTTAGCTCCTCATACACACGATGACGCGAACCGCTGGAGGCGTCATTTTATAATAGAATTATACACTGGTACAGGTGGTAACTAGGATGGCTGTTTCCACTGTACACAAGACACGAGATTTCGTAGAGGACTTTTTGAATGAGCCGCATGTTATGAATAATACGATAGTTGAGATGTATTTACGTGTCCTTAGTACAGTAATGGTACCGTTCTAAAGACATACTAGGTCTTACATAGACTGGTGGTCTTTGTAAGACTTGACACAAAACGATATCACAGAAAATTATGAGTCTTTGTGGATCAGAGGTCTGTAAATATCGGTAGAAGCAGTCTCAAGTTTTTTGTCAGACTGTATTTCAGTTACCAAATTTGAGAAGATCTGTGAAAACCTGAACGATACGGAGAGGAAGATTAGATTTTTCTCTTTTAATATGGTTACAACTGCTTGATTAACATACTAGGATACTTCAAACAATAGAGTAGGAAGCTTGAAGCGACCCGTTTTCCGTCATTCAAAAACGTACCGTCTTCAAAAATGCGAACTTACCTCGCTCGAGCGTGCCGCGTAGCCCGTAGAGTGTCAACACGCGACAACAAATTGTCAGGACTCACGGCACGCCACGGTGACAATTATCTCGTCGCGCGCCGGACATGCGGGAAAACGCCCGGATGCTTCCACAGCTTTTAATAAACTGCTAATTTATTCGGTTAACGAATCTGTACGTTGATTTGTTGATTTAATACATACATTTGGCTTTTATCCAGCGGTGGACTGTGGTAGTTGATTAGGTGGGTTTCTTTAGATCTATTAAGAGGACATAGGAAGTCGAATATACAATGTTGAGCCTTCAACGGTGTTGAAAGCACAATATTATCTTATTAACGTCATTACGCCATTAATCAGACTTGAAATAACTAAATAACAAAACCGCAAGGAACAGTTCAGAAAACTGATTGGGCTCTAATTATCAGGGTTACCTACGAGTAATAAGCAAGTACAAACTAAGTACCTAAGTCTAATTCAAAGATTCAAATATTGAATTGTACCAAAAGCTCCATATTTGCATCATATCCTTAAAAGCCCAGGAACGACCACAGAATTATCATTAGCAACAAAACACCACGCTATCAATAGCAGATTAAACTTGATTCACTACCACCTCAATAATAATCATAATCCCCAAAACTGAGAAACAGTAGCAAACAGCAACAAACAATAAATAGTACTAAAACTAAATGCAAAGCCTGTAAGGGCCGCAAAGCCTCGATAAGTCAAAATCCCTGTGTTCAGTCAACAGTCGTAAACAACATTAACATTGTCATAAATTGTGGGAATGACGTAACGTCGCTATCCTTCCATGGTACGGTGAGATGAAGAAACGAGGGTGTGGGCTTAGAACCAGCGGGGGGATGAGCGGAGCGGGGGAAGTGGTGATAAGGAACCTACATAATTAATTGACTTAATTGGAGATGCGGAATAATTGCGTTGCATGAAACAATTACAAAGACATGACGTAATATCCACTATCCCCCTCACTGGGCCAGCATTGTGGATGACGACTCGATCAATCTCACAGAGAGGAGGCCGGAGTTCCAGCAGTGGAACATTATGTTGTGAAACAATTTACGAGCTTTTTGACATCAATCATTTGAAAAATAAACGAATTAATACAGTTCTTGCAACTTAGTTCTTCTAAGTCGTTTAAAAGGCCATAGTTATTTAGCGAGAGAGACTGGAAAGAAGATGTACGAGTACAACAATATTTCCCGTGGAAATAATAAATTGCGAAAGAGATTATTGCATGAAATAGAAGGTAATGCAAGGCAGAACAGATTAATGTTCTATGCATTAGAAATTGCCAACTTAATGCCCCAACTCGTATTATAAAGCGAAATAGGCGCGAATCGGCGCGATACAGGGCTACCGTGCGCGCGCGCCGCAATAACTCTCAATTATCGACATCAAAGCGGCGCGCGTCGATTGTTTCTCGTGACATGACATATAACTGTGACGTCACATACCACGTTGTTATATTTTAGGTAGGTATATTGTGTACGTACTTTGATAAGCCTACCTCAACATAACTGGAGTGATGTATGAAACACAAAGACGAAAATTAAGAAAAAAATATAAATAAACAAAAACAATGTAATCGGAGGTCATAACGCTTTTGTATTATGTGAGTACCTAACCACATAGGTACATATTAGGTACTTAGGAAAACAATCCTAATATAGCAACACAATCAAATTAAGAATTATAAATAAGTAATAATAAACTAAAAAAGTTTTAGTTTAATATGGTAAACAAAATTCTTTCAAAAAAACTCTTTACGTGGTAACAATTTTATTCCGGGATTTTTTATTTCGAATGGTTTTACGATTCTACATTTCTAATCTTCTGAAACCCTTCGATACAGATTTTCAAGCGTGTGAGTCGCGTCTCGTTAGACTAGAATTCGACTAAGCTAAGCTGAACCCAAATAGTCTTCGAATTTATTAATAAAATATTCACTAGCAACGTAACTAAGCAAATATGTATTACTTAAAGTCGTATTTTAAAGTCTGGCCGTTTTCTTAGGTGAAAACTGGTTTATTATCGGACTATTTGTTCAGGCTAATTTCGAGAACAGATAAGCTATGATAATAGGGTCATTTACCTCGTCAACAAAATCTACGATCTTTAAATATTTATTTAGAACAGCCAGTTGAGGAAAAAATGGATTTTTTTTTATTCGTTTATTCTATTTATTTTATTCATTTGATTTTAATTGGTTGTTTTGTAAATATGTGTTTTATTAAAATTATATGCTTGATTCCGATTGTAGATTGTTTACATTAAAAAAAAAAAACATTTTATTACAATTGCTCGTTTAAATTATAGTAAAAAGTCTTTTTCTATAATATTTCGATAATTGTACAAATTTTTTACTAGCCTTCGCTGTCCCAAAGGCCTCCTTCCACTCCTTCCATCTTTCGAATTTAACAAAAATAAATTGGAACCGTATTAAATCAATCGAATTAATTGAAAAATGGCCCATGAAGCTTTCCAAATAACTCAACACACATGTCATGCCTACATAAATTAATATAAACTCCTACCGAGTTCCACCTTATATAACGAGAAGTTATAATAATTAAATGCAAGTCCTCATAAATCACAGCAAGATGCTACTAGCATGCCAGTCCAATTGAACACATGTGTAAGTAAACGAACATGACGTGAATTAAGGGTAGCCGCACATTGAAGCGTTAAACGCACTTGGAAACGCGCGTTTTAGAATTTCCAGACGTTTGTCTAAAGCGCATTTGTCTTGCTTTACTTTAAAAATGTTTAACATTCGTCATTATCACAGTAGTTAGCAGATAAATATACAAGTTGTACCTACTTAATTTTAATCACTGTTAACCTCTTAAGGGGTCATTGTACTTATAATTATAAACAACTTTTACTACGGGACCAAACGCGAAATCGCGAAAAGAAGTCAGGTGTTCCATACATTTCGACGAGTTATGCGAACATAAATGTAGGCAAAAGCTGATTTTTTTTCCGCAATTTCAGGTTTAGTCCCATAGTAAAAGTTGTTCATAATGATGAGTACAATGACCCCTTAATAGATTAAAAGTGATTAAAATAACACCTTGTATACGCGTATACAGCTGTTTCTAAAGTGAACTGTGTAAAAGCAGGACCCCGAGTTAACATATTAGAAATATGAACTTCCTGAAAATGATTCCTGAGTCGCACCATACGACATCCACGGTTAGAGAATGCTAGCAACGACAGGTACGCCAAAATACCAGGCAATATTACAGGCCCATTGCCAAAATCCACGCGTTAATAACAGTAAAAATTGTAAAAAGTGGTGCCTACTGTACGTAAAAAATATGCTTTAATTTTTCTCGGACGTGATGTCATTTCGTACTGGAAGTAAGAATGTAAACAACTATGATTCAGAACTAGGCTCGGTAGCACCTACATCATTAAGTAGGTATGTTGATAAAAACTAAGACACCATTTTCATTATACGAGTACATTATTAAAATATTTCTTCTGAATATTTGTTGTCTGATAAAATCTAGATTTAACCGATTCGTTGCGGATGGCACGCCAGGCGTGCCATCGATTTTTTTTCTGGGTGGCGTATGACACGCGGCGGGTCGTGTCATATTTAAAATTGTTATAACTCGCTCACATTGCATTTTGGAAGATTTATCCAGCGCAAAATATTCATTATTTTGCAAGTAGTTCATGCCTACAACCTTTGTTTCTGGATATTTTGTGAATTTGAATTTTTAAGGATAACCTTTTTAACTTGTGGATGGCACTTTATTTTAATGTGTGGGTTTTAAATCATTTTGTCAAAAAATACTTTCTATTGAATAACAAATATGTAAATAATAGCACTCATCGTGATCGCTTATGAACTAATTCGATTTTTTTTTTTAATGGAAAATCAAAAATATTTGTTCACCGCCACAGCTAGAAGTTTTCGAAAACGAGAGCCGCAACGAAACGGTTAACTTGCAAATAACATCTTTATCACTCTATCTCATCGCAAGCCTATATTTCCTAAATATTTTAAACCAAAAATAAAAGAGAGGTAGGTTTTTCTAGCCTTTTAAAAAAGAAAAGTAGGGTAGACCTGAGATATCAAGTACTTGCCTTAGCGATCTTCTTCTTAATCGTAGATTCCAGGTTCTGTAGGAGAAAATAGAGAGTAATGTTAATAGTTAGGCAAGCAAAGAAAATCAGAAAGTCCTGTTATTTAATTATAATGTTAAACAGAGGAGTAAAGTTATTGTTAGCCTGCGATCCATCCAAAGTTAGAATTCAAGAGTGGAGAACATTCTTCAAGACTCATGTACCAATAGCCAAAGTTGGTTACATACAGAACTAACCTTGTACACAGAATGGCAACAAAAATAGTAATTATGTTATTAAACCATCAATGTATGTCCATCATACGCCAACATTGGTTATTGAGTATCGGAGCCTCACAGTAGAATCACAAAATGTCAGTTGTTTATGTTATTTTGTTGTTAAAGCAGCGAAACCTCAACCAAATTACTAAAAATGCATTAGAAAAAATTACCAATCAGGTATTCTCCGTGAACACAATATAGGATGTTCTCACACTGGCATTTGCGTCCAAAGAAAGTGTCAAAACACCTATAAGTATTAAACATGGTCCAAACTATTGCTTACCTGAGGGCCCAGACAAAGTGGTATTCTATCAGTGATAACGATGATGGAATAGTAAAAAAATGTATTTAATTGAGACTGATACGAAACGCTTTGAAAGCGATTGCCACTTGTCTATGCCTTCTGGGATCTTTTATTAGGCTTCTGTGTCAGTCTATTTAATGACCGTAGACGAAAGCCGTAGATGAAAGTTGGCGTAGCGGTTGTCTACGTTCGTGCTACGGCGTAGTACACGTCAAAATATACAATATGTAACATAAATAACGCACAACCTCTTAAGGGGTCGTTGTACTCATCATTCTGAACAACTTTTACTTTGGGACCAAACCTGAAATCGCGAAAAAAAATTAGCTGTTCCCTACATTTATGTTCGCATGACTCGCCAAAATGTAGGAAACATCTGATTTTTTTTCACGATTTCACGTTTGGTCCCATAGTAAAAGTTGTTCATAGTGATGAGTACAATGACCCCTTAAGAGGTTGTGCGTTATTTAATTTGACCTTGTATAACTACTGAAATTATTACATGATTTGTTATGAAGATTCGTTATGAAAGTTACAGTTGCATGCAATAGTAATCTAGTTATAAGATAGTTTTAGGGAAAGTCGAAGAAAAAAAAACAAGAACACAATTTTCAAAAAATATTTATTAGTACAGAGTAGAAGAAGTCAAACAACCCTAACATCGTCGACTTTGTCTCTGTCATCTCTGACCTAGACTAGAGTCAAGAGCAAACCTATCTCAAATAAAAAAAAAACATGTTTATCGTTGCTATACTGTTGATTTTAAAGTAGGTGATACGTGACACACTTGCAACGAGGTTTTTTTTTTCTTACTTTTTCTTTACTTTAATCTAAATTTACTGAATAAATAGTTATATTTTCACCTCATAATTTCGAAATGATCAAAGTAATTTGATAAATAGCCATGTTAAAAATTACATTTCGGAAAATTATTTAATCAATAACGCCAAGTTACCTTGATCCCAATAAACCTACCCTCATGATTACCACAACGACTTTCTGTTTACCACCAAAAGCGTTCATTCATATTACCATCCTTTAAGACGAAATCAACTCGATATATCACTTGAACAAAAATCGCTTCAATAAAACTTTACATGCGCTATAAAGTCCAATTCATACCATGTATAAGTAATTCGGCTATACCATTAATTAATCGCATCCTTCAACGATAAATATGGCACATAACGTTAATAAAGTAACTTCAATCAGTATATTGCTTCCTTTATTGAAGCCAGTCACGATAATATCGGATGAACACACATAAGTAGTTCGCATATGATTTTTATCGGTTGTAAGTATGGATTTATCGAAAAAAATTAAGCGATGTGTCGGATATAATGCACATAACCCAGAAAGATTTGAGGGAACAAATTAGGGTCCATTATGAAGTTAAATAAGGTTTTCCAACAATGTCAGCCTACACGCGAAGTATATTTCTGATAATCAATATAAATTAGCTAAGATTGCATGGGAGGCAGTTGACTGATCGTAGAGTGATGTCATCTGTAACCTGGTTCTCATAAAATCCTATCAATTATTATCTAATTCTGATAAAAAGGTCTATCGAGGTGGTTCGTAACGTACGAGTATAATATTGTCTAACCGTGTAAAAAATACCTAAGTGGCCTATTGCAAAGGGCATACATTTCGAAAGAGGAATTTATACTCAATTGAGTTAAGTATCACATTAAAAGATAGAACAAAATAATCGAACAAGTATTTATAACATTTTTTGACAGATCACGACTCTCATCACCAGGTAGTCAGTCAACAACAGTTCCATAAACACAAATGTATCACCACCACCTAAAACTTGAACCCATCTCTGCTATCTTAAGCATAAGTAACTCTCCTCGGTCCTGCGTTAACTGTAAAGTACCTACCAACAGTACTTTAAACGCAGGCAAGAACCTTACACATAACCTTCATGAGATAATACTTGAGTACTTCCAAAACACCCTAGACCGTTAGCTGTGCTACCAAGGTTTAGGACCCGCGAATCTCTTCCCCACAAAAAATCTTGTAGAGTCAGGGAAGTTGATTGGTTACCAAATTGACAATTGATTTAGTGTCCCTAAACTAAAATCACAACTGTCATACTTTGTCAACCGTATAAACTATAACAGCAAATAGACGTCTCAATCTACTCAACAATCACGTGCCCTGACTGTCCATAGTTCGTGTCGACACGTGAGAAGGTGAATTCACTCACTACCCTCACTTAATTTTGTCATATTATAATCCACTTTTAAACACCACGAATTTCTCCAAAACCCAGTCACATAATAGTTTAAAGGTACTAAATCACTGTGGCACACGTCGCCGACGCGACCCAGATAACGATGTAATTGCTGAGCCTTGATCTGCGCAAGCGCAGGCGCCGCCATTAGTGGCGCATTTTAAATACCCGCCATTTTATCCTAATTGGAGGGAAATAGGCCGAGGGACATGAGAAAATAGTGTATGTGATACTGTTGGTAGAAATTATGTGAGTCAACCACATTGTTTGAATGTTGGCGACATTGTTTTGGAATAGGATCGCTAAGCATACTTTATGTTGGTATCGCTGTTTGATAATGTAGGTGGGAAAATATTGAAAAGCAAGCGTATTTTCACGAGGTAGGAATTTCCTTACCTTTGTTCTAATAGATTTAAGTTGTTTGTAATTGAAAGTAACCTTGATTTTTTGCTCGAACACTAGAAGTTATAGTTAGCAATTTTATTGACAGTTTTGGTAAAATACATTAAAACCGTTACGTTGAACACAGAATGTCCTGAATCCTTAAACAGCAGTTAAAAGTGCTGGCAGGAGTGTGTGGGTGAAAAGAGGGCGAATCGTGAACCGAGCCCATGGAATTGTGTCACGCTGACCGCGCCATGCAGCAGAGAACCACGATGTAAATTGTATGAATATTGAATATCTTTACTATATTATATTTTAGTTCATGCAAAACTATATATTGTTATGTTATTTTTTCCCACAAAGGAAAAAATATGAATTTTGATACTTACTAAAGCAATTTTTAGAAATATTTTATGTGAAATGTTATGAGTATCAATGAGATTTTTTTTGTAAAAATTATACCTAGTAAGCTTCGAAAACTTCCTTCACAATGGCAGCATGGAGATTTATCACGGTTTTTAATATTTTTAATCCTATTTAAAAATAACACAGAAATACAGCACACTCATGCTAACCGACCTTTAGCGGCGACTAAAGTTGCATACAGACCTGAAAATATAAGAACACAATATAAAATACATATTAATAAACAGTAGGTATTTACATAGGTATATCATAGATATAGGGGAAATTGCAAAAACAAAATGAATTCTGAAGCATACACGATGAATATTTTTCTCTCATACTCCGAATTCTTAAACGAATTAAAATTCACAGTCAGTAACAGAGTGACAAGAATAAGACTTAAAATTGACCAGCTTTTGAGAATTCGGATGTAAAAGTCAACGTTCTTATATGTCAGCAGTGTTTAAGACAACCTAAGTCACCCATTGAATTGAAGGCATTCTTAATTAATTATAATATACCGCTCAAAAGGCATACTTCTTTGAATGATGTGTGTATTGGTTGGTAGGTAATGAGTTGTTAACCTGACATTAGGGCTTAAAAATTGCGCAGGCGTTCGATTAAACTGTTCAGTTCAGCCAATGGCGCATCTGTCACTGTGGGCAAATTCCAGTTTAACTATGTTACTTTCTATTATGGACGAAACAGTTTCGATAAGGTTAAGACAATTCTCGTCTTCTGCAAAAGTACTTAAGAATTAAAATAGAATCTTCTACCTTGCCTTTTCTCAGCTAGGTACATTGGGTCCACCATTATTTTACAATTATTTTACATGGAGTGACGGCCTATCTGAACACCACAACCCATTAAATGGGTAATACGATACCCCTTGGTAAGACTGATGGTCAGACTTTCGGGCTTCTGACTACCCGTAACGACTGTCCTTTACGGGCTTTCCGAGGCACAGATGCGTCTCGATATGAAACGGTAGTCACCCATCCACAGACCTACCGCGGCAAACAAATCAAATCAAATCAAATCAAATCAATCTTTATTTGTGAACATAAGTACAAAAAGATGTTATTTTAAAGCAAAGCTTAACTTTGATCGATCAAACTGTGCGGCTGTTGACCACGAGAAATTAAAATAGAGTGTCTGACCAATATTCCTGCGCCTTCTAGAATACGAAGAAGGAAAAAGGAAGAAAAAATATAAATTTATGTAAACTACAGTTCTCGTTATGTATGTAAATTGTTAACTAGACTCACATTAACTCAATAAAATCACAAACATAGTTTCAATTATTTCATTTCTTTATATTAATCGACATCATACTATGCTATCTTATAATGAACCAATCATTGATTGATCCAATTCCTGATCACATGTATATTGAATAGTAATAACATCGGTATTAAGTACTTAACAACGTCGATTAGCATCGACTATCGAAGTAAGAATCTAAGAACAAGTGCACGCTTACGACTCGCACGTGCGAATAGTTGCAACGATTTATAAATACAACAGAAGAAAGTACCAAAATCAGATAATTTTCAATAAAAATAAAGATCAAAGATTGCAAATAATTATGAATAAAAAAACAATATGTTGGTGTATTTTACTTATTATTATAAAAATTTCAAATACATCCAAGTATACTTGCGTCGCCTTAAATCGCAATATCATGGACTAACTCATCAATATTTATACATCCTTACAGTATGAGAACATGCAATTTACCGACATTTTTTTATCGTAAAAAGGGCGTGGCCGTAAAATGTTTAGAGTCGCAAGCGCAGGACATGTGTTAAACGTCGCAACAAGCACTTGCGACCAATTTGAATATTTCTGCATAAAATCTATTAATTCATTGAGAATTTTGTTACGGGATATATTTCTGTGCTAAACTATGGAGACAGGTGCAATAGTAAGATAAAGTACTCTGTAAGTATTTAAATAATTAATTAAAATTAATTATTTAAAAAATACAAGCTGATTTACGCGGATTGCAATGACAAAGAACATCTTCCGAAGTCATTCTTTGGTTACCTGACGCGCAATTTATCTGCCATTACTTCAACGAGCTTATTTATGTGATAAGACTCATACAGGATATCATAAGTAATACAAAATAAGATACATCGTATATTACTGTAAATAAGTTGCTTTATCCACTTCTAGGTGGGATGAATTATTAAAGTAGCTATTTCCGTTTCCGGTAAATAGAATAATAATGTAATTAGTGCCGGAATAAAAAGTAGGTATAGCTTGAAACTTGAAGCATATATTACATAACCAGCTACTCTATTTTAAAGCTCAAAATAAAATTCTTGTCGTATTATTGCATAACACCATCCTTTAGTTCGAATGATGGACGCTTCTTGGACAAAGTCTGGTCACCTCCAAAACATATTGTCCACTGTTACTTAAAAAAAATAACCATTCACACGTGGTGTACCGTTCGCATAAACATCTATAACATTTTAAAATGTAGTTTATGTCGAAAAAAAAAACTGTACAAAATGCGTGTACGGTCGGAGGAACGAAGTTCTTTCTCACCATCGGCTTTAACACCCTCGAAAATCATGAAAACGACATCGATGATGAAAAATTTGAAAATTTTCGCAGCCGCCATTTTGAATTTTTATTTTGACCGTTATGACCACATTTTCTCTGTGTCTGTCTCTTTCTATTATATATAATAGAGACTCTCTCTCTTTCTAATATAATAGAAAGAGATAGAGACAGAAAATGTGAGTAAAAAAAAACAAGAAGTAACAGAGTAAAAGTAAGGGAGAGGAGAGGGGAGGGGAGAGGGAGTAAGAGTGTTTGTGAGAAAGTCGCATGGAGGGGGCATAACGCTTTTCGTTATGTGACGATTTCTGCCAGTCAACTCCTACCGCAAGCCGCGTGAAAAAGCTTCATTCCAAAAAGGAATTTGATTTTTTGTTTCGTACAAGTCTGGTTTTTAGTATGGAGTTAGAATGAGCTAGGATGATCATGAAGTATGGAAGTAACTACCAATTGACAAACAGATGAAGTAGGTACCTAAGTAATCAAGTTTAAATAGTGATAAATTAAAATTATTGCGATTGCAAATTCCCTTTGTCTTAGAATTCTTTGTTTCCACGCTCATTCATAAAGTAGATGGCATTAACAAAGCAAGGAATGCCATTCATGAACCTATCACGTGCTGCTTAGTAAACAACTTTAACATAAATTCTAATAGAAACCATAAATTATAGGTGAGTCCGTTTACTTTATTTCACTTAGTAACAATCTTAGATAGAACTTAAGGAGGGTAAGGAGAAGGGAAGGCTTAGTTTTGTGTTCACCCTATCCATTTCACAGCGTAAAAGCTAACAGGGATGAATAGGAGAGGAAAATATTTTTTTTTTCAACTAACATTTGGACAAGGGTAGAAGTTTTGAATCCACTATCATCAAAATTGTAGTAAAAGGCAACAGGAATTTCAGACCTAGACGTTAGACTTGACAACTGAACAATTCCACTGAATCTTAGAACATTTTTAACTCTTTCAGGGGGGGCACTTTCGTATATACAGCAATATCATTTGTGTTTATGCATATGCTGATTATGTTTAGGGATGAAGGATTATAAAAATAAAAGAAAAAAATTACAATTTAAGGCAATTCAAAACAATTGAGAGTTCATCGATAACCGGCACCACTTGTATCATACATAATATTTAGTCAAACAGCGAGATGTTCCTCCATAATTGTAACGAAATTGATCACTAGATGGCGCAAATGTAAAGAAAAAATCCCAAATATATGGCTAGCGTATCTTCTTAAGATAGAATAAACGAATGATACGCAGAATGACACGTATGCAGAGACACGAAAGAACATCAAAAATACTAACTTATTCTATAAAAATTCAGAAAAGCTTCTCAGTAAGTCTGTCTCAGTTCACATAAGAACTCAAACTCAAAGCATTTGTTTCAATTAAACCAATTACAGGCACTTTTGAACTGTCACAGAGTCGGTCAGTTAGTCAGAAATTTGAAGCTAGTCGCCCATTCCAAAACGTAGATCTCTATGGAGAAGAATGGGCAAGAAACTCCATGGACACTCTTTTAAATCAAAATTATTACAAAATCCTGGGTACATTATTCTTGTTGCTTCTATATGTGAGAACAATGTGAAAAATAAATAATTAAAAACAATTCAAAATATAAGATTAAAAGTAAGCCCTGGCAGTTAAGAGATGACCAGTCTCAACTGACGTCGCCCGTTCACGAACATGACGCGTATGATAAAAGTAAACCACAAAATACCCACGCCCAAACCCGCCACAACAGCCTAGTCCAACAATTTCTATGCGTACAGTACGCACGCCACACAGCGCGCACACAATATGTCCGCGTACATTTATCATCATAAGTGCCGCTATACACGCGCAACAAAGCGACGCAACACGACGCGACCGCGACAAAGCGTCGGACGACACAGCGACACGATTTGTAACTACACCTAAATATTGTATTGTTATTTATTACTACCATTTTACACGGATTCGCTTGTACGCCTGATTTAATAGTATTTTCAACGAGGATAATTCTTGGGTGAATAATAGATTGTAAGGATCTAGGGTAGTGGCAACAATGGATAGGGTAGCAGTAATTTTAGTTTAAATTGTGTTGCCATAAAAGAGTTAAATAGTCGGGTACATAAGCTTGGTTGGTCTGTAATAAAATGGTAGCAACTAGCTGTACGCTTTAGAGGTCGATATCTACGGCCCTATTCCGGGGTCTATTCTGAGGGGTAAGATTTCCGATGCATTTAGATGCACGTATTACCTATAATGCTACAAGTTCTTATGTTTCCAAAACACTTCCTGAAGAACTTTTACATTTCCAGTTGGAAAGTAATCGCTTGTGTTGAACTTTCGAATTTTTAAAAGAAGCAACGAAAGGATACGGTTACCTACTGAATAACTTTACGAAACGTTAATGATACATTTCATCTGATTTGCTCCATCTTTAAGTTCTGAAACAAAAACTTAAACTACTCCTACACATGAAACGTTCACGCACTGTATCACACCGTAGCGAACCCCGTCGAATTCACTGCGATTATATCGTAAAATTTAACATTGTCGACTTAAATGTATCACCTCAATTCCCCACTCACTCTAACTAACAACGACAGAACAGGACAAAAGCAGGGGAGTGCATAAAATTAAATTGGATGCGATAATTAACATGGGCTGGTTTAAAGTAAACAGAGGACATAAAGAACATCAGATCATGATTTTCGGGCAAACAGCTCGAGGCTAAGGACAATGCTAAAGTAATTTTGAACTTTAATTTCAGGGAATAAGCCATGTTTATGCTTGTTAAGTATATAGAGATTTTTCGACCTGATTTTTAACGTGTCACTATAATTGGTTCCGAGACGGGTAGTCGATGATTGACGCGTAATTTTGACGCTGGGCCGCCATTACTTGCAGTTTGGCGAAAAAGATTTTATTGGTACACGTATCGATCACAAATTTTTATTTAGTTTCTGTCACATTGTACGGTTATTACGAATATTGAATTTATTATCTTCGCCATGTCGTTCGATGTAATAAAAGTTAATGTAAAACCAGTCGTGTTAAATTAAATTGCCGATTGGAATCATTCGGACATCCTTCTGGTAAAGCAAAGATTGAATAATTTAAAGATTTAAGACTTACAGACACATAACGTAAAGTTACATACAAGTATTAATTTACTCGGAAGCGATGGCGCTTTCAAATTGTGTAGGCCCGCAGCGAATCCGCAATACAACTTAACAAAGGCTATTATAAATACTCGGTAATAATTTCTACCAATTATATGTTTAATGTCATGGTGTTCGCATGCTCCGATCGTAATGATGCACAAATTGAATACATCATAAAACTTTCAAAATAACTGTATAATTAACACTACGCAATTACAGTGACAGTTTGTCAGTAAAAAAAGCATTTTTGGGACACAAGATGATATTCATCACACACGCCCCGAGAAGATAATTCGCGAACAATTTGCTTGGTTTATCAGTACGTAATTATCCGAAACGCGTACGTTAATGAACGGTTGCGTTACACTGCGGTGTGAGCGACGGCCTGTAGCGGAGACTGATACTCGATTAAAATTATAATTATTTAAAAATAAACCGCTTAAGATAACTCTATTAGGACTTAATTCTAATTAGAACTATATTTGGTTTTTTATTTATTTATTGAAACACGTATAGTTTAACATGTTTAAGATAAACCAATGAGAAACAGCGTTTACTTTTATTACACAACATATTAATTATCATCTCATAAGCATAGTGACATTTATCACCCACCAAGAAGTGCAGTGGGTCAAGTCTAGCTGTTGGAAAAGCCCATGACTACTAAGAAATGCAATTTATTTAGTTGACTTTTTTGTATCGATAACTTTTTAGTACCCCAATTTTCTGATAAGGAACTTAATATAAGCATTTACCAGGGATGCTTCATAATCCGCTATAACACAGCCAGCATCACTTCCCACAACACCAGCCCGCCATTTTACAAAACTTGCACCATACGTTGAAAAATCGCACTCTTGCGCATCTTCGCTTAAGAATAATGTGGACGGACCGCCGGCGTGTTATTAACCTGTGAGTTATGGCGTTGACACGTATAGTGTCGGCGGGAAAAATATTACGCACAAAAGTGATAATTAGCCATGAAATCTTATTTCCGTGAAACTGTGGAAAGTTGATTGTGTAAGCTACTAATTAAATGAGGACTAGGGATGGGACGGTGAAAAAAAGTCTCGTATTTTTTATGCTGTTGAGTACTGGGGAACAAACTGCTTTCTAAGTGGTCATGATTTTAATTTGAGTGGCTGTTTTCGGATTTAAAATTTTGAAGCTTTGATGGTCCTTGTTTTGAAAATAATGAGATTGAGCCGTCTATGTTTCAAGTGAGGATTTATACAGAACTTTTTGTGTCTAGTCCGCAAAACAGAAGTGTTTATAAACATTGCCATTTTTAAAACGATATGTAAAGAGACGTATTCTCTCTGTCTGTCAATATTATCACTAGCTATAATTCAAATTAAACTAATAAAATAACGTTAATAACCAAATAAATAAGTGAGACAAAAGTGGTTACAATTTTTATCGAACTTCAAGAACCAATTAAAAGTATTTTACTACCGTCAATTTGTAGTCAACAATTTCTATTCAAATGACAATAAAAATTCATTACCGTCAGTTGTTCGTAAGATCGATAGCAATTCTCCTAAGTTATTCCGCTTCGTCGGTAGGGGGCACAGCTGATACTGTCTAACTGTCACTTTACCATCAGTAATATATTCATTCTCTGAGCATCTGACGATGAAACTAAAGGTTAGTTTGTAAAAAAAAATAAGCAATAGTTGTGTAATTAAATTCCTGATACATTTCCATGGTAATTTGTGAGAAAAACTTTACAGCTGTCTGTTTTTCCGAGTTGTTTCTTTAACAGTCTTGTTAGAGTGCAAGTTATTCCGTATTAGATTAACAAACAGGAAGTCGGCTTACAATGGAGAGTGATAACTGCAGCCCATAGAACAACGTAAGGGGTTATTGAGCTCTCATTTCATACCCATCACACCTGATGTAAAGCGATGGTGTGATCGATACTTGACAGCAGAAAGGGTTTAGTACTTCCCTAGACGAGCTCTACAAGCCGTACTACTTATAATATTCCCTACGTTCTATAAAGCGAATCGGATAGCAATGGGGGTGCATGTTGTTCATCGAGTGGTATTATGATCCAAGAGGTAGCTTATTCTACACTTTACTAGGGTTAGCTACCGGTCTGACTAGAAGCAGTGGCAGTATTTTCCAATAACCCACTGCCATCTGACCTTCACAAGCTAACTTCCCCTAGAGACACTCCAGTAACATACGTTAAGGTTACCGTAACGTTTAGTAAGCACGTCACATTGACTGGTCCAGCCACATGCTGGCTTCTGATTGGCTGAAAATCTGGTTGAGCAACCTGAGTACGCAGGCTAGTTCGCTATCTGTCTAAATGATTATCAACGATAAGCGATTAGTGTATGTAAGTTCTGAATGACAATCAGGACACCATAAACTTCCTGATAAGACCTGTTTACCGTTAGATTATTTACTAATTAGTAAATTACAATTAGAAATATGGAGTTGATCCTTTTAAACACTCCGGTTATACTCTCTGTGTTTGAAATTCTTGTAAGAATATAGGCAGTTAGTATGTGTGTTGGTGATTCCGTAGCTCTTCCTCTTACATTTTCGTATTACCTCCTCTCTGAGAGTCTCCAGCATGATCAGAGAAGGCAAGTTGGTCAATTCTGACATTTAAGTAACATTTTTGCTGTCTTCTCAAAAATGACGACCAAACGGTCCAGCCACAGTTCTATTTCTGGGCTGGTGCCCAATTTAGTTAATTAAGAATTATATTAAATTGACAATTAACAGATTTTTCCTTAACAACTTCCCTGTCCCATACAACGCATTTTTCACAGTTTTTTCTTCTGATGAGTTATATATAACATTCTTATATACCATAAAATATAATTTTCATAATTACATGTAGATTTATCCTATTTTTGGTTATTTTATGACTCATTGTGACTCATGGACGTAGGGCGAAAACTTCTCTCGTGAGTCATATATGACTCATTGGACAGGGAAGTTGTTAATCCAAAAATGTTGGCCCAATGTCAAGCTCCAAGTCGCACAAAAGAAACGATAGCAGCTACACTAGTTCGGAATTCGGTAGGAATCGGTTTCATTTTGACAGTTCAACAACACTCATTGCGTTATTTTCGTATGTAGTTGAGCAGACTTTTTCGAACATATGAAGCAATGGATTAGCAATATGCTTCAAATTCATTCCGATTGTGACTGATAGTGTGTTACGCAATTAGGGTGCGGGTCACCAAATCTGCTCTACAAATACCTGCCATGTTGTTTACGCTATTACTACGAATTAACACCACTTAAAGGCAATTAAATAATTACAAATAATGTATGCACAGAGGCTTTACAAGTACATAAATATGTAATGAGATAGGAAAACATGGATTCTGTCACTTGAACGTGCATATTGTGGAAGCTAAGAGGAACTGGTTATAATGGAGATTGTGAATATGAATATGGTCCGACTTACAAACGCATAAGGCATGGTTAATATTACAGTTATTTGATTAAATTCAATGAAGCTAAAAGAGTTGTTCTAAGAAACGTGGTGCAAAGAATTACTTAATAAAAAAACAAAATATTATGTTTTTTATAAAGGTATATATGTACCTATATCCTAATGAATAATCATGGAAATCATGGTAGGTTCTAGGGCGCTTTTGAAGAGCCTTCACGAGTTAGGATTCCTACTGACATTGCTGACTAGCAATTTTGTTTCCCAGAGACCTAACATGGAACTTTTCCGTAAAAATAAAATCAATATTTTACCATAAAATACTATAGGTAATATCGCATTAAAACATATTGTTTTGTCAACACAAGGCTGCGAGAATATCGGCGTGATTGATTCAATCGCCACGACCTGTGCCGGCGCAGCTTTCTACTTATAAGAACCGCGAAACGCCCATGATTGATTTTTCTTTCTGTTTAATTTTGTACGACACAAATTATTTATGATATTGTATGCAAAATTAAAATGAATGTATATTTTAAGTTTTAAGTCTCTTCGACTTTTAGTTAGCGAAAGTGTTTAACACATTGCTGTTCTTTTTTTTTTATCTAGAATTTTTATTTGCAGAAACTGTCTTGGAAACAATAGTGAGTTCAAACGAAGACCAAACCGAAGATGATATATACTTAAGACGAACTCTGCAGAATTAATAACTTACTTTAGGAAACTGCTAGTTCTACTCTTTGAAGTCAGACAATGTCAAAAGTCATACAGTAATGTCAGTAATGAGATGTATGCATGATCGTAAGCTGCCTGGGAAAACCGCAACTGCTTGGTCTAAATTAAATTTATATACCTACCCATTTCATTTGCGTAAACATCAGATAGCATTTAAGTGGAAGTATGCTTAACGCTCCGAGCTAGACATTTGCCTGGCCTCAATGATCTAGATTTCTAGGTGTTATTGACTATGTGGCTATGAATTTAGACAGATCATAACGTAACATTGCTGGTACCTATTATGATATCCGCGTCGTGTTAAGCAAAGGATTTTAGGATCCACCATTTTCATTATTGTGAATAAATAAACACGTTAGATGAATAAAAAAATCCAAAGCATTCCTAGCGAACCCAACTTATGGTTTCAGTCCATTTTATTTTTCTGATAAGATATCCTATGGATATCTTCCGTCTGGAAAATGCTCTATTTCAATAAAATATGAAAACTCAACAAAGAAAACGGAGAAAACTCAACTTCGAGTTAAGCTCGCCTTATACATTGTCTCTATATCAAAATGTTTTGTGTAAAACAAAGAATTAAGAAATGTTAAACTAATAACAGACAAATAGGCATGTTAGAACCAGCTCAAATATCTCCGGTGGGATACATTGGCACAAAACTAACCCTGCTTCGCTTTTGCCACCTCCCGGCCGAAGTATTCCCCAAACAATCAGAGCTCAAATCTTAAAGCCGGCAATATTGACTACCTCCAGACTGAAAGGCGACGTTCAATAATCGAAACGAAATAAAAATATAATGACGTCACCAATACAATAAACGTCAAATAATATTAACTTACAATTTTATGGGGACCGGTATGGGGTGTAAAACTCAATATTTGCCCACCAAAGTGGATGCGGTTTCAGTATGCGGTGGGTATGTTGCGTATTGACATAAACCGATATTGTAGTAACTGTGAAAGCAGGTACCTATCTACTAAATAAATGACTATAATTTTATGGCCGAGTGATAAAAGGATTTTCATTGAGGGTTGTCGCTTGTTGTTGTTTTTCAACCACTTCGTAAGTTGAGTAAATCTTGAGCACTATTTTGAATGAATAAGTATCCAATGGCTTTACAATAGTGGTGATATTTGGTAAGGTTTTCTCGTGTTTTTTTTTTAGAATTTGTAATTATTCAAGAAGATCATCAGATTCATCGTCAAGCAACATCTGCATGAATCTCCTTAGAAGTTTCCTTTGATCCATATTATCTTTAAGTTCTCGGGATATTTCATTCCCATCTACACTGATTAATAACCTCGTAAATCTTTTTTCCTATCCTCGCTTACTCACCAGATCAAGTCAGAAAATCCTCTCTTATCAAACATACTTACACATGTGTTACGGCTAAGGATGCGTGTAGAAATAAACTAAAGATTAGCCGGCTAAACTTAAGTTTATATTCGAGGATCGGCTAATGTTCGACATAATGTATAAATGATTTCATCTTTAGCCAGCTAAACTGCACATTAGCCTAAACGCAACGGCTAATGAATATTCGATCGATACGCGAGGAGCGGGGGCAGAGCGCATGAGCACGCGACCCCTTCTTCGTCGCAAAATATAATTTTCTCAAAACACGGTGTACGCAAAAAATTATAATCTCAAAACACTATAATCGCAAAACACTACATTCCCAAAACATTACATTCTCCTGTCGCCTCATTCGCCGGCCGCTGCCGCGGCACCGCTCGCTTCGCTCGCTCGGCGCGTGCGTTGTGTGGTTACAGTTCTAAACTAACCGAATCTACCTTTCAGCCATTTTCATTTGCTAATTCATTTTTAGCCAAAGGGTGACGGCTACACAACACTTTATCCGGTTAAAGATGAAAGAAATTAACATTAGCCTCTCCTCGAAAATAAGCTTAAGTTTATCTGGCTAATCTTGAGCTTGTTTCTACACCCATCCTTAGCCGTGACATGTACGTACGTATACATCTCACCAATAACATACATTCGCAGGACAAACAACTTTCATCAATTGGTTCGGAAACTAAATAACATCTTAATAAGAGGACGAAGTTAACGTGGGTGGCGACCAAGCTTTCGACACTAGTGGTTTCACCTCGATCGCCGTAATCGATTCTGATTCGCGTATCACTTTCGATGTATCGATATTTTAGAGCGGTTCGGAAGAATCGATAAAGCAAATGAATGTCCTATAAAAACTTTTTAATGATAAACTTTCAACTTTGGGATTGTTTCTGATATCGATTACTGTGTTCGTCAGCAAAGTCGCGGAAACTTCGTCATTTTATCAATTAAAGTTAAGGTGTGTCTGTCATGGGTTTTATAACTTTTTCTATGCAGAACATACTGTGTTCATTGATCAACCGAGCGCCGCTTACACAATTGCATCGTTGGATGTCAATGGTTCAAGTAACATATACTCGCAGTTTCGAATAAAATATAGTTAACATTTAAATACGCATCAGTTTAAAATATGATCTTAAACATTAATTGATATTTTAAATTTATCTTTTATATCTCTTTGAGGCTCTATAAAACTTAGTTATTTTTTAAGACTTTCGTACTTTGAGTACCCCGTTAGGGGTATAGATTTTCAAAAAACCCTGATACTCACTACGTCCATTTCTTGAAAATGATTAAAATAGCGAAATTTTCTGAACCGTTGAGAATATCCCAATATTAAAATTAATAAATGATAGGTGGCCACTTACGCTTTAGCCCATCTGCTTTTGGACCACTCGGTCTGGGACACTCTATATAAGTATAGATAGATAGATGGTCTATTCACATTTAAAAATTTAAATAAAACAAGCGGCAGTAACTGTTGTAAGAAAGATGATACTCATATTTTAGCCCAAACTATCGATGATCATGTTAGCTCCCATATAAAGAACATCGGTACGCTTGACAAATGGTTCAGGAGTCCAAAAACATCTTAATCAGTCACATGAGATATGGCTACAAAACTGCTAAATGATGATCACCTAAAATGAACCTAATTATGGGCAAATATACATCAACACGCATAACACGACTATTATTTAAACAAACAAAATTAGCAAAAAATTTAAGCGACGAACACGGACTGAAATAAATAAATAATTAAGTAATTAAAAATCTAGGAGTGTTTAATAAAGAACTTATATCGTACAGGCTGATGTGGGTAGCGTGTATAATTTAAAATTGCCATTTTTTTTCCGCTGGCAACCCACGGCCAGATTAGTCAGTATTTCGACATTCTCGGCCCACATGCGCTGGTTATTAACATAAAACGCTACAATTCATTGTGCAATAAACGCGAAATGCGATTTTATCTAGCGACAAGACGGCGACGTAAAATTCAGCGACGTGTTTTTTCGACAAAACCAATATTGGTTTGTTTGCGCCAGCCCTTCGAGCTCGGGCGTTTGAACAAATGTTTGCGGAGCCTTTACATTTAAGATATTGTTCTCCTTAGATGATAGATTTTATTTTTTAAGCTTCGAGATACAATATCCTGTTGGCCAAAGAGAATACATTTTGAAGAAAGAGAAAACAAGCCGATAATTATTTTTTATAAGGTTTAATTCTAAGAAAATTGAAATAAATGAAAGACAACAAGGCTTCAATAAAAAACCAAACTATAA
The DNA here is from genome assembly GCA_947568875.1 of Fissipunctia ypsillon. Taxonomy (NCBI): domain Eukaryota; kingdom Metazoa; phylum Arthropoda; class Insecta; order Lepidoptera; family Noctuidae; genus Fissipunctia; species Fissipunctia ypsillon. The sequence continues at coordinate 21,141,269 of OX387643.1, read as the reverse complement.
AGTTATTAAATAACAAACGCGAATACCTTCGGACAAATCTATCAATGACCACAATTAATAGAAGCATTGCCAAACTTTGAACTACTGAACTCGAAACAACTTAAGTCTGACCAAACGTTTGCACAAATTGGGCCAACAAACGCTACTATCAGAAGTCCGTATTTCAACCGAAGTATAAAACGGTGCGTATTTTAAAGTTTTCAACTTCATTGTACATTTACACCCCCACAATTGAATTTTACGATCCCCGGGTGAATATTTCAATAGTCATTACGAGTATATTGAATTTTTATGCACTTTTTTATTTCCAGGTATCTACTCGAAGTGTTAAGCTGTAAATCTTCTGCAGAAATAGCAGCTGAAATGCAATAAATTCTTAAAGCCAATTGGTTCTTTTCATCGCCGATATTGTTAAAGTAATTGGAGTGGAGGGTGGAGATATAATAAATACATCAAAAGAAAGATACGTCAGAAATAAATAAAAACAACCGCGCGGAAAACACTATATCAAGGTTGAAGTGAGAAGACAATATCTAAATACATAAAAATCTGGAAAATAGTGCAGTTTCCGAACTGTGTGCATTCAGTCTCATTGACAAACAAGATGACATGCACAGACACAAATAAGTGCAACAACAATGCACTTCATTGCATACCAACGTATGATACCGGTACCATTCCCGGAGCAAGGGTCACATCCCGAAAATGTCGAAAAAGATCTGCACCATGAATGCGCATAACGAAGCCTTAGCTTGAGCCATCAGATAGTACAACCTGAATGTACGGCCTCTGCTAACTGCCACAAAAACAATGTCCACCACACTGGTTTACAGATAATATTTCAGATGAAACAAAGCTCATACAATTTTGCCAACCGACAAAGCGGCATCGCAAATCTCATTTGCAGACAACAAACAGATAACTATCTCATTCTTTCAACAATGGCCGGTAGGCTCATAAACAGAGCCTAATTAGTAATATTCCGAGTGCATTGTGGTATCTTAACAAATGGACAATAAGATGGAAGCGTGGTTATCTAGGGCGATAAGGGCGCCGCGCCGGGGAGCGACAATTATCAGCCAATGACGTTTGCTTGGTGCGTTTTCGCGGAGGCTGTTGTGCGAAAATGTGGAATCAAAAATCGCGTTGTGCTCCAACCATTGCTGCATAAACCTTAGTTGATTTACTTAGTTGGGGAGCAAGGCATCGTTGGAAGTTGTTCGCTGAGTTACATCGTTCGTGTAAGCTTACGCGTTCAGGTTGAGATAGGATCGTGGTCGGAATACGTAATGGTCGGTAGTGCTCGCCCATGTAGCTCCCGCTTATTGTTCCAACTCTTGTCCGGCGTAGCACGTAAATTGAATAAGTGAGTCCTAGAAAGCTGAGTTACGGCGGCTCGGATTAGACTTTCTTTGGCTAAATTGGACTCTAAGTCATAACTTGATTTATTGGCATTGTATCGATGCTTGATGTGATATGTTTTCCTGCCCAGCTGACGCACTTTATGTAGGTTCAAATTCTGCAGGAAAGTGGGGTTTCAATCAATAAGGCGCGTTCATTGGGTCCTAAAAAGGCTTTATAATTGACTCATCGGTCTGGCTAGTGACAAGCGGCAAGCCAGAGGATCTTGACTGCCTGGGCGTGATTTAGTGGATTTCTATGTAAGAAAACTCCTAGTATTGGAATTGCTGTAAACAGCGACACACCTTTTACTGCCACGGGTTCAAAACACCTTGGCCATTAACCCATGTAAAAGGAAAAGGGAGTATATAGCTTAAAAGGTTATACTTATTCCGAATTACTCAAAATTTTATATTCACCACCTTTATAATGTAAAGAAAAAATATGGTCATCAAGAGTAGAACTAGGTTTTACGCTTGCCACAATAACTAATACGCATTTTATGCTAACTACCAAGTAAGTAATTGATATGTAGTGAAACGCTGGATCACATTCATGCGCTTTATAATTCGCGTAAAATTAGCTTTATTTTTAATAAGCGAGCGACACCGCTGTAAGAAGCCTATGTTATTAACACTTTTGTTAAGTCCCAGTTAATTGCTTTTGGCGTTTTGTCTTTATCGAGCGTGTTATTATTTAATAATATTCGATTAACATAATTTATTAATGAAATGAGGGTACCTATCTATATTTTTGGAATGCCGTTCGGTTTAAATGAGCTAGGTACTTTAGTGGTGGAACGGAGTCCTACTATAATTAGTTCTGTTAATGAAAGGCTATATTTTTCTTAATATGCTGTTCGCAGCGAGGAATGCAGCTAGAATAGACTAAACCGATGCTTTCCGCGGTTTAGAGTATTCTATTACGAGGGTAGTTAGCACTTTTATTCAGGCGTGAAAAAAGCTAGTATAAGTACTGAAAGTCAGTATAAATAACAATTGACAATCCATATAGCAGTGGTGGCCCAGTGGTAGCGGCCGCGACTTACGAGTTGCAGTTCGTGGGTTCGAACCCAGACAGGCACTTTAATTTGTATAAATTATTTCATCACCACTGGTCTCAAAAACGCTGAAGGAAAACATCGTGAGGAAACCGGCATGTCCTCGAACCAAAAATTTGAAGACATGTGACATCTGCCCACCCGCACTGGGCCCGCGTGGCGGATTACGGCCCGCTCTCTATCACAGAGGCTATTATTATGCATAAGCTAATCCATTTGCGAGAATCCAAAATGGTCCTTATAAGTGCCAATAAGTCTTGTGTCATAGATCGCTACAAAGAAAGTTTCAGTTGTAGTCAATCAAAATCAAAAGTAATTTTTATTCAAAATAGGCTGAGAATCAGCACTTTTTGAAAGTTAAAATTACTTATGAGTCCCTCAAAACGCCCGCCGCGGCCTTCGCCACTTCCTGGTGCCTCAGCTGGGAAGAAGTGATGCAAAACAAAGTCCCCAGCAGCAAAGCTAGGTAGGTAGGTTTTTATTATCTTTTTTTTCTTTTTATTGTGTTTTCTGTATATGTCTGTACCCCACTTATGAGTTAAGGTTGCTCGAAATAAATGTATTTTATTTATTTACAGCTGTCTGTTCTGTGAGTATCCTGAGAAATCCTGGGCAGATGAAATGATCAATGCCTTACAAATATGATGACCTAAAAATGATTTGAATTCGCATTTCTTTTAATTACGTATGAGTTGTATGCCGTCCATACATAAAACAGGACCGCAATGGCGGAATTGAATCAAGTGACAAATGGCGTCATTAGGGAAACTAGCTGTGCTGGTCTAATGACAGTTGCGCATTTCGTATATTAATTTTTGCAAAGTAGTGATGTCTGGCACTGATGAAGGGCTAGTAAATGGTTGAGTTAATGTCTGACAACAAGCAGTCGGCTACGTAGTACGGTTCCTGGTTAGTTAGGCTGCATATTGACCGAGTACTGACATAATGTTTCATTGTCATTCAAAGATTCATATCTGTGCCTACCAATTTTTTTGTTTTAAAACAAAAAAAAATTACTTAGGCCATTATAAATACAATTACAGTAGGTATTCTAAGTGATCCCGCTCTTCAAAATCTACAATAAAACCAACAATACGATGACACAAAACATGGCCGTCAAAACATCTTAGTACTAACTACCCACTTACCGAAGCTGATGTTTTTACGATTCTGGACTAAATCGCGATAGTCTTTGTGCCCTGACTGTCGCGTTGTCAGTAGTTTCATTGACAACCAGTTACATAATAAGCTCGTGTCATTGACAAATGCATCTGTCAGATAGGGATGTCTCTACGAGGATTTTCTGGCAAAAATTGAGTATCAAGAGGAGAACTTTTAAGATACCCATTTAGAAGTTTGACGCCGGTTTTGACGGGATTGTAGCTAATTTTCCTACTTGCCTTACACATCGGCCCCTTAAGCTCACTTATGGAAAACGAATTGTGTTTAAGTCGTTACAAGCACAATGGTTGCCATACGAATATGTACCTATCTGAAATATCGTAGTGACTAAGAGCTTTTCAGTTTTCCCATCACTAGTCACTATGCCTTGTTAATAGCCGCCCGAAGTTCTTGCAGGAGAACCACAGACGATTCCTACCAGTAACTAATGGTTAAAATTATAAAAAAAATTGCCAAGCTCCATTTTTACAACCAAGTAAACTTGAGCCCAACCCTTTCATCAAACCGAAAGACGAATAGCGTTCGCATCAATTCCGTATCTGCAGTAGTCAACGAACATCGTTTAAACTTTTTATTACTACGCCATGTCATAATGTTACATTACAGTGAAATGTGTGTTTATTATGAAAACATGAGGCGAAATATTTATTGGCTGAATGATTGAATGACGTTGCCCGCGTACTAAGCTCTACGACGATAGAAAGAAAAGGTCGCGAAAAAATTGTCAATGGTTGCAAATTACGATCGATGATTTCAAATTATGTTATGGATTATATGATGAGGCAGTAACATATTGTTATGGGTTATTTTAATAAGTCATATTTCAAATTAGTTGGGGTTTCTTGTGGTAGCTTTTTGTAGCCATAAGATATTATGAAGCGGCGAGCTCTTTGCTATCTGAAGATGTTCCATAGTACTAAACTATAAAAATATTTTTCTTAAAGATCTCGGGTAAGATCTGCATCAATTTTTGGTCGACGACTACATATGTGTCATCCATAGTAGGCAGGTACCGCTCAATCGATCAACTTAGAGAAATGGCCAACGTTTTGCCAACCAATGACAGTTGCAGTAAGAGTGGGAGCAAACAGTTTGATCGATCGTCTTCATTCCTGGGTTTCCAATATCTAGGAATAGGTTGACCTGCATTATTGATCACTAAGGAGCAGGTACTTACAACTCATAATTTGCAATCTAGCAAAATTACAGTAACTATGTATAAGGTATTTTTAAAATGAAATTCATCACTGAAATGGTAAATTCTGTATCAACACTCGGAAACCAAATTAAACCAACGTCCAAAAAAAACCTGAATGCCGTAACACTAGAGCACGAAAGCACGATGCTCGGTTTTAAAATCAGTGTTTTCTATATAAAAATACCACTAACGTTAGCTTTCATACTTTTATTTAAGGCGAAAGCGCCTGGATAGCCCGCGAAATTCATATTGTCTTACGTTTTTCTTGCAATTTACAGTTGATTAAAATATGATTCGCGACCGTAACACATAATATGTAATTACAAATTTATAATCACTAAAGTCATAAATACAACTCTAAGACCAAGTAATCCTATTGAATGACTATTTCATGAAATCTTAACATTCGAGGATTTATACTAGCTTAAGGAGTTGTATTGCTAATTCTAATTATTATAATTCTGTAAATACATATTTGTTACGGTCGCGAATCATACTTTAATCAACATACACCCGGACACTGAGCTGCAAATTGCAAAGTCGTAAGAAAATTTGAATTTCGCGGGCTACCGTAGCGCTTCCCCTTAACATCATTAGGACGAGAATCTTTCCATTTCAGAAAAATACAAGAAAAGCAGCAACAGAAAACCAATAATAATGTCTCTTAGAAAACTTCTTCAATTTCATAGAGATTTTAAAAAGACAATTTTCTTGAAAGTTTTGTAGTAAGTTTCTCACTGAACTGGAAACTTAGCAATTCAGTAATTGTATTTGAATAAATCGGGTTGCAATTGAGAAATGTAAAATGGCAACGATACAATATCTCAAAGAATTTGCGAATGAAGAAATATTACTTTGAACGCAGCTGAATTTTCAGACTCACCTAGTGTCGTATTTACCGGGTAGGTATAAACTATATCAGTTAAACATACAGACACACACATCTTCAAGTTGTGACTCATCGCTTACGAAATAAACAGAAATGCTTTCTTGTAAAACTACAAAAAAGAAACGAGCACCTGACAGTTTTTGTTCAATTCCGACAAAAACAATTTCTCCCTTCAAATATATTCCGTACTACAATCAGCTGTCTTCTCAAAATTAACAACCGGTCCTGTGCATCATAGTACACAAAAATCGATACAATACAACATCGATCACGAATCGATTGGTCCGATTATCGGTAATTTTGTTACGAGCCAAAAACTGGGCCCAAATACCTGAGTTACAACCTGAGTGAATACTTCTATAATGAAATGACAATTACCTACGACAAGCAAGCGGATTCCTTGCGACCTTACTGAACTGGGGAACCAATCCTCGATGTGAGGTACTATGTGTTCTCGATGAAGTAGAAAAGCTAATTAATGGGATCTTGTTTTCCAGATATTTCCGTTGGATTAATTTTAACTGCTTGATCTTCCTTTTTATCAGGATTTTTGTCTGCCAATTATTAAAATTAAATTTGCCGACTGTTAACATAACATCAATAGCTGTTTGTAATAGCGTTAAGACAAACTACAAAAAAGCTGCACAGGATCCTATTTGTTTAAGTTTCATAAAAGAGAGAATCTAAGCGAATCTACAAATTATTTTATAGACTAGCGCAGGTCAGTTCCTGGAGAACTATTGCCTATTGTCTTATTCACCACACGTGACAAGTGGGTTGACGACACCAGAGATCCTTTACGACCAAGCATTTAGCACGTTATCTTTTTACCTTTAGTAATTTTCTTTCGTGGAACCATTACCACTGGTAGGGGCGAGCATTTATCGAACGTTCGATTGTTTTATAAATAAAGGCGACCGCAAAAAATACTATCGATCAATCGTGCGAAAGTCAAGCGATGGGACCAGATAAAGATATCCCACAGGAATCTCATCTTTCCAACTGAAGATTTAAGATATATTTCTCATTGTTCTTCAGTTAAGGGCATTACTCGGCGTATGATGACACAACAGTCAAAAACGAACCTTATAATCATTAATGAAGGTTTGTTTCTGATTGGTGTGTAATGACGTCATATTCGTGCGTCTACGAACGTGAAAGATTTTATACGAGAGCTGTCCAAACATTTTATACTTTCAAATCTGTGCGCTTATCTCTAGTGATGATCTGAAGAGTGTTATCTTGGCCGGATCAGCTCATGGGAGGTTCCTTAGATCTTTATTACATGGGCCCGGTGTGCTGCATCCACACAGTTACGTTTTATTAAGTAATAATGAGCGGCGAATACAATTCTTTAAATGTTAAGGCACTTCTAATGATGTTATAAAATCGAATTATCGCAATGTTGGCATACATCGAATTGGGATCAAATCGATTGGAAATAATTCGGATTTTATAACTCAAGACGTTTCTGAAATTAAGAAACTGGCTTGCTCATAGCCTTATGAAGCTATTCATTCAACGCAAAAGAAAAATCGCTGTGAAGGATTTTGATTGCAGTAGGCATAGGGTTTTGTATAAAAGAAAATCTATCATTTACCAATAGACGATCCGAGTTATTAGTTAATATACTTACTAGTTATGAATATAGAGTTATAGAACGACATTATCGGCTTTTCTTTCCGCTAAGCTTAAATAAGTTCTAAGAATCGATAACCTTACCAACTTTATAGCCTACTTCGATGATTTTAATTACTTTGTCCTACACAATAAAAGAAGGTTTTACGTGGTGACTCTATATTTTCTCAAAGAAATTCTACTAATACGAACGATAGCTTTAGAATGAACGAGGAATTTTTTAGTGTAAAATCTAAGGTGGTTTTTACAGCCTATATTTCGATTTGAGCCCGAGATTTGGCAGGACAATTAAAGGGGTTGCGTGTGATGTAAGTTACCTTCGTTTTAGGACATCATGGTCAGCAAGGGACAATTTTTTCTAAGGCCAACAGTGTATTTTTCTGCCAGCTGAACAAAGGCTCCAAAATAACTCACAATGCCAAGTAAACATAGGCTTTATCATTAATCAAAGATAAAATGCATAAAGATCAGATCAGCGGTCATAAGCTTTTTAATAGGCAGTTAAAATGTTTGCAAACCTGCGCTAATGAGAGCGGTCATAACAATAAAGTATGAAGTACATGGTTTTTTGCTTTTATTTCCAAACAATACGGTCATTTGTACTACAAATAAGTATTCCTGTGTTTTTATCTCGTTATAAAATCTTTAGGCTAGTTATTACTCGCAAATGAATTTAAAAAAAATCATCTGTTTAACAATTTGTATGCCTATTTGTTTTACAATTAGTTTGGAATTTTGCAAAAGGCAGGTGTGTCAGCTAGATTATTATTTAGAACTCTAAAATCTTATTTCTAAAATAGTGTGCACAAAATTGTGATTAATATTGTGCAGCAAAAATTGATTGAGAATTTGAGCTTAAGAAAATGAAAACCTATACCTAGCTTTATATAGAAAGTGTTAACCTCTGAGCTCTGAGTATTCTGATTCAGGACGACAAAGTTCTTTAAAAACGAGGTAGCAGATATGTTCATCGCCCGTATTGCTTTTTGCCGTGTTGCTTTCATGACATTGATAAAAGATTGAATAATTTATTGTTTTCAGCAATATCTTCCTATGAAACTTACTTCAAAACCGTACAGTGTGTGCACCGCCCTGCTTCACCACCGCTCATATTTTGATTCCCCGTCAAATTATGCTATTGTGTCCATTGCTCACTTTATTCCGATACGTCAACAGCATGACATGTTTATTGGTGACGGACGGGTGATGGCAAAGATGGCCGATCGGAGATAAGATTATATTCAGAGATTCAGAGCATTTCGGCGAAAACCTGATGAAGGATCATAAATTATTTGATTGTGCTGGATAAATATGGATTTTGTAGAATTATGGGGAAGAGAAGGGCCCGCAATTGATGTTTTATGTTAATAGTCTAGAGTGCAGTTTAGTGAAGTTGATCGTTCTTCCTTACATTGTAACACATGCCAAAGGCAATGTAAATTGTCTTTGGTCCCTGGCCCTGACATCAAGCAATGGACAAAATTGTCAACTTTATACTGTTTGAATACGAGGCTTTTGGCTACTTCGTGTGCATTTTATGTAATTTTTTTTTTTGTAATGCGATTTTTGTTTGTGCAGATTAAACAGTTTTTCTTACTTCCTTTCCAGTATTTCAAACTCATCTATGTTTACTAGAGTAAACATAGATGTCAAGGACTGTAATTGATGGGGATGTCCGGAGTTAGCAAATCCCAGATGCAAACGGACGGAATGCAATGCAATGTGGATTAGGTAACGCAGTGAGGAGAAGCTTCATGTCAAAGAAGCAATGGTCAGGTCAATTAGTTCAATTAATAGACAATGCCTATTTGACAAGATTTTAAAAGATGCGTCTAATTTACCTCAGCACCTGGATCCTGCAACTAACTGGAAACTGGAAGCGCGTAATAAATAAACAAAACGTCGAGAAAACAAAGTTAAAAACCACACAAATGAATTGCACCTCTTCTCACTCATTAACACAATTTATATGGCCAAAACAACCTTAGTATGGTCATACAAGCTTTTCTAACGACTGAATGAATCTTTTATTGTCGTGGTAGCATGTTTATAGTGAAGAAAAGAGGGTTAACGTCCAAACGCCGCCGTGTGCAAAAGTGATGTAAGCATGACTCAAACGACCGACACAAATACCCTTTTCAGAAACGTAACGGTGAAATGTATCAAATAGTACGAAAAAGTCGAAGCTATCATAAGTTAATCATTATTTATTGTTGTGTTAATTATGTATATGACAAATGTTCAAAGCTGTGTATAGGGCGTGTTAGCGAAATTGTTAGAACAACAATATTTGTAGCGCGGCACCTTTTTGTGTCGCCCACAGCAAGCAGGCGGCATCAAGGATTGGATGGTCCATGTTACGAGAGATTGCGGCTATACTTGATGAATTAGTCTAAGAAATATGTTAAGCGATGATCGGATGTAGACAAAATATGCTTGATAGAAACTAGCTATTTGTCAATGCAATATTGAATATCACTCTTACTTTGTTTTTTTTTTTTGAGATAGGTTTGCTCTTGAACTCAGTCTAGTCTAGGTCAGAGATGACAGAGACAAAGTCGACGATGGAGCGAGCTTACCCAGAAGAAGCCTGGTCACTCTCACTTTGAAGAGATCGTATGCGTTCGGGATCACAGACGCAGGCAGAGAGATCCACTCCTTTGCTGTGCGCATCACAAAAGACATTTGGAAACGCTTAGTGCGAATTGGTGGAATAGCAACTAGGTAGGGATGGTAAACTGCAGTGCGTCTAGATGTCCGATCGTAGAAGGGGGCCGGCTGAATGAGGTCGTGGAGTTCTTAAGCACACTCACCGAAATATAATCTGTAGAAGACCGACAAGCAGGCAACCTTGCGGCGATGAGCCAAGCTGTGAAGCTTGGCATCCACCAGTCTTACGTCGTCAATGAGCCTCTTAGTTCTGCGTTCCACCGAGTCAAGCGCGGCAAGTTGGTATTTAGCTGAGCCATCCCAAAGGTGGCTGCAATACTCCATGCAGGATCGGACTTGCGCTTTGTAAAGAGTTAAAAGGTGTCCAGGCGTAAAGTATCGCTTCACCTTATTTAGGATGCCCAGTTTCTTGGCCGCAGTTAGGACTTTGTACTCGATGGTGGCACCGAAGTTGAGACACAATGCATACTAACATTCTGGTTACGAAATCGACGTTGGATATTAAAATTCCCATATCCACCAATCTTCCAATTAACTGTTCCGATAGGATCGCATCTCCCAAATAGAAAATGTTGATAGTTCTTTTGGACTTCAGCTGTCTCAATACAAAACAAGTTCTTATTTTAGTCCAAGCTCAAACCTTCGAGACAATACTGTATGTTGAACTTTATACCAACGAACGTGAAATTCTTAATACAAAAACCGACTTTAGCACCGAGTTTAAGTTATCAATTTTGTATTAGGAGCTTTATATGAGTATGAATACAGTTCAAAATACAATAACTAGCTTAAGCTCGAAATAAAGATAAAACTCGTTTTTCAATAAGATGGTAGCAGTTTAGTACATTCAAGACAGCCAAGTTCCACATAAAAACCGGGATAAAATAAGCTTTTATTGCTGGTTCTACAATGTTTATTATAAGATTTTTCTATATTACCTAGTCAACATTATTTTCTTTTAATAACGACGCTCGGTTCACTCCTTTTAAAAAACTTGTCCTTCGTCAAAGACCTCTAAAGTTTTCCATATCTTGCTATCTCTCTCTCTCTCTCTCGTATCAGGCTATACACTGTTAAATATGAAACCTAATCTTTTTTTGAGTAATGACGTCACCGCCAACCTTTAAATCAAATCGCCACCTCTCAAAACTTGCACCAAACTAAATGAACAGTCAATTAAGTGTATCGCCTACGCCAAATCCGCGACATAACGATCGATACATTCTATAATGTTCATTATAAATTGCGTTATATGTCAGACTATACCTACACGGTTACAAAGGTCGGTGAGCATTCTATCTATGTATGTTTTTTTGGTATTTTCCACGTGGCATAACATCTGATTCTGAATACAAGGTTGAATTGGGTCAATGTCAATCTGTGTGTCGAAGGCGTAGGTCTGACTGTGTTTGTTAAGTATTTTGTAAGGCTGCTTGCACAAAGATACAGTTTCCCAGTACCGACAACTCAGAACGGATCGGTACAGGGGCCGTATTATGAAGTATTAATGCCATCATGATTCCAGTCCGAAAAATGGATGGTGTTATCGGACATGTATAGCTATGTCTGTCTCGCGCACTGGAATCATGATGACATTAGAACGTCATAATATGGCATCTGATCGGTAAAATAGTCCCATACTTTCTGTTTATACGCTTGCATGTAAAAAAATATGTTGAAAAGTCTTGTCGGTACCGACAACACTTTTTCCTTTCGTCTTTTTTTTTCTTTTTCTGTCTTACTTTTCTTTCTTTCTAAACCTTTCTAAACTCGTGGGTTGATCTGTACCTATCTGTACCGAACCGTACCGACAAATCGGGATCGGAAACCTGTATCTTTATGCAAGCACTCTAAGATTATAGTCAGTACAAAACGAGGTTATTATTTATCTATTTATTTATAAAGGTTTACCAACAGTTTCTGTACACAATCTATTATAAGTACCTATAGGTAAGAGGTAGGTATATTAAGTCGGTATCCTCTGTACTACTTCTTGTCTGCCATGGTTTTCAGTACTGAAAAGCTGATGAAAAATGCGCTAGTTTAGTTGTTCGCCATAGTGACTTCACTAAAGGCGAATTTTCCCAACGAAACTGAACGCGATCAACCCCGTGTAAGAGCTGTCAGTGACAATCTTCCACAACAATGATTACATTGACAGCTCTTGAACGCGGTTTAGACGTGTTGATCGCATTCAGTTTCGTTGGTGAAATTCGCCCTAAAACATCTCTGTAGATAACTAGATATTATTATCTGCGAATACTAGCTATTGCATAGGAAGTATTTTCCACGGCTCTATAAGACATGGTGACATATCTTAAAAGGTTAAATTAAGTGAACCTCAATCAGATATCATTGGTTTGTTTTGTATGTATGTCTTCTCGATCAGGTGGAGTCATTCTCGATCCCACTGTATGTTTTTTAGTAATATTAATAACGATATCGAAATCTTGTTTTACCATTATCATTATTTCTTGATTACTTCTTATCAAGTCCTCAGAACAATAAGCTCGACAAAAACTCTTCGGCCCTAACAGAGTATAAAATAAACCGCTGTTGAAAAAGTTGTCGTGACAATATCACGTGATGGAAACCATAAGCGAAAATTATCGATAATAATCAATAACTTTCCATTACAAAACAGTACGATTAACGTATTGATGAAAGCTCTTTCGCCCGACGCCAGCCAAATAACTACCATGCAGCGAAAATTACCCCTAAAATAACAACAGTAAGGATCAAAGCCGTCTAACAGGACATGAACAATAAAAGAGCGAACATTCTCCAAATTAAATGTCAAAAATGAATGAAAAAATGCAATCATCCCGTCAAAGTCCACACAGAAACGATAATCGTTTACAATAAAAATGCCTTCAACACTTACGAGGCCTAACTATAGCTTAAACCAACATACAGGGACAAATTAAATTAGCTAGCGAAACTCCGCCGACGTGATGGGTATCGATATCTAAACACGACAAAATAAAAATAATAAAGATTTGATGATTTTTTTTTTTTGGGTGAATGACCGATGTTAGCGTTGTTACTTGAAGTGTGAGTTGATGAAATATGTTTTATCGTGTTATTAGATACCAATCACGTCTGTGAAGTTTACACAAAATAAACTGATTTTTAAACTGGCGGTTGATGACCCCGAAAAAAACATCATCAAAATAATCTATTTTTTTATCATGTTTAGATATCGATACCCATCACGTCTGCGGAGTTTCGCTAGCTAATTTAATTTAACCCTGTTTACACACATAATCACTCAACCACCCAACAGTGCATACATATGCAGATAGAATCGATTCCTTTACCGATATTATTATTAGAATCGATTTAAAAATTAAAAAATATTAGTTCTTTTAGATGTCAATGCATGAAGAATAGTAATTACCAATAACGGTAGTTTCGCATTATTTCTTATTCTCTTCGTATTAGGGAAGATGGGGGTCATAATGACGCAATTACATTTAACGATAAATGTAGTCAAGTTTTTATTATGACAGAGTGGGCAATACTTTTGTCCGGACGAGGAATGGAGATAATATGTACTATGATGAACGGTAATTGTACTAGTCAGTAAACATAATAACTAATATTATAAATGCGAAAGTGAGGTTGTTTGTTTGTTTGTTTGTTACGCTTTCACGCTGTAACGGCTGAACGGATTTGGATGAAATTTGGCACATGGGAAGACCATGACCTGGATTAAGACATATGATACTTTTTATCCCGATATTCCCAACAGGTCGAGACTTATGCGTGTGAACCTCGGGGCGCAGCTAGCAATTAATAAATCATTTGAAAACCTTAAGTAAACCTATTTCAGAAACAAACAGTCGCGATTTGACGAGTTGTAGGTCACAGGTACGAACCCAGACATTACTTGGTGTAAATTATTTCATCACCATGACTGCTCTCAAAACGGTGAAGGGAAACATCGTGAGGAAACCGGCATGTCCTAGAACCAAAAATTCGAAGATATCTGACGTCTACCAAGCTGCACTGGGCCCGCATGGTAGATTACAATCCACTCTCTCTCACCGTGAGGCCTGTGTCCCAGCAGTGGGAAAGTTATAGGCTGATTATTAATTATGCTATGCTTATATGCTATTTCAGAAACTGTTTGTTGACATTACTTACATTATTAGTCTCTAAGAAAGAGAAACGTTTAATTAATTACCAACTTTTAATTAAGTCAATTAAATAGATATAACAAGAACATTCTCCAACAACTATCTCACATCTACGATAATCTTTATTTCGATCAATTTTATCTAAATTATCGTCATTAATCAACAACCTTCGAATTATTCTCGCACTTTATTTTGCCATTTTGACAACTATTAATATCGATATAATCGGAACCACAATCGATTAAATTCTTATCGATCACGCAGCAGACGCTTGCTAGCATTTTCATCTCGACATTTTTAACAACATTTTACTTGGATATAATCGGATCAACAATCGATTTATTATTATCCACTAGCTGTGCCCCGCAACTTCGTTCGCGTGGAAGTTGTAAGATACACATTATATTAAAATAATAGCCACATTTTAATAAAACTCCCTCGTCCCCCGATCCGTCGCGTTGCATCGCCCGCTCGCGCTGTTATTTCGTTTTCGCTTAGTGTTCTTTCTGACTTTTTTCTTTTTGCTCGGCTCCTATGGGTCGTAGCATGATGTTAAATAGCCTATAACTATCCTCGGAAATTGAGCTATCGAATGCAAAAAGAATTTTTCTAATCAGACTTTTTGTTCACAATTTCATGGGTTTTAATTTTTTTGCGCGGAACCCTAATTATTATTCTAAAATAAAAGTAGCCTAAGTTACTCCCCATAACATCAGCTATCTGCCAGTGCCGTTTCAGAGATTAGCCGGAACAAGACAGACAACAGTTTAAAAAAATGCTTTTTGTTGTAAGTAGTACCTATATACGTTCAAATTTAGTAAAAAGTGAAAATAATAATATATACGTGCATTTAGTAAAAAGTTGTTATTTTGACAATACAAAAAGACACTTCAATTTTATTTATTTGTATGAGTACAGATGTGCGTGCACGCATTAGCTGTAAGTAGCTAAAGGCCCCTGTTAACGGTACTCTACGTTATGGTGACAGGTTAATGGTGAATATGATAAATACACTAAATGGTGGCTGATGGACGAAGCTATTTTGAGGAATAATTTCATCATCATCATCTTTTAATCGGGACTGGAAAAGATGTCGTTATATCTAATAATATCAAAAGTAATAGATTTTTTAACCCTTGGTTTGCAGTTTGCTCTTCTCTGGAATGAAATGGCTCTGATAATAATAGGAGCAAGCACTTCGCCGTATCTTCGAACGAAGCACCTACACGAACAGTTTCAAAAGCGTATCAACTCGGGTAAATCGACCATTAGTGCAACCACCAAACTTTACTCATTGGTTTCTTAACTTTTGGCACTTTGATACGACTTTCCTAAGTTACTTGGAGCAGAGACTTACTTCAAGTTACAAAACTTCCCTTGTAGATCATTATCCTCCTGCTCGTCAACCAATTTATTTGCGATCTCGGTATGTAAAGATGGTCACCCATCCACGGACCGACCGCAGCAAGCGTAGCTTAAACTGATCGATCGACAAATGCGGCTGTTATTACTTAGCCACGAGCTCCTCTACTTACTTGTAGCCATTCATATTCATACTTTACACTTTTTTTGTCACAGGCTCTTCCGTGTTACATGTCCATACCACGACAATCAGCTACTCATCAGTTTTTGTCTGTCTGTCACAGTCGCTACTTTCAAACTCTAACTTTTATACTCATTTCTTCACTTAAAGATAATACCGCTAAAATCCTCCATGTTTTATAAAAACGTGTTAAAACTAATTTGCATGATTCAATCAACGCTTGCAGAAAAATCGGGTAGCTTCGTGAAATTGATGGGGTTCCACGAAACGAAACTAAAGGCACATTTTTTCGGGCAACACTTCCGTGTTAAAAGATGCGTTTGCGACACGTAATAAATTGTTGAGCATAAGGACCTTTTATATTAATTTAGATTTAATCATATGATTGGGGAGTTAAAATTAGAATTACCCATTTGATGTGGCTCTCTCGGAAAAGGCTTCAAAAGCTTTTGAGTCGTATACGAACGACTATAGGTACAAAAAAAAAGAAATCGTAAAACAAAAGCTTCGTTTTGAAGTTGAACGCAGCTCATAAAAACACGATTCATATGTTACGATCTGCATCAATCACTGAATGATTACTGTATCCTTCCTACATTTTTTAAGATACCTCCTTAAAATGCTGACAACAGCTAAAGCGCGGTCACTGTCGGACTGCATAGAAAAGAAAGAAGCGCGATGACACAACGCTGGTAATTTATTGCAAAATATGAAGCAATTATCTATTTACAAAGAGTCTATTGATTGGACTAAAAAAATAAAACACTATTATTACGTTAATATGTTGCTTGTAGAATAATCTGACAAAAATCAGAATAGTTACAATCGTTAAAAGAATATTTAAAGGTATCTGCGTATTTTTATTATTATGTTTTCAACACACTAATCTAATCCTGAAGAATATCATAAATTTTCTGATTTTGTTTACCGCAGTGAATCATATACTTTTAGAAATTATAAAACTAGCGTTTAGTTCCTGTAGCCCCCTTTAAAGCGGATCCAATCTTAGTTTCCATCTCAGGACAATCTTTCCCCAAACCAGATCCGCATGTTTATAAAACTCAAGCACAACATTGTGGGTTCAACAACGTTTGACCCGCAATTTTAATCAGTCGATAGCGATGATCGACGATTATTGTGTTAAATTCGATACATCGAGAATGATGGGAGTCCCCGTAAGCTGTACCTCTATTTATTGAATCTGATAGGTAAATTGATGTGAAATATCTCGGTTGTTATAGGTATCGAGTCGGTTTGAATAGTGGAGCTTTTATATGGAGGCCAATATTCTAGAACGTTGCTCAATCTGAATCTCGATTCAAACTGTCGATTTTCATACTACTAGATTCATTCATAGCATTGGTTTTACTGGACTTATGAAATGTGACCACATTGTTCGTCTGGTTGCGAACGTGGTTTCCATGTATCAGTACAAATGGATTCAACTTTGGATTGATTCCAATTTTACTTCTACTTTAGAAGCAACTTCTGTCCGATCTGTCTTTTCACTTTGAATGTTATGTACACCTATAATTTGTGTTAACATTAGCAGAATACCTTTCCTGAATACATTCTAAGTCAATGTTGAATGTGTACGATGTTGGTGCTCTTTATTAAATAAATTAATAAATAAATAAACTCCATAGGCTCCTATGTTGTCGGTATCCCACACCTTTTAAACTAGCCTTTCTATGTCTTCTGACAAACGAGTTACAAATTGTTATGAAGCCATGAATTAGCATGCTGCCATTATTTATCAAAATGCATACTTTTATTACACGTGGCTTCAGGCACAGGTCTCATGGTATCTTATCTGATAATATACCTCTGGCGATCTTATATGAATGATTCATAATAAATGGCTAAGCACTTTTCTGGTCTCAAAACTTAATTTCTTAATAGATATTAATAGTTGCTTGGAGGAGTACCGGACTAATGTCTTTAATGATGTACAGGTGATGATGTTTTATCAGAACAAATTAAGGTAATGTATGCGAATGGAGAAGGACAAGCCGTGAAGCGGAACCCCGCGGGTATCATAGCAGGGGCGCAGCCTTCATACAACACGATTCCTATCGGCTTCCCTTCGGAACAACTACTCTTCTTAATGTCTACTATTGCCAAACAATACGGAATACCATAACAATATGGTACACCTGTGTGTGTAACTGTGTATCACATCATAATTATATTTAAACTGTAGGTTTTTAATCTCATGATGTATTAAAATACATATAATAGTTAAAATAATAGTTTTGTGTCTGAATGTATGAGAACTGAACAATTTTTTCATCGGCTTCCCTCTAATGATAATTGTAGCTGCGCCACTGTATCTTAGATGGTAAAAGGTTTACAGACAATAATGATAAACAGATAGAAAGACAGATAGAATATAATATGTTTTATTGTAAACTATAATTTATTGTTTGATTTTGGTTAATTATACTTTAGGCTCTATTTTTGACTCCATTTACTCCTACTGGCACCACCAGAAGATAAGAACACCGATACTATCTAATGTTTACTATCAAAGACACCATCAGTCTGTTTATTTACAAAATAAAAACAATAAAAATAAAACAATTCAAAATGATTAGTAATTTAGTTTCACAGTTTTAGAAAAGTGAATCTATAATTTCTTACTTATTTGACTTGATACTACACAACGTCAGTAATTTTGCTAAGAAAACAGCAGCTAAAACCTCATTCAACAGAACAAGGCGCATCTGCAAAAAAAAGTCTTTCAAAAAGAATTCCGTGTACATTTTTATTCCGCGTCGCCATGCGGCAGTCCGTCAATCTTATCGACGACGGCCCTCGAATTAACGCCCGAATATTATCATCAAACAAATTGTTTTGCAGTGTTCCCGGTAACACCGAAATTGTTAAGTGCTTACTTTTAGCTTATTTTTGCATTTAAAACGCGTCGCCTGCGCTGTATAATTTTGGCTATAAATCTGTGGGTGTTGACGTTTGGGTTGGATGAAGGTTTCTATGACAGCATAAGGTAAAAAAAAATTCGGTCGTCTTTTTCCAAGAAATAGGTACCTAGTTAAAATTGGTAGGTAGGTAGTTTACTGTCTGTCGAAAAGTAAATTGTTGGTTTCAGATACAAAACTTGATCAGGTACTCATCGACTCACGATGTCCAAAGCAGTGACATGACAAGGATTTGGCTGTAGCACTCACCTTTGTAGCTACCTGGTAATAACATCGGACTGCGATCACCAATTCTTCTTCAAACTATGGTTATGCGTAGAACTTTCGGGACCTTTGTTCTGCAGTTAATGGAAGGAAGATTGCAGGAATGTTTCGTTGTGTTGTGCTCAACGTAAGTCAGAAATATTAGAGGTAAGTACATATATTTCTTTTAGATTAAATTAAAGTTTTACATAAACAAATGAACCCCCAAAATCGTTTCAAGACCCACTCAATCTCATTTTCACCTAATTCCCTGACCTATTCACTAACCTTTCCAAATGTTCCACCGACCTAATGACACCGTACCAAACAACCATACAACCGCTACAATCAAATTTATCGCGAAACACGACATAATCCCTTCCCATTAAAACATAATTTCCCATATTTATGTCACCATCGAAAATCCAATTTCTTACTAAATACGTATTAACATGTGAATTGATGTCCAACGTTTTAATTTCACTGGTTATGTCAGCGGCTTAATGAAACTACAGACTTAATGTTATAGGTAATTATTGAAAATCTTCCCTTTGATGACAAACTCGTTTTGGTTATCCGTTCGAGTTAAAATCTTATTTTGCTCGACCCACTAACGTCTGCACATGAGTCTTGTGATTTAAAAATAATTGACCTTAATTTTTTCGTTACTGAATCGGTGTTTTGTTTTCGTGGATCTGGATGTAAGTATATCGTAAAACGTTGGACTGTTCCAAATGGTTAATGTACCAAGGAGACCCGGCTATAGGAACATGTGGCATCGGCAGATTTAGCCATAATTCTTCATGCCGAAATCGAACAGACTATGTAGGTACTTATTCTACTAAATCACTGGACTGTGTCAGCATTCAGACGTAGGTGCTGTTAGACATACCTGCGTGAAAGTCTGAATGTCTAACGATGAATTAGCAGGCTTCAATTTAGGGTAACTACTGTAAAGAATGCAATTAGTGTCTCATTGATTATGGATCTCAAAAGAATGCCATGCATCAAATTACTCTTAAGTGAGATGTTGGAATCTCTCATCTAATGTAGGTAGGTACTAAGTTTGAACTAGAGATTCTTACAGAGAAAAAGTATTTGCCATCCCTAAATATACATTTAAAATGAATTGCTCAAACCCACTCCCTAAGCTTTTAGCTTTTGAGTAAGCTATAAACAAAACTGGAGAGCACAAAAAGCTAATTCAGTCTTTCCCCCTTTAAATCCACGCGAATGATACTCATAAAATAAAGACAAAAAAACATCACACTTTACTGTTGTGTAATAAAAAGAAAACAAAACAAGTGACCTGACTTTTCACACAATAACACGCGCTCACAAAAAACATCAACTTACGCAATTTCGACAACCCAATGTTGCGTGAACGAGCAAAAATGATAATTTACTGTAAAACCCGACTCCCATAAGCTATGTGATTTCTGCGCCGCACAGCAAATACGACTACACAACGCTTAACATTTAAATGATGGTGCCAACCAACAATTTCCCCACCATATAATTGAAATCAAGTCTTCTGACGGTAATTGAAAATGCAAGAGTTTAAAGGCTTTGATTTTTTTAAAGTACTTTCCAAAATTACTAGTTGTTTGTAGGGTCAAGTTGACCGAGTAACGCCCTCATCGTTTTTGTTTAAAATAAGATGACTTTTTGTTAAAAGTTCAACGAAATTCATGGTGTATGAATCAGATATAATGTGTAAAGAATTGAGAGAGTAAAATCACAATGTTCTGTGATATTTAAGCGAAGTCTACAAGCACTTGTTCGGGTTTATGTTTCCGTCGTTTCGTGTTCTTTACAATCGTTGCGCTAAGACCATGAGACACTAACAGCTTTTTCTGCGAATGCAGACGTGGGACAGTTAGTACCTAATGATGATAGTAGTTAGCACATAATATAAGTTTTAATGACCAATAATTCATCCAAGCGCAGAAAAACAAAGTGTAAATATTAAAGCGTCAGTTGATATCTGATAGGACCGGCTTTATGAAGACCGAAGACCTGATGCAGGTGACGTAGGATAAAAAATTTAGATTCACGACTCTTCATCTTCAATAATTGGAGAGACTTGAGAAAAACGTTCATTTCATTCATTCATAAGCACTACGTTATATTTATGTTATCATTTACTTCTTACTTAATCAAACTCCATCTGTTCTTGTTCAACTAAATTAAGTAATTTACAAACCGACATACGATCCTGTATTTGTTTCATTAAAGGCATTCAAAGTGTCCCAACAATCAATGCCACTTAGTTAGTCGTATTAGCCGATAGACTACCTAATCGATTAATTGACCCACCTTCAGACAGCTTGGTAACGGATTTAGGTCACCCGCTCAACTACCTAGCTTACAATAGCTTGACCCTAAGCTTAATCCTTCCTAAGCTCCTATTCTCTCTGCCAATATTGGATATCGGACTATCTATACAAATTATTCTCTATTCTTGGTTCCAAACAGGTAAATAGCTAGCGTGGGTAGATAGAAAGTATACGAAATTGATACAAATATCACTTCTATAATACGTATTAATTATGTTTAATGACTAATCGAGGAAGGCGCACCCAAAAATTCTTTGTGTATATCAAAAATTTAAATCGTGCAAGCGATATTCTATTTGTTGTTATGTATGCAGTGTTGCAATCTTTAAGTCTCGTCTTAGTGTGGTAAATCAAGTTTTTAGCGACGTAGTTTTTTTCTGGGAAATACTAAATTAATTAATAGCTTAAAATTCTATAGTCTAGAACTCTTCTCAGTTGCTAAGTTCACCATTCTGCGGGAGATTGTCATTATCATCAACTTCATTCTCCTGTCCTTATCTTTTAATTTATTTGGGGTCGACGCAACATGTCTTTTCTTCCATACTTCTCTATTAGTCTATTACTCAATATATGTACCTATTACGAAGAAACGTGCAAAAATTCAAAGCATAAAATCAAACCCACTGGAAGCACTCCATCCAATAAAAAGTTAATCAACCCCCAACAAAACACCAACAGCCATCGGAAGCCGTAACCATAACTCCGGCACACCGCCAGTAACTCAACCTTTTTTCATCCCTTATCATTAACCAAAGAAATCGATTTGTAAACAACACAATAAGAGTATTAAATATAATCATTCTCACGCATGTGAACGCAACGGAACGCATCCAAGTAATGGCACCGTGGTATTTCTGTTGGCGCGTATAAAAATGCTCGATAACACCAGGATGGTGGCTCGGTGGGCAATTTGCATTAATATAACGTGTCGACGTTATCGCTGTGCGTCCTCGTGTGCCAGTTTGATGCGACAGGAACGGGACACAGGTTATAAATGGAAAGTTTGCTTGAATCTCCGAAATGTGTTCGAAATGTGTTTCTGGCTTAGATGGTAGGTATTGGTGTCGTAGTTTGTTCAATTCATTTTTATTTAGAGAAAAATGCTATAGTAGGCGATTTGGTGTCTATCAGAGATGTAATTGGGTATCTATAAATTCCTACTTTTTCGCAAATCTCTGATAATTTTAATTTCGTAACGTCATCATTATGCTTCTTTATGACTTTAGAAGCTTGTAATATATATTCCATTGTTTAGCTGGTGCTGCTGTTATAATAATCAATCTTATTGCTCCCGAAGATTTCAAGGAAGTGCAGTTTATTTTATACATAGTTCTGCCATCTGAATATCTGGTTAGAAAAACAGAGAACGTATTTATCCTGTTGTCCTAGAACAACTATAGTCCACAGATGCGTCAGTTGCACGCAGAAACTACTACCTATAACTCGCCTTCAAATGCCTACATATAATTAAGGAGGAATCTCGGTAATGAGTGCGGGCACGTCTATCACGGCTCTCACTGACCATCATCTACATAATGTGACAATCAACAGTCATATATCAACATAACGCAACACTTATGGAGCGTTGCAACGCAATGAACATTTGTTTGTGAAACTGAAATCGATTCTTCTTTTTTTTCTTTGCATGAAATCGTAAGTAGAAATTGTTGCTGCAGCAGAATAATTTACGACATTTACACGTTTTATTGGATTCAAGAAGTCGCATTAGATCGCATATCGTGATGGCCCTGTGGTTTACACCTCGCCTCTCATCCACGAGGTTGTGCATTCAATTCTGGGTTAGTATCAATATAACTTTCTCAATTCATATGTACTTTCTGAGTTTATTTTGGACATTACTGACATCGTTGAAGGAAAACATCGTGAGGAAACCTAGACTTTTGTAGTCTTGAACAAGCGTGCTGGTGATCAATGCTCGGTCCTTGTCTGTATGAAGGAGAGAAGCCAGGGCAAAGGCGCTACTATTAGATGAGTAACGCCTTTATTCATGGTAAACTTTGTGGTAAACAAAAGTAGCAGTCACAGCGTCGTTTCAGCAATATCTTTTTGTATTGCGAGAAAAATGAAGCTGGCAAAATTTTAAGGACAAAAGCTGCATTTAAGTTTCTAACAAAAACTCCAGTTCTGAATAAAACAATAACACAAATTGTTTTCACTTCAAACAATCAAGTTATGATGCTCACGACAAAAGGAGTCAAAGAAAACTGTTGTCCGGACAAGTTTGTACAGAATCGACAGAAACTTAGCAAAAATAAAGAGAAGTATGTCAGCTTAGCGTGATGGGGAAAGTTATGATGTCCCATAAGGAACTGACGAACTGTAAGAGCACTTAGCAACTGATATTCCGAAGTATTTGAGAAACAAAATTGTAGTAAAAGAGAAAAGTTTCCCAACTAAATGTAATACTTTTAATGGTAATTGATTTTCCTAAATCTAGTGTTGCCCAAATGCAAGAACAAGACGAGACTTAGCCAGTCTTGGTCTTGGTCTTGCGCCAATACACCTGGTCTTGGTCTTGGTCTTGGTCTTGCGCTCCCAGTCTTGGTCTTGGTCTTGGTCTTGCAGCAAGAGTCTTGCAAGTCTTGCAATTACCTATTAGTCTATTACTATTTATTAAAGTTTACTTTAAATCTTAGAAAAACGTATTAGAATTGGAACATTGTGAGCTTGAATTAACATAGCCATAGTAAAGATCAAGCAGATTAATAAATAACTGAAGATTTGATAAGAAATTCGAAAAATCAACTGACCTATATGTCGTTTTCCATGGAAGTAACTGTTTCTTAATAAACATTTATGATTTATAAGCTTACATTTGCTAAAACATGTAAAAAAACAAATTAATTACATTTATTTATAGTACGTTTCCTTGCTTTCTACCGCGCCGCCTCGCCACGTGCCGGCTCTATGAAAAGGATGCCGCCGCAAATCAAACAATGCCGCGTGCGGCGTACAAACACACACTAAATATTACCTACTTGTACAGACGCGACGCGTGAATAAAATAGAATTAGTGCCAATCACTATTCTTTACATATAAGTGAATGTTTTGGCGTACATCTATACTAATATTATAAAGCTGAAGAGTTCGTTTGTATGTTTGATGACAGAAGTTTTAAAATAAATAAATAAGTCCTGAACGTCACTATACCTCCAAAGTTACTATTCCTCGTGGACGAAGTCGCGGGCACAGCTAGTAAATACTTACTCTCATCATCTCTCTCAGAGATATTCGGGCTGGTAAGTAATACAAAACTCTTATCGCAGGCTTTTTATTTTATTAGTAGGTAAGTACCTACGCTTTTTATATTATTTTATTAGTTTTGTAGAATTTTTTTACACGTTTCAAGTATATTTAAAAGTGGCTACAATATTTATTAAACGGGTGATATTTGAACACTTTTTTGCTATTTTTTCTTGTAAAAACTTAAGAAATATAATGACTAAATGTACAATAATAGTACCTAAGTAATTAGTTTAAAACCATATAAGTAATCAATATTATAATATATACTTACTAGAATGAATTAATATGACATCTACTACCTATCCTTACCATTTTATCCTAATCATAATACTACTTGCGTGATCAGTATAATGTATTCATTTTCATTCTAAGCACTCTGAAACTTATTTATTCTTTGGAACACCTGTAGGTACTCTTAAAAAAATTCGAAATTATTTTGCATGAGTATACCTACGCCCTATGGCGGCAATCAAATAGTGTCACAAATGTTATGATTTCGGCGTGGCGGCAACGATTGTTTTAGATTTCAAAAGAAGCCGCCGGCGCGTGTATCATAACCATGTACTTCCGAAAAGCGGCAAATTTCTTTGAGAAGTAAGTACAAAACCTTTGATGCCGCATTATCAAAGTGCCGATGGTTAAAACATAACTATGCATGCACTCAGTTTGATTTTAATAGATATTTTTTTATTCGCTATGTTTATGGTATTAGTCGTAATGCGCATAGGTCCAGTTTTTCATATTCTTTGATACAGTTTTTTGCGTCTCATAGAATTCCTAAGCGTACCTACCTATACACCGAACTGTTACACCTAACTACTCAGTGAAATAGCGCTAAGTCCTAGCTGCAAGACGCAAGAGTCTTGCAGGCTATGTCTTGTTCTTGCTCAAGTCTTGCACGGTCAGTCTTGGTCTTGGTCTTGCTAAAAATACGCGGTCTTGTTCTTGGTCTTGGTCTTGCAAAAACGCAAGAACAAGACCAAGACTGCAAGACCAAGACTGAATTTGGGCAACACTACCTAAATCGTACGACAAGATAAATGATAAATGATTTTATTTCTGTAAGTAGATTTATACAAACACTTTTACATGTCAAACATTTTTTTTTTTAAACTAGATGAGGCTGAGGGGTTTCCTATCTGACTACTCTGAGAAGAAAGGCCGAAACAAACTCAGAGGTCACAGTCTCTTTTAAAGTCCAGACATAATCTTGGTCAGATCATGTGAAGACCTTGTAGGTTGGTGTCTGAAATGGTCTTTGTCTGTGGTGTCTGAGATGAGTTTTGACGCTCATTTTGTCGTACGATTTATGACAATCAAACAGGATAATCAGTGCAGTAATCATGAAACTATCTAAAAATGATAAATTGTTTGACTTCAAGCAGTGCGCTTCTTTTTTTTACCGTGACAGAAGTAGTTTCTGAAGTAGGTACCCAATTCCCATTATGTATTTGAACGTACTCGTATTAACATATCAAACTAAATCAAAGACCACACACAATTACCAATACACACCGTCTCAATCGCCCATTGTACTATTATAAGCTGGATAATCTCCATACTACAATCATTTGGACAAGCAGATTGACGATCAAATAAAGTCTGCAAGCAGACGAACGGCACTAGAGTCCTCTCTATACATTTAACCCATTGAAATGACGATCAACTTGTGAAATTACTTGACCAGCATAAAAAGATACCACTACCCGTACAAAAATAAGAATTTCTTCAAGATTGAGAAACGCGAGACGAAAGTGTAGGCTCAAATGAAAATGGTCGGCATTATGTAGTAAGCGACGCACGTACTAAAGATTATTCATTGTACGTCACAATATTTTAAACGGATGCATTAAGTCCTGACCCCTCACAGATAATATTGGTGTCCAGTTTAATATATTATTTAATGAATGTGGCAAAATAAGGTGTTACTTTATGCAGAATCGTGCTTATAGCCATGAGTTACAGTATGTCGGCGAGAAAGCGAAAAAACTAATATATGTTTCGTGTTGTTTATCTTGTACGCTGAGAGTCAATTGTTTATGGTGTTTTGAAAGTCGGATTTATGAATCAGCACATAACCTATTAAAACGATTTCTAGAATGAGAGTTTGGAATATTTTATGATTCAACGTTGTTTTTTTTGCTATACATAATATTTTCGTTTTTCGTGGAAAAATATGAAGACAAGAAGATTTTAAACATCAAATATAGAAACATAAGATTCTGTAAACACAAAACTATTGATACCTGTAAAGCATACCTGAAAAGCACATCAAAACACACACACAAAATGCAAATGTCAATTGTTAGTCGTTAATAAATTAACTTAAATCTAGTAGATATTAGAAAATACCACGTACCTTACCGCAGTCTTCATTTTCCTTCTTCAATGTTCACAAGACGCAAAAGATTGGCCAGTCTTAAATTCTAGAATTAAAACGTAACTCTGTCGAAGGCAAAAGAAAGCTGTCCGAAACGCCTTTCCACGGCCGGTGTTCACAAACCCGAAGGTGGATCATTGAGCAATTATTGCATGTTTATGATTGTAATATTCGCGTCTGAACGGCGAAAGTAATTATGGGGACAGCGATACAGCTTTTGGCTTCGACACAGTAAAAACTATCACCCGACAGAATCAAATATGCGTCGCTCTGATGACCGCAAGCGTTCACGAGCGAGAATCTCGATTCGGTCGGATTTTAGCATCGATAAAAGCCAAACACTATCGGACACGCCCCTTTAAAACGCCGATATTAATAATGTAACGTAATTAAAAACATCAATTTGGATGCTTTACGACAGTGTTTGCAATAAGAACGCGAAGGGAGGATGATCCTTATGGTCCGTTTGGCGGCGACTAGAATTAAGGTATAACAAAATTCCATCGAATGCGTACACATCACTTTAGGCCTTTAAATGATGTGTCGAATGTCGATAAAATAGTGTTGTACACTAATTGGGGCCCCTTAGCCGCCGCCCCTATTTACATTTTCCGAATCAAGGTGCCATCATTTAAGTTCCACCATCACGGATTTTAAAAGATTATAACTTTGCTTACTCAGGTTTCAAAAGTTTTCGTTGAGTGAAACTTCAAGTTCCGGCACAGGACATCATAGAAGACCACGTTCCCAGGGATTATCCGACAGTGGATGGGGAGGTAGGAAGATCTTAGTTACAATACAAAACCTGATAAGATTTTTTAACGTTTTATTATTATTATATATATATATATATTGTAATGTCTCTTCCGATTTCATCTACGACATTGTACAACCACATTATTTAAATTACTCGAAACGATAAAATAAGTTTATTAAAAATAGAGTAGATTAAATCTTTCAAAAAATAATTAAATAGAAAAAACTTGTACAACATTGCATCTAGTATTACATGACCTCGCTTATTATGTTATTTATTGTACATATTTACAAAAAATGTATTTTACAGTAACAATGATCTAGCGTCTTTAGGTATTGTTTCTATCACATTGTCATGCGCGTCACGAAGGGGACAATATGTCACGTCCCCTGCGTGATATCATAGTAAAAACTTAAAATCATCGAGTAATTTTCTTTCTACTTGAATTACAATCGGCCATTTCACAACCATTGGAGTAATGTCCCGAAAATATTGTCAAAACACTGAAAACATATTCATTTTAATGTTGCAGAAACTGCCGAAAATATATGTCCAAGGTGTAAATGAATTAATTAACATTTTCTACATTAACTTTTTAATGGCTATTGTAAATTTTTGTGACAGCTTAATACTGAGTACATAAATAATTTATGAAGTTGGACGTGCACTTCCACATGATACAGCCAGCAGGTAATTAATTTTCATCTACAGCTTGCAAACAATTGTCTCTACTCGTCGTTACAATAAAGTATATAAGGCGATTACACACACGCGGACCACGATAAAGTCGCACGTCAAAAATGTATTATAAATATTATAATGAGAGCTATAAATTTTATACAAAAATATACATGTAGCTACCGCGTGTGTGTAAAGACCTTAACACGAACAAGCTTTTAAACGAGAATGGAATTATTGCACGTCGCACATTTATCAGCGAAACATGAATAATCGTCTTGGAAAGCAATGAGCGCCCGTCGAAAAACTTAATTTCATATTTAAATATATGTTTTCGATGTTTTTGTCTTTGTTTTTCGGCGTTCGGCTAATGTTTCTGTCAACGGCATGCCTAATTTCATGATTGACACTTCGCTTGTCGGGTGAGATTCGAGAACAAGACGTCGGAAGAAAATTAAGGTATCATTCAACAGTAATAACACTTTTTCTTTTGTTGAAGGATGAATAAGGGAATGAATTACTTTTTCAACCTACTTTCGTATTAAAGCTAATAATGTTTCAGGAAGAATACTGATTTGATTTCATGAATTATGAAGGATCAGATAAGAGTACAAGTTAAGTGTCAACAAATCTCTTTACATTTGAACTATCATTGTCAGTATTTAAATAACCAAAAATCTTCTTGACATGTCTTACAGAATTCTAGACTAGCGTCTGGTTAACTTAGTGCTTCAAAAAATAATTAAGTACCAATAATTCAAATACCGCGACCACGGTTTTAGAGGCCTCAAATTCAGAGATTCCGTAATATAATACTGAGAAACAGTCATTAAGTTTAATTTTAAGTACAATCTTCGGCTTCTCACTTGGTCGTTCATAAGGCACTAATAAGACACTTCCATAAGTCTTCATAAGTACAGTCAGCACAACAAACTTTTAAAAATGTTGACGAACTTGCATTAAACTTTATTTTCTTAAGTACTTTTGAATATTTACAAGATAACGCCAATTTAGCAATTTATGTGACTGAGTGTACAACCGCATCACTTGTTAGGATACATACGTTACTTAACACTTAATATATTAATTTATTATTATTATTATTGTATCAACGTCAAAATCGCGAGATCCAATTTTACTAGCACTTTCTTACTTATTACTATAACTTAGCCATTTATAAAAATTTGGATACTAGTAAAATTGAACTATAAATTGGCTGATGCTTCGTTTAAATATGAATGAGAATAATTTAAAAAAAATATAAATATTATAGCAATAAAATTATTATGTGCAAATAAATGGTAAGATTGATCATTACACAGTCTGTGTAAACTAGCTTGATTGTTAATTTAATATTCATTCTAAAACCACTTTATTTGATCACCGGTGACTGGCCGTCGTGTGCCGACACCCACGCGAACTCAGATATCACGAAGTACAAAAATATTGTAACAAAGCATCGGCCAAATGTTCCAAAAGTCGCTCAAACACACATCATGCCTTACATTAAACTCGTTACTCTGGATGGATCACAAACAATGTTAAAAATATACACTGAAGCGCACACTGGGAATGTTACGTACATACAGGTATCAATAACAGGACTTGGTCCTTAAGGACTTGTCACTAACTAACTACATTATAAAAATATATATTAGAATTTTACCATTAAAATTATTATGAAACAATTTTTAAGAGATCACCCATGAATGTATCCGAAGTCGCTGCAGCAGCACCAACATTTAGCACCAATTTAGAGGGAACGGGATATTTTGAGACAGAATGATCAATGGACCTTAAAATTAATTCGATGCATTCAAATTCAGTAATTGTTGGACTTAAAACTATAAAGAGGATGGCACTCGTTTAATGGCCTGAGAATTAATGAGTAAAATGCAATAGAATAAACCTTACAGTAATCGATTTGCGTCACAAAAGTAAATTTTGAAGCTCACTTATTTTTGAGTCTGATTGTACTTACGAGCGAAATTCAAAATTTATTTCTGCGATTCCGTACCTTCCTTACAGTTAAAATAACGCGAAAATATATGAACAAAATGTACATAGCGAACATAAACGTTTTATTATGCTAAGCCTCGCGTCTCGTGTGATTTGGTAAAGCGAGTCACGTAAGTTTGTTTGTTTGTCTTTCCTCTTGTCTCGCTACATTCTATGCGTCATTCCGTTTTGATATATCAACTATTTATGATGGTTTTATGTTAATGACTTGTTGATTTGTATGATTCGATCTGCGAGGAACTGAGTTACGGTCCGTGTGCACGTCTTGGAGAACATTTGCTACTCACTTTATTAGACTAACATACGAGTTGCGTTGTAAAGGAATGATTGAGAAAATTGTAGCCTAATTTATATAAAAATGTATCAGTGTCCAATTCTGAGCAAATAAACTAAAAACAGTGATGGTTAAACGAGTTATTTTGTCCAACCAAATTTTTAAAAGAATAATCTTATTGGGACAGGGCTTAATGCAGAATTTTACAACATCCGTAACTATAAAGCTGAGAGCAATAGTGACATTCCGAATCACAAAGTAGATATTGCAGTACCGTTATTACAAAACATATCGTATAACAGCACAAAAGAGAGAACAGAATTAAGTCATAATTTAAGGAGGATGGCCATTTCGAAAGGTTGTGTAACGCCAAGTGTACCGCGAACGCTTTTTATCGCGCGCACCACCTACTCAATGACGTCACGCACTCGCAACGGCACAAAACTTTTAAAAATTCAAATGTTAACATTCGAATTAATTTTGATTTAAATCTGGCAACAGTCACTAACAATTGTGGCGACGAGACCACCGGCTTGCGATTTAAAAAGTAAGTTAGGTGGCGTAGGTTGCGCGCGCGCAGTCGTGGGCGGGCGGAAGTGAGAGCGTCAACGTGGAGACTTTGGCATCCTTATCTAACAACAATTAACACGACTTAGAGCGAAAAGGATGGTAGATAGACAATTCCGCAATGTCACAGATCACAAAACCCGATACTAGGTTGTCAAGGCTCGTCAGTTTACGACCACTTTCGGTGCAGATTGTGATGCAACCGATCGAATCTTGAAATCCGAAGTTTACGTAGCTACGCGTGCCTTTCATTGAGTAAAATATGGTCATTATCGTGCGAGTGCTTATTGCAAAAATTACAATATTCAAGTCACGTTTCGTCGTGGATGCTATTATAAAAAATTGCAATAAATATTGGTTTTACAGCGAATCGCTCCGGAATTGATACGGTTCAAATAAACAGGCGTGTTATCGATCAACCGGCCGGCAGCCCACCGAGGCTCGATTACATACCTATACATTAATTTGATACAGTTAGCCAATATTTCGCAAGGCTGAAACTTTTTAAATAATGAGACACTAAAAGTAACACAGCGAGGTAAAAGCTGCGCCTGCCTTGACGTGTTAAGTCACTTGTGGCATAAAAGCCACTCGTAAACATTGATAACTTTGAATGGATCAGAAAATCTAGTTATATAGAAGTATTTTGAAGTTAAAATATAATAGTAAGACTTTTATCGACATAACTTAATAAAAGTTATATTACCGAGCATTATGTGTTCGCACGCGTGTTAGTAACACAATATATCGACACGTACATACCTAAATGAATAGGCTGTAACAGAAGATAAATTGCTAAACGCTAAATTACTTTTAGGAAAAGCTTAAAGTAATCGCCGACACTTTTACAGTCACACTAAAGTGCAGCCAGACAAAAGGATTACTTATAGCAATAAAATTGGCTGGAGCCTGTCGTTTTGGCGTCAAATTTGCGGGATCAGCGGCGAATCTAACGCGATTTCATCGGTTTATCTACTATTAAATTGTGGTGCAAGTTATAAGAGATGGACGTCAGGCCGACACGGTTACGAAGACAAAGGTTATTCGAGGGTAAGATTAGGCCAACCCACTAATTGAAAGTTAATTTCATTTTAGAAACATATTATTTTGACTTTTTCAATATCTTCTACAACCTAGGTCCTTGTTCTTCAAAATTGAGAGAGGAATTATTTTTATTTCTGTTGACTCACCGATTTGTTTACGAAGTTAATTTCCTTATTTCCAGTATATCGTATCCTACGAATCGATTTATTTTTATTACCTCATACATTTGAAAAGAAAAATAAAGATTCTACTGAGCTCTATAACCCGCTGTTTTCTCATAACTTGCTCTACGGTATCAAAAGCCACGGAGAGAACATCGCCACGATTTTACGATCCAATCTCTGGAACAGAGCCTGCGTCGCAAGCGCACCGGACTATGAATGGCATCCGACACTTCCTACATCTGTCGCCACACTATTTATAACAACACTTTCGACTAACACCCGGCAAATTGAACAATTCTTACTTACAAGACCATCCTCTAATCGATCAGACATATCCCATTTTAGGACACACAAAGACTTCCAATAAAAAATAAAATAATTCTGTGTAAGAGCGGACCAGAAAATCACATAAATAGTTGTATATTCAAGTTTCAAAATTTACTTTCCTTTTGAACGTAACCAATTTAATTTGCTACAGATTTTAAAAGGGACATTCGATTCTAGAGAAAAAATAAGTAACAGGTTTTTTGATACAGTTTTTTTTTAAGAAAGGCCCGCTTTGTTAATGAAGGTAATTTCGGTGACCGGACTGATTAAGGAGACGGTGACAGGCATTGATTACGCATTAAGAGAACCATAAACAAGGCTTCGATATGAGGTGTTTCATACCAAGGCTCCTTACGACTAAATTAATTTAAAACGATTTCATTAAAAAGGGGATATGTATGAACCGAAGAACTTTAAATTCAGCCTCATTTCGGCAAAAGATGAAAACACAAACAAGACAGATAACACATGCAGCATGGTGGAAAATCACCTTCGCTCTAGGCGCATCAACGAGTTGAGATTCACGACACGATCGCAACGGTACGATAGTTGTCCGCAACATAATAATTCCGGAACATATCTAGTTAAATGAACCAACTGCAGTGGTCATACATAAATCATGCGCAGGAGTGCACGCGCCCGTATGTGTAGCAAACGCGGGCATTACACGATCGTCGCTCGGAGTGGAAGGACGTCGCCTACGCCTCATTCTAATGCAGCCATGAGCCAATACGCCAATTATATCACCGTTTATGTAGGTGGCCTTATAAGGTTAATGTTTAAAACGACAATTAGTCTCTTTTGAAAGGTTCTTGTTTATGTTTAGGACATTTCCCACGAGTGTGAGCGGAACTAATCCGCACGTACTGACGATTTGCATTTGAAAAGGTTTTGTTTGTGTAAAGCTCGATGAAACTGGCCTATAGAAAAAGTGTTATGATGGATCGGCGGTCACAAAAGCTAAGGATTTGTTTTCAGTACTGAATGGCCGTCGAGTTAGCGCCGGACGCGTGTTGAATACATTATAACTGGAAGTACAATTCCACTCTGTGTGCACAAGTGTCCGTAGTAAGGAGAATATAACAATATGTGTAGAATATACGAGGCTGTATCTGATGCCGTACATGGCTTTGAAAATTGAAATTGTTTGCCTTTTGTAGATCAACCGTTAGTACAGCTAGTGCTGAAGAAAGATAAAAGTTGACATTGAAACATACCAACACACTCAATCAAAAAGCCGAACGTCAACAGTTGATGTTCAATCGGTACAACAGGCCATGAAATTGCCAGTATAAATCTTCAAAAACAAAAATGACAATTGCATCCAAATAACTATGGCGTTTACACACAATCCCGGTCGACGTTCCCACGTAGCTGTCACCGCGGGCGAAGGCGCACTATACACAGCCTATCGGAGCATCTACACCACTCCAGTGGACAATCGTCCTAACAAAGCCTTACCGACCGAGGCCGGGACCCAATCATTTCCCACGCGGTAACGGTCGAGCCTCAACTGGGACGCTAGTTTGAATTTATGGACGCGGAACCATCGCCCCGCACCATATTCAATACCATTTCAAGATGACCACTAGTGAAGACATTACTAGATAAACCAGAGATGTACTACACGCTACAGATATTAGCTCGCCCAGTGACGAAGCCGAAACGGCGCACAGATCGCGATACAAAAGCTTGACCGATAAGCTGTGTTCTTTCAATAACAGGAGGAAACATTGTTTGAACAATAAATCTAAAAAAATGCTGTCATGTTACGATAAAGAGCTATGACCGATGATGATCTTTGGCGAATATTTTGAATCATTGCAATTGGTAAACCACCTGATGATTCTAATCATCTCACTATGTGGAACGCGGCCCGTCAAACATTGGAAATAACCAAACTTATTTTTATCCGACCACGTGGACAGCAACTGTGGTGTTGTTCGTTCCACGTGTCCGGATTATTTTCAATTTCAATCAGTTTAATGACCTTCATAGAAACATCAGCATCAGTAAAGTTTGTGTACAGTTCAACTGTTTTAGAAATCCAATTGTCTTCACCTATTTCCCAACATACGGTCTGTTTAAAAAACGTGGAATTCTCGCAATGTTTTCATTGGTATGATTCATGGCTTAAATCATGTATGTAGTAAATACAGTAGGAGTGATGGCTGAGAAACAGAATCGATTTGATTTCATGTACTGTAACACAATATCTAAAGCAGGTCGGCTCGCGCGGTGACGCGGCGCGCTCGCAGTTTACGCTATTCTCGGCGCGGGCCTAATTTTAACCATCTGCGTCTCCCAGTCTAGTTTTAGGAAGTGGGCCGACTCATTCGTCGAATTAATCGAGTTGGATCTCGATACGTAACGTCCGACCGTTCATTTCAAACATCATCGGTGACGTTAACGCGAATTGTTAGAGCTTTGCTTCTAATTCCGATGGGCCAATGAACGCCTAAGCTCATTAATGCGGCCAGCCAGCCACAGCACACTGTATTTAATTAAAAACAAAACACTTAATTGGACTTGTATAAATCCAGATGACGCAATAGCTGCCAATCAAAGCATCTAGCACAGATGTTTGTAAATTGCGCAAGTGGCATATAATCGAGGGTCCAATTATCGAAATGACACAGACGTCGGGCATATCCAGTCGGACGATACTCTCCCGGCTAAATCTATAATGGATGAGGCGCGTCCCGCGTCAATCCAGTAAACGAGATCGCATAATCGGACGCATACATAACAGAAAGACAATGCGGGCTGCACTCATTAATCGGGGGGAATTAAAAAGCTAGGTAGAGGTAATCAGGACGCGTCCAGGGAGCACGGATAAATTTCAATTAGAGCAATCGGAGCGTCTCGCGGAAGCTTGCGGAGATGGAGTCCGGGATAGCAGCGCAACAACGTGATACGAATGACCGCGTCCGACGCATACAAAGGGGGACCTCCGCCGCAAATCATTAGAATTGCGGTAAGTGAGATGTGAGCAGAATTGTTAGATCCGATGCAGCTCCTAGATAATGACGTTGACTTCGGCTTAGCTGGTAGCGGCCACAATGGTTACCTGACATGTAGAACGTAGCTTTAAGGATTTAGTGTTACCGCTGTTGGTTAGCCCAAGGGAACTGACTATTTATCGCAATGAGTCGCCCGTCAAAACGAGCAGGTTGTTTGTTGTGGAGATAACAAATGTGAGAGCGGAATTAATAAACGTGTCAGTGGTACGTCGCCATACGAGAATGATGTACAATGTAAACGTCGGGGCATAATTTCGTCGGAGGATTTGTGACGCCCTGCGCTGGAGTCTCTCGGCTCGCCAATTTGTAAGCGCCGACATAAACCGCGGTGTAACGAAGCACCTAAACAACGAAATAAGCGCGCATCAAGCGACCCGCGGATATATCTCAGCGGCTGACATGTCGACAACACAAGAAGCTACTCGGACTTTACATTCGCCGACGTAACGAGGGGAGCCGCCGGTTCGCCCATTGTATTTATGCCTTAAACACAATTTATTTATTCGCCAAACATTACGGAGACACAAAATCTTGTCCATAAATACATGTGAAAGCACATATCAAGTATCGGAATGCAAACGGCGGGGCTCGTGTCTGAATTATGCAACAGAGCGGCGCGGGCGCAGGCTGCCGTAATAGTGCACGGAGTGCTCGCCCAACGCAACTCCTAAAATAATACGTACCGCGAATGTGGATAACTGAACCAGAAGCCTATGCCTCTCGAAATAACGCACTGCCCAAATCTTAAGCAAGCGACGCTGCCCACTGAATGTTCGGTGTAGGTACTTTTGACACGACAGAACCCTTCGGATGATGGGCGACTTTCTTCGCAGATTAATACAACGATCCATTACCTAAATGACGGCGCAAATGGTATTTATTACGGTCATTGCTCTTGTCGAAATTTCACCAAATTGCGAGTGCCTCCTGTTTGGCCGGCGCGCGCTGGACGGATCTCTTCATTTGTCCGCTGAGCGGCGACACGGCAAAGGCGGTTTACGAATATTAGCCTTATGGCTGATCGACTGTAAGTCCATCGATCTTGAGTCCGGGTGGTCGGGCGGCACCACGTTAATTACAGGGGAGAACCGATCATTTAACGTGAATTTCGCAAACATTAAATAATTTTTAAAATATTGAACCGGCGATGCGTTCACGCGAGGAATAATAAATTAATGATCGAACCAACAGAGACACGGGATTCGACAGCATTGTGGTCACCGCTTCCTTAAAATTTACACACAAATATGTCTCCGGGAGGACAATCAAAACGGCTCAGACAAAAGAACAAATAAAGCTGAAACTGAAACAATAGGCGCAGAATGACGTTCATTAACCGATGATACGAAACAGTGAAGAAAGTCGGCGCCGCAATCTTGTAATCCTAGAACCACACGCGGCGATGATTACAAGGCACCTATTAGTCAAATTAGCTTTATTGTTGCCTTTGAGTTGCACAAGGCGACCAATCGGCTTACACTCAGACAATTATGTAGGCACATTAGCCGGTACAATACGATGAGTCAACAGAAATTGCGTCCCGAGCGTTTATCAAAACAATAGTATTGATAAGTTAATAAAGCGAGGTGCGAGACGCCTAACGAGCGATTACTGAGCGATGTGGAGAATAGACGCCACGCGTCTCGAGCCCGCCGCGCGCGGAATACGTTATGGAGGCGTGACTCACTGCCGCGTTGGAAACGCGCCCTAAGCCTCATAGTACAAAAGTTGTACTACTAAAAAACATTAACAATTTATGATTCGTGTCGACATCTATAGTCGCCACTACGCTTTTTACCAGTCTTAAGTCGGGAGATGCGGACGTGATGCGAAACAGAAAGAAACCATCGACGCAGGAATGTTACGAAGCATGCGCACGCCGAAAGCGAAAACTCAAGAGTTCGCGGGATGTTACGAAACATGCGTATTCTCGATTAGGGGATACGGCCGGAGCGGGGGCACTGACCGACTTCCACATTTATACCGCTAATTCATGCACAAGAGCATCTGCATCCTACCAGGCAGCGTTACGCCAAACACTCGCTCAGCTAATACAGTTTATATTCACGGAACAGACACACAACGCATATTACACGCCGAGAATACGTAAAGAATTATATTTATGTAAACGACTTCACAGTGATGACAGGTGAAACTGTTCCTAGCGGGAGAGAAAAATGCCGCCTTTGAATATTAAGACACATAAAACGAGATACGGTATGTCCAACACATAACAAAGTCACGAAAACATGTACAGCGAATAGAACAGTGCGCGATAGAGATCTCAAAGCGCGCTCGTCGCGGGACACGCTTATCTCTCGGAATCGTAATTACCGCGTGAATATTTCAATCGATTCGACTTATCGATGATGCGCGAACAATAATGATCGATATCAGTCCGGACGTATTATTTCCGTACGTCAAACGTGGACTCGGTGAGAACGACCCACCTGAAGACGAGAGATTTTTATCGCTCCGCCCGCGAAACGAACGAATCGACGTACTCGATTTCAACATATCGGAGCTGACAAGTGATATTCGAGGTCGGGGGCGAAGGCTCAGTGGGCGCCGGATGGGTTCGAAATTAAAACGATATGCAAATTAGGTACGAGAATTAATCGTCGGGTGCAATCGACGCGACGGCCGCGAGAGCAGCTACTGGGTACAAATCGATGAATAAATAGTGTCCGATTAGCGGCGCAAGGTGTGTTCAGCGCTTAATGGATGAATCGAATCGAATCCGAGCAGCTCAATGAATCGACGCGTCGAACGCTCCGTATTTGGCTGTATTTGATCAGTCGCGGGCATCATTGATTAACCGTTCGCGCGAACAAGATGATACGGAATACAATTAGGCGCGATAGTTATCGGAATTGAATATAGTCCACGTGTGCGCGCGTTGAGTGGCTTCACGCGGCTGGACGTGCGCACTGACGTATACGAGCCGGCGCGTGAAAGCTACTGCGTTACTCGGGATTGATTTTCCCCGTAACTCGACGGCCGGCGTCGAGTTTGACAGGAGAATTTATAATAATCACTGGCGGTACCACCGAAAGTAATTTTCAATTAAGTTTCTTGATAATCCGGATCATGGGCCGGGTGGACTTAGAACCTGAGGCGACAGCGCGCTCCCTTGATAATTGGAAACTGTCTCTAGTTACAAATAACACCTGCCTACTTTGTTATTAGTTTTTTCTTTCTTTTCTTTGATATTTCATAAATATTCACCACCAACGTTACTTTTACAGCCTAGTCTTTCAGTTATTTTTTCTTTGGCCGCATTTAACTTTACAACGTATGCTAATAGAATGGTCGTTAAAGCGTCTCTCTACGATTTGGTCTATAATCAATACTATTAAGCGCCGTTCCGAATACGTGAACATTACAAAGAGCTAGAATGAAAGGCCGATTCATTCACAATAATGAATCAATAGTAGCGCGACCGCTCCCACTTCCGAGTCGTCACTCGACGATAAACCGGTCCGTGGCGTTAATTATAAACCGATTTTAAATCAGATTATTTCGCTACCGAACACCGATCTATGCGTTTCGACATCTTTGCGTCTGAGATCATCAATTTCATTGATAGGATTTTTCGATAGATTGTAATTGAATCATCTTGTTTAAATTGAATTTTAAGCTCTGGCCATGGTTAAATTTTATAAGGTATGTACGTTTCAGAAATCTATTTATAAGCAACGTGAACGTTACTGAGAAAATAATCATGATAAATGATGAAGTCTCCGTCAACGGAAGCATAAAATTCCACCACGTGATCCACGGCTTTTCTTATCTTTAACGATCTGAATTAATACGTCAATCTCGATTCGCAATTGGTTATGAGACGTTCGCTCATCAACACACACCGAACATTTTTATTATATTACGCAAAAACCGAACTTTCATAAACACGTCCGTAACTCAAACCTGGAGCGATGTGATCAGCGAAAACAATCTACTCGTCAAAATATTTACAGAATATATTAACAAAACAGTTTATTGCTTGTATATTATTCTTTCTCTTATATAAAAAAAGCTAATCTAGAACGTGACTATCTCGATAAACAGTCGTAACCTGCCGCTGGGGCGCGTCGATGTCGGGGATTTAGTCTAAGTGCCATCGAACTACCGCTGTGGGTGATGCGACATGTGGGGGTGTGAGAGGTGTGCGTGCGAGTACGGCTGTCCGAGGGAGCTGAGGGGTAGCGGCGAGGGGCAGGGGGGATGCTGGTGGTACTGCTGCAGTGGCGACGGCGCCAGCCCGGGGTGGTGTTCTAGCGGGTACTGCGCGGAGCCCGCGTACGCCAATTGCCTCACCTTCATATCCTCGTCTACTACGTTATACGTGAGCTCTGTTTCCTCGTAGCCCGTCGCGGCCATGCGCTGCTCGCTGGTGGTGGGCGGGTCGGGGGAGTTGAGGCACGTCTGGATCAGCCGCTTGCCGGAGTCTGACGTGATCATGGGCTGCAGCTTCCGCGTCGCGAACGTGTACACGTGGCCAGTTTCTGACGCGACTAGCAACATCACTTGTGTCCCAGTCAGGGTCGACAGCTCGTATGCCTGGAGAGTAAAAGAAACAAGTCTGTTAATATTACATAACATCACGCCTGTAATTCCCGAAGGGTTAGGCAGAGGTGTACCTAATAGTAGGTACCTACACCGACATTTCGCCAGTTATGTTTAAGTCCCATGTCATAAGGGGCGAGCCTATTGCCATCAACTAGGCACAAATCCAGACTCCGGGCTGCTACTGAGAAATTGTAGGTGGAAAAACCCAATAACACTGCCCGACCTGGGAATCGAACCCTGGAGATGTCCTGGGTTCGATTACTTAGCAGTAGCGCTTGCAACCACTAAACCAACAAGACAGTCTGTTAATATTGTAATCACATAACACTAGAACTACTAGAAGTAAATACACCGATATTTTTGTATAGTATTTTGTGAACATTTGTGTTGAAAGATTTTTGTTACTCCGTATGCATGTCAAATACAATAATATGTTCGCCTTGTCGTATACAAAGCTCTTGACATATTTTATTTCAAAACCCAACGTAGGCCGAGCGGCAATATCTCGTTCAAGTAAGCAAGAACCATTTAGAAAATCTAAATTCCAAGCCTGACCCTTAAGTCTATGCAAGCCTTGAATGTTTCTACCCATTTCAATGAAACTTTTTCACCTATTACACAGGGAAAACTGTTTGTTTCGTCAACAACACGATAAGAGAGTTCTGCTCAATCCAATTTGCCGCTCGGTGTTTCAAAGTTTACATGGACAGTGTTATCCGCTCCTAAAAGTTTCCCCGCCGACCTTTCACCTCTCCCACGTCTCTAATTCGTATGTAAACCACTACGCCTTCGTTTTCGGGAGCATATCACTCTCTCACGGCACTCTTTGTGTATGCAAGACGAATTATCACACCCACTGGCGCCCAT
The DNA here is from genome assembly GCA_947568875.1 of Fissipunctia ypsillon. Classification (NCBI taxonomy): domain Eukaryota; kingdom Metazoa; phylum Arthropoda; class Insecta; order Lepidoptera; family Noctuidae; genus Fissipunctia; species Fissipunctia ypsillon. The sequence continues at coordinate 21,100,088 of OX387643.1, read as the reverse complement.
CCACCCACACCTACTTACACCACCGTTTATTTACCAATGGCACATTCTAATTTCGACTCCAGTGCCCAGCATTAAGAGCCGTGTGACAGTATATTATTAAAACAGCAATTTGACACGGACAATTGACAAAAGTCAGGTAGCTTGTATTATGTTCATTTCTTAAATTGATGCTAACTACACTGTGTGCCTTAGTACGATAGGAATAGAGGATTGTGTGAAGGATTTCTATGATTTTTCAATGCAAATTGATTGTGTAGCATCTAATTTGGTTTTTCCATTGCATAATATCTGTCTGCGGACTCGGTCGCCCACTAGAATTATCGGTTACGTGGTAACGGTTTTATTTGTAAACCATTTTATTTACCACCTTAGTGGCTTAGTTTTGTATTGGATTTTGACTTTTATTGATAAAATATTTGACGTTTTTGTTTATTTTTCAGATTGTATTAAAAGTTTGCCTAGCTTGTAAAGTTTCTGTGGCCTAATTGTAGTTTAAAGCTTATGTTCTACTTTCACCGATGTTTAATGCTGTCTGCATTCATATTTAAATATTGTAATAGACCATGTTTTATAATTATAATAGTAACTGAAGTTCAGAGATCACATAAGCCACTGAGATTTAAATCAAGAGTGACATGAGAAAGGAGTAAGCATCAAAATAAAAAGTTTTAAAGCGATTAAATCGTTGCAATATGTATAGTATACTTTAAAGCCCATCCTCGTTTCACATTCAAGCTCCAGTGTTTCAAAGTATCAAAGAGACAAATCAATATCAATGGACTTGGACAGTATCATTACAATGACAATAAGCCTCGGAAATGGGCTCTGACAACCAAAGCTGTAGTTAATTGAATAGCGTGATTTAGAGTTTTCAACTTAATCCTCATTGATTTAAGAATCTATTTACATCAGATTGAGCCCAGTCATCGCTCTTTTCTCAAAACTTGCACTACCCTTCTCCATTCATTGAAATGATTGATGATAAAGCTGTAATTAGCGAACCTACTGCTTGTATCTTTGACATCGACACCCTTAATCTCGAAACTGGGTCATTGTAAAATGACTCTTATTAACTTCGCCGGAAGGTTCTTACTGACAGCGCAGTTTAGTTAGTACCCGTATAAAACACTGCCGAAATTGACAATTACAAATGCACCTTTAATGAGCTTTGTTGTTATACATGATTAATGAGGCTTCAGTGAAATTTCAGTGGACTTGAAATTATTGATGTATTGTACCTGTACCGAGGTCAATCTTAAAAATCAGAAATTTCTTTTGAATAAGGAGAATCATGTTTTTACGTTGCTTTAGGTACGTCATTAATCAGGAGTAATATGAGACGTCTGACGGTACTTTGCTGATTGAAAGGGATCCGAAAATTAAGAATGTTTTATTTCTGAAGGAATTATGACTTGAACAGCAGAATATAATTTCTAGCTTTCCATAAAAGTAAATTCTTCTATCAATATTTTCATAATTTTCACTTGACACATTTACTAGCCTATCTATATTTCGTTATCTGCGAAAGAATATCAAAGTTAACGTAATATAAAAACGATTATTATCGGTACAAACAGGTTGTATTAAAAGATCCGACTTTATAGCCGCAATTGATTTTTATGATCGTTTTCATGTGTACATAAATTTTCGCTACTGCACTGCACTGTAGCTAAGCGAATTAACATTGATAAAATCAAAAATATATAAACATTCAGTCAAACCAAAATGGAGCACAATTCGATCGAGATTTAATAACTTTGTGAAGTGTTAATAAACATTAGGTACTTAGATTATTTTATTACTTAACTTACTAGTACCTACCTACTTAAGAGTATAACTTTGTTAAAGCATCATAACATCACGCCTTGTTTCCCCGAAGGATTAGGCAGAGGTGTACTTACTTGTAAGTACACCCACATTTCGCCAGTTATGTTTAGGTCCCAGGTAATAAGGGGCGAGCCTAATGCCATCAACCGGGCACATTTCCAGACTCCGGGCCGCTACTGAGAAATTACAGATAGAAAAACCCAATAACACTTTTCCCGACCCGGGAATCCAACCCAGGATCTCATGCTCAGCAGTAGCGCTTGCGACCGCTAGACCAACGAGGCAGTTTTTTAAAGCACTCAACCAGTTTCTTCAAGAAATTGCACCCATAAACTATCAAATAAATTCTAATAGAAATCTTTAACTATGAAATCTCAATTACAGTTCTATTGTAATTACAAAAACAAATAGTTTCTCAATAAGTTTATCACGTCAATTTTACAGTTAAGTTAAAATTACTCTGTCGAAGTTTAAAGCAATAGCTTAGTTTGAAACATGATTAGCCGGCAGACAATTGGTTAACCTTTGTTTAACTCCAAGGGTGAACTGCGGTAGGGCTGCCACGAATGAAAATACTAACTTAACATGTTTCTGAAACACACTTTAATTAGAAAACATCTTATAGTTCGATTTTTTTATATAATATCTTCTTTATTTATCAACTATAAACATTAAGGTGAAAGCGCGAGGGTGGCCCGCGAAATTCAAATTTTCTTACATTTTTTGCAATCAGGTCAGTATTAGGTTATATATTGATTAAAATATGATTCGCGACCGTAACAAATATGTATTTACAGAATTATAATCATTAGTCATAAATACAACTCTCTAAGACCAAGTACCTTATTCTATTGAATGACTATTTCATGAAATCTTAATATTTCAGGATTATACTAACTTAAGGAATTTTATTACTGATTTTAATATTATAATTCTGTAAATACACATTTGTTACGGTCGCGTATCATACTTTAATCAACATACACCCAGACACAGCTGCAAATCGTAAAAGTCGTAAGAAAATTTGAATTTCGCGGCTACCTTAGCGCTTCCCCTTTAACGGTTCTCACAAAGAACAATAAGAAAATAAATTCATTTCTAAGATATTGTCACTTTACGGTAATTGATGATCACATCACTGTCAACAGCTTTACGATACTCGAAAGCCCTAACATTCTAATAGCACACATTAACGACTTTCACTATAATCCCTTAAAAGCCAAGCCTCCAATGACACAATATAATCCTTACATTGAATGGAGCCAGTATTAGTAAGATTGACAGATCCGTTCAGAACGATTTATACAAATTAATATTGCAAAAAATGTCCGGATAAGTGCTCCAGTTAAGTCACAAGTGATTGTAGTAAGGTGCAACTAAAATTCCGTAAAACCGGTGCGCACGAGACATAGGTCCGAAAGCAGCCGAAAGTTTACTGAGGTAAATTCGAAAATTGAAAGCCAGTTAGCTTGTCAACGTTGATCGTAATGATACGTGATGTGTGGAGCGACTGTTCTCATTAATTGACAACTAAGAATTAGCGTAAGATTATGTCAAGTTGGACCTTATATTACGGCAGGCTATTAAAAGAAAGCAATGGTTCCCGTTCGTCCATTCCATGTTCCATTGTTTCTCGCTAATTTAGGACTGAAGGGAACACTTATCCTGCGTATTACGCATGCGTAGGCGATGGTTTAGCAACCTGTCTAAACAATTGGCTGTATAAATAGTTCGTGAGGAGTTAGGACGTTGTCACGAACAATATCAACGTACTAGAATAGCGAGGATTTAGGAAGGAAAAATATTTGTACAGGATCAAATCTAACAAGACTTCATTCCCGTGCTGGATGTTAGTTTTTGGGAAAATGCATTGCTTCGCCTTAATTTCTCTGGAGAGATTAAAAATGTCCCAAATGTCTAAATCGTTTACGATTCAAAGCCAGCTCTGCTCAAAGCTAGCGGGAAATTAATTTCACAATGTTCCATGACATTATATCTTTAAATTTCATACCAACCTGCCCGAAGTTTAGTCGAGCATTTTCATGTAATGTCGTATAATCCGACGCAAGAAATACAATTTAAAGAGTTCATGTGAAGATGTAAATGCCAATAATATGCCGAGGAGTGCGACGATAAAAATATATGGTTAGTTCAGCTACTGCTGAAGAACATTGCGTAAACACGATGATGCTAAAATTTTTAATCTCTTGGAAGAAGCTTCGTTAAATGATGAAACATTTGGAAGATATCCAATGCAAAAATCAGTGACTAGATTACCAATTCCATTCATTAACAACTACAAAATGCAGCTTATCAAAAATAAGTTAAACGAAGGAATTCTTCGAACAACAATGGCTTTCAAGACTCGCATATGGAAGGGCACAAAGCGCACTCCAGTCCTAAGCCGATCAATTGACTGGTGCACCATAGAGACATCCAGAGAATAAACCCCTTTCTTTGCTGCAAGGCACCTCAAATACACAGTACCAACTCAGTATTCCTTTCATTTTATGGAGGTTTGGGTGCACTTCCATACTAACGTTTTATACTTTTTGTCTAAGCTTACACGCACTTTCTATCAATTTTGATAATTTGAAATGTATCATTGTAATAAACCATCAATAATCAAATAACCGACTCTCGATTTTTGTCCTGCTCTTATATTACAATTGACATGTGTCACACAGTCCATAGTTTTCTGAACATATATTATATAAAAACATTTTCGAAAAAAGTGAAACGCAAAATTTCCTCAACTTTTATATCCTTAAGCTAACGATTTAACTGTGCAACTCATTTAAGTGTAGCCCCACACCTTCGGATCTGATGTGTATAATAAAGGCAGTCATTACGGACGCGCAGCAATTCAGCTAAGTAAATGATGATTACGCTCGCCACTTATCATAACACGGTATAACGAGATATGAAGTTTTTTCTATATCACTATTATAATAGTAATTACTTTAACTTAATGTGGCTACGCAATAGTTTTTGAGATGGTAGTATTAACTGATAGGTGTCGAATATTAAAAGCAGTAAGTAATAAGTATGCATGAGATACGTGATAATTATGTTCTATTTTAAGTAATCAACACTAATATAAAACTACTCTATTTTATTCTGTTATTAAAATCGTTATAGATAAGAGCTTCTGTTGATGTACCCAGTGTAAGGTCTTTTTTAACATCAAAAGTCGAATATTATTATGGACTTTATCTTTGTAGTAGTATGAAATAAAATTTTAATACTTTCGGAGCCGTGGCAGCCCTAGGATTTCACGGTGCACTATCCTAACTGTCGCCCCAACTCTGGGCGATGAAAACTACACTTTTTGCCGAGATCAGATACAGAATCCGATAGCACGCCAACTAATAGCTGTATAAACAAGATAATCGGCCGGTTAACGCTGGGAAAGATGTCGTGCCAGCGATTTATGAAATGCTTTAAAAAATATGAAAGTTCAGTGTGCTATGAGATTTTGTGATAGCGGCGAATAGGTGAATTTAAGTGGTCAAACGTTTGTTTCCCAAATATTTCGTGGAAATGGAGTAGTTAACTAAGCACCTTATTGCTTCTGTTAATTAAATGGTAATAAATAACACTGTTAAAATGTGTGAAGTCGGTTTTCTTCATGTCATCGTAATCTGTGAGGATGAGAAGACTAGGTACATGTGTTGGACTTAAACCGAACAACGAAAGTAGATATTATTTAAGTGTAAGGAAAAAGCTAAGGACCAAGAAATGAAAGGTTAAAAATACGTACAGAAAAAAAAAACAAAAGTTTAAAACGGACAACTGACGATGAAAAACGTCAGTCAAACCGTTCACACGTGAATTAAACTCTTATGAATTGCAAAAAACACATTTGATTGTCACGAATTTTTGTCCCTCCTTGTTCCTTAACAATAAAAAACCCTACGCCGATGTAAGAGTTGTGGTAAATTTACGAATTAACCGGAGAAAGCATTCCGGACGGGACATTGCAATACGGCATTACTGTGACAAGTGCGACCCGCGACAACGTGGGCCAAAAAACCAGCTAATTGCGACTACAATGGAGCACAAAGCGGCCGCTTTTCCCACGGAGCATCCAACCGCGCATGCGTACCGATCATTTCATGCGTGCTCCTCTTTTATTGCCAAAAATTAATGCCCGGTAAACAGTCCTTAATTGCAAGCCAGTCTTGTTAAAATCAGCGTCGGTAAAACCGCCCGTCACACTAAAAGTAACATTTCTCGGAGACGAAAAACCAGAATACACATAAAACTCGCAATAACTGACTAATAATAACGTAACATTACGAATACCCTGTGATTCTTGTGTCGATGTTTGGTGCTCAATCGACGTTTTATGACATTTTAATTTTATTGGTTAATGCAATTTTCCCATTCTGTTGGATCATGGTGCAATTTTGCTTAACAACTTTATAGCTACGAGGCAGATATTGACATTTTTTGCAGAAAAAAATTAAAGATTATACAGTTCGCCGTACCTACCAGTAAATTTCAAGGGAAGTGTTAAGACAGATGCAGCTTGTGGTAATGAAATGCAAATAGTATTAAAAATATCAATAAGTTATCACCGCCAAGAACTTTAAAAGTTAAATACTTTAGATCTAACACATTAAACATGTACACATGGCTACATATCAAGCTATATACATATAAGCTGACCTCTCAATGTACGGAAATCCAATGCGAGATCAGCTTATACTGGAAATGTGTGGCTTGACATGTAGCCGTGTGTACGTCGTTAATCTACACTAATATCTATACTAATATTATAAAGATGAAGAGTTTGTTTGTTTGGTTGAACGCGCTAATCTCAGGAACTACTGGTTCGAATTGAAAAATTATTTTAGTGTTGGATAGCCCATTTATCGAGAAAGGCTATAGCTTTCCTCTAGCCTTCCAAAGCGGAGCATCAATGAATAATGTTGCAAAAACGGGGAAAATTTATACCTTTTGAGAGCTTCCGCGGCGTGCGCTGCGTAAACGGTTAAAGTAACGCAAAAATCATGTATGACGGAATTGTTCCTCTTAAAAAGTTCTAAAAAACCCGCGATAGCATATGTCTATCTTTTAAGGTTGGCTCACTATAACTTTTTTTAATGATAATCAAATTTGTTATAAAATAATACATTATTTGCGAAGGTGTTTTCATAAACATGGTATTAATCCTTATCCAAATAAATAGTTTCCTAATCAAGTTGATTAAGTTCTTGTAAATTTCTTTTTAAATTATTCGAATCGGACCTTTCGTTTAGAAATTACGACGGGTATAAAAATGCTTAAAGTAAGAAAAAATGCGCTTAGTCTATGTTACCTACACATTTTATTTTTTATTGACTGTTTGAACGCGCTAATCTCTGTCACTACCAGTCGGATTTGAAAAATTCTGTTTGCATTTTATAGCCCAATTCTTGAGGAAGGCTATAGGGTATGTAACATTACACTGAGACCCTTAGAAGCCGAGCCAAAAGAAAAAAGTAAGAACGATCGCTAAGCGAAAACGAAGTAACAGCGCGGGCAGACGATGCGATGCGACGGGGTGGGTCGGGGGAACAAGAAATTTCACACGGACGAAGTCGCGTGCGGAAGCTAGTAATGATTATAATAGCTAAGTAAAGAAGTTAAGAAACTGTACATGTGGCAATAAAAAAGGTTTTTAGCTAAGCTTTTTATGTAGTGATAATTACATTACTTTGTTTCAAACGTAACGAAAGGTGACAAAAAGTAAAAGAAAAATAACATCGCAGCTAAGTAGATGGAAGGTAATATCGCAAAATTATTCATACACATGTAAGGCATGTTACTGATAATACTATTAACATTCCTTTATTTATCAACGAAGCATCAATCTATTTGCTGAAAACTGTTAAAATTCCACGAAACCAGTTTGTTTTTACAGATTTTCAATGGTAATTAATTTTCTAATTCATTGTCATCATTACCAACAAAAACCGGGAATGCTGAAACTGATACAAAATGAATGACAACTGTTATTCACAAAAACTTGTACATTTACGCTATCGTTATCTAGAGAATATGCACCAAGGTCCAACACTGAGCCCACCATTACCCTGTCTATAAAATTCCATGAATTCCCTATAACCACACAAGCCTGTACTGATCCACTTTCACTATAGCCTAAGGTGTTAACCTATTATCATCTGACGGTGGCTAGACGGCAATTCATATGGAAATGAAGTAGCCGACAGGTTCACTCACTGACGGCAAGGCTAAACGCTCAACACTAACTTTAATTAGTTTACAGGAAACTGTGGCTACTTTAATAGTCAATAGAGACGGAGGTTAAGAATTTACGTAAAGTTAGTAATGTTTGGCTTTTAAAGCCAAAGTTAAGAAAGTTTCAGTAACATCGGTTGAGAAAAGCAATTTCCATGTTGCTATCAACGAACGGCTTGCAACGAATACTAATAGCAAAGAGTTTCTTTAATTCCTATTAGTGAGTATTTTGATGCTTTTTACTTTTTTTTCCGGATCATCGTGCAGAACTGACACATTCTCGACAGTAGGTATCACTTACTTTTATTCAACACAGATTGATAATGGAGGAATTTCCTGAAATGCATGAACTAAAAAAGGCGAAATGAACATGCAATCACAATAAATAGACCGCGAAAATGTGAAAGCTGCATGATAAGATTCGAATATCGCGTGACAATTGATAAGAGCCGCTTTCAACTACAACAAAAAGCTTTGACAAAAAACTCGTCAATCTGTTAACGGTACAAGTACCTACGTCACGAGCCACGTGCGTGCTCTATAATAAAAAATAACGTAGCCTTAACAAGGGGCTAAGGAAACCCCAAAAACAGGTTATGAAAGGCCAGGTTGCCATTTGTGGGCAGCACTGGACTGGATTAGTCGTAAAAGGTTTAAACGGGCCGTGTTCGTCTTTTGCCTACCGAAGCGTACCACGCCACGTGGCTGTATTTGTCTGCAACACTACGTCATCGTACACCCTTTATGGCAAGGATGATGCCATTGCATTAAGGACGTGGAGTTGATTCACCTCTGACGGGATCACAGTTATGAATTAGTTGATATCGAGCTAGTGATGAAAGTAATCAAGTTTGGCTTCTTACAAGAAAGTTTTTTCTAAAACTAGTCATTAAAGATGTCTAGGTTTCATTGAACGGTACAACACAAGAGAGATATGGCCGCTGTAGAATCCCAGCAAAAACATTAACAAGCGGTCAGTTATATGACACTAATAAGCGGTCATACGATCAATAATATAAAAGGATGATTCGTATTCCAGTACTGGACTTATCAATAAATCATGAGGATTCCCAGAGGGGGTTGCCAATTCAGAGTTCACTATAATCAACGCCAGCGGCATGATCTAATAGTGAAAAATTTCGAGCTTCATTATCTCCTAGCGCAATCCAATCGGGAGCCACAAGACTACTTGTAACTGCTAAGCACGCCAATTTCAATTTGCTAACCGACCACTATGTAGGAGAAGAGATTCCAAAAAAGCCAAACAGAAACCATTTAAAGCAACAGCAAATACATATTAAGTATGCGAAAAAATTATCGGCTTGTTTGTTTTGAGAAATCGTCAGATGTGACCGAAAACTTGATTACCTACAGAAAAAAAGTAATGATTCAGAACGAACCAGTCGTTTGGATGTTTCCTTGAATAGCGGTACAGTATGTAAATTACATTGAAGATGCAACAGAGAAGAATTCTGATACGAAAACCTACGCATACAGCGAATGTGTTATTTAAGATAATAGCGCTGCAACAATATTTCTGAATGTCATTCCTTAAAAGCGAATAATGAGTCCTGTAACCAGCATGTCTACTGTTGCTTGCCACATATCATTGACAATATTGATTGCAGAAGTACAGTTGAAGTTTTTGATCCAATAACTGACACAAGTGTGAATAAAAAAGCAGAAAAAAGACCTAAATAACAGAAGCAAATTGCGCAAATCAGCTGTTAATGAAAACGTACCACGGTAATTACAAAGTGAATGTTGTTAGTCTTGTTCATTAAGTTAAAATCTGTATCGGCAATATTGAAATTGTCATTCAGTTCAAGCAAGAGATTGCACGTTGGACGGCGTCAAAGTGGCACTCGGCCGGCGGTTTAGCGGCGTCTACGGCGATTAGTTTAAACGACGCTTAAACAATAATTACCGATTACGGAGAACCGGTGTGTTATCGTCGTTGTAACTCGGGTAGTGCGGGGACTATTGCGATCAAGATTAATACCGAGACCGTGCAAAAATTTCCAATAACGCAACGTTTCAATTTGTCACCGGGACTCGAACGCCAGAGATAATCTACAACCGCCATTGAAGATGACCGGTTAAATGAATTTGTATTCAAACCGGTGAAGGCTGTTTTTTTACTTGTCGACACATTCCGTTAACGCGGCCCGATGTATTAAGTTATTACAGAATATTCAAAGACCAAAGCCAGGGGAGCTTGTTAAATAGAATCCAAAAGCCACTGAGCAATTTGAGCACTATAATCCAACAAACAATATAAGGAAGATTCAATTAAACGACCAAATCTCAAGCGACAATAGGAGCTATAGCTAACAATACACAATCCACAGAACAATGGGCAATCCTTGAATCAATATAAGCAGGCTGGGTGTTCTATAGATATTAAGATTGAGGCTAGAGCCGTATGCAAATGTAGTCGGGCGTCGATATCGACGGCAATGGCGTCGGTAATTACACGTTCATAGTCTCGTTGCCAGTTTCATTCATAAACATGCGAGATTGCTTTATGAATGGTAGACGGTCCGTGTCCTTAATTTATTGTGTCGCGCAATACACTTCCATAAGTTTCCCGTTTGATTATTACCATTTATCGAATGTTGTTCGTGTGCTATGTAATTTCGTAGACCGTGTAGACGCTAACTCGACCTTGATAAATGAACTTCATTCATATATAGCACGAGCACTAATCTTAGTCCAATTATATCGAGTGCGCACCACTGCAACCAATGTAGTCGACGGCATACATTGTGTAGCGATATACGAGATGAATTTGTTAAATGTATTAACATTCAATTCATTACTGGAACACGCGAAAAAACAAACATAACTCAACACGCTATTACCCGAGCTTATGAACGTAAACCTGTCCAACTGTTAATAATTCTTTTCTTAATGGCCTCTCATGGCTGAATAAATTTTAGCGCTAAATAAACAAGCTTTATCTGTGATCTCCACAATGCAACGGGTCCGAGGGTAACAGGAGCCGACTGAAGCGCCGCCACCACGATACCATCACGCCGATACGCATCAAGGAAGACCAGTTGTCAATACATTTCACCTGCGAACTGAACTAACTTGATGGCCTGTCTGAGCCCAGAACGAGTTCCCATGAATTGTGTTGCGTGCGAGACATTTTTATACTTCTGTACGACAACGTGTACCAGCGACCGATGGCTTCCATGTTAATGTATTTGCTATCGCTCCGAGCTTTATGTGGATGATCTCGTTCCGTTTGTTAAGATGCCCGATAGAATTTCTAATTCGGAACGAACGTCGATTCAATGCAATCGAAGATTTAGATCGCGAAGAATGCACCCCGTGTTAAATGCTAATTTCTGTCTCGGCCTTATGCAAATGAACTGCAGTGCCACTAAATAGCATTAAGGCAGGTACGGGCAAATATTCCGCTAACCTTATTTACTGGACAATTCATACGTCCAAGCAAACAAACACAGGTGGTCCCAATAAAAGGTTCGGAGGACGCCAAGCGCCTGTGTGAGGATGCCGCCCTCCCTAAAAGGATAATAATACGTCGTTGCGAAGCTCCCAAGCCACGGAGAATCCCCAAGACTCCCGGAGAAATGTAAATTGACCCGCTACCTGACAAATAGCTTAATTAACGGCTATTACGCGACACGAGAATTATTGAGTTTATCCGAATGGCTCACCCCAGGACGTGCACGTCACCAGAACCTTTTTTGAAGTTTTTAAAAGCGAGGATTAACAGACGATGCGCTTTTTCCTAGCCTTAATCACATTCAAAATAGAAAATTGATGTTGGAAATGGTTCGCCATTCTTATGCGCTTAATTCTCTTCGTAGGAAAATCCAAAAGACTTAAATTCCTTTGAATACAATGGACAAAAGAATCGGAAAGGAACTTATGTGACGTCCTAACTAGCCCACATGCAGCAATTTAACGAAGGCATTAAATCTCAAGGTTAAAGCTGGAGTTACGTTAAGAGGTTTAGTTTTTTTCGCAATGTTATGCGTCGGTAGGCGTCACGTGGGCGTGCACGTGACGACGATGTGATTTTGTGGCTTGCCATTGCACGACCGCTCGCGTGGGCGACAGCCGCAACACTAACACCGATGGGCGCATTCGATACCTTCAACCGGACGATTTGCCTCATAGTATTTTGACGGGCTATCAGACTGAAAGCACAACTTTAAAAGCTCACTCCATAAAGTTTTGCGTTCGATAAACTCCGCAAGAGTTCTAGAGCTGGAGCTGTCAGTCACCCTTCAACTTATCGATCGAGGTTGTCTGGCAAAAACGACATCGTTTCTGAAATCAACCGTAGCGCCCGACAAGATCCAGTTTTCTTAAATATTTTAAATTCCATTGAAATCAGCTTTGCGGGTAAAAAGCTTTAGTATTGTTCAATTTCATGAAAACAACGGCCAAACGTGCGGTTTCCCACCGAAATCTGGATGTTTGGCGGACTTTTTTAATTGATCGAGTAAAAAAGCATCTGGTCGTGCTCTCGAACCGCAATCAAATAAAAACCTTACTCGTTAATGTTTTATGTATGAAATTCCCGAGGTCGATACATTATGGATGGAGTCCTGCTGGCTTGGCGCGTTCGGAAATTTTGACAGAAGGACAGATATCATCGATCTCTATGGTAGCCACCTAGCCACAGACCTCATTCGTTGTTTTTGCGCGACTCGGACGACCGATAACATCTGACGTCGAATAATGTCGGAAAGGAGTAAACGTTTCACAGACCCGAACTTACTTAACTATGTAAATAATGCATTACTAAACATGAATTCCATATGGACTAAACTTAATAAAATATAAAGATAAGCATCGGTTTAGAAACACATTCATATCGTGGGTTGTGGATGAAAAAGTTGATAGAAAAAATATTCTCAACCACTTCGACACATCATAAGAGAATTAACTATGTCAATTAAAAAATAATCTTAAACAGGAGATCGCAGCCGTGCGAATGGAGTTTCCATGTCACCGTTAAAAAAATAAACGGCTCAATTTCAACAAATTACCGGCCAACAAATTGCGTAAATAATTATCTTTGCACAACGCAATAAGACGGTTACAAATAGGGGTACATTTAGTAAACAATCACAATTTATTACGGTGACCATCGCGACATGTTTAGATGGGACACCTGAAGAACTATTTCGGTCGAACCAGTTGCGCGGGCGCATCGTTACCGCGCAGGTGTCACTGTGTAGGGTGGCCAACACACTGGCATTAGACGCTATTTATTAACAATTACTATATGTATGGAAATTCGCTAAAGTAATTTATTTTAATTGGACAATATTTACTTAATAATTTATATTAGATTAACATAATTCTTAATAAAGAAATAATTATGATCAAGCTTGTAGCTTCTTCATTAGCGTTTAACTCTGTCCAATTTCCTACCAACAATGCTGAACACAACGGGACACCTAGATGAATAAATATAACGTTTTATGACATTCTAGCACCGATCAATAAATACTTCTTAGTGACTATATAGCTATCTACTGTACACAACCGACATTTTACGTTTCTTGGTCTATAAACATAGACCAGTCAACTTGAGTTAGGTAAGGGCACAAAGGCCCTATCTATTGCAAATACTTTACATTCAGACTGATGTAAATATTTTGACAGAAATTCATGTAGATTGATTTTCACAATTGGTAGTTAATAACTACCTAATTATTTATTTTACTTTATTCATTTGTTATTTCCAGTGGTCTTCTAATTCCTTCTTGATAAAAGTGAACAATATTCTCTTGAAATTGACCATTAAGTAAACATTAACTTTTTGTTTTCCATCATCAGCATTGCTTAAAAATGTAATGCTTCTTAAGAACTCTCAAATTATGTCGACAGTTAACGACTCCCGGTTCATGATAAAATTAAACACCATAGTTAAAATCATAGCGATGGCTTACCGCTTACAAAGTATGCAGAGCACGATTATATCCCATGGAATCTAAGTCTCATGGAAGAACCGGATTGGCCATCACACAAACTCCTTAGTCACTGGCTTTCAGGTGCAAGATACAAACTGAAAAGCCTTAACAGTGTCGCACAGTTGTAAAGTGAAACTTAGAGGCAATTTCGGAAAAAACAAATCATTTTTACTTCCAAATGAAAAATTAAAACACAAAGTTAGTTAATAGTTATCACGATAAAATAACTTTTTGCATTGTTTTACGTTCAAAGTTAAACCTAAAAGTCTTAACTAATCTAACATTTTCGTGTTCCGTTCGTTTCTACCGAAAGCTTTGAAACAACCGTTTTGTTGGACGAAATGAAAACTGAATTGGTTTTGAATTCATTTGAATTTCTGAAGTTAAACGTTTGTTTACAGTCCGAAAAACGCTTTCAGAAGCTGGACATATATTCACGAAACGATATTTTATAATCATGTCATCCACATATCCATAAACCACCTGACGATTATTATAGCCTCATATTATTTATGGCAACTATCTATTTACTCAACCTCCGATCGCTCCGACAGCCTTCTCTCTATTATAAAATCTTTCCGAACTATTGTCTTTCACTATGATTGCAATGTCATCCAACCACAGCGACCTGATGATAACCAGCATAACTCTAATGGGAGGTATATTTGATATGGTATTTATTATATTTGGATGGCTTTTGGTATAGTTTTTATTTACCGCTATCGCCTCTGACTTGGTCATGGTCCGTTTGTTTGTCCACAGGGCGCTCATTACACGCGATAATGACTAGATCTATCTGCAAGTGTAATACGATATCGTGGCCATTGTGCGACGCTTAAAAATACAATCGACAGGAAACAACACTTTATCTTTTAGTACTTCAGTCACGACCTGATGATATCTTATGAACTAATCAATTGGCATCGCAGGAATGATTAACTATTATTTGTTTTGTGGTTGTTAAACAGTATTGATAACAGAAAAATGTCTGGGTAATTGATAATGAAATATGTGGCAATCCAATTTATGGTTTTTAAACTTTAAACAATCAGGCTGAAATTCAGAATAAAAGAAACTAAGTACCTATTAATATATTTCCAAGAAATTTTCCAAGCAAGACAGATTACAGTAGATAACTTATTCAACCAAGAAAACGAAGTGCCTACTTTAAATTCATTCCTAGTTGTTTGTATCGCTTCACACCTGTACAGAATTAAAACACCTTAACTTTTCAATTAGCTTTTAACAAATTGCAGCAAGTACTCTTCACTGTTATTAAATATTCATTTGGTTAAAACTCTTAAAAGGAACACTTATTTACCACTTTGTGGAGCATTTCGTACGTTGGGCTTGGCGCCTTGAGATATATAAAATGCATTCAATTAAAAAGAGTAATTCGAAACAGTTTTTCAAAATTCCTCTGACGAAGGTTTTAAAAGCAGAAAACTTTTCGAAACGCGATATAGTCAATTCATAATACTCATAGTTGTTAATCATTTTTAAAATAGAAATGAGGACGTCGATGTTGGGCCTTAGCGGAGATATCCTACTGAAAAACAAACAATATGTGCACTGTTATGGTCAATGTACGTTAGTCACCATTTTATGAATATAATTTCAAGTCACGTATTACCATACCATATATGAAATTTAATTATTAATAGACTAATTCTTGTTACAAATTAAAATTCCCGTTTTGTTGTGTCATCATCATCATCTAGGTACATAATAATGGTAGGGTTTGGCCTAAAATAAATATAACTTTAGTAATTTAGTTTGGTTATTCTTTGACACTAAGAACACTATGATTTCCAAAATAAACTCTAACTTAAATTGAAATGAGTTTTGAGATGTATTTAATTTTATGCATTTATGACAATTTTTTTCTTGTTCTTTGTGTAACAAAACAAATTAAATGATTAGAATATGCATTGCAAAAAATCAATGACGAAACTAAAAACAGATCATGGCGAAAATTGGAAGGAATGAAGTGACGAGGGGAACACGACTAACCTATCACGATCATATAGAACCGTATACTTTCACAACTTGAAGTCAGTCTTCAAAATTGCTTTGATAAAACTACTTAAGTAGAGCGAGATGCTATAGCCATGGGAATCAATGAAATGGATGGATCTTGCAACAAGTAATATTTCAATAAAGCAAGTTAATTAATAAACAGATCATTCTATTGATCTGCTTAGCTTTGCTCCGTAATTTATGAGCGTTTTATCACCAAACCAGCATACGGTATTTCAACCAACTCATAAAACCCTAGAAAATTGTAAAGTGTAACAATGCGATTATTATTCTATGCGAATTGAATACAATCGCTTGTTTTAACATCTTGACCGACATTAATGACAAAACTTACCACATATTCGTGCACATAACTTGGTTTTCTCGAAAACTCGCATCGTGATCGTTTCAGTCGTGAGTCTCGAAAAAGCCTTTGATGTGTGCCCGACTACTAACGAACTATGCCGACCGATAAGCCCAACTATTAGTCGGTACAACTTGCCGACAGATGTCGTCCCGCAGACTAATCAGCGTAACTGTTTACAATGACAACTTGTACTTACCTTGGATTTTAAATAAGGTTTGAATCATTTCATACTGATTTGCTTATCACAAGTGCAGTCTATTTTTTATTTATGTAATAGAATTGGAATGTCAGGTGCTATGAACGAAGAATTTCGACCTAATGAATAAGCAAGCGCAAAGGTTCTTTTCTTTTCCAAATCAATCAA
Organism: Fissipunctia ypsillon; assembly: GCA_947568875.1. NCBI lineage: Eukaryota > Metazoa > Arthropoda > Insecta > Lepidoptera > Noctuidae > Fissipunctia > Fissipunctia ypsillon. Next base: position 21,083,299 of record OX387643.1, on the reverse strand, counting down.
CTGGTGGCAGAACATAGCAAGGCATCGCAATGGCCCACGAGTACTAGGCGCGCATAACAACAAGGCGTTCACGCTAGGTGTCGTTGAGAGGCGGGCCGACGCGCCAGACATTCCCTTTCCACCGCCCAATCGCTATTGATCCACCCCGTCCCCCGCTTGACGCTCGGTTCCTATCTAACAGGGAGTAACGCGTTAGTTAACTTGGGACCATTATAATATGGACGCGTTTGACAACCTCTGGTAGTCATGGAGGCCTGGTAAGTGAGTTGGTTACGCGGTCGCGCTTGGTGCTAACGAACCGTAATATGGCAAGGGGGCGCCTCTACAGACTAGCTACTGGCAAAAAGTCCTCATTGTTTGCTGGTAACTTCTAATGTGTTATTTTCCTCACAAAACTTTTCCAGCCAAAACATTATTCCTAGAATGCATACATTTTAAAGCATTTAATTTAAATCTTACTTTATTTTAATGCTTACAAGTATTCTAGATTATTTGTTACTGCGATAAAAGCGCCACCTGCCTAAATATTTTGTCAGTAGATAGTAATACATTTTATCGCAAGATGGCACACGATGTCGAACGGCCGGGAATGAGCGACCTCTTTGTACTTAATGCGCTCCTGGTATTTTTGAGTCCATATTTGGCGCTTTCATTTCGTCCACGGGCAGTATGACTGAGTTGTGGAGTCGGACGACAGTTGAATTATAATGTAAAGAATCAAAATTTACTTTCATGATTGTTGCTGTAAGTTTGTATTATGTTATGACTTTATCTCGTTGCAAAGATAAATAGATTAACTAATTCGAATTATTGTAAGCATTGCCAGTAAGTACATTTTTTTTTATAATAAATAATAATATATCCTACATTTAATTTAAAGAGCATCAAAATATTTGCTGTGAAGATTTGATTGAAGACTTTAAATGACACACTGTAAATAGGTATTTTTACATATATTCTCAACTATTCAAAACCAAGTCAAATAAATAAATAATAATTAAACTTTATTGTTCAAGAGAACATTACAGAATTCAAATAGCACTAACCTCCACACTAGGAGTCCCTGTGTCGTGGAGACTAGTCTGCTTCGTCTTACTAAATACTCTTTTTAACCGACTTCGAACAAAGGAGAAGGTTATAAATTCGGTCGTATGTTTTTTTTTTTGTTTGTTACCTCAGTACTCCGTCATTTATAAACCGATTTGGAAAATTCTTTTTTTATTTGAAAGGACATAGGTACTTACTTCCAGATAGGTCCCACTTTTATCAGAATCCAGTTCTGGTAATAGAATCCATGAGGAATTGAGGGAACTCCTCAAATATTATAGGCAAACACATAGCGATTTTGGTATTTTCTTCAACAAATCAAGCATTTGCATTCAGAAAGTAACATTTGGTGAAGTGGATCTGACCAAGAAGAGCACAGATAGATGGCCACGGGAACTCCTCAATGAAAGTAATTTATTTATTTTTTTATTTCACGGGTGGCGATAACATGTCTCGATATAGTTAAGCGACTATGACGAAGAAAATTTAAATAAATGTTCCTCATGAAAATGGTACCATCGAAATGATCTGATCATGAAGCCGGAAAGTAGGCACCGGAACCCCCTAATAAAGCAATGTATCCTAGCCGTATTTGGACTTATTGGAATTGTCATGAGATGAACTCTGGTTATAAATGATTTTAACCGACTTCAAAAAAGGAGGAGGTTCTCAGTTCGTCGGAATCTTTTTTTATGTGTGTTCTGCGATTAATCGAAGACGGCTGGACCGATTTGGAAAATTATTTTTTGTTTGAAGCAATATAAGCTCGTCACAATGCATAAGGTGAAGTGGAGTTGAAGGTGAAGTACCAGGAGAGCTCCTCAACAATTAACGTCCCTGCATCGGGAATAGCAATGTTATGTAAAAGTCGATGAGCAATTGTCATTAGGCTATAACTTATATAAATTACAAACCGACCCACTAAAGTAAAAAATAAAAAACTTTTTAGCAAAAAAAAAAAACAACCGACCCTAAAATCTACAAAGAGAAAATAACTTTAATTTCAGAAGTCGGTGGCAAACATTCCATGTAACGGGCGATACAGTTCGTAGGTCCCCCTTTCCCAGCCAAAAAACACTCAAATTATTATGAAAATATGGCAATGTCATTGTTTCAATGCCCTCCACCTATTGTTAGATTTTCGTAAAAAAGTGTTAAAATTAATTTGTCTAATAGCAGTACAAAAATATAGAGTCATTTATTATTACACGATTTGGCCTCTGTATACCGGATCACCCGTAAAACATGTGAAACTCTGCGAATTTTGTAAGTTTCCATTTTTAAAATATCTGTGTTAATTGAAATTAAGTAACCACTTTATACTATAGGATAAGTGTAGTAAAAAATACCTACAGATTTTTTTTTTACTAGGAATTTGTAATTGTAACGTGTGTCATAGCTTGGTGTAACGGGTGTTACGCATACGAATCCTACAAAATATTTGCTGTAATATTCTATATTAAAGCATATATTTGGTTATTATTTATGGTGAGAACACTTAAAACACGATATTTAATCAATTTTCATGAATTTATTGCTCTAAAACATTAAATGTTGACAAAAATCTGTAGTTACTACGGTCTCCTCTTATTTATTTTTTTTTAATTTATTTTACTATTTATGTACACACAATAAAACATAAACAGATACGACATTAAGAGTATTGAGTACAAAGGTACTGCTTATTTCTTAAGAAATTTCTTCCAGCAGACCTGCGAAAGGAGAAATGAAAAAGAAATGTAGACAGTAGTGTGTCAGAACAAGAAGAGAAGAATATGATTTAAACTAAAATATTAAATATACCTACACATATATAAAGCAAAAATAACAAATACTTAAATAAATAAATATGCTAAAAACCTATATATATATATATAAATATATAAATTCTCACAGTTGAGAGGAGAGATAATAAATACTCTTTTACTCGATATTTTAATTGCAAAATAGATTTTAAATCTCGAATGCTAGGCGGAAGTGAGTTCCACAATCTTACAGCATGGACAGAGAAGGAATAAGAATAGTATCTTGTTTTATGAGGATGAATTTTAAGGAGGGATCTAAGGTGTGATCTACACGTTGCGTCGCTAGGGCGAGCGTAAGAAAATCGCTCACGCAGGTAGGAAGGATAAGACGGGTTGTGTAAGATGTTGAAGAGGAGACATAAAATTCGAGGGTTCCTGCGAATGCGGATCAGGACCCACTTGAGTTCCTTGCGAAGGTGAGAAACATGGTCATACTTTCGCAGACCGAAAACAAGGCGAATGCACAAGTTTTTCAAGCGCTCAAGCCTGTTTAATAGCTCCTCAGTAGCATCCAGGTAGCAGGCGTCGGCATAATCTATAATCGGCTGCATAAGCCTTATTTTTAGTTCTTCCTTAACTTTTGTCTCCTTTTGTTCCTTCTCTCCCATTCTTTTTGCAAATGCTCTGCATACTTTTCCGAGTTCCTTTTCATCTTTTCTCGTATCTATCTTTTTCATTCTCTCTTGCTGAAGGCATCTTGAAAATCTAAACCAACTGCAATCCAATCAAAGCTTTTAGCGCACAGCAACAGCATAATATGATATTTAGGGATCTTCAATAAATCCGTGACATTAATCACAAAGGGGGCAGCAGCACATTGAGAACATTTTAGCGTAATAATATCAATAATATCATATGAAAAAGAGGTAACACCCGTTACCCGTAACGGGTTACATGATATTCACCCTCAATATTTTATAAATAAATAAGCCAAACAAAAACACCAATATATGTTGCTTGCAATCATAATTTTACTTTCTCAAATGCATTTTACAATGCATGCAACAGACTAGATGTTAAACAAACTTTTCCACTATTTTCGTAACGGGCGTTACCAGGCAAGGGGACTGCTTTAAAAGCTGGTGAAAGTAATGAAAATCTTGTACTTACCAAATTATTATTCACGCACCAGCAGAAGAAAATATTTGTTTTCGAATGACGGGTCGCGAGCTGACAATTTGAAAGTTCTTCTTGTTTTATTGTGTTTTCATTATCGGAAAAAATAAACTACCATTGACCAAGCCTAATGACCTGAGTTTAGTTGGTGAAAAATCGATAAATTTGAAAACTAGGCAAAAGTTTTAAAGTGTTTAATAAAATATAGGATCAGTAGATTAGTTTATACTAAATTTTAACTAAAATTAGTGAATTTAAAAAAAACCTGCGGTAGCGTTTACCGTGGACCTACCCAATTCAAAAAAAGTTGCCTACCGTGAGGTAGATATTAACAAAATAGAATTGCAAGTGCGATCGTGCTCCATAACATTAAAACAAATACATTTAAGCTGCTTTATGCCCATGACGGACCTTTACAAAATCGTGATAATATTTTCATCTGTTATTCGCAGAAAATATGCAAATGAAACCGCATTGCATTTCGCTTCCAATAACCTATTATTATAACATTGGGTAACCAACTCTTGCTGGTAATGCTTAAGCTTTAAATTCAGCAATGCATTGAAAACACTAAAGTATTTTTGTGATGCACAGCACCATACATTACATTCTCGCAAAGCACGTTAAACTGTTAGTCCCGGCTGTCATTCTTTGACAGTCGTTACAGATAGTCAGAAGCCCGAAAGTCTGACAACCAGACTTATCAATGGGTATAGTGTTACCTAGTAACTGGGTTGTGGAGGTCAGATAGGCAGTAGCTCCATGTAAAATACTGGTATTCAGCTGCATCCGGTTAGACTGGAAGCCGACGAAAATACTGGTATTACTCTATGTAAAAAATAATAATATTCCATGTAAAATAATGGGTAAAAGACTGGAAGCCGACCTCAACATAGTAGGGAAAAGACTAGGCAGATGATGATGATGACACGAATATGGTAGACTAGGAACCTTACGACTAACTAATACTGCTGGTGTTATGTGTTCAGCATCTAACAAGTAATCTGACAGTAACGGCAATGAAAATAACAATTAGGTACGTACTACCACATTTGACATTTCATTAAAAGGTAATATTTTAGTCTAGAAGCGCCCCAACTATAGATTTTGGTAATCAACAGTTTTGAATTCACAAAATCCACAAACGGCCTTCCACCCCACAACAAACATTAATAGAAATAAATCTCCACTAGAATAAAGGCTTCCGTTTTTATTCGGCTCACAATTACCCCATCTAATTTGGGAGCGTTTAAGAACCCACCAAAACACAAAAGCCCGCCACACAGGTCGCACCGGCATTAGCATTACAAAACGGTTGCGGGCCGTGAGATATGGGTCGCAGATGTGCGCCCGCGCCGCGCCGCCGTAATTAGTGTAGGCGCAATATTTAATTGTTTCATTTCAGTAACGCCTGTCCCTCTCACTGCTGCCCGGATTGTTCGCGAAAATGTGAATGGCTTTAGACTCGTGAAGAATCTATGCAAAAAGTTGCAAACATCAGATACAAACATTTTGGCAAAATAATTCAGGCCATACCAGAAGCTGTCGCGACACAACAGATATCTACGTCCATGTAATAACATTAAACAATACTTCACAAAATCTCAAGATCTAAACGTCGTCAAGTCGTGTGGGAAAATAATCTCAAGCGCAATCTACATCCGAGCTAGGTCCTAATTAATTTAGTAATCGTTCGTGACGACTTATTCCGGCCCTAGACCCAACCACGAACCTAACGAAATCACGACTCCGCCAGACAACGATAATCGTTATTTTAAATTTATTAAAATGTCCTCTTTAAGGACTATATCGAACGCCTATATCGGACTGTATAATTTATTCTTGCATTGGAGGAACGCGCTAAACAATGAGGGCTATTATCATTTCTAGAAGAGCACGTTTTGATTTATAAATGCACTGCAATATCATCCTTGCTGAAAAGCGATCCTTGTTATTTTGTTTGTCATAGTTTTATGGATTATGATATTGGACGTTGTACTTTTAGCGAGCACTTCTTATGAGATAAAAGTTTCCTTAAAAAGCAAGTGGAAATTACGTGAGCTCGGTTAAACGAAGCAGAAATGAGTCAATGTTTATCTAATGGATTACGTTTAAGCACAGTGATGCTTTTAACAATAACAACAAGTTGCTAGTCGGCGGGGCGGTTAGATTCTAAACAACATATTGTCGGCAATTTTCATGACAAAGTCGGCACAATACAACGGCATGCCGACAACAAAATGCCGTCGTGTCGGCCTGACGGCCCCTGGGGCGTCGCAATTAAAGTCCCGGTTGCACGAGGTGATAGGTGCACCGAATTGATGAGCAGGCCTTTACATTGATTAGCTTAAGATATGTACATATTAGTTATGAAGGGTGTCAGGCCCCTTTCCCTTTTGTAGAGCTGAGAAAAACGCACAGAGCGAGACACCAGAGCAGCTTACAGAAGTGAATTTAAATATTGCTGACACTTGAAGCATTTTCGGATCCACAGAAATTGCCGTAATTCTGGATTTTCGCTTTAAGTTGATAAAAAATTAAGTACGAAAAGCTCTGTTCACCTAAAGTTTACAAAATCTTTTAATTAAAGCAAAATTGGGTGGGTTTGGTAAGACGACATCAATTTACCAAGACCTCAAATAGCTAATTTGGTCCTAAAACTCATCTGCTTAAATTGTTAAACGCTGTCATTCCGTAAAGCACGTTTAATTGCAAAGGCAAGTAAGGCTGCACGTTTTAAGGGGCATTACATCGCATAACGAGGGCGGATGCGCGGGCGCACGCTTAACAAGTAACAACAGGGCACGCCGGCGACTTTGATACCCGCTGCGCGACAGGATCGCTTGCGTGCGCGCGACCCCGATGCGGTGCAAGATTGAGGCGATTCAGCACAGCCTTTATACCGAAAATTAATGGAAGATTTTGAAGAGTAAAAAAAAACGTAAGGGTTCTAGGACGTTTTTCGTCATTTTGAACTCAACCATCTTTGGCAGATGTTATTATTAAAATTTTCCAGAACAATATTTATGAACAGAAAGGCACTGATGATTATAGGTTTGAGCTTTACTGCCGTTTCAGTATTATGTTTGTCACACAATACAATATTTTGGATTAGGGATTCTGTATGTCTCATGTCCTACACTTGAGTTTTAAATTATTATGCGATTTGCTACATCAGATGTTTGTTCTAAGCCATAAAAATTGCAATAATTAAATTAAATAAATTTTCTCCCCTGAGATGCAAACTCAAGCCCGTCTAGTTCCTGCATTAGCGCATGCCTTCGCCATCGCTCACCATTTGCATCACAGTTCAATGGAGGATTTTGACGGACATCACTACACGGCTCGCTCAGACGTTTCTACACGCATAGATTGACAATGTCTTGCCGCTTAAATGAAGCTACCGTTCGGTATTTCTCAGAGGAATATAGGAAATAAGTGGTACTTTTATTAAAGTTTCATACCTTGTAAGATTGGATTTATATTGAATAGTTTGCCATTAATTTATGGTTTTTTACAAATAGCAACTACGTAGGTTTCATTTATATTCCTCCTGTGCGCACTAATTATACTAATTGATCTATTTCTTAATTTATATTCGTAACGCGTATTCTAGACAAACAAGATAGGATTCCTTTACTGCTGCTGATTCGATACTGCAGGTTGGTCTGGTACTAAAGTCAAATAAATGTATTCAATGTTTTAAGCTATAAGAAAAATAATTTCGGGGAATGATGATTAATCAAGCAAAGTTTCCAATTATTTTCAATTAATTCTGGCAGATGGAGATAAAGCTGATGCAGAAGGCATCAAACGGTACTTTTATATTTTCATCCATGTGCGTATAACTGTTTAAGGACGAAATATTAATATAAATAGCCCGAAACGGCAACTAGACAAGAAGCTTTCTTAGCTTCGATTGGAAAAAATCAAATCACTCTCGTGTGGATGAAGATTTGGTAGCAAGTTTTAAGAATTTACAGACATTTTAATTGAAAAATAGCGTACCTGTTTCAAAATGATATTTATGTGAGATTCTCAAAGGGGAAAGGCGATGATGATGACAGCGAGCAAGATCGGAGTTTCGGCAGTAAATGATGGTCCTTGGCTCTTTTTATAATCCGTAAAATAACCGGGAAAGGATAAGTAGTTAACTCTTCAAAACCACTGACAATTTACACCTACTCAAAACACGATTCCGTTTTAATAAGAGGATACGTAGTTACCTACTTGTTTTATGAAAACAGTCTTCTCGTTCTGTATATAGGTAAGATCTTGTTTTATTATTCCGTGTTTTGCTTTATATTCGGCTGTAACTTCTGGAACTAACGGCAGTTATAAATCAATATTTTTTAATTAGAGCCTCAACGGCAACAAAACAACAAATATCAAAACCTATTAGTGATTACAATATTTAAACTACTAGAGCCAGGCCAGGATTACCTATTAATTAATGAATCATTGCAGTAGATGATTAGAAAAATATTGTTTTATAAATTCGCAAAGAAGTTACTTTAAAGCCAAATTAAATTCAAAAGTATCACACACTCATTTAAGTAGATAAAATATCCGTTGTAAAAGCTGGATTAAGATTTATTAATATATCATTAATCACACGTGTTATTGGCTACATCATTTTGAAAGACGCGCCACAATATTTATGCAAAATAAAGCACTGCTTATTCCGTTTTATATCTTGACGTCGGCTATTGAAACACTGGGTAATAGTCGCCAAATGCATGCAAGTAGTCCAGGCGTAATCCGGGACCCCGCGGGGCGTCCGTCCAATAGGACGCGATATAGAAACGAATCCTAATCGAATTGGAAAATATTAACATACTTAAATAGAAATAGTACAATTATATAAAGACAATAATGAGTATGGTAACAAGATTACTGTTAAATAAATATGTATTTATAAGCAGAGGATAATAAGTATTATAAACATACGCAACGATCAAGACTAACTTCCTCACTAACATTTCACAACTAACTTATTTTTGCCTTTCAAACTATTATCAAAAAATTAAATTAAATCTTCAAGCTTCAAGTATCAAAAAAATATTTCCCCAAAAGCTCAAAAGTACAACAAGTGTTAACACGGCACACTAAAAGAAAATTCAATTCATGCAAAAATGATTTCGGTAGCGCCATCTCTTGGTGCAATATAGTAGTTAATTATGACAGCTGTCTTGTCTTCTTACAGAAAGTTTGACTAAAATATACCCTTTTAGGGTACAGAACAATCGATAACTTGTAGTTTATATTGTAATACATTTAATTTTACGTCGCATGAGAACGATAAACTGGCAAATAATTATAAAATACTCACGAAACATAACCTAGCAACAACTGACATCTGTCAAAACTTTCATCACAAATGTTCACAAAAACACTGTAAATAAACATTAAACACGAATTTACGGCCTCGACGAATGACAAATTGTTAAATACTGATAGAAAAATTGCATCTGGACAAGTTTTCAGCAATATTCCATGGTTTTCTGTTGTTGGGAAAATCATAACCTCTAATCTCAGAACAATGAAAGATTTTTGTGTTTTTCAGCTAGTTTATGCAATTATTTTACCTTTAACCACCAATTTGATAGTAGCTGTTAGTGCTGTGTAAAGTTTACTAGCATTATCTCTAGTTTTAAGAGATCTCAGAACATTAATCTTTGACATCTGTGTTTACACTTGCACCAATTCATCACCATTAAAATTAGATTTATGGATTTTTATATAGAATTTATATGTATTTAAGTTAACACTGATAGAACAATGCAATAATTTTTCATAAAAGTAGAAGTTAAATAAGACTCGCAAGTTATCAAAGAAAATAGGCAAAGTTTTTAAGATTTCACTACCTAGGGGGTGATAAATTTTATAAAACAGAATTATTGTGGCATTATAACAATTTATACCCACTAAAACTGCAGCAATTCATTTCATAATCTTTGAAGATTACAAATTGGATCAATGAAACGTTTTAGTCTATAAGAAATTAGGTTGTAGTTAAGCAAATTCGCACATAAACAAAACTTAAAACACAATATTTCTGATCAGCTGGGCAGGACAGAGGCACAGATATAGCTTGGTTCACTTATGATTGCCATGAACTTATACAATGCAATGCACTCTGACACGCATGCTCGTTGCAAGCAGCCAGCGGGCTGCTTGCAACCAGCATGCGTGTCAGAGTGCATTACATTGTATGGTATTATTGCATTATATGAGTCGTCAGGGAGCGCTCTCCCTGATGACCCATATGGAATATTGCCAAAACCGGTCTCACACACCCACCTTCTTCATTATCCCAGTCTTCCGTTTGGAGAATGTCGTGTACCGTCGCAGTTTGTTGTCAATGTATTCCATCTTGATCTTCACACGACCCTTGGTCTTTTTGCCATTGGAAGGTGGCGATTTCTTGGGTTGGAGAGATGCATAGCCATCGTCTGCTATGTCGGGCATGGGGCAGTGCTCCAGGCCGACGTTCTGCGGGGGTCGCTCGTCGTAGCACTGCTCCGAGGGTCGCTTGACGCCGGCGCGCGGCATCGGACACGGCTGCATGCCGGGCCGGAGCCCGCCGCCGAGCGTGCTGGGCGGCCGACCAGCACCGTACATGTCCGGCATCTCGCCGAGGAGTCCCATACCATACGGCGACCCGAAGCGGGGCTCCCGCGCTCCGCCGGGCGCGTCCATTATAACCTCGCAGTACGCCACAGTAACCGGTGCGCAGACGCGCTGAATACACCTCACCGTCCGAACGACGAACGGAGACTAATTCGAACCGAAAACGCGAAAGAGCCGAGGGCGGGACTGACGAGTCGGCCACTCGGACCGCGACTGACTTCGCTCAACTGCGTCCCGCGCACCTCGACCTCTATCTGTCTCTGTCTCGCGCGATGCGTGCAATATCTTTCGAAGGGGACGGAAACGCAAAGCGCGGCCGTAACCCGACACATCCGTAGGAAAAGCGAACGTTCGCCGGGAACCCGCGAACGTTTCAGTGCCCGAAATCCGTATTAAAATAGAGCTTTTATTTTGAGTTTATTTCGTAAATAGAAATAATAGAGTCGGAAGTGGAGCGGCTCGGGCGCAGCGGCGGGGCGGTGGGCAGTGCCAGAGCCATATTTAGACGCGAGCCGTGCCAAATATGGCAATCGGCGGTCAAATGGGGGCCACTGAAATCCCTCCTACTCGCACCTGGCGATTTTCACGTCTAATAATTAAAAACTTTGTCACGTCACTTAGGTATTGAATGATACATAAGTACCTACCTACCCATGCCTCATTACATTTACTTAATATGTATGTGTCGTACTCGTAAGTAGCTCTGCAGCTCGATCTGTTTGACATTATCAAGTTTTATACGCTTTTTCTAAGTAATTTACTCAGTCCTATGTGTTTAATCTACCTATTTCTATGAATCCAAAAGAGAACTACCTAGATATTACCAACCAAATTACTAGGACTATTGAAATAAATTCTTTAGCTCTAGTCCAGCGTTACAAGCAAGTAATGGTGTTAAAAAACGAATGCTACACAGCTTTTCCCAACTACGTTCGTCGGCTTCTAGTCTAGTAAATAAAATTGAAGTTTCTGTTTGTAATGTCAAAATAACAACTTTTTACTAAATCCACTAAGCAAGTATTTACGGTACCTATAAACAAAGAGCAATTTTTAAAATTTTTGTCTGTCTGTTCCGGCTAATCTCCGAAACGGCTGGACCGATTTTGACGGGACTTTTACTGGGTAACTTACGCTACTTTTATTTTAGAAACATGGTTAGGGTTCCGTGCAAAAAAATTAAAACCCATGAAATTATGAACAAAGAGTCGTTTTTTTTTAATTATTTTTGCATTTGGTAGCCCACTTCTCGAGGATAGTTATAGGCTATTTAACATCACTCTGCGACCCTTAGGAGCCGAGCAAAAAGAAAGAAAAAAAAAGAAAGAAAAAGAAAAAAAGAGAAAAAAAGTCAGAAAGAACACGTACTAAGCGAAAACGAAACAAAAGCGCGGGCGGGCGATGCAACGCGACGGGTCGGGGGACGAGGGTGTTTTGTTAGAATGTGGCTGTTAATTTAGTACCTATATTGTGTATCTAACGACATCCACGCAAACGTAGTCGCGGGGCATAGCTAGTAGTAAATATAGTAGGAGCTTAATTATTATAGTGCATCAAACGTGATGGATGATCGATATTAATATAGGTAAATATTCAATGTAATCAACATTACGACATAGTCTTATGACAAATAGGTATGTAATCAATAGGTAGCAGTTTGGCCCATGCAAAGTACATAACACAACAACTGTTTATACCGAAGGGTTGGGCAGAGGTGTAGGTACCTAATAGTACACCCACATTTCGCCAGTAAATGTTTACCCTAAGTCTCATGTAATAGAGGGCGAACCTATTGCCATCAACCGGACACAAATCCAAACTCCGGGCTGCTACACAGTAATTCTTGCTGGACAAACCCAATAACACTTTGCTCGACCTGGGAATTGAACCCACTACCTTACGCTCAGCAGTAGTGCTTGCGACCACTAGACCAATGAGGCGTGGTCGTTGCCAACGAGGCAGCGAGGATTTTTGGTTCTACTTAGGGCATACCGATTTCCTCACGATGTTTTCCTTCACCGGTTTGATAGTAGTCGAGGTGCAATAAATTACACAAAATAAAGTGCCTGCCTGGGTTCGAACCCGTTACCACGGGGCCACCATGGCTATCGTTTTATCATTTACTTTAATTTTAATGTAGCCCACATTTAAAATACCTGCTCATTAAATAAAAACAGTCTAAGTTCCACAATAGTTAATTAATATTAGGTAGAACTGTGATACTGCTGCGTATCGCGCAGTATTTTTAGCGTTTACCCAACATGGGTTTATTTTCCAAACTATCAACACCTTAAAATATGCGTTTTTTTAACCCAGGGGCCTCCAATATTTATGACAAAAATTAAAATTAGACGCATTTTATGGTGTTGTTAGCAGAAATTTGTAAATTTTCTCGGCAACCGCCAGCTGGCCGCCCACTTTCCGCAATATTGCCATGTTTCGCCTTTTTAAGTGTATTTTATAGTGCTTAGTCAGAGTTCAGTAAACCTTACTACATTGAAAAAGTTTTAAAATTAACTTTTGTATAGAATAAAATTATTATTAAATTGTTCATAAAGGAAATGTTATGAAATTATGGCGAAAAAAGAAACTTTCACAGAATTTCAAAATGTCCAAGGTACTAGATCTTTGAAAGCGATAACTACATGTTGAGTACCTACAGGTACTACGTATCTTTATCAGTGCCTTCCTAACTTTAACACTACGTCTGTAAACATAAAGGCCCTGAAATGCAGCCAATTTTGAAGTAACATGTTACGACTGTACAGGACGCATTATCAAACTTTATGACTGCTCTGAAGTGAGCTACTCACTGCGCAGTACCTAACCCCTCACTCCCGCTGACACATGAGTTTGTTACTGCGCCTGCGCAGCGACTCGCCTCATGTTCCGAGCCGCCTTAAAGTTTGATCGGGCTGTACCGGGATACCAAATCTGCAGTTACACTCAGTGGGACAATCAATGAAATTATCAATATGACCTCTATGAACTAACCAAGGTACATACGTGAGCAGCATCTGGCTAATCACAAGGATAATGGGAAATAATCTAAATGAGTTCCCAGAAAAGCGTTATCCAAAATATAGGAAAAAAAAACCGTACCAATATTGGTTCAACGATTAGGTACCTGAGGAAACTGTTCTATATCAATTAATTAATTTAAAGGAAATATTCAACTTGCGTCAGCGCTAATTACGTACCTATTAGTTAATGAGATTGTGGATGTGGCTTTATCATGTGGCCTTATGGGTACCTATCTACTGGACTGGCTGTCAAAAAATTACGAGAGTTCATATCCTGGCAGGGCCGGATTAGGCACGTGCAGGTGCAGCAAATGCTACAGGCCCCGCGCTTTGGAGGGCCCCGCGCTTGGTCGTACAAAAACAAGTAGGTAATAGTAATAATTAATACCAGCGGTAGGTGAAAAGTGTTAATGAAAAATTTTAATACCCCATCTCGGAGATCCGATTGGATTCGATTCGATTAGATTTCTTTCCTAACCTCTCTTTATCTTAAGAAATCTAACCTCTCGTCCTTGTCTTTTCCCAAAACTTAAAGTAACGTAAATAAATAAACTGGCAACACTGACAGCAGGTGAGGGACTTTCCACTTAAAGTCGAGTCCTAAAACTGCAGCTTGGGAATAACACAACATAACATTAATGTAGCGTTATTTTCCATGCTTATCTATAGCTAATACAATAAACACTAGGGTACGTGACCGATGGCACTAAGACTTAAACATATTCGTAAGCATATGACGATAGTAAATGACATGAATAGTAAACTTGTCTATGACTGCATTGACCAATGACCGGATATCCGATAGTGTCAAATCCCGTTGGAACGGGGCCTAGTTTTCCATAAGCAGTTTTAGTGGAGGGGACAAGTTTTATTGTTCTAGCTTCATATTCTTTTTTGGATGATCAGTAATTTGTGGTGAATAGGTAGCGAATTTTGTGCAACATTTCTTGAGGAGTTTCGAGTATGAATGTGGATGGCTATAATGGTAGGGGAAGACCAAAGAAACGATGGATGAACCGTATGTAAGATGATAAGTATGGCTAAAAAGGGGGCCCTACTGATATAATAACTAAAGAGAGTATAAGAAGAAGACATGACCCTAAATAAATTAGGCAAAGGGCAGGAAAATAATAACCAGGGTTTAAAAAATTATTAATTATTTCACATATAGGTACCTAGACGGGTACTCGGAGCACTTATGAAACGTTAGAAGCTAGGTGCACGATTCCAATTGGTCGTTTCCTATGGAGAAGAGCCGGCAAGACACTCCACGGTTACTCTTTTAAAATGGTCAATAGGACAACATTGGTTACCCAAGAGGGTTGAATAAAATCACATAAAAAGTTTGTTAACCTGCATTTATGGTGCATTTGTACAACTAGAGGTCAGAGCTGGCTGAAATGGTTCATGTGCTTGTAACCTTATGTTCTGCTTTCAGGCCAAAGATCATGAGGACTTTTTTTTTCTCATGCTATTCGGACTAAAACTCATTTTCCTTTTAAATAACACTGTTATCGCGTTCCATTCAGCCATGATGGTGCGTTTATCAAATGATGAATAAGAATATGCTACTGTCCACTAACAGTCCGGCCGTCGTCGCCGCGTCAAAAGAATGCGTTCCTGACACCTGTCAGTTGGACAATTTCTAGTTGTAATAAGGATCAAATTCGCAAAACACATAATCGTTAGTATGAATCCTAGCTAATCCGATGAGGTAGGTAGGTACTTCGAAGCATTCAAATCCTAATGGTAGCTAGTCATAGACTTTCAGGTTACGTGACCGGTTTAGGCACAATGCTTACTAATTACATAAGTAAATAAGAGATTTTTCATAAGCTTTTGAAAAAGATAAAAGCTGTCTTTGAACAATCCTTTACTTCCACAATAAATTAACAAGAATGTAATTATGGGAATTCCAAAATATTCTTAACACATTTTCAACTTTTTCGGTTGACGCTACAAACGGGTCACTCACCTATAGGCTGCATTTATCGGTAGGTACCTAAACCGCACGGAAATCCCGTAGATAGGTAGAAGTGCGCGACCTTTAATTATTTTAATTAATTAATGAATTTCAAATGATTGTGGATACTATTAAGAGCATTACCTATTCCTGAACCCAAGTAGGTTAAGGAAAATGTTTTTGATGGAGTAGTGCCCGTAGCAACAGCTGATAATCCTTTTATTAGTGACCAGTCCCCAGTGACGACGGGACGCGATTATGACGCGATTGACTACAATTTATTAACCGACTTCAAAAAAAGGAAGAGTTTCAATTCGTCGGAATCTTTTTTTTTAACCGATTACTCGAAGACGGCTGGACCGATTTGGAAAATTCTTTTATTTTAATTTTAAAGGGTATACTTTCCAGTTGGTCCCATTATCATCAGGTCAGGATGTGATGATGGGATCCTGGAGAATTCGAGGGAACTCTTCAATTATTATAGGCACACCTATAGAGATTTGGATATTTTTAAAGTAGCTTGCTCATTTGCTCTCGGAAAGCACCATTAGGTGAAGTGCAACTGATGATGATGACCACAGATGGCCACCGGAACTACTCAGTAATAAGTATTTCACGGGTTGCGATTCGATTACTATAAAATGATTGCTAAGTAAATTTTGCTCGTCACAATGCATATAGTGAAGTGGAGATGATGGTGAAGTACCAGGAAACCCAGGAACTCCTCAACAATTAACGTCTCTACATCAGGAAAAGAAATATTTTGTAAATGGTGATGAGCAGTTGTCATTAGGCTATTGTCATTAAATTACAAACCGATCCACTAAAAAGTGAAAAATAAAAACTTTTTTGCAAAAAAGAAAACAACTGACTTCCAAAAAAACACACTACAAAGCGAATAATAATTTTAATTTCGGAAGTCGGTGGCAAAAACCTAAAATATTATATGCAAAGACACCGACTTCCGAAATTAAAGCTATTTTTCAATTTGTAGTGTTTTTTTTTTGGAAGTCGGTTTTTTTTTTTGCTAAAAAGTTTTTTTATGTTTGCATGTGTTACTGTTACCACATCTAATTAGGTAGTGTTGCCATATGTAATTTCAGAGTTGGAGGTAGAAACCGCAGACTTGTACACACGGCTACATATTAAGCTATAATTTTACCAGTACAAGCTGATCTCGCATTGTATAGGATTTCCGTACAATGAGCGGTCAGCTTATACTGGAAGGTTATAACTTATGTATGCTTATGTTTTCGTGTATACCTACCGATTGTTTGGTAATTAAAGGTTAATGAATAACCCATTCCCTCTGATAACGAATGAGTAGATTTAGTAAAAGGCACCTATTCTTCTACCTAATATTGCACGATTTTCTTTCTTTTCCCACACCGATGCTGATGGTATTTACTGCCCCATTTTATATGAGGTGTTGAGGTCAGTACTTAGGTTCAAGACATCGTACTACGGATAGCGGCTCTGAAATGGAAGTGGGCAGAACATTGGGCTAGACGTGGTGATGGCAAATGTAGCATAGCCCTAACGGAATGGTTGCCGAGAATCGGTAGAAGGAGCTTTGGCAGACCGACAGCCAGGTCGTCTACCCTGACCTACAGAAGATCGCGGAGAAGACCTGGATAAGATCTGCACAGACCAGAAAACATGACACATACACAGGGAGGACGCCTATACCTACTCACCAATGGGTGGAACAAGGACGCCAATGATGGTGATGATGACGAGGTACTTGGGCCCAGTCGGTGCCCACGTTGATCACGGCTTGGCGTTGTCGTTCTTTATGACCTCAAAAGCGGACACTTTGTATACGAACGAACAATACCTAATTCGAACAAAATGAGTTAGTGGACAAACACGAGCAGTGCTCTGTTAAGGAGCACCAGTGGTGTATACTAAATCCTAATCTAAATATTTTATCTATGCTTTAATAAGTAATAGGTATTAGGTAAATACGGGCTGGTATCCGCAACTTCGCGTCAATGCGCTTATTTTGCGTACGGGTCGGAAAATCGATTATTCGATCCACCCCACCTCCTCAAGGTAGGCCAGCAACGCCTTGGTGTTACTGATAATCTCACGGAGGGTACCTGGGTTACCGAAGTACTTTACGCTGTATGTGGCGACCACCGGTCGGTTTAGCAGCACATGAGCCGCTGTCTTGTGGTCCTCCATGCAGGCCCTGCACAGCGGACTGTCTAGCTATGCTTTAACTTTAATAGCTCATTGAATTAGCCTGTCGGTAAGGTTCTAGTAGTCTGTAAAGTAGTGAGTGATGAGCACCGGCCGTAACACCCAAGTACCCTTCCATCCAACCATCCAAGACCCAAGCTTGTTACTTTTGGTGGCTCTTACAGCCCTGAAAATCTGAACCAACAACCTGGTTTCGATACGGCAGATTCATAAACCCTTGTGATAGGATAGCCCATTACGACGCTGTACATTGATTAATAACGTGGTTGCGTGCAGTAGGTACACGCGAGTATCTACTCCTTCGTTACGCGGCAAACCGCCTGATTAATTACCTAGGTACTAAAAAAACTTTATCAGTAGGTTACTCAGCATTCACGCAACAGACGTAATAATTTAATGAGGAGTTCCTAAATTTACTCGGTATTTCCTTGCGTAGTTCCCGATACAGATACTATGACGCAATATCGGTATCCTGCGCAATTTTATTATCCTGTAGCTAAGGAAACTATTTGCAACAATTAATTAATATGCGATGTTCAATAATTTTTGGACCTATATTTAATTTAATACGATAATTTTCAAAGGCTAATTAATACCAATTGTCGGAAATGCATTAGGTATATTAACTAGCAATACGGTATCAACTAGTACCAGGTACTGTGTCTGTGACTGGCGACCTTAAATATTGTAATAACAACATAAGAACAACCTAACATAAGGTAATAAATTGTGCTCAAATAAAAAAATAATGCAGACATACGCAGAAAATGTTTGAGTATGCTTTTTCGTTAGTAAAATTTTAAATAGTTACCGTAATCTACTTCCGTCCCTGAAAGTAGGTCGGTAGGTACTTTCGTCAACAATAGAATTGCGGGTCAGTTTCCATAAATTGATGAATACATAAGTACGGTCTTATAATCAAGAAATTGCTTTTTACCCACCTACGTAATGCTCTAAGAAACGGTTAAACGCAATTAACTCACCAATGCTACTGAAACATTTTATAATAGGCGCATTATTCAGAAATCTTGAATGTTAACCTTGAGAACAAAACGATAAAAAACTGAAAAGTACTTAGATAGGTACCTACAGGTGTTCTATATTGAGACATCAACGAAAACGAGCAATAAAGATCTAAGCTAAACTTTTCGCCTCAGATTCACGCCTGAAAACCTCCAATCAGCTGTTTCCCCATCATATAATGGCCAGGTCGCCGTCAACTTTCTAAGCAAACGACGATCGAGGGCCGAGGGACGGGGCAGCCGCATTCCTTGCCAAAACTGGCGACCATTCGCGCCAGGGATGGACATGTTGACGCAATGCTATTCAATATGCCACATATGATAGGCGCTGCATGAGTTTGAGAAAGAAGACAGGATAGTATTAGATTTATTTATTTAAGTACCTATAAATTATGAGTAAGGAATTTTATTTAAGAAATTGGAAAAAAGACAGAAGATTTTTCAAACTTAAGATTATTTTCAATGACAAGTGGCAACATCGAGGCAAACCAAAACGAAGATGGAAGGATGAACTAGACTGCTACCGACAGGATTGACTCCATAGATATAAGAAATTTCTATCATTGGCCTACATTAGCAGAGGGCAGAAGTGTATGGTAAAGACAGAGGGGGGCTTTGCCGTGCAGTGGGTAAAAATAGCCTAGATAGACCAAAGGGAACCAACAATCCAGCATAGGTCCACTATTCATGTCCACTCGGTTAGGTAGGTACGTCTCCCGCGTGCTGGTGTTAGGACATGCCGAGCAATATGTGAGATAGGCCATAGTCTGTAAAGCCTGATCCTACACGGTGCGATGGAATTACCTGTGGCATACGACATATTACCTTTGGCATACAACATATTACCTGTGGCATACGACATATTACCTTTGGCATACGACATATTACCTGTAGCATACGACATATTACCTTTGGCATACGACATATTACCTGTAGCATACGACATATTACCTTTGGCATACGACATATTACCTTTGGCATACGACATATTACCCGTGGCATACGACATATTACCTTTGGCATACGACATATTACCTTTGGCATACGACATATTACATGTGGCATACGACATATTACCTTTGGTATACGACATACCTGTGGCATACGACATATTACCTGCGGCATACGACATATTATCACTATCTGAAGCAAGATCTAGTTTAAAAAAAATGTTTGACATGTAAAAGTGTTTGTATACCTACCTACCTACTTACAGAAATAAAATCATTTATCATTTATCAACAACAATGGTATGCCACAGGCAACAAACTTAGCTTAAGCATCATCAGCCTATGATGTTCCTACTGCTGCCTGCTGATGTTGCTACGAGTACTACAGGCCTCCTCTTTTCGAGAAGAAGTGAGCGATGTTTTTCTTTGCCGTTTTGAGAGCAGTGATGATGAAATTATTTACACAAAGTAAAGCGCCTGCCTGGGTTCGAACCCACGACCTACTCGTAAGTCGAGGCCGACAAACTTGCATCGTGTAAGAGGCTTAACGTAAATACCTACTTGTTCAAGTTGTCTAGCTTCGGCCAACTTGATTTCAGAGTACATAAGTTTAATTATATCTAGTCAGGATGCTACGATGATAAGCAGTGATCGGAATAGGTAGTGCTAATTTGCCAAAACTTCGAGGAACGAAGTAACATAGAGTGGATACTACATCCTCTAAAATTCCGGAATAATTTTAATGACGTTTAAACATCATAATTCGTGGTTTTTAAATCCCGTGATTTAAAAACCACGAATTATTTATTGGTCTTTATTTGTAGTTACAAATGATTGATTTCAAAAATCATCAATATTTTTAGGGTTACACACACACGTATTTTTATGTTGTACATAGTAAAGAGTATTCTATCTATCTATAAATAAAGTCCAATAAATAATTCGTGGTTTTTAAATCCCAGGATTTAAACGTCATTAAAATGATTCCGGGATTTTAGAGGAGGTATTATCCGCTCTATGTTATTTCCTTCCTCGAAGTTTAGGCAAATTAGCACTACCTATTCCAATCACTGGTGATAAGTGCCCATACTGTTTAATACGTATACATAGGTAGGTACGTATGGGCAGTTTACAACCAACGGGCGATATCATTCCGAGCTATACGAGGTCCAAAACATACAAGGACATGTAATTTTCAACCAGGAAATCGATGTTCAAAAAAGATTAAGGGTTTACAAAAAATATTCTTGTCAGAAGTGGGATTCGAACCCACGCCCACAGAAGTGGACTGCGACCTGAACGCAGCGCCTTAGACCGCTCGGCCATCCTGACTCATGAGGGGCTTGACAAATCAGAATGTCTCTATTCTTTCTGAAATAGAACATACTGGTTCAAATATCTAGGTAAGTATTAAACCTATAAGCTTTTCTCAGCTTACATGGCTTGGTAACCTAATTGCGTAACACACTATCAATCACAAATAGAATGATTTTGAAGCATATCGCTAATCCATCGCTTCATATGTTCGAAAAATTTGTCTGCTCCACAACGTAAATAGCACAATGAATGTTGTTTAACTGAAATGAAACCGATTCCTACTGTACTTACAGTAGGAATCGGTGTTACGCAATTGCTCCGCTGAAATTCACAGGTAGTTACTTATAATGTGACCACAAAGACCAACGGTTAACCGCAAATAAACGTATTTTGTTTCTTTTTTTTTCTAAACAAAATCCTCCAGGTTTTTTAATTTAATTTTCATATTTCGATTTCCAAGCTGTGTGTTTGGTGACTAATGCGGGATCGTGCGTTTCCTTCTCTTTCTGTGTAGGTAATATCTATCAGGGAGCGAAATTGTGTCATGGTATTTCTGTTTACGTTAGAATTCGCAGAAATTAATATTGAAATTGCAGGCAGATAATAAATATTGGAATACCTAAATAATTAATGAGAAATAAAGAAGGTACCTATTACCAGTGACCGAGAAAAATTCAATGCCGAAATTATTTAGCAAAATGTAAATTACCATATACCATATTAAATATTAACATGCAATTTTTGTATACTGAGCAGGAAAAATTATTAGTTTAATTAGTTCTCGGAATTAGGAACTATAGGGATTAAGGTTTATGCAATTAGTATCACGTATGTTACAGGTACACTCTTACAAATAGAATTTAGTTGAATATTCTTCATTGCCTATTGCAAGGTAGGTACTAAAATAAGCGAGCGCCATATTTGGTAGGTTAGGTATTATAGGTTATAGAGGACGAGCAAAAAAAAATGTCGCTAATCTTTTGGGAAAATTGTTTTTCTGTAGTAGGGGAGGCGGGCACAAAGTGCCAGGGATAAGTTGTTCCGGTACGAATAGCTTCGTTAAGAGAAGAAATAGCAGTAAATGAGAAATGCGTCGCTAAACATTGTACCATCGCGCTGTTCCGGCAGCTATTTTAGTAACGCTGAGAAGACGTGTTAGTTTGGTGGTACTTATTTGTAATCTATGAATTATTTTTGTCATTTTTACGTGTTGTTTGAAAATCGGTACTTTGACCCCCGGCCTCCCTCTATACAGTGACTCGCTGCTACTGCAACTTTCCACAAACCTATTCTTTTAAATGTGTGTTTTGTCAAATCTTATATCACCACAATGTTTTTGGATGGGTTTTGTAATGGTCAACCACGTCCGCAACAGCAAATGTGTTTTGACTGCACGACAGCAGATTTCCAGAGAAGAGGCCCTAGAACCTAACACTGATCCATTCCATTCCTTCCTACAGGTATCTACACCGGGCAAAAAATGTCGAAGGTTAAACCTACAATAGCGTCAGGCACATGTGCCTGACGTGGCAGCTGCTAACGGGTTTAAGGTGTTCGATAAGGCTTTCAGAAACCGATATTTTTAGGACTTATCCAAAATTTTCCGAGCATGCTAGCCACCCTACACAGGGTAGCCGTCATAGATGTGTGTGTCGATGACCTGCGCTTGATTCACAGTGAGAATTATGGCGTTGTATATAATGTTAATCTTTGCGTCAATACATGCTAATACCTATTGCCATTGTTCTTATGTACTGCATATGTATGTAGCCTTATGCAGCTAATCAATGAATTTATTATTAATATTAAAGTATAATTGTATTGCGACGTTATTGTCTTGTTGGTCGAAGATTAATGTTTGAAGATATACTGGTAGCGTTTTAATGAGGGTAACAAACTCATAACAGAACGAAACATAAGTCGTAAATTATGGGAATGTGAATGTCGGTGTTTAGAATCACACAGCACATATATTTCTATGTATACTTCTGTATAGGACACATTAAATGATAAACTTTGTGTAGTTTTGCGTCACCAAGAAACAGGCTGTGCCTAGTTTGGAACCTGCTGTTTAATCTGTCAAAGTCATATGTTAGTAAGAATTTCATCCCATGCTGTTTAAGCTAAATAGATGAATTTAAAAAAGAAAATTGTATAGATACTGTTAATTAAAAAACTAACAACAATACAGCAATACTAAACAAAAACATTCAAAGATTTAAAAAAAATAACTTGAACCTAATATTTCTTACGGTCTTTTCATTGTTCTTCTTTTCATAACTCGACACAGCCCTTTGACTTACTGTATGAATGAACAAGTGAAAACCTAACATTTCCGAGGCGGGATGCAATCATTTTAGATCTCGTTTCGTGAAGCTGAAGATGCACTGCCCCGAAAATAACCCTGCCGGCGTCCATGAATATAATACAGATAGATAGAATACTCTTTAATAAGTAAGTACACCATAAACATTATAGATATAAATGTAGAAATTTTTGCTAAAAGTGATCTTTTACAGACAACCTTTGGATGAATTAAAGGAAGAAGGAGAGACAATACTGTAGGTAGTCAATGGTGTACCAGTTACTTATAGGTACAATAAATACATACATCATCATCTGCCTAGCCTTTTCCCAACTATATTGGGGTCGGCTTCCAGTCTAACCGGATGCAGCTGAATACCAGTATTTTACATGGAGCGACTGCCTATCTGACCTCCACAACCCAGTTACTGGGTAACTCGATACCCCTTGGTAAGACTGGTTGTCAGACTTTCGGGCTTCTGACGACCCGTAACGACTGTCAAAGATCCACGAATGACAGCCGGGACC
Source organism: Fissipunctia ypsillon (assembly GCA_947568875.1). Classification (NCBI taxonomy): domain Eukaryota; kingdom Metazoa; phylum Arthropoda; class Insecta; order Lepidoptera; family Noctuidae; genus Fissipunctia; species Fissipunctia ypsillon. The sequence goes on along the minus strand of OX387643.1, from coordinate 21,059,389 downwards.
AACGGCTTAACGTGCTTTCCGAGGCACGTTACAATAAATACATACATATATATAAATATATATACAATAATAAACATTAAACAAGAGCAAGGTATTATAGTTATTTAATGATGATGTTTAAGGACAGAAAAACTTTTTTTACCAAAATACAGCGAAGCTACCTATAGGAATGTCACATCAATAAACAATACGCTGCGATTCTAAACACTACGATCTTTGTTCGCAGCTTGAACAGTGTATGTGGGAAAGCTCAGGCGAAAATTGTAGCAGAAAATTTAAATTAGACATTTGGCAATTTATAGACATGAATAGCTACTACTGATGAGAATGTTGCAGAAGAAGTATGCCTGTTTTCACTAACACTAAGTGACGCCTAAATGAATGGCTCAGCTCGACTTAGCGCCGAAAGGAGAAAATCCAACAGTGAAATAACATTTAAATGTGTTAATTTAGGTATTTCCTAGTGTTAATGAAAACGGGCATAAATGTTGAAAACTAAACAAACAGCTAAATCTATGAAACCGTTTGGTTCAAAGGGCCAACCTCCACCTCTTAAAGCAGTATTATTTTAATGTTACTTCAGTGTGTGAAAGAGATGAAGCTATACAGGACGTCTAGCTCTGCTTTATGGTGCTAATAATACTGCTTTATGGTGGTCTAGCTCCCGGGAAGAGACCATAGAAATATCTTATATCTATGGAAGAGACCGATGGAAAGAATGGAGGCCTTTATCGAGCAGTAGGACAGTGCGGACTAACTATACAGGGTGTAAGGGACAGCCCTCCGCCAACTAACAGGGTGCATTCTGCTCATTCATAATGAGACCGCTCCTCTAAAGAACATCCGGACTGAGGCAAAATTAACATCCATCCATTCATCCATAGTAATATTATTATACATGCGAAACTAACCCAGTCTGTCTGTCTGCTACCTTTTACCACGCCTGAACAACAACGGACGGACGGACGGTAACGGATTTGGTTGTTTGGCTCACGGATAGACCATGACCTCGGTTAGAACATAGGATTATCCTGGTAGTGGCGGTAGTACGTTCCTATGGGATAATTTCCGACCTCCACGCAGGCGAAGCCGCGTGTAAAAGATAGTTTTACTTAAACACAAAAGAAAAAAGAAACAAAAGAGAAAATGAAACTAAACAAATTGAGGTCAATGGTCAAAAAAGTTAAATTAAAAACTTTAAAAACCCTTCGACACGAACAAAATCCTTTAAAAAGTAATAAAATAAAATGTACTGGCCCTTTAATATAAGTTGTAGGTAATATTTTGATCCAAGCGTCCCCGTCGTCGCGTCTGGGCACGGCTAATGAAAATAGGAAGTTAACAGTAGCTATACTTATTATATTATCCTTTCTACAATAGCATACATTCATTATTGCTAGGTACAGGCCTCGTCTGTTTGGCGTTTTCGTTAGCCGTGTCCCGACGCGACGACGCTGGGATCAAAATATTACCTACAACTTATATTAAAGGGCCAATACATTTTATTTTATTACCTTGTAAAGGATTTTATTTGTGCCGAGGGTTTTTTTTAAATTTAAATTTAACTTTTATTTCCTGCTTTTTAAATTTTGATATTACTTAATTATTACTAGTAGATACGCTACGATCGACACGTGCGTGCCTCGCTTAAATCTGTTCAGCTAAAGTTAGTTACTAATTTACCCTCATTTCTTTTTGCTACTCCATCATCAGACCCTGATTACCATCTATCTATAACTTATTCATTGAGACCATTTCAATGAGCCCAAACACGATACCTCTGCTGTAAATTGGTGAGGGAGTTGGGTATCCTGCAAATCCCAGGTGATGCTGAAGCATCAGTTCAAGGTCACTATGTTATTCTTATAACATTGAAGTAACAGCTAATACCAAATTTCGACTCGATCAGACCTGTAGAAGATGCTCACATCCATTAATCAACTAGAAAATCGAACGAAATCTCCAAACGGCTAGTTGACACTTCCCGTGACCCAAGGGCCGGCTTTTACCTTGGCCAGAGGCTAAGCATTGCCATACAACGTGGCAACGCCGCCAGTCTCTTGGGTATATTACCAGTCGACAGCGATGCGGAGGAATTTTTCGACGCCATATTTTAGTTTGTGATTAGTTTTAGTTAAGTTAGGATATAATTTTGTTATTTTATTAATTAATTAGGTATAAGTTGTTATGTAAAATATTAATTTATTGAGACATGATAATAAAACCACTAGAAAAGAGTTGATAATCTTCAAACGGCGGTAGCGATTTACTTGAATAATAGCTAAGAACCATCTCGATCTCGTCAGCTTTCAAACAAAAAAACCGCATCAAAATCGGTCAATTCGTTTAGGAGCTACGATGCCACAGAAAGACACACAGACAGACACGTCAAACTTATAACACCCCTTTTTGCGTCGGGGGTTAAAAATAGGTAGGATAAAACGTTAAACGTTGCATGGATCATGAAGCAGGAAACAGCAACATGTAGGTAACTAAAATAATTAAAATACCTAAATTAATCATCATGTTGTATTTCTACTGCCAAATAAATGAATTATTTTAAGCATCAGGTAAGTCATTTGTTTACAATTTATTTATACACAAGTGTCATTGGACTAGACTTTGGATATCGTCAACTCGAAACCATTTATACGTCATAATGTTACTTTTATAGCTATGGCAATTTCCGTCCATAGAGATCGCTGAGGTGTAGGTACAGTCAACAACACGAAAGTCGCTCGTACTTACGAACTATACGTAGCAGACGCAGAACAAAAACTGTTTCAATAAATAGTAATAAACATTGGGCAAAAAAGTATAGGGTTTGGTCCAAAATGTCCACAACTAACGAGACCTATGTCACTAAATTTTTATTTGCAAATAAATAAGGATTAACTTATACTAAGACTCCCATAAAAGATCTGTCAGCTATAGCTAAATAAAAATAAATTTTAGTCTATGTAATATGTACATTGAAAGATTTAAAAAAAATGATGTATCATTACATTTGTCTTGACCCTACGACTGATACTGGCTGTAAATTTTTTGAAAAAAGAACAACTGGACAGATAGGTTACAGGGTCGGGTATTTTAAAACATGTAACTGGAATAGTTTCTCATAACCTAATTAACGGCTACGATGCGATGGTCAGTCATATTATTGCCTACTGCTATTATTACAGTAATTTTGACATGGCAGAGGGATTGCTGGTAAACAGTACACACATGCCCACCATCTTGCCACGATTCCTTATTCAGCCATTGTCTCGGACTGTCTCTAAAATAAATTTCTCGGAATGAATCTATTTGCTGTATTACCACATGTCAGGATGGCCGAGCGGTCTAAGGCGCTGCGTTCAGGTCGCAGTCCACTTCTGTGGGCGTGGGTTCGAATCCCACTTCTGACAAATTACTTTTTTAACGTGGATAATTATATTTTTACATGCACTTACGTTTTAGAGAAAGTTTTTGTTATCAGTACATGGGCGCAAAATTTTTAAAGAAAGAAAATTCGACTAAGATTATTAGCACACAATACGGTCAGCAGACCAAGAGACACTATAATATGAATGATGCTGTTGCTGACCTTATTTCAGTTTGTTAATTAAGACTTATTAGGACACCTTTTTTGGTAGGTATGTTACTACAGGATTGAACTACTAACACGGTGGCCTATCACACAAATCACATTGGTGTTCACAGTCACAGTAAGCTGATTGAAATACTGCAGCAAGTAGATACCTAACTGGGCTTTATCTTGACAAAAGAATGACGCTTATAATAACCCAACATCGCTCACGAGCAAACGGCATTTAGTATGTAAATAAGTATGTCAAAATTATACAAAAATAAAACCGACTTTCAAAAAAAAACACTACCAAGTGAAAAATAACTTTGATTTCGGAAGTCGGTGTCTTTAGTTTTGTATTTTTGTTTTTTGCCACAGACTTTGTAGTGTTTTTTTTTTTGGAGTTTTAATTTTTCACTTTTTGGTTGTTGTCCCACACAAATTCGAATACCACTACCTGGTATGTAAATTACAGTGACAGGAAGTTATACGAACATCATCCACATATACTAAGTTTAGTGGGAAAAATACGTAAGCAAACTCAAAAACCACCCAAGCAAAGCTAATTAGTTTTACATGGGACTAATTTCGATGTATAATCCTCCCGAATAAAACAAGAATCGTTCAAATAGAGTTGTCCGCAACTCAGTAAAAAGTTATACGTGGTCATAAATAAAAAAAAATGATTTAAAAAAAAAAAACAAAATAAACGGCGTCGACTTGAATGAGAACCTACCTACTCCTTTTTTTTAGGACGGTAAAAAAGTATTTTTGTCAGAAGTGGGATTCGAACCCACGCCCACAGAAGTGGACTGCGACCTGAACGCAGCGCCTTAGACCGCTCGGCCATCCTGACCTGTCACTACAGTCTCAAATTTAATATCATTCGAGGAATAGGTACGTTTATCCGGAAAGATGTAGGAGAAGGTACACATACGATACGTGTGTATGTTTTATGTAAGTATGTACCTAGTACATTATCTCGCAGTGATGTCATCCATTGAGATATCATTTGGCAGCGTGTACCAATAATTTGTCACATTGATTGTTTACATTTAGGTAAAATTAAACCTACCTACTGGGATATCAACCGAAAAGAATCACGATATCTGTGCAGTTCTATAAATATAAATTTATAATAGGTACACAAATGGGTTATTACAGTTTCACTACCGGCGGATTTCTTCGAAATAAGCAGCAGTTTAAGGTGGATGCGAAAATGTAGCCCGCGAATTTTCTTGCGTTTTTTGCAATTTACAGGTCAGTGTCAAGTAAATCAGAATATGATTCGCGACTATAACAAATATGAATTTACATAATTATAAGAACCATCATCAATACATCTAACTTGGAGAGATGTATTTATGAAAAATGAAAATTTGCATTTCGGGGGTACTTTGCGCAACCTTTTCTAACTTTTTTAAAGTGAAAACTTCTATAGGCGCGTTGAGCGATTTTTGGTAGGAAAAAATCTTATGGGTTCGCGTCACCGACATGCTAATGTTAACAGTAGGTATAATTATCTGTAGCTATGAGTATGACTAAAAGTATGAATGAAAAATCACTGTTATTGCATAGTTTTAAATTTTCACTTCTGCCGGCCGTGCCTATGTTTTTGTTTTAAAACAAAACTTCGTTATTAGACCTTAATTTATGCAAAGATGTAGTTGATGATCAAATTAATAATGCACGCTTGCCTAAATGTACTTTAGTGCTAGTAATGAGTCTATTTCAGATTCAGACGACGATTATCTAATGATGTTTTCTTTCACATTGCCAATTACTGCGTACCCCCAGAATTTATTAGCGTGACCGTTATAAAAAAATGTTAAGCAGCTGTCTATTACCGCTACTGTAAAATTAAGAACCTCATTAGGATGCAACTTTATGGAATAAACCTTATTATGGCCGCGCACACAGAGCCGCCGCTTCCCCGTACGTGGTCCCCATAACTTTCCACAAGTTGGCCCTTTATCGAAACAATGTCTAACAGAACGAATGCCGAACATCGCACGAATATCGTCATCTAGTAGCCAATTATTGAGGAACGCTCCAATGGGATATCGAAACTCTCGGAATCCAGCAACGCACTTTATGTCTCTATTCATTAAACCGGAGCCATACTAATTAAAATTGTTTGGTTGGTGTAACGCGCGAAATAAATCGCGGGCCGGGCTCGGGGCTCGGGTGGCGTGTACGCGTTTTGCTTTGTTTTTCACTTGCTACATATTTGTGGGGGTCTGACATTAACACCTTCGGGTTGGTGCGTACAATGCGCGACTTGTCGGGTGCTACAAAGGCGCGCATCGATTTGCGGCCAACACTTTAAATATATCGACGTGGCTGACAATGCGTTTAGCGGAGTCGTAAGTAAACTAGCACGGATATATGGGAGACGCGGAGCTTTGTTCACACAGAGATCGGATCGGTTCCGCCTAATAGAATACGTTTGTTTCGCACTCAGTGAATGTTAAGCGCGGATTTGTTCGATTTATTATTTAACTTTGTATCGGTATGGCTCGTTCGTTCCTATTTAATTGACTATGGTTTAATGCGCCAATTATGGAGTATCTCGGTCCTAGATGAGCCCTATTAAGGAATGGTCTGTGCGATGATGTAATATGAAAAACCCTGTAAACAAACAATGTATTTACTTACATGTGCATAATTTGATCATGTGGTCTGCTTTCATTTTATAATTAAGGTGAAAGCGCCAGGGTAGCCCGCGAAATTCAAATTTTCATACGTTTTTTGCAGTCTGCAGGTCAGTATTAGATTGTATATTGATTAAAATATTATTCGCGACCGTAACAACTCAGTATTTACAGAATTACAACCATTAAAGTCATCAACACAACTCTCTAAGACCAAGTAATTCTATTGAATGACTATTTCATGAAATCTTAACATTTCTGGATTATACTAACTTAAGGAATTGTATTACTAATTCTAATATTATAATTCTGTACATACATATTTGTTACGGTCGCGTATCATACTTTAATCAACATACACCTAGATACTGAGCTGCAAATTGTAAAAATCGTAAGAAAATTTCAATTTCGCGGGCTAATTAAACATTCAAGTGACACATAGGTACCTAAGTAGTCGGGAGAGTATCTAACACTAAAACCTACAGTGTGGTGAAAAAAGCTTATGACAAAATACCTACGAGGGGCTGCAACCGGCTCCAATAGGCTACGTAGGCACGTATGAAGTATCTCATCTAAGTAAGTAAACGTAGTATACCTTTAACATACTTAGGTAGGTACCTGGGCACCTACCGGGAGCCTGAAATGAAAAGCTGTGCCCCGCGACTTCGTTCGCATGGAAGTCGTAAGATACACAATATACCTACCTAAATAACAGCCACATATTAATAAAAATCCTTCGTCCCCCGACTCATCGCATTGCGTCGCCCGCCCGCGCTATTACTTCGTTTTCGCTTAGTGTTCTTTCTGACTTTTTTCTTTTTGCTCGGCTCCTAAGGATCGTAGCGTGATGTTAAATAGCCTATAACTATCCTCGAGAATTGGGCTACCAAATGCAAAAAGAATTTTTCAAATCCGACTTTTTAATCGCAATTTCATGGGATTTATTTTTTTGCGTGGAACCCTAATTATTTTTCTAAAATAAGAGTAGCCTAAGTTATTTTCCGTAACATCAGCTATCTGCCAGTGAAGGTGCCGTCAAAATCGGTCCAGCCGTTTCGGAGATTAGTCGGAACAAACAGACAGAATGACAGACAAAAATTTTAAAAATTGCTTTTTTATGTAGATACCTACCGTACATAGGTACCTACTTTCATTTAGTAAAATTGAAGTGGCTGTTTCTAATCAAACAGACACTTCAATTTTATTTATTTGTTAGTATAGATTATGTTTAAGTTTTTGAAACTTTACCTACTATTTATTTTTTGGAAATCTATGTATTTGCTGGCTGTGTCATTATGCAAGTGTTCTACAAAAAAAAAAAAATTGAAGCTTCTCACGCGCAGGTTATAAAGTACAGTGGAGAGGTATATATCGCTACTTCGGCGCCGTCATCTCGTTCTCGTTGACGTCCCGTTAACGTGGCGGTGGACAAACGGCCTTACAGTAACCTCGCATTACAGTCCGGCCGTCGAGAGAATGCGTTCCTGACAACGAATTAAGAATGATATTCTTCCTGATTGGTTCCTGACACCTGTCCGTTGGACAATTTCTACTTGTAATAAGGATCCAATTCGCATAACATACAAATTCGTTATGTTACGGCTACATTGTCGCGATAACGCGAACTGCACTTCGCGAACTCTGTTCTACAGTGAGATGTCGAGCGGTGTGCGAGAGAGAACGCGCTAAGTGGGTGTCAAGGACGCATTAATTCTCTCGACGGCCGGACTGTATTATGATTATCACACAATTGAGTTTTGAAAGAGACTGTCACGCTGGTACCGATGCGTGATGCTACGGCTACATTGTCGCGATACTGCTAACTACCTACACTTAGCGCGCTCTCTGGTGTACAGCAAGACTTCGAGCGTGTGCGAGAGAGAGCTCGCACACTACTCGAAGACACAGATGAAGCTATATAGGTACCTACGTACACAGTACCATACCATAGTATTACAGGGGCGAGGTGTCAGTTCTTGTAAGAGAAGCCGAAGCGAAGCCAGTTTTAACTTTTTTGGCAATAGTAGATACTATTGACAGTGCCATTTGCCAATAGCGGTACAGTTGCTGATGCGAACCTCCGAAGCGAAGCTGGTAGGAATCGTGTTATATGGTGCTTTCGCCACTGGTAGTACTAATACATAATGAGCCTTAATGTTCCCACTGCTAGGACACAGGCCACCTCTCGGTGAGAGGGTGGGCCGTAATCCACCACGCGGGCCCAGTGCGGGTTGGTGGATGTCACATATCTTCGAATTTTTGGTTCTAGGACATGCCGGTTTCCTCATGGTGTTTTCCTTCAGTTTTGAGAGCTGTGATGATGAAACACATTTACACAAAGTAAAACGCCTGCCTGGGTTCGAACCTACTGCCTAAGTCGTAAGTCGCGGCCGTTACCACTGGGCCACCACTGCTCTTAAGTAGCACCTAACCTACCTACAATAGCCACTACCATTGACCAACAACACATTCAGCGCTCTCACCCGTGAAACGTATTCACAACAATAGCCGAACACTCCTTGCCCCTTGAATTACGGAGCGGCCACATAAAATTACCGCGATGCCTGTAACTATTCCACCGGCATGCTTCGCGCATCCCGACGCTAAATCCCGTGTTCATCGGATTCCATTCTTCTGTCGTCAGTACCTACTACCCAGCGTATTCTGTGTGGCTTTTTCTTTGTTGAGGTTCCGTAGATATTAAAACAATCGAGTAGTCTTATTTATTTTTGTCAAAAAATTAACGTTAATTAATGTTCTCTATATAAAAATTATTCAATTATACTGTTAAGCTACTCGCCAGCCTCTCCTTAAAAAAAAATCGCAAGCTCTTTTTCACAAATATTTGTTAGAAAATATTGTTTCCTCGCAAGTGTTGAAAAACGTAGCTTGATATGCGTGAACGTTTGTCATTGCACACTTCCATCTAAGTGCTTAAGGATGGGCCCTTTTCTAAAAGGCTCCGCAACAGTAGAAGTAAAAAAAAAACTGATATTAGAAATAGGTACCTACAGTAGCCAGCGAAGTTATATGATAAGTCCGTTTAAAGTTTGTCAATCACGTAAAGGGGAATTTAAAGAAAGTGTAAACTAATAAGCTAAAGGTAAAAGTTGCCTACAATGCAATGTGATTCTAAAAAGCTGTAGGAGGGGACTAAAATAAATATTGTACGCGGAACCCTACATGACATCTTGTCGCACGCACGGTAGGACTTTTAGTTTATTTTGTTTTTAAGGAAAATTGGAGCCTAATTTAAATTATTGAGCTGGAAGAAATATTGGCTGGTTGGATAGTAGGTAGTCTTTGCTTTGTGTACTTTTTGTCTAAGATTCCTTTTTGTAGAACATTGTTGTGCTAGCAGTAGGTTGTTTAGTGTAGGCAGGTTTATGTACATAATTGCAATCTATAATGTGTATTGTCTGTCGCATGTGAAGTTTTTACTTTTCTTAGATACTTATTACTTGGGTGGGTGTACTTATACTATAGGTACCATGGAAGAAACGAACATCTATACAGCGTAAGGATTATTCTGCCAGTTTCGAGTAAATTATGCGGCCTACCCAAATGTCCTTTCTTTGGTATTGTTCGTCGAATCGTTGAGCTGTACAATTACTGACAGATGCTTGCACTGACTGGACAGGTCCACTCAATCTGTGTGGTTCTTTCCTCAAAAGACTATTTCAGACACCAACCTACATGGTCTTCATATGATCTGACCAAGATTATGTCTGGACTTTAAAAGAGACTGTGACTTCTGAATTTGTTTCGGCCTTTCTTCTCAGAGTAGTCAGATAGGAAACGCCGGCCTCATCTAGTTTAAAAAAAAATGTTTGACGTGTAAAAGTGTTTGTATAAACCTACTTACAGAAATAAAATCATTTATCATTTATTTATCATTCTATCTTGCAGCGCTCGGCCGCTATAGTACCACTTGCTAACAGATGTGGTCATCGCATACACGGGATTTTGTTTTCAAATTGGTCAGGTGTAAGTTTCCTCGATAGTACATCTCGGCCTAACCCTTCGGGGATTACAGACGTGATGTTATGTTATACTTACCACGAATTTTTACGCCTCTGTGAAATGTCATCCACATCAGTTCAGAGAGCAAACGGTATTCATAGGGACCGTATTGGTAATTTCCGATAATCTGTTCACGTATGTAATTAATATTTCTAAGTCTATAACTGTACGAAAGATTTCAAAGAACGTGCTTCATATGGCTTTTCTCCCATTTCAGGCACTAATCCAAGACACGAAGGAAAACAACTGCAAAGTAAGGTAAAATAAAACATATTTTACAAATTGATATGTCTCCTTTTATTCACAGTATATGTGTACTATTTACATGGTGTACATGATCGCAACAAATTAATCTATTAAGTACTTACATTATTCTAAAACATTTATCTACACAGATATTACAAAAACGTCACGTATGGACAAATCATTGGTAGGTACACTCACATGCATAAACATCAAGGATTGTTTGTCAAAATTGGATTTATTTTCGTTAAAATCTGTATTCTACGGAATCTGCTGTCGAATAAATATTTCATAAGTGTATGTAAGGCAAAAACTATTGTAAGGCAAAATGATCAGTGACCTATTAGATACTGATTTATTATGGCAGTTTTCACAACCGGGCTTTTTTTTAATGTAAAGTGAATTCAGATGGCAAACATATTCATACCTTTATACATATTTATGCATGTAATCCGTAGACTCAACATATATTTACAATATTTATTCCCAGTACATTCGTAACAAATCAAACAATTATTGCTTACAATCTAAACAATACATCAACTAAAGCGATTTATAAAAATAGCTGCTTCAGTTTCGATAATACAGAGTCCCACAGGTTATAAAATTAAAAATAAATGTCAGAAACACAACAATAAATATGTACAACTTTGTTTTATAACATATGTCAAGTAATTCTCCTAAATACCATTCTTTCTAAAACTGATAGATCTCTCTGTCTCTGTATTTTATTTTACTTAAAACTACTAAGATTTTTACACACAGCTGTACTTAATACCTGCGAGACATAAATTAAAACATTTACTATCGTATACATCCAAAATAAAATTCTTGAAAATGAAATAATAATAACAACCGAGTTAATAATTATATCAAAAACCTATTTCTATCATTGGTTGAAGTCTGCCAAATGTACAAATAGGTAATTGATTTGTGGTCTCATCAAATAATAATATTATTTTTCATCTTAATTTGTCGCACTCATGTAGGCCAATCTAATCATTCTACAATTTGCATTAGACGCTAGTTAGAAGTAACATTGACCAAAACTTTGAAAGGACAAGAATGCAATAATAATAATGAGCATTGATCCGCCCCTTATCAGTCAATGCCTTCCTGCAATTTGTATGAATTTGTCACTGCGGGTAACTTTTTGGCCATTGGTTGTATTAGCCAGCCTACTTGTTATGGTAAACCTGGTAATAACCGTTAAAATGACACAGCAGTGCAGATATACCTAATTACAGTTCGCACCTTCGATAGACCATAATAATAATTATAATTTCCAAAAAAAATATATGTGAGTAAGTATGTAAGTAAGGTTGCCAAAGTGCTTTAGAAACTCCCTTTTAAGTGGAGGGACAAAGACCCGTATTAACTTCAGTCAAGTTCGCCAGAAAGCAAATGTGTCTTTGTCATATTAGTGCATTTTTTTCACTATCTTGGCGCGACAAAATCTCATTGTTCAGTTGAGCCTCCGCCACAGCTTGCAGTAGTGGTAAGGTGGAGCGAAAAAGGCATCAAGGTTAATAAGCTCTTTTTCGTTTTACGTTTCTGGAAGGACTAAGTTACATTTGGTACACTTATGTCTATTTTATGAGCACATATTTCGAGGAACAAAGGCGTTCAAAAAATCCTTATATATATTGTATTCTTTTTCTATAATTATGTTTAATTTTAGTATTATGTGATTATATTTATTTAAAAAAAATGTAATTTAAGAAATGGTAGTAAAGACTGACAAATCATTACAGTCAAAGATTTGTTTAACGTTGCTTCTATCTCTAGTTTTAGATTTTTTTAAAGTAAAATTACAAATACTTCTGCTAGTAACTTACAGATGCATGCAACCTAAAGTTCCTAAAAATTCTTTAAATATCAAGTTAATAAAACATTTTTTGCGAAAAAGAAAGTATTTTTAGTCCAAAATGAAAATGTAATAAAAGATTCCGACGAACTGAGAACCTCCTCCTTTTTCTGAAGTCAGTTAAAAAGGGTCACAATTATAAATTGATTTAAATGTTGGTGCAACAAAGGCATAAAATAATGTACTTATTCCGTTCTTTACAAAAATTAATAAATAAATAATACTTAAATAAAAAATATATTACTCCTGTAAAGAATATGCTCCAGTTCACAAAAGTATACTTAAGAGGGTTGTCACATTTTGCACCTCTCTCGCTCACACGGGACCAAATTTTTAATAACGTTAGATGAAAAGATGCATTTTTGAAAAATGTAATCAATGGGCGGTCTACAAAATAATATTAGTTTAATAGGTAATTATTAAAAACACATTTTTATTGTGGCATTTATTTACATCATCTCAAAAACAGATCATAACACTTAATTACATAAGTTTATTAGATAACACAATAGAAATGTGTTTTTGAATAACTACCTATTAAATTAATATTATTTTGTAGACCGCCCATTGATTACATTTTTCAAAAAAGCATTTTTTCATTTAATATTCTTAAAAATTAGGTTTTGTGTGAGCGAGAGAGGTGCAAAATGTGACAACGCTCTTAAGGCTTATGTTATGCATAGAAGAATTACTTCAAAGTAATACTATGCAGAACAATACGGTATTGAATATACAAAAAATCTTAAAATGGCTCTCCTGTAAAATCACAAAAAGTGCAGTTAGCTTGTCTTACCGAAGGTGCGGTGTTTGTCAATGTCACTACCAACTAGCGTGGTATATTATCTCCTATTCACCAACTACCTAGCATTTAGCATAACTCTATGACATAAAACATTACTCGTCAGTCTGACACTTGACAGTTTGGTAACAACACAACACGACATAGAGCATCCACTTAAATAATTATATGCGAAAATTATAAATACATATCTGCGACTAGTCGTTTAGGTCTTTGGCTAACATTTAAAAGAAAACACCTAAAATGTATTTATATTTAAATCAACAGCTACAAACTAGCAGCTTCTTTCAGTCTGTCGAAAATATTTTTTTAATTATTTTAAACATGGATCGTTACTTCATGAAATGTTATGAACGTTACAAAATAGTTAAAGTTATGAAGCTTAAAAATAAGATACACAGGTTATCAATTAATTGTGTTCGAAAAACGATTTTTATACAAAAAGTATAAGATATACAAAAAAAAAAAAATCCAAATTAAATTGTGAAAAATTATAGATGAATAAAAATAAGAATTCTGAATACATTTATTATTTTTTAAATATGTACTTATTATTGCTGTTTTTTTACGAAAACTTTGTTTTCTTATAAAAGTAAAAATGGTAGAATTATTTGTTACAATTCAATGGTACACGAATAAAATATAGATACAATATTTTGTAATAAAGTATTCAATTAAAATACAAGTCAACAATGGTTAGTTGCAATCAATTTAGTATTTTGCTATGCTAACAAAATTAGCCATTGTTGATACAACCCGGGTAACGTTGACAATGCCCAGAAATGGACGAAAACATAAAATTATAGCTTTTGGCAGTAAAAGCATTAGATTAGATTTTATTGAAGACAGCTAGACCGTCTCCACACCTAAGACATTGAAATTCCTCTCTGATATCAAAAAACGAGACATTTTTATTCTACCTATAATGATATTGTTAATAAATTAATGTTGAAAATTCTAAATTTTCAACGAATTTTCGCACGACACCTTATGGGCAAGACGTAAAATGATTGCCAATTCGATAGCCACTAGAAGATATCTGCAAAAATTTGCTAACCAGAATCAATGAACCCGGTCATAAATATATTCTCATTTTACGCCCTATCCAAAAAGCAGTAAATACAAAAAATATAATAAAATACACATATGTATATATTTCCGCATAAATTATACACTAATAAAAACTATTTATATCTCACTACTTAAATATCGTGCGTTTCTTAAATACTTACATAATTATATAATAATAATATCTACATAATTTAAAATTATTAGGAATTATATTACTTATTCGCGCAAGCACCGATATGTTAAGATGGACTATTTCGCTTTACGTCTATATATTACTATTTTTACCTTTACTAACTCTTTAGAATATCATTTCTTTACTCACCTAAGGACAGATGGCATTGCATTTAAACACTTAGGTTTTTTTTTCGAGTTGTTTGCCAAAATTGGGGGATATTATGATCAGAATTTTATAAGTATTTAAATTTTATACAAACAACATTAATAAAATATGCATGTCATTTTTCGTCACTTATCAGTGTGGCTGACTTTACAGTGTAAATGTTGTGTTCAATTACACACAATTTTGGCAGACATCTAGAAAATACATCAATTTATTAAATAGTAAGAATTGACATGAAACCAATTGGGGATCGTTATAAACTACTTACAAACTTATTGTCATAGACAAAATTATTATTTTATACTGTTAAAAGGAATGGCAAGTTACGAGGTTATCTTTAAAGCCGATATTTATGGATGCGACCTAATTTATAATTTTAATTAACTTTCTAGAATTTGTTTCTTAACAAAAATTTCGTTTAACTAATACTAATTATCAATACAAAAACATTTTGTTCAATCAAACTGAATGACATGGACATAATTTACTGAATGAAAGAACATATTTTTAACTATTTTAAATTAACTTTTAAATGAATTTATGTGAAATAATGGATAACTTAGCAGTTCTAAATGAAAATAAACATGCGCAAATTAAATACATATGGGAGATATTATTCATCATTAATTTGGCATAAAAGTACAGTCACATCCATAAATATCAGCGTAAGATATGAAATCATTTGAAACAAACACACAATACTAGCTAATATATTTGTAAGTGGATATGTCTGAGTTATTACGACGTGTTTATGTCAGGGACTGTGTTTTTTTTAAAAGCTCGAGCGTGTCGTATCTCTTCAGTATTGTTTTAATTCGTTGTCACCTTATCATAACTTGAAAATAAAAATAAAACTCGTAGGGACAGTACAAAAAGTCAACTGCATAAAGTTTATGTTCTCTGTAACTAGTAAATATACCTACAAGACATAAAAAAGAACTTTCTTTTAAATGATGTGTTATATTAAAATAACACGAAAACTCGATAGTCCGAGCGTTTTTGCTATACAACCAAATATTTGGAAAAATATTCAACAAATTAAGCCAATCCTTATAAGATACAAACGCCAGTAAAAGCTCGTTTAATATAAACAATACATAAATAACCACAAACTATACTCTAACATTTGACATTGTATAACGTCAAAAAAATCTGAAGGCATTAGTAAGCTCACAACGCAAGTCCTTAAAATAAGGATAAGGGATTTTGGACCACGAAAAACATTTACTTGGTTGAGTAGATATTTTTCGTACTGACTGTACATTTACTGTAGAAAATCTATACGTCACGAAAAATAATTACGAAGACAAATATACTGATAGTGCCGCCACAGCAAATCATGCCAATTAAAAATAATTAATAATATGAACACAATATTTGTTTTGTTCACTAATAATTAGATTCGGTAAATTGAGTATTTTTGTTCGTTTTTTTCTATTTTGTAATTAATGCAGAGATAACCTAACGAACGTGATTATCATAATCACATACATTTATATTTTATTCCGGCATCATTATTTTTAAACACAGTATCTAGTTCAAATAATGCAATGCTGCCAGCCTTTTGGGCACCTTTCCTGTTGACAGTGATGCGGACGAATTTTTTGATACCCTATGATCCTTTCCCCTCCTGTTTTATATAATTGTACATAATTATTACATGTCTGTTAGTTTTCAAATGATATTAATATTATCTTAGTTCAAATTAAAATGATCTGTGTTCGGTACATGAAAAATTTGCAGAATGAGTGTATATTTTGAGCCACTCACGATACCATCGTTATTGATTTTAAGGCTAAGTAATTAAAAAATGTATTGATTTTCTACAGTAAACACACAAAATTGGGGTGTTTCGGGGAATTTAATGAAATAATGGCAGTTAAACTCTACATACCCTGCTATTGGGGACGAAATCCCATTGTTTTTATTTCTCTTACAGCCTTCATTCAATTTGTTATTGTCCGTACCACCTACTTTCCTTTAATTCTAACATTTGGGGCCCTCTTAAACCCTTAGAAATAGCCTTCCAAATTAAAAAAAAGTGTCTGCAAAACATGGTCCACATCTGTCCAGAAAACCGTTAAAAACAATGTCCAATAGTTATTCGCGAATGGATTCTGTATTAAAGTTGACACCTTTTCAGAATGTTTACCCCAGTAATCAACCAAATGTTACGCTTACTACATAAATATATTTCTAAACCCAAACCCACCCAACCCACTGGTCTTCTCCCAAAGTAGTTTCGGCAGAAATTACGGGCGATTCCTACTCCGTATGACTTGCGGACCTAAGAGTGAACGACACCACGATTTGACAAGTTGTCCTTACCCCCGATGTGTTTTTACCTGTCCGAAAAAGTTAATTATTCGGGTGTAGGGTTCACTCCAAAGTTTCGAACTACTTTCGGACGGGTCCGTACCTTCGTTGACGGACTTAGAGAGTAGGCCTTCTGATCAGACCATGTCCCACTTGCTGGAATGTCCTAAGTGCCCGTTCACTTGCACTAAAGAAGACCTAATGAACGCCACTGAAGCCGCAATCACCGTGGCCATCTACAAGGCTCAAACAATATTGAAAAACTACAATCGACACGAAAAGAAGAAGATTCGAACTAAAGATTACCGAGGTAATTACACTTCACATAATTGACTCTAAAATGTTTAAGTATAGTTGTTGCAAATTGAACCTTATGTCAATGAGATAAAAGTCACTCTTGATTTGCAATACCTAATATAGCTACATGCACGTAACATAACAGTCAGCAATGACTATAATTATAACCATAACGTCCTAGGTGAGTGGCTAAAATACCACACATCGCGATAATAATAGGAACCAGGGGTCTATTATGAAGTATTAATGTCATCATGATTCCAGTCCGAAAAAGGGATGGTGCTATCGGTCATGTATAGCTCTGCCTCTCTCTCGCTCTGGAATCATGATGGTATGAAAACGTCATATGGCACCAGTACTGTTAACATCCTGAAATAATTGGACGTAGTTACACGAAAAGGATCCAATCCACACATGACTTTGTGTGGATTGGATCCTTTTCGTGTAACTACGTCCAATTATTTGCAGGGCAGTTTATAAGACAAGTCAAGGTGACAGTTAGTTACACCACACATGGTTCAAAATCGCTTGACACTTCCCATGGCACTTCACTTTCAGTCAAATATTGACCTGTTTTTTTTTTCAAACATTGAGTGCATGGTAACCTCCTTTGTTTACCTAGTCTTTAATGTTGTGATGTAGTGACAGTGCTGCAGCCCTTTCAGTTATTTCACCTCTGAGAGCAGCAACCCAATATCAACCTTATCGTGACGAGAATAAAGATCGTTTTGAATTTGTCAGGCTTATCCCAAAAGCAACCTTATTGCGACGGAAATAAAAATCACTGTGATTATAACAATGATGCAAAATTACAAGTAAAATAACTGTTAACGGACTGTATAATGATATTTTGGCACCTAAATGACATTGACAGGGAGGCGCTGTTGTTAAACATTATTTGTGAAATTGTGTCACAGAAATTGTATTGACAAAACAAGATAGCGGCATTAGTTCTGATTTTGGCCACGCGCCAAAATACACTTGCAGGCCATACACGATCAAGTTTGCTGTCAAGTTTGCAGCGGACTTGAAGCAGCGTCCAGTAAACTCGACGGTATGGCTATCAGTGTGCATGACAAGTCCTCTTGTCTTTCCTCAAGCCCGCTTGAAGAAAAAATCGAATTTCGATTTTGCCGACTTGATCAAGCTTGTAGCGTCATGTAAACTTGAACGTGTGTGCGAGCGGTCAAGTATGCATGACGATAGAGCCAGCAATAAGCCTGGCTACCGCGTTGTCGTCCATCACTGGTTACGCCATGGTTTCAACTGGTGCGGCCTTATCATCACCTAGGACGTTAGGTTATCGAAATATTCTCCAATTAATAAAAAACCATATTTGAAAGCACAAACCATACCATTCACATTAATATTATAATATTATATGTCAATCCATTATTACCACCTACCAAATTGAAGTGTATAATCATCAAAATCAAGAGGGCCCCTTCAACCTTACCTTACAACGCTCCTATCTCGGGATAAGCATGGGGTACCCCCGACCCCGTCTCTCTGTACTGCAGCGGGTCGGCCCTGAACTCCACCGGCTGTAGCGCCATGTGGCCGTACACTTCGGCGAAGCGCGCGATACAGGACGAACGTTGCGACATGTGTCGGGCGTCTGCGGATAGCATCTCGGTGTTCGTGCATTCTGGACATTTGAACTTTTTTCGGGGGGTCACCTGGAATGAGGGAATAGGGAAGCTTAGACAAAGGTGTATTGCGAACCCATTAGCATTACTCCGGGCTGCTACTGAGAAATTGAAATTCCTAATGGAAGCACCCAATAACGCTCTGCCTCGCGTCTGTTTTCCCCGAAGGGTTAAGCAGAGATGTACTTAGTATAATACACCCATTTTCCACCAGTAATGATTAAGTCACATGTAATAGGAGGCCTGTTGCCATCAACCAGACACAAATCCATACACTCGGCTGCCACTGAGAACTTCTTGATGAAAAATTCCAATAACATTTTATATCCCTAGAGTCTACCTAGGGATATAAAATGTTCGTATTGTTTAGAACCCGTAACTCGTCCGTGAACCGTGCGTGGTACAACTCGGATTCGGCTCCGACTAAGCATAAATCATCCTATCTACACGCTCCCCATTATCAGCATGTATCTTGCCACCAAAGAAATAATCAAAACAACCTTGATAGGCGCCTTCCTAGTGACGTTGGCGACGAGGAAGTTCATGGCGATGTCCTCGCAGTTAAAGTTGTCGTCCACCCAGCTTCTGATCTCCGGCGGCATCTTGTACGTGTAGTACCACGACCAGATCTTGTGGTGGAACGCTGCGCCTGTCAGCACCTGGAATATATACAGGAAGGCAGGATTTAATTTATGGGTAATGTCGGTGTGTTTGAGAATTTATGCTTCGTGGTACATCAAACAATACAGGGCAATATGTACAAAACCCACCGTACATTGTTCAAGCCTGCTCTCTGTGAGAGGAGCACGGAACATTATTAACATTATTAGTTTTTGTTGTTTCAGTTATAGGCAACAAGATATGTTATATGAAATGGAAATCAAGCAAAGTTAAATATTACACAGGGTGTAAGAACACCCATAACGAAGCCGCCATTTACGTGCGTATTCTGTATGTCAAAGTAAGTAACTTTGTGCAAAATTAATTGCTGGGAAACGACTTTTATTTTTGGTGTGAAAAATCGCTGTTTACGGCAGCGCACAATGTAAAGCGCGTAAAAGATTGCGCTTATGGGTGCATGCAGCGGTGTAGGAGTTGTGAGGGTTGTGAGGGTTTAACGTTAAGTTATAACATTTTAAACTTGTTTTCATGATATGAAGTACAAAAAAGGCCACCAGGAATGGTCCAGTACAAAAAAAATATCACATTGACGGGGAGTAAGAAGGCATAGGTACGTGACTCTCGGCTTCGTTAAGCGTCTTTTTACATCTGTTCTATGTTAGGGGTTTGGTTTCTACACTAACGGCCGATTCCAATAATTTACGAACAGTTATTGGTTAAAATTAAGACTTTTGTATCTTTACCAATAATGAAGTAAATACATCATAGCTTTGCATTAGACCCTCCCCTATGGAAGTAGCTATCATATGTAAAATTAGTTAAGAATCTATTTATATGCCCAGTTTGGCAATGAAGCTACTATTAGTAAGCAAAACGATTTGTTTTTGTTTATAGGAACCGAGCATTAATTTTTCAGGCGGACCATTGTGCGTGGGCCATGGCGGCCGTTTCTTTTTTACACCCGTTATAATTATAATTCTTAAATAGTTTGGGTTTTATGCTTCTTTGTGTTCCAAAATAAAGATGAAATGTTATTAAATGTATTCCTTTTATGGAGTCTCATTCAAAAATATGAATACAACCAATGAACATTAGAATCGCATATGATCTCGAATAATTTACGGGCTCCTTTGAATTTGCTCAATAAAGTAAACCAGCAGTGTAGTAGTAAGTATAAATGTAGCTTTCCGAGGTAATATGAACTTAGTCCTGGCCCTGTTTGGCAACAAAAAAATTTACATTCAACACGCACGATATACAATCGTTATACGGAAATTCTCCGTACTACCTATGCTAGGAAATCCTTCAAGTAAATTCATTCGAAAAAGTTTTCTTACAACAAATCCCACGCTATACAAATTACAAAATGACATTACAAGGAAAAAAACAAGACAAAAATTGGAGCCATAATCTTAAAAACTGCTGGACGACATCCAATCTAAAGTAATAAACATTTCCTTCGAATTATTTTCTTCGCAGAATTCAAATTGTAAGCTTCTATATTTGCCTCGGCATCATCTTTATTTGTCAGTCATGACATAAGTGTGGAAAGAAACTTTTCCTCCTGATAATACAAATTTTCTCAGATTCTGTAAGTACCTAAAATAAATTACTCTCTTTTAGTCACGGGTCGGGCCACGGTGCACCGGTGCGAGTAACATTTGAATAAAAAGTTTCAAAATTAAGAATCGACTCGAATACGAACTTTTGTCGAGGGTAACATCCTTCCAACTTTTCGCTTTGAGCAGTTTGTCACTTTCGAACTTCTTAATTTGACTTTGTCTGGGTTGACTACTCGTAAGAACTACTGTTGGAGATTGTTCGCACTATAGATGTATTATTTTCATTAAGTTAGACTGTGGCGTAACTACAGTAATGCCTTGATCACACGTACAGAGTAGACGGGCGAGACGGTGCTCTCGGTCGAGTTGAAGGGCGAGACCGTCACTCGGACCCTGTTCTATTTACTAGACCGAGTGTCCATCTCCTCGCTTCTCCGCATTGACTAGCTCGCCCACTCGGCAGGTATAAACATGCACTCGGTGCGTACTCGCGACTCGGCACCGTAACGTCACTCGCAGCACGCTACAGTTTCCTGCGATTTTTGTTAACTGACTAACTCGGTGCCAAGTTGAAAAATTCGTGTAAACACCTACTCGTCCACCCAACTCCTTCGGCCTAGTATCATTTTGCTGTCTCGCCCATCTACTCGGTCTTCTTCTTTTTCTTGTGGTTAATGACTAACCTGGTGCCACCCATGGGCCTCTGACTTGGCTTCTCATGCCGTCGAGAAATATTTCTCAGGCATGCCGGTTTCCTCACGATGTTTTCCTTCACCGTTTTTTAAGCAAGTGATAATCTTACAATACGCACATGAATCCGAAAAGCCAGAGGTGCGTGACTTGGTTTCGAACTCGAGACCTATATCTAGGCAGTCCGACGGTCACACCACTAGGCTATCACTGCTGTGTACTCAGTACGTGTGATAACGGCGTAAGTCATCCTATTCTAAGACCCACTTAGGTGTTTGGCGTTAAACATATTTTAAACATCATTCTGGCTCTCTCAACTTCAAAAGATTGACAGAAACAGAACGATGTTGTGGCTTATATAGGTCATATTTGAATTATCTAGCGAAACTTCACTAGTAACAACAGACGACCGACCGACGCCGTTAAAATAGAGAAATCGATCATAATATCTTACGTAAGTAGGTGTTAAGTACTTTTTACATTTACAAATCCTATTATTCCTTATCACAATTGGGTATCAACTCTCAGCAAAACAAAGTGTTGACTCAATTGTCTCATTGAACTTAACACAGCATGGTACAGTCGGCTCGTAAATCACAATCATGCGATGTGTGAGCTACTGAGCTCTCATTAATTTATGTATGTGTCTTAAATTGTTGGCGTTAAGAGCTTTGTGTTTTTAATGGACGTGGTAGTAGTTAAAACGAAAATTTTTGATGGAAGTGTTTTAGTGTGTTTTTAAGTGAGACTGGTCGATTTTAGAATTAAATCAGAAACGGTGGAGGAGGGCTAAAATATTTTATTTAGGTATATAAATCTACGTTTTAAGTTCAAACTACGAAGCAGCCAAAGACAAATCTGCACTTATTTTACAGAAAAAGTAGAGAGCTAACATTTTATAAGATTATTTAGTTTTTGATAATACACTATTTAGTTTTTTAGTACGTGCCGTGTGCCTGATGGGATTTTCCTTCGGCATAAATGACGAGCTTCCATACAAACTTTCAAACACATTAGGGGACGAATTTTCAAAAATCCTTCCCTAGTGCTCACTTTCGTTACATACGGAGGAGCTCTTGTGCTAAATTTCATGCTTCTAAACCCAGTAGTTTAGGCTGTGCGTTGTTTGTCAGTGATTGAATTAAAAAAAAAGTTGAAAAATCTCTCAAGAAAATGGTATTTTTGGAAATTACTATGCATCATCGATTCATCATTCATCTCATCACACAAGACAGTTGAATTTAGCACAAAAACTTCCAATTGTATGCAACTGTACTTCTTTCAGACACAACTCGTTGATACAATAAATGCGAAGGTCACATAGCTTCCAAGCCAAGTGGGTCTTGGTTAGTTCAGGCCCTTATATCTGTTACTCTATAAGGAATACACCTCCGGTACAGCCTAACCCTGCGGGGAATGCAGGCGTGATGTTATGTTATGTCTATAAGGAACCTAAAACTAAGAATTATCGTGTTTAGATATCCATACGCAGCAGTTCTGCAGTTTCGCTAGCTAATTTAAATCGACCCTGTAGGAACGTTGACTTTTAGAAATAAACTGAATGACTGGTTGTTACCTCATATTACCTTAAACCTCATCAGCGACTCCATGGGATATAGGTTACCGAAATAAATAGCAACGACTGAGTGAGTGAAGAAGTATATTTTGTTGAGAATATCTGTTACATGTTTGAAGCGAACAAGTAAAGCAATTTAGTCGTCTTTCATCATTTCTTTCTTGAAAGCGCTAACGCCTGCGATAGCAGCTTTTACCACTTTCGGTGTATCGTCCGCAAGTTGCCGAGTTAATTCATCGATCCCCCTTTGTTGATCGTCTGCAATTTTTTTGAGAACATTTTTAAACTCATCTAGTGGCACGTTGTCGTTGTCACGAGCCTCGCTAAAAAGTGTTCGAATCTTCTCAATTCCGGAACATTCTGATCTTTCAGTGTCCTCGTCCGCAGTAGTATCAATCTTGATTAAGTTTGAGTCACTCATCCATTTTACAAGGTTGTCTACACTATTCTTTCCGTCCTTTTGGAGTTTATTAAAAATGTCTTCCATTCTTGTGGTATTTGTTTTGATATTTTGACTTTTTTACAAAAATATTGGGACGGTCGCACGTGTAACGTTTTATTTGAAAATCTGCATAACAGTGCAGTGACAGCTTGACATTGTCATTTGTCTGCTTCCACGGACAATTTATTCTTCTTTCTTAGATATTGATACTCTATGGATATTGATATCGACCACGATAACACTGCGTCGACGACTCGTCGCAAACAAGGTTCGATCTGGAATATTCTTTTTTTTTTAACTATCATGCTCATTGCATTACACAACCCAAAGATCTATAGTACAGCCTATATTAGACAATTCAAGTTTCTTTAAAACTTCAATTCATTGAATTGAAGATTGAACGTTACATTTAGTCAATTCTGTGTATGATCACTCAACTACCCGTCTGTGGAGTGTCGGAATTCTGTCATCGCCATATCCTCGCAGTTCCTAAACTTGCGTAGTGTTTACTGTTTTGATACAACTTTCATCAACATCCTAAAGTGTCTGAAGTCCTTGACATCTATAGGGGCTCGACCTAAGTGGTACCTGGTGTGATTCGCTACGCTACTAAGTTAAACACTCAAATAACTTTCAAAGGTTTATTGCTGAGAGAGTTAACATGGTAACGTTTAGGCTAAGCTATCGCTAAAATGATAGAAATGAATACACCCGGTTGCTGTCCGTAATGCACTGAGCTCGCGGCGTATTCAGTGCGACCGTATTGTATCGCTAGGTCAGCAAACGTGCTCGATTGCAATTATTGCATAGAACATGCTCCCGAGGGGAAGAGATGAGTTAATGAGATAAGCTTATACAAAAATAAAGAGTTACGTGAGTGTGAGCTTAAACGCGCGTGTGAGTTAAGACAATATTAGATGTGAAATGATTGACAAAGTGATAGAATAATCATATCATGATCTTATAGCTAGACATAAATGCTCAAACGGTTGAGTCACCAATCGAAAATACCGATTGCCTTTTAGCTAGGGCAGACGTCGACGTGTCTCGCCTCTTTGAACGCAAACTAGACCACCGTTTAGATAAATAAGTTACGCGCGCACTATCACTGACACATGGCCTCTGCTCGGGCAGGGGTTGATTTCGCGCATTTGCACTAGAGCTTTGCTCTTCCTCAGATTGATTTATGCACACACTCACACTCGCTGGTACACTCTTGTTCCGCTCTTGGATGAGCAGACCACCGGCTCGCTGACACTTCCTCCTCAGGAACCACAGGACCGCTGCGACAGCTGCTACTAATATGCCTTATGACAACGCATACTGATGTATGTCATGGGTCGTTAAAACCTCTGTCTGTTGGGCTGATTCCTTCATCGATTTAATTTGTTCACCGAGATACTTTAGAGAATCGTTTATTGGTGTAGTATCTTCGTTGACCTTGTAGTCTTGGAAATTTTGGATAGGTGGCGTAAGATTACTAATCAAACGATTTATGGGAGTTAATTTAGCCTCGAGTATATTTGGTTTAAGATTAAGCGTATTCTCTAATTGCTGATGAGAATAAAGTGTTACATCATCAACCTTCACAATGCATTGCTTAGTTAGTTGAATAAGTCCAGCCTTGCTGACTTCGCGCTTGTAGGTCGTCGTCGCATATGACTCTCAAAGAGTATGAGTCGCAACAGAAATACAAATAGGTAGAAAAGTCGTGTGATGGAACCCATTTGTTTTCACAGCTAGATTTGATGATCCTGCAAGTCGACAGCTCCTCTTTCTGGCAGAATTGTTCATCAGTACCTAAACTCTGGACAGGCCCTCGAAGACGACAAAGTTAGGTTTCCACTTGATATTCGCAAGTTTGAAGATCGCTGACGCTGGCTGTTAAGTATGAATCTCTTCTCAAGTTGATCGCGACGTATTCGGATGCTGGCTTGATGCTGATCATACTTTTGTTAATTTGAACCAGCACTATCCTACCGATAGAAACCTTGATAATCGCCCACTAAAGCGGCCGATTATCAAACTTGTTTTATAAATAAAACCATTTTTTGTTTTTAAAGTGACCACTCGGACAGCTCCATCTTTTCCTGGATGGACCTCTACCACCCGACCAACGGGCCATTTCCCAGGGGTTAGGTTGTCATCATGAATGGTTACCATATCGCCAATCTCTATATTCTTTTGTGCTTTTAACCACTTGCTACGTATCGATAACTGGCTAAGATACTCCGCTTTCCACCGCTTCCGATCTTGGGACGTTTTATTTACTAAATACCATCTCGTCGTCGCATCTTGTACCGTTTCTATTACAGTAAGACCGGCACTAGTGGTTAGAAAAAGCGCTGGCGTGAGAAAATCGATGTCGTCGATATCCTCAGATATTGGGCACAGCGGTCTTGAGTTAAGACTTGCTTCGATTTGAGACAAGATCGTGCTGTATTCTTCGAATGTTAAAGCTTGGTCCCCTATTACTCTTTAAAGACGTTGCTTTAGACTCCGAATAGATCGCTCCCAGATCCCTCCAGCAGTCGGCCATAAAGGACAATTCCAATGCCATTCTATCTTCATTTCCGCTATCTAAAAATAATCTAATTGTAAGATTGTGACTTTGAGTGTCCGTCATATTTTAATGTATGTTTTTAGTGATCTCTCGGTAAAAAGTGTTGCTAAAGTTTCGCTCGAACTGTTGCTGTTCCTTCTGAAGGATCTTGTTGGCACTTACGAAAATAGTACCGTTGTCCGAATACATGTGTTTTGGAGTCCCTCGTCGAACCGCCATACGACGCAACGTGGCTATGAATGGCTTAGGTCGGAGACTAGCTGTACATGGACCGTTTTTGTACCTAATCATGCAAATACACAAGGCGATATATCCTTTAGTTGTTTTAATGCCTCTCCCTTTGTTTTTGTTTGTAGTTTTGTAGACCATTTTCTATTTTGTTAAGTACCTGGTACTTGTTGACAGGCCTACACTGTCCTCTCATACTTAAAAACACTGTAATTTGAAAACATTGTAAAAGCTAATTATTTTTAAAAGAGTAGGTAATCGTGGAGTTTCTTGGCGGTTCTTCTCCATAGGAGACGACCAATTGGAACCGTGCACCTAGCTTCTGCCGTTTCATAAGTTATGTGAAATAAAATATTTTGATTTTGGTTTGCTTTTACTAGAATAAACCCCGTATAATTTATTCCGGTATAATAAAATGGAGGAGGGTTAGATCGACAACCAGGCAGGTCTCCCATTATTTGATGTAGCTTTCTGGGTTCTTTTTTTTTTTGCAGGTCACGCATTTACGAAGCTGCTTTTTGGTAGCTCTGTTTCCTTGAATTATCCAAAATTTCTGTTTCAATAAAGACAAGGTAAGTCGAACTCCGCCATGGAAGGAGTGCTCATGTGCTTGCTGGATAAGAAGCTCCGTTAGTCTCCCGCTATATGGGATTATTATTGGATGTTTCATATCAGAGTTGATGTTGGCATTTTGAAGTCGTACCCCGACTCTTAATATGCCGCTTTCATCTAAAAATGGTTGCAGATTTAATAATTTTTTATCGGAATTAAGTTTATTATTCATCAAAATCTCGATATCTGAGCCATATTCACTGCGCTGTATGCATTTTATTATAATTAATTTTGCTTTCCTTAGCTTTTGTAATGTGAGATATGACGGCCTTTGTTTACTTGGCCGTGCAAGTGTACGCAATAGCCATGCTACAATGCGATTTAATTTTACGAATGAGCTGTGGTAATCTAATAAATCTTCAATTACGCTTTTCCAGGATTGCTAATTTGGACGGTTATAACTTGCTTCCGGACCTCTTCCTCCGTCGTATACTCTGCTTGCTCTTGCTTTGGCTTAAAGTAAGGTGTCGATAACCAAGCTGGGCGTGGCCACCACAACGTATGCTCCATTAGTTGTGTAATGGGTAGTCCTCTGCTCGCTGAATCGGCTGGATTTTCTTTAGTCGATACGTAATGCCAAAAATCTGGTGATGCTACGCTAATAATTTTCTTCACTCTATTCGCTACAAAAGGCTTCCAACGTTCTGGATAACCCTGTATCCAGCTAAGGGCGACCTTAGAGTCGCTCCAGGCATAGATTTCGTAATCTATGCCAGTCATGCTCGTGACTATTTTTGTAAATAGTCTGGATAAAAGTTCCGCTGCACATAGCTCCAATCTAGGAAGCGATACTGACTTGTTGTTAGGTACTAATCTTGTTTCAGCTGCGACTAGCGTACTACTGATGCTTCAGTTCTTGATACGATTCTGGCATATATTATACGACACATGCGTACGCTTTAAGAGATGCATCACAAAATCCGTGGAGTTGGATAGTGTCATCTCGTTTGCTTTGCAACCATCATGGGGTTTTAAATCTGCTAATACATCACATACCGTCAATTAATTTTAACCACTCTTTGTTGATCTCGGCTGAAACTTCATCGATCTTTGAATTTCATCTAGCCAGACCTTATGAAACAACAATTTGAATTTGATGATGATGAATTTTGTAGTCAGTGGCGTTAGCCGACCTAAAGGATCAAATAACCTGGATATTTCCGACAGAAGCAATCTATTTGTAAGCTTTATAGTATTCGCTGATGAAGTATATTTGGAAAGTGAATTCATCTGTTTCGGGGTCCCAACTCAAGCCTAAAGTTTTTGTTGTGTTTTCAGTTTTGAAAATAAATGATGGTGCTTGAATATTTTGCTGCGATGAATTATCTCTTCCAATAGCTTCTTCTCATTCGCTGACCACTTTCTCAGCAAAAATCCGCCGCTGCTTAGACACGAATTGAGTTCTGATATGCTGCTTCTCCCTTCGTCAATACTATGAGCGCCGGATACTAGATCTTCCATCTGCTAGTATTATTCTTGCTGCTGTAGGAAAGTTATTCTTCTCGTCCGCTGCTAATTTTCAAAGGGTCATCATCGCCAAAAAAAAAGAGCTGAATTCGTGCCATATGTAACCGTCGTTAACTGGTATGCTCTAATTGGCTGTCTAGCAGTGGCGCAGCCTTCATACAACCCGATTCCTGTCGGCTTCCCTTCGGAACCACCACTCTTCTTAGTGTCTACTATTGCCAAATAATATGGTAAACCTGTGTGTGTAACTGTGTATCACATCACATTACATATATTTAATACCAGTTTAATACAGTCAACAGATTAAAAACATTACAAAAATACCTGCAATTTTTTGTCTGAATTTAAGAAAACTGAACAATTTTTTCTTCGGCTTCCCTCTAATGATAATAGTTTGTGCTCTCCAATAGATATGTTGAAGCTTTTGATCCGCTTCGCTAACAAGATTCTGCCGATACATTTTTTCGATATCGGCAGTGAATACGTATCGATATTGTCTCCACTTAAGTACCAGCGCCTGTAGATCTTGCTGCAAGTTAGGTCCACGATGCATCACATCGTTGAGACTAAGTCCCGAAGAGGTCTTTGCGGATGCATTAAATACGACACGTAACGTCGTAGTGGAGGATTCCGCTCGCTGAACCCCGTGATGAGGTAGGAAACACTCTATTCCATCACTGCTAAGAGTCGCTAATTTCATATGCCCCAACTTTTCATATTCGCTTAAGAATTGCTTATATTGTTGAGCTCAAGATTCTTGCCTGCTAAGCTTTTTCTCTAGATTCTTTAATTGTGACAATGCTATTTCCTTTGACGATCCTAGCTTTTCGCTCGCTTGCTGCTTCATCGGCAACCTAACTTCATAACGACCGCTTTCCAGATGTTTTGTTGTTGATAGGTAATATTCGACGCATTGCGGATCTTCCGCTGAAATTTCATTTTGCTCGTGAATATCCTCAATTTGCCAAAATTGATGAATATCCGCTGTATTATTTACGATGACGTTACAAGGGAACTGTGGCTTTATGGCTCCATACAGTAACCATCCTAGCTGTGTTTGCTGAGCTAAGGGCGAAGACGAATCAGCACGTCTTGTCAAACCCTTTAGCATGATAAGAGCATAGGCGTCTGCAGCGAGTATTCGAGTAACAAGTCAACTGGACGACTTGTATTAAACTCTGGATCCGCTAAATTAATATGTTCCAAATGCGACCACGAAGGCTTTTCAAATGATTGATTTGGTAAGATTTTCTATTACATTTTTCATAATCAAAACGTCCATATGGAATTTAAAGCTAGTACACATATAATGCTTAGCTTGCCCATACAGTTACATTCATTTTCTGCTATTCCGGAAACGGCTCCATCAAATTGCTGTCGTTTTAAACCTAAGTGCTGAGCTGCCTTCTCTGTAATCAACGATACCTGTGAGCCCTGATGAATGAGAGCTCTCAGGACAATCTGCGTGCTATCTGCTGCTGTCACTCTCACTAACGCTGAAGCTAAAAGAATCTCGATGAGATTTTGCTGAGATGCGTGAACACCATTGCGGATGCTTTGCTATGAGTGCTCTTCTTGCTTAAGATTTTCATCATTCGTATTATTTTGATTGCCATCAGCAAAACAATCATGCAATAAAGTATGACGCCTGCCATAACACGTGAGGCATCGTTTCTTGGAATGGCATTTGTTGCCATTGTGATTAAAAATGCAATTAATACAACATTTCAGTTGTTTGAGGGTTTTAAGTTTCATTTCCTTCGGCATTTGAAGAAACTTTTCGCAATTGTGCAATTTATGCTCAGCAAAGCAATGAGGACATTTGATTTCCTGCACGTGCATTGCTTTGAGATCTTCGAATTATTATCGTTCGATTTATGATTAGTGTTAAAGGAGATTGACCAAGTGACTATGAAACCTAGTATCGGTATGAAACATGTGGTGACTCAAAGATTTATAGTTTAATTTATAGGATGACTAGCTTCCGCCCGCGACTTCGTCCTCTGACCCACCCCGACGTATCGCATCGCCTGTTCGCGCTGTTACTTCGATTTCGCTTAGCGCTCGTTCTTCCTTTTTTTTGTTTTTGCTCGGCTTCTAAGGATCCTAGCGTAATGTTACATACCCTATAGCCTTTTTCAAGAATTGGACTTTATAATGCAAAAAGAATTTATCAAACCCGACTGGTAGTGTCAGAGATTAGCGCGTTCAAACAGTCAATAAAAAATAAAATGTGTAGGTAACTAATAGACTAAGCGCGTATTTTTTACTTTAAGCATTTTTATACCCGTCGTAATTTCTAAACTGAAGGTCCGAATTGAATAATTTAAAAAGGAATTTATATGTACTTAATCAACCTTGATTATGAAACTATTTATTTGGATAAGTATTACTACCATGTTTATGAAAACACCTTCGCAAGTAATTCATTATTTTATAATAAATTTAATTACCATTAAAAAGTGATAGTGAGCCAACCTTAAAAGATAGACATATGCTATCGTGGACTTTTTTTTAGAACGTTTTAAGAGGAACAATCCCGTCATACATGATTTTTGCGTAACTTTAACCGTTTACGAAGCGCACGCAACGGGAACTCGCAAAAGGAATTCCCCGTTTTTGCTACATTTTTCGTAGCGTGATGTTATATACCCTATAGCCGTCCTTGATAAATGAGCTATCCAACATTAAAAGAATTTTTCAATTCGAACCAGTAGTTCCTGAGATTAGCGCGTTCAACCAAACAAACAAACTCTTCAGCTTTATAATATTAGTATAGATTTTAGGGCTTTCAAATGTAATTTACCATTTTATCATAATTCTCAGCATTACACGATAATTATGTCTCAAAGTCTAGGTCTAGAATGGGATTTCTTAGTGTCTTTTTGACACAGTGTAATATAATGCTGGTACATTCAAAATACGAATTAGCACGATTTAATTACGAGCAGTCAAAATGACGTTTGAGCATTTTTAATACTTGTCGATTCCGACAAATAAAGGCTGATGTAGAGGCTCTAGAGTTAAGTACAAACTCGACAATTCACATGTAACAGATCATCGAACAAATTGTACATTTTGTTGGACGGAAAATCCATAGTGAACAATTTACTCATCATTATCATCAGCCTATAGCAGGCCACTGCTGGACATAGGCCTCTCCAATTGCACGCCATTCAGCTCGATTCTCGCAACTCGCATCCAGCTGCTACCAGCCACCCTGTGAAGATCGCCGCTCCACCTAGCCTGAGGGCGTCCTACCTTACGTTTGCCGATTTGCGGTCTCCACTCAAGAACACGTCTACCCCAACGGTCATCGGTTCTACGGTTATACGGCCGGCCCAGTGCCACTTCAGCTTGCTTATTCTGTGAGCTATTTCGACAACTATGGTTCTCTGCCGGATCCCCTCGTTCCGGATTCGATCCCTCAGAGAGACTCCAAGCACAGCCCGTTCCATACCTCGCTGAGCGACCTTGAATTTATGGACCAGCCGTACCGTGAGTGTCCACGTTTCGGCTCTGTAAGTCATAACAGGCAGGGCAACAAATTAATAATGTAATGCAATTAAAATGTTCAATGTGTACTCAAGAAAACGAAAAGGTTAAAACATTAAAATATTTAAAAAAAAAACAATCGGTGGAAAGAACACAATAAGTCACAGTAGCAAGAGCAACCCACACATTAAAAAATTGGCGCATGCACGTACAGTCGCATAAAAACGCAATGGATGTTTTTGCTACCACATTAGTTTCTGTCCGCGGATTCACCCGCACCCAATTTATTTTCATTGGTATAGGTACTTACTAGCTTATAGTTATGTTAATAGGTATATAGGTATTAATCCAGGCCAAATCTTGCTTAAGTGGTCAACCCAGATGGGGTTACAGTATTTACGTGTTTATCGAGAGTAGCAAAAAGATAAAAGTGAATCAGAATAAAGGTACATTTTTATTTACTGTAAGTGTTGGCATAATTTCGGTCTGCACTTAATAGTCTATGTGACATACAAAAATCTAAACATATTTAATTAAATTAAATCCAATTTGCGAAATAATAATGGCCTATTAGTAGGTATACATTAAAACAAAACATAAAAGAAATCATTCAATTGTTATTATTATACCTGCAATAATAAACTAATAATAAAAGTGAATACCGTTCGAGACTGTATTTAAAACAACACGAATGAGACGTGCATGTATGCTAGAAAGAGAACGCCATTCGGTCACCAGCATATTCTGCTCGGGATGTAAGCGCCCATAGAATCAAAGGGTGCGCGTTTGCTCTGTTTTCAAAGAGTATAAAATGATAAATCAAACAGGCAAATGTCCTTAATACATTCTGCCTTCCGTATAACCAAAAGATTTGCCTACGTACTTTTAACACGTTAACAAAATGTAATAAAAATTACAATGTATAATAATTACTATTTTTTTTATGTCTTTGATATTTCTCGGGACCCTGGTGTCCCGGACCTTTGGAAGGCGTGTGAGGGGCCGAAGCCAACTCACAGAGGCCCGTTAGACGCTTTCAATGAAAATGAGGCACCAACCGACGATTATCCCTGTGCGCACTATGCAAGTGCACCCAAGGACGACCACCGGTTGGTGTAGGACTATTGCAGGATATAGAAACAAAAATAATTAATAATTACTTGTTATTAATGTGTTGTAATTATTTATTTAAATATAATTTCAATCATTGGATGCCTAATTTTATTTTGCTTAAGTCAAGAAGGTTTTACTGTTTACATAATCTTTGAATGCATGTCAATGACATGTGACATATCTTACGGGGAAAAACTATGTACGTATGGATAAAATAGGAAATCGAAATGAAAACTAATATTTTTATGTTTTTTTTTTCATGCGGAGAATTTAAAGATTCGCATTACTAGATAAAATCATTATATTTAAAAACAGGAATTATCAACATTACAAAATTAAGTCACCGCAGAACAAAGAGCGATAATGTCCTTTTCGATTGTTTGAAAATGGTTTTGAAGAACTTGCTTGCTGCTAGATTAGATTGCTGCAATTTTTGCATGGTGTCTTGTCGACGAGATGTTTCTAGATTAGTGAATTAATTTTCTAATAAATCTAAGTTTCGTGCATCGACAACATCGTTTCATTTTCATCCCCGGATTCGTTACTCACATTTTTTTTTTTGGCCGATTTTTCAATCGTCAGATAAGTTTTATCTAGGGGATATATTTGACGTTTTGACAACTTTTGTATAGAAAAATATGTCAAACCGCCATATTTATTCCTCAGATAAAAATTATCTGACGATTGAAAAATCGGCCTTAGTCACGCAAGACTCTCATAAGTGCGTTCTCACTCTCAAAAGTGCGTTGTCTTTAAGACGTCGCCTAGCGATGATGATGTTCATAAGTATACATATGTTTTCTGTGTTGCCATATATACACAAATAAATAAAATTGAAGTACCTGTGTAATGTCAAAATAACAACCTTTTACTAAATGCATAAGAAAGTAAATACGGTAAAAAGCAATTTTTAAAACTTTTGTCTGTCTGTCTGTTTGTTTCCGCTAATCTCCGAAAAAACTGAACCGATTTTAACGGGACTTTTACTGGCAGATAGCTGATGTTACGAGAAGTAACATAGGCTACTTTTATTTTAGAAAAATAATTAGGGTTCCGCGCAAAAAAATTAAAACCCATGAAATTGTGAACAAAATGTCGGATTTGAAAAATTCTTTTTGCATTTGGTAGCCCAATTCTCAAGGATAGTTATAGGCTATTTAACATCACGCTACGACCCTTAGGAGCCGAGTAAAATGAAAAAGTTAAAAAGAACACTAAGCGAAAACGAAGTAAAAGCGTGGGCGTGCGATGCAACGCGACGGGTCGGGGGACGAGGGAGTTGTATTAAAATATGGCTGCTATTTTAGTACATAGTGTATCTTATCTTACGACTTCCACGCGAACGAAGTCGCGGAGCACAGCTAATAAAGAGTAAAATTGAATTATGACAGGATTTTGTTACGTGGGAGATAATCGAATCGACTCTTGGCACTTTTATACACACTCTCCCTACTTATGTTATAAATATTGTGGCCTGTAAATGCTTACTTATACAGGGTTACAGGGAAAGTCGTACTGAATATTAAAGGAGGTTATTATTCAGGTCATTTCTGATGATTTTGATTCTGAAATAAAATGTCCGAAACTTAACCGTTATGGAGATATTAAATTTTAAAGATTATTTTTTTAAATCCTTTATTTTTTGGCTTTTAGTCGTTTTCTTTGGGATTAGAGCTCCTAGAGTCGGTTTTTTTGATGTATCTAGTTAGAAGACATGTCCATTAATAAAAATGATCAATAGAAACTGAACCTACTACTAACAGCTTAAATAACTGCTCGACAACGGTTAGCATTATGAATTTTCTAATAGTGTTTTTAACTTTGATGGGCTTTAAAAAAAAAAATGTATGGAACTTATTCTGCGAATAACTTTACAAAGTTCTACGTCTCTTTAGCTATTCAAAAAGGTATATCATCTACTAGGTTTGTTCATAAAATCTTAAAATAATGTTATTAGAATAGGCCCATCTGGTAGTACAACATAACAGAATTTCGATACAAAAGAATCCGGCTTACTACCTGGCACTTTTAAACAATGAAAAAAGGTTTGGGTAGACATTGTTTGTGCCCGGGAGACGTGCGGTGACAGGTATTTATGTCATTTTAAATGTCTGAATTGTCAAATCGTGGATCGTGGTGTTTGTTTAGTCTGCTCATGCGATTCTTCCATGGTAGATGTGTTATCCGTGCCCTCCGATTTTTTTTTTGTAAAAACGCGACTTGGCTTGGATTTTTGGACTGTTTCATCTTCTAACTGTGTGACGTGGCTTGTAACTGGACTTTGATTTGTGTTGTGAACATGGCAACATTTACCAACGAGGAATATGCTGACATCCTAATGTGTTATGGATTTTGCGAAGCAGTGTCATTGCGTGCACGCAATGAATACATGCTAAGGTATCCTACTCGCCGAGTACCTGATATTGGCGTATTTGACAGAGTTTATCGAAGACTACGAGAAACTGGTTCTGTGCTAGTACGTCGGACTGACATGGGACGACCTCGTGTTCTTGATGACGACGACGAAGATAATGAAATACGACGTCTCTTTGCAGCCGACCCAACCACGTCAACAAACGTTGTCGCTCGACGGCTTGGTATTTCCCAGTGGAAAGTCTGGTTCGTAATGCACAGTTCTGGGCAATACCCTTACCATTACACGCCAGTGCAAGTAATTGAAGAAGGTGATCCATTGAGACGACTAGACTTCTGCAGATTTATGCTCAATGCCGATAATGAAGATCCGGATTTTTTAAAGAAAATATGTGGACAGATGAGTCGAAATTTGACAAAGACGGCATCACAAACTATCATAACACCCATTATTGGGCTCCCAAAGCACAAGGTAACCCCAAGAAAAAAAGACCAAAAGGGTCACAAAGGAGATTCAGTCTTAATGTGTGGATGGGTATAATATCAAATAACTTGATAGGTCCATACTTCCTGCCCGATAACTTGAATGGCGAGACATATGAAAACTTTTTGAGGGAGGAGTTACCCTCTTTAATGCAAGACTTTCCTATTGCATTGAGACGAGACATGTTCTTTCAACATGATGGCTGCCCAGCGCACTACAGAAGAAGTGTTCGAGCATGGTTGGACGAGAATTACCCAAACCAATGGATTGGAAGAGGCGGACCCATAGCATGGCCGGCGAGGAGCCCCGATTTAACGCCGATGGATTTTTATGTGTGGGGTCATATGAAAAGCCTAGTATACGACCAAATGACACCGATCGCAAATGTCGATATTCTAAGACAAAAAATTATTGATGCGGCTGAGGAAATGAGGCGGAACCTACGAACTTCTGTCGTGAAAAGTAATTTAAGAAAAAGAATGAGACTTTGTGTAAGAAATAGCGGCGGCCATGTAGAACATGAATTATAAAAATATTGCTAAAATTTTTGTCTTTTTTTTACGTATTTTAGCTACTTTTACCTCAAACTAAAAATGTACCCTCTCCTAACTTAACTGTTATTTGGGCAATGTTTTGCCTATTTAATAGCAAGTGTTATACCTTTTTGAATAGCTAAAGAGACGTAGAACTTCATAAAATTATTTGCAGAATAAGTTCCATACAATATTTTTTATTAAAAGCCTGTTAAAGTTAAGAACACTCTATTAGAAAATTCATAATGCTAACCGTTGTCGAGCAGTTTTTTAAGCTGTTAGTAGTAGGTTCAGTTTCTATTGATCATTTTTATTAACGGACATGTCTTCTAACTAGATACATCAAAAAAACCGACTCTAGGAGCTCTAATCCCAAAGAAAACGACTAAAAGCCAAAAAATAAAGGATTCTTTAAAATTTAATATCTCCATAACGGTTAAGTTTCGGACATTTTATTTCAGAATCAAAATCATCAGAAATGACCTGAATAATAACCTCCTTTAATATTCAGTACGACTTTCCCTGTAACCCTGTATACCTAATAAAATATTGGGTTTTCCATCAAGAATTTCCCAGCAGCAGCCCGGAATCAGGATGTGTGTTCGGTTGATGGCAATGGCTCGTCCCCTACTAGGTTAAATGTGGTTGTACTATAAGATACGCCTCTGCCTAACTCTTCAGGGAAAAGTCTATTCCCAAAGTCTTTGATGAAAATGTAAACAAATGGATCCGAAAACGTACCTGTGGATGCCAGTTTGTAGAGACTTATCTATATATTGAGTGTTTTGATTTGATCATTTGAATACTTAAACCCGAAATTCCAATTTTAAATCACCTTAACTTTTTATAACCTCAATCGTCGTCCATGATTTTTCAATTACAATTTAATAATGTTATTCAAACAATGATTGGTGGAAAGAGTGGTGAGATATAAAGTTGAAACGTTCTAAATACAGATGATTGTGTTACTAATTCCCTTTGGTGAATAACTGCGTAAGAATTTAACACGGTTTGTTTACACTTTCATCAGATTACTTTTGGAACAGTCTATACCAAGAACGGATCCAACCCGTATGAATGTCAGTGTACCTACATAATCCGGCATCCGGTCACTACATCTCGTTGCACAATAACGCGAAGGTCGCATTGCTGGCTAGTGGGTCATATTATGATCATATGTCACAGTGCTCATTTCAAAACATTATACAGGGTGTAAGGGATAGCCCTCCGCAGACTGATGGGGTAAATTCAGTATATTATACTAAGATGACCAGTACATGAAATTATTTCAGGAACGATATGGGAATCCAATAAACCTGATTTGTTTTATTACCTCACACACAATGTATCGTTTCCGTGGCAAAACACGTGTAGCGAACGGCAGAGCAGCGAGCCTTCGGCCGCCGGGTATCTCAACATCCATTGCAGTTTTTTCTTATTTTAGCTGTTTTATTTACTTACATAAATGGAGTGCTGCGTACAGCGAATGTAATTTTACATCGAAATAAAGGAATAGTAACTGAAAATACGATTTAAAAAATGAAAATTTTCCTGAGAATATTTCCGGTAGAATATGATTAAAATTAAGGAGCTGAATGCACCCTCTTAGTTTGCGGAGGGCTGTCCCTTACACCCTGTATACAATTTGATCTTAACTCATTTGTTACATTAATATTTATTGTTCCCAGCATGCTATCCTATATAGTAACATAAATAAAATTGAAGTGTCTGTTTGTAATGTCAAAATAATAGCTTTTTACTAAATGCATATATGAAAGTATGTACGGTAAAAAAGCTATTTTTAAAATTTTTGTCTGTCTGGCTGTTTGTTCCGGATAATCTCCAAAACGGCTGAGCCGATTTTGACGGGACTTTCACTGGCATATAGCTGATGTTATAAGGAGTAACTCAGCCTACTTTTATTTTAGAAAAAGAATTAGCGTTCCGCGCAAAAAAATTAAAACCGTTGAAATTGTGAACCAAATCCGATTCAAATAGGGAAGTATTGACATCCACGCGGGCGTAGCCGGGGGCTACAGCTAGTTGCTACATATTTTTGAAAAATTCAGCAGTCGACAGCGTAAATAACGCAATGGATATTTTTGATTTGTTAAATTGAAAGGCATTGGACATTGTGTGTTACGGAACTAAGCTGCCGGAAAAATGCACGGTTCCTGTGGAATAGACCACGGGTGTGAAACCGCGGATAAAGCTAGTATTCATAATATGGTTAAAAACATTGTAAACAGTTTAGTATTTGTCGGCCTTTTTCAAAATTGTATGCATGGAATAATCTTTCAATATGGCCGTGCTTTATGGTTTCAGCACTGTCAGGGCGCATTTACATGGGTTAATGAAGTAGTCTATCTTAGGCGGGCAAACTGATGACACCGTAATTTCTAGCTCAATAAAATCTCCAAGCTATAGTTAGTAAGCTTGTACTAGCTGCACTGACTAACGCGCCCTGACTTACAATTTTCGAAAACTAAATCAACTGTTTTTTGTTTAATACACATCAGCGGCGAGGTGTCAATTTTTGTAACAGAGAAGCCGAAGCCAAGCCGGGTTTAACTTACTTATCAGTAAAGTAAAAATAATTTATTAACTTAAAAATAAAAGTCTTTACTTTACTGTATTTAACACCATAATATATCGTCAAATAGCAGAACCAAAAAGACGCTATCACTAAACGTATTGTAAGTAAGTATATTTTTCGGCAATAGTAGACACTATTGACTGTACCATTTTACAATAGCGATAGGTAGAGTTGCTGATGCGAACCTCCGAAGGGAAGTCGGTAGGAATCATGTTGTATGGTGCTTTCGCCACTGATACACATACATATATAAACTCACGCCTTCTTCCCGTAGTTGTAGGCAGAAACTACAGAACGCCACCTGTTACGATCCTTACATACTCCTTTTCCCTCGTTTACGTTCACACATCTGGTCATACACGCACGCCGGTTGCGAGTACTACGCACCTGACCTTTCTGAAGAACATCACCAATAAGATCACTATTTATGTCTTCCTAGGGCGTCCCCTCCCGGCGTTTCCACTCACATCTGCCGTGTACCTTTAGTTAGTCGCCATTCTTGTCTTTTTTTTTTTGTTTAATCTACGTAAGTAATAAAAAAAAAACATTCATTGGCAGACAACGCACAGCTTAAACCTCTGGGTCTAGAAGCATGACATTTTGCACAAGAGTTGCCTTTAAAACAAAGGTGAGCGCTAATGAAACATCTTTGAAAATGCATCTCCCTAAAGGGGGGTGCATTTTCAACACCTCCACCCCCCGCTCTCGAACACCTAAAGGGGTTAAATAGACGATGAAAGTTAGTCTGGAAGTTTATCATTTCTGCCGATGGGAAACCCAATCGGGCTTGTTATATATACAATAAACACTATAACCATTCTTTGGACTAGCAATAAAATTTTCAACATTAATCATTGATTACATTCACATATGTACGATAGTGACTGACCCCTGACGAAGACCACAAGATTGCTTCATTGGTAAGTGGGCATAACAAATGTTGATTGGTCAAATAAATATTTAAGTATGTATATGCAGCTGTGATTGGATACAATTGGACGGTAGCTAGGGTCTTGGATCTAAGGACCAGCAGTATACTTTTCAGTATTACGATTGTCTTCCAAAACAAACATTGAAAATCGAAATAATAAGCACAACAGCAAAGGTAAGTTTCAATCGCCAAAAGCCTTACTTAATTAAATTATTGGGTCAACGTTGAGTTTAGAGTACATTTTCAAGTTATTTCATAAAGTAACATTGTGAGAAGTTAAAAATGAATAAATATTTCAGCCGCCATAAAATACACTGAAAACCTAATGAAAACTATAATAAGCCGGTCACAAAGCTAGGAAAAACATGGCTACCATTGCATTTCCAGCAATCCAGGCCATGATTGATAACTGAGCTCAGATTACCGCCGATAACTCTCAATATAAACCATTCTGTATACAATTGCAATTTAAAATATCACCGAGCTGATATTAAATCCTCATTACGAACGTTATTTATTAATTAAACGCAATGACGACTGATTAAATTTCCAGTTTTTGGTAATTATCTGACCTCATAAACGTGCAAATTGATAGTGTTTAAAATTGTATTTGTAATGTGTCCGTTGATATTTTAAAATTATTGTAATTTCGGAATGATTCCCGGAATTTCACTGAATAATATTTGCATTGCAATATGCAATTTGATGAATAATTTCTATGACGTAAGTTTCATGCATTGTACTGCACTAATGTATGTGAGCGTAGAGATTGAAGCGTTCTTCGAAGTAGCTCGGCGCTTAAGGGACCACAATCAGGGTTCGATAAATTCCCGTGCCCGCATGCGGTTGCGGTTGCTAGGCCCGTACGAACGCACAACCTAAACGTAACGTAAATTCTATAGCATTTTGGTTTAAATGTTTGCTGCGAAATAAGCGTCATCCATAGATATGAATGAAGTCTTAAAACGAAGTAAATATGTGCGAAATGAGTATTATCAATTTTAAAATCCTTTGAATGTACGTTTCATTTACTCCGCGCGTTAGTGCTAGGCGCTCCAGGTAGAATGTGGCGATGTAAAGTAGCTCCCGCCAGCAGTTCTGGTCCCGAAACCAATGCGGGCAGGGAAAATATCGCACCGTGAAATCTTACCCTGTACCTATATAACCTTCAAATGAAACAACTAAGTGCTTAGTGACTCACCATAGAGATCTGGTTGGTCCACTCGCTGTGGTATCGCCACGAGTTGGTGGTGTTATCCCTCACGTGCAGTCTGGACGGAAACCCCACTATCCGGTCGGGGAACTCGCGCCACACGTCGAAACTGAAATCCAAACAATTACACTACTTAGATACAATACAATGGAAGCAAAATAAAATGCAGAGTGTTTAGCGCATGGACCGACACATTTTTTTGGGGGGTTGGGGTGTCATATGCTAGATTTCACCCAAAGACCCCATGTCCTATGTGTCACGGTAATTGATATATGTTTTGTTTTTCTTTTTTTTTCGTTAAATTAGCCGAAATCTCGCCTTTAAGTCGTCATTACTTTTTTGATTATGTTTGTACTAGAACATAATAACTTTTATTATAGTTTGCAATATATTTTTATTCTAAATAAATAACTATTTGATGCAACTGATCTGTAGAAAATGACCTATGTGCTTCCAAATTCCGAATAATCACCTTTTGTGAGACCCACGCCTTTCTGTACTAAATGAAAAACGATTTTCATAATGTAGTCCATGACTTTGTATTAACTTTTATACCTTTTACGATAGCTGATAAGACAATGATATTTTCCTAGTAATTTGTACATCAGGCATAGTATTTTTTTTGTACTAGACAACATTTTGTATGAAGTAATAGCAAAAATTACAAAAAAATAAATGTTTGATTAGAGATATTTGCCAAAGATTTAGGCATATTTGAACTTTTAATTATTGATAAAGATTTGCTACGGCATCAACTATGATAACAACTTAAGTTTCAGTACAGTCGCGCCGTAAATCATTTTTAAATTGGTTTCAAATGATTTAATCTGGCATTTTTCATTAAAAAAAAAAACGAATAATCTAACTAACTCAAAAACAACTGAATTTCGTTAGAACATTAATTGGTGGCTTAATTTGTTGCATTTTGACCCTACTATGACGTCCTACAAGGAATACGTCGAGTTATCAGTAACCCTGTATAAATATGCTTGATCATATATTGATTTCATTGCTCCCGCCCGTGTGCAACCTGCCGTGATAGGAAATAAGATTCATGGTTTAAGAGTAGAGTCTGTGCTCACGACTCGTGCCGGCAACTATACCTACTTAATCACTTATCAGACGGGGCCTAAATGTAAACAAATGATATTGTAGGCACAACACCACAACACTGGTACTTACAGATACAATAACAAGCCCGTTGCTAATTCCCTCAATGATGCAATAAATAAATATAAATATATACATCGTGTAACGTTAAATGCGCAAAACCTCTTAAGGGGTCATTGTACTCATCATTAAAAACAACTTTTACTATGGGACCAAACCTGAAATCGCGAAAAAAAATCTGCTGTTCAGTACATTTATGTTCGGATAAACTCGTCAAAATGTAGGGAACGGCTGATTTTTTTTTCCCGATTTCAGGTTTGGTCCCATAGTAAAAGTTGTTCATAATGAGGAGTACAATGACAATATTTAAATACGCGACGAATTGAGAACCTCCTCCTTTTTTAAGTCGGTAAAAATGACATTCCTTTGTTGATACTGTTGAGTTGGCTTCGAGCGGTAACACTCAAACACTGGCATATTGATAAGAAAAAGTAGTCCTTGAAAATACGTAGAAAGTATAAATACAGCGACTTCATTTTTCCATAAATACTTTTTCCCTGAAGAGTAAAACTTGGTGGAGAGAATTTTATCTAAACAACAGGCCAATAGAAACATAGAAGAAAAGCAAAAATACGGAAATATTTCATCTACATAACATCCCATGCGAGTAGAAGCATCACTGAGAGAAAGGGTTGTACTATAAACAGCCTGCGAAGGTTATATGACATTATTACATAACTCCTAAGTTTGCCGGATGACATTGCGTCGCGGTGAAGATGCTTACATTCACGGAATAGCTAAGGGAGAGGTAAGTACTCAGGCAAAGTTCCCTGTGGGTAGTACATTTTGCTAATAAAGTGCTTTACGCAGCCCTGCCTTGATATAAACCCTGCCCACATTTATTTTAGCATCAATTAGGACGCCTGAACTTTACATACAACTTGACGAGTTATGTTTTATCATCGGCTGTGGAACTATACAGGTTAATAAATTAGCCTGGAGTTTACCTAACACTCCTATAGTAAACCAATCTTAGACGAATCTGCAGTGCATGACACTGGTTTTTGACTCAGAGCAGAGTAACTTTAAACTGTCCCTTAACCTGGCTTGCATATCACCTACCCGCTCCTGCCCCTGCAGGAGATATTTGTGTCTTTATAACATGATTATCCCCTGTATTCTAAAAGGACCCTAGTATAGCTGTATAAGGATCATTTGGCGCTTAGCGAAAATCTGAAGTAACCATCTTGATTTCTCAATACAATTTCACAAATATTTACCAACAACCACCCCCCACCTGCCAATGTCATTCAGGCGCCAAAAGAAGCACTCTATAAGCTCACTACAGTCAGACCGTGTCGAGAGAATGCGTTCCTGACACCTGTCAGTTAGACAATTTCTAGTTGAAACAAGGATCAAATTCGTAAATATGAAACTTGCAAGTGTCCAGAACGAATTCTCTCGACGGCCGGACTGTAACAGTAAACTGTAACTTTGACCTGCCCAGGGGTCCAACCACCACCTCTTAAAGCAGTATTATTTTAACGTTACTTCAGTGTGAGAAAGAGATGGAGCTATAGAGGATGTCTAGCTCCATCTCTTTCCCACACTCAAGTAAGATTATAATAATACTGCTTTAAGAGGTGGTAGTCTAGCTCCTGGACATCACCTGCCCTGCTAATAGGAAATATATATGCCTACATGATTATGATCGTAGGATCCCTGTATTTCAAAAGCATCCGAATACCTTCACGAGTTAAAAAGGTTGAATATACCGGACTAATTTGTACGATCCCCGCCAGTTGGCATGTCTATTCATCATTGACAACATAACACCCATATTATCCGCTCGATTGATTTAATGACCGATTGGGATTGGTATTCAAAGCCGTTCCTAAACTTCGCACATACAGTATATCAAGTT
Organism: Fissipunctia ypsillon; assembly: GCA_947568875.1. Taxonomy (NCBI): domain Eukaryota; kingdom Metazoa; phylum Arthropoda; class Insecta; order Lepidoptera; family Noctuidae; genus Fissipunctia; species Fissipunctia ypsillon. Next base: position 21,015,029 of record OX387643.1, on the reverse strand, counting down.
TATTCGGCTCAAAGAGGTGTGTAGCCGTGATATAACTGACATTTGGGATTGTAGTTTATTTCAGACTACTTCTGTATAATACTTCTATACAACATGCTTCGTTGGTTCATCAGTCTGCGGATTAACTCCATCCAAGTCCCATAACACAATGTCCTTAACTACGGCAGGGGTTCAGAAATTTTCGCTCTATCGATTAGTATATTTATAGATTTAATTTTCAACTATGAATCCTTACAACTTTCACGTGAGCGAGCAGTATCTTGATCAACCTTATGTTTTTGCGAAATTGATTGTTTGTTCCACTTTCATGTCTCGAATCATCAAACTGTCTCTATTGCGTAAAAGAAACCAATAACATTTACATGTACTTATGTATATTTCTCGAATTTAGATATTTCTTTCTTTTAATATAATAAAACTGCTTTGCCAAAAATTATATTCGTAGAAAATATTTCAACAATAGCTACTCAAGATATCTACAAGAAATAAGCAGCAAAGAAACGAACCAAAAATTTACTGTATCAAATATAATTCGATCCAAAAACTTTTTCGCTCAGTCGAAGCTGAGAAAAATAATAAAGAGCCAAGTTTTGTTAATTAAGTTACGTTAACGACTATGCGTCTGGAGAGTGTGGTAACTTGATAACTGATAATAATTCTAGACGTTGACCTACTGTGATATGTCAGATGATTTATTTATTTAATCATTATTATCATTAAGTTCACTGTAGTCTGTCGAGAACGACCGTATATTGCTCGCTGTCGTCAATTTACGGCCGAGAAACTTGAAGTATGTTTTAATCGTTTTAACTAGTCATAGGTATTAGAACATAAAGTCAGTCTGGTACTCTCCGAGGAAGACAGAAGTCTGATAAAAAGCAGTCTGATGAGCCTTAATTGATTCACATTCGTCATACACGTCGTATGGGCCAGTTGAAAACCAGCATCAGGCACTAGTTGTCTGGCATTTTGCTAAACTGGGCCTATTTGGCGCAGCCGTGAAATTCACTTTTTTTTTTAAGTTCGTTCCCTTTTTATATTGTGTGCATTTATAACGTGTCAAATAAACATATTTTCTTTCTTTGTTTCAGCCAGAGGGCGTACTATAAATCTAGTTAACTTACATTTCGCCAGTAATGTTTTAACTTTTTAATAAGTTCCATGTAATAGAAGGCTAACCTTTTGTCCTTAACCCGACCCAAATACAGACTGCTACTGAAAAACTTATGAATTTCCACTATTTCTTTTATTATATCTCATCAGATTATAAGTATTAATTCCTTCAATGAACATTCTCTGAACAAAGAACTGAGCCTAACTGAGTCTGTCAAGCGTGTTATTCAATACCATTATAGGAAACGGGTTTACGTAAAAATAGCTTGTATATGCCATTATCTGGGTAAAAAGGTTTTTCCGATTTAGACTTATGTCCTGTTACTCCACCTCCGGATAAAATCCGGTTACTTGGGTATTTTTCTACTTAATAAAAATCTTACATTCAATCTCTGATAAGACAACGCACAGCCTAACATGGTCTTGCTAGAAGCATGAAATTTTGTAAAAGAGTTCCTGTGCGATGGTGAGCACTAAGAAAGGTTTTTGAACATTCCCCTAAAGGGGTTAAATAGGGGATGAAAGATTGAGGTTCGTCATTTTTGTCGATGGGAAATCCTATCGGGCACACGGTTTGTCCGGCTAGGTGGCTAATAAGTTTCAATCTATTGTATTTCTAAAGGAGATTGTTCTGCATCCATACATCTTTCGCCCCAGAACCAACAGCGAAGGAAAATTACTTTTTGTGTTCTAAATTACAAGTATATGCCCATGAAAACAAAGTTTATTGACGGACAACTTGCAGAAAGCATTTATTTAAAAAGAGAACAAAATTTTTTAGGTTATATTTTGTAAGAAACAATCCTTTCAATACTTAGAAATAAATAATTCATGTCAATAACAGTCGAGTTGATTGACATGACACGACAAGGATTAGGAATGGCCCATACATTAGATCCGTATCGATATATTTTAAACAAAATCGATACCGTTCAGTACCCAGCGTATATTCTATTTGAAATATTACAATGCATTTCACTTAAGTGTATTGTACAAATCTAATAATAATTGTCAAAGATGGCGGCATTTTGATGTGATATCGTTACTCGTTACAGCTCTTTTAATTGTTCATTAACAGATATTCGCAATTAGTATAATGAAATGTATTTATAATACTTATTATTGTTCGTCAGATGTTTGTTGGTCCTAGGACGATTTACGACGATGTCCTTTGAGTTTATCATTATCTGGTAGTGCTCGTCCGCATACTGAAACAAGCCCCCGCCTATAAACGTCTTATACTATGTCGAGTCGGGGAAATTAATTGTTACGCAAATTAAGTACCCATTTAAATTGCCCGTATATCAAAATCATTAATTCATTATACAAGTCATTCTTTGACAGTCGTATGAAATGGCTAAAACGTGGCAAATTGACGTAGGGTGTGAATTTGCTTAACAAATAATTTCCCTGGCTGTTTTTTCCAATTGTGCATATATTTACCCCCTGATACGTCAGACTGCTACCAACAATGAGGTCTCTAGCAAGTATACCATCGGGTAGCGTACAGACTTACAATCAGACACACGACAGCATACCCTCACGTCATTAAACGAACATAATGTTCGCACATCGGAAATCCTCAACATAACTCACTGCTATCTACAGATTAACGCACTGATAACGATAAGTCAACGACCTCATCATAATTCCTTTGTACCTACTCTCATATCTCTATAGGCTGTTCAAGATTGTGAGTTATTAAATATGAATGGTAAGTGAATAATTAATGTTTACATCTAAAACGACCATTACGAAGAACGTTTATTTGAACAATGTTTAAACAAGATAAATAAGCAAAGAAATGTGTAGACATAAACTACGTGATTGAACGGTCAACCAAGGTGAGCAGAAACTCTACTTGATGAAATGGTTCAAAGAATATTTATGTCTGGGGGAGCTAATATGAAGATAATCTCAAGGGTTTCGTCTGCAAGACTAATTTCACGTAGACCTACTCAATTAGAGCAGTCTATGTTTTTATAGACACCTATCTGCCAATGATTTCGATTCGTCTCACACACTATATCTAAATATAAGAAGCATGTATTATCTTAGAAAAGGGAATAACCTTTAACCAAGTATTACTGGAAACCGAAAAGCTACACCACTAGTTTTCTAGCTTTTTGAGGAAGAGACACTTTCTTTACAATGTGCCAGACTACTGCTTAATATCGGGCTTAATTCCGAATTAACATTATAGTCCTACAGAGAATTTTCTTACAGAAAAAAACCTCTACCGGACCTACATACAAAGGTCGCACACATTCTTTTCCCAACCCCCATTGTCAAAATAGCAGATGGCAACTACCTATGCCACTTTTTGCTTCGTCTACGTTCATACACGTGTACCAGTTACGAGTACTACGCACCTACCTTTTTGAAGGTCAACACAAATGTGGTCGGTGTATGTCCTTTAAGTAGGTTCGTAGTACCTAGTTACCCGCCTCGGGTTTCCGAGTTGCCACTAACAACACCTGTCAAGATATAACGTGGATCGGCCGGCTGTGGCTGCATCTATCTCAAACTTTCTCCTCTATTGTATTACTACAGTAGTAGATAGTTATATACAATGTTTTCCAACATTAGTTGACTATGACGACCAACTATAGACTATCTAATCGGTCATGACGCCCACACCGATTTAACGCCAGTGAAAGTGCTATAAATATATGAATGACAAGCAGGGTTGTCACATAAATATAAATGTAGATAGAAATTGTTCATTTTAGTATGCAACATATGGGATGGGATACGCCCCTTTTTAACCGACTTCAAAAAAGGAGGAGGTAATCAAGTTTTTTTTTTGCATTTATACACCGATTTGGAAAATTCTGTATTTATTTGAAAGGACATACTTCCAGATTGGTACCATTTTTATCAAAATCTTGATGATAAGTTCTGATGATAGGATCCATGAGGAATTGAGGGAACTCATCAAATATTATAGGCAAACACATAGCGATTTCGGTATTTTCATCAACAAGTCAAGCTTTTGCATTCAGAAAGTATCATTTGGTGAAGTGGAACTGACGAAGAAGACCACAGATGGCCACGGGAACTCCTCAATGTATTTCACGGGTAGCGATAAGATATCTCGGTTACGATAGTTAAGCGACTATGACGAAACAAATTTAAATATAAAGTTCTGATGAAAATGTTACCATCGAACTGATCTGATGATAAAGCCGGAAGGTAGGCTCCGGAACTCCGTAACAAAACAATGTATCCTAGCCGTGTTTGGGCCTTTTGGAGTTGTCATGAGATGCACTCTGGCTGTAATTGATTTTAACCGACTTCAAAAAAGGAGGAGATTCTCAGTTGGTCGGGATCTTTTTTTATGTGTGTTCTTCGATTACTCGAAGACGGCTGGACCGATTTGGAAAATTCGTTATTTGTTTGAAAGGGTGTACTTGCCAGGTGGTCCCATTATCATCAGGTCAGGATCTGATGATGGAAACCTGGAGAAATCGAGGAAACTCATAAAATTTTATAAGCACACCTATAGCGATTTGGGTATTTTTATAGTAACTTATACGTAGGATGTTCTGAAAGTCTTGAGATTTAACTTTATTTTTTACGGTTTTTCAAAATAATTGCCACCACAATTAAAACACTTCTGCATCCTTATAAACCAATCACTAAAAATGTCTTTCCATTTCTGTTCAGGAACTTCCGCACATATAATGTCCCAGGTCGAAAGTAAAGCTTCTTCGTCCCGAAATCTTTGCCCTTACAATTTACTTTTCACGAAAGGAAATAGTCCAATGTCACATGGCGCCAAGTCTGGGCTGTTCAAGAAGTTTCAAGCCGGCATCTCGCAAAAATTGGCATGTAACGTCAGCATGATGTCCCGGACCATTATCATGATGAAAATACTAGGTGCAGAGTTGTGACTTTGGACGAAGCTTCCTGAATTCCTGAATAAGTTGAGGAAGGCAGACAGTGTGTGACACCAAGCAGCGTTTACAGTATTCTGCTCACGGAGAACTACTTGTTCAATAATTCCCGAATACCGATTAAAACCACGATCATTTTGTTTTTTATCGAATTTGATTCTTTTATTTCAGTCGGAGTTTTTTCGCCTTCTATCACCCATATTTTATTTTGCTGCTTTGTGGGCACGTCGTAATAATAAAGCCACGTTACATCGCCCGTGACGATTGAAATGATGTCTTTAGATTTTCCGTTTTCAAACTTTGCAATCATTTTTTTACACCATTTAACTCGCTGTTCCTTTTGTTCATCGGTAAAATTATGTGGAATCCAGAGTACAAACCTTTCTATAATCTAAATGATGGTGAATAATTGAATGTAACGCTGCTGAGCCAGTCTGCAGTAAGGACTCTATATGCCGGTAGGTTATTCGCCGGTCAGTTTCAATAAAATTTTAAACTGCAGAAATATTTTCTGGAGTAACTGCTTCTGCTGGTCGTCCTGAACGCAAGTCTTCTTCTAGGTTAAAACAGCCACGCTCAAACTGTTTGTACCATCTGTAGAGGGTTGCACGAGAAGGACAGTCATCAGCAAGTATAGGCTTCATTTCTTCTAACCAGTTTTCTGGACTTAATCCACGTAAAAAGTTATAACGCAAAATTGCGCGATATTCGATAGTCGTCCACGAAGCCATTATAGTGAACTTGTTGGAACACGATCTGTGGCAATACTGAATGCAATGAAATGACAACTGACACTAACGTATATCATAACATAAACCATCAAACTACGTGCTCACGTCGGCCATTCGCCTTAGTATTATTAAGTATCTCAAGAATTTCAGAACACCCTACGTACATTTGCTCTCGGAAAGCACCATTTTATGAAGTGGAACTGATGACAAAGACTACAGATGGTGAGATGGCCACCGGAACAACTCAATAATAAGTATTTCACGGGTTGCGATTCGATTACTTTAAAAACTTATTTTTAAAAAAATCAACCGACAACCAAAAAGACACTACAAAGTAAAAAATAACTTTAATTTCGGAAGTCAGTGGCACTTCATGATTGTCGGTTGGAGAATACCGACCTTGTTTCCTAGGCTCTTTTCTGTACGAAATAATAAATAAGCTCGTAAATATTATATACCCCCTAAACAGGAACAAATGTAAACTTACGGTAGTCGACTACATTCGCAAGCTAAACTACAATGAGACCGAAAACTGATGTCTATAGTTAAGTAGCTTACGTATTATAATACTCGCTCCTACACACATCCACTCATTAAAGGAGAAACCCGTTTCTGGGCCTAACCATTACACGATTCAGATATGTACCAAATAATTCCTCTATTTTGCTTCATTAACCCATGTAAATCTTAGCCTCAATAACAATAGCCAAATGTAGAAAATAAGTAGATTTCTATTTTTTGTTTTAAACAACCTTTGTAAACCGCTACAACACTTATTTCAATATACATACGTCACTAACTTCACAAACGCTAGCATTATATCAATAGAGAAGAAAACCCCTAAGAATACTATCAATTTAGTGGAAATCGATTTACAGATAATTAAATAATACTCCATTGTTTTAGTATATTTGTTTTTTTAGGTACAAGAATTGATGTAAAATAAAATAAAAAACTGGAATCTAATTAACGTAAGCACCATTGAAAATAATCGATAAAATCGATTGCACCACAGATTGCACTAGTAATCGGCAAATGTCAATGTCAACGTCTGTCAATTATCATGGTTGTAATGTCATATCCTTAGCTTTTCGTATTTTTGCGCAAATGAATGTGTTTTTCCTGTTTTTTTCCGTATTTCTCGGGATTTATTATTTCATAACACCTCTGCTCGAATACTGGACTCCGAAATTGATTGCCTTTTGACTGACTCTCGCTTGAACATTGGACACCGTACCTTGCCACCCCTGCTGTCCTTTGCTGGATAACCGGATGTTTTGTTCTTTTGACGACTGGTTAATAACGACATCATGAGCCAGTGCATTAATTGCGGAATAGCAACGGATCGCTGCCAATAGGAAGGCGAAGATTGGAAGATGAAAATGATTCTTTCAGTTGTATAGGAATGGGTCGCACCGTTCCTAAATCTGAAGTCACCCCTAAGCGTCATCGTGATAAGCTGCAGGCGCTGCGGCACAGCTCACGTGCGTTCCAGATTTACGTAGGAAACAGCCTCAAAAATATTTTTTTTTATTTAACACATTCAGTGCCCAGCACCCGACTCCCGGGTCCAACAATAATTAAAACTAATAAACTGGGCACTGAATGTGTTAAATAACTCAAAATAATAAAAATAACCTAAAATGTAAACATTGTCTGATTTTACCAATTTGGCCATTGCTAGGAGACGTGAAAATTGGGCAATTAGAATATTAGGCATGCTTTTGAAAAAGCTTAAGACGTTTTTCAGTTATAAGAAATAGTTACTTACATGTAAAAAAGAATAGATTCTAGATGCGAAAATAATACAAAAAAAGTCCTTAGGCACCCCTGAGAACACGCATGATATGCCGTGACTGCATACTATAATTCACTTGCTTTCAATCGTTAGTAAATCATAACTACTCTTTTTGAATTTGATAACGTTTCGGATGGTACACTATAGTTTTTTTACTGTCAATAAATTTTGATTGAAACCGTGACAATCCATCACATAGCGATAGACAGTACATAATCATTGTTGTTTGTAAAAATACAATTCCACGAGCCAGTATACCCTTTAGGTCGTAGTGAAATTATTTTGTCTGTATTTTCCCAAATGTTCGTTGAACGTATACTGCAAACTGGGCAATTATCATTTTGTGTTTTTGTTTCATTTCCATTAGCATCGAAAGGGTTATCATTTGTTAGTCTCGTGTTAAAATGGAAATCAATGCGAAATTCACATTGTAGTTCGTGAAACTTGTTTAGCGTAAAACTTTACAGCTAAGTAAATTATTAAACAATGATCTGTGTGAAAGAAATAGTGTTGTTGATGGGCATTATGTTTGTCCGATATCGCATTTAACTAACTGTATTGACTTACAGTCGAGAGAATGTTTAGTATTAGTTTCGGAGAGACTAACTACTCAAAAACGAACACTTCGATCACCAATCCGCCTGCCTGCACTGCTTTTCAATTACAGCTATACTTCATCTTGAAGTATCTTCCAAATTAGACATGACTTAACGTTCAGCGTCATCATTATATCAGCCGAAAGATCTCCATTGCAGGACAAAGGACCGCCCAAGGAACGCCATAATGGCCGGTGAGGGCTCAAACTTAAAAACTTTATGTCCTCGTTATTTTCATGTCAATGAAATGAGAAGGGAAAAGACTTAACGCAGGGCTGACTGAAAGGAATGCGGCGTTTGAGCCGCGTCGAATATCGGGACTTCGTTTGAGAAAAAACCGCGGATGATATCCCGTAGCCAAGTGATAGTTTAAAAATGTAAGGCCTATGGTTCAGCAGTTTTCATCAACTAGCTGTTAGGTAAGTATGATGTGTATCATCTATAGGTATAATAAACATGAAATGCTCGTTGGCAAGCGAACGGCTTCAGAACGGCTGGACCGTTGGGAAATTGTTTTAAAATGTTCGTAATAGTCCGAATCAGATTCTTACGGAAAGAAAAATTTGAAAACCTGCCGGGAAAATTCGGGAAAACTGCTAGTGCAATTTCTATGGAAATTTCGTATGAATTATTGAAATATGGACAGGACAAGGGCAGCTAGTGATTAAATAAAATATATTAATTACAATAGAAATAGTTAGATAGGTTATGCCAACAGTTATAATCCAACAATAAAATTAACGCATGCGAGCGGTAGTTTTACTAACGGCGCCGCTCTGCCGTGAAATGAAAAAATTATGATGGCTAAATAATTAATTCTAAGTGTAATTCATAGGACTTTATAATTATGATAATTAATTTACAATATATTACTACGATAATTATTCCATTCATTCCTAGCGGACATTCCTATTCAAATCATTCATGAACTGTAGCTCTATTCTCTAAAAAGCTCATCGTGAAAACGTTGTGAGCTTGAAGTGAGCTGTCAATCCACCTGATGCTAAGGATTGACAGCTCACTTCACCTATGTTTTCACGGTGAGATTTTTCCAGAATAGACCAGTATGTGATGCTTGATGTGCCGTTCCCATAAATATAACAGACTAGCTTCTGCCCGCGACTTCGTCCGCGTGAAATTTCTTGTTCCCCCGACCCACCCCGTCGTATCGCATCGCCTGCCCGCGCTGTTACTTCGTTTTCGCTTAGCGCTGTTTCTATTTTTTTTTCTTTTTGCTCGGCCTCTAAGGGTCCTAGCGTAATCTTAAATACCCTTCCTCAAGAAGGTTATAAAGAGCAAAATGTATTTTTCAAATCCGACTGGTAGTGTCAGAGATTAGCGCGTTCAAACAATCAAATAAAAATAAAAAAACTAATAGACTAAGCGCATTTTTCCTATTTTAAGCATTTATATACCCATCGTAATTTCTAAACGAAAGGTCCGATTCGAATAATTTCAAAAGTAATTTATATGTACTTAATCCATCTTTATTATGAAACTATTTATTTGGATAAGGTATAATACCAGGTTTATGAAAATACATGCAAATAATGCATTATTTTATAACAAATTTGATTATCATTAAATAAGTAATAGTGAGCGTACCTTAAAAGATAGACATAAGCTCTCGTGGACTTTTTTTAGAATTTTTTAAGAGGAACAATTCCATCATACATGATTTTTGCGTAACTTTAACTGTTTACGCAGCGCACGCAACGGAAGCTCTCATAAGGAATAAATTTTCCCCGTTTTTGCAACATTTTTCATTGATGCTCCGCTCCTGTTGGTCGTAGCGTGATGTTATAGCCTTCCCCGATAAATGAGCTACCCAACACTAAAAGAATTTTTCAATTCGAACCAGTAATTCCTGAGATTAGCGCGTTCAACAAACACACAAACAAACTCTTCAGGTTTGTAATATTAGTTCCCATATTCCCAATATTCCAGAAAAAATTCAATGACCCCAATATACTCGGGAACCGCAGTTTACGCGTCCCAGCGATGTTCTACCCGAAACCAAATAGGCTACTACTACCACAGCATATTACTGACACTATTTATAAAATCTGTCTGCAATTTCCATTTAAATCCAATTAAATAACAACACTAGAAACCTCAACGGAATTTACACGCTTGACGAATTCTAAGTTCTCCAATGCGGACAAATATTCAGTGCTGTAAGTATTTCTTAAACAGTCCAGAACACGGCTGCCCTAATTCTAGTGTGAGTTTGTTTTGTCCTTCAAAGGCCAACTCAAAAATATAATAACGAGTTTACAAGCGGAATAAAATGTTCTGGCGTAACGTAGTAAAATGGTGGCACAGATTAAATTATATGGAACAGATACCTACTTGGAACAGATAGGTACCTACTTGGAACAGATACCTACTTGGTTCAGATACCTACTTGGGGTTAAATAGCTATTGTACTGAGACTCATCAGCGAATTAAATAATTGTTTGCTGTGTTTTTATCTGGGATGAACGATTAACGTGACCACCTACTGGGCCCAAATAATTTGACAAGACGTACCATCGATGCGACAGAATAGACAAGGACGAGTCTCCGTAGACAGATATTCATAGACCTTCATGACTAGAACTGTTAACTGTCTTTCAGTCAACTCATGACAGTCGTTCCGAGCAGTCAAAATCGCAAGAAGTGGTGGTTGGCTCCCAGCTCTAACTATCGGTATAATGTGGAGCTAAAGTTTCATAAGATTACCAAATGACCATCCTTAATTATTCGTGAACTTTGACCTTGAGAAGGCCGATCGTAGTACGGAATATCAACAGAACAAGAGGCCAGCTTGTACTGGTTGGTTTTCTTAGCGCTGCCGTTCGGCCTACCGTACATACGCAAACATCAGACGTCCCGAGTCTTTCCTTAAAAGAACAAAGTCGCGAAGGATCCTGTGTAAACGACTGCTACGTATGTGCGCTTAGCGACAAATATGAACAGCCAAGATCTATTTATTATTTTCTGACTTTGAAGTTGCGTAGCCTCAAGCAAATTTAATTCTTGCAAGCCCCTTACAAGGAATGTATTTGGGGTATACACGGAAAACAAATCGACGGCGAACTGCCAATATCTCCTAACTGACATTTTTTCGAGAAATTCACTTTTTTATCGTTTTGAACTTAAATGCGGTTAGTCGCTTGTTTTAAAATCAAATTTCTCAATTCCTCGAAAAATGTCAGTTAGGAGGTATTGGCACTTCGCCGTCGAAATAAGCCTCTTGTCGTGTCCCACGCATGGAAAATGTTTATTTGTACAGAGCGACATTCAACCTGCGGCGAAAAGTAATTCTGTGTAGCGAAATTGTCACAAAAGAGCTTAAAGAAAAAAATAGCTTGAAAATTTTGGGCGAAGCGTGCTGAAAATTATTTTTTACAGTTCCTTCTTCGTGTAGAAATTAACAAAACGAGCGTTTCAAATTCTCGCCTCACAGCGTACGAGTACGTTGTAGGTGACATATGTTTAAATTTCAAAAGGATGTTCGTACCTTTTACGCTACAAGCTTATAATTATCTCCTTTGAAACTGCTTTCAGCGTACCTCGGATTTTTCCTAACCAAAAAGCTCGGGAGTTAACCTGAGCCTGTGTTCTCTGAATTGTGACGCGTGCTATAGTCAAAAATATTTTATGTATTCTCAATGCTACAAGGCACGCCCTGCAGTAGACACTTTCTCAATATGGCACCGAAGATCAAAATCTCAAAAGGACAAATAAAAATCTGCATATTTTTTCATCAATTTCGCAGGAACAATACACACAAGAACAGAGGTCAGTTAACACTATTCTAGTGCACACAATACATGCTATATACAAGATTGTTTGACTATAGTGTTTGCCGTGGATAGTGAAAGTTTTAATCAAAACGGGTCCTATTATTTAAGAGAATCTAATTACTCACCCAAACTCCAACTCATCAGGCGTCAGCATAACGATATCGTCGTCAATGGTCAATTGACATTCAGTCTCAATCTCGTCGTACGGGAAGAATCTATTTGACAATTTGTTCTCTTTGGTTCGTATCACTTTCAGCGGCTTATTTATCACTGGCCATTCGGATGCTGCAACAAAAATTACTCTTTAAAATGTTTTTGTGTGGTGTCTAGAAAATATTAGGCCCTCCACCACTCCATAACTCCTCCAGGTTTTTTTAAATTTAAAAGTGTCTTAGGGATTGCATCAAGAATATGAGCAGCTGCATGAGTCAAATCAGTAGTCTGTAGACAATCCGCCATATAAGGGAATTTTTCATTTGGCTTCACCTAGTACACTGTATTTTGAAGGACGCAGGATCTACCAGCACTACCTTCCTTTTCAAGAGGACCAGTGGGCCAACCACCATCTCTTAAAGCAGTATTATTTTAATGTTACTTCAGTGTGAGAAAGAGATGAAGCTATACAGGACATCTAGCTCCATCTCTTTCCCACACTCAAGTAAGATTACAATAATACTGCGTTAAGAGGTGGTGGTCTAGCTCCTGAACCCATTCTGAGAGACTTTCTCTACCAGACAACTACAATGGATTGAGTATCAATATGCTATGATTATTTCCGACACTTTATCAATGACGAAATAAGGAATAATTCAATAGAGACAATACAGCTAGAAGACAATCTTGTCAACTACACGCAAGCATAGACCTGCTATGAATCATGTACCTAATGTAATCATGCACTGGATGTGCTTTTGCCGTCTATCAATTCTTTTTATACCAGAGATCTATCATTGTAATACGTAATCCGGCTAGGACGTTGATTTGTCGCCAACACTGGTCATGTACAGAAGCCATAAGTCTTGTTGTTCTAGATGACAGCAACATACGAACCCTTCCAACTCAGATATAAATTGGTCGCGATTTATTTCTTAGATTCAGCAACTTGTTCAAACGAATCGTTTTTGTGAAAAACTCATTTAAGACGCCAGAAGGTACAATAAATGAAAAAATTAAAAACTTAGGTTTCAACTGAAAAGAAAACTTAAACAGCTCAAAATAAAGTAGGAACTTACACAAAAGAAGAAACCAGAACTTCCGTATACCTTTTGGAACGTAAAATTAAGTGAAAATAAATCTGCCGTGATGCCCATAATTGGGAAAAATCAGACCGCGTTAACATACTATTAGCAGCCATACATTAAATAATGCAGATCTAACTACTATTACAGTGCAAAATTAACCCTTTCCTCATTACAATTAAGTTCAAAGTCGATAGCACATGAAATGCTAAAGATTCTCACAGAAGAAGAGCGATTAAAATGAACTTTAGTTGCCAGTTTTTAAGGTTGGGATGGGAATGGATTGTATTTTCAATTTCACTTTCAATGCTTTGTTTCACTGCACGCGTATTGATATCTGGTTTATCTACTGATTTGCACGTGTACATATTCAATGAATTTTCATTAGTCTCTGTGCTGTATAACTAATTCAACAGTTGATGTGTTTCTATGAATGTAATTTGAGCATCTAGTAGGTAAAGGTGAATCCTGAAGGGAATTGTTCCTTTTATATTTCTCGAGAGGTGAATATAAAAAACTTAATAAAGGCCGAGACTTTACAAGCGTTTTCCTCAGTTTTACCCAAGGTTGCTGTTAAGGGATTGGCGAACTCCAAAGGCATACTTCCACTAAGAAACCACTAAACTACCGTATCGTATATTCATAGGTCGTGTATTATACTATTATTTTCTCGACTCCCTTAAAATCCCTAAGGATTGATCCTGCCTGGTAGATCGAACCTAAGACCACACATTACACCTCCTAAAAGCCATAAAGATAATTAAGAAGTTGTAAGAGGCCCATTGACCGTGCTATTACGGATTAGTACGTGGTCAGTGCGGCTTCAAATAAAAACAATTCAGAAATTGAAGCATCAAAATTGTATACTCGCAGAGTTGAGAGTACAAAATGCACATTCGAAAATAGGACTTATTATAATGTAGGTTCGTCCTAGATTTGCAAACAAGCAAAAATAAAAACAAGATTTTAGAGTAATGAAATACCAGTTAAAGTGCTGAACAATTAACGCGAAGTAAAACAATTAAGGTATAATGCTTTCTTAGTTTTTCAAGAACACTTCGCGTTATTATACCCGAAAAAATTAATCGACTTCAGGTTTAACAGTCGAAGCAGTTGCAATAAAACCACATTATGAAAATACATTAAAATGAATGTATTGTTAAGCCCCATTTACACGGTGCAAGCAATAACCGCATACCTACCATAAAGCATGTTCAATTATTGTCATTCAAGAATTGCATGCATGTGTTTACACGCGTGCAATTTCCATAAAATGGCATACACTAATTGAATGCAAGTTTAGCCATTCAATGATTGCATGCGACTTATGATTATACCAAGGCAATTATTGCATGCAAGTTTCGCCTCGTCTAAACAGAGTTGCATGTTCTTGTACAATTGATTCAAATATTGCCCGTATTTGAGCTGCCAAATATTTAATTCAATTTCATTGAACGTCTTCTCAAGATTTTTTTTTACTTTTTCGGTCTTTTCCTCACTCATGGTAGTATGATTTAAAAAAAATCATGCCAGATTTGAATGCGATTTTATTTTACGTGCTGTTTACACCTATACCAGTTTTGAACGGCAACTAACTTGCCCGTATCGTGCAACAATTATTGTACGTGTTGTTTAGACCAAAGTGGTCAAGGTTTTAAAAAACAGGGCAAAGATGATAATGAGAGCTATCTTTTTATATATCAATGGATATATTTCAATCATTTCTGATTAGGGGAATCAGAGAAAGAATACATACAATTTTCTCAACAAAATAAATGATTTAAAGGAAAAGTTAGCTTCATCACGGCTTTAAGGCAAATCACTGTTATTGTACTTCTTCATTTAAGCCAAGCAAGAAGAGTTGATATAAGGAAAGTAGACTCTGACCATTTTGGCGTAAAAGCAAAACTGAGTAAAAAAGTCCTACCTACTGCTGCATACGTGTTAGGTGGTTGATAGTATCAAACTAGGATTTCTGATGGCTCAACACGACAAGGATCATGTTAAGCTAAGGAGTTGTGACCAAAATATTAACAATCTATGTACTTAGTTACCAGATAAAAAGGAATAGAATACCAGAAACTAGGGGTAAAACTAAGTCTGATTTCAGTTCACATCGCGTGAAACTTCCAAATATCATTACGAACAAAAACAATAAAACGTAATATTACTTTGTTACGAATATCACCTAAAAACTCTGAATGACACCGTGCACAGTAAACACCAGTCATAAAGTTAAAACTGAGCTAAATGAAGTAAATCACGCTCCGACTGAAGCGATCAGTGACAAACAAAATATTACATCCGTCGTGACTAGTTTAGTGTTCACGAATTAGGATCGTCTACGTCAACTGTTTAATCTGAGCTGAGCTCAAAAGAATACTGAAAGGAACGATCCACATTTCCAGAGTGGCATTTGAGCCAATCTTACCAACTTTGCGATTGGCGAGACCAAAGCCTCAAAAATGATCGAATTTCGACTCTATTTATTTAACAAAACATAAACCCATGTGCTATTACTAAATCTGCAAAATTTGAGCCAATCTTACCAACTTTGCGATTGGCGAGACCAAAGCCTCAAAAATGATCGAATTTCGACTCTATTTATTTAACAAAACATAAACCCATGTGCTATTACTAAATCTGCAAAGGAACTCTTAAACGAAAGCGGATTATTAATAGAGCATTTAATTTTGATGAAGAAGCTACTGAAACTTCCCCTTCTAGACTTATAATATTCATAAAATCTTAACATTAAACCGTGTACCGGAATAAGCTCTCATCGACTTGGGAATTGATGGCTTCCATTTTGTCTGGTTATTCGAATCTTGTCGTTCACTGCACTATGCTAAGGTTAAAAAATGTAAAATTGTAGAAAGGTTGACTAGTTACCAAAGATATACTTACAAGGTGGCGGCGCCTTCTTCTGGTTGTTCCAAACGACCAGTATCTTGGCCAGGCTGGGCGTCCGCACCAGTTTGGTCACCAGCGCGAACAGGCTGTCAACCCGGTCGTACGTCAGTATGACCGCGGTGAAGCCGGAGGCTTTGGACGCGGTCACCGGCAAGAAGAGCGGGTTCACTGGACCGTACTGCACCAACAGAAAGAGGTGTATGTGATAAGGATCTAAAAAGTGTTATTGTAAGCTAAAGGTAAAGAATTCTCCACAACGAATATAAAACTTGAGGAGGGTCAACGGAACGGATTCACATAGAAATTACTAATGCATTATAATGCTATACCGACTCCTAATTTCGCACTCTATCACCCTGTACCATCTGGTTGGATCCCTAAAAAGGATCGAATATCCAAGTACTCACTAACACAATTATTTATTTATAACAAAGAACCATTATGACGAGATCTATAGGAGGCTGAATATGCACTAATACACATCCGATCCGTAATAAGAAGTTGGTAAAAGCTCAATTTTTCCTTTTCACTCCATTTCAAATTCAGCTTCCAAACGGGCTATTCTACTTCCGGCATTTCAATGAAAATTGGAATTTCATAGCGATTTTTAATCGTAGCCTACGTCGAAATGAATAACTGAAATCAAGGAACTGCGTACGAAATGAAACCGGTACACGAGCCTGACTGAATAAAAACGAGGAAATTGCGCTGTCGTTCATAGCAGATGATAGGGCTAGTGATGGCTAATAATGTGTGCTCTTCTGTGAGGCCCCTGAGAGTATACATAGGTTCATATAACGTGAACGTGAGGCCGACTCAATACAGAATCGTGGAGGATAAAGGAGCTTAGTACACGACATACAAACGACAATGTCCCTGAACTAACTCGCTTGGATGTCTCATGGTATCTATTGCCAATATTGTAAAGAGGATTGCGAGTTTGTTTATATGATGTTTATCTAGAGGCTCTCGAGACTTAATGGCTCGAGCGAAGATCGATCGTTGTCGTAATGAAGTCTTAAACGTGTGATATGTAGTTCTTTACACACATTAAGATCGCTTCGTTGCTCGTAAAGTTTGTTCCTCTATCCACACCCAGAAAAACTAAATATTTACTACAGACAGGAATAGGCATGCTTGTGTCAAAACTGCCGGACCGATTTCAAATGTCCATTAGTACCTATTTGACTAAATTAATTCTAGCTGCAGGCAATTTTTTAATGCATACGCAGCATTTTTATAACTAAGCGAAACCGTTGCCAGTCCCGCCATACTTCTGGATATTTATATAGCTAACAATAAGGAAGACAATAGGCATCGCAAAGCTTATTATATTCCTTTGCGAAATAAGCTCGGTCTCGTTAAGGATGTTTCCCTATTCCAGTGTTAGTCATTGCGATAAAAGCGTGAATCTCGGCGTCTCCACACAGCTACGTTACATTATTCAGAAAACGAGTCGCAAACTTTTTAAAACAAACAAAAAGCTATTTGGAAAATTAAAAGAACACGGTTTTTTCCTGAAGCCTCTCTTGTGATAAAGATGGGCATATGTTTAGGCACATCGTTGTATGTCGGCTCTTTGACTGATTTCCGATACGTGACGTAGACTCGAGGAGGACAAGAAGGGCGTCAAGGGTATGTGGTACCTTTTGACCCAATTTATTGGGGACATTTCTTATGCTAATAAAAACACACAGCCAAAAACTGCGAAAATATGTTAGAGAAAACTACTTTTACACAACATGTCGCCCCTTTGGTCCGATGAGAATATTATGCAAAAGAAATCCTTTGATAAAACATTGAATGGTGTTGAATCATAGAAAATCGTGACATCCCGCGGAAGTGGACACATCTGGCAAAACTACAGGCTACAGTACAGATGTAGATAGTCCACATGTTTTAATAAAACACAGCTATATGAGACCGAACGTGATATTACTTACTGCTCCATTTTCTGCTGGAACTTATACATTTTTCATTACTTTTTAATTATGTTAGGTAAATGTTTGAAGGCAAATAAAGCTGCGGATCGGGATGCTCATTATTATTCAGAATCATATCCATTTGCCTATTTCGTGAACCGCTAAGCACACAGAGACTCGAAACAAATGTCTGTTGGCCAAGCAAATATTATTTGTTGCGCCGTAGTCACTCTTGTGATTTCGACCACCAAAAATCACCGGTTCGTCGTCAAGGCTCTGGTTTCTGTGTTTAATTGAGATTTTGGGACAGATCACCGAGAACTGTCGAATAGTAAGTTAAAAAAATAGCACAGGGACTGCAAAAAGGGAACCGTATTTACAAACGTAAGGTGGAAGAAAATCTTCAGTTAGCAACAACGCGTGAGTCGATTTTTTAGAGGCTTTTAAAGTTCATTCTTATTGACTCATCTCTAATAACCGAGAGGTTCAATTACACTTGTGATGTATGCTTTCCTTATTTAAATATGGAATGCTGCTTAAATTAGCTTTTACGTGCGTTTTCGATTGCGTAGGATTTAATTAAGTTTCATACTAGTCTGATAATTATGAAATCTAGGTCAGAAACTGTATCAGCAGCTTAAAGTTTGAAGCGCTAAACAACAAGACATCGTTCAAAAACGACAAATACCAGGAAATTTCAGCTACACTTCGACGATAAATACCGTTTGCAATGTTCTAGTACTTTTTATTCAGCCATTTAAACAGAACGGCCAAACAAAGACCTCCTAATTCCCCTAATTGTTCGTCATTTCTTCGGCTAAAAACAGAATAAATGGAAACACCATAATTACATTACTTCTGACATAATTGGCCTTAATTCGAAGTTTGAAAATGTTAAATAACACATTTTCCAGCGACGAATATAACATAATGAAGCTGCTATGCTTTTATACAATTGTTTCTACTATACGTTAATGTTAAAAGCAATTAAACAACTTTTCCCGCTAAAAGTGTTAACTTTTACTGGACTGGACTGGACTGCGCGAATAAATTTTTAGTGGACTGTTAAGTCCACTAAAAATTTATTCGCGTAGTCCAGGGTTGGCAACAACGGCTACTCATGTCTGGCTGGCTTTCGAACTTTTGACCAATGCTCGGTCTGTGATTTGGCCTTATCCGGTTTTCCAGACACTGTCACATGAAATTTACGGCGTTGTTGTATTTTATTGAATGTATCTTTTAGAATTCTTATATAAAGATACTACGTAGGATTGTTACATATTGTAAGTAGGTTCTGCTTTTCTGCATCTAAACGTTCGTTATGCTTCTGCAAAACTCCGAAAAGACTGTGACTGTGGTTATTTCATAAAAGATTGACAAGAGAAGACGCCCTGTTGATTTGTAAAAGTTAATTAGGTACTAAAGCCTAACCCCAAAAACCAAATCTGGCAACCATATGTCGTGCCGCATTATTTAATAATTACTTACAGTTTTAAAACTCCTAAATCACTAACTACAATAAAAAGCAGAAAACACGAAAGACCAACTCCGTCCGTCCTCGGGGTAGACCTGACTCAACATGCATTGACCTGTTTATTAATATTCTGATCAGTCTCATCAGGAACAGGTTTTAACGGGGCCTACAACTGATACCTGCTTTTAACCTCCATAGAGATCGCGGACCAGAGTAAATTGGCACAGAAGGACCAATCGATACAATACTGTTACCCAATGTTTTCCCAACTATTACAGGCGTCTCCGAACGTTATTTCGTTAGCAGTTTTTGGAGTACAAAGTTCTGTAGCAGTCTCTTCCGGTCTACGATGAAGGTTGATGGTAAAGCCATTAGAATTTACAGTTGCAGGTTTTCGAGGTCGCTTTCTTTAGAACGAGGACGATTCAACGTCAAAGTTTGTTTCATCAGAGTATTCACATTTATTTGTATCGAGTCTCTTTATTTATCAGATGACGAGATTAATAAGGTCACATAAACCAGATTTTAAACATGTCTCAAAAGTTGCAATTGCAACACGAAGATGAATCTTATGAGAGGATGTATATATTGATCATAAGATATGCAATTATGCATATGACGTAGTTATAAAACTATTTAGAGTTAAAAGCACACGCTCAATCTCGGCGCAAATACTAGAAAAGGACCAATAACGTAACAAAGAGATTCGGATGGCGCCGAAAGTTTTGACAGAGCATCAAGGCTAGATTCAATAAAACTTATAGAGGAATAAAATAATTGGGATCAAAAAACCTACTGACGCGTGTTCGTGCTATTGCTAACGAGCAACCAGCCCGTAGACATGATGACAATCTACGTATGAAACGTCAATGGAACATACCAAATTGACATGAGCTTCGGAATGTGACCCATAAACGTCATTCTTTGATTTCATTGACATTGATTGGCGATCAAAAACATCACTAGTATAATTATCTGCAGTTTCTTTTATCGATACAATTCTTAGCAAAACAGTGTAACAACACTATGTAGTACCTGTTCCAGAATATACGTACCAACTTCATTTAATTTAATTTGTCTTATTTTAATATTTAATTAACTCGTACAATATGTAAAATAATCATTTTTCTGAACCTTTCACATCGCCGAAAATGGCATATTTCAAACACGATTTGCTTTATTTTCGCGAAAAATAATGACTTTATTTAAGCTCCGAATAAGTTGAAAAAAAAATTAATTGAAGTGAGATTAAAGCTGTTCGTAGCACACACTATGCAAATTAGTTGATGCTTGACCTTTCCCAAGGATTTAAAAGTACGAATAAAAGGTATGCCGTAAAAGCAAATATTGAATATTCATGTATTTGACTAGATTTTGCTTCGGCTCCTTGCCAGGATTGCCCTCTTTTACGTGTGTTGCTAGCTAGATAGATAACGTGATCGTTACAAAGATCTTAATTGCCACGCTAGATTTTGAATTTCGAGCAGTTTGTTTAAAAATATTGAAATAGTATACTATCTATCGCTTCTAGTGGAACTGGAAGGTACATACATCGCTGCGTATAATTTATGTCAGACAAAATCTTGTAAATCCAATCAGCGTCACAGACGAAGACGTCGCACTTTATGCAAGAGAAGTTGCGCTCTTTGATCGAAACTTTAGTTAATACGAAGATCGCGATGATTACAATCCTCCCTTAGAGACTTGAAGCCATTTGCATATGACGTCACATGCCACGTGCAATGCATATTGTAAAGCTATTTTTACTTAATGTTGAAGTTGAAAGAAACTTCATATACAGAACGTTGTTGATGAAAATATTTTTAGTTTTTTAGCGACTCTATGAAGAAAATGTTTAATTTAAAACAAGATTATGTAGAAAGTATTTTTGTTCTATATGTTAACTCGCTTACAAATGCGAAATTAACGTCTGAGCTTAGTTTTGAAAATAAAAAAGTAATAACAGCATTATCAAAATTCATCACTGAAACATATTGAATACATTGTGCTATCTGAGAAATGTAACAGACTAAAATAAAGCTGACTCGACGGTTCTTTTTCCAATGCGTCGATCGCTGAACGGATTGGAACGAAACTTTTTGCGCATTCATCCCGTGTCTCTTAGCTTAGGCCCTGTAGTTTTTTAATATTCGGTAATGGCTTTTAACATTAAGTTTTTCTCTTTTACATTTGAAAGTTTTCCTTTTTTTAAACTATTAGTAGGTACCACATGTTTTTGAGCGTAGTTTTCACGGTGCAATAATTTCCCGTGCCCGCATGCAACCGCGGTTGGTTGGTTTTATTTGAAAAGCCACAAGGCCGCAGGGTTTGTGCGATTGGTTGGGCGCCCACAAAGTCGGTGGCGGATGATAGTAACTGGTGCAGCTTGAAATAGAAAGTTACCGCGGGTCGCAAGTGGCTCTTGAGATTTACGTTTGCCTGAAAATAGCGAGTGTGGCCCACAGTGTGAAATGCTTAAAGCAAACGGCTTCGTAAATTTGATATGCCTACCCAATTAACTGGAGTTTCGGGGCTCACAACCGTATGCGGGTGAGCGTGCGATAGAACCGCGTGGCGACAGAAGGACCAAATCGACGATCCGTCGACGTGACTTGGTTGTTGTGCCAGTTTACCCGAATGGAATTCATAGTAACTATTAACCCTTATCAAACCCAAGTTAACTTCCTTTTAATTCATACAAATGAATTGACGTAATGATAATGAATCCAAGTAAATAATGCTTGGACGGCTCGCTGCAAAGGGCACTGATATTCGCTACTAAATTTGCACACTCATGCTATGACTCATACACAACTCCCGCAACAACAAGTAAACAATTAACATAATGCAGTTTCGAATAGAGGAAGTAAAACATAAAAAGGAATACTTACCAAATGTTCGGGCATATTCCACTCTTCATACGTCCTGGCAGCCAACGCAAACACTTTCTCATTAATTATCTCTAAAGCGGTCAATGTTATCTTCTCTATGCTAGCAAAATATCTATCAAATGCCCATCTCAACTGCCAGAACAATTCCCCACGTCGCTCTTTACTCACTGAATGCACTATTTTAACCAAATTCCTTATATTATCCTCTGATATGAACAGAGCTAGTTTATTCCAATCAACGTGGGAACTAAATGGCATCACTACGGAGTCTGCAATCACTATTGGTATACACTGAGAAGCTAAAATATCCATCAGGATAGCTTGCATCAATCTCGTACTTCTTACAACTAAACAGAACATTCCGTCCTTCAAAACATTTGGGTAATCAAACTCTCTACCCGTAGTGTATTCACATCTTTTACTGTAATCTGTTCTGTCAGTCTTACACGGGTCCAATAACAACAGATCATTGGACGAAGATGCAATATTCTGTAATTCTTCTAAATAATTGTGTGGTATATTGAGCTGTGTTGATATAATAAGATACTTCTTTTGTTTTGGTTGTGTGCTGTCAATTTTTTCGGCAATGGGACTGTATACTGGTATTGATACGTCAAAATTGTATCTAAAAGTCCATGTGTTGAAGCCCGCTCCTGCTATAATGGCTCTGCTGGTATTGAGGTCTACAACGGAGTTATAGTTGGGTGCGGAGCCAGGCAGCATGTTGAATATGAGGTGGTTTTCACCATGGTTCCAACTGTTGAATAAAACAAGTGCATTCGTGACATGTTTATTTCATTAGGAAATAGCAGTTTATTGTTAAGTTGATGAATGGCATATGTTTTCTTAAACAGGAAGTAATGCAAAGTGCAAAGTGACAATTCAAACCAGTAATTAACTGTGTAAAAAAACATTACACAGTTAGAGTTATAAAAACCAGTAACTATGTAAAACAATAAATCAGTTTCCAAACACACAGGAACAATTCTATTGTTACTCCATTTATTTTAGGTTTAATTATTACAGCCCTTTAAGTATTCCTCTGGTTGGTTTAGAGACCATTACCACAACTGGGTTTAGCTCTACTTAAATGAGGAAACAGCACTGTTTTACAAGTTTATAGGTGTCATAGACAACAAGATTTTTTTGTTAAAAATTAGAAGGATAACTTTTTATGGTTTACACACTTCTACAGTACTTTGAAGTTAAGTGCAGGGTAGTAATTAATGTGCAGATAATTAATAAGATAGATACATCATAAACAGTGCCTTTTAACCTCATTGTCTATAAATAGATAAGAGCCTGTTTGAACACAAATAGACCAGCTTATCTACTGTTACTTACTATGGCAGGGACTGCAGCACTTGTGAGACATGTTTATTTGAGAAACTGTGTTGATTCAGAGTATCTATGCTAGGTACCAACACGCACGCTTCCTCCGGATTGGGCGTGTAATATTTACTACGTTTTATTGTATTTAATATCATATAAAATTCTTTAGAAAATTGTGATATAGAATTCCCATTTTCAGTCAGATAGTCTTTTAATGGATATATGTATATTGTTATCTTGTTGTGCCCGCCTTTCCCGCATCTGTACACATCGACGCAGTCCCAGTAAGTGCAGTTGGACACACGAGGATGCGCCTCCGGTGCACTTCTACTCAGTTTCTCCACTTCAACACTTGTCGAATCCAAATTCACAGCTTGATACACATCTATCCCCGGCGAACTACCAGAAAACGCGTTAAATACCACAGTAAACACTAAAGATACCACTATAAACAAGAGTAGGCCGACGAAGAACCTATGATACAAGATTTTCCTATACGATGTATACTTCGAATGCTTGCCCGTTTTCAGAAGCGACTCCGCAGCCATTTGTAACTTTGAGGATTAAATTAATCTCCTTAATTTATGTATGGCACCCATTATTAGGTAAGATCAATTTATTCTCATTCAAAAATCCATCAAAGTATAAAACACGGTAATACTGCTCGCGAAGAGAAACTGAGTACTGACGCAGTGAAGTGATTGACAGGCTGGCTGGTAGAATAGTACTAGTGCTGCGCGTAAAGTCGATTTGACCAATCAATTTCAATATAATTTTTATTATATAAAAACAATTCTGATTTCCGAAATACTACGAAAAGGATTATTTAATATATTTAGTTCGTACTGTCTCAAATATCAAATATATCCGGTTAGACTGGAAGCCGACCCCAACATAGTTGGGAAAAGGCTAGGCAGATGATGACTGTCTCAAATATGTAATTATAACAATTTAAAATAAAATTGATGAAACTATACAACCACTCCACCACTCCTTAAAAAAGCATGAGAAAAAGCACGAATTTCCCCGATTTGTTGAATGAATAATGTTGAATAGTTTTTTAGTTACTTTTCACTGTGATTTCAGCCAAATAGCAGACGATTAAAACGAAGTCACAATTTTCTAACAACAGACCTCAAGTTCTCCTAATTTAACAGAAAGCTGTACGTACTGGTGGAGAGTTAGTCGCGCCACTTCTTCCTAGCTAAAGCACAAGGAAGTGGTGAAGGGCGTGCATTTTGGCGTACTGTCTGAAATAATTTTAACGTTCAAAAAGTGCTTATTCTCGGCCTAGTTTGAATAAATGACTTTTGAATTTGATTGACCTAAAGTAACCACTGCAGTGTATATAACTTGAAATCTTGAATCTTCATAATTTTGACAGCATTTCCAATTTTTGAAGGAAAATGTTCGAGTTTGTAAAGTGTCATTTCTGGGGGTCTCCTCCCTCAGCACGAAGTCCGTAGTTTCGGCTGAAGTTACGGGGGTTTCCTACTCCGTATCACTTAGGACATAAGATTAATTCGGTTTCCGAACTATGAATGAATGAATGACAACACGATTTTACACTTGTCCCTACACCCGATGTATTTTTGCCCGTCCAAAATTTTTAATTTTATACTTGTTTTGACGGATTTACTTCTTTCGGACGGGCCTGTATCTTCGTTGATGGACTTAGGGAGTAGACCCTCTGCTACTGATAAACTGTGTTACAGTCTCTTTTTAAAGCTCGATGTGTCCTAATTATTATTAACGCCCGAGAGTTATAACTATTTGTCCATTTATCCTCGGGGACTACTCCTTAGGCATTATGTATGAGTGACAAGAATATACTAGACCCCATCATATAATCGATTTGGTCTAAATTCTAACTCATACGCGAACATCACTATGGATCCGTTTTAGTACCTATATATTCGAAAGTTTTCTGAAATCGTTTGCGTTCAAATACTTGTGTGACAAGAAAATTAAAGTATTAAGAAACGAAGATAACCGAAAAGAAACATGTATATTTTTGATCCTTTTAAACTGCAAATAATAATATATCACCAATTCATAAATGCAAATGGATAATTATTGAATGTTTCATTTAACATTATTGTGAGAATATTATCATTTCTTAGTTTCGAACGCAACTGATTATTACGTTGTGAACGTTTTTGTTTTTCTGTCAGTTTTGTGTTGTGCGTAGTTGTGATTGAGTTTCTGATGGCTTGATTAATTTTGTTATTATTTTATTTTATCAATTCCGACAAATAATTTCGTTCCGAGTTTGACCAGGATGGCCCTGTTACCTCCAGACCCCGTTTATACGATCAGGAATGTGGATAACGTTCCTGTTTATTCGTTGGCATTTAGCTTTTTGCCTGGTGGTCTCGAGAGGTTACTAGCCGGCTCAAAAAACGGCTATGTTTATGCATACAACCTTCAGGTAAGATCACGTGTATATTCCAAACATATTATTGTGTATCACAACTGCGTAGAAGGCGTTAATGACGTGTCCAGTGGCTTCCATTAAGTGCGTGACATTTTTGTTTACTGCCCTCGTTTCGCGACCTAGAATAGAGCGGATCGACTGCCAAATCAAAACAAATACGCATTTATGCTATTTTATTGGGTCTCTGAATGTCTTTTCATGTGGCACTGTAAATATGTTGTAATTTTCCACCTTATAATATTTTATATCTGGAGTCATATTGCGAGACACTAGCCATCTAATATAATGTTTCGCTATTTTCTCTTAAGAATATGCAGAAACTATAGAATCCTGATGTTAAAATTATCACAAAACCCCCTCAGCTGTCGATCGACTGGCTAGTGGTTGGTAACAATAGAATTTCAATTGTGTCTATAATATCATGACAGTTGAAGGTATATCCCCTAATAGGGAGTATTACGCAAAGCTGAGACAGCAGATGGTGCCACATAAACACAAAGCAAACTGTCAAATGCGAGCACCAATATTTTTCGGCATTTTTCAATATAATTTCAGCTTTATCTCATCCTTATTACTATAATTGTAGGTTAAAATAATACCAAAAGGTTAAAAAACATGCTTATAAGAATTTATAATACATTTGTTTTTGTGATATTGAACTACTTTACAATAAACTTTTAACATTACATTCAAGCAAAGACTGTATAACCACTTGACTGCGCGTACAGTGCCCCGACGCTCGAAAACTATTAGTATTTTGTCGCCTATGTATAGGCTACGGTACTAGTAACCATTTTAGTTGTGTCCAAATGTTAGACCTGTGTGCACGCTAAATTAATACAAATTTTTATAACATTTTAATGTAATTATAATGCATCAAAATGCCTTCATGCATGGTGAAGTGGTGTGGGAAACATTCCAAGACATCTAGTTACAAAAAGAATGGCATAACTTTTCATCGCTAAGTAAACAGTACGAAATATTATTTTTGATTTAATTAGATTATGAGCCACCGTAGGGGTCTGTTTAAAATGGTGGCTGGGTAAACTAGCACACTGTTGAGTCGCGCGTTGATGTCTTTTGGAAAAGTCTCGTTCTTGTATTAGACAATTCTAATGCTTCTATCCCTTTCATTCCCTTTGTATGTTTACCGTAAAAATTAGAGTAGACCTTTAATAGTTGAAAGTTCATATCGAAAATAATAAAATTAACACTAATACAATTTTTATTCAATTCACATACTCTAATAAAAATACCTATCTACTTTTAATCGACTCATAAGGAGGAAGTTCCCAGTTCGTTGGTATTTTTTTGATGTACTATGTTCCGGGATTTTTGTGACATAATTGTAAGAAAAGTAAAACAGGAAGTTCAACTGGTTAAATCATCTCGCTATACCGGATTCATAGGACTTTGTGTGTATAGAAAGTGCCATTGCTCGAATCCAAGACTTGGTCCTGAACTCAGAGTGTGCCTTAAAATATCTTCCTCTACATAAAATAAGCCAGGACCACTTGGAACACTTGTTTGGAAGTATAAGATGCCACGGTGGATCAAACAACAATCCTAGTACTATGGTATTTGAAAGCATATACAAGAAGCTCCTGACCTATGCGCAAATAAAAAATAGTGGTAGTGGCAATTGCAGCGCTCTTGGTCAAATTTCAATTTTGCAATGCACTTAACAGTTAACCGCATCAATATTACTACAAGATATAAATACCAAAACATAGATCTTGAGACTGAGAGCTTGGATTTTTCAGGCCTTGAAAGCCTGTTGCCTAATTCTGAATTTGGTGAAAAAGTAGTAGAATATATGGCCGGCTACATTGTCTATGTTCTGATAAGGCAAATAAAATGCCAAACTTGCATTGGAGCGCTGATAGGTGTACCAAATCAAAACGCCTTACAATTTCAAAAGGACACTAAAAACAAGTTATTGTACGGATCTATCACAGTAATAGAAATTTGTCGTTGTTGTGAAATTTATATTAAGAGGACGATCAACGAGAGTGGTTCGAAAGTGCTGTCTTCGAAATATAATACTGATTATTTTATAAGATCGGTTTTAAAATCTGAAATGATTGGTTATAATTTATTCCCAGATATTAATTTTCATCAATTTGAAATAGAATCAACAAATCATTTCGTTGAATTAGCAAGATGCATAATTCAAAAATATGTAGACACTTGTTTAACATTTTTTACAAAGAACAATATGGACCCTAAAACTCTAATTCGAAAAACGTATACCAAATTAATTCATTTTAAAAACCAATAGTAACAGGATACATGTTTTTTTTTAATTGATTGATTTTGAATAAATATTATTTCTGTGATTTTAATTGAGTATTTTTCATAAAGTTAAAATCCACTTTAAATCGGCCGATACGCTCTCTAGTGGTTTTATTCTCTATGCATTCAAGTAAATAGCACTAAAAATATTATGTTTTTACGTTAAGTTAATACTGTGACTTGTAAAATATATTTCATTCTTAAAATCGATACCAGAAGGGACCAAACGCGGTTTTTCAGGAGAGCCAAAAAACGATTTTATTTTTTTAAATCTTTCTATAACTTTTTACTGTCTGCTCCAATTATAATTGTGTCTAGAGCAAAGTTTCTTAGAATTTCCTCTTCTTTCATGCTATAAACGAAAGATTTAGGAATGCCCAGTGGTTTAAAATATAGCATGCCACTTACATTAAAAACAGATGTTTAGTTGTGCCTTACGTTACTAATATTTTGTGTGTAAACCGTCGAGCATAGTGTAAGCAGCAAGACAAATAGAAAATTACACGCGTACATTCATTATAAAGGACTTTTACAGTGTTGCAATTTAATGTTATTATAGATTATCTACTAAAACTGATGGTATTTTAACACCATGGAAATAAGTCGGTCAAATGATAAATGATTTTATTTCTGTAAGTAGGTTTATACAAACACTTTTACATGTCAAACATTTTTTTTTTAACTAGATGAGGCCGGCGTTTCCTATCTGACTACTCTGAGAAGAAAGGCCGAAACAAACTCAGAGGTCACAGTCTCTTTTAAAGTCCAGACATAATCTTGGTCAGATCATGTGAAGACCATGTAGGTTGGTGTCTGAAATGGTCTTTTGAGGAAAGAACCACACAGATTGAGTGGACCTGTCCAGTCAGTGCGAGCATCTGTCAGTAATCGTACAGCTCAACATAAAAGTTAAGGAGCTCAACGATTCGACGAACAATACCAAAGAAAGGACATTTGGGTAGGCCGCATAATTTACTCAAACTGGCAAACTATGATTAAAGCTGAGTGAAAAGAAAAAGAAAAAGCAAGGGCCCACATAGTCCTCACATTCACAGTAATTAAAATAATATTACATTTTACAAAGTAAATATTCATGTCATTGTATATATAAAATTCATCAATGACAATGTGTATATAAGAAAAAAAAATAGCAAAAAGAAAAGAACAAAAAAAAATCAGTATGTATATAAAAAAAAAAATATTAGTTGGAGCAGCTCAATCCCACGCCTTTTTGTCATCAATGTAATCTTTAACGGTATAAAAGGCTT
The DNA here is from genome assembly GCA_947568875.1 of Fissipunctia ypsillon. Lineage (NCBI taxonomy): Eukaryota > Metazoa > Arthropoda > Insecta > Lepidoptera > Noctuidae > Fissipunctia > Fissipunctia ypsillon. The sequence goes on along the minus strand of OX387643.1, from coordinate 20,985,331 downwards.
TCTGGCACAACTTACGTTTACGGGCTTGGAAGTTTATTATAAAAACGTATACATTGACATCTGAACGAGCCACCTATTTTCTTGAGCCTTGTTGTAGGTACAACAAATTTGTGTTTGTTCCTAGTGTTCATATTATGGATATCACTGTATTTTTTAAACAATTTTATATTTTTAAGGGCATATAAAAGATTTTCAAAAATATACTGAGAGGGCACAGTCATTATATTAATCTCCTTAAATTTCTCTTTGAGAGAGTGTCTTGGACTTAACTTATAAATTGATCGAACAGCTCTTTTCTGCAAAACAAAGATAGTCTGAATGTCGGCGGCATTTCCCCACAACAGAATACCGGTCAAATCTATATGTTAGTTTCAGGTTTTACAGCTTATCTATCACAGATTTTTAAATTGACTGATTTGAGGTTTAAGGTAAGGGTGTAAATTATTTAATAAGATGACTTAGGTACTTTATTTTTCTGAGAAGAAAAAATGTTAATGATTGTTAAATATTTATTTTTGTCATAAATCGTTTTATGCAGTCCAAAAATTTGTGCTGTAAGGGACATTTATTTATTTATTTAATACTTCATGCACTGAAAAGTACAGAGGCGGACTTAATGCCATAGGCATTTTCTACCAGTCAACCTTTGGGTGATGCAGAGGCAAACAGTGGTAGGTGCAATTATGAGAAATTGTGGAATACATATTTATTTAAATATAAAGATACACATATACCTATTACAAACTATAAATATAGTAATACATATAAACCTAATTATACAGTGTGAGTCTTTATAATGTGCACATATCGAAATGAGGGAATCTATGCTTAATTTTATCGACGGAAAAAATGTTAAAAAAAATCTAAATATTTATTTATATTTTTTATGGATTTTTAAAAAAAATTGTTTGCTTTTGTGACCCCAGTGTATACAAAACTGTGTAACTTTTAAACTAAACGATTTATCACGATGAAACAAACTCCATAATGTTTGGAAGTAATTAGGTGTCGTCATAAAATAAAAATTATGGAAAAAAAATAGCCATAATCAAATATAAACATTTTTTTTTTGGCAAAAATCTGATTTTTTTTCATTAATTTTTACAAAAATTGTAAAATTTCTCAATAACATGCCCCCATCACCTTCTTTTTTTATAACTTTAAGTTATTCTTCATTGTATTAGGAACCTAACGGTAAAAATTGCATGTTTTTAACTCAACCCCAACATTTTTTATCAAATGTCAAAGAAAGGCCCAACGCATAGCTACGCACATTGTTTAGCAGGTAGATAAACTTTTTTTTGTTAACTTTGTTGTGAATGCGCGCGGGTCGTTTCAAAGATGGCACTCCGAACGCGGAATCGTATTGTTCTCATAAGGGTGGTTTGTTTGGGATGATAATTAATGCAAAAGAGTTCAATTGAAACCCATTTATTATTAAATACAAAATTTAATGCATCAGGTTCTCAAAATGTCCACCTCGTTGTTGTAAACACAAAGCCGCGCGAATTAGAATTTGGTGTGTCGCTCTCCTTATCATTTCGGGATCATTGCGAATATCATTCGCACAGTTTATTATGCGGTCACGCAAATCGGCCTCACTGTTGATGGGGGTACTGTAGACGCGTTGCTTCATGGTTCCCCATAGGAAATAATCAAGGGGCGTCAAATCGGGTGAACGCGCAGGCCACCCTACAGGTCCTTGACGGCCGATCCATTTGTCATGATAATTTTCGTTTAAAAATCTTCTTACATTTGTAGCGTAATGGGCAGGACATCCGTCCATCTGAAGAAACATCCTTTGACGCACAGCCAGTGGGACATCTTCCAATAACTGAGGCATATCATCTCTCAATAGACTTAAAAATCTTTCACCAGTCAACGTTCTCGGCAATATGACTGGTCCAATCAACATGTTATCGATAAGACCAGCCCAAACATTTATCGAAAATCTTACTTGGAAAGTAGATGACCGTTTCAGTTTCGGGTTTTCACCTGCGCGGCACCATCTGTGTAAATTTCGACAGTTAGTAATACCGTCTCTAGTGAATGTCGCTTCGTCCATCCATAGTATTTTTCTTGGAAAGTTTGGGTTTGCTCTGGTTTTTCTTTGAATCCATGTGGACATCACACACCTTGGACGCCAGTCTACGTCTTCATGTAGATGTTGCACCCTTTGATAGTGATAAGGATGCAATCCTTCTTTCTTTAAAATACGCCACACTGATTTTTGGGATATTCCGTGACGAAGAGCCAGTCGTCTAGTACTTATGGATGGATCAGCAAACAAATCACTTAATACTGCTTGTTCAGTAGCCGCATCAATAATTACTTGAGGTGGCTCGCGACGATCTCTACTTGATCCAAGTCCAGTGATCGACAACCTTCTGTGAACTTCCTGGAAGTTTCGGGCAGATGGCACTGGTTGCCTGTTAGGATACGCAGCTATGTAAGCCGCGCGCGCAGCTCTGGCACTTCCTTGTCCCACTCCATAATAAAAATGTATGTCGGCGATGTGTGCCGGGGAAAATTCACTTAAACGCGGCATCATGTAGCAGCGAACGAAAGTTATGAAAGTCCAGCGAACGAAAGTACCGAAACACATGTAGCAGCGGCGAATAATTCGGAGCGACTGCCAGTCTGACATCTGTCATAATTCAAGTTCCTTTGGCTGGCCCTACCTCCCCGACCTGCGCACATTCAAAAGAAAGTTTATCTACCTGCTAAACAATAGCTATGCGTTGGGCCTTTCTTTGACAGTTGATAAAAAATGTTGGGGTTGAGTTAAAAACATGCAATTTTTACCGTTAGGTTCCTAATACAATGAAGAATAACTTAAAGTTATAAAAAAAGAAGGTGATGGGGGCATGTTATTGAGAAATTTTACAATTTTTGTAAAAATTAATGAAAAAAAATCAGATTTTTGCCAAACAAAAATGTTTATTTTTAAATGTGGCTATTTTTTTTCCATAATTTTTATTTTATGACGACACCTAATTACTTCCAAACATTATAGAGTTTGTTTCATCGTGATAAATCGTTTAGTTTAAAAGTTACACAGTTTTGTATACACTGGGGTCACAAAAGCAAACAATTTTTTTTAAAAATCCATAAAAAATATAAATAAATATTTAGATTTTTTTAAACATTTTTTCCGTCGATAAAATTAAGCATAGATTCCCTCATTTCGATATGTGCACATTATAAAGACTCACACTGTATATAAATAAGCGCAAATAAATATTTACACAATTTTTTTTTTTTTTACATTTTTTTAATGATAGAGAAATTTTAATAATACCAATCGATAGAGCAGGAAATTCTGAATCCAGTTAAATACAGGGCGTCCCACGGATATGCCACATGGAGGGTAAGTACCTTGAATATTGTAGATGGAACATTTTACTGAAAGACGACATTATTTGAATTTAAAAAACAATTTAAACTGCATTCATAGATATTTCAATAATTACATGGTTGAACCGGGAATCGAGCCCGTTACACGAGAAAAATAATCACCCTGTAGCTTTATCATACCAATCAAAAGGCTTCATCATAAGGATTATTTTTTGCTAAATAACATAGTGTCAAAAATAAAAGGAAGACAAAATTAATCAATTTATCAAATGCTCAAAAGGAGTCCCTGTTGAATACAAAGTCGCACTCTTTTATTTATTTATTTATTTAATTAAGTACTGCCACATCGGGTTATTGTAAACTCACCACAACGAAAATTCGCCACATTTAAAAATAGTGGTTAACTTGCCACAGTAACAAAATAATTCACAACAGGTATAGTAAACTCAAAAGTCACCGGAACGTTGCGGTCGCTCTATCGGTTAAAAAATCTTCTCCCATCACACATAAAGGCTATGCTTGTACAGTCCCTAATCTTTCCCATAATTGACTATGGTCATGTGTGTTACTATGACCTGAATGCAGATCCCCTCAATAAACTTGACCGCCTTCTTAATAATTGCATTCGATTCGTTTTCAATCTCCGTAAGTATGACCATGTATCTGCGCACCGATTGCGTTTAAAATGGTTACCCATTCGTCAGCGCAGAGAGGTGAGGGCTCTGTCTATGTTATTTTCTATTCTCAACAAACCCACTTCTCCTTCTTACCTGACTTCCCATATTCAGTATTTATGCTCTGCCCACAGTAAAAATCTTCGTTCCGCTAACAATCGTCTTCTACGATGTCCTTCTCACCGCTCTGGTTTCATTCACTCTTCTTTCTTTGTCCAGGCAGTCTTTCTTTGGAATTCGCTCCCTCTGAACATCAGGACGGTAAGAAATCGGTTGTCATTTAAAGTCAAGGCACGTGAGCATATACGTAAGAAGTTGGCAGAAACATCCCAGCGCTGATTTGGTGGATTCGTTTTCTCCTCTTTTGATCGTTATTTCTCCTCTACCATTCGTTATTTCTCCTGACGAAGTTTATTTCGTTTATAAGTATGTACGTATATAACTATATATCTATGTATTCACTCTAGTATTTTATAGTTATTTTCGTGTTATCTATCCCTTATGTTGCACCTGCCATGTTTTCTCTTTGCATCACCCTAAGGTTGACTGGTAGAAAATGCCTCAGGCATTAAGTCCGCCTTTGTACGGTATTCTTTTACTTGTGCATAAAGTTTTAATAAATAAATAATAAATAAACTCGTCACAGGTACGTCAAACTTGTTTTGAATGTACCGACAGCAAAACGAGATTTCTTTTTATTCATAATAATCAGTATTATATACATTAATTTTGCGATAAATTAGGTTAGGTTAGAACCGTGACCAACTACGCGCGAGCCGAGCGAGCGAAGCGAGCGGTGCCGCGGCAGCGGCCGGCGAGCGCTACCTCGAAATTGGTCGCGAAATTTTTCTAAGTATTTTTTTCATAGTGCCCCCAAGACGACACTGACCTGAATTTCATTCATTTAAGACAAAAATCAGTGAAACGACCTTTAAGCATTCTATTGGTAAATGTTTATTTCTGAGTATGAGTGAAAATATTATGGATATGGACCCACTTTTAAAGCTGTGGCAAGTTTTCTTGAGACAGATAAGACTGTGGCGAGTTTACTATAATTTTTACTTGTGGCAATTTTTCATTATGGCGAGTTTACAATAACCCGCCACATTGCATACATTTAACATACTTGGTAAATAGTTAGGAGCATTTTCTCTGATGTATATGACAATAACGGCGTACATAGCAATTGCAATTAATTGGCTACGCGATAAAAGAAAGAACAGTTAAAATGTATACATGCTCAAAATCATGACAATTACAATATAACATATTAGAAGACACAGAGACCATTAACAACAATATAGAAGAAGCAGCGCTCAATGAAGACAGTTTATTTTATTTTCGAATTTATGCAGTTTATCATGGAACACGTCCAAATCCGGTATTTGTGTCGCTAGGGTGTGGTATTCATCTATGATTCTGCGGAGGGATGCTTGTAGTCCTAGATTTGTTTTTACAGCGGGAGTGTAAAAAAGATTTTTAATTTTTCCTCGGGGATAGGTGCGGGGAACTTTCAATGACAAATTCTGTTGAAAATAGGAGCACTGATTTTGACCGCTCTTTTGATTATTCATTGAACAAAATTTCACATCAAATGTTAAAATTCATGGTCTTCCTTTTATTTGTGATACTATGTTATTTAGCAAAAAAATTATCCTTATGGTGAAGCCTTTCGATCGGTATGATAAAGCTACAGGGTGATTATTTTTCTCACGTAACGGGTTCGATTCCCGGTTCAACCATGTAATTATTTAAATATCTATGAATGCAGTTTAAATTGTTTTTTAAATTCAAATAATGTCTTCTTTCAGTAAAATGTTCCATCTACAATATTCAAGGTACTTTATATAACGCCCTGTATATAACTCATTTTCGCCAAAATGTCCCTTACGTTAATTGATACTTCTGGTATCGAAATGTTCAGAACACAACCTTTAATGTTTTGTGACTGTAAAATGCTTGCAACATAGCAATTTACCACTGCTTGCGAAGTTATCCATTTTTAGTGAATTTAATGAACACAGTTAGGCTGCGGCCATGAAATCAGCGATGAGGAGCGATGGTCGAGCGGGACGATGGCGACGGAACAATTTTGTACCGTCGCCATCGCCCCGCTCGGCCATCGCTCCTCGTCGCTGGTTTCGTGCCCGCAGCCGTAGTCCTAATGGCACAACACTGATTCACTGACAGATGCATTATTACTATCTATTACAGAATATTCCTAACGAACGGATATCGCTAAAATAATATATCAGTAGATTGTAAACACACTGGATTTCTAATTAACAGTCATCTAACCATAGATATATTTTTTTATAACCATAGATGGAAAAGAAGGCCTAAACATGAAGTTGGTTTTTCTATTTACATTGTTTATTTAATTATTTATTCCCCTTATAATTATCATTACAGGTTGCATTACCTAATGCAATTGTACGGTCTCATAAAATGAATGTATTATTAAAATTATTTACAATTAAAAATTATTAAGAACCTTATTAAGAAAATTATTAAGAATTATTATTAACCTCTGTACTACAGCCGCGAGCAAAAATATTAGGCACCCTATTGAACTGCCAGTTTTACGATGGTTTAGTATAGGAGATGTAAATAAAATATATTTTGTAACCTGTATGCTTTATTATAATAAAATAATTAATATTTCGTCGGTCCACCTTTTGATTTTATAACAGCAGCCACTCTTTTCGGCATTGACGCTACCAACTTTAAGCAATCTTCTTGGGACAATTTTTTGCCACTCTTTATTTAAAGCAGCCAGTAGTGAGTTTTTATTTGTTATGGAGTGTCTCCGTATCTTTTTCATCAAAATAGACCAAATATGCTCAATTGGATTGAGGTCCGGCGATTGTGGTGGCCAGTCTAAAAGGTCTATGTTGTTTTGAGCCATCCACGCCATAGAATGAGCAGATTTGTGGCAAGTGGCGTTGTCTTGCTGGAGTTTTATTCCGTCACTATTTATATCGCCGAAAATCTTCGTTATTGATGGAGCTAGAGCTGTTTCTAGGACTTCAGTGTATTTTTTACTGTTCATTCGCCCCTCACACAACACCATTTCACCCATGCCGCCGGCAGCCATGCAACCCCAAATCATAATTGAGACTCCACCGTGTTTAATAGTGGGCACTACACATTCTGGGTTATATTCTTCGCCTACTCGGCGCCTGACATAGGTCGCATCGGGAGTTCCAAACACCTGTGTAGAGACAAAAAACTGGTTAAATTTATGGTTTCATTATTTTCGTTACAGAATTAGTTTTCATAGATTTCTTGTAATTTTAATGTAAAACATAAAGTAAATAACCTTACCTCAAAGTTAGCTTCGTCTGACCATAACACGTTGGACCAATCTTCCACTGTCCAATCTTTATGTTTGAGGGCCCACTCCAACCGATTTTTCATATTGTGTTCCGATAGTCACGGCTTATTTCTTGCTTTAAAACCTTTTAATCCAGCTTTTAGAAGCCTTCTTCTAACGGTATGCACACTCACAGTTCTGCCTTTTGCTTCAGATATACAGGCAGCGAGATCAATAGCTGTTTTTTTGTGGTCCTGTAGAGACTGCCTAATCAACAATCGGTCATCACGATCGGTAGTGATTCTTTTTCTGCCTGTTCTTGGCCTGTTTTCATGGGAACCGGTCTCATTGAAGCGATTTATTGCATAAATTGCACTGCACAACGCGAGCACTTCACTTCTCGGGCTATCTTTACTTGTGACATGCCTTGTTCATGCAAAATCTTAATTTTTAAGCGCTGTTCTGCACTAAGTTCCGATTTTTTTGGCATGGTGCACACTAAAAATGTTATTCTCTAAGAGTATGACAGTATTTGCGCACAACACGTGTATTCACTTCAAACTCTGACAACACAATAATATTCGACATTTTTTAAAATTAAATTAATAATGTGTTACTGCACACCTGCATGTCATAAATATTTGTTACCATGTTATTTCTACGTAAACGCACCCCCAAAACAATAATAAGGCCATGAAAAGCTTATCTGTACATGATTTTTCTATACAGGTATAAACAATAGAGGTGCCTAATACTTTTGCTCGTGGCTGTATAACCTTTTTGTTAGCTAGTCTAACCATAGATGGACGCCATGTTGTTTTGTTTATCACGCGTTTCAGATACGCCCTCTAGCGGGATAAATTGTCAGTAAGGTTCCCTATTTTCTCTTATAACAATCCTCCCTTTTACTTATTATAATATCAGCCAGTTCTATGTTCATGCAGTTGTACTGTTAAAATAAGATTTTATTTTATAATTCCAGACAAATCGTGTGCAACAGAAGATTCAAGTTGGTCAAGCTCCCATTCTTCACCTCACCCACACCAACAATCACCTCATCACTCAGGAGAAAGGCGGCAAGTTCAAAGTATTTAGTTTAACAAATAGCGGCTATGAGGAAGACGCACTCATCGACATTGATTACCCTGGTTTTTGCCGTTTTGACGCCAACACAAAACTCGAAACGCTCTATGTACCTGACAAGGATTCAAAAGTTCACATTTACAACTTTTCCGGAGAAAAAGTAGGATGTCTGGAGCCGGACACATCTCTTATGCTTGGAGAGCCGATGTGCTTGAAATATGTTGAATTTCCTTGTGACCAGCCCTGCTTGCTGGCGGGTTATGAAGCAGGATGGCTCCTGCTGTGGGATCTCAACACTAGTCAATGTATCAGCAAACTGAAGACCGCTGAGTGTCCGATGTCTGTTGATTTCCACCTTGAGCAGCAAAGGGGCATGATTGGAAATGCCTCTAATGTGATACAGATCTTTAGTATAGGGAGAAAAGACTTAAGCTTGGCCCACAAGATGGATATAACAATTAAAAACCCAGGTATAAATAAAGTTCAGTCCCGGTCTGATGGAAAGGTATTCGCTTCTGGGGGTTGGGATAGCCATATTCGCATCTTTTCTTGGTATTCTCTCCGACCTCTGGTAGTGCTGACAGAGCATAAGCAAGCCATTCAAGATGTGGTTTACTCTTCTGAGAAGGTCTCTTTTTGGAATGCAAACATAATGGCGGCCGGTGGACTTGATGGTGCTATTACACTCTGGGATTTGTATAATCACAAACAACAGTAAAGCATTTACCTTTTTGTAGTACAATTTAGAATATTACCAAGCTCAGATTGCGGTAAAGTCGGAAATGTGTACTTATAAATACGAAAGCATTCTAGTCAAACTTGGAATGTATTGGCCAAAGTACTTTTTCGTGATGTTACTGCATCTGGCCTGTAAGTCTCGCTGGTCTCTCATGAGTACACTAATTATAAATAGGCCTAAATGTAGTTAAATGTATACAGATTATCTAAATCTACTTTGCTTATTGAGACAAGGTCTACTCATATGTGTCCCTGGATGCGGCAGGTTAGGTCGAGCACGACGATATAGTTTCCCTGTTGACAAAATCGCTAAAGTTCCAAGTATTCCATGACCACTTCACTCAGGAAGTATCAATGAAATAATGCCAGTATTGCCTTTAATTGTTACGATGCATTTAATGTGGATCATCCGATGACGCTTTAATTATTTGAACATATACTTCTATAGAATTCAATAATGTTAATGATTTTTAATATAAATTACAATTAGATCTCAAAAAAGTACAAATTTCTGGATGTAGAGGCGTACAGTCCACCTTGTGTGGCCTAGCTGTTAGTTAGTAAGAACATGTTAAAGTATAGCAATCAATATTTTCCATGATTGGGTTTTAGCGATGATTTTTAAGTCAAGACATTAAAAGCCTATGAAATTTTTCGATTTATTTTATTTTCATTGCGCCACACATTACGGATTTCATCATGTGATTTACACCTGAATCTACATTCATGAATGATTGTTTTTCAGTGAATTGAAGCTAAACATCTGTGTTTCAGATTGTCTAGAATGACGACATAATCGAAAATACCTATAGGTAACTACGAAATAGGCCAAGAATAATGTAAGTGAATTTTACATCACACTTGGAAGATCCTGAGATCTCTTGCAGATTCTGAGCAAATAGCAGCTTGCTGTGTTTTAGAGCCAACGGACTGCTCAAGTTTATTAGATGAACTGATTGTTTTTTAGACCTATTTCTAACAGTGATGTGTGATAGGCTGAGGTGTGACAATGGTCACCAACTTGCTGAAAGGGGAGTCGAGATAATTTTGTTGCTGTCCTCATTTCCTCAAAACGTTAGGATTATGTAATGTGTCTTAATTTGTTTTGGTGTACCTAGATTCCAGTAAATAAAACAGGAGCTTGATACAACTGACCTATGTTTTCAAATGTTTCTTGTTATTCATCTATGCCGTAATTACAGAAACAAGTAAAAACGTGTGCGTTACCCCAGCAATATAATGTCAAAAATAGTCATTTAAATTTTATAGATAACTAGCTTTTGCCCGCAGCTTCGCCCGCGTGGATGTCGGAAAATATTCCACGGGAACGTACTACCGGAATTAAAAGTACCCTATGTTCTGTAATACTCTATTGGTTTACGCGGCGCACACCAGAAAGCTCCTAGTCGGCATGATTTTTTCCGACATCTTCAACAATCATCATATCCAATCATGCTTGGAAACAGAAACGAATTGACTCGATTGATTGTGAAGAATGCACACACAGAGACACTTCATGGAGGGGCGTAATTGATGTTGGCCTATATTAGATCCAGATACTGGATACTACAAGCCAAAGACGTCGTGAAGGCTATGAGATCATAGCTACATTACAAGACGCGCAATGTGAGCTCCCAAGGACATAGCAGACTCACTAGCAAAGGATGGAACTCCTGGCATTTCATTCCTACATAAATCTAGCCAAACAATTTGCAACCTTATTACAAGAGAACATGGTTAACATGGTGGGCTTTATATTTCAGCTAATTTATACAAAACCCTAGTAATTATACACATAAGCCTTCCTTATGAATCACTCCGTCCATGGGTGAAAACCGAATGAAAATCCGTTACGTAGGTTTTGAGTTAATCGCGTTCAGACAGACAGACGCGGCGGGAGGACTTTGTTTAGTTAACATTACGCCGGTCACGCTCTAATAACAAAATAATAAGAAATAACTTTTGACAACAGAGTGGACCGATTTTAATAAAAACAAAAAAACAACCGACTTCCAAAAAAAACACTACAAAGTGAAAAATTGTTTTTTGCCACCGACTTCCGAAATTAAAGCTATTTTTCACTTTGTAGTGTTTTTTTTGGAAGTCGGTTGTTTTTTTTTTATAAATATGTTTTTATTTTCCACATTTTTGTTTGATACCGACCCCACCTAAATTCGTATACCACTACTGGCTAAGTAAATAACTGACAGGACGTTATTATAACATCATCAACATACACTAAATGGAAAAAATACGTATTATTGAAGTTAACTCAAAACCCACTTAAGTACCTACCTATCAGAATTTAACCAAATTTATATGCGACCACCTCGGGACCCTTTCAAATAAAAACATTGCAAAAAGGCAAATTTTGAGTCGCGATAAGTCATGTCAGGCGTAGCTGTATCAGGTTTGGACGCCGTCGTCAACAAATTATTAAATCAACCACATGTCGACAGATCCTTGACGAAATCTGTCTTCTGACAATCAAGGCCACACATAACATACGACTCAAGTAGCGCAATTTAATTTATAGCTAGAGTGCATCTCATGACAATTCCAATAAGCCCAAACACGGCTAGGATTACGATGTTCCGGTGCCTACTTTCCGGCTTCATCATCAGATCAGTTCGATGGTACCATTTTCATCAGAACCATTTATTTTAAATTTCGTCATAGTCGCTTAACTACCTTAATCGAGATATCCTATCGCCACTCGTGAAATACTTATCATTGAGGAGTTCCCGTGACCATCTGTGGTCTTCTTCATCAGTTCCACTTCACCAAATGATACTTTCTGAATGCAAATCCCTAACTTGTTGATGAAAATACCAAAATCGCTATATGCCCTTAATTTTGAGGATCATTCCGGATTCCTCATGGATTAAGATCCATGAGGAATTCATCAAAACTGGATTTGGATAAATAATAGGACCAATCTGGAAGACTAACCTTTCAAATAAAAAAATAATTTTACTGAGGTAACAATTATTAAAAAAAAAAAACAGCCGAATTGAGAATCCTCAAGAAGTCAAGATACGAACTATGACTACATTTCCAATTCCTAAAATCTCTTACAAAGAGGTAGGTACACAAAAGTTTCAATTTTATTTGTGATTTTTAAAATCACCCCTATTTTAGCCTCTTAGGGGATGATTTATCAAAAACGCTGAACCATATAATTCTTTATTTCCTACCAAACGCTTCGAATTTTCATATACCTAACTTAAGAAATGCTGGGTTTCCCATACAAACTTTCTCCCCTATATCACCCCCTGTAAGATTATTTTTGAGACAAAAAGTAGCCTATGTCCTTCCCCAGGATGCCATCTATCTCCTTGCCAAATTTTATCGAAATCCGTTCAGTGGTTTCGGCGTGAAAAGGTAACATACAGACAGACTGATAGACAGAGTTACTTTCGAATTTATAATATTAGTATGGAGTATGGATTAGTTGCCCAGCTTCTGTAATTGTAGCGCACATTTTTAAAGGAGATTGCCCGTTTTGTAAGGGAAGCTCGGTCCCAATGGAAAATTGTTGTGCCCTGAAGATTTTTATTTTACATAATAGAAAAACATTGTATTTTCATAATCATAAACCATTTTTCATTTATTCACCCTGGTTGAAGAGATATCATTGTTTTTCTGTTGTAAAAATCTAGGTTATAATTCGAAATTGACATTGACATTTCAAATATCTCACAAAGAACAGCACTAATAAGAGTCAAATATCCCACAAAACAAAATGCACTCTAGGAACTTAATATTTAGCTCACTTGGTAGTATCAGAAAAAGCACGTAAATAATAACTCAGTAAATACGGAATTCAAAACTCAACGTATTTAAATATGTATGTCTATGTTTTAAACAAAGGAATCACGCTCGTAACGAACCACAGTCTCAGTCTGTGACATACGCAAGTAAATGTTGCCAGGTCAATTTTTATAATCTATTAATAAATCGACTTCAGTTCTTTTTCCGATTAATCGATAAAAACAACTTTGTTAATAAGGCGTTTTCTGAATACATATGGCTATGTTTGTGTCTATTGCTTTTGTGAACATCTATTATTTATCAATTTAAGCCTATTATGAATTTATGCGACCTATTCTTGTCAAGGTTCCATCGCTTTTACTCGCAGCGACTATGAGCAGTGTATATCTAATAGTTTTCGTCATCAAAAATACTTACATAAACTCATATTTGGCCTACACCTATCTTTATCATTTCAGATATACAATAATACGTGTGAAAAGGACAGAGATAACATTTTTCTACCGCATAGTCATGAAAACAAAACGCGTTGAAGTTGTCAAATGTTGAGATCTAAATGTTGAGAACTGCCAATAGGTTATATATATTTGAAAATAATTGTATTTTTATTGTGTATTTATCGTTTTATTTTGATATCGATTAACAGACGTCATTTTCATTGCTCAATTCTTTGATACCTGGCAAGTTTTTTTTGTATACCAATCAATCGGATGTCGACGTAATGTTTAACTATTTATTAACTTTATTCCCAGGGTGAAAGAAATTATATAAAAAATACTGTGTACACAAAAAAAATAGGTTATTATTCCAATCAGGCACATGATACCACAAAAGGGACCTGCTCCGTGGCAATCTCCTTTGTTGCAGTTATAGATTTTTAGTTATTTCACAAAAACATTTCCGGCTGGGGTAACGTTACCGCAGCCAGACATTTTCTTTTTTTAATGAGAATATTGAAATAGGTACATATTGGTGCCGATTCTCTCAACACCGAACTAAACTATCACTAAAATTCCTTACTTTTGGCTATGAGAATCTATATCCGTTCAGCCATTCTGCAAAAAAAAAATCACTAAAAGGAGAGGTCAAAAGTGGTATAATATTCCGAAGATTTTTAAACGCTAATGTGATGTACCTTATTAGAAACTCGGCTATAGTTAAATATGATATTTCAGGCGCCTGTTTTTGTAAAAAGGGAAAAACAAAACGCACATAGCCTTTATTTATTAATTTCTATGCAATATAATTATTTTTAATGTGGCTAAAGTTTCCGTTTCTATTAAATAATTATTTTATTATAATTTTAGCTGCAGCTCCATGAAATTGAGACAAAAGATATTCAATAACATGACAATGCAATATCAAAACGTCTAAAAAGGTCAAATCGTAAATGTCAGAATGACGTTGAAATAAAATATCCACTGTCTATGAATACGCAAATATTAAAGCGATTGGCTAGTTTAATACTGATCGACACAACTTAATGGTGCAGGCACAGGCACGCACTTATACACACACATACACATCCTTTTACACGGAGCGACCGCCTATTTGACCTCCACAACCCAGTTACTGGGTAATACGATACCCCCTATACTCTATGCGATACTCCTTCCTTGGTAAGACTGATTGACAGTCGTTACGGGTCCTACACTGTCATTGCCATTGTCACGTCATTTGCCACAGGATTGCAAACCCTAAAATATAAATAATTTTTGTAGTGATGCAAGCATTTCCTTTTTCAACACTTGTTTATATAAAACGGGCAGCTGTAAAAAAAAATGCCTAAAGACATCAAAATAATTACCCTCTTTCTGCCTATAAAGTTCAGAAGGCTGTTTAAATTTTCAATTATTTTAGTTCCAAGCCCCTGTACATTTTTGACACGACTAAATCGAATTTGACAATCGTGACTCCACGTGGTAACTTGTTTGCCCTACCTGGTGATTTTTTTTTTGAGCCGGAGGCTCGCAGGAGCAGGGCCAGACCGTCGTAACCCGACCATGTTTATCTGGGCTACTAATTATCTATACAATTTAAATGACCATTTTTGACATTACATACATGGCTGGGGTAACGCACACATTAACCCTTTAACCGCCAACATCGGATTGATCCGACAAGTATTTTCGTGTCCATTTCGCCAGGGTCGTATATTTACGACCAAATACCGTAATAATTCACTGTGCCCGGCGCTGGGGGCACGACAACTTATATGAAGTCGGGCGGTTAAAAGCCATTGTGTGTCGCGTAGATCCGCGTTTCCAGCAGTTGAGTTATTTATTAGTGATGAAAGGGTCGTCGATCATTTTCAAACAAATGATACAACACAAGGATGATAACACAATATTATTGAATAATTGTATTTCAGGGATTACTAATAAAACTATGTGATAGAGATTAATATATTTTATTTTACATACATTGAAGTAATAAGTTACTAATATCACATTTACAGTGCGCCCTAAAACCTAAGACATAATTTTTTATAGCATCTTAAAACTAAAGACTAGCAACCTGAAAAAACAATGAACTCTGTCCGGATTATCATGCGTTTGTGATATGTATCAGAGAATAATGAGATTATTTGGATTCTACGTTTAAACTTCAACTATTTTCCTCGTCTTTGGAATGAGCGCTTCGTCGTCAGTAGACACCTCCACCAGTCTCCGCCGTTTCCTCAGTGGTCTGGTGGATTCTGATGGCTCCCTACTCTTAGTTACTATTTTTGCCATTTTATTGCCCAATCTGGTTATCTTGAATTTGGGCAAAGTCTGTTCTGGATTTCCAGTCTCATTCATTTCTGTTTCCATTTTATCATCCTCTAGTCGCTCGTTGTTTTGTTCACAAACTGGAATCTTATCTAACGCAGTCTCACAACGCAGCTCGCTACTACATCCCACGACTTCCTCATCTCCTTTGTTTTTATCACTGTTCATTGTAAAATCTAAAGGTCCTTCTACGTCTGCTGCATCGGGTTTGCTTTCTGTTTTCACTTTATTCGCGCAGTGAGCCTGGACGAATGCCGAGAAAGGTATAGGAATTGGAATAGGGAGCGGTATCGGTATGATTACCGGATAAGGGACTAATATTGTGACAGGTGGGGCCTGGCCTATAGGTGTGGGGAAGTTTAGTGGCGGTGGAAGTCCGGGGAGTCGAGGTCGCTCCATTGGGAATCCTGGTCGAGGCATAAAGTTCAGTCGTGGTGGAAACATATTATGCGGGTGCCTTAGATCATGATTGTCCAAAAACATTGGTGGAGGCATACTGAACATCGGATTAGGAGGAAACGGCGGCGGTGGTTGGTGCGTGTTTATTGGATGAGGCGGCGAATGAAGTGCATTTCTAACAGCCGACACCGGTGGCGATCCATCAGACGCACTACACATCCGAAGGTCCTGCGCTTTCGGGGTTGCTGTCCGCTGCCGTACAGTTTGCGACGTGACCGTGGCCGAACATTTCGACGTTCTTCTTTTCCGTAGATTCATTTTAGTGTTCCTAATATCTTTTTTTGTCTCGGGTGACTTTTGTACTGGTATTGATTCATCTGAAGGTCGTTTTTGCTTCATCAGCTTTGCTGTTGGAGCGATCGTTATTAGGGGAAGCGGCGATCTGTTTTGTGTCTTTTGAGCTTCTGTCTTTTCTGTGTTTGCTAGTTTGTTGGACATGTTTTCTGCGTTAGGTGAACCTGATCGTTCAGAATTTGGTGAAGCAGATCTGCTTTTGCAGTTTTTGAGCCAGAGTTCCGGAGTGATGAGGTTGGATGATGACGACGCATTGACTAAATGCGGGTTGAGATCGAGGTGCGCTTGCGTCTCTCGGCAGAAGATGTGCATCTTGTATTGGTTGAGACATTTGTCTGAGCAGAACTGTAGCTGTGTGGCGCCGTCCTGGAATTAGATATTCATTTATTAGATTTTGTACGATCTAAAGTGATTAGAAGTTTAGCTTACAAGTAAGTACACTAGGTATACAAGTCAAATCTGAATAGTTAAGTGCTCATTTTAGAGGAATACTTAGGTAGGTAGTGATTGCAAGTATGTAGATAGTATATTTGAATTGACATTTTCTTTAAAAACCGCCACACAAAATACTACGACTTTTCAATGCACCAAACAATATAAATCCATCATATAAATCCAGCGATCATCACCTGGAAGTCCACATAGGCGACGGTATGTCTGACATGACGGCACCAGTCGCAGGTCTTTGCTCGTTTGAAGTTAGCTCGCCGAGACTGACTGAAGCAGAGTTCTGAGCAGAATGTGGCACCCGCATGCTGGAGTGCTGAACCCTCGCTCGGGAGGCTCTTGTTGCACCAGGAGCATTCGTCAGCTGAAAAAGAAGGAAATGGATTATGAGAACAACTAACAAAACGGGTGCAGATCTGTAATAACAATTTTGAGCCCTCTTGTCCCTAGTCTAGGCTTGCCAACCGTACTCTACTACAGAGTATTGTATGTACCTACAATTATTTCAAAAAACAACGAAATAATTTAATGTTCTGTAAAAAGTACAAAAAATACTGTTTCAAAATAACGATAATTACTGTTTTTTAGTATGTTATTAACCCTCTCTAGTAATTTGTACATACCTACCTACTCTATTTCTCCTAAAAAAAGTTGGCAACCCTACCCTAGCCTGGGAACGGCCCGGTGGCTTTAATTAGAACTAACGAAATTAAACAGGGTGGCCGGAACATTGACGTCCAAAAAAAAAAATTTAGGTCCCTCGTATCATGGAGTATCCGAATCACCCCCAAGTATGTACCGCGACTTTTCATTGTTTTCAATTTATGAATTTTTGAGAATTTTTGAGAATTTTCGACCTGACCAACTTAAAAATAATCTAAAAAAAAAGTAGAAGACTGTCGAGATTTTTTTTTGCAACTGAATCTTCATGTGTAAGTAGTACTTTTATGCATAAAAAAACCAGATTCGTAACTGTGATGAAAGTAATGAAAATGTTGGTCTAAAGTAGACGAGCGCCGTCAGTGGAGACTGGTCATCTCTTAACTGCCAGGGCTTATTTTTAATCTTATATTTTGAATTGTTTTTAATTATTTATTTTTTACATTGTTCTCACATATAGAAGCAACAAGAACAGTGTACCCAGGATTTTGTAATAATTTTGATTTAAAAGCGTCCATGGAGTTTCTTGCCCATTCTTTTCCACAGAGATCTACGTTTTGTAATGGGCGACTAGCTTCGATTTTCTGACTAACTGACTGACTCTTTAACAATTCAAAAGTGCCTGTAATTGGTTTAATTGAAATAAATGCTTTGAGTTTTGAGTTTTTTTTTAAGTGAAAAATTTTGGTTGAGGTCAGGTGAGTGTGGAGGCCACCTAATTGGTCCGCTGCGTCCGATCCATCTATTGGGTTATGTTTCATTTAAGTAATTTCGGAGTTGCGTTGCGTAGTGACACGGGGCGCCGTCATTTTGTAACACCATGATTTGTCCAAGTTCAAGACTCGCATCTCTCAGCAATAATGGAAGTTCATTTTCCAAGAAGTTTCTGCAGGTTTCTCCATTAAGTCTGGACGGCAGTTCAAACGGACCAATTAGTTCGCCATTGAGGACACCAGACTACAACTTAACGCTGAAATGATGTTGAAATGTTCAAGCTCTCACTTCGTGTGGATTTTCAGTCGCCCACGTGTGGTAATTATGAATATTGAATATTCCAGATCGCTCAAATCGTGACTCGTCTGACCATAAAACTTTATTGAAAAACCCAGGATCCTCTTGCTCTTTTCGTAACATGTTTTGACAAAAATCAACGCGCAATTGGTGATCTGTCGGCAGTAAAGCTTGGACTCGTCAGATGTGGAACGAGTGGTATCCTTCATCGTGAAGGATGTCTTGGATAGAAGTCCTTGGGATGTTCAGAGCACGAGCCATACTTCTAGTACTCGTAGACGGATTTTGCTGAACTTCTTCCAACACCGTTTCTCTGCGATCCGGGTCAGCTCTAGAGATTCCTTCATGACTGCCGCGTCGACCAGGTATGTGGCCTGCCATTAAGGTGTTGTGCGTGTTAATAAAAACACCGTGGTCAGGATATCGCTCTGGTTGCGGCTCACCACGATGTTGAAGTTGTTCGCGATACCTACAGTCGCGCTGCTTCACCGCCGTTTGTTTGTGCAACTCCATAAAAATAATGCATTTCTGCAAATTCACTTAACGTGTAACTCAACTCTTACACTTCCAAGCAAACAAAGTCCAAATCAGAATAGTTCAATAAACGAGCAAAGTAGTCAAACAAGTAGGCAGCGGGGTCCGTGGGCACCGCGAGTGTGGTAAAGACAAAATGGCGACACGCGTAACAGCAAACACAAAGTGAGCATGATTGAGGTAACTTGTTTTGCGTTGGCTTCGGTTGCGCGCTGCCCCTCTCGCCACCGAGAGTGAGAGAGATAGCAACAATTCGGTCTCTTATCTTATCCTCACGGCCCATTGTTATTACAGGTAAAAGAGTTGCGCCCACATTTACAATCCATGATCCGCCAGAACAGATCGTGCAAAATTCATTAAACTTTAAAATCTCTTCTTTCTTTAACTAAAAAAAACCCTCCAATTGTTTAAATCGTAGCTTTCCTGCAATCATTTTTAGTTAGTTAACAACCTAATTAAGCTTAGGAACGAGAAAATGGCCAAATATTTTTTTTTTAAATCAGATGTCAAAAAGTTAAGAATTCTCCACCTCGCTGTCTTTGAAGGCCGATTTTAGCCAAAATACCCCGTTACCACTACTTTTTTTAAATTATTATGAAAGCAGTGAGTCTGACGCATTCTTGAGGACCATGAAATCAAGTTTTTAGATTTTTTATTTAAATTTTAAAAATGTCACAATTCACTGAACGTTAATTTTTCACTTTAGACCAACATTTTCATAACTTTCATCACAATTACGAAGCTGAATATTTTATGCATAAAAGTACTACCCATGAAGGTTCAGTTGCAAAGAAAAATCTCGACAGTCTTCTACTTTTTTTTTAGATTATTTTTAAGTTGATCAGGAGCTAGACCACCACCTCTTATAGCAGTATTATTATAATCTTACTTCAGTGTGGGAAAGAGATGGAGCTAGACGTGCTATATAGGTGGTTGCCCCCTGGTTGAAAATTCTCAAAAATTCATAACTCGAAAACTATGAAAAGTCGCGGAACATACATGGGGGTGATTCGGATACCCCACGATACGAGGGACCTACATTTTTTTTTTGGACGTCAATGTTCCGGTCAACCTGTACTTATATGAAAATTGACAAGTTCTGTCATTTTTAGTGCACCGACCAGCACCACCATCACCGGGTCAGATGGGCTTGCTGATTATAACATCCACTGTTATACTCGTACAGAGACTGTTTACATAAACAGCCATAAGTAGGTAGGTTTAACATCCGTTCTATGGACATGGACATGTTCGTCTTTTTGACCAATAGTTCGGACTTTGTCAGAACTCTAAAATGATCGAAATGGTAACCAGTCGATGATGATTTTGATTTACGATATTGTTAATGAAAATCATTATTTTAATGCGGTGTATAAGTACTTACATAATATTTTTCTAATTAACCAATTAATACCTAACTAAAAATCAAAAGAGGAACTAAAAATGTCCCTTGAAAAAGATTCCTAATAGGCTAATTCTACAGTATTAATCAGTATAGTAAGTAGTAAATAAACAGTGTAATTAGGTGATAGTAATGTGCTTAAGTGCTTATCAATATAAATACCTACCTATCTATCTCCAGGTCAATGGCATTGTCTTTAGTCCGGTATAATAGGTACCATCAATCATACATATCTATTGTAAAACAGTGAAATGTTGCGGAACAAAATATAACAGGCGCTCAATGCAAAAAAATATCGGAAAATAAAATGCTACATTAATTTTTAAAACAATCATAATACACATACGTAGACAAAGGGAAAACAGCTTTCAGGCATCCATTTTATCCGATAAAAAAAATTACCGGAAAGACTGGCTAATTGAAACAAAAGTTGCAATGGTGAAGTATCATGTCGTTGGAATAATAAAAAATGCTTTTCTGGAAACAGTAAGCGCGGCTCAGGTATCCATCTCCAATTAATTTGCGAATGATATTGAATATGAAAAAAACGCGGGAAACTGTACACTGGCTTTCTCATTACTGCGATTCGTTTTTATAACCTTTTACACAGGGCGAATAAATGATAGCTCGTTAGACTTTATAGACTTTATTAATTTCCGTTTTTACAAAACCTTTTAGAATGATTATGAAACGGAAAACTAATGGTTTTACTTTGATTTCCGTGAAATAGAGACTCATTACGGCCAATGGTCTGTTGGATTCCTCTAAGAACCGACCTAGGTATAATACTATTGATCGAATTTATACACTAGGTACTCAACAAAGTCTAGGGAATATGCCAACTACATAACAACTTATTTATGAAAGCTCTTTAGAAGAACTGGCCACAAAACAAAAATGTTTGTTGAACCTACATTAAATACTTGTTCGAAATTTAAAAGTTAACCTAAGTAAAGCAAAAGTATTTTGGAATAAGGAGGGAAAACTTCACTCTGGTCGCAGCAGCGTACAGTACGCGTCAAACTTTATGGCGGCTCTGAAGTGAGTTACTCGCTGCGCAGTACCCCACCCCTCACCCCTGCTGACCGTTTGCATCGGGTTGTACGTATGGTGTTTTGAAACGTAATAACTTTATGAGATTACTGTCCATAAAATCGTACCAGTTGACTCCAGAATTTTTAGGACGTTCATCCGTACCAGGGTGGAATGATTATGGTGTAGACTGGAATTCGCCTGGGTGGAAGAAGGGACCTCGTTTTGATACGAGGCAATTTAAATGCGGAACAATACTCAGTAGTATTGTTACGAGATTGTGCAACCTATGGTCATCCCTCACCGATAGCAGTACGGTCAAGATTTCTCGTTCATTCAAGATAATGCGCGTGTACACTCAACCAGGTTGGTGATGAATGTGTTCTGCTAAAACAATATCACGCTTTTAGAGTGACCTGAGCCTAGACCACCACCTCTTAAAGCAGTATTATTTTAATGTTACTTGAGTTTGGGAAAGAGATGGAGCTAGACGTCCTGTATAGCTCCATCTCTTTCTCACACTGAAGTAACATTAAAATAATACTGCTTTAAGAGGTGGTGGTTGGCCCCCAGTTCAGTCCGTCGATCTCAATCGCATGGATAGAGCATGCGTGGGATTTGCTCAGGAGGAGAGCGTTCAGTGATCTTCACCAAAATAGAGATTTTTGCACCTATTTCCAGAGTATGAAGCGATATTCCACAGGTGACAATAGACAGCCTGATATTCAGCATACCTCGCCGATGAAGAGCCGTCGCCAATGCCTTGGGAGGTCCAACAGATGATTAAAAAATTGCTAGGAATGTTTTTTTTTATATAATGTTATCTGGACGTTAGTTTTTTTTAAATCAACATTATAGTGATTTTTCGTTTTTGGTACACACGGCTACACATCAAGCAAGTCCATCCGTCCAGTATAGGTAAGCTGACCTCTCATCTCATTGTACAGAAATCCTATAAAAGAGATCGAGCGAGCTATACATTTCCAGTATAAGCGAGATCAGCTTATACTGGAAATGTATAGCTTGATATGACGCCGTGAGTAGGTAGGTACCGTTTAAGATATTGATAATATTTTTTTTATTTTTTCACTAACAGCCCTTTTATTTAATCAAACTGTTAAAATCTGTATTACGCTTCTATTGATATAAAATACTGGCTGTTGCCCGCGGCTTCGGCCGCGTGGATGTCAATACTTCCCTATTTGAATCAGATTTTGTTCACAATTTTATGGGTTTTAATTTTTTGCGCTGAACCCTATTTGTTTTTCTAAATTATAATGAGCCAAGTTACTTTTAACGTCAGCTATGCTAGTGAAAGTCCTGTCTAAATCGGACCAGCGGTTTCGGAGATTAGCCGGACCAAACAGGCAGATAGACAAAAATTTTAAAAATTGATGTTTTGTTACATGTACCGTACTTCACTTTCACATGCATTTAGTAAAATGCTGTTATTTTGACATTACAAACAGACAGTTTATTCATTTCTATAGATGTTACATAAAAAGTGGTGGCCCAGTGGCAACGGCCGTAACTTACGAGTTGTAGGTCGTAGGTTCGAATCCTGACAGCCGCTTTACTTTGTGTAAAATTATTTCATCATCACTGCTCTCAAAACGGTGAAGGAAAACATCGTGAGGAAACCGGCATGTCTTAAAACCAAAAATTCGAAGACATGTGACACCTACCAACCTGCACTGGGTCCGCATGGTGGATTACGGCCCACTCCCTCTCACCGAGAGGCCTGTGTCCCAGCAGTGGGAACATATAGGCTGATTATGATGACATACAAAGTGTTAAAATTAAAATAGTTTAAATTTAATTTAATTTGTGTATAATTAAATTAAAAGGTTTTATTTCCTAGATTTAGTAGTGTAGTTATATTATCAGATATCTATCAATCACTCATCAAGCAGTGCCTACAAAATGGGTTTACACTAAAAAATAAGATGTGGTTTGACAAACTCTAGATGTTAATAAAATTATTAATAGGTTCTACCAACCTAGGTAAGGTACCTACTGATCTGTCCATAATAATGAATATTTATGATAGTAAATTCTTGACAGATAAAACTTATTAATTAAACTCCTCGTGTGCCTATAATGACTAAATTCCCTGAAATATCTCAGCGGGAGAACTATTTCGTTCTAAATTGACGCGTGTGTTTAGCAGTCTATGTAACATTATATCGTAACGTTATACATTCATAACCATCACAATTTAACCACAAAGTTCTACATTTTCACTTGCGGCACACTTACATAGGTATGTACCTGTTTATACTACGTATTCGCGGGCGTTCATTAGGAATAGTAAACCGGCTTTGCGGTATCAAATTTGTAAATAATGTTCGTTTGCTAACATCGATGTACCTATGTGCCTATAATACGTACAAAGCTTTCAGTATTCCGCCCATCTATTTCTTGCTCAGCGATCTTTATCGTATTTCGTGGTAGCTGTTAAAACTTATCGATATAATAATTTATTCATATCAAACTTCATAAAAAGTAGTTCCGAGAAAATGAGTTTATTATACCTCAAATAATGTAGGAATTAGATTATTATCTGTGGCATCACGCAGAGTTTAGTTTTGCCGCGTATTTTTGCTGCCATTTTATAGTGAAAGCGCGCGAGGGTTGCGTCCAGGAACGCATCTATTCGTAGAACTACAGCTGCTACGGGAATAGGGTTCCTGTTCTAAGAAATGTAATATGATTTTATTTGATGATATTAAAACGTACCTAATAGAAACGGGGGAACTGAATAGTACGTTGTAGCTCAGTCTATTAAGTACCTACTCTGATTTCAGGGAGGAATTAAGCCCCCTTGTCGTAGAAGTTTTGTTACGATCCTTCTTCTACAAGTCCCCATAAGTACATTTATCGAGCAGAATGGCTTAAAGGCAGCCAGGAGGATGATGATAATCGCCTTAAAAAAACCTTCTGTCTTAAAAGACAGGAGGTTTTTTTAAGGCGATTAAATAGACCCAACAATAAACTGCTAGATCAGCAATCTGTTGACAAAGAAGATGTTTCATTTTCGGCCATAAAATGTACGGTAATGAAAAAAGAGGAAAAATACCACAAACTGAGGAAAAATACCACAAACTGAGGAAAAATATTAATTCCTGAATATTTCCCTGATTACTTCGGCACAAAAGTAATAGTTTTTCAAATTATTGCCTTATTCTATCGAACAGGGCGTCGTCACTCGTCTTACTTGCATACTGCTTTCGTCCAGAAATCATGTTAAAATAAAACATAATGATATCGCGAAGACGTTTTTTATATAATTATGTAAAGCATGTATTTCTGTGCTATTAATATAATATAATAAGATAACTATCTTAGACAACTTTTTTGATCAATTAAAAGAAAGTGTGATGATTAATTTCGCCGTTAAAAATATATTCTACTTTTGTCGATTGTAGATTTGTAGGTACTTCTGGACGAAAAATTCAAACATATTGTTTGTATTTAATTGCCGGCGCGGCGCCGGCACCAGCACTGACCCGGCAGCAGGGGAAGCAAAGATGTATGAAATAAATACAACGTGTATCTGGATGTACGAAATTAAATAAAAACGAGCACAGTACTAATCCATCGATACATTTTAAAACAAGAAGATTAGTAGTTAATGGAAAATTTAAAAAAATCAGTTTTCAAACAAAATAAATAGCAGAATCAACTGCATAAAAAGATGCTTTATCTACTAAGTCACTAACCAACGGTGCGGGGCGCGGCGGCGGGCGGCGGCAATGTTTACCTATTATTACGGACTCAGATCTAAATCATGTTGAAAAATAAGAAAATGAAGAATAATTTCTGTGGCTAAAGTATTCATTGGATTTGATTGATTTTTTGTATACGGGTAAAGAACACGATTCGCTTTACGTGATTTAAAGGAATGTCAATCCTCCTGTTACACCTTGTATGTATATGGCTTGTTTTTCGACTTACCGTCGCCGGCAACGGCACGGCGGCGTTGACTCCCACCGGTGCCGATAAACGTCAAACATTTTCAGTTTTTATTTAGTGCCTAAAAATGTTAGTTATTATGAATAAAAACATTCTTTATTGTATTCAGGGTACGTTTCCCAAGTTTTCTAAAGGGTACATGATATGGCCGGAGTTCTATACAAAAACGAAACGTCTCCTTGTGATGTAATCAGTAAAGTTCATTACCTAATTAACATTTTAAACATAGCGCCTGGTAGGTATTCCTCGAAGTGGTAGCCTAGACAGGGGCCTACACTCACATTTCGCCAGTTATGTTTACCTAAGTCCCTTCTAAGAAAGAACTTCATTGTTACATTAATGCCATTTGTTCAGCAGTACATGTTCAATGTCTGCATGTCTTGAGTAGGTAAGTACCTACGTACCTTTATTTTTCTGTTCGCTGGTCTGCTCTGGACTGGAAGCGTCGCGGGCTCGTGATGCCGCCCATCTCCGTAGCTCCAGCCTTTCGTACCCATACCAGCCTAGCAGCTCATTCATCGCTGTCTCTGCGAAATCCTGAAAAGATAATGTCTTGGATTGAGACGAAGTTTTTATTAATTACTCACAAATGATTACGTTTAAATTGATTTGACTGTCTAATTAAGAGGGAAGATTAAAGATGCCGACTACTTTCAACGAATAAATCGCTACATTAAATCGTCTGAATCTGGAGCAAAACGTTTAATTTTATACCAACATCTGATGTAATTTTTGGAGCATAATGATAGCCCACGTATCGTCCACAAATACAGCGGCTATTTTTAATATCAAAGTTTAAAAAAATCGCGATTTATATAAAATAAATGCTGTCGTTGATGACCTGCTTACAGTCAACATTACTGCCAGCTATCGCGTTAATAAAATCTTTTGGATATACAAAACGTCCACTTATAACACGTAATTCATGAGACCTGTATCACTAAAAAAAATATATCTATAAAAAAACAACGTGGTTTCATATTGTTTTATCCAGCGTTGCTCATTTAGGCTGTGCGTAGAATGACTAAAAAGTTTAAACAGTCTTTAGACCATTACGCTCAATGCGTAGATAAGTACAGACGCCAGCACGTCAAGCTACCTGAAACTGTCAAATTTTCCCAATCAACCTTGAATCTAATGCTTTAGTGATAAAGTTGAAAATCCATTAAAGAAATTTGACAGATTGTAGTAGCTTGATGTGCTAGCGTCTGTACAATGATGGCGCGCCCACTTCACTTGCAACAAAACAGTTATCAAGTTATCAAAAATCTACCCAAGTGGTATTCTACTGCAAAGTTTCAACACAAGACAAAAACATTTCAACTCTGTGTGCGCACTTTCTTAGTTAGTGCAAGATTCGCTAATAATAATCGTGTCATAAAACCTAAGAATCGTAGGGTTATTCATTCGTCAACTTTCGTTTGTTAGTAGTAATTTGGCAAAGAGCTGCGTTTTTATTAGAAACGGACCTTGAAGGAATGGGGCTTTGTTTGGGACTGAAGTACAAATGAAACATGATTGAATTAGAGTCGGATTTTTTTTTTTGTGGAAAATATTATGGTCGACGAGCACATTTCATGAATTTGTAGCAGTCTCGTTATATACTCGTAGACTTTTTGCTACGAGTTTATTAAGTTTTACATTTTATTTTATTCGATTTCAAGTATTATTAAATAGAAGTTATTGTAGTGTATAAAGTGTGATATTCATATTAATATCACGCTCTATTTCAAGTATTCTTAAATGATAAACTTTTTTCTACAGTCTTTATGCTTTTGGATCTGTATTTTAGTTTTTTGCCACCGACTTCCGAAATTAAAGTTATTTTTCACTTTGTAGTGCTAGTGTTTTTTTGGAAGTCAGTTTTTTTTTTCTGTAAAAAAGTTTTTCATTTTTCACTTTTTAGTGGGTCGGTTTGTAATTTTAGTTCCACTTCACCAAATGATGCTTTCCAAGAGAAAATGCATGAGTTACTATAAAAAATACCCAAATCGCTATAGGTGTGCCTATAATATTTGAAGAGTTCCCTCGATTTCTACAGGATCTCATCATCAGATCCTGACCTGTTGACAATGGTTTCACCTGGAAAGTATACCTTTTCAAACAAAAAAGAATTTTCCAAATCGGTCCAGGCATCTTTAAGTAATCGGGGAACACACATAAATAAAAAAGAATATTCTGGCGAATTGAGAACCTCCTCCTTTTTTTGAATGTCGATGCAACATCGTCCCACTCCCAACGTCAAAGCATCACTAAATAGCTACTATCCACATACCCTGCAAATAATATCCTACAAAACCTCGTTAGCCACAACATATCGGCAACAGTCAAAGCTCTTACGAAGATGCCTTCATTACGTTGAAACCATATCCCTTTGACACACGAGTATCAAAATAACCTGGTTTTAATTAATCTGAGCGCAAACCTTAGTGACAGAATCCCGCGTCCTGCGCAGACGGCTCATATTTCAGAGGAGAAGATGACCAGTCGCCAGCAAAGATAATTGGGTTCTAGTTACAGAAAGAAATCTAGGATGGATGGAAATGTTTACGTTGGTAGAGTCAGTGTTTACATTCTCACTAGATAAGAGAATATAGCAGAAGACGCTTCACACTCGCTTTTTGTCAATTTTTGTCTTTCATTCGGCATCCTTCACTGGAAAGTAAACGTCTGAACACAAAATGAATAAAAAGTGAAAAATGATTTCATTAGTGAACAGATTCAACGATGTTTTATTTCGGCACCCTTTCCCGGCAACAAATGATCGAAAAATTAAATGAAAGGAGCAGATCAACGTTCATTCCTATGTTTGTAGGTCATGTTATTTTGTCGGAGTCTTGTGAACCTAGAATGAATGAAAATGAAGCGTCTGATGTTCTAACTTAGGTTTACAAAAAAGCTTAGAAGAAAGAATAATGAACAGATCTTAGGCCTCCATACACTAAAAATCCTCTAAGTACTATGTGTAATTTAACTGCCAGCAATGTAAAAAAAGCCAAATCATTAGAAGAAAATTAGCTCATGACTTTCGTTATCCGTCGTACTTCGTATACGGGATTAAAGTTTGTATGGAAGTTCGTAATTTTTGAGGATGGGAAATCCCATCGGGCGTACTGCTTAGACCCGTTTGTTTTTGTTTTGACAAAAACTATTATTGCAACCACTAATTAATTGGTAGCTAGTTGGAGTAGAGATATTCTAAAAACATTCAATGAAATACTTATAAGTAGTGGGTTCCTAAAAATATTGTCATCAAAGGTGAATCAATTTAAGATCTACGTAGCCTTCATAGCACTGCGTAGCCCAATTTCTTATTGTGCGCTATGAAAGTCAAATTGTAACCATCGACTGTTTTTATCACTTAATCTTCATCATCATCTGCCTAGCCTTTTCCCAACTATGTTGGGGTCGGCTTCCAGTCTAACCGGATGCAGCTGAATACCAATATTTTACATGGAGCGACTGCCTATCTGACCTCCACAACCCAGTACCTGGGCAATACGATACCTCTTGATAAGACTGGTTGTCACACTTTCGGGCTTCTGACGACCCGTAACGACTGTCAAAGATCCACGAATGACAGCCGGGACCAACGGCTTAACGTGCTTTCCGAGGCATGGAGGAGTCTCGGTATGTAAAGATGGTCACCCATCCACGAACCAACCCCGACAAGCGTAGCTTAACCTGATGGAGCGACCCGTGCGGCTGTTATTACTTAGCCACGAGCTCCTCTATCTTATATCTATTACCTTATCACTTAATCTTATTGTTTTTTAATAATCTCTATCAGCGTTAAGTATTATCAGAATAAATACAACTTGCATCTCAATAGAAACCCACGTTTAATTCACTACCCAATCATTGAAGCACGATTGTGTAACTCCAGCAGTCGTCGTCGCGTAATGAAACTATTTAACTAATTCCCATGGGGTTTCGATTACATCTGATCTTATATTACAAGATAGCCGCGCTTTACCTAATCGTTGGCAAGTTATGACCCCAAGTAATTGCTGGGATGCTTTCTTGTTTCAATGGTAGGTAAGACCAATATGATAAGGTCAATAAGACTGAATGAAAAATGAAGGGTAACTGTAGATTTTGCAGTTTAGTCAATGTAGATAGGTACCTACCTACTTAAGTTTTTAGTGTGTAATAAAAAGTATCTTGTTTTGGAAGACAGGTATTAGAATCAAAATTCAGAGAGACTCGGAGATTAAAATTAAAAACAACCTGTTTTTTTTTAATTAATTCATTCTAATATCAATAAATTGTCTTTCAGAGAAGCATCATGGAATAGGTAGGTATGTTTATGTTTCATGAGAGCTTTCAGAAATCGCCTGGGACATATTCCCATTTTATGATTCTTCTTGTCTCTATCTCCGTGTAGGTATATTAATTCATAATAATGTATTGTATTGTTTTCCAATTAAGGATTTTCTAAAAGCTACAAACTAATTTGCTAATCAGTTCAACATTAGATGTAAAATCAAAAATACAAATCCGTTGTTATTTTAATCTAAACATCAAATAAACAGTATCAAATTCGTAATTAAATCAATGAATCCCGTCTCTAATAATGAATTATGTAACCACACTCCCCCGTCGTATGTGAGCTTTCGCGTTTCAATTTACGGCCGGTGGACGTCAGTGTTGCCAGTGTTGCGTTGCGTAATAATTATCACCACCGGTGAAAATTCAATACCCTGAACGCACCCAACATGCACAAGGAACGAGTAAAACTGGACGCCCATTATTCAACATTTACGTTACCGAAACTACGAATATATCGTACCTTGCTGCGAAATGTTAATTAGTCGCGGAAAATGTACCTACTGGCAGCTCGATTCATTATTATAGGGAATTTAAATGAAACTCTACTAACGAGTTCGGCCAAAATGTTAAGTTCAAATTATTAACATAACGTATTTCGATGTTTTTTTCTTGCTGGTAATTATTAAATGCATTTAATAAAAAGGTAGAATTTTATTAGGCAAGAAGGTACCTAATAGGGAACCTTACTGATAATTTATCCAGCTAGAGGGCGCACCTGAAACGCTTAGTAAACAGAACAACAAGATGGCGTCCGTCTATGGTAAGACTAGCTAACAAAAAGGTTATAGTAAAAAGGTTAAAGTTCTTAATAATTTATTTTAGTAATAAATTCATTCTATGAGACCGTACAATTGCATTAGGTAATGCTACCTGTATTGATCGTTATAAGGGGATAAATAATGTAAACAGAAAAACAAACTTCATGTTTAGGCCTACTCTTTCACCTATGGTTATAAAAAAATATATTTATGGTTAGATGACTGTTATTTAGAAATCCGGTGTGTTTAAAATCTACTGATATATTATTTTAGTGATATCTGTTCGTCAGGAATATTCTGTATTAGTAACAATGCATCAGTCAGTGAATCAGTATTGTGCCATTAGGTAGTATATGCAGGAACTAAGGTGTGCATTAAATTCACTAAAAACGGATAACTTCGCAAGCAATGGCAAATTGCTACGTTGCAAGTATTTTACAGTCACAAAACATTAAAGGTGGTGTTCTGAACATTTTAGAGTTGAAGACTATAAGAATGAAGGATATTTTACAGGTCAGAGTATAAACAATGTAAAAACACAATATTTTTAGTGCTATTTACTTGAATGTAGGTAACGTTAAAAGTTTTTTGTAAAGTAGTTCAATATCACAAAAACAAATATGTTTGAAATCCTTACATGCATGTTTTTTTAACCTTTTGGTATTATATTAACCTTCAATTATAGTAACAACGCCGAAAAATGTTGGCGCTCGCATTTGACAGTTTACATTGTTTACTTCGTGTTTTTGTGGCACTATCTGCTGTCTCAGCTTTGCGTAATACTCCCTATTAGACAGTTACGTTAATGATTTCTGTTGCATTGCAACTTTGTGCCATGTTTCCTCGAATAGATATTATTTTTCTGAGGATTTTCTCTCGACCTTTTGATCTCGGCTACAAATCAATATTATAGATGTTTCTTTTACAGGTAATAGTGCCATAATCACCACACTTGGTCAACAGATTGCTGATCATTGTTTTTGGAAAACCATAGTTTGCTGCACTTTAGCCTGAATCTCGTAGTATACACAAACACAGGAAGAAAAGGTCCAGTTTCCTTTGCTTGCCGGGATCTACAAGTTTCCATTGCAGTAGGTACAGACAATCGTACGTCCATGGTAACAATTTAACTTTGTAGGAACTTTTTTTTTCATAAGTAGGTAGGTACCTACTTAGTTCAAGTTTCAAGTGTGACGTGCGGTTGACCGTACAAATCAATTCAATTATATTTAAATGTTTATTCAGGTCATTGAATCTCAATCTTTTTCATTGTTGATCTAGTTTGATTCTATCTATTAAATGGCTGCATATGTGGCACGAAACAAAATGCAATGATTTTTTCAGAATGATATTTTTCCTACAAGCTGAGAAAAAAAAAACTGTTTTCTACCATGGAAAAAGGAGCAAGGTCTCAAAACTTAACTTAATTTTGGTGGAAAATTTTAATGTTTTTCTGGCATTGATTCACATCTCGCTTTAAAGTAAAATAGATTAAGTATCTACATAATTACAGGAATACGAACAGTCGTTATAAAATAACAAACTTCTAAGAATCTCTTCGTCTAGAAACACAAAACCCTACTTACAAGCAGCAACAACCAGGCCCGGATTTATGTGGCCCCTAAAAAATTTTTTTTTCAGTTTTCTGTCTACACTATAAGCTGAAGAGTTTGTTATTTTGTTTGAACGCGCTAATCTTTGGAACTACCAGTTGGATTTGAAAAATTATTTTTGCGCTGGATAGCTCAATTCTTGAGAAATCTACACTAACAATAAAGCTGACGAGTTTGTGTTTTTGTATGAACGTGCTACTCTCTGGAACTACCAGTCGCATTCTGAAATTCTTTTTACATTGGATAGCCCAATTCTTGAGAAAGGTTATATCACGCTGAATCACGCTACGACCCTTAGGAACCTAGCGCGATGGGATGCGACGCGGTGAGTCGGGGAGCGAAATACGCGGATGAAGTCGCAGGCAGAAACTAGTAATATAATAATGCTGAAGAGTGTGTTCGTTTGAATGTGCTAATCTCTGGTACTTCCAGTCGGATTTGAAAAAATATTTTTCATTTGATAACCCAATTCTTAATGAAGGTTGTTTATTATCAAGCTACGACCCTTAGGAGCTGCGCAAAAAGAAAAAAGTCAGAAAGAACGCTATCCGAAAACGAAGTAATAGCGTGGGCGGGGGATGCGGTGTGACGCAGTGTGTCAGGGGCCGAAGGAGTTTTATTAGAATGTGGCTGTTATTTTAGTAAGTATATTGTGTATCTTACGATTTCCACGCGAACAGCTGAAGCTGGTAGTTTATATACAGGGAGAATTTTTGAAAAGGGGCAGTAAAGGTAGGAATCCTAAAACCGTTGTATCTATAGGAAAACTGTCTTAGGAGACTGTTCTTCAGCCAGGGTCGCGGGATGTTCGAAAGAGTTACCGTGGCCCCTTGCACCGGCAACTGAAGGAACACGGGTGGGTTTTAGTCAGTAAAAGTATGACACGCCCTCCCGCTCCGCCCAGAGCGGGAGAAGTCATTTGATGATTTCCCACCCAAAACAAAGGAGACTGTTCTTAACCTTTTGACAAAACTTCGATCTGCATTTACAGATTAACCAGTCTGCAAAAAAGGGCAATTTTCACATAAACTTTTTTCTAATTACGTAACTTTTTTCTAATTGCGTAACACACTAACAAACAGAATCTGAATGATTTTGAAGCTTATTGCCAATCCATTGCTTGCATGTTCGAAAAATTTGTCTTCTCAGCAACGTAAATAACGCAATGATTCCTACTGTGTGTCACGCAATTACCTCGCTGTTTCTTATTCGAGTATGGATCAAAAACTCTATGGGACCAACTGAGGTTTGAGTACTAGAAAAGCTGCAGAGAGTTGAGGGCTCTGTTTATGTTGTATTCTATACTCGACAAACCCACTTCTCCTTCTTACCTGACCCCCCATGTTCAATACTTATGATCTGCCCATAGTATAAATCTTTGTTCCACTAACAATCGTCTTCTACGATGTCCTTCTCATCGCTCTGGTTTTATTCGATCGTCTTTCTTTGTCCAGGCGGTATTTCTTTGGAATGCGCTCCCTCCGAACTTCAGGATGGCAACTAGTCGGTTATCTTTCAAAGTGAAGGCATGTGAACATATTCGTAAGAAGTTGGCAGAATCATCCCAGCGCTGATTTGCTGGATTCGTTTCCTCCCCTACCTACCGTTATTTCTCCTGACAAAGTTTATTCTGTTTATATGTATGTATGTATGTATGTATCAGATTTTGGGGATTCCCTGATACAGCGCACCACGACACGTTAACTCCCGTCAACATCAATGCGAACATGTACGAAAATGCACGAACGATCCCGATCCTTCAAGTACGTACTATGTGAGCGCACTCTGGAGGCGAATATTAATCTTACGTATACGCACGTATAGTATAGTACCGACGACATGCGGAGCCGATCCCAACTTGTTGGCATATTTTGTTGCCGTCCGCATCAACGGGCGCCGTCGTGCGTTTGAAATATAAAATGGACATCGAAAAATTTTTTTTATTAGGTTTTTGGAATCAAAGTAATTCAAGTATCACTTATCAAACCATCAAAGCAGGAAAAGAACATTTAAAAAGGTACCTTGTAAATAAGACCTTTTTTTAGGGTTCCGTACGTCCGAAAGAAAAAACAGAACCTTTATAGGATCACTTGTGTGTCTGTCTGTCAGTCCGTCTGTCACAACCAATTTGCTACGAATCTAATGGACCGATTCAGTTGAAATTTGGTACACGTATGAATTTCTGTGACCCAAACACGGACGTGTAACGTAAATAAATGAATTTTGAATATGGGGGATACTTTTGGACGGCAAATAAGAAAATTAAAAAAAAGTTTTGCAAACTGCGTGTGACAAATGAAGCCCTTACTGAGAGGGTCTCAAATATAGGTATATATATAATTTTAAAATATAAATACATTTAAAGTTGACCATTCCCTTTTATTTCCGAAACCATTTATTTCCAATCATTTATCTGAACCATTTATTTCCAAAACTACTGGGCCTAAACTTTTGATAAAGAACAGAAATTAGTTCTATACTTTTATAGATAGGTATTTTAATTTTTTATTTGAGATAGGATTGCTCTTGACTCTAGAGTCAAGAACAACTACTAGAGCAACAAGACTAGAGTCTAGGTCAGAGATGACAGAGACAAAGTCGACGATGGAGCGAGCTTACCCAGAAGAAGCCTGTTCACTCTCACTTTGAAGAGATCGAGGATGTACCTATGCGTTCGGAAACACAGACGCAGGCAGAGAGTTCCTCTCCTTTGCTGTAAGCATCACAAAAGTCATTTGGAAACGCTTAGTGCGAATTGGTGGAATAGTAACTAGGTAGGGATGGTAACCTGCAGTGGTGCGTCTAGATGTTCGATGGTAGAAGGGGGCCGGCGGAATGAGGTCGTGGAGTTCTTGAGTACACTCACCGAAGTATAATCTATAGAAGACCGACAAGCAGGCAACCTTGCGGCGGTGAGCCAAGCTGTGAAGCTTGGCATCCACCAGATAGATTACAGGAAAACTATGACAAGTCTATGTTGTTAAAATAACATGGTAAATCTCACAATATTGTGCTTACAAACTTACATTTGCAGTTGGAATGTATGGGAGAACAAATTTTTCAACTACAACGACGTTAGGTTTGTTCTTGGGATAGATTCATCCCAACTTAGGATCTCTTCATTGATCGTGGTACGACACGCACTCGGCGTTCTTTGATGGACGCAAAATCATATTTTTTTCTTATTAAAAAAATCTAATTGTGGAGGCCTTTTCTTTGTGGAGCCCCTGTTGCCCTGCCCTAAGTCTGGCCCTGGCGACAACCTAGATTTCCGACCTTGTCTGTCATAACACAGGTTTACCCCAGACAACTCACAAAAGGCGAGTAACAAAGCCATGACCGGCCAAAGCGCGGTGGTAACTCAACTCCCGATAATACTGTGATATCCAATATAACATAAATGCTTTTAATGGCAGTAGCTTGGCTAAGGTAAATTTAGGAGCGTTCGTAACCCGACACCGGGCGTCCTACGCACGGTGTTGCTAGAGCAGAAAACTTGACGCCGCTGTTTAAACTGTTGCAGTCTTTGAGCGTAGTGTTCTGCGATTGAAAGTCGAACTTGTGCACATTGATTGATTTTGAAGAGCATTGTGTAAAATAGCGCATGTTTTTCCTAGTAATGTCGAAGGTCTTCTTAGGTGGGAGTCGGCAGAACTTCATGAGTAAGTATCTTGTTAGTCAGTTTGTGTAACCGAAACCTTCTAAGCATCTTTTCCAAGACGATGGTGATGATAAGGTAGTGTTTCATCCATTACAAAACAAAGTTATCTTCGAAATATTTAGCTAGCTTGTCGTGCTAGCCTTAACTACGTACTGTACGAGTATATCTAATTTATGTTGAAAGCACATTCTATTCTTTTTCTCACCGTTAGAACGCTAAAGTAGCAGTAGCCGTTGAAGAAAAATACCTATTTAAACGTTTATTGAGCATTTGAAACTTTATAATACGATTTAATAATGGTCCTCCAGTACAGTATTTTATGTCACGAAGCACACGCGCTTTACTTTTATGGTAACCAAATGCAAAAAAAAAAACACGCTTGAATGTGTGCGTGAAGACGAGTAGCGTCAGCATCAGCACAATAACAGACACACACACACACACGCACTCTTTCGACTTCGCCATTGTCTCTGTCGGTACCGAGAGCTCCTGCGCTTGCACACACATTCACAGCGTGTTTGTACACTTGGTAACCACAAGTAAAGCGCGCGTCGAATCGTGAAATAAAAATACTGTACAAGATTTCATTTTAAACTGACATAACATACGGCACACATTGTTTATTTTTGTTTTTGTATAGGGTTACCCGGGCGAGCGTTTTGATAAGCATTTTTGCAAGCTTTGTATTTCGCGTGTACCATGGGAGAAACGAACATCTATACAGCATAAGGACTATTCTTGCTTGCAGCGCTAGGCCGATATAGTAACGCTAGCTAACAGATGTAGTCATCGTGTGCACGGGATTTTGTTTTCAAATTGGTCAGCTATAAGTTTCCGCTATGTACCTAATGAGTTTCACGACATCAATAGGTAGGTACAGTTGGCGACTATATAGTCGATTAACTTTTCAGTTTAAAGTATTTTACTAAAATCGAGAAGTTATATCAAAAAAATATGAAATCTATGATATGAAATGCTAAAATAGATGTATATTGAATAATTTTGTGTATCTACTTAAATGATGCTGTAAAAGTAGCAGTGTTCATCGACTTTTGTCTCTGACCGTACCTACTCACTCTCATATCAACACATATTATGCGACCGACGCCTGAATTTGGGGGTAGACAAAAAAAACAAAAACTACAACCCACATTTAGTCAATTAAAAACGAAAAAATATACTACAGAAATTCACGTAGGGAATGTAACACTTGACAAGACATTGACTTGACATTGAGATATCTGCGTAAAAAAATACGTAGTTTAAAAAAAAAAAAAAACTAAAAACACGCTTACATCACGCACTAAAAATGATAAAATCGTAGTTAAGATATAAGTACCTATACAGATTGTCACTTCTTTTATATCCAATGGTTAATTCAGAAAGCGTGTGGAGCGCTTTGTTTAAATTAATTAAAAGTAAGCACAACTGAAAAGCGCTCCACGCCTTTAACTACGAGTCAATTCAATTATTTTATAATTTTTAGTGCGTGATAACAGCGCGTTTTTTTAGTTTTTTTTTTAAACTAGATATTTTTAATTTTTTTACTTTTTAGTCCAGTATATTCTTCATTTCTTAATAAGTCTAAAGTCAACGAAGTTATGACTTGACCGGTTTAATAGTAGCCACTAAAGAGTACCGATACCCACCTCCTGGCTCCATCATCCAGACCCTCAACACCAAGTGCAATTTATTGGACACAAAACAAATTATATGATCCGAAACTCGAAGGGTTTACTAGTAACTACTGAAGAATTCCACTATCCACCACCACCATTACTCCATCATCAGACCCTACTAACTCCAACCCAACTACGCCCCACCCAACCCAACCCACTACTAAGCCCAATCTATTGGACTTGTCGAAGCGAATCATGAGCCCAAACGCGAGGGGTTTAGGAGCGAGGAGGTGTATAGTGGAATTCGTGGCGTCTAATGGATTGAGCTAGTCAAAACGAATCATATGAGTCCAAACTAGAGGGGTTTACTAGTAGCCACTGAAGAGTTCCACTTCCACCTCCTGGCTCCATCATCAGACCCTTGTTACCAAGCCCAGTCTATTAGACTAGTCAAAACGAATCATATGAGCCCAAACTCGAGCGGTTTACTAGTTAGCCACTGATAGTTCCACTATCCATCTCCTAGCTCCATCATCAGATCAGCTCCAAGATACCAAATTATAATACTGTCTTCCGAACTACATAGGTATACACACAAAGTTTCATTTCGATACGACAATTTTTTTTTTTTTTTTTTATATTTATTAATCAATAAAACAGTATAAACATTTGTTGAACCCTTAAACATACCGCACAAACCATCGCGGGTTTAACAGCGGTATGGCATTAATTACGAGTATAAGTAGGTTGAAATTGACTTCCAAGAGTTTCTTACATTGTTAGTTAGTTACAAGTGAAGTTAATAAAAGAGTGTTAAAAAAGAAAGGAACATCAGCTCACTTTATAGGTAGGTATATTTACCTACTTACGTAAGTACGCAGTACGATTATTCGACCAAAGTTCTGGGAATATAAGGAAAACCAGTGTTGTTTTCATGTCTCATATTTTCTCCAGCCCAGCAGTTTCTGACTTGATACCAAGAATTCGTTTAGTTGCATGAAAGTTTACCCGAACGAAGTTTCTCACAGTAATAGGATAGTTAATTAGGTATGCACTTTGTGTTGGATTACAGGAATATTTTTTATAAATACGTAGTAACATAACATAACATCACGCCTTGTTTCCCCGAAGGGTTAGGCAGAGGTGTACCCTAGTTCACCCACATTTCACCAGTTATGTTTAAGTCCCATGTAATAGGGGGCGAGCCTAAATACGTAGTAACATTTTATAACCATACTAGCTTCCGCCTGCGACTTCGTCCGCGTAAAATTTCATGTTACCCTGACCCACCCCGTCGCATCGCATCGCCTGTCCGCGCTGTTACTTCGATTTCGCTTAGCGCTCGTTCTTCCTTTTTTTTTGTTTTTGCTCGGCTTCTAAGGGTCCTAGCGTAATGTTACATACCCTATAGCTTTCCTCAAGAATTGGACTTTATAATGCAAAAATAATTTTTCAAATCCGACTGGTAGTAACAGAGATTAGCGCGTTCAAACAGTCAATAAAAATTAAATTTGCAGGTAATAGATTAAGAGCATTTTTCTTACTTTAAGCATTTTTATACCCGTCGTGATTTCTAAACGAAAGGTCCGAATTGAATAATTCAAAAAGGAATTTACATGTATTTAATCCACCTTGAAAAATATTCACGATGAAACTATTTATTTGGATAAGGATTAATAGGTACCATGTTTATGAAAACACCTTCGCAAGTAATGCATTATTTTATAACAAATTTGATTACCATTAAAAATGTCATTACGCAGCGCACGCAACGGAAGCTCGCAAAAGGAATAAATTTTCTCCGTTTTTGCAACATTTTTCATTGATGCTCCGCTCCTATTGGTCATAGCGCGATGTTATATAGCCTATAGCCTTCCTCGATAAATGAGCTATCCAATACTAAAAGAATTTTTCAATTGGAACTAGTAGTTCCTGAGATTAGCTCGTTCAACCAAACAAACAAACAAACTCTTCAGCTTTATAATATATATATTAGTATATATTAGTATAGATTTCGTCTAGCAAAGCTGCGAATGCAGACGACATCCACTGCTTGAACTTGAACTACAAAGATTACAAGCGGTATTAGTCCAATGGCTAATTCGGTAGATAATGTGAAAGGTTGCGTGTTCAATCACAACCACTAGGTGTCCTCTACGGGACCTCTACGCGGGGGCCTACGCGGCATCTACGCTACTCTGCTTCTACGCGGGCGCCTTCGCGGCAATTACGCTACGCGGCCTCTACGCGGGCGCCTACGCGGCTTTTTCCCTACGAGGCCTCTACACGGGCGACTACGCGGCCTCTATTCGGCCTCTACGCGGCCTCTACGTGGGGCCCTAGGCGGCTTTTTAGCTACGCGGCCTATAAGCGGTCTCTACCTCTATGTGGTACCTACGGTGTATCTCCGCTGTGCTTACGTCCGCCTACGCCTACGTTAAACAAGTGTCCAGTGTAAAGACACTTTAACCCTGTAACCGCCTACGCCTACGTTAAACAAGTGTCCAGTGTAAAGACACTTTAACCCTTTAACCGCCTACGCCTACGTTAAACAAGTGTCCAGTGTAAAGACACTTTAACCCTTTAACCGCCTACGCCTACGTTAAACAAGTGTCCAGTGTAAAGACACTTTCACCCTTTAACCGCCTACGCCTACGTTAAACAAGTGTCCAGTGTAAAGACACTTTCACCCTTTAACCGCCTACGCCTACGTTAAACAAGTGTCCAGTGTAAAGACACTTTAACCCTTTAACCGCCTACGCCTACGTTAAACAAGTGTCCAGTGTAAAGACACTTTAACCCTTTAACCGCCTACGCCTACGTTAAACAAGTGGCCAGTGTAAAGACACTTTAACCCTTTAACCGCCTACGCCTACGTTAAACAAGTGTCCAGTGTAAAGACACTTTAACCCTTTAACCGCCTACGCCTATGTTAAACAAGTGTCCAGTGTAAAGACACTTTTACCCTTTAACCGCCTACGCCTACGTTAAACAAGTGTCCAGTGTAAAGACACTTTTACCCTTTAACCGCCTACGCCTACGTTAAACAAGTGTCCAGTGTAAAGACACTTTAACCCTTTAACCGCCTACGCCTACGTTAAACAAGTGTCCAGTGTAAAGACATTTTCACCCTTTAACCGCCTACGCCTACGTTAAACAAGTGTCCAGTGTAAAGACACTTTAATGCAGCAAAATATTGTTCTGAACATACAATAGAAACAGAAGTTTTACATTGCAGCCATGAATAAAGCCTTTGTATACAAGCAATGCTAGTATAAGTATGTATGCATAAATTAGTCTGTGAAGAGTCTTGACTGTACCCACTACTCTATAGCAAAGAATAAAGTAATTATGCTAATATGAAACAAGCGCGGCCGTCAGTCACCACCTCTGATGCTGATTCACAACCGAAACACGATACCGCATCTATTTTCCCCACACATCGATCACGTTCAACCCTAAACGAAGGACAATACATTGAAGTTATTTTCGTAATACGCTATTAATTCCTTGACCCAGTGACCGGGGTGACAAAAGAACTAATGAAACCTACGCAATCATTATAAGTTGTATATTATTATTATAAGTTGTTTTCCCCGTATGTTTAAGATTATTAACACCGTTTGTTTTGCTTATGTTTTAAGAACTACCTACCACTACAATCATCTCTCACATACACGTAATCCTCAATACACTCACTCTCCATCCATAAACCTGTGGACATTCACACTCTCGTCTTTCACACACTTATTCTCTCCGACAATGCCATTCCTAACTTTTTGTTTTCACTCCTACATCACAATTTTTATAATGGAGAATATTAACCTCACCAATTCGGTTGACAATGGACGCCTCTGCACGGCAAATGTACCTGATGCAGTTACAGTTTGCCTCATGTTCCCTTGCCTAAACATGTGCACCACCCTATTTTGGAACATATTATTTACTTTCAATGGCTAACCACATTAATACCCTCGAATTAGAATTAGATGCCTACCAAGTATCAAAATCTTATAAATTACCGTTAGGTGAATGTATATCTAAAATACCTAAGACACAAAGAAACTTATCCATACTACAACTCAACATTCGCAGTTTAAACAGGAACTTTGATAATTTTATAGCGTTCTTACATCTCCTTAAAATTGATTGTGATATCATTATATTGACCGAGTGCTGGCTAAAATCTGCTGTAATTCCCAACATGAATGGTTACAATGCCCACTTCACAAAAAATACAAAAAACCAGAATGATGGGGTGGTTATGTATATTAAGTCTTCACTGCACTGCACCGTTTCTGAACCTGATATAACTGACGCAAACTGTCTACTTTGCAAAATTGACAATAATGTTGGCATCTTAGCCATATATAGATCACCATCCTTCATCCACGTTGATAATTTTTTACACAGCTTGGACTCCATTTTAAAACCCCTAACTAAATTTCAACACATTGCCTTGGTCGGTGATATCAACATCGATATCAAGCCGAACAACAATGATAGACACTCGTACGAATACCTCACCTTCACTGCCTCCTATGGTTTATTACCGGCGCACTTATATCCTACACGAGTAAATAACTGTTTAGATCATATCCTTTTAAAAACCAATCAACCAGGAACATCCATTGTCATTGACTCACCTATTACCGACCTGTATTCCTGAGTGTCAACCTAGATGTTCCGAAGCCCAAGCCTACCCATACTGCCAAAGTCGTTGATATTTCAAACATCCAAAAAGATATTGAGAGTACTGACTTCTCCCCAATCCTTTTTCTAATGATGCTAATGAAGCAGCGGACACCTTAACAACTTTATTGACCCAAATTATTGCCAAACACACTCGCTTCTCCAAAGTCTCACGAAAGAACCGTAACATCAAGCCCTGGATCACTCCCGGCTTACTTCGCTGCATCAGAAACAGGGATAAAATGCATCTTACTTTAAAAACTCAATTAGACAACCCCATCCTCAAAGTAACGTATTCTCGCTATCGCAACTTTTGTAATTCTTTGCTCCGGAAATTGAAAATAAATTACGAGAAAACTGAATTTATGAAAAGAAAAAACAACTCCAAAGCAACATGGGATCTAATCAAATCCATAACGCACTCAAAATCCACACCCTCGCCATTGAAAGAACTGCAACAACTCGAACCTGACAAACTTGCATCAGCAAACAGAGTCAATAATTACTTCGTTAATGTAGGCAAAGACCTAGCTACAAATATACAGCAGTATCTGAATATGCCAGTTCACTCATCATGTTTAGCTTCAACTTGTAACTCAATGTGTGTCCTGGAAACCGACGATTCGGAAGTAGAGCGAATTATAATCAACTTGAAATCAAGTTCTGTTGCTGGAATTGACGGTATTTCTGGACATATATTGAAGTTAACGCGCAATATTTTAATCCCCTACATCACACATATCTGCAATCTTGCGATATCTACCGGTGTTTTCCCAGACAGTTTCAAAACAGCTCTAGTC
The DNA here is from genome assembly GCA_947568875.1 of Fissipunctia ypsillon. Taxonomy (NCBI): domain Eukaryota; kingdom Metazoa; phylum Arthropoda; class Insecta; order Lepidoptera; family Noctuidae; genus Fissipunctia; species Fissipunctia ypsillon. The sequence goes on along the minus strand of OX387643.1, from coordinate 20,942,329 downwards.
CACCCTATTCATAAGGGAGGGGACAGAGGCAGTGTCAAAAATTATAGACCTACATCTATTCTCCCAACCATTTCGAAGATTCTGGAAAAGATACTTAACAACCGTTTGCTTAATTACATTAATACTCATAAACTTCTCTCCGGAAACCAATATGGCTTCAGAGCCGGAATTGCAACAGAGGATGCAGTTGTTGCACTCTCCGAAAAAGTGTCGCACCTCATGGATAAGAAGCAGCGGTGTATTGGTTTATTTCTAGATATATCGAAAGCTTTTGACACTGTCTCTGCGCCCATACTTCTGTCAAAACTGGAACGCATGGGTATTCGTGGTCCTGCACTTGACATCTTTTCAAGTTATCTGGAGAATCGTTTCCAACATGTTCAATTGGATGAGGTTAAAAGCGATAAAGCTAGAATAGAATAGAACAAGGCAGCATTCTAGGTCCAACCTTGTTCCTCATCTACATTAATGATCTGTGTTCACTTTCATTAACTAACTGCTTCATATTTACTTACGCTGATGATACAGCCCTACTTGTTCATGGGAATGATTGGAGTGAAACAGAAAAATATGCTCAGATTGTGTTGGACATTGTCATGAACTGGTTTAGAAATAATTTGTTGACCCTGAATGTAGAAAAAACGAAGCTTGTTTCCTTTTCTTTAAGTAATAGGACTCAGCCAAACATAACGCCTATTGTTAAGGTTCATAGTTGTTCTCCTAACTCCCGCTGTAACTGTCCCACTCTGGCAACCACATCTTGTATAAAATACTTGGGCGTGCAAATTGACAAACACCTGAACTGGTATAGTCATATTGATAATCTAGTCATCCGAACGCGTAAACTCATTTCCATCTTTAAGAAACTCCGTTGTTCAGCTGACTTGGAAACACTTATGATGGTCTATTATTCACTCTGTCAGTCTCTTCTCCTATATTGTTTGCCAGCTTGGGGTGGCGCTTGCAAAACATACTTTCTGAAATTAGAGAGAGCTCAGAGAGCAGTTCTCAAAGTTATGTTCTGCAAGCCCTATAGATACCCTACTTTGGAGCTTTTCAGGGAAAGTAGGGTACTGACAGTGAGAGGCTTATATGTGCTACAATGTGTATTAAGGAAACATCGGCTGCCGTTCACTGCAAGTACTAATCGTCGCGCAGACATTGTCCTTCCACCAGTTAGACACAAAACCACTTTTGCAAAACACCAATTCACCTACCTCAGCTATATTCTATATAATAAAATCAATAAATTTCTCCATATCCACAGTTTAAATTATCACCAATGCAGAAGCACAGTTAAAGAATGGCTAATTGAGAAATCATACGACGAGACCGAAAAACTTCTCTTCCCACATGCTTAAGTCAGATCTCTTATTCAAGTATTTTCACACACAAATACTCACGCACTCTTCCCACTTTCACACTTACTCACACATCCACCATTTCGACACCTACCAGGACACATTCCCACCATGCACAAACCGCACCGTCACATTACTTACACATACACATCATGCCTACTACACTTACTACGAGCAATTCACCCTCACTCAAACATTTACAATCAGTTTTATTATTAATTATTTTTACTTTTTCCTCTTTCTATACACATACATAATAATTATATTGTTATGTTAACCATGTTACTGGTGAAAACAGTTTTATTATAACTTTTTGATCAACTGTCTACCCCTATGAAATCACTGGTCCCCAAGTCACAGGCTATAAACCTAGTTTGGGTGCCAGGATATAATACTTAATGCGCTTTATGTTGTATCATATCACTGTACGTGTAACCTTGTAATCATTTTACTGGAAATAAACATTATTATTATTATTTTTATTTTTTTTTGATATTTCTCGGGACCCTAGGGTCCCAGACCTTTGAAAGGCATATGAGGGGCCGAAGCCAACTCGCAGAGGCCCGTTAGACGCTTTCAATGGAAATGAGGCACCAACCGACGATTATCCTTGTGCGTACTATGCAAGTGCACCCAAGGACAACTCCCGGTTGGTGTAGGACTATTGCAGGATATGGAGACAAAAAAAATATTGGGCTATGGGTTTGGATGGCTAAAGTGGACTGGTTATCTAAAACTATGGAAAGACTATGGCCCCTGCCTGACCAATGTTTGATAAATACAATACACGGATAAAATGGCAGGGGGTGACTTGCACACTCAACAATGGGCCCCCGGAAACGGTCGCTAGCACATAGTGTCGTAGCGACAAGGGGGCAACATGTCTTGAGGTGCTTAAGAGGAGTGGAGAGGTATTCCACGGCTATCAGGACAATCCCGGAAGTACGGTCAAGATCCCTACCAGCATCTTACTGGACTACTTCCTTCCTCCGAGCACGTTTGCTCTTGCGAATCTCTACTCAAGCCAGCCAATAAAGGCAAGAATGAGGTGGGAGGTCAGTTCTCGTCAGTGTTCACTCCAGCCGGCCAATAAAGGCAAGCCAGAGATGAGGAACATGACTTCTCCCGGAAGATAGGGTACGTGGGGTCGCTACTGCCCAGCAGCTCGCCACATGCTGCCCTGATTATTATTTTTTTTTTTTGATATTTCTCGGGACCCCAGGGTCCCGGACCTTTAGAAGGCATATGAGGGGCCGAAGCCAACTCGCAGAGGCCCGTTAGACGCTTTCAATGGAAATGAGGCACTAACCGACGATTATCCCTGTGCGTACTATGCAAGTGCACCCAAGGACAACCCCCGGATGGTGTAGGACTATTGCAGAATATGGAGACAAAAAAAAATTGGGCTATGGGTTTGGATGGCTAAAGTGGACTGGTTATCTAAAACTATGGAAGGACTATGGCCCCTGCCTGACCAATGTGTGATAAATACAATACACGGATAAAATGGCAGGGGGTGACTTGCACACTCAACAATGGGCCCCCGGAAACGGTCGCTAGCACATAGTGTCGTAGCGACAAGGGGGCAACATGTCTTGAGGTGCTTAAGAGGAGTGGAGAGGTATTCCACGGCTATCAGGACAATCCCGGAAGTACGGTCAAGATCCCTTACCAGCATCTTACTGGACTACTTCCTTCCTCCGAGCAAGTTTGCTCTTGCGAATCTCTACTCAAGCCAGCCAATAAAGGCAAGAATGAGGTGGGAGGTCAGTTCTCGTCAGTGTTCACTCCAGCCGGCCAATAAAGGCAAGCCAGAGATGAGGAACATGACTTCTCCCGGGAGATAGGGTACGTGGGGTCGCTACTGCCCAGCAGCTCGCCACATGCTGCCCTGCGGGTTTCTGTATCTCTCTTGGTCTGGCTCCTCACCCTAGACCTGTTCCGGCAAAGTAACCTCTACCGGCACAGACCTAGAGTTCGAAGCGCGCAAGCCCCACCACGACGTCAACGTAGAGATACGGCGATGGGGTGATAAATTATTATTATTATTATAATCACTATCATGGCCGAGGCATCCTCTGTACTTTAAAGGTCTCATGCAAAAGGCGACCTTATGTCGTACAGGCTGTTAGGAAAATAACTACTATGGTTGCATTCATAGAAATATTAAAAAAAACCAGTTTAATAAATCTATGGTTGCATTCGATCATTCAAGAGAATTTGGAATTACTTTTAATTAAGAAATAAGTATTAGGTGATAAAAATAAAAATATATATATAAGTATTTAATTAAAGTAAATCATCTATTATTGTACTTCCTTGCACTATACATAATTTTCACAGTACTTACGAGTATGTCATTGATTAGGGCGGAGCGAGCTGGCGTCACAGATTAACATTAAACAACAGTACAAAATGTCATTTTTTCCAGATTCGTCTGGCTTGTGTGTTGCTAGTGTCAGTGTTATATATTTTTTTTTTAAAAGACATTAACATGACATAACAGCAGGCCAGTATGCTCCGAAGAGATAGGCAGAGGTAGAGGTGTATAGGACATCTATTTCGCTAGTAACGCTGATAATAGTACATTATGACACAAGTGTGCTATTTTGGTCATTCATTACACTCGAGGCGGTATTACTCGCGCGAACCGCAGGCGAGCGCGATAAGGGAGCCGAGTGTGTAATGATCAAGGCATACGCGTTTCATTCACTTGCGAGGCAAACAAAATATAAAGTTTCATAAACTAACCTATGTAAAAAAATATGTGTCTTCGCAGGTTAAAGGAGAGACAAAGGCACAAGGCCGTGGAACAGTCTATCTAATAGGTACTTATTAAATGCATAAAAACTGAATATTTTGTATGTTATTTGGATGTAGAACACGAAAGAATGTTATTTTTTTGAGAAAAATAAATAATTTGGTGACATATTATATTAATTTATCATATTATTTATTTATGTAGGTACTTACACAGTAGGCATAAAAAGGCATGAAGTCTCTTTGATGAGATTAAAAAAGCGCACATCTCCGAATTAATACATTATGAACCTAAATACGGTTCAATAAGAGCCACTTTACCAGCAAGTGTGTTGAAAAAGTTGTAAATGCTTGTTCCACATTTTTTTACGAGTTCTCTCAATGTTATGGCACAGTTTTGTTATCTAAGGGCTGATTTTTTAACCGTCAGATAACTTTTATCTGGGGAATATATTTGACGTTTTGACAGCTTTTGTATAAAATTATGTGTCAAACCGCCATATTTATTCCTCAGGCAAAGGTTATCTGACGATTGAAAAATCAGCCCTAAAAGAAGTTATTTTACATATTATATATCTTTTAAAACGACATCTCGCTTAATGCGACGCAAATTGGAATTACATCGGATATTATATCTCTATATTTTAATCAAATTGCATTAAACATACATACAAAACAAATAAACCAAAAATTATTTTTTTATTATGTATGCTAAGTAATCCGATATTTATGATCAAAATGAAAGCGCCGTTTTTAATAATGGTATTAAGTTTGGATGCATATCGCATAAAATCAAACGGGAATTATTGATGGAATAAAAAAAAACGGAATTCGATCAGTGCTGCTTATTCTCACTAAAGACATTACAGGCTCTAAAGACGTTAGTGAGAAATAAAGACAGAAGAAAGAAAATAAATTTCTTTGACCCAGGTTAAGGCACTCAATATTCACACAAAAACAAAAAAAAACAGCGGAAAAAAGAAAATTTAAAATAGTATAAATTGCGCCACGGCTGCGCCAAATGAAGAGTGAGAAGTTTTGTATTTCTGTAACACATCTGTAACACATAATAATATTGTTTTTCACGCATAGGTGTTTTATTTTTCAATAACCCAATTTTTTTTTTCACCAGCCGGGGTTGCGGGATGTTCGAAAGAGTTACCGTGGCCCCGGCACAGGCAACAGAAGGAACACGGGTGGGTTTTAGTCAGTAAAAGTCTGACACGCCCTCCCGCTCCGCCCAGAGCGGGAGAAGTCATTTGATGATTTCCCATCCGAAAAAAGAAAAAAAAGTTTTTGTTTCAAAACAAAAACTCACTTTGCGACATCATCTAGAAAAATATCTAGGTACTTATTATATTTTCTGTTCCTCAGAATATAATTTGAAACGCAATTATCGCTGGAAAGGGAAGCAAAAACGTATTAAAATAGAAAACGTAAATACGAAATCGAATAGGAATGTGTGTAGTCACCAAGAAACTTGAACCTGACATAAATAAATGTTCAGCGTCGTTTGCCCGTGTCCAACACATCAGGAAAAGTGAACTTGGATTAGTTTCAATGTCCAGTGTTTGCGTAAATACCAGAATAATCATTAATATCTATGTAGGGAGGATTATTATGTAAGTCAGTCGTACGTTGGATGATATTAAATAGTACTCCGCAGACGTGATGGGTATATCTAAATATTTATTTATTTATTTATTACAAAATCCACACCTCTTAAAACATTTGTTTACATAAGTACTTATAACTACTCTTACAGCCAATTACGGATTTACAATTTAAATACCTTACATAAAATTTGCAACAGAAAAAAAAAAGACAATGAGCAAACAACTTTAAACAAAATTACATGGTAGCATTATCTATGCGTGTGTGTGTGTGTATGCGTATGCGTATATGATCAAATAAAAAAGAAATTAATTTGATGTTTTTTGTGGGGTCATCTTGAAATATCTGTTTAAAAAATCTGTTTTTTTTTTGTGTAAACTTCACAGACGTGATTGGTATTGATACAAAAGAAAACAGATTTTCTCAACTCATACTTCAAGTAACAACACTACCAGCGGTCGTTGACACCCAAAAAAAGAAACTACAAATCTTTTATTTTTTATTTTATCGTGCTTAGATATCGATAGCCACAGAGTCTGCAGAGTTTCGCTAGCTAATTTAATTTGACCCCGTATATCAGCCTTAAATCTTCCCAATCCATGGCCAAGACCAATGGAACGAGCATCGATCGATGAGCACGTTTTGGCTCACTGTGTGTTAGCTATTTCAGATCATCCAGTCTATTTAATCAGGATTTTCTTTTAACTGATGGTGTACATTAGCAGCATGCTTCCAGGATCCACCACTAAATAAACCAGAATGAATTGGTTGTTAACATATTCAATCCGGCACCGAATACTTATACCAAGCTCGCCATGGGTGCGGCATAATCTCCATGTGTCTCATGCGCAACTTTACCAAGGTGCGTAATGAATGAGCATTATTTGCTCACATCACCTACTTTAAGGTTGAAAATTTCAACGAAATTTTAGGCCATATAATTTACAGTTATTTTTTTTATAAACGTGGCTTTATTGTAGGTAGTTTATGCCACATAAACAGCATTCAGTTCTTTTAATTGTTTTTTAGAAAAAAATGGAAAAACGTGACGTCCTTATTTCATGAGAAACATTTTGCCATCCCGCACTCCACTGATATAGCATGTTAGAGGTAATAGTGATGGGAAATATGATAAATTATATATAATAAATATAATAAATTATATAACATTGATATTCAAAAATCAACTAGATTTACTAACCTTTTTTTTGGTAACTGTAGTCGAGTACCCTTTAGGTACCTACTGTTCATGACGCATGGAACGTGTTATCAAAAATTTGAAAGCGTTTTGGCGGAAATGTAAGAGTAATTTTCTTACAGAGACGAAGATGAAACCATCATAATATTTTTGGCTCATAAGTCGTAACCTTCGATCAATAATAGTGCTTTTATTGATCGAAGGTCGTAACTCAAAAAAAAACAGAATTGCAGAGAAGGTATATAAGTAGTACCTATACTAAAGTATGAAAGCATACATGAGAAGAATTTCGAGAATAAATTATGAAGTGTCAAAAACGTGATCATAAAAACATACACCGTACCTCTAATTAATAAAATCAAAAAGATGTGACTAATGTTTCTGTAAATGACAGTTACACAGTTAGTCAGAAGCTGATTATGCGTGAAACTTGAGCACTCATTAATTTTAAAATTTCGTTTTGACATTTATGTTTTAATGGTGTATTGATTACCAAAAATATCTATTGCACTCAAAAGATATGACCCAATAAATTCTAAACATATGCGTACATATACAAATAAATGAAATTGACGAGTCTATTTGTAATGTCAAAATAAAAACTTTTTACTAAATGCTTACGAAAGTACATTATACGGTACGTATAACAAAAAACAATGTTTAAAATTTTTGTCTGTTTGTCGGTCGGTCTGTCTGTCTGTTTGTTCCGGCTAATATCCGAAACGGCTGGACCGATTTTGATGGGAGTTTCACTGGCAGATAGCTGATGTCACGGGAAGTAACCTAGGCTACTTTTATTTTAGGAAAAATAATTAGGGTTCCACGCAAAAAAATCAAAACCCATGCAATTGTGAACAAAAAGTCGGATTTGAAAAATTCTTTTTGTATTTGGTAGCCCAATTCTCGAGGATGATTATAGGCTTTTTAACATCACGCTACTACACTTAGGAGCCGAGCAAAAATAAAAGAAGTCAGAAGGAACACTAAGCGAAAACAAAGTAATAGCGCGGGCGGGCGATGCAAAGTGACGAGTCAGGGGACGTGGGCGTTTTATTAAAATGTGGCTGTTATTTTATTACATTGTGCATCTTACGACTTCCATGCGAACGAAGTCGCGGGGCCAAGCTAGTAAATAATATATTCGGAAGGTTTGTAAACTGCACCTATCTATTGTCATGAGTTTGGAACAGCGCGGGATAAAATATTTTCAAAATCGGTTTTGGCCCGCGTCTGAAGGTGCCTATTGCTGAAAATCTTGTTCTAGCAAAAGATAAACTTTTCTTGGGGTACTTATACAAAGCAGCACCCTAATTACGTAACACACTGTCAATAACAATCCGAAGGGTTTTGAAGTAAATTCCTAATCCATTACTGCATAGGTTTGAAAATTTTGTTTGTTTAACAACGTAATCAACGCAATGAACGTGGCCGAACTGTCAAAATAAAAGGCATTGTCATACCAAGTAGCGTTTAGTTCTCTTAAACTGTTCTCATTTAGTGTGTGGGTGAACTTCAAACATTCAAACGTAAGATCTTATTGTAGTTCACACTTGTCTTGTTCCTTTAGCTGTATTCATGTGAAAAAATACTTTAATCTATATAATGCACGTAAAGGAGTGTAAAATTGACATATTTAAAAACTATTGGTGTTATATACGACAGGGGCGTAGCCTTCATTCAACCCGATTCCTATCGGCTTCCCTTAGGAACAACCACTCTTCCTAATACATATCTACCATTGCCAAATAATACGGTAGATCTGTGTGTGTAACTATCTATCACATTACCTTACATAAATATATTCAATACCAGTTTAATACATCATATGATTAAAAACCTATAGATTTTTGTCTGAATTTATGAGAACTGCACAATTTTTTCTTCGGCTTTCCTCCAATGATAATTGTAGCTTCGCCACTGATATACGATAAGAACGACGCTTTTAGTCAGCTTTCATGTCAGATACATAAGAACATTTTAAAAGAACAATAAGAGAACAATAAGAGAAGATGAATAAGAACATTTTAAAAGGATAAAAATAAGGCAGTTATTGCTCTCGTATTTAAATGTCTGTATTTACCTTGGCATTTTAACAGAACATAATTTCCATACAGACAAAAGCTGTTGTGTAACATATTTGGAGTTTTATCATGCTCATTGCCGTAAGTAGCGTTTAAGGTTCTAATCAGCCTTTTTACTATTCGGTATAAAAGCGATTCACATGGACGCTTAAGATACATATACATATTATGCGTTATAAATGTCCCTATTACATGGGACTTAAACATAACTGCCGAAATGTGGGTGTACTATAGGTACACCTCTGCCTAACCCTTCGGGGAAACAAGGCGTGATGTTATGTGTTATGTTAGTCTGAAAAAAAAATGTCAGTAATCGTATTTAACATTTTTGAAAAGACGGTCAAATTGCACGAAAAAATTACGTGTTTGTCAAGTAATTTTTACCGTCTAGGCACCCCAATAAGACTGCGAACGAATTAAATCGTAAAGCGATCGCTATGTCGAGGCTGCAGGGCGATGTGACTATAATTACGCAAGTTGGTCTACTGTATTTCGCTGCTCTGTGATGAGGGTGAAGCCGAGACGGCACCGACTGCAAACATATCGTATTGCAGCGACTAGTGGAGCTTATAATTTACCTAATGCCGTGTAAAACGATAGCAGTGCTAATGTACGTGGAAACAAATATGGACGTCACATGGAAAACAACTATCACATTCATTTAAAATAGGTATGTGATCATTTGTGGGAATTAATGAGAGATTGGAATGGAGATTTTGATGTTTCGGTTCACATTGTCAAAGGCATCGTCAGATTCGATTCTCAAGTATGACATCTCAAAAACTAATGTTTCATCTTTTCATCATTATTCTTATCGACACCCTTTTGTATTCATTTTTAGGGTTCCGTACCTCAAAAGGAAAAAGCGGGACTCCAAAACGATCAAGTAGAAATTAATATCAAAAACGTGAGTAGCTACGGTCCCATGGAGCTCTAAAAAAATCAAGCAAAAAAAATTCAAGTCAACGCAATAACAAATACGGTGATTTAAGTGCCATAATTTTGATGCTCGCAAATAAATCAAAATACGTAACCGTGTTTTGATTTATTTGATTTACTTCCCGCTGACCTATGATCATGAAATTTAGCAAGAAGCGAGGTCTCACAGCACAAGTTAAGTCCGAAAATCGTTAATTTGTAGTATTATCACATAAAAAAATATGCGATAACTAACTTAAAATTGCAGTTGGAGAATTGACCGTGACGTATATCGATGTATGGGAGAACATTTTTTCAACTACAAAGTTAAGCTTGTGTTTGGGATAAATTCCTTCTTTCTTATTATATCAATGTACAGGACCCTTCATTAGGCGTGATCCGACACGCACTTGGCCTGTTTTGCTTTGCCTACATACCTATTAACACGAAGAGCTTCTTTCTACACCTACCACTAGAAAACTAAAACTGGCCAATAGGTAGGCCCTGTAGGTATTATTTTATTCTTGCAATTCCTCATTATCAACAAAATGTCTTTCCATAATAAAATATTTCTAAAGAAACAATGACGTTATTCTAGTTCTAATAATAAATACAACTTTGTTACAAGTTTCAAGTTACGAGAGTTCCCTCCATCATTTAAGCACTGTTGATAAGACCCACTCCCTCTCACAGAGAGGCCTGTGTCCCAGATATGGGAATATCTGCTGATTATGCGTATGACAAGGGTTTGTCTCAATTGTTTCAGCACATTGTGGCTTGCAGCCTGTCCATTGGATTATAGTGAAGAGCTAGATAAACATTAACCTATAGAATTCCACTAAATTCACATAAGTTTAATTAGTGGAGCAATTAGTCTATCAGCCTAATTGATAATTGTCTTATGTACCGCACTGCCCAAGACCAGCCTTAAAATTAAGGCGACGATAACCGATTTTTAATTATTTTAAACTGAAGATCACGTCTAAACGAGTAGTGTTAATGATTTAAAAAAAAATATGTTAAATTAGAGCATTTTCTTGTGAATATTTTAGATTATGTTTATATTACATAGTGTTAACGTGGATAAGAAACTAAGGCACGAATCACGCAAAAACTATTAAGGGTATTTTTATGAACCCTTCACCATTTTAAAGATAATTTACTTACCTATTTATCTTATAGTAGGTATACGTATTTTAAAATAATACCTTTTGTTTTATGTATAACCTATAGCGATTTGGGGATTTTTTATTGTAACTTGTTCATTTGCTCTCGGAGAGCACCATTTAGTGAAGTGGAACTGATGATGAAGGAAGACCACAGATGGCCACCGGAACTGTTCAATAATGTATTACGATTTCTTTAAATTGGTTGCTTAGCAATTTGTGCTCGTCACAATGCATATGGTGAAGTGAAGCTGTGAAGCTGATGGTAAAGTACCAGGAGAACTTCTCAACAATTAACATCTCTGCATCGGGAAAAGCAGTATTTTGTAAAAGGTGCTGAGCAGTTGTCATTAGGCTATTGTAAATAGATAAATAACAATCTTTTTTTGCAATAAAATCAACAGACTTAAAAAAAAAACACTACAAAGTGAAAAATAACTTTAATTTCGGAAGTCGTCGGTGGCAAAAACCTAAAATACAGGTCCAGAGACACCGACTTCCAAAATTAAAGTTATTTTTCACTTCGTAGTGTTTTTTTTAGAATTTTTTTTTTTTGCAAAAAAGTGTTTTTTTTATACGGTGGCTCAGCACAGAACACGCAAGCTAAGCACTCAAGGCCGTTGGCATATATCTGCGTCTTAAGTAGGTACCTTCCTACCTATTTGACGCTAGGTCAAATGGGTAGGTAGGTAATGGGTAGGGTACTAATTAGCCTCTTGGAACCTACCGGCCTATTAGTCTAGTACCTTTACTACATACCTAACTGTGGGCGTCCAAGCGAAAAGGGTCCTAGTGGGGTATTGAGTTAAGACCGGATTCGGTATCTAGAATAGTCAATTGATAATAAGGCTTAAAAAAATATTCAAAAACTGGCACTTTTTTATCACACATTTGAAGTTGAAAGTCTGAAAAAACTTGATTTGAGAAAAAGCATTTTCATAGTTTGATTTTTGGTACTTACTACATTTTCTGATGTTTCTAAGTACATTTTATGGTGCATTTTATGGTACTTAGAAACATCATATAAAGTCATTTACTATATGAACTTGTAGATAATTGAGCATTCATTAATATTTAATCAATTAAAATCGAGAAATGCAATTTTTTCACCCAACTTTACAAAACTGCGTATATCTCGGGAACTAAATGCTGAGAACTGGACCCTTTTTGCTTGGACGCCCACACTACTTATGTGTTACTAAACCACAGTGTTACCTACATGTAGGTATGTACATATATATTATGTCTCAACTTTGCACTGCGACCTGTGGTTCGAACCGTTTGCTTGGTAACCGCTTGTTATTATTTGCAGGTGAGTATGTTAACTAAAATATGATTCGCGACCGTAACAAATACAGGATGTAAGGCCTCGTTTACGGAGACGTGGGGCGTCGCGCGTCGCGCGTGGCGTGGACTCGCGGCGCGCGCGACGTTTTTTCAGTTCACAGACAAACGGCGCGTGCTGCTGCCCGCGTCATTTCATATGTCAAACATATTATGATAATTAGTGGTTTCGTTTATGAAGGAGCGGGGCATGCGGAATAGTGGTACCCGGTGCGGTGCCTGCCGCGTCGTTCGCAGCGGCGCACGCGGCGTCGTGAGCTACCACGCTCGCGGCTACCCCTTACCGCACCTCTCCCTCCCCTTCCTACACACATCGAAGGGCACGTGGAGATGGCTGCTGCATCACCCGCCGCGTTGATCGCTTTATCCGCCACATAGGACGCTACATTTCAAACAAACGCGTGTAATAACGCTTCTACTTGAACGCTCTATACATCGCCGTATGTTTGTGTTTCCGACAGCCCGCACCGTGCACCGCGGTGCCTGACGCCTGATGGGGTGAATTCAGTATATCATACTAAGATGACCGGTAATCTTATCAATACGTCCACCAATACTGCTGAGCGTGCCCGCCTGCTGGCTGTGGGTGAATAGGAGTCGGGCCTCTGGCTTCAAGAACTACCGTCACCCAACATAGGCACTTTGCTGGGTGACTCCACCTTCCGGCTCGCTACTTGTCTACGTCTGGGCGCTCCTTGCGGGGCTCCACATCGCTGCCAGTGCGGTGAAGCCGTCGACTGCCTCGGACATCATGGCCTGTCTTGTAGCAAGAGCGCAGGCCGGATAGCACGGCACGCTAGCATTAATGACATTATCCGTCGTGCTCTTGTCACCAGGGTGCCAGCTGTTTTAGAACCCAACGGCTTGGCACGCGACGATGGCAAGAGACCAGACGGAATGACCATAATGCCTTGGAAGTTAGGCAGGCCTTTGGTGTGGGATGCAACATGTGTCGACACCCTTGCGCCATCCCATCTTCTTAGTACGGCGGGCTGTGCTGGGGCGGCTGCTGCAGGTACGGAAAACCTCAAACGGCGAAAATATTCCGATCTTTTTGCGAGTTATATGTTCGAGCGGTTTGGGGTTGAAACACTAGGGCCACGGGGTCCGAGTGCCCACTTGGTTTTCCGAGACATCGCCAAGCGGTTAGTCGACTCTTCACGTGACCAAAGGGCTGGCCTATTCTTTGGCCAAAGAATTAGCATCGCCATACAACGTGGCAATGCTGCCAGCCTTTTGGGCACTTTTCCTGTTGACAGCGATGCGGACGAATTTTTTGATGCCCTATAATTATATATTTTTTTTTTACATTTGTACATATTATAATTATTATTTTAAGTCTGTTAGATGACCGGTACATTAAATTATTTCAGGAACATTATGGGGATCCAATAAACCTGATTTGTTTTATTACCTCACACGCAATGTATCGTTACCGAGGCAAAACGCGCGTAGCGAGCCTTCGGCCGCCGAGTATTTCAACATCTATTGCCGATTTTATTTTTTATTTTAGCTGTTTTATTTACATAAATGGAGTGCTGCGTACAGAGAATGTAATTTTACATTGAAATAAAAAGGAATAGTAACTGAAAAAACGATTTAAAAAAAAAAAATCTTGACAAATTTTCCGGTGGAATATGATTCAAAATAAGGAGCTTACACCCTGTATGTATTTACAGAATTATAATACTTAATTAAAGTCATTAATGCTTAACTCTCTAAGACCAAGTAATCCTATTGAATGACTATTTCATGAAATCTTGACATATTTTATAATTCTGTAAATACATATTTGTTACCGTCGCGAATCATGCTTTAATCAACATATTACACCCACCCAGACACTGAGCTGCAAATTGCAAAAATCGTAAGAAATTTTTTTAATTTCGTGGGCTACCATAGCGCTAGTATGTACATACCTACTCAAATGAACGACTGTTCAATCTTCGAATTAAAACAGTACGACAAATATACAATTTGTTAAGTTCACCGCTACATACATAGGTGGCGCGTAACCGAATCCGCATGTTCTAGTGTTGCGTTGCGATAGACCTCACGCTACGGTTTCACGCAGTTGGTACTGTTGCCAATTTGAACAGGAATAGAACGCGCCCGTATTCTAAAATTGGTCATCTAAGTATGCGTAAGCACTGCAAGTAGCGCTGTTATGGTAATTTATAAGACGTGGGTAGTTATTCTGAGTATCAAAGACATTAATAACGCTCTTTATTAAACAAATAAAAAGTGTCGGGCCATTATTTTTTGGCTCAAGTTTGTCTGGTTAAAATCCTTCTAGACATTCCCAGGTTCGACCCTTGGTGTTTTGTCATAAAATATTCAGACTGTAATCAAACTTCCCCACAACACGCGTTCCATCTGACGCGACAACAATGAAACCAGTTAAATGAGTTTCAATTTCAAAATACGTCGCTGAATGATTGCCCAAGACGCCACGACGTCATTTCATTACTCTCGCCGTGGATAGAAAGTTCTTACGTTACACGATTTATAATCCTTCATTCGATACATCGTCAGTCGCATGCATCGAATAGTTTCCCACAGCGACTCAAAATAAAACCCTATCATCGCAATAGAAAACACAAAGCGCGAACACGAACGCGCTGAACAAAAGCAACGGCGTAATATTACGTCTCCAATATCCCTAGATCGATTATGTTTCACATGTTTCTCATTATAACGTCTGGGTACGAAACAAAGAGAGTGTCGGGTTGCCGTGCAATGCTCTTCTGGCAACCCGAGAGTATGGCACCCGACTGTTTTGGTCATGCGAGAACGGAACGCCACACTTTCGGGGAAAACTCGTTTTAGCTGGCAACACCGGGCGTAGTTCGCGTGCCACGCATTCTGAACGCTCCTTTGTAAAATAATGCTTCTGAATACAGAGTTCTAATTGTGACATAATTTGTTTAATTACTGCTGGGAATAGTTTAGAGTTTCTTACTTACTTATAGTTTTTATTAATAATAGCGTTTCATGTTGCCTTAATGTCTGCGATGTGGCTGCTCATTTCAGCCCTTTGTAGTAGTTGGTAAAGTGAAATAAATGAACGTACCTTATTATTATTCGGCAACTAAAACAAAACAAAAAACTTGTTAAATAAAGGAACAAAATAAAAACAATTTGACTAAGTACATAGGTACCTAATGGGATGAATGTAAAGAAAACAGTAGGTAAGGTGAAAGACTAAAGTAAAAGAAGTCATGAAGCCATTATGAGTTTTGGTTGGTGCGACGGTGATTTGCAGTTTTGCACCCAACACGCTCGTCAAACGCACCGTTTTGTGTTCTCAGTTCTCAGCTAACCGGTGGTGGTGGTTGCCCATCATTGGTCAGTTGGTCAGTGATATTTAAAACCTTTAGGGGCCAACTAGGCATGCATTGGTTGACACACGATACGGTTTTTTTTATCAAAACATATTGTTTGTTTACAATGTTTTCTTTGTGATAAATGATAAATGATTTTATTTCTGTAAGTAGATTTATACAAACACTTTTACACGTCAAACAACATTTTTTTTTAAACTAGATAAGGCGTTCGTGGCGGTTGTTCGGGGCGGCGAGGTGGTTTGTAAACATGCCGATAAATCTATACATACATACCTACATACAAATAAATAAAAAAGAAGTGCCTGTTTGTAATGTCAAAAAAACAGTTTTTTTTTACTAAATGCCTAAGAAAGTATATACGGTACGTAACAAAAAAACAATGTTTAAAATATTTGTCTGTTTGTCGGTCGGTCTGTCTGTCTGTCTGTTTGTTCCGGCTAATCTCCGAAACGAATGGACTGAATTTAACGGGACTTTCACTAGCAGATAGCTGATGTTACAAGGAGTAACTTAGGCTACTTTTCTTTTAGAAAAATAATAATAATTAGGGTTCTGCGCAAAAAAATAAAGCCTATGAAATTGTGAACAAAATCTGATTCAAATAGGGAAATATCGACAACCACGCGAGCGAATCCGCGGGCAACAGCTAGTATAGGAGTATCTATCATCAGTATTTCAATTTTTCCTGAAAGCTAGTACGCGGTTAGCATTTTTCCAAATAGGCACATGTGCATTTTGTTCTACATGAAGTTCTATATGACATGATATTTTTGCAACCATGGAATAAATAGTTAGGAATGGTGTCAAATTGCAACTTAGTGCTCATTGGTAACATCATACAAGTATAAAAACATGACGGGCTCTAGTACTCCCTAGAAACGCTGTAAGCTGAGGACTTATTATTTTAGTACACTTATGTGTGTTGTTAGAACTGCTACCTATAATATTGTCTAGGTAGGTCTTAGTAAATGGTAGGTATTGGTTTTTATTAGCGACCTATGCTAACGAAGCCCACAGTAACACAATAATATTATTTGCGTTGCGCTGTTAAAGCTATAAGTACCTACTTAAGAGGGTTGTCACATTTTGCACCTCTCTCGCTCACACGGGACCAAATTTTTGATAACGTTAAATGAAAAGATGCATTTTTGAAAAATGTAATCAATGGGCGGTCTACAAAATAATATTAGTTTAATAGGTAATTATTAAAAACACATTTTTATTGTGGCATTTATTTACATCATCTCAAAAACAGATCATAACACTTAATTACATAAGTTTATTAGATAACACAATAGAAATGTGTTTTTGAATAACTACCTATTAAATTAATATTATTTTGTAGACCGCCCATTGATTACATTTTTCAAAAAAGCATTTTTTCATTTAACATTCTTAAAAATTAGGTTTTGTGTGAGCGAGAGAGGTGCAAAATGTGACAACGCTCTTAATAATATTATTTGCGTTGCACTGTTAAAGCTATAAGTACCTACTTAATAATATTATTTGCGTTGCGCTGTTAAAGCTATAAGTACCTACTTAATAATATTATTTGCGTTGCGCTGTTAAAGCTATAAGTACCTACTTAATAATATTATTTGCGTTGCACTGTTAAAGCTATAAGTACCTACTTAATAATATTATTTGCGTTGCACTGTTAAAGCTATAAGTACCTACTTAATAATATTATTTGCATTGCGCTGTTAAAGCTATAAGTACCTACTTAATAATATTATTTGCGTTGCACTGTTAAAGCTATAAGTACCTACTTAATAATATTGATAAAGCCAAAAACTATTAATCCGCAAAAAAAACCCGCAAATCAAAACAGACATACACAATGTTGCCAATACCCAAAACTCCGATTTAAAACACGCGCGTTCGCTTTATTTTCTTTTCATCACAATCACATGACGACCGATGACGAGTGCCTTCACAAGAAGCTTACAAGTCGTGACGTAAACAGCAAGCTTCACAGAACGTGGATAACGTAAGACCGTGTTTATAAAATCCGCGATGATTTCACTCATTATGAGTCGGAGCTATCCAAGGGCGGAGTGAGCCCATTTATGTATTTCGGATGTCTGTCTGTTAGTGATGCTTTTATAAATTAATGCCTAATTGATAAGAACGTAGATTTAAAATGTATACAAAAACTCACGCCTTCTTCCACGGGGGTAGGCAGAAACTACAGAACGCCATCAGCTACGATCCTTACATACTAATTTTGCTTCGTTTTCGTTGGCGTTGCTAGTAGATATCAACGTGAACGGCAAGTACATCTCACACCTTCGCTTTGCCAATGGCAGTCATAATGACAGGGACGCTGGAATAGTTAGACCAGATGCTGCACAGCCTAAATGGAGCCTCTCGTCGGGTTGGCCTCGGCATGAATTTGGACAAGACGAAAGTCATGTACAATTCACACGTCTTGCCGACACCAATCCGCAATGAAGGGTCGCTTCTCGAAGTTGTGAAGGAGTATGTCTATCTAGGCCAAGTCATCCAGCTCGGTAAATACAACTTTGAGAAAGAAGCCGATGCAAGGATCCAGTTGGGTTGGGCAGCGTTTGGAAAACTTCGTCAAGTCTTCTCGTCACCTATCCCACAATGTTTGAAGACTAAGGTGTTCAACCAGTGCGTCCTGCCCGTTATGACATACGGTGCCGAAACGTGGACACTGACAGTTGGGCTGGTCCACAAATTCAAGGTTGCTCAGCGCGCTATGGAGCGGGCTATGCTTGGAGTTTCTTTGATGGATAAAATCAGGAATGAAGTTATCCATAAAAGAACCAGAGTAACCGATATAGCCTGCAGAGTAAACAAACTGAAGTGGCAGTGGGCTGGCCATGTTTATCGAAGGACCGATGGCCGGTGGAGCAGAGCAGTCCTGGAGTGGAGACCACGTAACGGCAAGCGTAGTGTGGGACGCCCCCCAGCTAGATGCACCGACGACCTTAAGAAGGTGGCTGGAACAGACTGGATACGGAAGGCGGAGGACAGTGTGTTATGGCGCAGCCTGGGAGAGGCCTATGTCCAGCAGTGGACTGCGATAGGCTGAGTTGATGGACAAAGCTGAGAAGTTTATTTGTTTGTTTGTTTGAACGCGCTAATCTCTGAAACTGCTAGTCGGATTTGAAAATATATTTTTGAATTTGATAGCCCAATTCTTGAAGACGGCTATAGGCTATATATCATCAAGCTACGCCCCTTAGGAGCCGAGAAAAATGAAAAAAAAAATCAGAAAGAACGCTAAGTGAAAATTAAGTAAATAGAGCGGGCGGGCGATACGATGCGACGGGTTGGGTCGGAGGAACAAGAAACACGCGGACGAAGTTGCGGGCAGAACCTAGTGTATGATATTCGTCAAACGTATCGGGTGGTACCTACGCCTGCATTATAAACATATTATTATGTAGGTAACATAAATACGGCGTTTCATTCCGCGTACGTTTCATAGCACAGAATATTGTATGACAATGAAAATAGTAGTTATGCAAGTGCCTACCTATTTTCTATACGGTTATCAAACACAAGCGTGTTTGATACCCGTGCGAATTACTAAAACTCAATTAGGGAATGGAATGTTAATGTAGGTACTAGGTACAGATACTTCCAAAAAAAACACTACAAACTGAAAAATAACTTTAATTTTGTAAGTTGGTGTCTTTGGATCTGTATTTTAGGTTTTTGCCACCGATTTCCGAAATTAAAGTTATTTTTCACTTTGCAGTGCCTTTTTTTGGAAGTCGGTTGTTTTTTTTTTTGCAAAAAAGTTTTTTTTTTCTTTTTTTAATAGGTCGGTTTGTAATTTATCTAAGTTACAATAGCCTAAAATGACAACTGTTCATCACCTTTTACAAAATATTGTTTTTTCCGATGCAGGGACGTTAATTGTTGCGGAGTTCTCCTGGTACTTCACCATCAGCTCCACTTCACCATATGCATTGTGACGAGCTTATATTGCTTAGCTAAAGTATTCGAATCACAACCCGTGAAATACTTAGAGTTGCTCCAGTGGCCATATTACCACCTGTGGTCTTCGTCATCAGTTCCACTTCACCAAATGTTGTTTTTCGAGAGCAAATTCACAAGTTACTATAAAAAATACCAAAATTGCTATAGGTGTGCCTATATTGAAGAGTTCCCTCGATTTCTCCAGGACCCCATCATCAGATCCTGACCTGATGACAATGGGACCACCTGGAAAGTATACCCTTTCAAACAAAAAAAGAATTTTCCAAATCGGTCCAGCCGTCTTCGAGTAATCCGGGAACCACAAAAAAAAGATTCCGAAGAACTGAGAACCTCCTCCTTTTTTGAAGTCGGTTAAAATAATTTATTGCCAGAGTGCATCTCATGACATTTCCAATAAGCCCCAACACGGCTAGGATACATTGTTTTATTACTAATCTGAGTTCAATGGTACCATTTTCATCAGAAGCATTTATTTAAATTTGCTTCGTCATAGTCGTTTAACTATCTTAATCGAGATATCTTATCGCCACCCGTAAAATATTTATCATTGATGAGTTCCTGTGGCCATCTATGGTCTTCTTCGTCAGTTCCACTTCATCAAATCATACTTTCTGAATGCAAATGCTTGATTTGTTGACGAAAATACCAAAATCACTATGTGTTTGCCAATAATATTTGAGGAGTTCCCTCAATTCCTCATGGATCCTATCATCAGAACTGGATTTGGATAAAAATGGGACCAATCTGGAAGTCCAATCCTTCCAAATAAAAAAATAATTTTTCAAATCGGTTGATAAATGACAGAGTAACGGTAACAAACATTAAAAAAACATACAACCGAATTGATAACGTCCTCCTTTTTTTTGAAGTCGGTTAAAAATAGTAACGAACTCAGAACTGTGCATTGCATATATTTCAAAAGAAGTGATTGAACGAGTCTGATGCCGATACTATAGTTTTTAGAATTTTTGTCCGTTTGTTGTATGTCGGGATGTATGTTCCGGATTGGCGCAAAAACGGTTTATTGAATTTAGAGGAAATTTGGCATACAGATGTTTTAGAACCGGGATTAACACGTAGGCTAGGTACTAATTTGATATATTCCGACATACACGCGGGTGAAGCCGCGGGCAAAAGCTAGTGTTATATAATTTAAAGACAAGAAAATATTTCGTATCGTAATGTTGTGTAAAAGATATGGGTAGACAATTTCCGATCATTGTTCGTTAATTAATTTTTGGTCGGATTACATATAAGGCTACAGACTATAAGACACTGCAGTGTCTTATAGTCTGTAGCCTTATTGCAGTGAATTGCAGTTCAATCGACGAAACATAAAATAGGATTGCAATCCTATTTTATGTTTCGTCGAATGAACTGCAATTTTCCCATTTCAAAAATCACTATTGTCAGGTTATCTAACCCGGTGTTACTTTTTAGTGGCGCAACGTGTAATGAGTTAAAACTTTAATTACTTAACTCCGAGTTTACAAACTCTACATTTATAACCCGACTAAACATGCAAGTGTGCCTAAAAATGTTAGTTACTTAACTCGGAGTTTACAAACTCTACATTTATTGATATTAATAATTATAGCAATGAATCGAACGCGCCCGCTCAATGTTTTTTTTACGAATGCTTTACAAAAGCTCTGCACTTGTAAAACTAGAGTGACCACGATTAGTTTAAAAACCGGCCAAGTGCGTGTCGAACCACGCACAATGAAGGGTTCCGTAGCTGGGATGAATAAAATTTATCCCAAGAACCAACTTAACATTGTAGTTGAAAAATATGTTTACTCACAGAAGTTTACGAGTACGTAAACTTGTAAAGCCTACTTAGCTGTGATAGTTTTCCTTTTAAGTTCGTTGTATACAGGGTGTAAGGGACAGCCCTCCTCAAACTAACAGGGTGCATTCAGCTCCTTATTTTGAATCATATTTCACCAGAAATATTCTCAGGAAAATTTTAATTTTTTTATCGTATTTTTTGTTACTATTCCTTTATTTCAATGTAAATTTAAATTATCTGTACGCAGCACTCCATTTATGTAAATAAAACAGCTAAAATAAAAAAATCGGCAATGGATGTTGATACTCGGCGGCCACAGAGACAATAAATACTACGACACACGACGACGATATATTGCGTGTGAGGAAATAAAACAAATCTGGTCTATTGGATTCTTATAACGTTCCTGAAAAATTTCATGTACCGGTCATCTTAGTACAATATACTGAATTCACCCCATCAGCCTGCGGAGGGCTGTCCCTTACACCCTGTATACTACTACCGTGATTTTTTTTCACATATCCAAAACTAACTGTTTAGCTTGCGGGGGGGGGGGGGAGGACGATGACACTTTTTTTTTTTGTGGATGGGAAATCATCAAATGACTTCTCCCGCTCTGGGCGGAGCGGGAGGGCGTGTCAGACTTTCACTGACTGCCTGTGCCAGTGCCACGGTAACTCTTTCGAACATCCCGCAACCCCGGCTGGCATCGGTCCTAGCGGAGCCCTTCAATGCTGCTGACATCTCTTTGAGGCGGGCGTGGAACACAACGCGCCGTCGACTCGGGCCTGGTCCTTACCGGACGGCGAGCTACCCATTGTTCGCCGTCCGCAAGCCCGCGTCTACGGTGGCCGGGAATCGGTTGCTAAAATCGGTTGTTGTTGGTTGGTTATTCCCGACGCCCAGGGCGTCTCCTGCGGCGACTAGGGGCGTGAGGGCGCAAAGTTTGCCTCTCCCTCACGAGTACCGCCTCCTCCTTCGCGAGCATTACTGCTTCACAGAAGGAGGTAATGGCTTCCCATGTACTCTCGCTCCGTACCATGGCCTGGACCAGGGCCGGACGCAAGAGATCGCCGCCGCCGATCGCTTCCGCAAGGACACGGCGGTGCTCCGCCCAAGCCGGGTAGACCTCCACCGTATGCTCCACCATGTCCTCCGGGCGATCCACACAGTGGTGACACCCGGGCGTTTCCTCCCGCCTTATTCGGAACAGGTACCTCCCGAAGCACCCGTGTCCGGTGAGAACCTGCGTCAGGCGGAAGGTGAGGACGCCGTGGCGCCTCTCCAGCCACTCCTCAAAGCCTTAGGGGACTTATCGCCGCAATTGTGGCGTGCCCAGCGCTGGGTTGCGACAATCGCACTCTCCATGCCGCCATGAGATCCTGCCGGAGCTCTGTCCGCCGTGCCGCGATTTCTCGCGGCAACGGAGTTACGCCCCGGCGTCCTGCCTCCTCGCGCCACTCCCACATGTGCGCGAGGACTTTTGCCTCCAGATCCCATGGCGGGGACGATGACACTTGACGTGAACAAAAAAAAATAAAAAAATACCACTTTAATGCTTAACATTTCAGAAACGGATCCCTTTAATCGAAAAATTGTTTCACAAACCCGCAATATTTTTAAAACACCTATCCAACAACACTCCACACCATGGGGTAGACGAGAAAAACGGCGTGATTAATATGTATATCCATGCCAAATTATAGCTTTCTAGTACTAAGAGTCTCTGATCTAAGCTGCGGACGGACGGACATGGCGAAACTATAAGGGCTCCTTGTTGACTACGGTACCCTAAAACGGGATAAACGTGATTGAACTTGTTTATTTCACTGCACTGTTTCTTTTTTACAATAATTCGAAAAGTTCCTTTTTCAGCACTAGGATAATTAAGAAGGTACAGAAAAAAATATTCTTATTTTACAATTCCTGTTTTTTTTTGTCAAGAAAAGAATATGGTAGTTTGGTGTCACAGGATTCCGTTAGTAAAAACCGCCTACTACAGTTCCGTCCCCAAAATGCCGTCCAATAATTATTCCGTTACACCGATAGGATACTTCAAAGGACCCCATACATAGTAACATAGGTTCGTAGGAGACTCTGGCTTCGAACTTAATTAGAATTCATACATCCACGTCAGCCAGACAACGTCCAATATTGAAAATAATATGCCTCCCTCATTGTTCGTACACAACCAGGGATCCGGAGGCAGACTGCACTAATCACTGCACAATACACGTACGTATCGTGATATGCGAGAAGTTTAGTGAATTTAGGATTTACGATGATGTTACACTGTTATATCAGGTATTGAAATTATAGTTACCGGATACTGATTATGTAGACCATTACTGTAGTTAGACTTTAATGAAGTCCTTTGATAAAAATTGATCAAAGATGTAGTCTCTAGATGTTGATTAATAAAGATCGGATTTTTGTCGACCCTCACAAGCGAGCAAAAAATTAATAATAAGCATACCACTTGATACCAACAGTGGTTGGGCTAAGTTGGGTCTTGGGCATTATTACAACCTAAAAGAACGTACTAGTAAAGTTCACTGCACCTCCTAGGTTCCCCAATTTTAGAAGACAGCTTTTCTCCATTTATCAACGAAAAAATCAAAAACTTCAACGACATTTCGGACAGACTCTTCAAAATTAATTTACATTCGGCATTCACCCTGATTAGATACTGTTGTTTTGGCCCAAATTTTATTTACTTTCTACGTTCTTCCCCTTTATGGAAGCAGCCAAACCTCTTGGACAAAATTGACCAAATTATTCGCAGCACACTAACATCCATTTTAAATGTGGCCCTGGACGACCGAGCGTGGCTGCAAGCCACACTACCCATCCGTTTTGGTGGCCTCGGCGTCCGCAAAATTACCAGTATTAGCTTACCGGCGTTCCTGTCCTCTGTCCACAGCACGGAAAAGTTGACCGAGAAAATTTTAGCCCCCTCCTTGGTTGACTCAGAAGTGCCGTGTTTGACTGACGCAGTGAACGCCTGGAAAGTGGCTTGCCCGGATACAGATCGGCCCTTGAACCCATCTTCCCAGAGGCAGTGGGATGAACCGCTCTGCAGGTTGGTACGGAATAATCTAATTAATACGACCACCAATACTGCTGAGCGTGCCCGCCTGCTGGCTGTGGGGGAGTGGGAGTCGGGCCTCTGGCTTCAGGCGCTACCGTCACCCAACATAGGCACCATGCTGGGTGACACCACCTTCCGGCTCGCTACTTGTCTGCGTCTGGGCGCTCCTTGCGTGGCTCCGCATCGCTGCCAATGCGGTGTCAGTGTCGACTGCCTCGGACAACATGGCCTATCCTGCAGTAAGAGCGCAGGCCGGATAGCACGGCACGCCAGCATCAATGACATCATCCGTCGTGCTCTTGTCACCGCCGGGGTGCCAGCTGTTTTAGAACCCAATGGCTTAGCACGCGACGATGGAAAGAGACCAGACGGAATGACCATAATGCCTTGGAAGGTAGGTAGGCCTTTGGTGTGGGATGCAACGTGTGTCGACACCCTTGCGCCATCCCATCTTCCTAGCACGGCAGGCTGTGCTGGAGCGGCTGCTGCGGGTGCGGAAAACCTCAAACGGCGCAAATACTCCAGTCTTATTGGGACTTATATGTTCGAGCAGTTTGGGGTTGAAACACTTGGGCCATGGGGTCCGAGTGCCCACTTAGTTTTTCGAGACATCGCCAGGCGGTTGGTCGACTCCACACGTGACCAGAGGGCTGGCCTATTTTTTGGCCAAAGAATCAGCATTGCTATACAACGTGGCAATGCTGCCAGCCTTCTGGGCACTTTTCCTGTTGACAGCGATGCGGATGAATTTTTTGATGCCCTCTGATTATTTACCCCCTCCCTTTTTTATATACTTGTACATATTATTATTATTATTTTACTAGTAAATTGTGTTTGGATTTTTTTACAATACAGGCATGGTATAAAAGTAATGGGACATGTTCCAGCAGCGAAATACTAAGTTACAATGTGATATGATGTGAAGACATTTAAAGTAAAGGGTAACTCCAAGTTTATTTACAAAATTAGCAAAGGATTTCAAGAAACATTCTTGACAGGCGGGAAAAAAAAGTGGCCAGTCGGTGGTGTCTGATTACAAGATATTACTGCGATGCGACGGTATTAAGTGGCGGCGTTCGGTTTCATCTTACGATATGACAACATGTACGTCGACACTGTGTCTTTAAGAGGCCGAAAAAAATGTAAACGACTTCGGGCAAATGATTTTTTTTGTGTATAATGTGGATTCGGGATATGATGTAAGTACTTGGGTTAAGTTGGTATTTCAGAATAACAGTTATATTATTTTGTTTCGATAAAATTGTTGAAAGTAGATTTTAAATGTATTTTTAATGGTTATACTTCACATCTTTCCTATTATAAATTTATCAAAATAATAACTCTTCTAATGACTATCAGATTATCATTCTATTAAAATGTATAATCTATAGCTGGAACATAGCCTTAGACACATGTAATCTTATAATATTTAAGTATGACGTAAGCTATCCTTTGTGTTGAGCTGTCAAAATGAACGCTTTCATCTAGCCCATCTCCCTAAGGCTAGCTGCTATTAGACACAATCAGACAACCAATACAGCAACTCCTACACTATACACATCATAGATTATATATATAAAAAGTAGTAAACCCAGACGGTTCGTGTTTCACGAAAATTAACGTCAGCCTGACGGGCCAGGCTTGTGACGCAAAATGGAGTCAAATGACGCCAGGGCCGGTTTAGCTGAGACGAGCATTAATTATACGGGATCATGTTCAACAACTGCGCTTAGGGTTCCACTCAAGCACTGTTTTGTGCTGCAAAACAGGATTTACTAGATTTTCAATGTTGTGGACAGTCCAATTGAGTGTTTATATAAGTCGTTTCGAGATAGACCGATTCTGAAGCCTGAAGAAATGAATGAGTAACTTAAAAATATTCCAATGAGTTGAATTTTCTTATTTTTCTTACATTAAATTACTTGAATCAGTTTCCAATAAAATATCCTTATTTTCAGCAAAATAAGTATAAAAATCAAAAATGGGAAACAAAAGATTTTTCTAGCATGTATGTTATAATGAATGAATGCTGTATCAATTTCTTCAGATGAAAACTGATGAATTTATTTTACCAATATTTAAAAAACTGTTGTATTTTTCGCATGGCACAGAGCGCCGAAGGCAGCGGAGGCACACAGCGTCTCATTTTACACTAAAATTAACGACGATACCGAGCGTCGGGTGTCGAGACGAGAACTTACAATAATTAAAACGAGCGATTGAAACCTTCCCCGATGTTCTCAAATTATATAATTAAAAATATTTTAATTATACCTCATCGATATCATAATAATATTTCGTTTTAATTTTGTGAAACTTAATAGTTATTGAAAAATGTTTACGACGCTCCTGCTAAAGAAAATTATTTTGCTTTTCAGAGAATATTTTTGTACCGTTATTATTTATTTCATCTTTTTGCTTTCTATCACATTTCAAATTAGTCCTCCAGTTCGTACTTTATAAAAAAAGACAAACGCTCTAGTAAGCTTAGTCTTTTTTTAGAACAACATAGTGTAAAATTTGTATTTTATTTACATTTTCAATAAGTAGCTACCTATTATGTATGAATACTTAATACAATGCTGGTCAGCTACCGATTAGTAGCAATTCGAAAGTCTCTTTGTGTTCTTTTTTCTTGTGATAAAAAAACACAAGTTTGAGCATTTAAAAAATGTGCAGTGTGAACGTCACTAATGTACAGTAGTGTCCGGTCAAGTAGTAATATGAGAAGCAGTTGTAAAACGACACTCTACTAAAAGCGACCCGTCCAAATTTAGTAGACACATCATTCCACTGTACTGTGTTACATATTTCTATGTAAAGGGTGTTTAATGTATTGTTATTTAATTATGATAAAAATGTAGCAAAATATTTAATAAAAATATAACAAAAACATCAATTGCACCTCAATTGCGTAACATGCTTTCTTTCGCGATCCGAAAGATTTTTAGATTCATAGTTAGTAGTAATAATAACATATATGTATATCCTAAGTACTGATGTATGGGCCGCTGGACCCCCACACAACACGCCGGCAGTTGACTTGAGTCCGTGCGAGCACTGCAAGCGGGTGCGCTTGTACGTCTTTACCTTGTTTTGTTAATATTTATCCGTGTTTTTATCAAAATATAAGTTGTCTAAGCTACCTTCTCGTTTCACTTCGCGGATTACCACCTACACGTCTATTCTACATTCCTAATCCATTGATTCATATGTTTGAAAAATTCGTCTGCTTGACAATGTAAATAACGCAATGAATGTTATCGAATTGTCAAAATAAAAGGCAATGGAATTGTTAGCGTGTTAGTTACGCAATTACCCTAGTGGTCATTAAAATTGTTGAATGCTTAGGCAACGCATTTTTATCAATTAAGTATTTTCAAAAAGCTCAGATGTTAATATTTTAATCCCAAGAAATCTTAATGTTTATTAATTTATTTATTTTAAAATAATTATCGTACTTAAATTTTATTTCATGTAACCAAATAAATATTTAACGTTTTGAGAATTATCCAAGCGGCTCGAATTTCTCAGTAACTTAATACGACGCAGTTTTTATGTCACCCGATGTTAAGTAAACATATTTACGAACGTTTTACATGCTTTATATTATACTACAAAACGTGATTTATTAGCTTTAAGTTAGTAAAAGTTGTAATGGGGTCTCGTGAACTATGTAATCATGGTTACCCTAAAATTAGAACATCAATAACAAAAAGCTTTATTAAAATACTTTGTTCGTGATTTTAAGCTATGTAAGTACCAACCTATTGGATAAAAGTTTGGGTAGGTACTTTACATTGTTACTAATTATAATTTAATTGAAGATTATGTTTGTGCTAATTACAGTCTTGACTCTTGTGACCGTCTTTTTATTAAAGGACAAAAATAACGCATGAAATAGGTGGCCGCCTACCTTCCTCGGAAAAAAGAAACAGTGATTACAAAAAAAAAAAGCTTTTTATTATTTTTTCAGTTTTCATTACTAATCAAACCTCGCACACTATGTTCACAAAATACATCACATAGGATAAAAAAGATGAGGCCAACATTCAG
This sequence comes from Fissipunctia ypsillon, assembly GCA_947568875.1. Classification (NCBI taxonomy): domain Eukaryota; kingdom Metazoa; phylum Arthropoda; class Insecta; order Lepidoptera; family Noctuidae; genus Fissipunctia; species Fissipunctia ypsillon. The sequence continues at coordinate 20,913,623 of OX387643.1, read as the reverse complement.
AAATCCTGCTCTGAGCTAGATTTATCGGACTTTACCCCTCCAAAGTTATGAAGTATCGTTGTTTAGAAGGATTTTCATCTTTATTGCTTGGCTTTAAGGTCTATTCTGTGTGTGGGTTGGATCTGGAGCTGATGGTGGACGAACACTTGATACGCGCGCGCACGCACGCCTCCCGTGCCCGCGAGGTGGTGTTTATTCACCCCCTTTACACAAAGATCATGAATGTGGTGCAGATACGGCATTGATTTGGTCAGTTGAATTTTAATCAAATTGATGTTTGATTGCTAATGAATTAATGATATACAGCATGTATCAGAAAGGTGTGGTCAAATTTAAGGGTGTGGTACAGTAGAGACCATCAAACTGAACAACTTTCCCCATGGACCGACGTCGTAATCGCGCAAAAATAACCAGCCGTCCCATACATTTGGGTCGAGTAGGTATTGAAGTTTTGTATGGGAGAGCTTACGATGTTGGTCCCATAGAGAAAGTTGTTCAGTTTGATGGTCTCTCTACCACACGTTTAAATTCTACCACACCTTTCTGATACATGCTAGGCATTTTTTTTTAGTTAACTTATAGAAAAGCCTGGATGCAGGACTTTGTATATTTAGAAAATATTTTTTACATTTTACATTACCTACTCATGTAGGCTATGTTTACCCGACTGTGCGACAGCAAAGACAGGATTATGTTTTTGTTAGATTGATTTGCCACAAAAATATATTTGGTATTCATTGGTACATATACTCACATGATACATTTATACTTATATACATAGCCTCTACAACTGGCGAAACTTAAACACACACTGAGCATTCAGCCAGCATATTGCTGGCTGGCTAATATTTGTACCTGCCATGACTTGAACCTTTCACAATTATAATTCGGGCCGATCCAAGAGAAGAAGGGGAAGATCCCGAAAATAAAATGCATCTAAAATTTTTATCATCTTCAAGTGTGTTTTGGCTTTTACCAAATTAAGTGAGCCCTAAATGTTTCTAGTATCTCGTCCATATTTCTATAGGTTCTGCCCTTCCGCCGCACATACCACGTGTATAACATAACATAACCCTCTGCAGCGCGCGACTCACATTATTCTATGAAAGATGTACAATGCAGAGGCATCGCATCGCGGTGTCGATTACAACAGGCTATCGCGTGTCACTCCCATCACACTCGTGTTGACTTTCCATGTTTGTTCGTTACTTTATATTGTTGTAATTATTATATTATCTTGGTTGACGTCATACACTCATAGGTTGTGCATGAGGACAGAATGTTATGAATACCGAATAAAACTGACTGAGGCTTCTGACCAAATGATCACGTAGATGCTTAAAAAAATCTAAATGAGGGGCAAAAACTAGTAAAAGGAGAAGGGTACCTAAGTATGTTTATTTATAAATAGTTACCTTTGCATTAGCTATTGACATTAAGTCTTTGTACCTATTTGATTAAACATTGAACATTTAAAATACCTAATGCTAACGTTTGACAAATTAAAAGCTGAGAATTTCCCCTTGGAATTTAAAAACAAGGATTTTTAAAATAAGTAGGTAAATAATGAAAATGCAAGTTTTTATGCAACGGTAACCAAAATTCCTGTTTTTGACAGGACAGTCCAATGAATCGAATATATCTTTATGTTACCCATTTTTAATTATAATGACGCACCGTAGCGTCATTATAATTTAAAATGGGTAAGGTGACGATTCATTAGATGCTATCAACACTCAATCGTGAGGACGCGACATAAGAAAAGAACTTTCCACAAGCAGTCAAACAAGACATTTTCTAATCCCCATAGCGTTATGTAGTTTTAAGAACAGCACGAGTAAAAACTGCTTTGCACGCATTTAGTGTGTAATGTAATATCTTAATACCCTCAATTAGGTTTATAGGTGGCCTACAATCATCGTCTTTATACATGGAGCTAATGCATCATCAAAAACACTTCCTTGACCGTGTCGCGACTGACCTCTCAGACTAAATTACCACTATATCAAACGATACGTTACTAAATGCACATGCGCTACATAAATAAGATGCGACACCGACAATGTTAGTTAGAATATAAACAGATTACTGAATTATAAACCTTATAGACAAAGAAATAAGGTGTCAAATAAAAAGCTGCGCACACGACCTTGGCCCAATAATATGCGTACGCGCATTTGTTGCAAGTGCAATATTTACGATCTGACGTTTCGTAAGCGTTTTGCAGGAAAGATTCTAGGGCATCGCGTCATGACTGTCGCATTATTTTTTTTAAATTGTTCTTTAGACATTATTATTTTAATTAAGTCCTCAGTTAGATTGGGCTGTTTTAAGATACATGATTCAATTCTGAGACTAGTGAGATGACTGCAACATACATACTTATTTCAGTCAAGTGCTTATGTAACACCGATGGAACCTAGTACTTAATACAAAAAAGCCGCAGAAGATTATTTTGTAGACCCTAAAATAACTAACCATGTGGGAATGTCATTTTAGTCAAAAAACTGGAACAAAGTTTATCCTGAATTCTGTAAAAGACTCATTCTCCTGCCCTTGTCCCAATTTATTTGATGTCGGTGCAACATGTCCCTTTCTTCCATACTTCTCTATTAATCATCATCTCGGTAGTACCCCCTTTCTAGCCATATCATCTTTCACACAGTCCATCCATTGCTTCTTTGGTCTTCCCCTACTCTTATAGCCATCGACACATTCATTCTCAAAACTTTCCTCACAACATTTTCCTCATTCCTCCGCATCACATGCCCATACCATGACAATTTCTGAAAAATTTTCAGTCATCGGTCACATTCAGATATTTTCTTATGTAGGTACTCATTTCTTATTCTATCCATTCGTACCACAACACATCCCTCTTAGCATTTTCATCTCAGCTGCATGCAGTTGCCTTTCATTCATCCTTTTTGTGGCCCAACATTCTAATCCATACACGACCATATCGACCAATTGGAACCGTGCAGCTAGCTTCTGAAGTTAGGTACATATATTTTCCCTTAGAGGTTTATGTGAAATAAAATATTTAGATTATTTTTTTTATTTCACAAGGCAGCTGGTCTAACCATTGTTTTATATGTCTTCCCTTCGAATTCTGTAAAAGACTGATTTTGGAAAACAGTTCATCTGGTGGAAAAAGGCTAGTCGGCCATGGACATCTATTCCCAACCCAGTGCCGACCTTTAAGACGTTAAAAAAACTACCAAGGATTCTAGCTTAGCAAGTTAGAATCTCGGCCCGACTCCTTTTAGTCTCTACATAGTTTAACAGTACTGCTAAAGCACTAAGTCGGCAATTGCAAGTGGATTTGAGATTCACTGGATGTAGACACTTTGTTTTTATATTTTAAACCCCAATCCAACGTGCTGAGTGTCACAAGAACATAAAAATAAGACCAGACATTGCAGCAAACTCGATCAAAGCTTCAAAGGTTTCTAAAATCTTTAGCTCCAATTTCATATGTACACCGGACCTCAAGGCTCTGAGATTTAAAGCTGTTTGTTTGAGTAAACAAGCTTATACTTTCGTGTATATTTCGTGTCCTATCTTCATCGCGTGTTCCCTTAATTTTTCCAAAGACATTTCCGTCAATTTTCCATCGCATCCAATACACCCTGACATGAACGGTCGATTGTAGTTCGACGCACGATATAATGTAATAGAGCAATGCATTTTACATTTGCCATTTGCATTTAGATAGAAAACAGGATTCGATATCTGTGGCGTTTTGAATAAAAGGTTTTAAATCACGATATATGGATGATATGATACCAACTGAAATGGTTTTCTAGAAAACCAAGAAAAATAAAACCCTGATACGAGCAATACTCTTTTTTTTGTAAAAGTATTACCTCCTGCTTAAGGGTGCTTGCATAAAGAAGCGGGTTCTCGGACCCGAATCTCGGTACAGGTCGCTGCAAAATGATCTTCGGAAAGAAACGGTTACATGTTTTAGCTGGTCCTTTATGAGTGTGCGCGTGCGCATAAGTTAACACAGGACTATTTCACCGGCACCGATCGGTACGGACTTGTTTTTACAGGGAACCCGCTTTTTTATGCAAGCACCCTAAAGGACTAGCCCAAATAGCAGAAAACAGTGACTGAAATGTGTAGAAAAGGGAGAGGGAGGCCTATACCCTGCAGTCGAACTTATCCAAAACGGCCGAAAACCATGGCCATGAATCATGACTACACTGACCAACCGTGGCCCGCTAGAACCTTGTCGATATTCTTATTGGTGATGTTAGGCGATACAAAAGGCATTCCAATAGGCAATACCCCAAACATCGTTAAAGAAGTAAACAATACTTATTTATTATTTACCTGTTATATCCTATACTGAATAGATGTAATTTGAATAGAACGTCAGCAATCAGCATAATTACATATTATCAGGAATAACGTCACACAAAAACTTCCATTATTTACTGAAAATGGTTAGGCCTTTTTTGTATTTAGGTAGGTACCTACTACCTATATTATGTTTCTGTTACTGTTACAAATGTGTGCTTACCAACATTTTTAACGTTTTATTACCACTCATCTCCTTACAGGTACATTTTATTCTTATTTAGAGCACAAATAATGTTATAAACGGCAGGTACTTGAACACCTATGTGTACTTTGATTCATATTCACAAGTGAAATCCATTTTGCTATTTATGGCTCCATAATAACGGGTTGAGAGCACTTACAAGTTATCAGATCATGATATTCAGTTTATTGCTACCGTTCAATGATTTTATGTTGCAAGACCTATCATTTGTGTTCATCTAATTTACGACTGGTGGGAATGTTCTTGTAGTATCACAACAAAGTACCAATAAATGTGTTTAACGCTAATAATTATAGTTTTATATTGCGCTACTCAGACAAAATAATAATGCGCAAATGTAGTCCACTATTTTGATCTGTGCAATAAAAACTAAAAATACAAAAAAAGATACCTTTGTAAGTAGGACGGGGAGGCGACTAATGCAATAAATTAAATCGACCTCAAATTTTTGTTACAAATCGCCGCGTGTGTCCTGTGACGTCACCGACGCGTGGACACCGACAATGGGGTTATTGACACGTCAAACTATTTCCGTGGCGCCAAAATAAAAGCGCGCGAATCCACGGGGGCGGGCGACCATCGGTGACAATAAAGCGCACAGGCAACGCTACCATACGTCCACAATTACGATAAACAGATGAAAACAATAAATTGAAGCGTCGGCTTGTGGCCTGGGACGGTCTCGAGTTACGTTTTGAGCAAAGGAACGTCTAAAATTACCCCGCACGCACACACCTACCGTGCTGCCAGTCGGTACACACCAACACAGCAGCGCCGCCTATATCTATTATCAAAACATCCAGCGACTCTGGTTACAGCGATCCGAGCGCGCTTCGGATATCGCGTTACACACTTTAATGGCTGGAAAAGGCCTCGAAAACGTGATATTACACGCATTTTATTGTGTATCGCAAAATGTAATTAATATCGGAATATAACACCGACTAATTTATTCGGCGTAACCCCGAGTCTCGAACCTTTGTGGAGGTCCCCTCGCAAAGCAAGATGAATAAATATCGAATTTAAAAATACGATTCGATCGTCTCCTATTACGAGACCGGCTAGGCTGAAGCAGGCCGCTTGCCAATAAGACGAAACCGTAACACGATGATGGTTTTCCAACGGAAACCCACGTCAATGTCGGCGAAAATATTTGTAACTGAACCTTACCTTGATTTCTTCTTCATTCTCTTTTTTCACTTGAGCCCTTGGTGGTGATGAGGGATTGGTGGATGTTTTACTGTCCATCTTAGATATACAAAGTCACTACAGATAACTAATCAACTAATGTGTAATGATAATAACACGTGAAAAATATTTACAGTATTTTTAAAAGTTTTTCTTGTTCAACTTTAGTGTTCGCGTAAACATTTTATTATGCGCGCTGCAGCGTCAAGATTTATAGTACCTACGTGCGCTCCACGCAGCGATCGCAGCGCGACTGAGGGCGGCCATGATTGGTCGCTTTGTTCAGCGCCGTGAAAAAAGCTCGTTTTCCCGCGAACTGTCGAACCTAGGGCGGAGCTTACAGACCGGACATAGCGCATGGGCGGTTAACTTTCGTCCACTTTCAAGCTTCATGTAAAGCAACCCCCGCTTTTGTTAACGATATTGTTATGTTCCCTAATAAACATGGCTTTGATAAACAATTTCCACGAAGAGAAATTACTGAATTTCGGGTCTCATCCACTTACGGTAGGAATTGGCCCAGGAAAGCAACATATGGCGAGCTCAATATTCTTTCTTTCTATTAAAAGTCTAATAATGACAATATGTAGGTACTTAGTTAAAAAAAAAAACACTAAATAACACGCTTTTATCACGCACTAAAATGATAAAATAATTAAATTGACTTGTATTAGTTAAGATATGACCTATGCAGCTTGTCACTTCTTTTACATCCAATGATTAATTCAAACAGCGTGGAGCGCTTTGTTTAAATTAATTAAAATTGCGCACAAATAAAAATTGACACTGGAAAATATGAGCCCAAACGCGAGGGGTTTACTAGTAGCCACTGAAGAGATCCACTATCCACCTCCTGCAACCTAATGCGTAACACACTATCAATCAGAATCTGAATCATTTGGAAGCAAATTACTAATCCATTGCTTCATAAGTTCGAAAAATTTGTCTGCTCAACACGTAAATAACGAAATGAACGTTGTTGAACTGTCAAAATGCAACCGATTCCGATGGATAATGTGTTACGCAATTGCCCCGCTGGTTCCATAGTCAGATCAGCTCCAGGATACCAAATTATAGTATTGTCATCCGAACTACATATACATTCAAAGTTTCATCAAAACGAATCATATGACCCCAAACTTGAGGGATTTACTAGTAGCCACTGGAGTTCCACTATCCACCGCCTAGCTCCATCTTGAGATCAGCTCCAAGCGCGACCTTCGACGCGCTATTTATAGGCACGCGCCGCCGGCCCCCCGCCTGCCTTTTAAATCTGTAATATCTTCGAAAATATTCGTATTGTCTTCCGAATTACATATACATACAAAGTTTCATGCTGATACGACAATTTTAAGTAGATTAAAATTGACTTCCAAGATTTTTTTACATTGTTAGTTAGTTACAAGTGAAGCTATTATAAGCATGTTAAAAAGTAGGTTTTATTTGAATATCCAGAATACGGCAACCATCCTGAAAAAAGGAAAAATTGGCCACTCTACACTTTAGTCATGATTGATAAAATTATATTGTTTTTTGATAAATAAAATGAAAGCTGTTAACTTTAGGTACCTATTCATTTACTGTTTACCTTATAGAATACTAATTTGTAAAAAAATTACTTGTGTAAACGTAATTATAAGTAAGGACTTATTAATACTGATGAGCTATTAATGTGTTTGAAAAATTCTTTCACTAATGAGAAGCTCCAGGATTGCCGAGTGTCATCTTAATAATTATTATAATTCGGAAGTTATTCTGTCTGTCGTTACCTTTCACTCCTAAACCACTGAACGGATTTTGATAAAATTTGGCAAGGAGTTAGAATATATGGCATCCTGGGGAAGGACACTTTTTGACAAATAAAATATAATCCTAACGGGGGGATGTAGGGAATGAAAGTTTTTATGGGAAATGCGGTATTTATTAAGTTAGGGATATGAAAATTCGCTTTTGCTATGAGACAAAGAATTGCGTGATTTCAGCGTTTTTGTAAAATCATCCCCCAAGGGGTTACGATTATGATTTCAAAATTCATATGAAAATGAGTAATTAAATCTCATAAAAAACGTACCTACACAAAAAAAAACCTATATTAGTTACTTAATATAGAAATTTGTACCTTTTTGTACCTCTATTTAAGAGATTTAATGGCTAAATTTTTCATTAATCGATAACTCGGTCGATTTACAGAATGCGCGGACTCTCCGAAGGCGGGGTGATGACTATAATGAAAGTGATAAGTCGATAACGCAGGCGGTAAACCAATGAAATCATTGGTCGGTAAAAAGCGTGCGGAGACCGGAGACTCACATACTACACCCAATGAAAATGAACATTCAAGCAATTGCCAAACGTGCGGTGCAGGTTCCCCGTATACCGCAATCTTTCCCTATTGACTAATGAAAACGGTTCCCTGCATGCAGAATTGCAGGCCCCATGGCATACGTTACAGAAATCTTCCGCACCCCGCATACGAGCCCTATCGACCAATGAAAATGAACCTTAATGCGGCCAGAATGCCAGATATTAGGGCTGACCGGCTCTAATATCTGGCCGCATTAATTAACGGAAATTCATAAGATTTGATGGGTAGCATAATAAATATTTTCATGATCAATTTAGTGTGTCATATGTCGTCATTCTGGGGTCGAGCCGACGGAGGTTCGTGTGTTTGGGACCAATTGGGGGGCGCTTTCGAACTATACGGTTAAGCACAATTTGATTCCGCCAAGCCCGTACCATCAACGGCAACAAGACATACGGCTATCTATACGCCACTGTTACATGATGGTCTGTGGACAGACATCCCACCCATAAAACCATGCTCAAAACGTTTTGGGGATACTAAGGCCGGCCACATACAGTCGGAATTCCGATTCGAAATTCCTTAACGAAAGCAGCAAATTCATTTCAGCGTATCGGAGAAAATTCCGAACGGAGAACTAGATTATGAATGGATTTGCTGTAGATACATGTCGTAGCCAGATCTGAGAGTTGATTTATTGACATTATGATAAGAATCTCCAGGCCAAACCATAGGGTATATATATTATATGTCGTGGTCAGATCTTAGAAATGATCATTTCATGAAGTGTTCAACCATTTCATGAAATGGTTGTATTTCATAAAATAGAACATCAACTGCTGTTCACATCATGATGTGGTCTGGCCAGATCATTGAATACTCAACGTTTGACGATATGAACAGTTTAACGCATGACTACTTCATGATGTGGCCAAACATTAGCGATCATATAGTAAAATAGTTAGATTATCCACCTTTAGAGGCGTTGATGTCGCTTTGTTTTTGTTGTGCATCTATTCCTACTCGAATAATTCTTAGGTATGGACGGCAGCACATTAAGCTACTACAATATGTCAAATTTCTTTAATAGATTTTCAACTTTATCGCTAAAGCCATTAGGTTCAAAGGTTGATTGAGAAAGGAGATGTTTCAAAATGGGCCCAGAATATGTACAATACCTCGAAAAATCGAGAAAAATCCGTGAAATTCGGGAAAAATACTGATAAATTGCATAAATGTATATTTCTCTTGTAATAATTTGATATTTATCAATTATTTTATCGACTTTCAATATGGCGTCTCGCCAATTTAGGTACTCTGTGGTTAAAAACCAATGACAGTAAACCATAGATCGACCATTGATCATAGATAGTGAAATGTCTACTGTCACTTCAGTCGCTTTCGTTGTTGATCGTGTTCTGATGTTCTATTCTCTCGAGTTATTTTTAACAACCTGGCTTTCGTTTTTTGAATTTTGTGATTTTGTTTTTGATAGTTGAATCAAAAGATCGCTACATTGTTTTTGTCTGAGTTAATATTTCGACTATTGAATGTTTGTATTCTGTACGTTTATGCTATAAGTAAAAATCTTGGCATATCGCAGGTCAATCTATGAGGTTGTCGTCTGCTTAACTGGACTATACTTTATGTACAGACGCCAGTACATCAAGCTACTACAATCTGTCAATTTCTTTAATAGATTTTCGACTTTACAATTAGATCTAAAATAATATTGCAAAAGACTAAAAGTACGACAATGTTATGATTCTCTTCGACAATGTAATATGACAGAAGTAAACATGTCAAACGTCAATAATCAATCAACATGACAACTTACTGCCATGATGGGTTTTTGTTGTGTGTTGCAATTTCAATTGTACATTCTTGTACTTTACTACCAAACAAAGCCAATTAAAAGTAATTGGATGATTGGAAACTGTTTTAATTGTGTTTCCCCATTTTTTAGTAGGGTGTACCAATACATGGCCGGGGCTCCATATATTTTGAAACATCTCCTTTGACAGTTTCGGATAGCTTGACCTGCTGGCGTCTGTATCTAACTGCGACCAACTTGGATGTGGCGCTCGCCGGCGGTGCGGTTGGTAACCTAACCTAACGTAACCCATTTGGTCGGGGTGCCACTAGATGCGTGAAATGCAACTACTTTACGATATGCCCAGTGGTCAGCTGGTAATGTCAATAAATAGGTTGCTTTCGTCACGATATGGCCATTTCTACGATTGGATCACGACAGATACCATAAATTAATGATATGGCCAAACGTCAACTAACATCATTAAACGTTGACGATATGGTCAATTTTAGCTGGCCATTTCATGAAATGACCGAACACTTCATGAAAGGAGCAATTCTAAGATCTGGCCACGAGATACATACAACAGTAGTTTTCCGTTCGAAAATTCCGAACGGAGAAATACTGTACGTTTGTGATAGATGCTTGATTTTGTATGAATTTGCTGCCTTCGGATATTCCGAATCGATATTTCGAAACGGAATTCTGACTGTATGTGGCCGGCCGTACATTTATTGTGCGTACGGCTAATATTGCTGTGTGTCCCAATAATTGCGCTAGGTAGGCATAGGTATGCCAAACGGAACTCTATTACTAAGCCTCCGCTGCCCGTCCGTCCATCCGTCTGTCAGCAGGCTGCACAGACTAAGTACAGTCCTACCAACTTATCTGTGAACTGAAAGAGGACAGCACCGTCGATTCAGTGTTGCTAATTAATTTATGATGCCCAAAATTGAGTAAGTTTTCAAGAAGGAAATTTCACATTAGACATAATCGTTTAATAAGAATTACAGTTTTTACAAGTTAAAAACAATGATACCTATATAAAAATAATAAAATAAATAAAAAGAATTTGATAATTTACAGTTACGTAGGTACGCTAACAGTTTAGTCTCTCAGCAATAAACAATGGCTTTATCTAAAAAGTAATCCAATGAAGTGGAAATTCAGCAGCTAAAATGTTCCATGGGGGGGATACAACTTTCATTTAATGCGAAGTTAAGTAGGTACCTACCTTGCAAGAGGTACCTGGATGTCTAGCATTTAGTTATGACCGTACCTAACCCCTAACACCAGATTTGACTAATTATAATTAGTAGTGGTACCTAGTGGTAGTGTAGTGTAATAAAAAAAAACAAATTGCTTTACAATGATTTATTGAAAACTAGGTTTACAGTAATTGTGATCTTTAGATGAACCTGCATACACAACTTCATCCTGGTTGTGAGGCCATACTCCGCTTATTTCCGTACCACTATCATCATTATCACTATCGCTTTCGGTTTCAGTGTCACTTACCACTTCTATAATAAAAGGTTTAGGTATCTAAAAACAAATCATGTTTTAAGTTTTCTCCTTCTAACCTGCGAACGTGTTTACAATGCTGTGCCCACTCATGAACTGTAATAGCGTCAAAAGCTTCTCTAACTAGGCGGAGAATTTCAGCATTTTTGTGCTCAATATTTACACCAGCAACTTTTTTTTTCATTGTGCTCCATATGAGTTCAATGGGATTGAGATCACAGTGATAAGGTGGTAAATATAAGCATTTGTGTCTATTGTCTTCTAAATTTTTTTCAATCTCATATACAGGTTCAGGCTTGTTTCTCTTAATTATTTCTAAAAGCTGAGGTTTAGTCAAATTCTCTCCATAGTCAATTTTATTTTGGGTCAACCATAATTGCATATCTTTTTTTAAGGAATTCGAATTTGGGACTTTATTCACACAAATACGGTGATAAGGAGCATTATCCATCACTATTATGGATTGCTCTCGTAAATTAGGCACAAGTTTTTCAATAACCCACTTTTTAAAGTTGGTACTATTAATCTCGTCATGATAATCACCACTTTTTGTGTTTGATTTAAACAAAAGTAGTGCATTTGTAACAAATCCAGTATCTCCTCCCGCATGAACAATAATATATCTTTGCCCTTTCGATACAGCCTCCAATACTCCGTCTTCACCCTCTCCTTGCCAACATTTACTCGATGTATGCGAAGAGTGAATATAGGTCTCATCTAAATAAATTATTGGCCGGGGCTGGGGAGATTTATTATTTTTATCCATTGCATGCAAGTTCTTAGCTCTCCAAGCTGATATTTCATTACGCTCCATAAGAACCTTCCGATTGGATTGAGATTTTTTAAAACGAAATCCCACCTTGTGAAGCAGCTTTCGCAGACTCTCTCGCTGTCCTGTGTAATTTATTTCTGTCTTTAAGACCTCTAGAAGCTTTTTAACAGTAGGGACCTCTTTTTTAGCAGAATAAAATTCATGTACTTTACTCCGTTTACTCCCATGTCAAAATCATCAACATGCACAAATTCACTTTTACGTTTTCTCTCCTTGCCTGTTGTCCGAATTTTTGTACCAGTTTCTTCTGCTGCGTGCCCTTCCTTAACTATTTTTGAAATTAGTTCTTGACTCACACCTGAAATATAAGATAATAAAATAAATGTTAGTAGAAATTTGAAATCTGGCAGGTTAGTTTGCTCACTCACTTAGCAGGTTACCTATTAGATGTACGTTACCGTTACGCTAACCTGCAGCAAGAATAGAAACGAATATTTCGTGGACTTAAATAATTAGTCAAGTATCGGGTAATTTATAACAAGTAGACAACACTAACCTGTCGCTGCCGAAATTCGTTTGTATATTTGATTAAATGGAATAATCGGAGACCCTGCCCGAGCTTCTTCTTCAAAAAAGATTTTAACCTTTAGAATAATGTTTCGAGCATCACTTTTAATAGCTTTCGGCATATTTAACTTTATATATTCAGCAATATCACGACAAAACAACCAGAGAACCCGAATGTAGTATACACTGACAATCTAATGACATTTCAACATGACGGCCGTAGTTCCAATTTTCGCCATTTCACAGATAAGTTGGTAGGAGTGTAAAATAGTACCTAGTCAAGCGCGAACTTATCAGTCATTTTAAAATACTGCAGCGTAAATACTTATTAAGGGTCCCCAGAACGACTAATGTGAATGAAGATTTCAAATGATAGACGAATGAAGCTACAATGGGGTTAAAAACTAAAAGCTCGTCATAGGTGGCAGCACTGCTACCCGTCTACACACCACCATTGTTTTGCTTATGTTTACTTTCGTGTCAATCACAAATTAAACAGAAACTAGATAAACATGTATACGACTTGGAGTGTAGCACTATTAAAAGACGAGCTAAGGAAAAGGGAAGCGTCTACCACTGGTAAAAAAGCAGCTGTAGTGGAAAAGTAAAATATGAACATTTTATAATTTTTATGTTATTTTGTTTGTTGACTTTTTGATGAAGAATAGATGGCATATGGCATGAATAACCTGATCAGAGTTAATTCAAACAACTCGAGGATGATCTTCCTAACTGAAAAACTTCAGAAATGAATGATCTAATATGATAATATAAACACATGTGCACTTTTACTGTTAACATAATATCACACTACAAGTGCCTGTACGCCAGCTGTATGTACGCAATGAAAACAGACTTAGTTCTCTTAGGGGCATCACCTATTTACGAATTTCTCCCATAAAAGTCTTTAGATTTAAAAAGGATAGCACAATCTTAGTCTCGCTCGACGAAATATTGAGTTTCCAATTTTTTTTCGGAAAGCTTTCTCCCTCAGTATTCGTCTTTTGACACCCTCGGCCAATTCGTGGGTATTTTTACAGCAAACAGCTGCGCAAAAGGGCATTTTAATTATATAATTATGCGTAAAAAAGTCGCTTGTTTAAAAAAATAAATGTATGGATAGTGACAGCTAGCTGTCAAATTCACGCCATAATAGCGACATTTGAAATGAAAAAGTGGCAGTTTTCATCCCTATATCATTTGCGCACGCCTTATTCGATTTCTGAACTGTGTAGAGAAAAGTCGCGTCACTCATTTATACAATCTTCTATAGATAATATTCTAACAAATAAATAAAGTTGAAGTGTCTGTTTGTAATGTCAAAAACAGCTTTTTACTAAATGCTCAGATAGTGTACTTCCTTGTAACAAAAAAACGATTTTTAATTTTTTTTTGTCTGTCTGTCTGTTTGTTCCGGATAAACTCCAAAACGCCTGGTCCTATTTTGACACGACTTCACTGGCAGATAGCTGATGTTATAAGGAGTAACTTAGACTAATTTAATTTTAGAAAAAGAATTAGGGTACTGCGCAAAATAATTAAAACCTATGAAATTGTGATCAAAATCCGATTCAAATAGAGAAGTTGTTTCCGACATCCACGCAAACGATGTCGCGGGCACAGCTAGTAAACAATATGATTTCAAACGCAAAGACGTTATGGCATAACTTGCAATAACTCTTGCGGTTTCAATTCAGAAAGAAAGAAAGACGGTTGGTATGACGAATGGTTTACACTGAGATGTGACAAAATTTTACGGCCGTCATATTTTTTGGCAACATGAATACACGGTATTTACACGGTGCGTCAATTGCCATCAATCAAAATTTTTGACAAATGTCAAAAATTTTGATTAACACTACGAGATTGACAGCAAATGCTGTCAATCTCGTAGTGTTAATAATTGTCAATCGCATTTTGTAAACGATCATTTTGCGCATCAATGTGTATCAATCACGTAAAAATAACATTTGCAATTGATCGTTTTGGGGACTCTTTACCTGTTAACGGGTCCTTGAAAATGATTGCGTAAAATAATTATCGACTGGCTCACACAAAATCTTGGCAATATTGCAATCGATCGTTTCGGGGACCCTTTACAACGATCTTCTCAAACAATATGTCAAAGTTACGCTTTATCTCTATGTAGTCTGTGGTTACCCTACTGTCAAAAACAGCTGACGGGTTTTAGGTTATGTTAGTTGCAGCAAAACTTACATTCGAAAAATTAGCTAACAATTAAAATAATGTAAGATTTAGTAATTATTTAAATCATAGTATGTTCTAAAAAATATATATATAAGAATGTCTTCCAAGCTACCGAAGGCTACTTTGAGTTTGAAACAGGTACTTACCTAGTGTGTGTTTATAAATTAGAGAAACATTAACACTTTATTCACGTCTATTTCTGAATCTATTATTCGCTATGTTAATCTTGCTGACGATTAATATAACTTTCTCTTAATATTTCTCTTTTTCCAGTTCCTCATACGCCAAGAAGTGTTAAAGCTCTACAGGGAGATTTTTCGGACCCTCAAACAAGTTCAAGATGAAACCACGAAGGCTGATCTAAGAGAATGGGCCAGAGTAGATTTTAGGAATAATATGCACCACACTGATGAAACCGCCATCAAAGCTATGCTTCATCATGGACAGAAATCCTTGAGAGATTTGAAAAAGTCATTGTCTTTAAGTAAAAGTTGAAGAAAAATAAGGATTAGTATAGCTATATTTAGACAATTTGGAATAGTTGGTATCTATTAGTAGTGTAACTTACAAACTCATCACATATACTTTCAATAATAAAAGTGATTATAATGATTACCTCCGAACAAAAGTAAAAAATAATGTATTCATTATTTGTGAACACCATTTTGTTACCTGTTCTATCTAAGGCAACAATATTTTATGAAAAATAAAAGGCTTATATTAAATTAAAAAACTTTAATTCAATACTTACATGTTTATAACAAATGTTTTGATCAAATAGTAACTAAATAGTATAGCTATGATTCTGCTGAAGTTTAATTCACAATGATTTAGCTATTTACAAAACCAAGTTTATTTTAACATTATACCTTAAGCAGATAGATTTATATACATACATAAGTACATACATATATAGATACATAAATATTTAAGTCCAGTCATAATAACAGTTTAAAATGTCAGAAACAAATGGCTGCTACAGATAGGGTTGCCCAAGAGTCTATTTGTTGGTGTGCGTTACCCCAGCAAAATAATGTCGAAAATAGTCATTTCAATTATGTAGATAATTAGTTGTCCAGCTTCTGTAATTGTTGCGCGCATTTTTAAATTTGTTCCACTTGTTTTAGTTATTTTACAAAAACATTTCCTGCTGGGGTAACGTTACCGCAGCCAGACATTTTCTTTTTTAATGGGAATATTGAAATAAATATTAGCTGTCTAGTTAAGGGTTCCACTTTTTGTTAGTTTTGCTTTTCAGATCATCATAGAATTTTAATTTGCACGTGAATTAACTAGAATTCAATCATATTGTCTCTATACATAAAATAAGGTGTCAAACTGACGATTTGGACAAGGTAAATGTTGCAACTTATTTTGTATTTGTTCTTTCTTCGGCTGCGAAGTTATTCGAGATCCTGCTGGAGTAACGTTTGTGATTTTGCTGGATCTCTGAAACGGTTAAGCGGATTCTTACCATGTTTTGTACATGACTTCTTCAGAATTCGTTATAATTAGTTGTGCAATAAAAAAACTAAAATAATGCGCCGTTCGGTTATTTAATTAAATATAAAAACACTTCAATAGGTCCTAACACCTTGAATAAGAGCTTTAAAGACTTACTTTAAACGTTATATTGTAGCTTGTAACTGCCTTCAAATGTATGTGAAGTTTCAATTTTGTCCTGTTAGGAATTAACAAATTATCATGAAATTCAGTTCTCCACGTTCACGGACACAATGCGCGCGGAGTTATTTGGCCACCGATAAAGCTGTATGTGGATATTTAAACTGAATGACATGTAAAAGTGTTTGTATAAACCGACTTACAAAAATAAAATCATTTATCATTTAATGATATATCAATAATTAGTTGCTTAGTTCAGTTTTATACCTGTAAAATTTCAGCGTAGTACATACAATAATTAACGAGATAATAAAATAAAAGTCATTACGACGTGCAAGACCGCGGTAACCCGGCCATGTTTAGGTGGTTACAAAAAAGCGATCGCGTAGTACATTATGCTATCTTCTAAAATGTTTAGTTTAATACCTCTTACAAGTTCGGTTCAAACGCGTACATTGTTAAATACATAACAATTATATCTGTACTATGAAAACAATATTCTTATTATCATTCGGCTACTTATCAGATAGGTATCTATTATTTGCAAAATTGCACGTACTTATCAAGAATAGTTGATAACACGTCTTTTGGTGCGACACGGGACGGGTGGGCCAAGGGGTACTTCATTGTTTGCATAGCGCACTAAACTTGACCCTTAGATAATTCGTCTTGTAGAGTGCGTGTGCGCTTCCGCTCTCTATTTTTGCAAATATTTATCGAGTGCTTGAGAGTTATTCAATGTGTCGTACGTACCTAATTAATGTGGAGTACTTCTTTTGAGGACCGTAATTATTGTGTGGGTTGCTTAATGAATTCACGAACAAGGTCAGCTTGCATAATGTATCTACAGAAATAGTTGCAATGTTATTATTAGTACATTGTGTTAGGTATCTAACATTGTATGGACGGCAGCACATCAAGCTACTACCATCTGTCAAATTTCTTTAATAGATTTTCAACTTTATCACTAAAGCATTAGGTTCAAGGTTGATTGGGAAAATTTGACAGTTTCGGGTAGCTTGACCTGCTGGCGTCTGTACATAGATTACATTTTTATTATGCAAGGTGTAATTATAATCAGTGTTAATCTTTTAAGGAGTCATTGTACTCATCATTATGAACAACTTTTATTATGGGAACAAACCTGAAATCGCAAAAAAAATCTGCTTTTCCCTACATTTATGTTTAAGTACTTAACTCGTCAAAATGTAGGGACCACCTGATTTTTTTTTTACGATTTCGGGTTTTATCCCATGGTATAAGTTATTCATAATGATGAATACGATGACCCCTTAAGATGTTAACAATTATTAAAATTACACCTTGTATAAACGTAGATTTTTCTTAAAGACAAACTACTAAATATTAGAATTTACATAGGTACTTATTACTTAAAAGCAAACATTTTACCTCAACTTGTCTACCTAGTTATTACCAGGTATTTTTTTCCACAAACTCCTTATATTAAGTAACACGGGCTTTAAGAAATTTATAATTATCTTGTTGTGACACTTGCTTAGATATGACCATTTAAAAGTTCTATTGAAATTAGATTTATTTTTCCTGTAAATAAAAAGGCTCTTTGAAACATGTAGTTTTTTTAACACTTGTGTACACATCTGTACTAAACTCGTAACACTATCCTACATATTTTAGAAGATAGCATAATGTAGGTACTACGCGATCGCTTTTTTGTAACCACCATGGTCGGGTTACAGCAGTCTTGCACTTCCTAATGACTTTTATTTCATTATCTCGTTAATTATTGTATGTACTACGCTGAAATTTTACAGGTATAAAACTGAACTAAGCAACTAATTATTGATATATCATTCAGTATATATATCCACATACAGCTTTATCGGTGGCCAAATAACTCCGCGCGCATGTGACCGTGAACGTGGAGAACTGAATTTCATGATAATTTGTTAATTACTAACAGGATAGTAATGAAACTTCACATATATTTGAAGGCAGTTACAAGCTACAAAATAACGTTTTAAGTAAGTATATAGAGCTCTTATTCTTATTCTTACCCATTGAAGTGTTTTTATATTTGATTGTGACCTTTGAACGGAATTTTTATTTTAGTTTTTTCATTGCACAACTAATTAAAACTAATTTTGAAGAAGTCATGTACAAAACATGGTAAGAATCCGCATAACCGTTTCAGAGATCCAGCGAAACCACAAACGTTACTCCAGCAGGATCTCAAATAACTTCGCAGCCGAAGAAAGAACAAATACAAAATAAGTTGCAACATTTACCTCGTCTAGACAACTAATTATTTTACTAATATTTATTTCAATATTCCCATTAAAAAAGAAAATGTCTGGCTGCGGTAACGTTACCCCAGCAGGAAATGTTTTTGTGAAATAACTAAAAAACTATAACTGCAACAAATTTAAAAATGTGCGCAACAGTTACAGAAGCTGGGCAACTAATTATCTATATAATTTAAATGACTATTTTCGACATTATTTTGCTGGGGTAACGCACACTATCTGTTGCCAGACCAGAGTTGCATCTCACACATATGTCAGGTCCAAATGATTTTTTTTTCTACTAGCTGTGCCCGCGACTTCGTTCGCGTGGATGACGGAAAACAATTTCCCTATTTGAATCGGATATTGTTCACAATTTCATGGGTTTTAATTTTTTTTCATGGAACCTTAAATCTTTTTCTAAAATAAAAGATGCATATGTTCCTATTTATAACATCAGCTACTGCCAGTGAGTCTCGTCAAAATCGGTTCAGCCATTTCGGAGATTAGTTGGAACAAACAGACATGACAATAATTGTATGTTTTTTTTTGTTAAAAGTACTGGATATAATACTTTCATAAATATTTAGTAAAAAAGTTGTTATTTTGACATTACAAATGGACACTTCAATTTTATTTATTTGTCTGTATGTATGTATTTAAGTACTTACATAGAAGATTATCGAGTCTCACATCCCTAACCACAGTGCACATTGTGAAATTTATACATAAATCTATTTATGGCCATTTTCATGATGCACTAATTTCCCCTATGTATTTAAACATATACTGGGAATATCAGACTTTACATTGTCAAAGCACTCATTAGCTTTTAACACAAAGTAGATGCATCTATGCACCTGTATAGATAGCTTGATAGAACAAATAAATCAGGATAGGCACTGTCACGCCTGTGCCAACTACTAAAGTAAATACTGTAAAGAATGTTACAAAATCACCATTTTTGTTCAGGTATTTTGCTAATATTTGAATCAAACTTCTTGTTATGTGGTGACCATCCATACCATAACAAGGTATCACATTCAAAAATCCAATGCCCATTGAAAATATGAATATGTATCTCAGCAGTTTCTCAAACTGTGAGGGTGAGAAAAATGAGAACAGGCCCAGTCTTGGGAAGTACTGGTCAATGAACACTGTCTTGTGTAAATCGTATGGCAGACCTAAATATAGAACAGCATGTTTCTCCTTTCTTTCAATAATTATCAAATGTGTATGATTGTTTAGTGAAGGCTTCAAGCAGTGCATTCCTCTTGGACAAGAGTAACCACCAGGTTCTGTGCACTTTGTGAACTTGTCTTTGACCATGTCTCTTGGCTTTAAACAGGAGAATTGACCTGGCAGTACTGAGTCAGCTACCACTTTGGGCTCCATGTATTCAAAGCAAAAACTGTATAAGTCATCTTTGCGGCAACATTCAACAACATCATTCTCTTTTATAGTTTCCATCATGATTTCATCATTTTGAGCTACATATTCTGCACTGGTGCAAATTCCAAACCGATCATGAGCCATATGGAGACAGTAATTCCAATCATTTGCAGTTTTGACTTCACAACCGGTTATTGCTGTAAGTACATCTCCTTTCTCAAATCCTCTGACATCTTTCAAGGGAGAGTCCTCTGTGAAATCTGTTATTCTTACACCAATACCAGTTTCATATGCTATGTTAAATAATATAGGAGCTGAAAAGAATAATAGTAAGGCAACAAATGCAGTGGCAACATTGTGCCAGATCCCTGCACAGAAAATTCTCAATCTCTTAGTGATAGCTAGGCTATTTAATTGATCAGAATTCATCTGCACAAATGCTATTGGTATTATAGTGAACACATGTACACCTATAGATATAAGTTGCACATCTTCTTGAGCAGCAGCCAGTGCATGGCCCAATTCATGGAAAACAGTACTGAACCCTACCGCTAAGAAGTACACCCAGAAGTCTGACGCCGGAATGTTTACACCAGGTAGCATGGCCTTGACTTCAGGCACATTGCTGCTGATTTGAATAGTCTCATAAAAATGTTCAAATATGAATGTAAGGAGAGTCCATAGTGCAAACGGTAAGAATATCCAAATCGTAAATATGTAGCCGCATGTATACCATTTCCGAAGAACACGGCTCAAGTTTTTACTCCATCTGTATAAAAACCTGTTGAAAGCGGTTGTTGTCCAAGTGAAGTTGAGTATTCCTATCTTTAGTCCAGTCCCTTCCAAGAATGCATAATACGGATAGTGCATACAACTCTGAAATAAAATTGTCGATCAATAAACACAATAACATTATAATATTTCATAACAATTTCAAAAAATAATACCTTGAAAAAAGAGTCAAAGAACCATATGACGACATAAAATGTTAAGACGAATGAGCAAAGTATTGCAAAAGACATTACGACAACCTTTTTATGGATGTTTTGTTTATCATTTTACATTATTCTGCAAAAGCCGGCACCACATCATTCGCTTTAGAGAAATTGGAAAATTGGCTAATCGATTGCGTCAAAAATCAAAATACAGATAACAGAGAGTAGTATATTCTTTGCAGATAAACCAAATATTACTAATGTCAAATTCGTGCAAAATTCGGCACGGAGTTCTCGGCCTTTTGCTAAGAAGGAAAAACTTGGCTGAATGATATTACGGCTTTGGTCAGAAACAAGGAAGGTTTTTAAAAAAAAATATTTTGACATCTGTTGGATTCGTCGGTCGTGCTGTGTTGTTGATCGGAAATAATCGAAATAAAACAATATTGTGACAATTTATAAAACATTTTAACATGTGAGTGATGAGTTGTACGGAAAATGAAAGTGGCCCTTTTGTCGTGTTCTTCTTACCAGCGGTCGTTGGCTGCCTGACCATACTCCTGGCGAGACGCTGGGCGAACTCCCAAGTTAGCAATACTTCGTCTACAGCCGTCTCTAGACGGCGAAAAATCATTAAAGACCCGCTTATTAAGCGGCCCCTGCCGCCTCTAGCCTGTAAAATGATGCCACCAGGATCTAAAAAGGCTTCTGGTGTAAATAAGAAGGTAATCAAGTATCCATCTGCATACACACACAACACACTGCTCAAGTCCTGTTGAATTAATTACATTTGTGAAATAATAAAAACAAGTGATTTGCATGCTGTAAATGATACCTATATCGTGTAAATGGTGTAATGCAACAATACATTTTAATTACAAAGTTTATTGCTCTGTAAGTTTAATCTACAAAGGAAACTGTAAAAACTTCCTTGTAATTTAGCAACATGAATTTCATTAACAAGGTAATTTACTAATAAAACAAAACAATTTTGTAGTACTTAGTATTTCTAACATCTTTATTTTTTTTTTAGGGTACATTCCCAGTTCCAGATGAAGAAATAAATGGTAATGGGAAGCGGCTGGGTCGTCCAGCACGTACCCCACCCACCACTCCCTCAAGCGTTGGTCTCACAGACATGAAGCTTGCAGATGGGCCCGTGGCCCCTAAACACATACCGTTCCCCTACATACCACAGGATGGAACTCTTTTGTTTGAAGCCATGACATTTGTTTTCACTCTGGTGGCTACCGGACTCCAGTTCCTGAATCTATACAGGACAGCCTGGTGGTTACCACATTCATACACTAACCAGGCTATGGTAAGTTTTAATTTATCTTCTGAATTCATTATAAGGCTCAGACTACAGGCTTCTAGGATCTCTCCGGTTTGAAAACAATCTGAGTTTGTCATGCTATCGACTACATGCAGCTCGTTTGTATCCGGAGAGAAATTTACTCAGTCAGCTGCTAGCACTTGTGCTGAATTTCGCTACTTTGGTGCTTCTAATGGAAACTTTAACTTTAGTTGAAGTTTTGAGTTTAGCTGTGGTCATTAATAACAAGTGGAACACCAAACAAAGGAAAGCTAAAACATACTGGGTTCATCCTTTTCACGTCGACTGCATAACAATAGGTTTATTGATGACCTGAGCTATTCCGATGTTTACTGTTTTAACATAAATCTTGTTTACTGTTAATATCTAAACATCCTTGATTTCCATGTTTAGGAAGTTCTGAATCATTCCTTGTGACTCATTGATACTGTGATAGATTAGGTGAAAAGATAAAATAAACTTATTTGTTTAAGGCTCTGTTGACATTATGATAAGAATCTCAAGACCAAACCTTATATGTACATATGTCGTGGCCAGATCTTAGAACTGATTATTTCCTGTAGTATTCAACCATTTCATGAAATGGTTGTATTTCATGAAATAGAACATCAACCGCTGGTCACATTATGATGTGATCTAGCCAGATCATTGAATACTCAACGTTTGACGATATGATCAGTTAAACGCACGACTGCTTCATGATGTGGTTAAACATTAGTGATCATATCGTCGTAAAATAAAGAAAAATAAATAAAGTAGAAGCGTTGATATTGCTTTGTTTTCGCTGTGCATTTATTCCTACTCCAATAATGCCTATCCCTCCGCGTTCTAAAAATACTAAATAGCCAAGTAACTGCGACCAACTTGCATGTAGAATTCACCGGCCGCTGCAACGACACTGCTCGCTTCGCTGGCTCGGCTCGTGCGTTTTCGGTCACAGTTCTAACCTAACCCATAAATGTAATACGGGCTGGTGTCCGCAACTCCACGTCAGTGCGCGTATTTTGCGTAATAACCTAATCCATTTGGTCGGGGTGCCACTAGCATAGCGGCGTGAAATGCAACTACTTTGCGATATGCCTAGTGGTCAGCTGGCAGTGGTCTCGAACCTACCGATTTTTCGGTATTTCTACCGATATGGGCTCTCGTTATAAATTAGTCTGTAAGTTTTTTTTTCAATAAATAATCGAATTTGATTGAATTTTGTATTTTTTTGTCAAATACCGATTTTGGGTACAAATATACCTATTTTAGCTGGCAACTGTACCAATTTCGCTCTATGACGTTCGAGACCACTATCAGCTGGAAATGTCGATAAATAGGTTGCTTTCGTCGATCCGCCCGACTTTAGATTAGGGCACATCGTGATAATTATAACCGGCCAAGACATGAAATGGCGGCGTATCATGAAATGGCCAGGCAGATCACGATATGGCCATTTCTACGATCGGACCACGCACGACAAATACCTTACATTAATGATATGACCAAACGTCAACTGACATATCATTAAACGTTGACGTATAAACGATATTCCAACTTTAGCTGGCCATTTAAATGAAACACGACCATTTCATGAAATTACCTAATACTTCACGAAATGATCAATTCTAAGATCTGGCCTCGACATATAGATTTAGAAATAAAATGAAATTCAAATGTTAGTTTCATAAATGTGTACTGTTTAAAATTTGAAGGTCGTCTTTGGCCATTGTAGGCCTTTATCACCTTTTTGTCTTTGATGTGTGATTTTAATAGAAGTTTTCAAAAAGCTTAAAAGCGGACGCGAATACCGCGCGGGACGTGACTGCGCGCGTCGATTGTTTCAAGTTACGCGACTATTCGCGCCAATGTGAACACCTGCATACAAGTTAGTCCTGCATACAATCGTCGCGAGCGAATTCCGTCCCGCATCCCGCTACGGGATTCGCCTCGGAACTTTTAAGTTTTTTTTTTGGTTGTGTTTTTAGAACTTCTACTTGATTGACCCCCACTTGGTGGCGTTTATAGTGACGATAATATTCCGCAAGTTACTGCTCAGTATCAGCCTGGCTATTCTCAGAGGGTTACTCGCGCCCAAACTGATGCCACATGCGACTATAGCTGCCAGGTAAGAAGAAAATTAATACCATATTATTGTAGAGGATGATTGAACTACTTGGAAGAAACATAATTGTAATGACGCGGCCACGGCTACTGCTAGTGGTCGCAGCTTCCAAGTAAAGAATCGTAACCTAATGCGCATCGCGAACTTTGCCGCAACGACTAACTGGCCGCACCGACTAGTTACGGCCAAACTTTGTGAACTTTACTAAGAGTGTCCGCATCTTGGTCGAAGCTTCTGCGACCACCACATCTTACATTTATGGTTATGAATTAAAAAAAAAAACAGACTGCTTAAGTTTTCTTGATAAATGCAATATAGGGACTTCTGCAGCTTACAGAAAAGATATTCCACTACAATAATAAACTTGGACATTTCTTTTCCAGGATGTTCATATTGGGTGTGGTTCTTGGTGCTCTCTCTTGGTGCACATACTTCATAGTACTCAAGTATCCTTTGGTGAAAATATTCTACTTGTGCTATCCGTAAGTACTAACTTTTATCTTATAAAATATCTTAAACATTTTTGGGGCCTGTATCACTACATCCGATGATTCGAGCAGCTATTACTCACGAAATAAAATCAAAATTGAACAGAATATGTATGAAATTATCTGCTAATTAATTTAACGGCAACTTAATTGGATATGGTGAACCTAAATCTGAATGTAAATAATATCGTCGGTTGCCAATTTTGTTTTAACTGTACAGATATTCTATGTCACGAAGTCCGTTTGGCTATGAATGTTGTCAAGCGTGCACATGCACATTGTTTTTGTGTGCGTAACCTCGAGAGCGCTCAGTGTCGATCGGGACACGGTCCGGATCAGTAGTGTTTTTAGTTCGCGCCAAATTGTTTAGCGGAGTAAGGTCAGCATGGCAACAAAACGAAGAAGAGTTGTCCATAGTGAGGTAATATTTATTTATACGTTTTCAATTAAAATTTTATACAAAGATACTTAATATAGCAATAGAAGTATTTATAAAATGAATGTTTTTTTGTGTTATAAAAATGTTAATATTTCTTAATTATTTCGATTACATTTTGTTTTAGGGTCGAAACATGATAGCTAGTGTTTATCATTTTCTGCGAGAAGAATATGAATTTACAAAATCATTCATGGAACCCAACTGTGATTTGTCTCATTTACGAGACATTACACGGCGTACAGCTGAAGCTACGGGTGTTAGCCAAAAAACAGTTAAAAGAATATTAAAAGAAGATAAGGAATTGCCATCCACTTCATCAAAATTCACTTCACCTATGAAGAAAAGGAGAAAGTGAGATAATAAAGTGGATATATATAATTTTACAGCCGATGTGGTTCGCAGTACTGTAAAAGATTTCCATATTGTCCATAAAGAAATTCCAACATTAGCTAAGTTAAGAACAGCATTGAATGAAAAAATCGGATTCGAAGGTTGTTTAGAAACTGTTCGCAAGTTACTATTGAAATTAGGTTACAAGTGGCGCAAAACAGAGAACAACCGTAGTCTTGACGGAGCGTCATGATATACAAATGTGACGTTTAAAATATTTAAAAAAGATAACAGAGTACCGCTCTCAAAGTCGGCCCATTGTCTACACCGATGAGAGCTACGTCCTTTCGACACACGTGCGAAACAACACCTGGGCAAAAAAAAAGGAAAGCACTCCGTTTTTAAAAAAAAATAGCACAGGCACTCGCTTTATTTTAGTGCACGCGGGAACCAAGGATGGTTTTATTGAAAATGCTTCTTTGGTTTATAAGGCCAACTTAACAGCTGGTGATTATCATTCAATACTGAGCTATAATAAATAAGTAAAGTGGCTAAATGAAAAATTGCTACCCAATTTACCTCCGCGATCTGTCATTGTCTTAGACATTGCATCTTATCACAACACACGGGCTGAACGACTACCGACGCAATCTACAAAGAAAGCCGATATGCAGCAATGGCTCAGGGATAAGGGTGCATTTGATGAATCTCTTCTTAAATTGGAATTGTACGATATAATAAAGAACTACAAAGCCCAACACGTAATCTACAAGATTGACGAATTTATAAAGAGCAAGGGTTTTGATGTCTTACGCCTTCCCCCCTATCACCCAGAATTAAATGCGATTGAAAATATTTAGGGGATCGTTAAAAATTACGTCGCATCTAGAAATATTGAGCAAAACATGACGAATACGGAAAGACTGATAAATGAAAGTTTGGGCCAAGTTAGCAGTGAAACGTGGCAGAAAACTTGTGATCATGTTGAAAAAATTGAAAAAGACTACTTGAAATATTTTGATCTCGATTTTGAATTTATAATCAATGTACAAGATGATTCTGACGACAGCAAAACGGAATCGGAAATCGAAAATTTATCTGATAGTGATTGAAAATACTGAATAGTCCTACTTGTTTCGTTTCCATTCTGTAATACCAATGCTTAAGTAAATGCCTACATCTTCTTAATATTTTTGTATTTATTGCAACCTAATCTAATTTATTTACAAAAAGTATATACTTTTAAAACCAAAATTTTATTTCGATTATTAAATCTCGACTTGAATATATATCAGATTTCTTTGCTAACGTTACCCACTTTTACACATACAAGCGCGCTTGTCGGGATACGTCACAACTACAATCAAAGCCGAACGGACTTCGTGAAATAGAATATCTGTACCTACACTTATGTAACCTACCAAGGCAGGAGACATGGAAACTTACCTTACGTCAGGCCATGTGATGTATAAAAAGACCAAGACATGGCCGTTATCTACGCATTCCGTACGTCAAATTAAGTAACATGGCACAAAAATAATTGCTGGAAAACGAATTATTATTATTTTAAAATGTCTTTGACATATCATATCTTGGGACCCTGGGGTCCCGGACCTATGGAAGGCGTACGAGAGGCCGAAGCCAACTTGCAGAGGTCCCTTACACAATTTTAAATGATGAGGAGGCACCAACCGACGATTATCCCTGTATGCACTATGCAAGTGCACCCAAGGACAACAACCGGTTGGTGCAGAACATGGAAACAAAACATTTTGGGCTATGGGTTTGGGTGGCTGTGGACTGGTCACCTAGAACTATGAAAAGACTATGGCCCCTGCCTGACCAATGTTTTATATACAATACACAGATAAAATGACAGGGGGTGACTTGCACATTCAATAATGGACCCCCGAAAACGGTCGCTAACACATAGTGCCGTACCGACAAGGGAGCAACATGTCTTTTTTTTTTTTTTTTGTGGATGGGAAATCATCAAATGACTTCTCCCGCTCTGGGCGGAGCGGGAGGGCGTGTCAGACTTTTACTGACTAAAACCCACCCGTGTTCCTTCTGTTGCCTGTGCCGGGGCCACGGTAACTCTTTCGAACATCCCGCAAGAGCAACATGTCTTGAGGTGCTTATGAGGAGTGGAGTGGTATTCCACGGCTATCAGGACAATCTTGGAAGTACGGTCAAGATCCCTACCAGCAACTTACTGGAATACTTCCTTCCTCCGAGCACGTATGCTCTTGCAAATCTTCACTCAAACCGGCCAGTAAAGGCAAGAAAGCAGCCATTTATGTCCCACTGCACGGCAAAGGCCTCCCTTCCCTCCTTCCACTTACTCCTATCTATTGCTATATGGGCCCCATCTTTTAGAAAAGAGCGGAGTTCGTCCCGCCCCTGAGCCAGCCGCGTTGCCGTTTACTGCTGTTTGGAACCCACTGTGTGGTTATTTTAGTTCCTCCGGCATGCGACAGATGTGGCCAGCCCAGTTCCAAACGAACACTCGCGCTTTTAACGCACGCAAAATATTGTGCTTATGGATGATTAGATGCATGCAACGGTACAGGGGCTATTTAAAGTTTAGTTATAACGCATAAAAATGTTTTCTTAAAAAAAAAGTCAGAAAATTTAGGACATTAGATCTTCAATAACTCCGAAACCAGGTATGGTGGTAAAAAATGAAGAAGTGACTCCCGGCTTCGTTTTTTATACCCATTATGTATAAACAACCTTAAAAGGATTAAGCACAGGAGGATGATGATATTTTAAACAACCTTCTCTTCCAGGGCCGTCATATACTTCCTCCTCTTCGGCTTCCACTCCAGCCCTTTCCTCGAGCTGAACAACGGCGACCCGCCGCTACACTGTTGTACGCACGACGCCGCACAGATACGCACGGAGGTGGAGGCGTTACGACAAGACTTCAACGTGCGGATGAAGAAGATTATCTTCAACTCTGTGGTTGGAGCTTACTACTCCAGTTTCATACCGTGCTGTTTTGCACAGGTGAGGGAAAGTCACATTTTTATTTATATTTGTATATAACTATGCAAGGGGATTCCCGCAATAACCATGCATTTATCGTACGTTTTGGGGGACTGTCTTATGTAATTTTGTCATTCAAAAATTGCCATCATTTTGATTTTATCTTATAAAAAGTATTGCCACCAAGTCAGAATCTGATGAGGGAGATCCCATAGAAATCGAGGGAAATCCTCAAATTTTATAGGCGCACCATATCGATTTGGGTATTAATTGTAGTAACTCGTGCATTTGCTCTCGGAAAGCACCAGTTGGTGAAATGGAACTGATGATGAAGACCGCAGAGGCTACCGTAACTTGCGATTCAATTACTTTAATATGGTTGCTAAGCAATTTAGCTCGTCACAATGCATATGGTGACGAGTTCTCTTGGTTCATACCAGGAGAACTCAACAATTAACGTCCCTGCATCGGGAAAGGTAATATTAGTCTACTGTAACTTAGATAAATTACAAACTGACCCACTATAAAGTGAAAAATAAAAAACTTTTTAACAAAAAAAAAAAAAAAAAACCACTACAACATGAAAATTAACTTAATTTCGGAAGTCGGTGGCAGAAAACTAAAATACAGATCCAAAGACATCGACTTCCGAAATTAACGTTATTTTTCACTTTGTAGTTTGTGTTGTTTGTTTTTCTGAAAGTCGGTTGTTTTTTTAAGTTTTTAATATTAGTTTAGACTAACATTTTATCTTACTGTTGATACTCTACACAGAATTGCAATAAATTAAACTACATATGAATCTTTGGTTGGGAATAGTGGTTGGTTGAGTTTTACTAGGCTTCTCTCAGGGGCAGGTCTGAATCTGAATACCGGCAATAGGTTCTCTTGTTGCATGGGAATTTAACTTGCAAAATGTACGTATACTGTAGGTATAGAAGAAAATCCCTAGAGAAAATAATGTAATGGCGTCAAATCGCACGAACGACGTGGCCAGATTTCGTGAAATTAGTCGTTCGTCAAATGTTTCTTTCAGTAAACTACGCCAATAAAAAAAGCTTTCAGTAAATTAGGCCTTCGCGTCAGTCGCAATACCTAAATTAAAGTATGGATCTCCAGGTTGTCTGCTCCTTCAGAGAACAAAAGTGTAATGTTCTCTTGTAGTCTATAAAGACGAATTACTAGCCTTACTCCCTTTTCAAAAACCATTTTCCAGCCATACCTCTACTACGAGGTATACGCAGCATCGCAGCAGACAGCGTTCGTATGGGCGGGCCTGTTCGCGCGGTACGTCAGTCAGCTGGTCAGTGCCACGTACTGCGACGTGCCTCATCGCGCTGCGCTGCATCTCGGGCGGTGGCGAGCGGATAATAATACGTGTACAGGTAAGCATAGCATTGCCTTAGAGTGTACTTAAATAAACAATCTACTTAACAAAAATCTTATTTTCGTTCTTCACTGACGGACAACGCCTAAACCGCTGGGTCTAGAAGCATGGAATTTTGCACAAGAGTTCGTTTTATAATAAAAGGGCTCATTAAGGAAGGAGTTTTTAAAATTTATCCCAAAGGGATTAAATAGGGGATGACAGTTTGTACGGAAGTGCGTCATTTTCGCCCGTGGGAAGTCCCATTGGGCAAATGGCTTGTATCAGATAATTTACATTCCATCATCACTCGACTATCTACTTTAGCGTTATTTATTTATTTATTTGGGACAAACAATCAGTAACACATTATATCTGCATTCTTACTTGCTGTTTGAGTGACCATTTGTAATAAAAAGATCCTGAACATTTTTTGATTGCAATAAAATTTGAACTTTGTCACGTTTAACATTGAGTTTATTGTTCCAAAACTTAGTAATTATCTAAGATTCTGATTTTAAATATAGGTACGTAAATATGCTTTCGTGAATATGAGTTCTTCTCTGGGTCTGGTCTGTCCTTGTTAGTTGGGGTCGGCGGAAAATATAATTCTCTGCTTTTCTTCCCTTTCCACCTTCGCGTCTTGATCCATCTTGAACATGAAATGAATGTTCGCATGTCCTACGGCCGTTAACCCCGCGCTAGCGAACTAGCACCTTTTACTTTTGCATAAAATTATGGATTTAATCATATTTTTTTTTTGTTTAGTCATAGATAATTTGATATCAATACCTGTCGCGTCAGTGAACTTTCACCACCTAATTTTATTTAACCTTGATTCACAGAAGATAGCGAAGTCCTACCATGGTGCGCCAACCGCATGTGGTCGCGAGGCGCCCGCGTCACGCTGAACGGTCGCGTGTACGTCGCCAACACGCCGGCCGTCGCCGCAGACCCGGCCTCGGTCGTGCACTGCAGGTTCCATGTGAGTATACAGACATAAAATACTCTTAACTGTGTGGCGGCACATCTACAATTGGAACACATCACACTGACATCACGCAAAATCCTGCATCGCGCAATCAGAGTTTACCGCGCGACTAGCATATATACAACATCCCGACACCAACCGTCGGGCAGTAGCCCACCAGACACAACACCCGTCTGGTCGGAGGATCCTCCCTTTTCTATGGAGGATGAGTGAACTTTACACCCTGTTCCTCATGCATCTATACTGGTGACCCCGAACATGAACGTCAGCACAGCCTTAGTGCAACTACTACAGCGTGACGTCATCAGCATCATTTCCTCGAGCTTTCGAGCAGCGAGTCACACAGCCAGCCAGCACCCACGGTTTCAACGGGTATCCTGACCACCAGCATGCAGCGACCGCGCATACCTGGTCATCACCCTCAGCCTCATCAGCAACCTTGGCACAGCACACTGCACTCTCGGCCGGTCAACAAGCAGAGCCCTTCAAACCTCTCCTGATTGACACCAGTAGCCAGCCTCAACCCAGCGCTGTACCACATCCGACTCACTGGAGCATAACGCAGCGCCACCCCGACTCACTGGAGCATAACGCAGCGCCACCCCGACTCACTGGGGGCATCTCCGCAGACAGTTCCGACTCACCGTGAAGTATGCGGCACCCGGTTCCGACTCACTGGAACCTCAACTGGCCCTGGCAAACATCGCAAGATACACGACTCAGCCCACTATCGACCTCCGGTCTCCGGAGGGGAGTGATGTGGCGGCACATCTACAACGCCACATTGGAACACATCACACTGACGTCACGCAAAACCCTGCATCGCTCAATCAGAGTTTACCGCGCGACTAGCATATATACAACATCCCGACACCAACCGTCGGGCAGTAGCCCCCCAGACACAACACCCGTCTGGTCGGAGGATCCTCCCTTTTCATAGAGGATGAGTGAACTTTACACCCTGTTCCTCATGCCTCTATAACTGCATACCAAATAAATAATGAAAAAAGTAAATTTAAAAAATCTAAAAACCCGACTGCGTAAAAATAGAACTTTAAAAAAGATGGAAACAAGATGAAAGAAAGAAGAAAGAAAGAAAGAAAAATCGTTTATTGGCATATGCCACAAGTGCACACAGCATCACGAAAGGAAACAAAGAAAAAGATGACCTATTTTGTCTCCAAACAATCTCATGCAGTCGGAGGTCTACAAGTAATAGGGTCCCGTTGGCACACTTCGGGTTCAAAAGATACTGACCTGTGACGGACGGACGGACGGATGGCGGAACCTTAGTAATAGGGTCACGTTGGCACCCTTTGGGTTCAAAAGATACAGCCCTGTGACGGACGGACGGACGGCGGAACCTTAGTAATAGGGTCACGTTGGCACCCTTTGGGTTCAAAAGATACAGACCTGTGACGGACGGACGGACGGCGGAACCTTAGTAATAGGGTCACGTTGGCACCCTTTGGGTTCAAAAGATACAGCCCTGTGACGGACAGACGGACGGCGTTACCTTAGTAATAGGGGCCTCTGTGGCACCCTTTGGGTTCAAAAGATACAGCCCTGTGACGGACGGACGGACGGCGGAACCTTAGTAATAGGGTCACGTTGGCACCCTTTGGGTTCAAAAGATACAGACCTGTGACGGACGGACGGACGGCGTTACCTTAGTAATAGGGGCCTCTGTGGCACCCTTTGGGTTCAAAAGATACAGCCCTGTGACGGACGGACGGACGGCGGAACCTTAGTAATAGGGTCACGTTAGCACCCTTTGGGTTCAAAAGAGACAGCCCTGTGACGGACAGACGGACGGCGGAATCTTAGTAATAGGGTCACGTTGGCACCCTTTGGGTTCAAAAGATACAGCCCTGTGACGGACGGACGGACGGCGGAACCTTAGTAATAGGGTCACGTTGGCACCCTTTGGGTTCAAAAGAGACAGCCCTGTGACGGACAGACGGACGGCGGAACCTTAGTAATAGGGTCCCGTTGGCACCCTTTGGGTACGGAACCCTAAAAAGCATAGGCAGAGTGTGAGCAACAGTAAGACACTAAAATTTAATAATTAGATCCAATGCTAAGAGTAAACGAGAATAAAATTTATCTATCTCTTTCGCGTACGTAAACTTTTTGTCTGGCCTCAGTTGTTCTGATTCTGAGGCCCAACAAAACGGTTGTTCTAGTACATTTTCTTAGGACAGTAGTAGCCGACTACATTAGATAGTACCAGTTTACAAGTAACTGTCAAAGACTCGATATCCCCTATGGCATGCAATTAATCAATCAACCCAGCCTATCGCAGTCTACTGCTGGACACAGGCCTCTCCCAGGCTGCCCCACAACACCCTGCCCGCCGCCTTCCGCATCCAGTCTTTTCCAGCCACCTTTTTACGGTCGTCGGTGCATCTAGCTGGGGGGCGTCCCACACTACGCGTGCCGATACGCGGTCTCCACTCCAGGACTCGTCTGCTCCACCGGCCATCGGTCCTTCGACAAACATAGCCATCCCACTGCCACATCAGCTTGCTTACTCTGCAAGCTATGCCGGTTACTTCGGTTCTTTTCCGGATAACTTCATGCCTGATTTTATCCTTCTAAGAAACACTAAGCATAGCCCGCTCTATAGCGTACTGAGCGACCTTGAATTTGTAGACCAGCCCGACTGTGTGTCCACGTTTCGCCACCTTATGTCATAAGGGCAGGACGCACTGGTTGAAGACCTCAGTCTTCAAACATTGCGGGATAGGTGACGACAAGACTTGACGAAGTTTTCCAAACGCTGCCCAGCACAACTAGATCCTTCTGTTAGTTTCTTTCTCAAAGTGGTTTCTACCGAGCTGGATGACTTGCCCTAAGTATACATACTCCTACACAACTTCGAGAAGCGACCTTTCGATGTGGATTGGACTTGGTAAGACGTGATAATTGTACATGACTTTCGTCTTGTCTAAATTCATGCCAAGGCCAACCCGCCAACAGGCTCCATTTAGGCTGTGCAGTATCTGGTCTAACTGCATACACTGACAGCTAATCTATAGGAACCAAATATTACAAAAAAAAACCTACGCGAAAAAGCGACTCCAAAGTGAAAAATACCTAATTTTAGTTTCGAAACTCAGTGACTTTGGTTTTAAAAGTATTTCGGTCACGTTATGCTGGTGGATTGATGATGTTTCATTAGAATAATGTATTTAAAAAAATAGCAAAGTATGAGATTAACATTCTTTTTTCTCTTCCACAGACGGTCTTCGCAAACCCATCACTCCTACTTTGCGGGATGCTGTGTCTTCAGCTCTCCCTCATAGTACTCCAACTTTGCCTACTGTTCAGTTCGATACAGTGGCACAACTTCCTAGCGATAGTCATACTGTTGTTCATAAACTACTACACGTTATTCAAAATGGTACGCGACTATCTAGTCGCTTGGAAGGTTTATAAAG
The DNA here is from genome assembly GCA_947568875.1 of Fissipunctia ypsillon. Lineage (NCBI taxonomy): Eukaryota > Metazoa > Arthropoda > Insecta > Lepidoptera > Noctuidae > Fissipunctia > Fissipunctia ypsillon. Next base: position 20,878,968 of record OX387643.1, on the reverse strand, counting down.
CTGAAAATATGATACAAGATAAAAACGGCTCGTTACATCCTGTTCCCAATTAAGTCTAGGTCTTTAACTCCTAAGGTGAACGTACCCTGCGCACAAAATTTGTTTAAAAAAAATGGTGCGATGAGCTTCGTTGTCTTGCGTTCGTTGTAGTATGAAAATGTGTTGAAATTAACGTTTTTTTTTTTTAATTTTAGAGATTGTTAGCGTTATTGGTATGTTAGATACTGAATAATGAAGTAGCCAAAGTAGAATTAGTCTTTAAATTTGCTAAAATGTTTTGTCATCTAATTTGTGTGCCAGATTCCTAATTGAATGACGCACCAATCGTTATTCATAGAACTAGACCCGCGTTTGTGCCAATATTATTTGAGAGATCTGGTGATAAATAAAAATACTTCCAGAGTACTGTTAAAAGTTTAAAAATTTCTACAACATATGGTTGGTAAATAAAACGATGCGTTCTAAGTTTTAGGAATCGGGCATAAGTCAGTCAACTATAATATACATTCCATATTAAACTACGTCCGAACTCAATATAACGAAGTTTGTTGTAATAAAGCTGTATTTTGTTGAATATCTCATTGTTGTGTCAATTGTACTTAATATCTGTTTAGAACTGCGCTCATTATGATAAGGATTCGGTTTTTGAACAAAGTAACACTGTTACATAGCATTGAATGTGAAATTATTATAAGACTGATGGCTAATATGCCATTACTTTGTGTAGACCTTTTAACTCGTGTCCTAGGTGAGCGATAAATGTATGGACATAAAAATATATTCGCTTTGCATATCATATTATGAACAGTTACTCTCGGTATTTTCGCATCACATTATGTCTGATCATTGTTCACATAGGATGACCGGTTACAATGTAAACAGTGCTACTGACGTGTATGTAACTCTTACGGCCGAACCCAATAACCTGTTTTCAGTAAAAGACAGATCGATAATGATGGTAGAGAGTATAATTCTATCTGTCCTTATATATCAGGCCGGTAAACGATTCCTTAATCTCATATAGATTATTGGGATGTTAAAACCATAGATAGATAAGGTGTACTGGGGTAATTCCGACGGGAATTTTTACGAGATGTCTAGAGGTCTACATTTCGGTTAGTTATGTAAAGTAGTTTCATATTTACTGCCATTAATAAGCGACTTCGGTTAACTTAATGAAAAGATTTAACCAATGGATATATTAGATTCATAAATATGTAGTTGGATTCACTAGATAGAGTATTTTGAATTTTTGAATTATAATTTTTTGGTTTACGGGAGATTACGAACTATCTTGGGGTTATTCCGAAATTATTTAAACGTCGACTTTATTGTACTTTGACCAAAGGTTTACATTTCTTTTTCAATCGTATTTACCCCTTACAAAAAATATCATGAGTTGTAATAGTATCGCCAATATCATTTCTTATAGTTTTGTATTTCGGAATTACCCCAAGAAGAGAATTTTATGGATTTTCGGAATATACCCTTTTTTGGAATTACTCCAGTGCACCTTACGTTTTTCTATCTCCAGTATGCCAAAACTGGTGATAGGTTATTGGGTTCGGCCGTTTTAAACGTATATACACGTCACTTGCATCGTGTAAACGACGAAATTATCTATTCCAAAACAACAAGACATGACACAAAATGTTAACCCTGAACAATTATAATATCATACTTGCCATAAAGGAAAGTTTTATTTTTAGTTTATATTCTATAGACCCCAGAAATCTCATTTCATCATAGTCTTAGTCAATGGACTTGAATGTAAGTAAATTATGAAAATAAAAACTTGAATGAACAGTGGTGATATCTTTTTATTTGAACATTTAGTAACATCATTGACTTGTCATTTATTATTTACACAATATACAGATTTTGTCATTTCTACACTTAATCTACACTTATTGATTTGTTTGTGATAAAGATAAGCCTGTCATAAAATCACTTGATTGATAAGAACATTATCAAGGCATTTTAGAATTGCTAGTTTCAAAGGAAGTGATACACACTATTTACCCAACCAGCATAGAATGGGTGTGGAAATGAAGAAGACAGTTTTTAATGAAAAAAGTGATTTTGTTCCTATATCAAATTTTACAAATATTAGTGTCACAGTAGCCATATAATGTAATTAGATAGAATTCATTGAGTGGATACCCAAGAAGATGTTTTATTGCTATCATTAATCTGTACTTTAATTTTCTTCATTTTATCCCTAACAACATCACATGCTTGCAGTATCTCCTTGTCTTTCCTAGATAAGGCATTCAATCTCACGGTATGTCGAAATTCTACCAGTGTGTCTATCACAGAGTTTGACAACACACTGTCTTGAGCTGAGTCTTGCAGCTTCAGTCCAAATGTAGTCAACATTCCAGTAATGTACTCTGCTATTAATACAATGGGTACAGGATAATATTCTGAAGTATCCAACCTAATAAGTCTATTTGCATTACTAACTAAAGTGAGGAGATTGTTGATACAAACTGCAGTGTTGAAATCATTTTTCAAAGCTTTAATATTAGCCTCCTCTATTTTCTGTAAATCTTCCAATATCTTATCTTTGTAATCTCCATTACTCACTGCATTATTATTGACATAAATAAATGCATCCTTGAGGAAGAATTTGAATTTGTTAAGAACCTCTTCGGCTGTTTTCATTACTTCATGGCTGTATTCCATCGGGTACCGGTAACTTGATGCGAGGCAAGCCATTCTGAACACATCAGCACTGTGTTGTTTCAGCAGGTCTGGTATTGATATGGTGTTCTTCAGAGATTTAGACATTTTGGTGTCTCCTTTCACATGTAGGTGACCAACATGTATCCAATAGTTGGCCCACTGTCTTGTATTGTGGTAAGCACATGACTGAGCTTCCTCATTCTCATGGTGAGGGAACTGAAGATCAATACCTCCTGCATGGAAATCTATTTGAGATCCAAACACTTTACTGACCATGGCAGAGCATTCTATGTGCCACCCTGGCCTACCTTTGCCCCAAGCCACATCCCATGAAGGCTCACCAGGCTTATAACCTTTCCACAGAGCAAAATCTGTTTTGTTTCTTTTCTCTTCATTTGCTGCTTCACCTTCATCTTGAGGCTTTTGTAGTTTTCCATAGGAAGGAAACTTGGCCGTGTCAAAATAAACCGACTCATCTATTGTAACATAAGCCATCTCTGTATCAATCAGTTTTTGTACAAAACTTTCAATAGAGTGGATATGGTCTGATACTCTGGTTATTATTAGAGGTTTTTCAATATTCAAAGAAGACATATCAAGCCAAAACTCATGTTCATATTGTTTGGCAATATTTTGAAAGTGTGTGTTAGTTTCAATACCTTTTCTTATAATTTTGTCATCAATATCCGTGATGCCCATAGCCGTCACGAGTTTTATGTTCAAAAATGATTTTATAATTCGCTGAATAATGTCTAGCTTGACGTAGCAGCTCGCATGGCCTACGTGAGCGGAGTCGTACACTGTTGGTCCGCAAGAATACCAGGTGGCGATATGAGGGTCATTCAGTATTACTGGAACTTTTTGATCTGCGACACAGTTGTAAATGTATGCACCAGTTGGATTTCCATTCGGCATCAACCATCTCGTCTCTTTGTACGGTTTCAAACTGCATACGTGCGAATGGCTTCTTGAGATTATAGTGAATAGTTTCCTCATGTTTATTGAACTTTAAAGTTCATTGACAAAAGAGACTCCACTGGGAGCAATGGGCACTGAACTTGCAATAGTTACAATCGCACAACAGCAGACAGTCAGACAGCTGATAATGGTATCAATGAGCTGACAGAAATAAAGTGTCACGAAAAGAAAAATTCCATCGTTCGTCGTTCCGTTCCGTACTTGGCTTCGTTATAAAATCTTGTACTTTTTTACGAATTTAATTACGAAAACCTTTAATTACGAATAGGTATTTAGAAATTTCAGATTGAGTTTATGAGCACTAAAATAACTTGAATGATTTTTTTAATAAATGAAATTAGTTCAAAATCTAACCAGCTGGAAAAAGCCGAACGGATAATAAAACGGAAAAACATTTATCTAGGTAGTATATCAATGTCACTTTCAGTTCGAATTTTGCTTAGTCTGTGGAATTTTGGCAACAAGGTAGTGACTTGAGAATTTACTATTTTTCTGTGTAATAATCCACGATTTGAAATAAAAATGGTTTCTTTTGCCCCCGACGAAATTGGCTTAGCTGACAAGTCACCATGCTCGGGTATCAGGGCTGATCTCAAGCTGTGTTTACTTGCAAGTGACTGCTGTAAAAAGGTTAGTTTTCATACAACATAATTTTTCTGAGCCATTTAGTTATTTGTCTAATATTATAAGTAGTTATTCTAAAGAGAAGTTAATTTTGTAATATTTGGCTGTTATTTTACATGGTTTTCATAGTTTCAGTACAGCTTCCTGTAAAACAAAAAGATCTTCAACAAATTCTTTAATTCTGTTCCAGGAAAAGAAAACTCCAAGGGAATGTCTAAAAGATGGAGTAGTCCCGGATGAATGTGTTCAACTTAGGCAAAGTTTCTTTGAATGTAAAAGATCACTTGTAAGTATTTTTAGTTTAATTGTGCTAAATGTGGCTCTACTTGCCTCTGCCTACCTGGTGAATAAATCTGTGATTTTTATGTTATTTTGTAATTTTTCATACCTCTACTGTTATTGAAAATGATGATGATGATCTGCGACTGTAAATATTGAAGGTGTTTATTCCAGTATATTATAATATACAAGAGCATGCTATTGCATAGCAGTTTATATAGTTATTGAGTCATTGTTCTTTGGTTTCTAAAATGATAAAATGTTTTAGCAATTTAGCCTATCTATTTGTAAACCTAACCTGTTTTGATGAATGTACCTTACTAGTGAGGGATTAATTAGCATTCACATTAATTGTTAGCGTGCGAATGGTCAATTAGCCTTTAGCAAATTAAGCGTATTTGCGAAATTCTGTGAATTGCGAATTCATTTTAATTCATCACTTCATACTTTTTTATCATACATCAGCCTGCGCGCACTCTCCATCTCCGTTGCCCCCACGGGAAGTCGGAAATACTAAATCTATCTGTTTCACGTGACACATGTTAAAAATTATTAGCTGGTGATGCGAAGAATGAGTTAAGCAATTATTATCTTTGATTTGCCCGTATATTGAATGAATACGTGCGATTGTTTAAATTAATTATTAGCGAATAATATTAGTAACTTAGCTGAAGTAGGTGCTGTGCAGGTGGTCCGGGTGGCGTGAAGAATTAAGCAATTATTATCTTATTATCTTTGATTTGCTCGCATTTAGTGTCGTATATTGAATGAATACATGTGATTGTTTAATTTTTACTAATAATTTGCGTGGCACGCGCGTCGTATTAGAATAAAGTTCAGTACGTTTTGCCAAGTGATATAGAGAGTTTAGTTTACGTATTCGTTATACAATAATTACATTCTTTCGTCATAGGCTTATTATTGTACTTAACATAGATAATAGTGTGGACTCATTACCTGTAAATAATATATGTAAATAAGTAGTCAAAAGTAGGTGGCTGTGTGTAAATAAAAGTGTAAATATTAATGTAAGTACTTTATAATTTTAAATAATAATTTTTGTATATGTATAAATATTTTAGTGTAATTAAACTATTGAACAATTGAACGTGACAATGTCTCACCGAATTAACCATATACGGGATTATTTTTCTAAAGTAAAGTATGAAGGAAAGTTCATGAAATCTTAAAAACAATAATAGGTTTTAAATTGTTAAATATATTTAATTATGTGATAATTATCTTAATCACATAAAATATGCTGGTGTACTAGCACAAATCAAACGTTCTTGGGCTCTCGGCGAGTAAACTAAACGCACCTAAAGCGAATGTCTCCACTAGGATTATATGTTCTGTGGCGAATGCGATGTTTAATTCGCAATATTAGCAAAATTCACATTTAGTTATGAATTATCGTCATATTAGGTTAGCAATAGCAATTAGCATGCTAAGACTAACGAATTCGCATTTTTATAAAATTTATACTAAATCGCATTAATTACTATCACTATACCTTACATCCAGTTTCTGAATTGAGAACTTGAAGTTGAGAACTTGTCAAACTCTACTGTACATTCCTAGGTAGCATGTTACAAATTAGAGGATTATATAATATCCAAGATAAGAATGCTTGGAAACATGCGGTCCTGCTCCATTGGACCATCTAGACTAGACGAGTGTGAGTGACTAGTGTAGACGATATCAAACTGGTTGCTAATTTAATTAGTAAAAAAAAAAAAAAACTTTTTTACAAAAAAAAAAAAAAAAAAAACAACCGACCTCCAAAAAAACATTACAAAGTGAAAAATAACTTTAATTTCGGAAGTCGGAATCTTTGGATCTATATTTTAGGTTTTTGCCACCGACTTCCGAAATTAAAGTTATTTTTCATTTTGTAGTGTTTTTTTTTGGAGGCCGGTTGTTTTTTTTTGTAAAAAAGTTTTTTATTTTTCACTTTTTAGTGGGTCGGTTTTTAATTTATCTAAGTTACAATAGCCTAATGGCAACTGCTTAGCACCTTTTACAAAACATTGCTTTTCCCGATGCAGGGTCGTTAATTGTCAAGGAGTTTTCCGGTACTTCACCATCAGCTCCACTTCACCATATGCATTGTGATGAGCTTATATTGCTTAGCAATAATTTTAAAGTAATCGAATCGTAACTCGTGAAATACTTAATAATGAGTTGTTCCGGTGGCCATCTTACCATCTGTGGTCTTCGTCATCAGTTTCACTTCACCAAATGATGGTTTCCGAGGGCAAATGCACAAGTTACTATAAAATATACCCAAATCGCTATAGGTGTACCTATAATATTTGCAGAGCTCCCTCGATTTCTCCAAGATCCCATCATCAGATCCTGACCTGATGACTATGGGGCCACCTGGAGAGTATACCCTCTCAAACAAAAAAGAATTTTTCAAATGGTCCAGCCGTCTTCGAGCAATCGGGGAACACAGTTAAAAAAGAAAGATTCCGACGAACTGAGTGAGAACTTCCTCCTTCTTTTGAAGTCGGTTAAAAATAGTCTACTTTTACAATGTTTGTAAATATGTGAGCACATGTATCTAGCATAACATAACATAATTAATTTATCTGTCATTGCTTCATTTTTCATTAATTTTCCTTGTTGTGGTATAGTCATTTTATTGTAGGTGCATTATCGTCACATAATTATAATGATATAATAAAATTAATGTATACAAAATATTGTAAAACCTTTAAAAAAAAGTAATGCTGGAGTTTCTTGCCCATTTTTCTCCAAACGAAACTACCTTTTGGAAGGGGCAACTAGAATCTATTTTCTTGTTAATTTTTGTCATTCAAAAGTGCCTTTATGTGCCTATTTGAAATAGACGATTTGACTCGGACTTTGAAAGTGTGCGAATTTCAAAATTTATTTGCAATATAAATACTTTGATTTTCCCAGGGTTTCATTTAAATAATCACCATAAGTAATTAAAAAGTAGAGTTTGATAGTTCTAAACTTCAATTACTCAGTTCAGAAACCGGTTAGCCACTGATGTTTGCCCTCAACCTTTTACTTACATCATAATATTCCTTGGCTTTTCCTGAAATATTGATGTATACCTGCTAGCTAAACGCGCGCATGCTTTGTCGTTACATTCGAAAAACAGCCTACTAAACCTATATATCTTACTATATATAAATATACTATTATTCCTTGGCTAATAGCTTGATCTCTTTTTCCAGTTGGACAACAGAAGAAGGTTTCGTGGTCACAAAGGTTACTGATGTATATACGTTAACATTTTAATTAAGTATCTAGGGAGAAATAGTTTGTTTTAATTTTATCGAATGTATAAATTATTATACATAATTTGTTTAATAAAACTTGACTATTAACTATGATGTTTTTATAATATTGTTTTGTTTTCTACCAATTCATCATCATCGTCATTTCCGCCAGAATCCGAATCACCCTCTGCTGCTGCGTATATGCCATGTTTCATTTGTCAAACAGTGCAAACTTTTCCTATATAACTACAATAATGATAATTAAACTGTTCTCTCAAAGTCAAACTATGCCAGAAAATTGTATATTATTATAATAGTCTTAGGCGGGCCCTAAAATATCAATTATATTGCACAATATCACGAATTGTGCAATGTTATTGACCGCTAGTGTTAACATTGAAGTTTGCGCAATGATTGAGCAAAAGTTGGAGCGAATTTAATTTTTATTGCACCACATTTTAATTGCACCGTCTAGGATAAGTATTGCGCCGGTCTTGCTCACGCGAAATCATTGAGGGTTATGTATTGTAGGTGTAGGGGCCACCTTATACTTAGTCTAATCCCGTGTCCTAACCAAAGCGATTAGTCGCGCGAATACGCGATCGTTGCGTTAACATTGAAGTTTGCGCAATGATTGAGCAACAGTTTGAGCGAATTAATTTTTATTGCATCACATTTTAATTGCACCGTGTAGGATAAGTATTGCGCCGGTCTTGCTCACGCGAAATCATTGAGGCTTATGTATTGTAGGTGTAGGGGCCACCTTAGACTTAGTCTAATCCCGTGTCCTAACCAAAGCGATTACGCGAACGTTACGTTCATATGTCACTCAATTGTTCGAAAAACCGAAAGGCACCCTCTGTCTGCACGTCCGCACGATCGAGTTCGCCGAACAAAATGAACGCGACGCTCGCGTGTTCGTACGACGATCACTTTAGTTAGGACTTGGCCTAAAATTGCTGTAGGTACAATTTTATTTGGATAAATATTTGTTAAGGATTTTCGGGTAATAGATAAAGTTGACCAGTCGTGTCACCCCAGGAGTGTACACACGCAGAAGAAAAAAACAACATAATTTCAAATTTTATTATAAAAATAATTGAAATATTGATTAAATTCTCTATTCATTCTACAGAGCTTAGCCTGCACTCATTACTAGCTTTTCAAGCCAAACAGTAATTATATAAAATTGCTTTTATACAATAATACAATCGGTTTAAATATATTTGAATTTTTCTTAGAAATAGTGATGCCAATTTTTATATTGGATTGATTCACCTTTAACAAGCCAAAATATTTGTATCTAGGTAATGAATAGATTTTACGGCGAGGGTAAGAAGGTATTTTTTCGGTATTCTAAAAATAAAACTAAGCATTGAATTTTATGCGATTTATATAAACGAGAATGCTCTAAAATTCGAAATAGTCACCCATTAAGTAAGGAGTTATTTATTAACTAAGCAGGATATCATAGTCGTGTTGATTTGTAAGTTTGAATTGATATTAATTGAGAATTCCTATTGAGTATTTTCTAAGCATTTACAAAAATAAATAAGCTATAAATAGGTAATGAAAAATATTTTTTGAACGGGATGTATTTGGTTCAATAATTTATCGTTTCACCTACCATTTTCTATTAAAAACAATTTGTTCATTGAAAAAGTTAGATTTTTGGTTCCACACAACCCGATCATTTCAACTTCTTATAATAATTATTTCATAATAATATAACTTTATTAAGCCTTGTAAAATTGCATTAAACTCTAACTATATTACGCTAAAATGAGATAGGTACTTCTAATGAATTGGTGTTATCGAATTATTTAACCATTTTATTCAAAAAATATTTTTTAGCGTAATTATTAAGTTAGCGAAATCTATAGTTAGTTATTTGGTTTAAAATGTAAATATAACTTAAGTTCTAAAGCAAAAAACTGGTTATCTTAAAGTGTTATTTATAATTCAATTACCAAACTTGCAAGCTTTGTTTTATTGCTAACTACAAATTGACTAGATTTAGCCTTAACAAAATAATCAGGTATTGACTAGAAACGATATTAAAGAAAACAGTTGTACGTTACGATCAGCTTGAACCATTATCAGGTTTTTATTTAGGTATTCTCAAAATAAATAACATGTGAATAGTAATACACAGTAAACGCTCGCGCTCGTGTTAATTAACTCCAGTAAATATCTGTATTATGTAATCTAACTCAAATAAAAAATAAAAAATTCTAATCAGTATGCTAATTAACGGCCTTGGGTTTTGGATAAGTTTATATAGAAAGCTAAAGTACTACTTTAAGCTTTCTCATTTTCTTTGCAAAAAGCTCTGTTTGGCATAAATAAGAAGTCACCGAAAAGACAACAAAGAACAGTGAACCCATTGATTTTTCCTGTTTTCCATAACATTATATCTGTTTGGCGTAAACAGGAGCTAGACCACCACCTCTTAAAGCAGTATTATTGTAATCTTGCTTCAGTGTGGGAAAGAGATGCAGCTAGACGTCCTGTATAGCTCCATCTCTTTCTCACACTGAAGTAACATTTAAATAATACTGCTATAATAGGTGGTGGTTGGCCCCCTGTTCGGACATTTTCTGAATTTCTATGGAGATTTCGGGCGTGAAAAATCAGAAAAGGACATTGTTCGGCGTCCATACAACGTTTGCCTAAGAAGCAACAGAGACGTGAATTTACATTCTGGGATCTAAATAATGCTTAAGTATGTTCAATTAAAACTAAATTAAAATCACGGGCACTTCTGCGAATTGTAAAATATCCAAAACACTTTCGGATTTTGAGGTTATAATTAGGCCAATAGAAACATACTAACTTAGCGTTTATTAGTGAAGGGTTGGGCAGAGCACCAGACGTATACTGTAATTAATGTCAAACTGTCATCTGTCAATTATTTTTAAAAGAATAACCGCGGAATTTCATGCCGGCTCTTATCCATAGGAAAGGACCAATTAGAGCCGTGCACCTAGCTTCTGACGTTTCAGTGCCAATGTAAGTTTATGTGAAATAAAGTATTTTGATTTTGAATTCAATGACGACACTGACATGTCGATGTTGCTCGTTTCACACAGCGCTGAGAGTGCTGAGTTTTGTTATTACGGTGCACAAGACTTGGCTGTATGAGCAAGAATACCCTTTGCCTATACAAAACCGCAAATTAAAACAAACAATTACTTTTTAAATGATAAATGATAAATGATTTTATTTCTGTAAGTAGGTTTATACAAACACTTTTACATGTCAAACATTTTTAAAATGTTTTCAAAATTCTGAAGTGTCCGTTCTATTGTAATAATTGTAATGTAAATTATAAAACAAAAACTCGTAATTATTATAAAGGTTTCATACGTGTTGATTCATATGCCATTTTTAACAATGTCCTTTCCGAACTTTTTACGCAAAACAGATTGTTATGTGCTTTTTGCACGTTTCTTGTAATATTAATTTTTTAATTAACAATCATCTACAAGGTTTATCATCAATCCGATTTATCACTGACTGGTGAATCTGTTGAGCTAGCCAGACGTTTTTTTTTCGTGGCCACTACTTTAAGTTTTCTATATAAATATATCCAAAACCCATAACACGATTTCCTGGTTTTTGACTGAGGTCAGTTTATGTGAAAAAACTAATTGGTTTTCGTTTCATAACATTGTTTGATTAGTTTACATCCCATTTCTAGTATCTAATCAATATTTATTAGAACTTAATATAAATGATTCTATATTAAAAAGCATAAATTTATTATAAGATATTTATTTTCTAATATAAAATCTTATGATACATATTGATGCTTCTCAAGCCAATAACTATGCTTATACTCTGTGCATGTAGGTACTCTTAATTTATTATTTTATGAATCACAATATCAGGTAGGCTTTTTAGCCATAAAAATGATGTTATTACAAATATATTTTGATATAGAGAAAGTGTTGCTCTGTTTAGTAAAATAATTTAGAAGGTAATGCATAGCGAGTATCTATAACAAGTTAAACTAAGCATGGTTTATACAATGACACGAATGGCATGAACTCCACAAATTACTGAATACAGTAATGCTTTCTCAGCTTCAGCCCGATTTGTGTCCGGTACTTCTTCCGGGAAAACAGGCGTGGTGTTATGCTTGTTATGTGTCCACGAACTTAATATTATTATATAAAATTGTGTCATGGTCTAAACCTAGCTTAATCGGTGCACCAAGCTAATGTTATTAATAATAAATATTATCTAATATTATTTTCATAAAGTTTTAGAACAATAAACTACAATATTTATTATGATGCGAAATTGGCCACTTGTCTTTAGATCTTCATTTAAGTCGACTATTTTTAACCATTTATATGAGAATATAATAGTTTGTTAAGTACCTACGTTTTTAAGTCCAAAAATTAAGAGTAAAAAATAATCCATTTATTTTCGTCATGTGTGTGTATCAGTGATCATTAAAAACTAAAAGCAAAACCATTACTGAGTACATCTCTGTGCTAATAATTCCAATGAGATTTTAGTATTATAATAATTGTGCGTTTCTAATTTTAGCAACAGGTTTATTTAAGGCGAACTATTTTATATTCTGTGAGCATCACAATGTTCTTTTATTTCTAATTTAGTAAGAGTTGTGAAACAGTGAGTTAGTTGGAGTAGGCAACGGCTGTAAATATTGTCGATTGAACATCCTGTGAGAATAATGATATGTATCTCGAGATATGTCAGAAAAATTGCTAAATTGAAAATAATTGTTTCTTTCAAAGATTTTAGGCAAAAATAGAAAAGTGGGATTTTATTAAGCTAACTCTCGGTATCAATCGAACATGTAATTTTTGGGCACGTACCTTATATGGAAGACTTCACCCAAATGTAACAAAATATTGTCAAATTATGTAGGTATAATTTATTATAGATTTTTATCTAGACGACTGTCATAGTGAGGCGATTTGTTTCGTAGTAGATAATCTCAAAAGTATAGTGAAAGGTGGAGAAAAATGGCGTCTACAGAAGAAAATCACTCGATTATATTAAAATCTCTTACATCTAAATCAAGAACACTTCGGCTCGACTCGCCTGTACCCAGTCAAACATTGTACACCATTTAAGATAGTCTTAAATGTAATATTAATACTTTGGTCCTTTTTGTTCACAACGTGTGCTGTTCATGACCAATTTTGTCCAGACATCTAAAGATCGACTTTATAGAGATCCAATCGTAAGTTGTGGGTGATGAATTTGGAAAGTACACCAATAACTCTTCGAAGTATTTAGCTGTAAATCTCTTTCAATAAACTCTGTACGAGAAGATAGTTAACAGATGTTTTTACTTGGTTTACACAAATCCCAAACTCATTACCCAACAAAACTTACCTATCCTAACCTATCGATGTCCGCAAAATTAAAGTACAACACACTCAAGGCCGTCTAGGCCTTCGTCCCTCTACTAGAAAGTTTGTATGGGCCTGTAAAGGCCCGTATATCCGCAAAGGCGGGCCCTCAGAGCCGTCACAAGCATGGCAGCCCCCGACAGGTCATCCATCAGGTTGGCACACTCGCACACCAGCAGGTACATCTTGTCCCCGTGGGAGGCTACTGACTTGTGCAGGGCTATCTTCCTCATGCCCACCGTGTGAGGCAGGTGTCGGTATAACATTCGGGCGCCTGTCCAGTATAGCCAGTTTCTTTCGAAGCGTTCGCCGTCGTCCCCCTCGAATACCTGTGGATGAGGTTTGTCTTTTGAGTGTCGATTTGAATGAAAAATAGTAACAAAAAATGCGTGTTCATTCCGAGTTATTGAGTGTATAGTTTTAGCGTTGGCGCTTAGGCCCCAAGCGCCAATGCTAAAACTATACACGCAACAACTCTGAATGAACACGCATTTTTTTTCTGGACAGGTCATACAATTAAAATTGATTGAAATGATTATAAAATTCTGTAAGTACTGCTATTTAGGAGAAAAAAAAAATCGGAAATAATTTATAATCAAACCCATAAATCAAACAGATGATACCTTACCTTATAAACACTAATGATATAGCCAGTAGTAGACGTGTGTGACTTCTTGGGTCCTCCCGCCAAGTCATTGAACGGAGGTCTACAGATCATGGCCACCTCACTGTACAAGTCTAGTGTATGCGCTGCTGAGTACCTTATCGTCTTCGGGTCAAACTTGTTCAAGGAGGCACCCCTCATATTATTGTAGAAAAGCAAAGGATCCGTTTGAGTCGTATTGATCACATAGTAAGATATGAAAGGGAACTCTGCATTCTTCTCCATATTTGCCAACAACATCCCTCCGACTGCAGTATTGGCCGTCGCTACTTCATTCAACAGCTCTGCCGCAGCAGCTTTCTGTCTTATCAATGGTTTGGCAAGCGGGGATTCCAATATTGGCTCTATTGCTTCCAAGGGACTCATGAGATGAGCCAATATACAAAGTTTGGGGTCTGCTATTTCGAGGATGCTGAGGGAGTTTTGTGCAGTCTTTGTTGTCATTCCTTTTTCTGGCGTTGGAGGCGGAACTGGGAGCTGGAATTGAGAAAAAGTTACCTTTTATTACCTACTTGAAAAAAGTATGTTTTTAATTAGAAAAGGAATTCGTATTATTAGGCTTGACAAAAGAAATTCCTAACTTCGTCAAGACAATACAAAAAATTGACCACAATTTATCGCTGTCCACAAGAAGCATTTTCTCGTCCAGGCCGCCCCTAATTCTGGGTCGCTTAAGCGTAGCTATCAACTATGTAAATGGCGGTCGCTGTATCAGCGCTAATTATGATAAATTATTCTGTCTTAAGCTTTATAGTTGCAGAAAGTTAGCAGTTTTCTGGATAGACGTTAGTTTCCACAATATGTCTTTTCGACTAGCAAAAAAATACCAGCCTATATTTTAAAAACGGAAGCAGAATGAAGTCTCGTTGATAATTGCAAGAAATTAATATGCGTATTGCTTTTTCGTTAGATTTTAGCCGAAGATAGCCGAACAGCTGATACTGACCGGCACTCCATCCGACAAAAACCGATCACAGGCATAGCTCTATGCAAAAAGACTAGACGGGACTGTGCGGTGAGGTAGGACGGTATAATAGTGCTGTGCTAGATGGAGTACAGTCGAAGATTACCGAAGAGCTTAAATACGACCTGATTCTCCATCAGGCAGGAACCGATCATAGGCTTAGTTTACTGCCAACTGGCTAGACGTGACTTTGCGGTGGTGGTCGGTGAAAAAGGTGCTAGGCTGAAAACAGTCAATGAAATCCGAAGATCTGACACTAACCGGCACTCCATCCGGCAGGAACCGATCAAGTGCGTGCGCGGGAATAACGAAGCAATCTTTCTGTAGCGTAGCGAGCGACACAGGCTCGGTGCGGCGGCGGTGGTCCGTCGTGGGGATCGGTGTGGTGGTCGCGGGTCCGCGGTCCCAGCGCAGGAGTGAGACCGAGGGCTCCCGGGTCACCAGCGGCTGCGGTGGCTCGGGCTCCGGCCCTGTGCCACCGCCCAGTACAGGCCCGCATCGTTCTGAGGAGAGTGAGGGGAGTACGTTAGTCTTTGAGGTCGAGATGGTTTGTTATGATCTGGCGTGGTGGTTACTCTGGTAGCCTCATGGTATAATTTGTTCTTTAATTTAATTTGTGGGCTGTACCTTTTGTTTTTTATTTTATTGCGTGTGGAAATCCTCATGGATGTCGTCCGCCCTGGAGCGGGCGGAGGCTTCTGTCAGACTCTTATTGACTAATACCAGACGGTGTTCTTCAACGTAATTTGTAAGTACCTAGTGGTTCAGTTTGTGAGGACCTAACTGGAAAGCAGATAAAATGGTGGTAGAGATCCATTGTGTATTGGTTCAGTGGGCTACAATTTTTTGTCGTTGAATACGGGATTCGTTGCAATTTTAATTAAGTAGGTACTGTTCTTGGTTCCAATTAGCATATGAAAAAATTTGAACACCGTAATGCAAGTCTAATTATGCAAGATCACAACCTGTTTGTGCGAGCTATTAAAATGAGAATTAAAAACATAGAAAAACACAGTTCATTTAATTCGCAAGCTTGATGTTAAACTCACAAGTTAGGTAGATACTAAAAGAAGTTATTTACAAAAAAGTAGGATCACGCGTTCTAGACGTATCCTTGAGTTTTGTACAGTAAAACTTAGCTTTGTACACCTTCGAGAAGAAATACTCACCTACTAGAAGTTTGAATTACGTACGGTTGCGATTGGCAATCTATTTCTAACACCTAGGAAGAAATACAAGGTTTAGACACAAATTAAGTTATACACAAAATAAGAACTTGTACCTTTACGTTTGGACATTTAACTGATGAACTTCGAACAGATATTGTAATGATATATCCCTCAGAAGGTTAGTAATAACACAGTCGATTTAATCGTGCCAATTATAAATATTGTATAATATGCGTGTCATAACACTTACGCGGGAAGTAACCTCGGGGTGTTTGGTGTTTAGCGCCAAAATTGAACCAGTTTCAACCGACTTACACTAGTTCCATCCAACTGGAGAAACACAGTTGTACCACTAAAGCTTACCTAACTTCGAAAAGTTTTGTTTACATCCAAAGAACTAGTTACGATGTTAACTGCTGCTAATAGTAAGCATGAGTAATGAACTCGTATCTAAACACTGCGTCACCTGTCAAATAATTTATTTATAGCAGTGACGACGTTTCATGTCGTGTGTTTTTAACAGAAACTGACGAGGTCACTGCAAGCTCCACAATATTATAGGACCCGTTTTGAAAAGATCGACACTTGAGAAGTTGTTAAGAAAGTTTAGACACAAACACAAAAATGTTTCCGGTTGTTTCACTGTCACTGATCACATACGTTTACCTGTGAGGTCGTTATATTGCGCACTGGCCCGAGGTGCCGCGGAGAAGAATATGTGAGTCTTGTAGTGGTGTTCCTCCATGCAGGAGTATCGCTCGCGGTCGCGGCGCTTCGCGTTCCTCCCTGCACCGAGCGCGCCCCGCGCCTTCCCCCCACCCCCGCTAGACGAGATGGTCTTCTCCCCGCTGAAGTTCTTCCGAAACATCAAATTCATCTTGGAAAACTGCCCACTTCCGTCTCTGTCGCACTAATGTGATATCGTATGCGTTCCCACCGCTCTCACGCTGAGTCTCTCACAGTAATTAGTTCACTGTACCACGCCAAGATTAAACCCGGCTATATTCAAACGGCTCCTGTTTGGCTCGGCTTGTTTTAGTTTATTTCCGCTTTAAAATGAACGGTCGCATGGTAGGATTAACTAATGCGAGGTGAATAGAGTTCTGGAGAAGCGGATGATAAAACTTCCGAGATTCTTTTAAAAGTTACTGGAGCAGGTAAAACAGCCCGTTATGGTCAAAACATTTTTTAATACTAAAGCTTTATTGTTGAAGAGTTAACTATCATCATCCGTTTCAATCGTTTTAGTTTATTTACTACCGTTGGACTTAGTCCAATACACGTAATTGCAAGAGACGCTGTAACACCGGTAACACCGGAAGCAAAATATTTGGGCCAAACATTTATCAATCGAAATTTAGTTTCCTTTAAACGTTTGAATGCTTAGGAACAAATCCAATTTCTTCTCGATAAGTTACAAAAGAACTTATTACAAAGAATAGGTAATCAATTTCTTTGTTTTCAGTTCACAAAGGAATGAAAGTCATTAGCATGCAATTTGGAAGCTTGATGAATTCTTTTCGATTGAGAGTGAATGAATAACAGATCAATTTGTTGAGATCAAAAGAACTCTAAAAACAAACAAGTAAAGTACTTATTTGCAGCCTGTTAATTGATGTATTAGCTGACTATAATTTGTTCATCCTAAGATGATTCATAATTTGAGATAGCCTGTATGCCACATAGAAAAAAACAATCTTTCCCGGGTTTTTTACATGACTTACAACCATTTAACGAGATCGAAAGTTTGTTCTTTAAAATAATGAAGAATCGAAGAACTTACTTTCGATTTACTTACGTCATTTCACCCACAGCTATAATAATATAGCATTGTAAAAACAGTCATCATGAAATGAACTTATAAATTGCTAACCGCTATGTTTACTCATTCCTTTGATAATGGCACTTCAATTTACTACGAATCGTTATTATAATGAAAAGCGGTTGATACGAGTAGAAGGTTCGACGTAACAATTTCTCGGTAATCCACAATGATCGAGGTAAAAACTTGTTGAGTTGGTCTGTTTGTATGAAACATTCAGGATGTTCCATCGATTTACTAAACCTTTCGTCGACGTATTGTAACGTTTTGTTTACTTCGCTATATTTGATAATAATGTTTTATATTTCGTGACTGGTAAGCCGATTACGGCAAGCGGCTTATCCGAAGGTATTATGTATCTCTCTTGTGTATTTTTGTTCGAGTGTTTTATTATTTTAGTTTCTGATAAATCTTTGTTTTTATGATATTTATCATTGTATGTAGTGATTATTTATTGTTCTTCGTCGCTAAATTGCAGAAGTTTACGAAAAAGCCGTTAAAATGAACAACAAACTACAATTTAAAATCTGATGAAAAAATGACTAAATTTAGATAAAAAAAAAAAAAATATTTAAAAAAATTCGGACTGCCTCGATGGTCTAGTGGTCGCAAGCGCTACTGCTGAGCATGGGGTCCTGGGTTCGATTCCTAGGTCGGGCAGTGTTATTGGGTTTTTCCCTCTGGAATTTCTCAGTAGCAGCCTGGAGCCTGGATTTGTGCCCGGTTGATGGCAATAGGCTCGCCCCCTATTACATGGGACTTAAACATACCTGGCGAAATGTGGGTGTACTATAGGTACGCCTCTACCTAACCCTTCGCGGATTACAGGCATGATGTTATGTATTCATGTAAAAAAAATAAATCGACTTCAAAAAGAAATTAACTCAAAATTATGAAATAACTAATTTCTGATGTCGATGTCTTGGGATCTGTATTTTAATTTTTTGCCACCGACTTCCGAAATTAAAGTTATTTAATAATTTTGAGATTTCTTTTTGAAGTCGATAAAATTTTTTTAAATTACTTTTTGAAGTAATTTTTAGTTTTAAGTAAAAACTGGAATATTTGTTTGTAATAAGTAGTTAATAGTTTTGTTTTAAATATTGCACTAGAATTTGACGAAGGTTTTGAGATGTTTTCCCTTTGACACCACACTCGTAACTCGTATCAATAAGCCAGGCCGTCACACTTACACTTATTTAGTGGACTAAATACGTGTACGTTACGTGTGTAAAATCAGTTCAGTTTTTTTTGTTGGCTTACATAAGCCAAGAAAAAACACAATCGCAATCCGATTAATAGCAAATTTTGTATATTTGATTGGAACCCCCAATACAATATCTTATGTCAATATATTGCAGTTCCAATAATGTTACATACCTACTCACGTGTCGAATTGATAACCTCCTTCTTTTTCGAAGTCGATTAAAAAGATTGGAATGTTTGTAAAAAAGTTTGAGCAGAAATTAAGTAAGTATCGTATATTCACTCATACCATGTTAGATGATATGCGTTTCCAAAGATGGATTCCTCAGCTATTATGCAAATGCCTGCCTATCAATCTTTAGAAGTAGTAAACCAATAAAATTGCTCGATGGCAGTAGAGGCACGTAGGGATAAATATTTTTATGACCTTCAGAAATTCGTTCAAATTTTAATATATTTTGCATAGATAGATATTTGATGATACCAAGTAATATGTAATCTTGCCGGTAGGATAAAAGAGGATTAGTTCACCTATGTTCTACCTCTGGGTTTCGCTGAAGACAGCTCCCTTAGTTGTCTCACCTTGTTATCACCGATCATGTCAAGATTTGAGTCAGTACCTACTTAGCTTCCTTCTTTTCTGCTTTTAAAGTGATCACCATACTGCTATCACTAATCTTTTGGCGAACTGAGTTATTAAGTCAATAACCCTAATCATAATAAGCCTTGGGATGGCCTAAATCCAGTACCGTGCCTAGTTCTTTAGCAGTCAACTTTTGAGCACTGAATCACTGGACTAATATAACTACAAAACATCTGGGTAAGTATTGGACAGTAGACAGCTAAAAAGTCTCAAAGTTCATCTGGCTGGAAAATCATTCCTGCATTTTGTCTCAAATATGAAAGCACTAGAATAGTTGCAAAACATATTCGCGCTCTCAAATGTTTGCACAGTCGCCATCGCGTGCCAAATCGATTGCATGTTTAGCCCGTAATGTAAACAAGAAGTATAGAATCTTGAAGTTTATAGCGAAACGTTGATATTCGCATAAACGACGCGCGACGTTCTCTTTATTTATATTATCTTGGGCACCTCTCCCACCGCTGGCGATTAAGGAGAAGCGAGTAGAGCTACTTGGCAACTATATATGAATTGGCGAGCAACGAGCAGCGAATGCGCAACGGTGATTAGCGATTATTCGCTTTTATGCGAATAGAAGTACCAAGCGTGTCTCTCAGGGAGTACTCTGCCCGCCAATTAGCGAGCGTCGTTGAGTGAGTACTCTCTTCGATAGTTCTTGTCGCTGTGACAAACAAGTACTCGCCGGCGTGTGAACAGTCAGCCAGTCAGTTAGTGAACTATTAATATATGTATCTCTTTTACTTACACGGGACCTACACACTTTAGAACGTTTTTTGAGCGAAAATATCGTAGATGGCTAGTCGCTTCCTCGTAGGCGGTGGGATAGGTGCCTTAAACATATGGTGTGATGACGTACAGCGTGTTCGTGACCTGACGAATGAATATGCTTTAAGAAGAAAGCCCAGTTTGATATAATAATAATACTTATTGCAGCATAACTCTACATGTCAAAACTTTTTGGTTCTTTAATGTCAACCTTTTTTCAGTTTGTCATTGATTGTTGTCGATTTTTTATCTTTTTATTTCGTGATTCGAATTATTTTTTCTGACAGATGGGTCCTCATTTTTTTCAGTATGGTGCGTCAGTTGCAAAAAGTTGATCTGTTGATACTGACCCAGTTTGTTGGAAATTTACGTGTAATTTGTGAATTCGAATTATCTGAGTTGTTTTAATAATAGCAAGTTGCTATCCTTGTCGTCCTATCTTTTACCTTCGTAACGATTTTTTCAAGTACGAATTCAATACTCCATGGTTTGAGTCAGGAGGTTTCATCTTTATTTTCCTGGTACGTATCTTTTAATCGTTTTCCTCAATCGTAAGTTCAGTCTGATCACTCTAGTCTAACCCTAAATCATTTTGTCTTAGGATTAATCAGTTTAGAACAGGCCGCCTTTCGGCCTCCAGGTTCTGGCCTAAAATAACGCTTCACATCGTTGGTCAACGCCGAGTATTTGGCCGCATCTTGCTGCGAAGGTCACACAACCAACGCCAACTCCTGAGCCAGGGGGTCAGCTCCTGCAGTCTACGACACCTCGCCGGACGTAATTACGTTATGTCAACGATTTTATATGATATTTTTACATACTAGTTAAGAAACGTAGTTAGTAACTCTCTGCAAATTTTTAATTCGTTCACTATTTAATTTTAAATTTTCAAACCTGTAAAATGCGAGATACCTTTGTTCTCTGATCTTTTTTCCATTACGGTTTATTTTGGGAGCGTTACCTAATTGCGATTGCAAGCGACTCGTTAGTACGTTTTCGTTTTCTTTCGATATTCCCTTTCGGACCAAAGTTCTCTGCTATTTATCTTTTTCTTTACATAAATCAACCCGCAACCCTTTTTATACCTTAAATATTATTTTTTTTTTACTTTTTAATGCTTTTTCTATTTTTCTTTTAATACTTATAACAAAATTAAACGTATTTTCGGCGAAAAAGTGTTTTTCCTTATTTATTTTTTTCGCTAGAAAATGGCGCCATTTGCCATAATACATTTTTTTCTGTTATTTTATGTGTGATGCTCTTCGAGCAAATATAATCCCTATTTTCCTTTAGTCCTTTTTCCAGTGTCTTGGATGGAGCAGAATATGCATTACAGGACAATGATACGATTGATGATCACCTTGTAATGTTGAAAGTTGTGTGTATAATGTTTAATGTGTTGATTGTACTATAATTCCATAATAATTCTAAATTATCAACTCTTTCATTTCTTCCCAACAAATATATATTAATCCCGAGTTTTATTTTAATGCCTGTATTTGTAGTTCCCTGTAGAGAGTATGCTTGGTGTGTGAATGTATAGGCGTCGTGTTTCAAAGGTAAGCTTTTTTATGCGGCTGTTTGCTTGATTTCGTCTTGTTTGGTATCTATTAGCCCAAAGCGTCCCTTTTCACGCTTTGTTTTTCTAATAGGTTCCTATCTTTCTTTGACTCCTAGCCCAACCGTTTAGCTTGCCTATTGCGTGTCTCTCTATTCATCCACCAGCCATATTACTCGCTAACTAACTTTTTCCAACTACTTGTAAACATACTCGTGGATTGTTTTATTTTGTTTTGGTTTTTCTCATGATTTAATATGGCAGATGGAGGTATTCAATGTGTGAGACACTCTGATGTGGAAGTCTTATTATTTGCAAGCCTCTACCTATTTCATTCAGGGTTTCTCCGCATTTAATTTTGTTGAATTCTTCCCTTCCATTTTTTCCTAGGAACTTTATTATGTCATACTTTCTAATTATATGCCTTTGACACAAAAGCGCAAAATATTTTTTTCAACAAAAGCACAGACAACATGATCATACAGCCTAAAATATTTTTTCGCTTCTATTTTCATCTGGTTTCCCTACTATTAGTATTAAATTATCCCTTTATCTTATTAAACAATAATATTTGACATATTTTCATACATTTTGGTTTTGTTAAACATTAACTCAAAAACTGTAGCTCTGAACATTTTTTATTTCACTAATTCCCTTTTTGAGCTTTTATTTTTCATAGATGTTTATTCTTATATCTTTATAATTTTGATTAAACTATGCCTTTTTCATATTAAACTGTTTGTCCTATCTACAAACAATAACTTTCCTTCTATACATCCTGGTGTCACAAAATCCTACCTAACGATCAAGGAGATTTTTTATTGGCCGAACATGTTTCATGATGTTTCTGAAACTTTGAGGCAATGTGAGGTATGTAAGGCACATACAATCGCAAACACTCAACCACGAGGCCAAATTATTCGTCCGAAAGATGTTTCATTGCCCCTTCAGGTAATTTCTATCGATGTCATTGGACCTTTGCCTGTTGCTTACTATGGTTTTAAGTATATTCTGTCCATAGTAGACGTTTTCTCCAAATATGTCTGGTTATTTCCCCTTAAGAAGGTTGACGCTGGTACTGTTATTAGAGCTCTGGAATCTGAATTATTTTTCAATTTTGGTGTACCACGAGTTATTCTCTGTGACAACGCTACCGTTTTTCGTACTAATATATTTTTAAACTTCCTTACATCTTTTCACATCGATTCACCAACTTACACGCCTTATTATACTCCTCAAGCCAACACCGTTGAACGTTACAACCAGAGCGTGGTTACATGTTTAAGTATTTTAGTCGGAGAAAATCAAAGAAATTGAGCGAAAATGCTACCTAAAGTCAAACTCTATCCCAACTCTTGTATTAATTTTGCTACAGGTTTTACTCCAAATTTTCTCATGTTCGGCAGGGAAGTCTATGAATTCTTCTCGTGCGAATAGTCAGACTCGAAGCACTAATTTAGCCGAAAGTCGGACTCAGCACGCGTCGAATCTTTCCTCTCTTGTTGAGGTATATGCGAAAGTAGCTGATAATCTTTCTATGGCTTCCTTCCGTAATTCTCGGGCTTATACTCGTAATACGAACCGCTCAGCTGTTACTCTTAACGTTGGTGACACTGTATGGAGACGTAACTTTGCTAGATCCTCTGGAGCAGATTATTTTATTAAGTGTCGTGTGACTAGAGTAATTTCTAGAACCACCTATGTCCTTCAAGATTATGATTCTGCCCATTCCGGAAAATATCATATAAAAGATATCCTTAATTGATTTCTTAAAAACTTCAAAACGCGTCGTCCGATTTACATGAATTTAATTGGAATATTAGTTTTACATACATTTCTTTCCTTTGTTGAATTACAAAATATTTACGTAAACAAAAACTCATTTTTTAAATTACGTAAATATCTCGAAAACTACCATTTCTAATACCGTCCACAGCGACATCTAGTTGTCACAAGTGGAACTTTTTGATTACGTCTTATTTACAGCTTACTTCTTGTGTTTAGTGATGTACCATTGTCGATATTTTTTTTCGATAAAACCAAGTGGTTTAACAAAGTCTTCATCATCCTGGGTTTTCAATGGAGCAATTAACCATAATATTGTGTACGTTTCTATTTGATTAATACAGTTGATAACTCCAATGATTTAGCAGGGAAGTCCTTATAGATTCAACCTGTGCTTATGGTCAGACTCTAAGCATCCATTTAGCTGAAAGTCGGGCTCAACAGGCGTCGAATCTTTCTTCCTTTGCTTAGGTTAATACGGGATAGTCAGACTCAAAGCGTTAATTTAGCTGAAAGTCGGCCTCAACTAGTCCTACGGACTTTCTTTGACTTCTGTCGACATGTTTCGATTGAAGTCTGTGTTGACTGATGTCGCCTTTTTTTGACTGATGTCACTTTTGTTGACTGATGTCGCTTTTGTTGACTGATGTCGCTTTTGTTGACTGATGTCGCTTTTGTTGACTGTTATCGCTTTTTTTGACTGATGTCGCTTTTGTTGACTGATGTCGCTTTTTTTTGACTGATGTAGCTTGTTTTGACTGATGTCGTATCATCTTTGACTGATGTCGTATCATCATCATGACTGAGGCTATTTTCTTTCGCCAAGGTTGTTTCTTGTGTATTATTTTTTTAGGGTTCCTTTCATATTTAGGTTAGTTAGGTACACATAGTTTTAATTAGTCTCTATAAGGTTTTAAGTCTTTGTCCTTAGGATTGTTAGTTTTTAGTCTTTTGCTTTTAAGTCTCTAGGTTACTCAGATTTAGTGGACACATTTGGAGCTCGCGCTGTTATCAGCTGTTATCATCTAAGTTGAATTTTATTTTAAGTTCGATTTTATTCTGTATCTGCTGCACTTCGATGTCGTTTGTTAGATGTATTTTAATTATCTTCTAGGTTCTAGATTGCGTCATGTAGGTTAATTAATTCATTTTCCCGTTCTATCGTTTATTTTATAGGGTTGTCACTTTGTTATAGGGTTGCCACATTTCTGTTGTATATATTTTTTTTCTTTTTTTGTTGGAAAGGGGGTAATGCAGCATAACTCTGCATGTCAAAACTTTTTGGTTCATTAATGTCAACCTTTTTTCAGTTTGTCATTGATTGTTGTCGATTTTTTATCTTTTTATTTCGTGATTCGAATTATTTTTTCTGACAGATGGGTCCTCATTTTTTTCAGTATGGTGCCTCAGTTGCAAAAAGTTGATCTGTTGATACTGACCCAGTTTGTTGGAAATTTACGTGTAATTTGTGAATTCGAATTATCTGAGTTGTTTTAATAATAGCAAGTTGCTATCCTTGTCGTCCTATCTTTTACCTTCGTAACGATTTTTTCAAGTACGAATTCAATACTCCATGGTTTGAGTCAGGAGGTTTCATCTTTATTTTCCTGGTACGTATCTTTTAATCGTTTTCCTCAATCGTAAGTTCAGTCTGATCACTCTGGTCTAACCCTAATTCATTTTGTCTTAGGATTAATCAGTTTAGAACAGGCCGCCTTTCGGCCTCCAGGTTCTGGCCCAAAATAACGCTTCACATTGTTGGTCAACGCCGAGTTCTTCCGAGATCTTGCTGCGAAGGTCACACAACCAACGCCAACTCCTGAGCCAGAGGGTCAGCTCCTGCAGTCTACGACACCTCGCCGGACGTAATTACGTTATGTCAACGATTTTATATGATATTTTTACATACAAGTTAAGTAACGTAGTTAGTAACTCTGCAAATTTTTAATTCGTTCACTATTTAATTTAAAATTTTCAAATCTGTAAAATGCGAGATACCTTGGTTCTCTGATCTTTTTTTCCATTACGGTTTATTTTGGGAGCGTTACCTAATAGCGATTGCAATCGACTCGTTAGTACGTTTTCGTTTTCTTTCGATATTCCCTTTCGGACCAAAGTTCTCTGCTATTTATCTTTTTCTTTACATAAATCAACCCGCAACCCTTTTTATACCTTAAATATAATTTTTTTTTTACTTTTTAATGTTTTCTCTATTTTTCTTTTAATATAACAAAATTAAACGTATTTTCGGCGAAAGTGTTTTTCCTTATTTATTTGTTTCGCTACATTATGTATAACTAGCAGCGCTCCGCCACTTCGTTCGCTTGGTAGTCGTAAGATACACAATATACTAAAATAACACCACATTTTAATAAAACTCCCCCAACCCACTACGTTGCACCGCCCGTCTGCGCTATTTGTTCATAATTTCATGGGTTTTAATTTTTTGCGCGGAATTCTGATTCATTATAAAAAGTAGCATAAGTTACTCCTTATAATATCAGCTATCTGCCAGTGAAAGTCCCATCAAAATCGGTCCAGCCGTTTCGGAGATTAGCCGGGACAAACGGACAGACAAAAATTTTAAAAATTGTATTTTTGTTATAAGTACCGTATATAAAGGGTGTCTCAGTAAGAGTGCACTTTTTAAAATTGGAATAGGTATTTTTTTTCATGCAAGTGGCAACTCTGAAATTTGATAGCTGTCACCTCTGTTTATTCCGATTATTAAAAATGAAGCGCTCTTCGAAAGAACAACGCGTTATAATTGTGAAAACTCATTACAAAAATGGGGAAAGTTTTTTACAGGAATATGATAACGGACTTCTTGTGGCCTCAACTGGACGGCATGAATCTGGACAACATGTGGTTTCAGCTGGACGGCGCAACCTGCCACACAGCACATGAAACAATCGACTCGTTGCAGCAACGATTTCCAGAACACATTATCTCACGAAATTCTGATGTCAACTGGCCACCAAGATCGTGAGATTATTTAACGCCGTGCGATTTTTTACTTTGGGTTTTTGTGAAATCTCGGGTTTATGCGAATAAACCCGAAACAATTCCTGAGCTCAAATCGGAAATCCAATGCGTCATCGGTGAGATACAGCCACATCTCTGTGCAAAAGTCATGGAAAATTTCATGAAAAGAGTAATGGCCTGTCATCGGAGCCGTGGGGGTCATGTGCCGGATATTTTATTCCATACTTAATCGGAACATGTCTTCTTTACAATACAATAAAAATATCACAACTCTGTCATAAAATACTTGTTTTTATTTTAAATTGAAAAAGTGCACTCTTACTGAGACACCCTTTACTTTCATTAAGAATTTAGTAAAAAGCTGTTATTTTTACATTACAAGCAGACACTTCAAATTTATTTATTTATGTAAACACAAATTGGTCGTTGGTAATGCGGTTCCGTAATTAGGTAAGTATGCAGGAAAATGACTGAGATGATTGATATGGGCAGGCCGACTATAAAAGAAAATAACTAATTAATTAATATTGCCACATCTCACACGACCGGTAGACACAGATACTGGAGATATATAGCAGCAAAATATTGTTAAAGAATACAATTCGTTTTATAAAATTTGTGAAATCCATACAAGACTACCGATAATTACAAGAAAAAATGCTTTTTAAGAACAAACAACAGACACAACAGTTATTAAATCCTTTGAATATTTGACTAAGTATGTTACAAATATTTTCACCTAAACGTTTTTTTATAGTCAATCAATACCAGCCCGACATAATATTAGTATTCTTCCGACGCCAACAAAGACACCCACATAATTTATCCTCGCCATATTTGGTCCCAGTATATATCAAGTTCTCCTTTACCACAAGAAAGTTACTTACGTGTGACGGGGATAAGGTAACACTTAATAGAAAAGACCAAAGTACCATTTGCATCATTCCAGGCAAGACAAGAAAAAGAAGTTGCTTGACGCACCGAAAACGCCTGGAAGTCGATGAAAAACCTCATGAAAGGAGACCTACCAATTTGCCATAAGCGAAAATTAATGGACATGTGCATACTCCCATATCCTCACATACGGCGCTCAAACCTGGTTTTTGACGGCTCAGCAGAGGTACACGCTTGAGATTTGCCGGCAATCAATTTAGCGCAGCATTCTTGGAGTCAGATTAACGGACCGTGTTAGGAACACAGTGCTGCGCTCCAAAACACCAATCGCTGATGTCACCCAAAAAACAGCCAATCTTAAGTGGGACTGGGCCGGACACGTTTGCCGCATGTCGAACGAGCCATCCATAGGCCAAATCAAACCCAGAAGAAGATGGCGAGACGAGCTTGACGCCTGCAGACAGGATTGGTTCACACTAGCTCAAGACAGAGAGGAGTGGAAAGGAGAAAGAGAGGCCTTTGCCCTGCAGTGGGACAACTCAGGCTAAAAATAATACCATTTGTAACAAATTTTATGAAGCCGTAGCCTAGTACAAGTCGCACAGTACAGGCAGTTTTGGAATAGTCAGTCGGTTCTTGCTGCTATTCAGCTATTTGCTGTCTACGAGTATATGTTGGATAAAGGCTTTTCGAAAA
Source organism: Fissipunctia ypsillon (assembly GCA_947568875.1). Classification (NCBI taxonomy): domain Eukaryota; kingdom Metazoa; phylum Arthropoda; class Insecta; order Lepidoptera; family Noctuidae; genus Fissipunctia; species Fissipunctia ypsillon. Next base: position 20,850,595 of record OX387643.1, on the reverse strand, counting down.
CATGAATTAACACATAGGGTACTTTTTAACCTGATAGTACGTTCCCGTGGGATAATTTCCGAATACCACGCGGGCGAAGCTGCTGGCAAAACCTAGTAGGTACATGCATGTTTTAATGCTGCAATAACAGGGAAAGATTGTGCATGGCATGATTTGCCGTTTAAGAAGCTCAATAATTTGTATTCAGATAACAGAAGACGTTGCTGTTCTTAAAGCCTGATAAACACGGTGCGATTTAATTGCCTGTGGCATACGATAAGTTGAAGCAACCATAAAAGTTGCACCGTATAAACAGTGTTTAGATTTTGCAAGTCATTTGTTGCTTCAATTTTACTGTATGCCACAGGCAAGAAACTTGCATCGTGTAAACGGAGCTTTAAGCTAATGTAATTGAAAGAGTGGATTTTCTGATAAACTCTCTTGGTTCTGGTAAGTTTATGGGTCAATTTGGTGGGCCCAGTAAAGATTACGGTCGGCTTGGTCCGAATGTCGTAAATACCACTTTTATGATTCTTATATCTGCTTAATTTATGTCATTAATTGCTTTACATGTGTATATGTGGCTTATGTATTAACACACAAACATACATGTTACTTACAAAGCAATTATTATAGGCGAAACGAGGAAAGGAATCGTAAAATAAATATTGGATTTGATGTAGTATATGTTCAGATATTCCTCGTCCCTACTAAGAGATGCTTACGGACAAGATCGCTATCCAAAATGTTGAAGCCTTGCATTCATCATTCGGCACTCGAAATGCCTAAGAGATATAATGACTCACTGAGTACATTGTAAGTATCTATGTGGCTTCCACTCGTAGCATATGGATTCTATTACAGCTTTGAGCTTCAAAAATGAAACTACCCACTAAAAAAACTATATAAACTAATGCCAGTTTCATTGGCCATAAATCTGCGACGAAACCAAACAGATGGCTCTGTCTTAATTGATTTCTGAGTGTCGGACATTTAATGGGTTGCAAGCGCCTATAACGCTAAGTGCATCGTCCATTCTACCGAACATTTTCTATGAAATTGAGCACTACCTAACTGCCTTTGGACTCAAGAGAAACGCGATGGCGAAAAATATGACCTGGTTTTTATAATAAATTGTTGCAGCAATTTTACTTGGAGCGATAAAATTTTGAGCTTTTATGACAGATTGTTTCGTAAATCGTGAACATAATTTCGACGAACGTTGACCGCGTCGTGATTTGAATTTTACTTTGTCATAATTATGGAAATATTTACAATAAATAATGACCATGACAAATACTAGCAGTCTCAAGCATCATTAATAGGTAAGTACTACTTACAGTATCTTCAAAGCGTTGAAAGCGGATCGTTAAACAGCTGTTGTGCTCTGATAACTTCTGTCACCTTTTAGAAGGAACTAGATTTTGCTAAAAGCTCTGCCTAGCTACAATGAAAAATACATTATAGAAGTCGCATTGATAAAGGTAGCCTTCTTTAGTAGACAGAGAGGCTAGAACGATGGATTTTTTAAATTGTCTTTATGGTTTCAACTATTTTAGGTAGGTAGGTACTTACTACTGTGAAATGTTAACATGTGACTGATGACTTTTATTGTCTCCAGATCTTTCTGTTCTTTAACACACAAATGAATAGTTACTGAGAAGTTACTTTCCAGTAAATGCCATTTACACTTTTTAGTCAGGATTACTTTTTTTCTCACTGTATTAAGTAACGCTTTAGGTAACGGTCGTAAATACAATACCCACTTATAATCAGGTGACAACGGCCTCTTACTCACTCACTACAAAAGTTCGGGATTGTTTTTTTTTTACATTTCTCATTTCATTTGTCCATTACATTTAAACATATAATTTTAATATATTTTTGTAATCGCCTTGATTTTGATACCCCATTCGATAGGCTTGGGAGATTATTTTGACAATCCACATTTTGGCGCCAAAAATCCGCCATTTAGATTTTTTTTATAATTTTAATATACCCAGTGACAGTCGTGCAATAAAGACGAATCCAACGATTGATTGAATGATTCATCAATATCGGTTCAGCCGTTTAGTTACGAGGAAACATAGGGACGGACATACATACAGGTCAAACACATAACCCTCCTCTTTTGACTTCGCCGCAGTCGGGTATCTCAGACGGGTAAAATTTTCGAGCTCTCTTCACTCGCTCATAGGTACATCTTACGTTTTCTTAGTTACCAAACTTTTCTGCATAAGTCGACAAAGTAACTATTACTTCTCTGTATGAACGGTCAAAAGGAACCCTAACCTATCCGAGGCGGGGTGCTATAAATTTCGAGCTCACTCTTGCATCCTGCATTCTCCGTATCCTACAGTGCCCAGGGCCTCCGATACATTAAAGACGGCCCTGACTAAATTCTAGTGGCTACTTAAGCTACTTTACTCCACACTATCACCAAAAAATAATGTGTATCTCGTGTCGTAAAGACGTGATACGAGTTCTTGTAGAGAGTCCCATAAACCAGTAGAAGTAACGAGTAACGACCCGTAGAACCATTGGTAACTTGTAAGACAAGCCATAAACACTAAATTGATAGCAGTACATAAACGTTGGGATGTTTTATCGCGAGACTTGGCAGTGAATGGGAGAATGTATCGGTAATAACCATTGATTTGTTGGTTTTAGAGTAGTTGCTACTAGATGCGTTACATCTACAAGTGGTTTCGATTGACTGTTTGCTGTGAATTATCTTGTCTTGCAATAATAAAGTGCTTTTTCTGATGTTCGCCTTCTCGTTTATTATTCTTTTGCGTAACATAACATAACGACACGCCTGTAATTCCCCGAAGGCATAGGCAGAGGTGTACCTATAGTACACCCACATTTGCCCGTTATATTTATGTCCCATGTAATAGGGGGCGAGCCTATTGCCATCAACCCGGCACTAATCCAGACTTCAGGCGGCTACTTAGAAATTCTTGATGAAAAAACCTAATAACACTACCCGTGACGTGGGAATCGAACTCAGGAACTCATGCTCAGCAGTAGCGTTTGCGACCACTAAACTAACGACGCAGTCAAGTCAACGAGGAAGTTTTGAGCATTGTTTTGTAAACTATAAATATTGTATCACGCACAGCTTCTGTCTTTGCTACTACTTTTGGAAAAGTAGCTGCCGAGTGTAAGGTCTTAACTTTGTTCCCTGGGTGGCGTAATTTTTATATTTTTTTTAGCCCAGAGTTAGAATTTCCACGCGATAGGATCACTCCTTATTACGAGCACCATACATAAGCTGATTGTTAGTGATTTATCGGTTCTCAACACCTTTGCCAACACTTTGAATAGTGAAAAAATAAACGACAAAATAACGATTTGATTTTAAAGCAATTTGTAAAGTTGGTAACCCAGTTTGTAAATGACTTAATCTAAATCGGAAAGCTTGTTATAATCCTTTGTACTTAGGTAGGTACAAAGTACAAAGATAGACATCAAAACTGATTAAGGCTTCTGGAACAATTTCCATGAAGTTTCCATAGATTTTTTTCTACTAGAGTCGCGTCGCGCCTGTCTGTGGGAGCCTTTACTCAATCCCTGCAATATGTTCTCAATACCGGCCTGTTTATTTCACCTTCATATAGGTATTTAGTCAGATAGGTATAGTCTCAGTCGGGTATTTTGTCCCCCAGTAACTGGTTTGCAGAGGTCAGAAGCAGACGCCCCATGTAAAATACTGGTATTCAGCTGTATCCGGTTAGACTGGAAGCCGACCCCAATATATTTGGGGTAAGGCTAGGCAGATGATGATGATGATGATCGGTATTTAGTCACACAGACAGGCAATACATAATAGCAAAAAGTTTACACAGTCGTTAAGACTTTACGATTTAACAATACGTTATGAATATATGTATGACAGAGAAGATACATCTCTCTCTAGTTAACGTCAGTCATATTTTAACTACTGTGGGCGTGCTATGTGTAGTGTTGGTTATGGCGCAATAGAAAAACCGTTTGCAGTTCAAATCAAATTATAATTCACGATCTAATTAATCACACTAGCTATTCACACAGTGGTAGGTACACGACACAAATATACGGAACGCGAGACAGTTTCTAAACGTGTTCACTGCTCGACAGCTACCAACAAACTCTGCTTAACTCCGGTCGACGAGCGTTATGTTGTAGACTCTGTCGAGTGCCGCTTGGTGGCGCTGTCGTCCCGATTAGTCAAACGGCGACTAACGTATTTCCGACATGTAGATGTTAGCCTACCTAATCTCCAAATAGCTTCAAGCAACTTAGTACTCAAATAGTCATCAATAATCATATATCCCTCATTATAGTTTGCGGTCGCTTGCACTTGCAAGGTAACTATGTACTAGGTACCTACACATAAGTTATTGCCCTCTGATTAGTGTAACTCAAGACTAGAAATGAGACCCAGAGTTACGATAGGTAGACATACAGGGTTATTTTATAGGTACTGGCTAGCTAAACATGATAAAAAAAAATTATGATTTTTTTGTGGGGTCATCGACCGCAGTTATTGTAGTCACATGAAATATCAGTTAAAATTGTCTAAACTTCACAGACGTGATGGATGTCGATATCTAAACACGATAAAACATAAGAAAACAGTTTTTCTCAACCCATTCTTCAAGTAACAATACTAACAGCGGTCGTTTACCTCCCAAAAACAACATCAAATCTTTTTATTTTATCGTGTTTAGATATCGATATCCACCGCGTCTGCGGAGTTTAGCTAGCCAATTTAAAATAACCCTGTATTTTGGTTTGGTTAAATACCTGCATAGTTATTTTTTCAACGAAACTTACTACAGGGTAAATAATTAACTTTAATTGAGTACCTCCCTATTTTACGTCCATTGACGAAAATACAAAGGGTTAACTGCAAAGGATAAGAACATTAAAGTTTTAAGAAAGTAAGAGCTAAGTTTATAAGAACTTTTAAGAATTAAAATGTTTTCAAATGAACCGATTATAAGTTAAAATTAAATCATCATGGAAGAAATGGAAGGCTACAGTCACTTTACATAGAAAATAGGGAGGTGTTTTGTTACACGTATCTCCATACTTAAAAGAAGGCCTCTAAAACCTGTTGATTACAAAATAAACTTATGATTAAACTTAAACTAATTGAAAGGATTTACCTTTCACATGAAAAACAAAAGATGGAATAAAACTGTACCAGTTTTTAAAAATAAATTGTTTATGAAATGGTTTATGTATTCTGTAAATAGGATATCGGAATCACTTTTACACGTCATATAAAAAAAAAATATTAAAAAATAAGCTAGATGGATTCGACATTTCCTATCTGAGAAGAAATGGCGAAACAAACTCAGGGTCAAACGGAAAGATTACTTTGTTAATTCGAGAAGACAAATAATTTTCTTACGAAATAAGTAGATACCATAGATACCATCCTTTGTAACCTCCCGTTATTTAAATTTTGTCCTGATTTCATATCTGTCCCCGTTTCTCACACAATTGACCTATTTTTTTAAATCTGATTTAAGGCGAAAGCGCCAGGTAGCCCGGGAAATTCAAATTTTCTTACGTTTTTTGCAATTTGCAAGTCAGTATTAGGTTGTATGTTGATCAAAATATGATTCGCGACCGTAAAAGGTATGTATTTACAGAATTATAATAATTACATTCTTCAATACAAGTCTTTAAGACCAAATTCTATTCAATGACTTTATCATGAAATCTTGACAATTAGGATTATACAAACTTATGGAGTTGTATTACTGATTTCGACGAATATAATAAAAATAATAATAATGTAAATGCATACGCATGCATTCATGTATTTGTTACGGTCGCGAATGATACACAACAACAACAACATACAACTTAATACTGTTTTGCAAATGGCAAAAAAAAAAAACATAAGAAAATTTGAATTTCGCGGGCTACCTGGCGCTTCCCCCTTAACAAAATAACTTTTACAAGAATACATAGACATTAGAACGACTAGCTATCAAACAAAGTTTGACCTACATGTCTATAAAGAACAAACGAAACTAAACGCATTAGGTATGTAAATTGTAGTCGGTACAAATAAGTACGAGGATAATGTAAGAGTTCTTTGTATAAGTGTTAGGACCACAGTGCTGTTCGTTGATATTATGCTAAGCGCCATGTGTTGGTACGAATAATACAACGTTTCATGTATTTCTAAGGACACACATTGATGTTAGAAAGGATTAAATTGAGATTGCTAAATGTGGGCGTAGTATAGGTGCACCTCTGCCTGCCCGTACCCGTGTCTAGGGCGTGATGTTATGTTATGTCATTAATATTGTACTAGTTTAGAGCCATTCAAAGGCATTTTGTAATGTGTCATTCTCTGCCAATTATTGGCCACCTTTCTCTCACTTCACTCGTCTCAGGTGCAAGTTTATTGCCTGTGGCGTACCATAAAATTGAAATTCGGATATTAAGTTACGATATAGACGTCAGCGTTCTTTCAATACTAATCAGTGTCCGTCCGTTTATATGTGAGTGGTAATTATGCCGTTTTTTTCTTATTAATATATTTTTTTTCGCAAGAATGCCTCTATATGTAAGTATGTTAGTTAAGTATCTACATCGCCTATCCTTGCAAAGCAGAAGTTTACATCAAAAAGCGCGGAGTTTGCAGCAATTCGTCGCGTCGTTTTGCAGAAATTAGACGACCTCATTTAGCGCCACAACTGTTCCAAGATTGATATTAATGAGGTAGGTAAAGTTTTGCTTGCAATTCATAATACAACTTCAAAAGAGGTAATGACGTGGGTTTTAATACGTTTTAAATAGTTTTAATACCTACGCTTTAGCTGTAGGGGCAACTCGGCGCAAACCAAACTCATACTTAAGCTTTACCCTAGTTTAAACATGAAAGAAAGTCATAAGACTTATTAAAGGAAATAAATAAAAACGGGCCAAGTGCGTGTTGGACCACGCACAATGAAGGGTTCCGGGTAGAATTATCACAAGAACGAACTTAAAATTGTAGTTAAAAAACATGTTCTCCCATACACTCCAACTGCAAATGTAAGTTTGCACGCACAATATTGAGAGATTTACCGTGATATTTTAAGACCATAGAGTACTTATAGGTTTTCCTGTAATCTATAGGTATAGAACTGTTTTCTGTATTTTTTTGAATGATTAAAATTTTATGCACAGTACTTTCGGAGATAAGTTTTTTTTAATCATTTTAAAATTGACGATACCTCCTCCCCCCGCCGGGTATAGTAATGTTTCGTCTATTTTCTTAAATAACTTTAAAACTATTTAATTTTCAGTTATAAAAAAAGCTATTCGAAACTCCCACAGTAATCCCTTTCATTTGATATGTCACACGGTGTAGTTTGCAAAACTTTTTTTAAAATAATTTCTTATTTGCCTCCAAAAGTGATCCCCATATTCAAAATTTCACCTTAATTGCTCCATTAGATTAGGAACGAATTTGGGTGTGACAGACCGACAGACACAGTGATCCTATAAGGGTTCCGTTTTTCCTTTTGAGGTACGAAACCCTAAAAACTTAATAAACTATGCCTCATTTTACTAGCAGGATGTTAAAAGGATAGGCATTCCATATTTGAATTGATAAAGAAATTAGAGGAAAAACATATTGCTGCTCTTCCTTTTTGTATTGTGATAATTTAATATCCAGTATGGTCTGCACTATGGTCTTCCAGTTTCAAATCCACGAACCGTGTGTCCATTTGCCACAAACGAATAAGAACAAAATGAACCACAAAAGTCGAGTTTACAGAATGTCATCAAACTTTACAGACACAACCGTGATATTCCACAGTTACTTCCCGTAGTAATAATTAATGTTACACCAGAACGCATATCGGTGTCGACAAGAGCTGGCTGTATGCCAATCTGGTGACAATAGCCCAGCGGATAACGTCTCGGATTTATGAGCGGGAAGATCAGGGTTCGAATCCAAGTTAAAGATATTGTTATTATTTACTTAAGGGGTAATAATAAATTACACTCGTATGTAGGCTAAGAAAAGTAAACTGGAAACAAGCAGCAGTGTTAACTTTTATCACGAACAAAATTGTGTGCGTTGCACCTACTTACCTTCATAACAAAATATCACGCTTGTTTTCCCCTAAGGGTTGGGCAGAAGTGTACATATTACATACCAGCCATGCCAGTCATGTTTAAGTGCTATACTTTATTTATTCTTTTCATAATAAGACAATAACTGCAAGATGTTTTCAGAACGCATTTCATAACAATTTTTCCACAAAACAAGAGAAACGAATGCACAGTAAAAACTTTGGAACATTTGTTTCCATTGTAACTAGCACGTGTCCCAGATTTTGCATTCATAGTCAATAGAATAAGTTATTATATACATCATACACACATAAACTCATGTCTTTGTGTTGTGAAGCTGTAACATACGGGTAGAAATTCAATACGTTCAAAATATTATCTAACTATAAAACTTGCACAGTAAAATGACGTGATCTTATTTTCCAGGCGTCGTGTTTGCTTTCCCATATCTCCTAAAACCATGACAAAGCATGAAATACAAAAGCACAGTTATGTAATTCATAATCAGAGATTGTGCTCCTAAATACGTATAGTCGACTTCGTACTAAGTACTTAACCACTTTTGACAACAATTGAGACTTCACTAAGAGCTGGTTTCATCAATAAGACACTGACAGCCCTTGAACTCTGTTCAGATGTGCTGATCGCGTTTAGTTTTATTGGTGAAATTAGACCTACGTTTGAAATTATCTAGGTTACTGTCACATAGGCAAAACGACTTTTCCGTTTTGTGACGTGCATGTGACATTCAGCTTTAGGGTGATAAAGAAATTACGATGACGACTGTACCTATAAACTTGCACTTATTGGAGAATCAACAACTATGACTGGCGAAATGTGGGTAAAGGTAAGTATTATAATGTACACCTCTGCCTAACCCAACGGGGAATACAGGCATGGTACGTGTTATATCGTCTGTCTCCCACTACATCATACCAATCTCCTCATCAAACGAAGACCTACAGCAGTTCAGTTAAACGTCGTCACAGACCGTATTGTTACTGCCACTGGCGCGCCGCCAAACACGCATGCCTCTAATTTACGCGACGTGACTAGCATCCCGCTGTGTCGTAAGTATTTTGTACTAGCTGTGCATGCGGTTTCGACCGGGTGACAACTGGGAATTATTCTTAAACTAGCTAATGAAATAGAAGAAGCCAAGACCAAATATAACATAACATAACCGCGCGTCTGTAATCCCCGTAGGGTCAGGCAGGATGTACCTATAATAGCACAGCGAAATTACGCCAGTTATGTTGTAAGCCCTATGTAATAGGAGGCAAGCCTATTGCCATTAACCGGGCACAAATCCAGACAACGGGCTGCTACTGAGAAATTCCTGATGGAAAAACTCAATAACACTTTGCCCGACTTCGGAATCGAAACCAGGACCTCATGCTCAGCAGTAGTGCTTGCGACCTCTAAACCGACGAGGCAGTCCAACAACAAAATATAAACATTACCACCAATACACGTATTAAAAAAACATGATTTAATTTCAAAGTGAAGGAATATCAAAAATTTAGGTAAAATTCTATTTAAACACATGACACGTAATCGTAACTTTGTGTATCAAAAAAATCTAAAATAGACAGCTTACAGTACAGGGGAAAAACACACCATAAATATGAATTTCATTGTGATTCACACAAGTACCTAAATGAAATACCTACATTTTATTCAACTCATATACCTAATACAAGGTCTACGCCTACCTTCATAAATTACAAAAAAAATAAGCTTTCTATAAATATAATTATTACAATTCAAAATACTGCTGAATTCGGGTGTGGTCACATTTGTGCTCCGTGATATGTTAATATTCAAGTCGCATGTGTACCTGCCATTAATTACAATACAATGTTTAGTTGTAAAAATATGAATACGCACTGTTGTTAGCTCACTTTTATAGCACTGTAATTAGGGTAGTTAAAAATTATGACAGTTTATATGATGGTAGGTAAGTACTGCGAAATTTTACTGAAGGTATTAACCACTTTGTAACTTTGCTACATCCATGCTACGAGTTTCACTACGTTGTAGGCGCGTAGCCGTAGAGCCCTCTACGGATCGTAGCACGGCTACGTAACTTTTTGTTCTGTACTTGCTACATTACTTTGTAAATCGAGGCCATGTGATATTTTTTCTTGTTTGACAAAAGTTAAAATATTGCCTAAAATAATTTCTTCAAGTGTAATGGGTATAATTAACTGATTTTTATTCACATATCTATGTAAGTAACAATTTGAAATGTCATTTTTTTGACTCAAATGATGTCATTCTTACTATGGTTTAATTATGATATTGTAAAAACCGACACTTTTATCATCGAAAATGAAAATGTTCACCTGCAAACAAAACGCGATCAGAAAAATCAACACACTTTTGTATATTTGTTACGTCATCGTTATGATTGATAGTACCTCACGCTCTTTACCACTCCAATATCAACCATAAACCTTTGCTTCAAAGCTCTAAATTTCATCATCATCATGTCTTGAGAAAGTAGTCCACTCCGACCGGTTTTAGAGATTGAAATTTGAACTTTGGTGGTTAGTGATAAGGTTGGGATTTATGTGGGAGGTTGGTATGCCAACTAGTCTAAAGTGTGTAACCTTGGGGTAGCCCTACAGGGAGGGGTCGACCTTGGTTCCAGTCCTACTAACCGTAAAATTGTAAGAGCTACAACCTTGCGAAGTGACCATATGTTTCTATAAATAGTAGACTTAAGACTGGTTTAGGAAGCCCTGTATCTATGGGGTTTTAGTACCTTCTCTGAATAAGGAATAAAATATGGTGGTAGGAGGTCGTTGTTGTGTGCATTTCGGATTTGATATTTTGATCAAAAAAAGTCGGGAGGAGTTGTGGGACGCGTTGGAACCCAGTTCCTTTCACTCTATATTATGTATTAATACAGAGCCATTAAGAAAAGTTTTTAGAAGCTGTAGTTGGCTCTGTATTAAAAAAACAAAAACAAATTCTTTTGACACTTAAAATTAAAACTGACTTTTTAGGACATTACGCTTTTTCGTTACGTGACGATTTCTAACAGTTTAGTTCTACCTCAAGCCGCGTTAAAGAGCTTTGTTCAAAAAGTTTCTGAAGACAGAAACGTAGACAGGAAGTAAATATATTTAACAGAAATTAGAGATTTTTTGACTGATTGAAACAACGAAATAAAAATAATAGAATTGTCCCTCTGTTTTTCCAACTCAGCGTTATTATTTTTGAAACGATTTTTATTTCACTCAACCTTAGGAATGGGACGTACAATTTGTCTTTGAACCTCTTTAAATCAACTAAAGAAAACAGTTTACATTAACAATGTAAATAGGTAGCATTAAAACGAATCATTCTTGACATAACAGCAATAGAATTTCAAGCAAGAATAATAAATAAGTAGAACACGAAGTATTCCTTTAACAGATTTCCTTTTCGAATTGAGACATATATTCATCATAAATTGTTTTGTAAGTAGCGGAAAATTACCATATTGGACTCTAAGTCATTAATGTTACGTAAATTCGAATAATTTTAAACGTTTCGCAAATATTATTTATTTAGTTTTAATACTTTATTGTTATCTGTGCGTGATAATAAGTGTGCTTGACTTTAAATGCTTTATGTCAGCTGTTGTATTTTCGATTCAAAAATCGTTCGAATTTACGTTACGTGTACGTCACGCGTTCGTGCTAGAGCGTCAGTATACAGTAACAACCATAAAACGTAAAGTTAGAATGGTCATAGGAAAACACATACATAAGTCCCATAAAATAGATGGCGGCTTGCGCTTAGGCCTCGACCAGTGAATGTGCAGTGACGACAGTCGCGGGCGCGGCAGCAGGCGCGGCAGCGGATGCTACGAGCCACAGAGCATCGCGGAGTTCTTTTTTTGTTTCCAATTTATGTTATTTCTACTTAAACAAATATCAACTTTATGTTAATGTAAATTAAGTTAATTTTGGAATGACTAGTACTATTGAATGAAAGTCATAAAAATTGTTGAAGTTGTAGTGCAAACGGAACCCACATGGTGTAAGGGACAGCCCTCCGCAAACTAACAGGGTACATTCAGCTCCTTATTTTGTACCGGAAATATTCTCAGGAAAATTTTAATTTTTTTACGTATTTTCAGTTACATTATTTGTACGCAGCCCTTCATTTATGTAAATAATACAGCTACATTATAAAAAACAGCAATGGATGTTGAAATACTCGGCGCCCGAAGGCTCGCTGCGCTGCCTTTCGCTACGCGCGTTTTGCCACGGTAACGATACATTGCGTGTGAGGTAATAAAACAAATCAGGTTTATTGGACTCCCATAACGTTCCTGAAATAATTTCATGCACCGGTCATCTTATTATGATATATTGAATTCACCCCATCAGTCTGCGGAGGGCTGTCCCTTACACCATGTATATGTGTAGGTTTTAAAGTTATTTTTCCAAATACACATATTTGGAAACTAAATTGCGAACGCAGTTTAGAAGTTGTATTGCCATTGCAATACATAATAAATAAATGCGTGTAAAACAGGAAGGTAAATGAAATGTTGCAGTCTAGCAAATGGATCGGCTGAGAATAAAGGAACAGTAACGGGTAGACGTATTTTGTATTATTCACGGTCACTCGCTAGGTAGGCCTGTCAGCCACAACGAGCTTATACAAGGTGTATTTAAAATACTGAAATCTTCTTAGAGCGCGTTCATATGACACGATTTCATCGTGTGCTGATCGCGTTCGGGCAACCGTTGATAAGAGCATGCATCGTGCACGCGTCGCCTTCGCTCAGAGTCAACAGCCGCTCTATCGGGTGACCACCAAAAATCCTTTGAAAAAACTGCTCGCATCTAACGCGCAAGCGGGGGGTATGGAGGCGGCGCGGTCGCTGCGCGATTGTGACGCGTGTACTAACGCAATAGCTATTCGGGCGCTGAGCGTGCGCGCGTACTTTATATCAATAAAATTCCAAAGTTTCTGAGGAGGGAGCGGCTCCTACGCGGAGCACGCGCGCTTTCGCGCCGAAAAAAATCGCGCATACGTGTACGCTGCCTTAAGAACTCATTTTACTCATAATTGGGAACAACTTTTACTATGGGACATACTCTGGAATTGCAAAAAAGTAAATCTTTTCATGATAAAAAAAAACATACATTTTTTGCATATCTCGACAAAATGTAGCAATAGACAAAAGGAAGAACATCTAATTTATTATTCGCAATTTCTGAGTTGGTTACATAATAAAAAAAAATCATAATGATGACTATGATGAGTACGATGAACTCTTAAGAGGTTTTCAGTTTTTTCAATTACACCTTGTAGAACCATTCATAATAGGGATGATACCTGGGTAAAAAAATGACAATCTATTTAGTCCGTCAGTCGTTAATAAAAAAATATTAGACACGTATTTTTTGCTTTATCCTATTAATAAAAAAATATTGAGATAAAACGCTTTAAAGAAGGGGAGTGGGGGCTCGCTACGTCGCAATCGCAACTCGGTATAAAATCTAGCAAGGCGTGACGTCATGCCACATTTTAACTCAATGTATCGCCGTAATCTTTTGATTACGTAATACAATAAAAAATACGTGTCCAATATTTTGTAATAATCTACCTGACGAACAAAAAAAAATTTTGTCATATTCCTTATTATTGCACAATCGCCGAGACCGTTGCAGTCTATCTCTGTGGTCGTACTCTAAGTTGCTAGGCCGGATATCCGGTAGAGAAGCCCCTCGGGGAGGCGAAGTTAACGCTTAACATCGATGTTTAACGCATTTAATAATATACAATGTTAACTACTTTACATGTCAAGTATATTATTATACAGGTAGCCTGTTTACTGTGGTTCAAATGATTTTTAAAGCCTCTCTACAAGGGCTTTCTGAAATACGTCCATGTATGTTCAGCGAATTGTTTATAATTTAGAAAAAAACTTAGCTCATTTTGTTCGACAGAATTCGTTTGAGATTTTCAGTCCCTAAAAATTAAATAAAGGCTTTTCAGTAGTTTTGTGAAATTACGGACTCACGTGCCTTTAAACGTCAAGTCGTTTCAACTTTAACTCTCAGATTGGAATCACATCGGCGCCTGACATCCTAACTAACTAAGATGTCAGGTGCCTATAGGTTTATCAATTTAGGACACATAATACACAGTAATAACAAGATGTCGGTTCTTATGAACTTACATTTCTTTGGAGGTCATAAACTCGAAAACCTTTTTTTACACTTTTCACCAATCGTGGGTGTAAATCTATAAGAAACAAAGATACTGGTAATATCTAACCATGGTCAAGTTCGAAGAAAAACAAACACACTAATCAGCCCTATGGCCATTTTTGACATACTAAATAATGTTTTTCCTACAAAACAGTCACCTTTTTCTTATCTTATCGATACTTAAAAATACTTTTCGCTATTATTATTTTCGCGTACCTACTATAGGTATATCTCTACCTAACCCTTCGAGGAAACAGGCGTCATGTTTTGTTGTGTGTTGTATTATTCAGGGCGCCATAACGCGCCTAAACCCTGATTGAAGCAATAAGTATGTCCGTTATGATGAAAAGGTCAAGTCGATTAATGCCCCTCTAAAATCCCGTGGCAAATTACGCGGAAACTGATAAATAAAAAATACCCCTTTCGAAAAACCTTGATACATATTAAGATAACGAGACAAATAGCCACGTTTTATTAATGAAGAAAAAAATGAGTAGTTACATAATAAACTTTTCAATTGAATCCGTCAATATTCTCGAGGTTATACAGCTATAAAAAATTCAGGCGTTCTCAGGCAGTCTAAACGATGTGCTCGAGGCTTCGAGCGCTTCGTCTAATCATACACTATTCAAACTTTACGTTTTTATTGCTGTTGACATTGTTTGCCTGTTGACATTGTTTGCCTATGTATTACGTGTTTTAAATAAAGAGTTTTTTAAGGTACCTACAGCTTTTTATAAAAATCGGTAGTTTGTTGGTAATTCTATTATGCCCGTCAGTTACAGTTTTCGAAACACGTGCAATTATGTAAATCCTTCAGATCATTATTATCATTAACTTTAGTTTTTTTTATTGCTAAAAATAGCCTTATTATAGCTGTTTTAAGTACGTGCTCAAAATAGATATAATCTATCAAAGACGAGGCGCTTACTCGAGCTCAATTCTCTAATACCCACCGAAACAAAGTAAAAAGCGAAGTTCGCAGTAATCTTTGAAAGTTATAATGAAATCGTAAGTTACTGGCAAAAAATGTATATAGAATTTAATTTAGAGGATCGATAGAAGAAGTTGTAAAGTAAGAATCTTCTAAGGAAGAAAATAATATGGACGCAGGTGACGCCATGTTTTTAAATCACCATTAAGGTAGTCAAAGAATCTCGACCAACAGCTGAAGGGGCTCTCATTAGGTAGTTGGGTCAAGGGTTAACTACAGAAAGCGGTACACCTACACTGGAGACGGATAAAATCAGATGGTTTACAAACGATTAACATTCCAATATGATAACACTAGCGACTCTTGCATTGTACGGTTTTTACGAATGACAAAACATTAACATTTCTTTATTATATGTAAGTTTAATATTACTTTAATAAAAAAAAAAAACATAAACCTTTCGGAATAAACGCTCTAAATGAAGGTGAAATCCGCATCAAAATCAGTTTCGTAGTTTAGAAGAGCATCGCGTTGACTCAGACAGACACCAAAAGCGAATTTAATTTATAATACTCGTATGTCACACAGAAAAGAGGACACTACATTAACATCACAAAGTTAACAAACAATTTATTGCTAATCAAATATACAGCTGTCCAAAGATAAACTAGGCTAGGTTATAAAAACTAGATAAACCAGAAGCTATTTCGCGAGTTTTCTCATTGTTGTTTCTGCTCATAACCGCCTCGGTCATGGGCAGAAACTTTGCTGTTCAAACAATCGTGTGACCTTTGCGATCCGTCGTATTCATTCAAATGATGATCGCTTAACAAGTGATTTGGCCACAAAGACATTTAGAAATCGTTTATTTAAAGCCTGCACAGAATAATGCAGAAGGTCCGCTTCATACAACGAAGGAAAACGCACACACACGCTACACGAACAGCAGCGACTGGTAGAGATAGATTGAGATCGCCGAAAGTACGTGTCTATGTGTGCGTGCTCCTGATTTCGCTCGTTGTATGGTGACGACCTTTGAACCTTCTACTCTATCATTAGTGCTGTGATTGTAGAAAGTGGATTCTGAATCTGTTGGAATCTTAAGCTCTTTATCATTAGAATCTGTTTTATGAATTGTTCTCGTTACCTCATTCAGAATTCTGGAATCGACTTTACAAATTCTATTTTTATTTACAGACTTTGCTGCTGAGTTAAGTAGTTTTTGTGCCTTGTTCTTTTGTCATTTGTGTGTTGGCTAATATTATTTTTCTGATTACTATGTATGTACTTACTTACTTCTAAATGACTATGTCTTTCATATAATTTATTTTGTGGCCAAATACCTCTATATTAAAACTTCAAAAACATACAATAAATTTTCTTCGTTCGATAGGAAGAATTATCACAGCTTAACTTTCACAAGACCCACAATAAATTGATTTCTGTTTTCGATTTCGCTCACGTTTTGCGTCAAGTTCAAAAGGGCACTGGTATACTTTAGCAGAAATCTATGTGTATTGAATAATAAAGACTCTTTAACATTGTTGGTACTGATTTTAGTATCATTATTTTAAAGTGTAATAACATTAGATAGTACATTCAGGAATGGTCCTACATTAGGTATTTACCCAACATACAGTTGTCATCACCAACGCGTTTCTCGATCTCATATTTTATACATTTCGTTATTTTCAATATAATGCAAATTCCCCACATTCGGATTGTCTCCTGGTTTACGAGTCGTAGCTTGGATTGTATCCAACGTTCCACAAACTGACGCCTCGTTACTGCCCACTGACGCTTTCATATCGATCTGTCGTTTAGTAATATCACTTACAGAATTTACTTCACCTTGCCAAGTACTTCTACCTGGTATTTTAACTGGATGAGAGTTTGGATCTTCTGTGTTTGGCTAAATTCTTGCCAGAACATTAACCTCATTCGGAACTACCTGAACCGAGATGAAAATATTGATAAAGTTAAAATTATTCGTGTTTTTAAGTTATACATTTATTTTTGGAGATATTAGTTTCTTTGATATATTGAGTCAGAGTATTTCCTTTATTGAAAATCCTGTCTGGACTGGCACTACTTTAAAAACTTTGACTTGATTTTGTAAGAATATTTTCAGCTCTACACCGTTCCTACCATTAATAATCAAATCAATGTAATTTTCGGTAAATAAAATCATCGATGGAAACGATTGACAGTTCCGTGAATCGATTCATTAAATATTTTAACTGGACACGTGACATGTGTTGCGATTATCTACAATTAAGTATCGGTTAAACGCACGTTAAATGAATAACTTATTGACATGTAGTTTTTTGAATAGGGTTCGGCTTAATGGAGAAAAGATGTATTTGCCACTTGATTAAAAACTAAATCACGTTAATCTACATAAAAGAGCACGAAATAAAAACGCAGCAAACAGAGAAAGATGGTGGTATAAGAAGTTAGTTCAAGGTTAAAATAGACCAGTAAGAGTCAAGAATAGCTGTGCTGTTTCAAAGAGACAAAGACAGTCACCTAACGCTCATAATTCATAACCAGGAAACGGTCTTAATGGGCCTAATTAACCAAATAAAAAAATACTCCTCCCTAGTTTTGCAAGGTCTAATAGTGTTAGAACATGTATGGCTTCTCTACGCTAAAATTATACATATAGAAAGGGAATTTGTTTGTAGAACTACCAAATCTGTTTGAATTATTTTTGGAAGTGAGGAACTTAATTTCTGGAGACCCATAAACTATTTAAAGAATATCAGTTGCTACTTCGGATCCAGGCCATTTTGGCAGTATAGGTTAACATTAGGGCTTGACATATAGTTTTGGAGGCAGTTAGTCTTCTTATTCCTGCCTTTCTCTCTTATTATTTGTAGGTAATAATTTTTTTCTGATCCCTCCATTCTCCCATGTCACGTTATCATTCACTTAATTACTTTCACAATCCATCGCATCTTTTCTGTAATCTCCCTCCATCTATTCAACCATTATATTCGCCACTCTTTTAGTCACGTAAGTTTCATCCCTTTAGTCCGTTGGTAGCTAGTATCAATAAATAATGCCTATAATTTCACGCGATAGCGGCAACCTTGGGCATGTTTACGGCATCCCTACGCTGTCCCACGTTGGGCGCCATTCAATGAATAGCTGGGCATCGGAGCTGTCACGCGATCTTTGGCGGGTGTCTGTACATTGGTTGTATGGACGACACGTTTTAATTGTATTTTTAATAACAGTGAAGGACAATTAAATTGTGTTTGATTTTATTTTAATGATGGTTTATCATTTAGAAATATCCAGAATTTTTCAGCACTTGGCAGTTATTATAAATACTTTATGCGATAAATCTCCGCCTAATAAGAATGTAAACGAGATAACTCGTTTACATTCTTATTAGGCGGCAATTTAGGTGGATTTAGTCTTGAATACATTTTTTTCAAAAACTTGACTGAAAAAATCATAACCCTTTTTCACAGTCGAGTAATACACGGATAAATAAACACGTTTTAAATTAAATCAAAACTTTTTCAATTTCCTTGTGACAGTTATTCTTTAACTTTTTGTTATTCTTGTCCAGTACCCGGGTCGAAAGATCATCAACAAGAGAAATTAATATAAAAATCTTCCTGTTTAAATAAATCTGTTTATTTTTCATTTTCACTTCTTGAAGTTAAATGGTTTTACTTCAGGGGCATTTTGTATTAGGTGCCAGATGGCGTCTGGACTGCTTTCATCAATTTAGACGCATTGTCGACCTGTGTGTGCATTTATTACATTCCCGCGAATACGAGTACTATGTTCCCTCTTTGTCTAACAATAGGGAAGTGAAAGGGAGGGAATGATAAGAGGTGTATAATAGTAATTGTTCACGGGTGTAACGTAGTGTCGCTGGACGGATGCCAGCGACAGTTTGGTGGACGAGGTAACAAGTGATATATCCCTTATGAAAGCTGCCGCCGGTTAATTTGCGAAATTGTTGAATTTTGAACAGGGTACAGCGGTTGTAACTGAGCCATTTTTACAAAGGGTTATGCATTATGCAAGCAGAACGATTTGTAAGGCCGAATAGCGTTTCCATTTTATTGCAATTAATTGTATGTGTACAAAAATGGCACACAAAAACATCGGCAATTTTCTATGAGGTTCCGATTAAATTCATTTAAAAATCACTTCAGTACACAAGTTTAAATACTCATTAAAACATAATATAACATAACATAACAGCACGCCTGTACTCCCCGAACGGTTGGGCAGAGATGTACCCACATTTCGCCAGTAATGTTCAAGTCTCATGTAATAGGGGGCGAGCCTATTACCATCAACTGGACACAGATCCAGACTCCGGGCTGCTACAAAAAGACAAAAAAATTGTGAGAAAAGGGTGAGAAATTCTAGATAGCAATACCCAATAACACTTTGCCCAACCCGGGAATCGAACACAGGACCTCATACTCAGCAGTGGCGTTTGCGACCACTAGACCAACGAGGCAGTCATTAAAACATTCTCATTAATAATAAAATTGTGAAGCAGCTACTGAAACGGATTTCGGCACTTGCGTTATAATTCAATTTGATGGTATTCCAACGGCCGTGTTTAACCTACCCACGTGTGTAAGGTGACGAAGAATCTTTAAACACTTGCGATCTATTCTGTATCTATAAATTCCACCGTGAAAACTAAAGTGAAGTGAGCTTAAAGTGAGCTGTCAATAGTGTCAATCCTTACCGTCAGGTGGAATGACAGCTCACTTTATATAGGTTTTCAAGCTGAGATTTTTACAGTATGGAACAAACGTCTTTGCTGTAGCTCTAGATCTAACAATAGCTGAGTACCGTTGATTGAGTCTTAGATAAACAAAAATCAAAAATCTAAAACGATGATATTAAATTGAAAAACTGACTAACTCTTGCGTTGATTGATTGATTGATTTGATTGATTTTTATTATTGAATACATTTTATTATTATTTATTTATTTATTTTTAATAGAAATACAGTTATAAAAGTCGTTCATATATACTTTTTTAAATCATATGTTTCATGTGAAAACTGAGAAGAGTATGCTTAAATGGTTTGGTCATGTTCAGAAGATGAATTGACGGTCACTAGCAAAAAGAATTTACAAGGCAGATGTGAATAGAAACGCCCTAGAAGGACATATACCTACTGCCCTTATTGGTGATGTTCTTCCAAAAGGTTAGGTGCGTAATACCACAGGTAACACTCGTAACCGGCGGCGTGCATGTAGGACCCAGATGTATGAACGTAAACTAAGCAATAGGAGTATCTCGTAGCAGTTGGCGTTATGTAGTTTCTGCCTACCCCCATAGGAAAAGGCGTGAGTTTATGTAGGAATGCGCCTATGTATGTTTCATGTGTAAATCTGACCACACATAAAGCGTTAAAGTATGTAATACCTACAAATGAAAAGTTACAAGGAAATATTACAACAAGTATTAATATAACTTACAGTAAAACATTATAAATCAAAACGAAAGCCAAATACATACGTCATCATTAGATCCAAAGACCAATCCTTCGCAGATAGGAATCTATAGAGTTAGGAGATTGTGCCTACTTTGTGTCAAGGACGAATGTTTTATGAGACATAGAGGAAGCCAAGACGTCTGGTCGTCTTTATAGCCTATAAGGGTCTGTTTCCGCAGACAGAGCGCCGAGGTGACGTGCAGGAATCGACCAATTCCATTGGTTAAAATCCATATCGCGTCTCTGGTTTCGTCGGTGATTGGTCGATTCCTGCACGTCTCCGCTCCGCTCGTCTTCGCTTCAGTGGAAACTCTCCCTAAAGTCTAGTCATAGTGCCGACGAGTGGATTACCATTTATACTATCCTTTGAAACATTGAAAACACTATGTTGATATTGATTTCCAAGGTTTCATGTTTACATTCAGAAAAAATGTGGCAAGTGATTGGAATTAGTTTTTGTACTATTATTTTTTTATTACTAGCTTCTTCCCGCGGCTTCGCACGCGTTAATGTAGATTATGTCAATCGATCCCTCGGGAACAGTACATTTTTCTGGATGAAAAGTATGTCCTTTTCTGTACCCCCTGATAACGTGTTTGCTAAATTTCTTGATCATCGGTTACGAGAAAAAAAACAAACAAACTCACTTTCGCATTTATAATATTAGTTAGGATTATAAGTAAGCCCGTGTGCAGGGGCTCCCCTACTAGGGGCACTACTTTTCCCGGTTCACTGTTTAATCTTTTATTGTAAGTACTAAGTTTAAAAAATATTTTATACGAATTTTTGTGAAAAAAATCCAGGAGCGAAATTCATAACCAACCAAAACGAAGTTTATATCAGAAATATTAGTAACTGGTGACTTCATTTTATATTCTGCGCATAATATTTCAGGAGCCTTGAGTTCTCCTGTTATGGTATTTGAAACAGTAAAACTATGGCCTGGCGACAGTCTGGCTAAGTTAAGCTGTTTGTGTCTATGGGAAGGAATTGGCTCACAACTTCTGCATGATTTTATTACGAAAACAAAATAGGGAGATAGGCCCTTATTGTTTATTCTGATAACTGTACGTTTACGTAAACACATCAACTTTAATTTTCCATGCTTGGCTTTGTTGTAACCTGCAAAGTTTTGGATAAACGTTTCACATTTCAAACAGTTCTCTAACGTAATTTTCAACTTGGTAGTTGAAGAAAAATAAACACTAAATAGGTATTTATTGTTTATTTTCAACGAGCTTAA
This sequence comes from Fissipunctia ypsillon, assembly GCA_947568875.1. Classification (NCBI taxonomy): domain Eukaryota; kingdom Metazoa; phylum Arthropoda; class Insecta; order Lepidoptera; family Noctuidae; genus Fissipunctia; species Fissipunctia ypsillon. The sequence goes on along the minus strand of OX387643.1, from coordinate 20,828,644 downwards.
AAAATGTGTTATTTAAACCATCAGTAAATTATGCATAACCATGAATGTAATGTTTTCTATAAGTACATCTTCTATATCTAAACAAATAAATAAAATTTAAGTGTCTGTTTGTAGTGTCAAAATAACAGCTTTTTACTGAATGCATAAGAAAGTAGCTATATATACGGTACAAAAAACAAATTTTAACATTTAGTCTATCTGTCTGTTTGTTCCAGCTAATCTCCGAAATGGCTGGACCGATTTTGATGGGACTTTCACTGGCAGATAGCAGATATTGCAAGGAGTAAGCTAGACTTATTTTAGAAAGGAATTAGAGTTGTGCGCAAAAAACCCATGAAATTGTGAACAAAATCTGATTCGTATAGGGAAGCATTGACATAACCACGGGCGAAGCCGCCGGCAACAGCTAAATCAGCAGCTAGTTCTTAATATAAAAGAAGCCATAATTAAATAAGATAGGTGGTTCGTATAATGCTCATAAGTAATACTAGGACTAATGAAATCTGTTTCTAAATGGAATCTCTTTCCTCACGCAACCCTGGAGATGTAGCACACAATAAGTATGATGTGACAACACTTACTTCAAATTGTAGAAAAAATTAAAGAGTTTGAAAAGTTTTAAATCCTGTCGTTTTAATCGTGTTAACACGATTTAAAACTTTTCAAATTCTTTACTGGACTTTATTATATTTTTTGTCTGTGTTCCAATAAAAGCAAGGTAGCAATAGTTTCCTTGAAAACTCAGTTATTTAGAGTCCACGGATGAAATGGTACAAACAGGATGCACTGAGCAGCATATCGAGGAAAATGACCGTCGCTTTCCGTCGCCAATAACTATCGCAATTCACATTAAATATATCGGAATGTGAATGCCCACCATGTATTACTTTACACCACCATGTATTACTTTACACCACCATGTATTACTTTACACCACCATGTATTACTTTACACCACCATGTATTACTTTACACCACAATGTATTACTTTACACCACCATGTATTACTTTACACCACCATGTATTACTTTACACCACCATGTATTACTTTACACCACAATGTATTACTTTACACCACCATGTATTACTTTACACCACCATGTATTACTTTACACCACCATGTATTACTTTACACCACCATGTATTACTTTACACCACAATGTATTACTTTACACCACCATGTATTACTTTACACCACCATGTATTACTTTACACCACCATGTATTACTTTACACCACCATGTATTACTTTACACCACCATGTATTACTTTACACCACAATGTATTACTTTACACCACCATGTATTACTTTACACCACCATGTATTACTTTACACCACCATGTATTACTTTACACCACAATGTATTACTTTACACCACCATGTATTACTTTACACCACCATGTATTACTTTACACCACCATGTATTACTTTACACCACCATGTATTACTTTACACCACCATGTATTACTTTACACCACCATGTATTACTTTACACCACCATGTATTACTTTACACCACCATGTATTACTTTACACCACCATGTATTACTTTACACCACCATGTATTACTTTACACCACCATGTATTACTTTACACCACCATGTATTACTTTACACCACCATGTATTACTTTACACCACCATGTATTACTTTACACCACAATGTATTACTTTACACCACCATGTATTACTTTACACCACCATGTATTACTTTACACCACCATGTATTACTTTACACCACCATGTATTACTTTACACCACAATGTATTACTTTACACCACCATGTATTACTTTACACCACAATGTATTACTTTACACCACCATGTATTACTTTACACCACCATGTATTACTTTACACCACCATGTATTACTTTACACCACCATGTATTACTTTACACCACCATGTATTACTTTACACCACCATGTATTACTTTACACCACCATGTATTACTTTACACCACCATGTATTACTTTACACCACCATGTATTACTCTACAAATTCTAGAAGCTTTCAGAGATATTGTATAAAAAAAAGAGAAATGAAAACATAATTTTTATAATTTCGACTTACAAAAATCTGCAAATATTTTAAAGTTATAATAATTTATTAAAGGGGTAAATCAACTCGTGACATGGACTAGTTAGCTGTTTTACGAATTACTATTATTTTACTTTTCAGAACTAACGTAATCAATTGATTAAATGTTGATGATCATGGTCTTTATAGTACCCTGTATTTAGAATGAACTCAAACTCGAAAGCATTTATTTCAATTAAACTTTTGAACTGTCAAGGAGTAGGTCAGTTAGAAAGATGAAGCTAGTTGCCCATTCCAAAGTTTAGTTTGTTCCTATGGAGAAGAAAGGGCAAGAAACTCTATGGATACTCTTTTAAATATTTTTTTTTTATTTGAGATAAAAATAGGTTTGCTCTTGACTCTAGTCTAGGTCAGAGATTACAGAGATAAAGTCGACGATAGAGTGAGCTTACCCAGAAGAAGCCTGTTCACTCTCACTCTGAAGAGATCAGGGTTAGAGAGTTCTAAGGTTGAGTTCCTTTGCTGTGCGCGCTATGCGCATCACAAAAGACATTTGGAAACGCTTAGTGCGAATTGGTGGAATAGCAACTAGATAGGGATGGTAACCTGCACTGCGTCTAGATGTCCGATGGTAGAAGGGGCCGGCGGAATGAGGTCGTGGAGTTCTTGAGCACACTCATCGAAGTACAATCTGTAGAAGACCGACAAGCAGGCAACCTTGCGGCGATGATATTGTTACAAAATATTGGTAGGTAACATCATCTATATTATAATTATACATAATAGGTATGTGAGAACCAATGAAACACCATCATGCCATTCTCCAGGACTATCAAACAGTCACTCCAAACTCACTAAAGAATAAATTCATTCCAATAAGTAGACCTCCCTTTCAGTGATACCCATAGCCTATGGCCATTACCGTAGGGCCCACTTTGGGCCATGTCAAGCATGGCAAGCCCATTAGCCAGGGGTCATGGCCGCGTCCACGGACACGGCTTTATTCGTTTCAAGCATGCGTAACTATCGTAATTTGACTTTTGTAAGTCCGTGAAATTATAATACTTGGAAAGTTTGAGTCACTGATTTTAATACGAGAGGTGGAAGGACGATGCAAAAGATGTTGAGAATATAGTAACCACGAGTGGAAGGTTATGTTTCGTCATGTTCAGCCCTTAAATGTTCATTGCTGAACATGCACTTCTTCAAGAAAGCTACATAAAACTGTTCTGCTCGAACATTGACATATTCACGAGAACGGGAAAATTAACTTAATCACGAGTACGGAAATATTGTCATATTCACGAGTACAGAGCAAAATTTCATAATCATAAAACTGTGTGTGGATAAAAAAACTAATGTCCCATTAACATTATCGCATCGCATCGCATCGTTTATCCGCGTTTATTGCCCTTGTAGGTCATTGCTCGCAACTGGCATACAATGAAACCGTGAACAATATCAATTTCACGCAACGAAAGATATCTGTTTAGTCTCTGTAATATAACTTAGCCCGTAATAACTTTGAGGATTTCATAAGTACTATTATAAATGGATAAAAGGATTATCTTGCTGGCATAGCCAATTTATAAATATCTCTTTTTATTTCTGTATTTTGAAAAGGTAGTGATAGCTCGGAGGTAAACCGCGCTTCAAGCAAAAGAGTTTGAAGTTTGAATCCACCGAGTAGGTAACTAACGACCAATGATACTTTTCAATTACATGTGTGCTTTCCAATTAAAACATTGTGAGCAATTCTTGACTTGTTACTATAGTCAGAAATCGGCGATGCGTAGAGAGCAAGCGAGCAGAGGCTTTTGCTCCGCAGTGGGCCTGTTGCAGCCCGGTATTTATAAATGCCGCTTATTATTTTCAAACGTAAGTCACACAAAAACACATTACGAGACAAGCAGACATCAACCTTCCCTGACCCATTTCAATTTTAAGAAATACAGCGTACAAATAAACTTTACCGATGAATTTATAAAACGTATTCTGAGCTCATTTCATGACAATATAATGCTGAAGAACGGATTTCAGCGCTCCGCTTATAACCCTGCTGCCGCCGTATTATTGTTATTTTTGCATTTGACATTGTTATTTTCGTTTCCACATGAATTGCCAGCTTTCGTGACGTCAATTCTTAATTGACCAACTGTGAAATGTATAAAGATTTCGTGAAAATACAATATTTCTTTCAATGTTTGAGGTTACGCGTCAAAACATTTTAAAATACGACTTTGGAATAATGAATTCTCAGTCAAACGCCAGTCGTAAGTTTCTTGGTTTACAGTTCCTTGTTAGAAGGAAAATTACCTACATTGAAAGTTATTAAAGATTTGATAAGACTATCTATGTACGTACGAACATTAAAAAAAAAAAAAAAAGTATTTAATCAAGAACGACACCGAAATGAAAGGAAATTGGAACCAAGAAGGAACGAAATTAATTAATCCTAATTAGAAATCGTATTTGTCTTGGCAAAAAGAAAAGCGGCGAGATTCAGAAACTTCTGCTTGCGGCAATTAGATTAATACATATCACTATCATTATGTCAGTGGTCATCATTAAGAGCAGTGGTGGTAGGCCCAGTGGTAACGACCGCATCTTACGAGTTGTAGGTCGTAGGTTCGAACCCAGACAGGCGTTTTACCTTGTGTAACTTATTCCATCACCACTTCTCGTGAAGAAAAATATCGAGAGCAAACCGGCATGACCAAGAACCAAAAATTCGAAGACATGTGACATCTACCAACCCGCACTGGGCCCGCGTGGTGGATTCCGACCCACTCCCTCTAGAGGAGGCCTGTGTTCCAGCGGTGAGAAGGCTGATTATGCTTATGCTATTATCATTATGTCTATTTTCCTACATTAACCTATATTTCCTATATTAACTAACTCCCTTAACTCGGATTGCTCATTTCAAACCGACGTGAGAACGTTTACACTTTTACAAACCTTGAATGTAATAAACAAACGCAATAAAGACGTCAAATATAATAACAATTCCCGTACATACCCTGTCTTACTACAATACTGTCTTCATACTTTTATTGAAGTTGATTGATCGTCATGTCGGCAATAATCAACATCTCTTTTTTTTCTCAAAGATTCTCGGAGAAAACGCTCACGGAATATAAATAAACTCACCCTTGATTCGCACGGTTTTCACCACTTGAAAAACATCGAAATTTCTTTGTTGTGTGTAAGTTTAATACTAACGTAATAAACAAGTTATATACAAACACCATATTTTAGAGCATTTGCTCTAAAATATGGTGAAAACCGCATCAAACTCCGTTGGGTAGGTACTTTAAAAGAACAACGCAGTCACACAGACAGACACGAAAACCGACTTTTATAGATCAATCAATCTGCTAGCCTTTTCCCAACTAAGTTGCGGTCGGCTTCCAGTCTAACCGGATGCAGCTGAATACCAGTATTTTACATGGAGCGACTGCCTATCTGACCTCCACAATCCAGTTACTGGGTAACATGATACCTCTTGGTAAGATGGTTGTCAGACTTTTGGGTCTCAATACGTAATGGTTGATCACCCATCCACGAACCGACCGCGGCAAGCGTAGCTTAACCTTCGATCGACGCGTGTGGCTGTTATCATTTAACCACGAGCCCACGACTTTTATAGATATAATTATAAATACTGGAAATGTCTGGTGCTCCTTCAAATTAACCAAAAACATGGACGTGTTATGTAAATAAACGAATTTTGAATATGGGGTCACTTTTGGGGGCAACTAAGAAAATTAATAAAAAACGTTTTGCAAACTATACCGTGTGACATGTCAAATGAAAGGGCTTACTGTGGGGGTGTCGAATAGATTTAAAAAAAATAATTATATTATAAATAGTTTTAAAGTTATTTAAGAAAATAGACGAAAATTGACCAATCCCCCCCCCCCCCTCATTATTTCCGAAACTACTGAGCCAATTTTTTCTTTTAAATACAGAAAATAGTTCTATACCTATAAATTACAGGAAAACGTATAAGAAGTCTATGGTCTTAAAATAACACGGTAAATCTCTCAATATTGTGCGTACAAACTTATATTGTAGTTGTAGAGAACATGTTTTTCGACTACAATGCTATGTTTGTTCTTGGGATAATTCTGTCACTTCTTTCTTCATCCCAACTACGGAACCCATCATTGTGCGTGGTCCGAGACGCACTTGGCCGGTTTTATTATGATATCTTTTTAATTTTTTTTTATCATGGTTCCTCTCAAACAGAGCACCTGCCATCTAATCTCCACCACCCTTGGTTGGCTGGTAGAGAATGCCTAAGGCATTAAGTCCGCCTTTGTACCTTTTTGTGTGCGAGAAGTTTAAATAAATAAATATACCTATGCAAACTCCCCTAGTCGTCAGTGATTTCCAGGTTTTTCCTTGTCAACCTTCATTAAATAGGCATCCAAGATCTGTTCTTTAAATCTCAGGCCTGAAACACGATATAATTTCCCTAATTAATGAAAAACATAGGCTCGGCAACTTAAAGCAGGCCGCGGGAAAGGTGCGGTTTTAATACTTAACCATTTTGCGATCCCCTACACGACAGAAAGGTTGCCGCTATTTGTCAAGGTCTCTTTGATCTGCCGCCAAATACCACGGTTACGGTCACCATACATTCAACCTTGTCGGGACTTGTCTCTGGTTTAAATATGAGAACTGTCGTTTGATGATGAGAAATGTGTTTATTTTTTCGTGCTGTTTGTCTTGTGTTTTATGTTATGTAGACGGCTGGTTTAATAATTAATTATTTTTGGTCCTTTCTATTTTGGACTGATGGTTTTAACGGTCGAGAAAAGTTTTTATTTTCAAATTGTGGTTGATTAGGGAAAAAAATCGTAAAAGTTCTAACAATGTTTAAAATTAAATCACTCATTTGCAGTGGCGCAGCTACAATTATCATTAGACGGAAGCCGAAGAAAGAATTGTTCATTTCTGATAAACTCAGACAAAAAATTATGGGCATTTTTGTAATGTTTTTAATCTTTTGATGACTGTATTAAACTCGTATTAAATATATATAATGTGATGTGATACAAAGTTACACACACAGGTGTACCATGATATGGCAATAGTAGACATTAAGAAGAGTGGTGGTGGAATCGAGTTGTATGAAGGCTTCGCCACTGCTCATTTGATACCTATAATGATTTTATTGTCTCTATTTTAATTGATCATTGTTAAAGCATGGAATTGTTTAAAATAACCTCTTATATGATGTTTATGATCATCTCTTAGAAATGCTTGACACTACACTTTCATAAAAAAAAAAACTCCCTCTACGCCTCTTACAGTCTGTATCGTCATAAATAACCTTCCGAAGTCCCGGAACGTCGCCATGGTGACCGTAATCACCGGTACGAGCTCACAAAAAGTAATCTTGACGAGAACTACCTACCCATTTTTCTTTCATATTTTGTGTTAGACCTATTTTCCACTAAGCAGGATGTCGCCAGGAGTTGCTAGCGGTTAATTTTGTAGTGAGCCACGGACGCATCAATGGGATTTACGTACCCTTATACCGAGGTAAGACTGTGTAATCGCGTAAAAAATGCACACTGGAATCTTTAACCACAAAAATAGGCGACTGATACGGTCTGCGAGAAAGTATGCCAATTAGAAACGAAGTTACCCATGTAGGTGAAAGATTATACCTTCTGTGTAAAAAATAAGTAAATAAATCGAGTATCTAATTCATAAGTGGGGTTTGACATTTTGGCCAAGTACAGAACTCTAATCCTTTTTTACCTAAGCTCTGTGTAGGTTTTCTGTATCCCAAGATAATTGTCTAATAACCAGTGGGTTCTGCCCACCACGACATACGGTGCTGAGACGAGGATGCTCACGCAGGAAGCTGTGTACAGGCTGAGAGTTGCACAGAGAGCTACGGACAGTTCCATGCTGGGCATCAGGCTAACAGATATAATTGCAAACGTCGAGATCCGAAGACGTACAAAGGTCTTCGATATCGGAAAGCGTATTATGGAACTCAAATGCAGTTGGGCAAGACACCTGACAAGGCGCAATGGTGACAGATGGAGTAAGGCTGTGACAGATTGGCGTCTAAGGACTGGAAGACATTGTTGCCATCGCAGGTTAAACTTGGATGAAGCTGGCACAGGAGCGTGGGGATCGGCACAAGAAAAGAGAGGCCTATGCCGAGCAGTGGCTAGGGCGAAGTCGGGCTGTGTACGATGAGGATGATTATGACATATAGGTAAGGTGTGGGAGTTAAACACTTTTGTCTTCAATTTTATGGAACCTAATTGAGTAGTGATTAGGTGTAAAATGGCATTAAGTAGTTAGTAATTACCTAATACCATCTTAAACCGACTTTTAAGAACACGACATCTATTTTTACCCTTCAGGGAATACTAGCTTGATATTTTGTAACATTGAAGGAACTCATTACAAAGGTACTTACGTAAATCTGGTTGTTTTCCTACGAGAAGCGCCATTTGTAACGGATAGCTCGACTCCGTCCTTCGGCTTGTTTACAATAACAACCATATTACTAGTTGAGGAACTGACGTTTTGAAATGTTAACTTTGGAAGTCTATGATTACTTCAAACTGGCGGTGACTTTACCAACTTGTTTGGGTGGTATGTCCAAATTATGCATGACGGCGCTTCGACGTTTTGAGTGTTAAGAAACGTCAAGAATGACAGCGGACATTTGGACAAGCGCGGATTGACGTTTCTTCACTCTGACGCAACTCCGGGCTCTTTTGCAGGCGACCGTCGGACGAGAAGGGATCCGTTGGCATCGCGCTCAAGCAAGACGTGTTCGGTGGAGCGTCGCTGTGTTTCAATTAATTAGAAAGTGCTGATTGCAATTCTGTTAATATTTTGTTAAAATAATAATCGTGCATTGTTAATCTTCTTCAACACGTGGTCTTAATTCTCCTCGCCCGCCTACCCACGATAGCTCGGCAGCCGCAATAAACCCAGAATTAACTGATGATGGCCAGGTGCCGTTATACATAAATTATATAATCGTAGGTGGAAGTTATTCCAACGAACTTATGATAGAAGTAGATACTTATCTACCTTCAAGTGACGGTTGGCCATTTTAAGTCCTTTGATGACTGGCCAATCTTTCACTACAGCATGAGTCGGAGTGGAGTTTAAAATTAGAATTACGAATTATGTGAGTGTGACGCCCATGCCCCACTTAAAAGTACTTACTTAAATGAGGAATGCATAGGCTTTAAAGTTGTTCTGTTAATCACCGCCTAAGACCGTTTGTCCACCGCCACGTCAACGGGAGGTCAACGAGAACGAAATGATGGTGCTAAAGTAGCAATACATACATTTACTATGGCCGCGTGACCACCGCACAGCACCACAGGGACGTCACGTTTGGTTGCAATAATGTCGTTTCTCGTTGACGTCCCTTTGACGATATGCGATGCACAACAGTGTAACAATTACGGAAAAAGTTATGAACTTTTTAAGATTCCATAAGTACATCACTACATTAATAGTTCGACTGGACATGTCAACCAAGGCTAAAAGTTATTGTCATACCTACTGTGGATAGGCAATAACGTGGCTGGTAACCTGCCACTATATAGTGCAATTTTATCTACTTTTCGTGTAACATCTTATGCCAAATGTAGTTTCAGCAGTGATTTGGCTCCGGTTTTAATTGCTTAACCCAGTTATTGTCCAAAACCATTACATTATGTAAGTATTTAATAAATATTTGGAGTTAATTTCTTATAAAAGTATTAGGTATACAACATGTCGAACTAGGTAATAAACGACATCATCTGATCGCCAGTTTGTTTGGCAAGAGTGGTGATTAAAGCCTCACTTGGTTTTATGAGAATACATTTTGTTCAGCATTAGATATAAGCTGACACGATGACGTAAGCTGTGTAACTAGTTTAGTTTTAAAAAATCAGTGCTTAATAACTTATTTATTCTCAACTAGCTTTTGCCCGCGGCTTCGCCCGCGTGGATGTCGGAAAATATCCCAGGGGAACGTACCTACTACCGGGATTAAAAGTACCCAGATGTATTACTGGATTATAAACTATCGGTGTGCTAAATTTCATTCAAATCCGTTCAACCGTTTTTGCGCCAATTCGGAACATAATATCCAGACAAACGGACAAAAATTATAAAATATGTTTTCGTCATCAGTCATAATATGTATAGAATAAAAATATAATAATAGGTACCTACCTTATTAAGTTTAAGGTAGGTAGGTTTTAAAACAAAGGAATGTCGGAAGACGAAAAGAAATTCAAATGCCTTTATGGAAACCGTTAATAGCATAAGGATAAGTAGGTACCTAAATAATTAAAATATCCGATTTCTATTATCTACAGCTGGACCAAGTTTTTGAAGTCTTAGGGTCGCTTTATATCGGATAACTTGTAACTGAATAAGTTTTTCTTAGCGACCATACATATATATTAAACGTAAAACGCAGTGAAGCATGGGTCATAATCTGGTCCTAATTCCAAGTGTAGGTAATCTTTCAGGACCATTCAGGAGTCATCTTCATCAATCAACATCAACTCATATCGCTGTCCGCTGTCGTAAAGTTATTTATGTTTATTTATCCTCGTAAATACGGTTGACCATACGTCAGGTGCCCTAAAAAAGAGAAGTTCTTTTTTTGTAACGAATGATCTCGGAAGGTCTTCTACGGTTAAAGATGCGAAATTATTACAGTTATAAATATATTATTGAAAATAATGCTGTTAATATACCTACATAATGTTTTATACACTTAGATACATAGTTATGTACTAAAGAGTACAACACACACTGCTTATGAACGATTAAACGAATTGCTGAAAACTTTTTTCTTACATGAAAACGAACCCTAAACCTAAGTAACACTTCCAAGCATATCTGTAAAACAGCACTGGTAATAATAATAAAACACTTATCGTAGTTTTCGTATCGTATTTATGTGTCGTATAGTTTCCCTTGCTCGAGCACAGCGCGATACGTGTTGCTAAAGTACGCAATCAGGACATCCGGACGCCGTCGTATTGTACGAAGAGCGTGTGTAGAGCGGCGACTTTCTAGAAAACGAATTTGCTTTTTAATAAAACATATGTAAAATTTTGATAGTGAGGCTAAAGAGAAGATGGATGGAATGTGTTAGGGATGGTAATATGATAAATGAAAATGAAGCGAATGATTAACGTTACAGAATGCAAGAGGATAATATCCAAACTAACTTGGGACAAGGGCAGGCACTAAGGTAAACCTAATTATGATTCCTAAAAGTGTTTAAAAACAAGCGGAGTCATAAGTTAAAAATCCAACATGTAGAATATTCTTTATTTTTATACCATATCGTAGGTACTACCTTACGTAGGGACCTATACCTAAAAGCTGGCGAGGCATAAGTTTAGTATAGGTATAGATCTTGTCACAGATAAATAAATAAATAAATTGGACATACCTTTTCTCTGAATTCAAATCGTCCCTTTCAGAAGCAACAATTACGATGCGACAAAAGGTCGTGTGTGTCCGGCATTCCTACAGTTTTCCCATCATGACAGACACGTCTCGGTGCCTTGTGCAAACTCCGCCGGTCTTTGCGTTCTGATGTAGACTTTGAAATGGGCTTCTTTATGTTGCTGTTAGTTAAAGTGAAAGCGCCAGGGTAGTCCGCGAAATTCAAATTTTCTTATGCTTCGCAATTTGTAGGTCAGGTTGTATGTTGAATAAAATATGATTCGCGACCGTTAAAAATATGTATTTACAGAATTATAAATGCAAAGGTTATCTAAGTATGTATGTGGATTTATAAATAGGTTTTTAAAAAGCTAGGTTAACGTATTAAATAAACGTATTTTCTTTCTTTTTTTTTAACTAATTGGTTCAATTAAATTAACTAATTTAATTGTTTTGAACCTTTATTGCAGAGTATCCGCATGGAGATAATTACTTTTTGTTTGCCCTTACAAAAAGTAATTTTCTTCAGTAGGTGTCCTTTGACTCTTTGGACGTCTAAAATGTGTGTTAGTAAATACGTATGTATGCGCACCCACGATTGAGGATCATCCGAAGTGGAGCAACGTTAAAAAGAAAACGCTTGTCATCTGTCAACTGGCATAAATCTTATAAAAGTGGGTAATGAGTATAAATCCATCTCTCATACGACGTATTAAAACGTAATCATGTTTTACTTGACATAATTTATTAGACAGTTTATTTCGTATAAAATAATCAGCTAATACACACATTTTTAAGAATATTTATAAACGAGTGCCGGGATGGTCGCTGTAAGTGCGTCTGTTGAGCGTGGGGTTCAAGATCCTTAGCTGTGTTATTGAGTTTTACCATTAGAAATATCTCAGTAGCTGTCTGAAGCCTGGATTTGTGCCCAGTTGATGGCAATAGGCTCACCCCCATACATGAGACATATCATACCCAGAGAAATGGGAGCGTACCTTAGTAGGTATGCTCCCATTCCACATTCCTCCTTCTAGCTCTGTCTACCCCTTCGACTTTCGAGATATACAAGCATGATGATATGTTATTTACAAACGCTGGTTACTTTGCACATTAGCTAGTCAGTATAAATAATGACCGTTTCGCTGATACGCCGTTATACATTACTAATAAGGACATTTCTCGAAATGAGAGCATTAGTAGACAACGCTCACTTGAATAACTTGAATTATCCTTGTTCTGAGAAAAACAACGTATTTTATTTGGGACAATAATTTTTCTTACTTAGTTTGGCAGTTTTGCGTGACCTAGGAGCTAATATTATGGAAATTGTTAATAACAGCACTACTTGATAAAGTTAGGTAATAATGCTATGGTAAAAAAGAAACCATAAAACATTTGGTCCTAATTTCCGCATATGGATATTGCACCGTTGCGATATTCGTAACATTTAATTACTATCATACTTTTAAATGGATATCTCTTTATAAGAAAATTGCCTAATTTTATAAACGAGGAAATATTTTGAGTTAGTCATGTAAACATTCTGCAGGCAGAAATCTATTTGTTACGATAGTTTTTTTTTTGGTAAATTCTAGAACCCACTTTATAAAAACTGGTGATAGAAAATTTTCCTTGAATGTGGTGTCCCAGTAAACTACAGTCAAAGAATCGTTAAACGAATAGGTACCTATACGAGTAGCTTCAGCCTTTGTTGAGTCGTCAACTGAACATAGGTCTTTCCTCTTTCCCGTGGATGACAACAATGGATGGCGGTAGTGAATGAAGGACAATGACGGACGTAATAACAGCACCTGACGGGTGAATTTCATTTGTACTTAATCAAGGTAAGAAATAATTATACCAGCCTGCAATAAACCTACAGATGAAGAGAGCGAGCTTTATCACTGCGTTTTAGGTACGAGTACTCTTTTCTCGCAAGATTTTGGCAATATTGTTTTTTTTTATAAAAGTCAAGTAATTTTTGACAATTTAGTTCGTTCGAAATCCATCCTTAGAGGACCCGTAACAGGTATCGATGTAAGAAATATGCCAACTTTTTAAGCAGCATTCTCCTGTGACAACAAAATATATTACGAGTATTTGTGATCATTCATAGTGAAGATTAATAGGTTAGTTAGGAACTTTTGAGACAGGTTAGGTACTGAAAGACAATAAAAGAAAAAGCCGATTTGTATCAGTAATATTAGTCCCAACTGGTTAAAACTATCAACAACAAACTGTCAAACGTCAATTGACAACTTACGCAACTATCTCCGAAATTCCCTAAGTTTGACAGACGTCAAAGATTCAATTGTTTCGTGGGTTTGAATGACATGACGACCAGCCCGCAGCCCATTAACAAGTTCACCGAATCAATCGATGCCTAACCACAATCGTCATTACAGACGCATCTGTAATGATCACGGATATGTAAAGGTTCTTGAATTTCCGAGTTCCCAGTTTCGGATTTTCGGATTTCAATGGTGTTTCAGTTAGTGGGAATAGAAATGTGTACGGTCTAATGAGAAACTAAGTTTTGAATCTAAATTAGTTTCTGCAAGTTCTGATATTAATTTTAGGTATGATTTAAATAGATAGATGTGAGTCGAATATTCAATGAATTTATTAATAAAACGGAACTAGAAGACATTTTGCGCTGACCCTAAATCAATTGGGATAAACTAAAAAATGAACTATTTTCTACAAAATTCAATTTTTGTTGTTAGGAACATACTCTTTGATACGTTAGTACTAAAGGAAGATGCTCCAAAATTGTATTTAACAGGATGGGTCGCACTCGCTAAAGCACTTTAGGGATCACTAATTCACGTTACATACCTAAAATATTTAGGCATAAAGGGAGAATGTGGCTTTGCTACTAAGAGTCCGTGGGCACCACTACTTAATCATTACTTACTACAAAGTAAGAAAGGAGCTCGTGTCTAAATAATAACAGCCGCACGGGTCGATCGAAGGGACATCTCCATAACATATCGAGACGAGGAGTCTCGATATGTTATGGTGCCTCGGAAAGCACGTCAAACTGTTGGTCCCAGCTTTCATTTGTAGATCTTTGACAGTCAATACGGTAGTCAGAAGCCTGAAAGTCTGACAACCAGTCTTACCAAGGGTTATCGTATAACCCAGTAACTGCGTTGCGTGCGTTGCGGAGGTCAGATAGGCAATCGCTCCATGAAAAATACTGGTATTCAGCTGCATCCGTTCCCCAACACAATTGGAAAAAGGCTGGGCAGATTGTTTGATACTAAGTAAGAAAGAGTGTGTACTTTTGTAAAGATTATGATGATTAATTATAATAGCTTTGAAGTATGTAAAGGGCAACATACTCTATACCTGAAATGAGATCTACAAAAAGCATAAATCTTGAAAGAATCATTCAGCACTTTCGCTGTTCTTTTTTATTTTTTTCGGTTTTCGACAAAGAGGTTTAAATAAAATTGCTAAATGTCGGTAAACGAATAAGAACCAAACGTAGGTATTACTTTGATTTTCATGAACTCATAGGCATTTTTTATCATTTGTGTTTTTACTGTTTAGGTAAGTATTTAAATAATTAACGGGTTTGTACCTACTACAAGAATATGAATTTATTTTTCTGTAATTAGTAGTTAAACGCGCTTATGAAAATAGTGAGGGAACTTCAACTTTAAATCTTTAAAAGATTTTTAATTGCTCTGCCTCTAAAGTAATCAAAGATTTAAAGCAATTAAAATATTTACCTTTAATTTTTTTTTCTAAATATTTGTTAACGTAGTTTATTAAATATTGAAGAGAAAATCAAGTGCTTTTACTTTTCAATTAGCCTTTAACCTAACCTATTTTTGTCAAGGTGTCCTAGCTTAGTTACTGCGACCAACTTTGAGAAAAGGCCAGAAAGTTAAAAAAGGCGCATTTATTGAAAAATGCGTACATCATTAGAAGGTCAATAAGTTTTTAGATGATCTATTGAATATATCCCTTTACCAAATAAGACAAATAAAAAAAAATACATACCTAATACAATGAGAATATAATCAAATGATTTCACGAATAATCGCCACCTGAGGGCAGAAACCAGTAAACTCCGCTGTGCCGCGATTTCTCGCGGCACAGCGGAGTTCGACAAAGCTTCGGCGGGATATCATGACGTCATGGAGAGCGCGATTGTCGCAACCCAATGCTGGGCACGCCACAATTGCGGCGATAAGTCATCTTTGAGGAGTGGACTGTAGAGGCGCCACGGCGTCCTCACCCTCCGCCTGACGCAGGTCCTCACCGGACACGGGTGCTTCGGGAGGTACCGGTTCTGGATAAGGCGGAAGGAAACGCCCGGGTGTCACCATTGTGTTGATAGCCCGGAGGATACGGTGGAGCATATGGTGGAGGTCTGCCCGGCTTGGGCGGAGCACCGCCGTGTCCTGGCGGAAGCGATCGGCGGCGGCGATCTCTCGCGTCCAGCCCTGGTTCAGGCCATGGTACGGAGCGAGAGTACATGGTAAGCCATTACCTCCTTCTGGGAAGCCTTACTGCTCGTGAAGGAGGAGGCGGAACGCGTGAGAGGGAGGCAATCTGGGCGCCCTCACGCCCCTAGTCGCCGCAGGAGACGCCCTGGGCGTCGGGAATTGACAACCGATTCCTGGCTACCGTAGGCGCGGGCTTGCGGATGGCGAGCAATGGGTAGCTCGCCGTCTGGTAAGGACCAGGCCCGGGTCTACGGCGCGTTGTGTTTCACGCGCGCCTCAAGCAGATGTCAGCACTAATTGACGGGGTCCGCTAGGGCCGATGCCAGCCAGGATCGCGGGATTTTCAAAAGAATTACCGTGTCCCCGGCACAAGCAACTGAAGTAACACGGGTGGATTTTAGTCAGTAAAAATCTGACATGCCCTCCCGCTCCACCCAGAGCGGGAGAAGTTATTTGATAATTTCCCACCTAAAAAAAAACGGCAGAAACGAGTAGCCTTCTTCAGGATAAGCATTTCTGTTATCTACCTTAGCTATTTACAGTTGTGAGATCTAATCGGCGCCGGCGTCGTAGCTTCGCATGCCACACGCTTGTTTTCGCTTTACGGTTGGGCTTCCATTAATTTATCAAGCCTCTTAATGACCAACATCCTGTTGGAAACATCTACTAGGTTTTTTGCTATGGCCGTAGCGTAAATAATGTTACCTTGACGAGGACATTTAGTTAAATAGTGAAAGTATAATATTTACTGACAATCTGATACCATGATCTCAAAA
Source organism: Fissipunctia ypsillon (assembly GCA_947568875.1). NCBI lineage: Eukaryota > Metazoa > Arthropoda > Insecta > Lepidoptera > Noctuidae > Fissipunctia > Fissipunctia ypsillon. Next base: position 20,811,912 of record OX387643.1, on the reverse strand, counting down.
AACAATAATTGACTGTAACGATGTATTATTGTTATTATTACGTTATTTCCTGATGATCTTCTTTTCAGTGTAGGTACAATAATTACAGATTATACAACAAGTGAAAAAAAGGGAATTTAATTCGAGGGACTAAGTTGAATCCCGAGAGCAGCGAAGGATTCTAGATTACGATCCTGAGCGGAACGAGGGGTACAAGGACCGAGATGAATATTTTTTTTCATGAGATGTGAACTCTACTTTTTACCATTGACTACGGAAAAATTGTATGTTTTCAGGTACCACTCCCGAGATTTTGGTGGCAATAAGTTATCTACTATAATTGCTGCCTTCGAACGAAATGATTCCGGAGTCAGTGTCTCATTTTCGTTACTGGAAGAACTTATTTTATTATAATTATGTTAACATAATTTTAGATTTTCCAATGACATAAAACAACCACGATAACAGTAGATAGAAAAGAATGGCGGGATTTAAAAAAAATATTAATTGTATAGCTCTATAGAAGAGCTCCATTTAGACAGCCAGTAGGCACTTTCAGCACGTTTTATTTATTTTTTGTACATAATTCATATAATTCGTGCTTGTTCCAAATTCAAAATGTTTTTATTCACTCAGTGACTAAAAGAGAGTTTTATTCACTGTTATCGATGGATCAAATGCCCTTTTTCGAGTGGCCATGGTAAAAAGTATAATTTATATCTATACATTATTATAAATTGAAGTCGCTTTTCATGTCCGTCTACGTGCCCGCGTTCTTTTTTACTACCCAACGGATTTTGATGCGGATTTCGCAACATGTCTCTACATGAAATAAATTCTTTTCTTTTCTCAGACCGACCACAGAGCAAGAAATCATTAATACAATAAAATCTTTAAATGACACCAGAGCAGTAGGTTATGATTCTATCTCCACACGAATTATTAAGGCAAGTGCTCATGTCATAGCTCCTATTCTTAACCATATTTTAGAAAATTCATTGTCACAAGGAATATTTCCAGAGAATTTAAAGCATTCTATAGTTAAGCCATTATTCAAAAAAGGTGATCGAAAAGAGCTAAATAACTATCGTCCTATTACACTTGTTCCTGTGTTATCCAAAATCTTTGAAAAGATATACTACAACCGACTAATAAGTTTCTTAAAAAAGCATAATATTCTAAAACAGGAACAAAACGGTTTTCAGCACAATAAATCGACATCTCTAGCAGCATTTTCCCTAATCAAAAAGATCACAGAATATCTAGACGATAAAATTCCGGTAGTAGTAGTGTTTTTTGATATGAGTAAGGCATTTGATTTTGTGGATCACAGTATCTTACTAAACAAATGTGAAAAAAATGGTATCCGTGGTGTCGCTCTAGATTGGATAAAAAGTTTCTTAACAGGCCGACAACAATGTGTTGAAGTTACTAATTTAAATGTTAATAATGAATCCACTGTCTACAGATCCTCATCTAGAATGAATAAATATGGCGTACCACAAGGGAGCGTTTTGGGTCCCTTGCTATTCTTACTTTATATTAATGATTTACCAGATTCAATAAACTATGACAGTGTCCTTTTTGCTGATGATATTTCTGTTATAGTGCCTAATGATACTAAAAGTTCAACTCATGAAAATAAAATACACGAAGCGGTACAGTCTGTAATAAAATGGCTTAAATCTAATAACCTATGTGTAAATATATCTAAAACAAAATTCATTAAATTTCGTACATACAAAAGCAAACACGCCGAAAGTATTAACATTACAATAAAAGACAAAAACATAGAAGAAACAGACAGTATTAAATTCTTAGGTATAACTGTAGACAAATTTTGTAATTGGAAAGAACACATTAACACCGTATGCAGTAAACTAAATAGATTTGTGTATGCATTAAGAAAGCTTCGTATTGTGTCAGACGAAAAAACAGCCCGCATAGCATATAGTGGGTATGTTGAATCAATATTAAGATACGGTCTAATAATATGGGGCAATTCAACAGACAGTGATAAGACATTTATTGTACAGAAGAAATGTGTACGAGCTATATGCAGTGTCGGTCCACTTGAATCTTGTAGGCCTTTATTCAAAAAACTAAAACTATTGACCTTGACCGGCATGTACTTGTTTGAAGTATCGGTTTTTGTGAGAAAACATAATGAATTCTTTAGATTCAAAGGTGAAAATTACACTAAACAGAGACCAAGAGATGCAACAAAAATTTTAGTTCCTTTTTGTAATACAAATCTAATTAAAAAGAATGTTTATCATATGTGCATAACAATTTTTAATAAATTACCTAAGATCATAAGGGAGCTCCCATTTAAATATTTTAAAATTAAACTGCGTCAATGGCTAATAGAAAATTGTTTTTATAGTTTACAAGAATTTCTACAACATAAATAAATTTTATTTATTTTTATTTTAAGCTTCCTAATGTTTTATGGCGTATCTATTTTTTATCTTAACTGTAAAGAATTTTTGTTGGGTAGGTACATAAAGAAAAAATGTTATTACTTAACTTTTGTTGTGTGTACTGTATATAGTTTATTGTAGTTAACTTAAAATTTACCTTAATTTTAAAAATTATATTAGAATATAGGTATTTTTTTGGATATTCTGTATATCTTATTTAAAATAAGAACTTACTTAGGTATTAATGTAAAATTAGGATTTGCATGCCCTAAACAGGCAAAATATGGACTGTACATTTTAAACCACCATTTTTTTACAACTGGTAACACCTGTATTTTCTGCAAATAAATGTTTCTTATTCTTATTCTTATTCTTTAATTTATTTCGGAAGGTTTATGTGTATCATACATTAATATTTAACTAGTCGGAAAATTCGCGGGGCGGGTCGCTAGTTATCTATTCCAATTTTATTAGTTGTTAAAAGTGGTCCTTTTTTAAACCTACAGTATAAACTCCATACATAAGGGTAAAAGATCGTTAGGTATAATACTATTTTCCTTTACGCCCATTCACCTTCAAGGTTGAAAGTATTCTTTTTGCAGAGAAAATATTTCTATACCAGTTTTTCGCCAAATAAAATACATTGTTTCGATCGTCATTAAAGTTATAGTTTAAGTTGGAATCCTTTTGCTGTAGCAAAGTTTTGTGTTCGCTCCATAGAGGTCGGTCGGTCTGCAGAAGTTTCATCAACATGCGGCGCGAACAGGGTTACTCTTTTTTTGTGAACCTACTTCAATATTCGGCGAAAAACTTCTAGGGTTCCTAAATTTCTGACCAGATGGTCATGGATTTAATTCCTGACATTCTATAGGTATTATTGATTGATGAATTTACTTACTTTTATAATTGAGGAGCTTTTGTTACGTGGATTTCTACGTGCACCTACTTACGTTTGCGTTATCAGAAATATACTCCTTAAAAGAAATTAAAAGTTTATCTCATAATATCATGATAAGTTGAATATAAGTACTTATATTATACCTACCTAGTGAACGTTCGACAAAGGAGCGAATCAAAGGAGAGAAAAAGAGAGAGAGGTCCATCCATGTTGCTTACTAGGCCCATAATTATAAAGTTCTTATTAATGTTGCAGACTATCCAGTATTATTATTGTAGTTTAAACTCGTCTTCTTCTGTATCGGTATAATTAATATCAGAAGCCACTTCTGAAAAGTCGGTAGCACTAGTTCACACGAAGCTGTTATTTCAGTGTAGCACCGGAACAGACAATGTCTGTTTGTCCTTCCTTTGTCAAGGAAAAGAAAGAAAGAATGCTGAAACGAATAGTTTCACCCTTTGTTATGTACTCTACGTATCTTGAATATTTGATAGAGAAACTGTATTTTTATATATTTATGCAACAAAAGGCTTTATTGTTTGCTATTGTGACCGCGTTGATGTCATTCAGGGCGGGTCAAGGGTCCCGATTGAAATCTCTGAGTAAATTACAAAGGTGTTCCGTTTTGTTACTTATTACGTGAAAATATTTGATGACATTATGCGTTTTTAATAAGCTTAGCTGGCCTTTTGACATGAAGGTATAAGGAGTTCAAGGTTGAGTATTCTTTTGTTTTTTTTTTAACTTCCAAAGTAGGAATCTCAATTAGATGTAGGTAGGTACTTTCACGTTACGCTGATGTTTTCATTCAAAAATGAAAACATCAGCCCAACCTTTTGAGTTTTATTTAATGGGTAGGTAATTCCTTGTCATTCATTCAAATTGGAGCTTTCGTAACTATCGATTGGCCGTCAGTGTTCCTAGTATTTATTGATTTGATAAACGTGAATCTATTAAGAATACATTCGTTGACCGGCCATTGGTAATTCTTATTTAAGCGTTTTTTGAGAACTAGAAAGATTGGAAAATGAGGGTATTTTCTGTGCTCCCAACCCCGCGAAGATTATCGCTCTACCGAGCTTGAGACCGTCCTACTTTTTGCTTGCCGATTCCCGGTCCCCTCAAGAACACGTATGTGAATTACATACAGGGTGTAAAAAGACCCATCACAAATCTGTCATTTACGCAATTCTGTACTAAAATAATTGCTGGGAAGCGCACGCAAAACATTGTGCTTATGGGTGCATGTAGCGGCGGCATAGGGATCATGAGGGTAGTTAAAGTTAATTTGTAATATTTTTTATTTTTTTTTTAATTTATGATAGGTTTGCTCTTGACTCTAGTCTAGGTCAGAGGTGACAAAGTTGACGATGGAGCGAGCTTACTCAGAAGAAGCCAGTTCACTCTCACTTTAAAGAGATCGGTGTTGCATGCGTTCGGAAACACAGACGCAGGCAGAGAGTTCCACTCTTTTGCTGTGCGCATCACAAAAGAGATTTGGAAACGCTTAGTGCGAATTGGTGGAATAGCAACTAGGTAGGGTTGGTAAACTGCAGTGCGTCTAGATGTTCGATAGTAGAAGGGGGCCGGCGGAATGAGGTCGTGGAGTTTTTGAGCACACTCACCGAAGTACAATCTGTAGAAGACTGACAAGCAGGCAAACTTGCGGCGATGAGCCAAGCTGTGAAGCTGGCATCCACCACTTTTACGTCACCAATGAGCCTCTTAGCTCTGCGTTCCACCGAGTCAAGCGCAGCAAGTTGGTATTTAGCTGAGCTATCCCAAAGGTGGCTGCAATACTCCATGCCGGATTGGACTTGCGCTTTGTAAAGGGTTAAAAGTTGTCCAGGCATAAAATATCACTTCACCTTATTTAGGATGCCTAGTTTTCTGGCTGCAGTTTGGGCTCTGTACTCGATGTTGGTACCGAAGTTGAGACATGATGACAACTCCATGCCTAGGAGCTCGAGCCGATCAGTTACAGGAACAGATGTACCCCGAAAAGTAGGAGTTTTGTCGAAACGACTTCTTTTAGCGGTAAAAAGACACGCCTGTGTTTTGGTGGCGTTAAAAGAGACCAGATTATCATCACCCCACTGGGAGACAAGGCTTAAGGTCAGATCTGTCCGCTCTACTATGGCCTCTCTCAAGGAACGAACTTTAGCTCCGCTGGTTTTTGCGCTGGACAAGTATCTCTCTGAAACTGTATTATCATCATACCAGGCTGAAGTAGGTCATTGATGTGCAGCAAGAAAAGAGTTGCAGAGAGAACAGACCCCTGAGGAACTCCGGCATCAATAACCATAAGGTCGGAAGAGCAGCCGTCAACGACTACTCTGATCGACCGTTCACTAAGGAAGTTCAGCTACAAAAATCAGCTTGGATGCCATAAGCAGGAAGCTTGCTGAGTAGACCAGCGTGCCAGACCCTGTCAAAGACCTTCGAGATATCAAGCGATGCAGCAAGTGCTTCGCCGTGTTTCTCGATGGCCTCGCCCCAGCAGTGCGTGACATATACAAGAAGATCGCCAGTTGACCGTCCCCGGCGAAAGCCATATTTATTGGTTTATTTTTTATTTTTTTCTTGCAGCCCGGAGTCTGGATTTGTGCGCGGTTTATGGCAATAGGCTCGCCCCTTGTTACACGGACTTAAATATAACTGGCGAAATGTGGGTGTACTAGAGGTAGGGGATTCCTTCCCTTCAGGGATTACAGGCGTTATGTTATAATATTTAGAACTTGTTTTCGTAAAAAAATGTCAAAAAAGTTGGTCCTTTGACCTTCATTATCTGCGTAACCAAGGCTCCCAGGCTCACATCTAACAGGCCCACACCTGGGCCTGGACCATCCCAATACCTAAAACTCATCACAATGACGAGAAAAACAAGTGACTCTTGGCTTCGTTAAGCATCTTCTTACACTTGTGTTTTTCATCATACAGAGTGGGCCACCTATGGCCCACTCTGTATTTCCAGTTATAGGTAAATCAATTTGATTTAATTACAACACCTCATACCTTTTTGTCCGAGGATTTATAACGTGTTATTAAAACTAATATGATCGCCAAGCTGTTCTCAGTGTGCGTTTGTTTCCGAATTTATTCGCGGTGTTGCTACAGGAATAGACCCCAGTTGGCAGAAACCAGACAAAATAGATCGGCAAGATATAAGAACGTGTGTGAAACCACGCAACCAATTACAGGTGTTAGAATTTATATAATTCTCTGAATTTATATTTTGAGCGCTGAAAGCCGTTTACGAGAGACTTTTAATGGTATAATTGAAAAGTGGGATATTTTTTTGCCGTGAAAACATTTTTTCCTGATTTAGAATTGCTGTCTAGACATAATAAATTATTAGTCCTTTAGCTATGGATACTCATAAAGTAGAGCATGAATAAATCAAAATGCCTACCGGTACCTACTAATCTGGTCCTTTTAGTATCTTCCTAAAAAACAAACTAAACGTAATGTTTGTTGAAAACTAATGCAGTGTGCAAATACTTACCTACTCCTTCAAAATGATAAAGAAAAACATTTTCAAACTCTTTCAATAAAAGTTTAAAATGTAATTTAAGTTTTGTAGTTACCTACATGCAGACCATAAACATGCATACATAAAAGAATTAATTGGGTACCTACCTAGGTGTAACTAATTGATTCATTTTAGTTTATTTGACATGTGTGTATATACGAAGGTGGTGGTTAAATTTATGTGTATTACTTTCTTGGAAATTAGTGTCTTCATAAATAACACGCGATGGACATGTCAGTAGTAAAAGTGACATTGAACGTGCTAATTAAAATAATCGATACCACCACTTTAATAGCTATTTGATTTGGATCTTGTTTGTTTGGCTTCTTTCCTTTGCCTAGTCGCTGAAAGTTATCCCTAAAAATGCAAATGAGAAACCATAAATCGAAAGACGTTCTTGATTCTTCTTTGGAATTTTTAGCGAAAGTTGACTCATTCACCTCGCATTTTTTACCTTACCATATTATTTACACAATTGAGCACATACCTAATATAACTTAACTACACACTAAGCAACACTAATTATGCACTAGTAATGATCACTTATTTTAAAACTAATATTCTGTCAACAAACTATCATCTAAGTCTGCGCCGCGCGATTTTCTGGCCGCATCGCGTTCGGCGCGTAAAATCAAAATTAGAACACAATACGTCACTGACAATTTTTTTGTATTTTCAACAAGCAGTGTTTATTTCATTTTAATGTTCGAACACTATCGTGTTTTTTTCATGTGATACGCGATGGTGCTCACGGGTCGCGGTCGTTATGCCGACTGAGGATTTTGCCGCGCGCCCGACGTATATTTTGCTCCTTGGTCACTAGCGTATTATCGATGATTTGAATCTTGATAACGTTCAGTATAATGGGGTCAGGGTTCGACTTCATCCGGTGATGAAGCGAAACTGTGACTTCAAGTCGACAGCTTTGATGCAAGTTTAGTTTTCCCAAGAAAAAATAAAAGTTTTTCTTTTGATGGTGTTAAATGTTCAGCGCACGAGAAAATGGAAGGCTATGAACAATTGCTTTATACGTGACTTTATAAAAATTAATTAAATTAATTAAATTAAATTAAATTTTAAATTAAATTATTTATTTTTATTTTTTATTTAATTAAATAAATAAATAAATAAATATTTATTAGACTAGGTATTTACTCACACTATGCACTTGTTTCATTTACATATCAATCCAAATTCTAAATAAGAGGGCTTTAAAAATAAAGCGTCCTTAGCGACCAACCGTGAAACAATTAAAACATTGCAAACTCTGAATTGTGCATTTAAATAGTTTGAACAGCTATTTCTGTGCGTATTCATGCTTTTATCAAGTATTTATGTTATGAATGGAGTAAGCTGCCACATTTATTACTTGGCACCGTAATGAAGACGAACTGGTTTCATACAACTGGTCATTATTCTATTTTATGATAGACTTAAATTTTAGAGACACCTAGAATCTGGTCGCACTGGTTTATAATCTCATTTAAATATCAAATTATTGCACATAGTCAGATAATGCAATGAAACTCATTTTCTTGGGGGGACTAATCTGTTCTGTCACAACAAGCTGTAGTTCGTGATTTAATTGATAAATAACATTATTAGTACTCTATTCAGCGACAGATAAAATATATTCAATTCGATTAAGTGTACTAGTGAAGGGACAGTCGACGGGGAAAGCTATTATAAGTTACCTACCTATTTATTAAAAACTATTGTAAGCAGGGTTCGCTGATATATCGATCTGCCTAGCCTTTTCCCAACTATGTCGGGGTCGGCTTCCAGTCTAACCAGATGCAGCTGAATACCACCATTGAGCGACTGCCTATCAGACCTCCACAACCTAGTTACTAGGTAGTACGATACCCCTTGGTATGACTGGTTGTCAGAATTTCGGGCTTCTGACTGACTGCCCGTAATGAAAGTCAAAGATCTACGAATGACAGCCGGGACCAACGGCTTAATGTACTTTCCGAGGCACGGAGGGGTCTTCTTAAGTAATGGATGGTCGGGGTCACTCATCTACGAACCGACAGCGGCAAGCGTAGTATAACCTTCGATCGACCCGTTCGACTGTTACCATTTAGCCACGAGCCCCCGTAGGTGCTACAAGTGCACATTATCACCCACTGGGGTGATAATGTGCACTTGTAGTAGGTAGGTACTAGAACTCATATGGTCATGAAATCGAGACTGACCCGGGCCTTATTTGCAAAATGCAGAAAAACTGTTCAAAATCAAGGATAGACAACTATTTATAGGTGGTTTATAGGTGGGCTTTATAGGGTCGGCAGGCCGAGCGAACATTTGTTCAGAGCAAAATGTTTGCTGTTCTGCCCGCTCAAAACAGAAAATATCTGTTTTCACTACACCGAGAAAACGAATGATCGCTTGCCGTGACGTCGTTTTCACTGAAAGAATGAGCGACAGAGCATTCGTTCGCCGAGTTCAACCGATGATCACTGAACAAACATGTTCGCTCGCTCAACCGTTTTCATTTACCGCGCGATAAACGCTTGCTCGCTCAAAGCATTTCAGAACGCTAAGTGAAAACGCAGCTTTATGTGCTTGGTTGCCACAGCCTGAGTTGTTCCTATTTGGTTCATCGAGAGAAGAAAAAGAAGAACCCTACTATTTATAAAATAAGCTCTGGATCTGTTCACTAACTATGTATTAACTGATGCAGGGACGCCGGCGCCGACTCCGTGGGTACTCGGGGGCTCCGGCACCCACGGTAGGTAAATAGTGGGAGCGGAGAACCCATGAGCATAGACATCAAAGCTGGGGGCCAACCACCACCTCTTAAAGCAGTATTATTTTAATGTTACTTCAGTGTGAGAAAGAGATGAAGCTATACAGGGCATCTAGCTCCATCTCTTTTCCACACTCAAGTAAGATTACAATAATACTGCGTTAAGAAGTGGTAGTCTAGCTCCTGATTATTCAGTCGGCTTTGATCGAAATCTTTTTAACATCACTCGCCGCTCGGCAAGACGTCTAACTACTGACGTCATTACGATGGTTGCGTTATGACCTTTTAAAGCGGGGTGCTGAAATTTTCGAGTTCGCTTTCTCGCAGTTGATTTTGCGGATTCGCCAGCACAAACCCATTTCCGTCAGAAACTAATAAATGTATGTTGGTCGGTGACGCACTTATGCTACGGCTATACTGTCGCGATAACGCGAATCGCTCTTCGGGCGTTCTCTGTTGTATAGCGAGACGTCGAGCGGTGTGCGAGAGAGAACGCGCGAAGTGTAGTTCGCGTTATCGCGATAATGTAACTGCGATAATGTAGCGTTAAAGACAGTGTCCAACAATAAAACTAAGTGTAAAAAACTGTTAGGATGGGGTAGTTTTATTAGATTGTTTTCAATACAAAGGATGGGCCAAATAGTGACGTCCAAAAGGAAAGTCTGAATTTCCCATACCCAGAAGTGTTCGAAAATACTCGTACTTCATGTATGTTCCGCGATTTTTTGTAGTTTTCGAGTAATTTTTTTTTGTAGGTAGTGGGGTTTGTGGGTATTTGGTCGCAAGCGCTACTGCTGAGCATGAGGTCCTGGGTTCGATTCCCAGGTCAGGCAGTGTTATTGGGTTTTTCTATCTGGAATTTCTCAGTAGCAGCCCGGAGTCTGGATTTGTGCCCGGTTGATGGCAATAGGCTCGCCCCCCATTACATGGGACTTATACATTACTGGCGAAATGTGGGTGTACTATATAGGTTCACCTCTGCCTAACCATTCGGGGAAACAAGGCGTGATGTTATGTTGTTATGTGTAGTGGGTATTTTTCAATTTTTGTTTTGTGATATAATCGTCTTGAATATTACCTTTCATACGTAAAATAATAAACTTACTAACATTCCTGCAAGTTACTCAAAATCGTATCGATAGCAGGGATTTAAGTTTCTAGTGGGATAGACTCAAATTTAACTACAAAAAATCGCGGAACATACATGGGGCATTTTTGAATGAGGAATTCACATTTTTTTTTTAGACGTCACTATTTAGACCAACCTGTATATTTATATAGGTAATATGATTAGGTATGTATTTACTTAATTAATTAGTGTAGGGCTAATACTAACATAAAATTGTTTTTTACCTCTCTTATTATGTCTCATATCTTTCCTACTTACACCCATAAAATGCAAGATCATCCTCACTCTACTGCCTGTTTGTTGGAAGGATTTTTATGCAAATTTCAAGATTAACGCTTTCAAGGACACTGGAAGAGAGAGACGCAATAGGAGTTTTATTGTTATGATGTCTATGGGCGTTTATAGTCCTTGAAAGCGTTAAGAAGAAGGCTAAGTAAAACATGGAAGTGAGTGGGCTATAAAAAAGACCTCTCTTCGGGAGCACCAGCGAGGTTTTCTAAAAGTCGGCGCCCCTGAACTGAAGTATGTAACTGCTGACGAAAATATACGTTTGTACATACTTAGTTGAGTTTTCCATTCCCAAACTTTTGATTGATAGAGAGACGAAAACATGAGCGTTTTCAGATTTATAGCGCTTTAAAATTGTTTGCTTAAGCGATAAAGAGTAAGAGACGATGTTTTCGCTAAAAGCGCAACCGAGTCGTTTCCCGGAGACGTCATTAAACATTAGCAGTCGTGTTTGTCCTACATGCAGATTCTATATTTTATTATATCTTGAAAATAATTATGAGTTTTGCGGGCTTTAAAAGTGGCGTGGATTTATTAAAGAAGAGTTTCTAGCAAGCTTAGGTACTAAAACTATCAAAAATATTTGTGCTTGGAAAAGTTCTCTTATCATTGCCACGTAGTCCAGTAATCTGCGGTTGGTCTATCGTTAGAAGAGCGGATGAGGTAGGTAGGTACATCCTTTAAACATTTGTTTTTCTCAAATATGATCACAGTGAATACTGAATCAAAGTCAAAGTCAAATCAATTATTTCAAGTAGGCATATAAAAGGCACTTTTGAACGTCAACATTCAAGAAAATAGGATTGATTCTACCTAGTAGGTGCCCCTTCCAGCAGGTTGTTTGGAGGAGAAAAGGGCAAGAAACTCCATAGTTACTCTAGAATGGAAGACACATTCAGGGAGCCAACCACGACCTCTTAAAGCAGTATTATTTTTATGTTACTTCAGTGTGAGAAAGAGATGGAGCTATACAGGACGTCTAGCTCCATCTCTTTCCCACACTCAAGTAAGATTACAATAATACTGCTTTGGTGATCTAGCTCCAGTATTGTGTGTCAAATATCAGTCATATATCATTGAGATATGTTTGACCGTTTGATATTCTTGTGTGTAACCTCACGTCGCGTCGAGTAAATAGTTCATGCACAACGGAAGGTGACACAATTTGTCGTTTTCCGGCCATTATTGAGGCCATGACCTTTCACAAGCTGTCCCTTACGTGTGAAATATATCTTGACGGCAACCCTGAAGGATTGTTATTCATATTTATTGTTTTGGTTGATTGAGATTCATAATCTACCGTAACTTTAATTTGAATTGAAATGGAATGTAATGGGATGTTTATTCTGTAAATGGGATATTGGAATCATTTTGACACGTAATATTAAAAAAAAAATAAGCTCGATGGAGTTGACCACTACCAGCAACAGCTGAAAAAAAACCATGACAGAGAAGGAAGAAGGAAACAATTTTTTAAACGCTTCTATCCTTTAAGGCTTCTATACAGAATAGAAACTTTACCGAAGAATATTTAAGCCGTATTTTGACGATGCAAGTTTCTTGTCTGGGGAATACAATAAAATTGAAGCATTGAATTGAATTATTTTATTGTTGCTTCAACTTATGGTATGTTACAGGCAATTAAATCGCACCGTGTAAATCAGGTTTAAACAGAAACAGAACAAGACCGCTGACGAATAAAAAATCACAACTTAGCTTCAAAATATTAAACATACTTAGCAACTGTTGCAAGCTCGTCTATTTCCTAACGAGAGATATCATTACAACAAAACAATAACACTTTATGAATCTGGCAGATGATAAACGTGGGTGGGTGCGACGTAGCCAACAAATCATTTAACTAACCGATCTGGGACTACGGAGACACACACCGAATTGGTGTCACAAACAAGGCTTACCTAGCTGTGCCCCGCGACTTCGTTTGCGTGGAAGTCGCACAATAGACTAAAATAATAGCCACATTTTAATAAAACTCCCTCGTCCCCTACCCGCCGCGTTGCATCGCCCGCCCGCGCTATTACTTCGTTTTCGCTTAGTGTTCTTACTGACTTTATTCTTTTTGCTCGGCTCCTAAGGGTCGTAGCGTGATGTAAAATAGCCTATAACTATCCTCAAGAATTGGGCTACAAAATGCATAAAGAGTTTTTCAAATGTGACTTTTTGTCCACAATTTTATTTAATCTAAAATAAAAGTAGCCTAAGTTACTCCCCATAACATCAGCTGGTAGATACCAGTGATCAAAAAAAAATTAAAAATTGCTTTGTTGTTAAAAGTAGGTACCTACTTTATTATAGTTAAAGTATAGGTACCTATACTTTCATAAGCTTGTAGTAAAAAGTTGTTATTTTCACATTACAAACTGACACTTCAATTTTATTTATTAGTATAGATGTATAGATTATAGATTAATGCCTGTTTTTACTAACTAGTTTTAGTGAAAACGGACATTACACCCACGGGGCATTTGCGTCCCACACTTAGTACAATGACAATACCTTTCATTTTGATAGTTGTACAACATTCATTGCGTTATTTACGTTTTTGAGCAGATGAATTTTTCAAACGAGTGAAGCAACGGATTAGCAATTTCCTTCTAAATCCTTCGGATTGTGATTGAAAGTGTGGCAATTTGGGTGCTGGTATCTAAAACGCTAACAAACACAAAAATAAGCTAACATATTATATTATCAAAGTCTGCGGGGCAATTGCGTAACACACTTCCAGTAGGAATTGGCTTCATTTTGACAGTTCAACAACATTCATTGCGTTATTTGCGTTGTTGAGCAGACAAATTTTTCGAACATATGAAGCAATGGATTATCAATATGCTTCAAAATCATTCAGATTGTAATTGACAGTGTGTTACGCAGTTAGGGTGCTGATTATAACTGATGCGATAGTCTGACGGAAATAACAACAGCCAGTCAAATTACTTGACATTAGTTTGATGTTTTAATTGTAGGTATGTCAACTTGTGTACAGAGCCAAACTTTTCTTAAACTGTGCCATATTTACGGTCACGCACTGTACAGTGTACAGTAAGTAGCTGTTAAAATATAAGTTTACACATGCATGCAATTAGAAAAAAACATTTACACTCCTTCTATATAATAGTTATTCCATACCACATTTGTTTCTTTTCTTTTTCTTCTGTTCGTGGTAGGGGACAGTATAATGTTCCCATTAATTCGGCTAGACGCTTGTCTGGAGATCAAACGATATAAGTAGGTCCTGCTGTTATTGTAACCTCATTCGCTGAAAAGTGTTCGTGATTTCTATGTTTTTATAGGTTTCTAATGACCCCTTTATAAAATGGTACACTTTGACGGCTTGGCGTAAAATGTTAAAGTACTTAAGACCTTTTGTTTTGAAATGGAGTAACATTCATATACACTGTTCATGATTGTTTGTGGACAATAAAACGGTGAAACTTGGCATTTTCCTGGGTTTATCTTGCTTTAGAATACAGCCTAAAATAATTAAAAATACAAAGTTGGAACTGAGCAAATAAAAACGAATGAAAGAATCATTCACCCTCAAGGGCGAGAAAAAGTGTGTGCAACCTAAGACGCGGAAAACAACTATAATAAGTAGGTACTAGTAACTTAAATTGCAGTTTTTCTAGAAAACTTTTTGCACAGCCTCAGCCGCGGGTACAGCCAGCTAAATTTCATGAACGTTTCAGCGCGAATGGATATTTCAGATAAGACCTTTAATATGTGTGAACAAGAGTCCTTAAAATAAATTGATCGTATACATAGTCGTAAGTAAAAAAACTTACACTTAGGTACACAAGATTTGTTTACAAGCCTCTTTAAGGCTCCTGCAAACAGGCGCGACACGCGACGTGAATCGCGCGCGACATTAAGGCACTGCTCGTCGTGCGGCACGCGGTGCCTTTGTGTCGCGTCGCGTGTCGCGCCAGTTTGCAGGAGCCATTAAAAAGAACGCTATACAAGCAAGCATGGTTTTATCAGTGTGCTCATTAAATTTTCTCTCTCATAAATATTATGTGAACGTAGGTAACCTAACCTCGTTTTAGTTTGTTACTTCAAGGGCGTATGTTAAGAAATAATTAGGTCTATGTTAGTGTATCAGGTTCAGACTTGAATTAATTATAATAAGTCCTTTATTATAAACTGAAAGGTATATCTTTTGGACGCGTTTTTCTTGCGTAGTTTTCGGGTACTATATCTTGGACATAGACATTATATTTGTTAATTCTGTGTTTGTATTTTCGGACGATTAAGCCCAATGATCCGCACGCTGTTTTGTTTCACATGTTTTTTTTTATTTTAAATGGGTTTGCTCTTGACTCTAGTCTAGGTCTGAGGTGACAGAGACAAAGTCGACGATAGAGCGAGCTTACCCAGAAGAAGCCAGTTCACTCTCACTTTAAAGAGATCGGTGTTGTATGCGTTCGGAAACACAGACGCAGGCAGAGAGTTCCACTCCTTTGCTGTGCGCATCACAAAAGACATTTGGAGACGCTTAGTGCGAATTGGTGGAACAGCAACTAGGCAGGGGTGGTAACTTGCAGTGCGTCTAGATGTCCGATGGTAGAAAGGGGCCGGCGGAATGAGGTCGTGGAGTTCTTGAGCATACTCACCGAAGTACAATCTGTAGAAGACCGACAAACAGGCAACCTTGCGGCAATGAGCCATGCTGTGAAGCTTGGCAACCACCAGTTTTTCGTCGCCAATGGGCCTCTTAACTCTGCGTTCCACTGAGACAAGCGCAGCAAGTTGGTATTTAGCTGAGCCATTCCAAAGGTGGCTGCAATATGCAGGATCGGATTCACGCTTTGTAAAGGGTTAAAAGATGTCCAGGCGTAAAGTTTCGCTTTACCTTATTTAAGATGCCCAGTTTCTTGGCCGCAATTTGGGCTTTGTACTCGATAGTGGCACCGAAGTTGAGACACTACGCCTTCCTAGGCATCGGCTCGAGCTCCTGCTCGAGCCGATTAGTTACAGGAACAGATTAACCCCGAAAAGTAAGTCGTATGACATGTAATTCAGGGGAGTGACGGTACAGTAGTTAAGTACACCGCAAATGGTTCTATGGGATTTTTAAATCAAACATTTAAAAATGCGACACGCACAATTAGTGTCACCTATAGTTATGAATAATAAGTCTTTAGGTAAATGTTATGTTCGAAACGAGTATTTCAAATTCAAAAATCGTTCGAATTTACGTACGTTATGTTTATTTCGCAGGTTCATGCTAGGCCCTCTGTAATCCGTAGCCGCCTCATCTTGCGACTGGATATTATGACGAGACAGGCTGTTTATAAGATTCATTATAGGTAAGATACAGACTTACAGCTAACAAGCCCGGGAAACAAAACAGCTACAGCTGTTTTGTCACAAGTTTACAGCTGGTTTATAGCGGGTAAACGTAGTGCCGGATTGTAAACGAGTGTCGGAGTGACGTGAGAATTATCTCGCAGGGGATTTAATGTCCTACTGTGCGTGAAGAGGCAAGAATTGGTCTGTAAAGCGCCCAATCTTGGTGGTCTCTTCTTTCTTTCTTTACCGCTTAATTTTTTTTTCTTAGTTAATGGTATCAGGATTCAGGAGTTATAAAATGAAGGGCTAGTTCTGATTTACTTTTTGTTCCATAACCGGCACATTTATAAGTTTCTTTTGCATATTTATTAATGGACCAAATGGCATTCCAAGAGAGAAAAAAAGGAAAGGTTTCTCACTGTTGGCTAGCCTAATGATATTTATTATTTATTACACAAGTTGTAGACTTAAATACCGCTGTAAAACAATTCGTAGGTAGGTACTCATATAATAAGGTACAGTGATGTGATGACTTCTGTTTGCACAACCGTCATCCAAGTCTGTTGCGAGAGCCGAATCCCCAATGTGTTGTACTTTAAAAATGCTCAACGCCCTTCTGATCCAACCCTGAATGTGATGTATTTGCGGATGAATGGAGTAAACTTATGTGTAGGTAGATATATGTGCCTAATGTTCTGTAAGAGAAAGTATGTAATCCCAGTCCACTGTTCTATGTTAGTTTTTAATTAAATTATATAGGGTGTCTCAGTAAGAGTGCACTTTTTAAAATTGGAATATTTTTTTTTTCATGCAAGTGGTAACTCTGAAATTTGACAGCTGTCACCTCTGTTTATTCCGATTATTAAAAATGGAGCGCTTTTTGAAAGAACAACGCGTTATAATTGTGAAAACTCATTACAAAAATGGGGAAAGTTATAATAACGGAATAAGTCCGTTATGATAACGGACTTCTTGTGGCCTCGACTGGACGGCATGAATCTGGACAACATATGTTTTCAGCAGGACGGCGCAACCTGCCACACCGCGCATGAAACAATCGACTTATTGCAGCAACGATTTCCAGAACACATTATCTCACGAAATTCTGATGTCAACTGGCCACCAAGATCGTGCGATTTAACGCCGTGCGATTTTTTTCATTGGGGTTTTGTGAAATCTCGGGTTTATGCGAATAAACCCGAAACAATTCCTGAGCTCAAATCGGAAATCCAATGCGTCATCGGTGAGATACAGCCACATCTCTATGCAAAAGTCATGGAAAATTTCATGAAAAGAGTAATGGCCTGTCATCGGAGCCGTGGGGGTCATTTGCCGGATATTTTATTCCATACTTAATCGGAACATGTCTTCTTTACAATACAATAAGAATATCTCAACTCTGTCATAAAATACTTATTTTTATTTTAAAATGAAAAAATTCACTCTTACTGAGACACCCTTTATAAAATTATTGTCAACATTATGTAAGTAGGCACCTTTTTATGTATCTTTGTTAATTTATGTAATTGGTGTTGTAACCTTTTAATTAATTAGAAATAAAAAATAAAATAAATGACATTTAAAAACAACAAAAAAAAAAACTTTCCCGCCTTATCTGTGAATCAAACTTTAAGCTCATGGCATACGTTGAAAGCCTACTAGATTAATTTTTTTATTTTTATTTACTAACATTATTTTTTTAAACTAATAGCGTACAACAAACAAAAGGGAACTCTCAACGATCATTAGCGATAATTATACTGATATTTACTGCCATACTTACTGGCCATGTTTACTGATCCAGATCGACTGATAGACTGATGAATAATGGTTTAGTTATAACAGTCATCAAGTTAACATTCAATAAATTATAGACTTCACGTTTACAGGTTTTTTTTTCGTATTCACACAATTTTATTTCATAATTTTAAAGAAGTGGTCCTGTTGCCCGCACTTTTTCGTTACAGTCACAGCAATATTAAAGTGGTTTAGAGTTTTACATACTTAGAGATCGACTCACAGCGAGAGAGTGACATAAAGCAGTCATTATTTTAGGCTTTGTAATTAGTATAAGAATAGACTTTGAATAGTATTTTCTATTTTATTTTTGGAACGAAGTTCAATAACGTGGCTTGCGGTAAGAGTAAATTGGTAGAAATCGTCACGTAGCGAAAAAGCGTTATGCCCGAAAAAGTCACTTTCAAGGTCTCAAGTTTCAAGTGTCAAAAGTTTTTGTTTTTTAATACAGAGCCATCTAATAAAAGTTTTCAAGAAGTTGAAAACTTATACTAGATGGCTCTGTATTAATACATAATATACAGCGAAAGGAACTTCATTCCAACCGGGTGTCCCACCGAGAGACTTGTTTTTTTTTTTTTAAATCGGGAGATTTTGCACTACTTTTGACGTGGAATTCAAAATTATTATAATGACTCGCGCCTGGCAACGTGATCGGGGAAAGTAATTATTAAAATAACGAACCACCGTTAATGAATCACAGCGGGGCAGATATTAATTGGTTTCAGTTATAATTTTCGGGTATAGAAATAGTAAAAGGTATTTTGTAACTTAAACGTGCTACCTATTACGTATAGGTAATGAACAACTACTGGGCATAGTAGTTTTGTCGACCTCTAATAGTTTTATCACCCTTAGGTTGAAGTCACTTGCACGTCATAAAACGTCAAGCACCCTAATTGCGTAACACACTTTCAATTACAGTCTGAATGATTTGGAAGGATATTATTGCTAATCCATTGCTTCATATTATGTTCGAAAAATTTGTCTGCTCAAAAACGTACCTAAATAACGCAATGAATGCTGTTGAACTGTCAAAATGAAAGCCATTGCTACTGTAAGTTTGTTACGCATTTACCTCGAAGGTTTCCTTAGGTTATCTGAGAGTTAGATGGTTTCAACCTTAGTAAAGTTTCAAGGGACTGGGTATTCTTGTCAAAAGTGGTAAAACATTTACCTGGTCCATAATATCTACATTTTGGTCAAGGTAGAATGATTTATTTATTTATATTTATTAATACTTTGAGCACAAGTAATAAAATCCTGCGGACTTAATGCCAGAGTTATTTTCTACCAGTCAATCTTACGGTGATGCAGAGACAAAAGATGGCAGGTACAACACGAGGGATACATAACTAGAAAAAGTATAAATACTTTATGAGTGAGATTGACGAGTTTTAGAAGCCTTACAGCGACATATATCAAGGTAATTCATAAAACACTGCTATTTCACTGTTATTTTTTCCCTAAAATCGCACCATATACAGGGTGTAAGGGACAGCCCTCCGCAAACTAACAGGGTGCATTCAGCTCCTTATTTTGAATCATATTCCACCGGAAATAGGAAAATTTTAATTTTTTTTCTCGTATTTTCAGTTACTTTTCCTTTATTTTTAATGTAAAATTACTTTCTCTGCACGCAGCACTCCATTTCTGTAAATAAAACAGCTAAAATAAAAAAATCAGTAATGGATGTCTGGATACTCGGCTGCCGAAGGCTCGCTGCGCTGCCGTTCGTTACGCGCGTTTTGCCTCGGTAACGACACATTGCGTGTGAGGTAATAAAACAAATCAGATTTATTGATCCCCATAACGTTCCTGAAATAATTTCATGTACTGGTCATCTTGGAGAGCTGTCCCTTACACCATATATAGTACCCTCACATTACAACGAACATACACAAACTATGCGACACACGCCAGTGTTTCCCGTCATTTGGAAAACAGTCACAACATGAAAGCTGTAAGGAGTTAATTCAGCTGTTGTTAAAGAACAATAAAGTAATCCCTCGCTATCTATGTGTTATGGGACAAAGGAACGGACATAAAAGTATTAATAAAACAATGTCTTGCTTTAGAGGGGCTCGTGGCTAAATAATAACAACCGCATGGGTTGATTTAAGGTTAAGCTAGGATTGCCGAGGTCAGTCCGTGGATGGGTGACCATCCATTACATATCGAGACCGCTCCGTGCGTCTGAAAGCACGTTAAACCTTTGATCGCGGCTGTCATTTGTAGATCTTTAACAGTCGTTATGGGTAGTCAGAAACCAGAAAGTCTGTTAAGCAGTCTGACCAAGGGGAGTAGTCTTACTGGATTGTGGAGGTCAGATAGGCAGTAGCTCTATGTAAAATACTGGTATTCAGCTGCATCCTGTTGGACTAAAAGCTGACCCCAATAAAGTTGAGAAAAGGCTAGGCAGACGATGCTTGTGTGGAAAACAATGTCGTGCCAGAAAATTCAAGTCCAAAATTACTTTCATATGGCTCAGTTGCTCGTCTAGATATTATGAGTAACTGAGAAAAAAGAAACTGTTGAATTTGGATCGAGAATACACACACGTATCAGCACAGCAGCTATCTTTGAGGTATTTTTTTTTTGTACCATCAAACGATTACAGAAATCTTATAGCCGTTCCTTTCATGTGTTGCGTCAGAATGGTTATGTAGGTCATTTATTTTGTTTTGCTATAATATACTTGTGGCATTACTTACTATAAAGAATGCTGTTGCGTACCTACTTACGCTGGCACTGATCTTTACTTATGTAGAAGCTAAAGCTTGACTGATTCATACTCAAAGGACCAAACTTTATTTGTTCCTACTTTCCAGATTATGTGGTTTTAGGACCAATCCTTTGCAGCTAAGAGAAAGGTGTTTTATTTGTGTCTCTCGTACTTTTGTTGGGTGTAAATACAAGTTTGGTGTGTGTTTGTTTGGTCGCTTTTGACCCCTTGGGAAAATAAGCGTGAAGTTTTATAGGATAAACGTGAAACTTGTCAAACAGTTTATTTTTGTATGGCATGTTTTTGTTTGCTTTCGGCAAACTTATTTTTATAACCTCGTCAGCTATCGGGAACTTTTTTAAAAAACATTATGCTCATCTGAACAAATTCCTGATAGATTTTGTTTACAGTCAGCCTTGAGGATTAAAAACCGTCTAGGTAGTTGTACGTACCAGTGGCGCAGCTACAATTATCATCACAGGGAAGCTGAAGAAAAAAATGTTCATTTCTCATCAACTCAGACAAAAAACTGTAGGTTCTTAATCTCATGATGTACTAAACTGGTATTAAATATAATTATGTGATGTGATACACAGTTACACAGGTGTACCATATTATTTGACAGTAGTAGACATTACGAAGAGTGGTTGTTCCGAAGGGAAGCCGATAGGAATCGGGTAGTATGAAGGCTACGCCCCTGGTAAGTAGGTGCTAATTTTTTATCTCAATCAGCACAAACCATTTACTAAATACTAAGTATGCGTGCAAAGAATAAGGAATGCTTAATTAAATCATTAAAACTCGAGGTGTGTGACTAGTTTTATTTTAGTTAATATACCTACTGACATTTCATGACATTACGTGACGACTGTGTGGGGTAGGGGGTTAGGGGGGGGGGGGGAGTTGGGGGCCACTTATCTTGCATATAAAACGCTGTCGTCAACAGTCTACATACAATGCTGCTGAGTAAGTGCGACTACTAATATCTAATGATTCGTCTCAAACGTATTAACCCATGTCATCTCCTTAGTGAGAAATGCTTATTGCTCATATCTGCAAGATATGTCAGCTTTGAATGAATACTATCAATTAATTAGTAAGTAAATGTGTCCGCCTTTATATTAAAAATCGGCGTTTTTATTAAGTTTGAATTTCAGTGACCCTAAGTCTGGACCGATAAGACAGGCACCAATAAAGGCTCCTGCAAACAGGCGCGACAAGTGACGCGACACAAAGGAACCGCGTGTCGCGCAACGAGCGGTGCCTTTGTGTCGCGCGCGATTCGCGTCGCATGTCGCGCGCCTGTTTGCAGGAGCCTTAAGGCTCCTTCAGGCATTCAGGATACATGCGTGGCGTTATGTTTAGAAGGCAACCTCGTCAAAAATTCAAAAAAATGTCGCCTGTGTATCTTCAATAATATTTATTTAATACTATAGACGCTTCATAGAATTATTGTATTGGAATTTTATTTATATTTACCGTTAAGTAGTTATAATAGTTAATTGTTACTAAGTACTTAGTAACGATTAACTATTCCTAAGCCAGATGCTTTATTCTCACGCCATATTAAATATTGGTGTACTAACAGGCAACAGTCAATGCGATCAGTATAAAAACTTAAAGGGCGTAAACGATATTTGGTGCTAAATAAAGTGATTATTGTATCTAGACAATCTTTTCTATGAAATGTAATTTACATATGACCTTTCAGATTTGGCGGCTCACGGCCACGCTGGCGCCGCGGTGTAAGAGTGTTTCCACACTGACGATTTTCTACGTGTTTCCAGTGAAGCGATTTGTGAACGTCTTTAATCATAATCATAAATCTTTATTTATCTCAACATCATATTACAGGCACTGGTTAATAAAATGCATAATCTTAAATATAGAAAGGTGTCTGAGGTAGGAGGGTCCTGAGTTACAGATCACCCGGCTCTCTTATAAGGACATGTTAATTTACAAAACAGTTAAAGTTAAGATATAATAGGTATTATAAAGTCTGAAATTGCAATTGAGTACTGAACGTAAAAAAAATAAATAAAAACAAAATCAAAGAAAAGCAAGTCAGCATAAAGTTCAAAGAAATATACAATTTTTCCGCGGGTGTGAAGCGAGTTAGCCGCGACTACCTACGCGACGTGTTTCATAATATTATAGCCTCGCTTGTCTCACTCTCTCTTGTAGATACACTCACGACAATCGCTCTCGTTACGCAAACGTTGCGCATACATGGCGTGTAACGAGCACCCTAAACAATCGCCTCGCTGGAAACACGCACGCGAATCGTCTGTGTGATAAGGCCCTAAGACGCCTCAGGCGCCCCCTTGCTTGAACGGAGTGCCAACAGACTATTGTGCTCAACGCTCGTTTGTGCACAAGCACCAGTTAAGAAAATCTTGAACAGAATCGTTATATTTAATGGACAAGGTTCATCTGTATCGATGAACACAGAGATGGTTTTATGGCAGCAGCAAGCGATAAAAATTAAGGCACCCTTTAAGCGCCGTGCAAGTGCGTCATAAGTTTCAAGCAGGTGTTGTTGAGAGTTCCTACTAAACACAATCGTACGTATCCAAACATGAATGTTATGTGAATAAGCAGTGCCAGTTATGCTAAGTCCCTAATAGGCCAGCCTATTGCCATCAACTGAGCACGAATCCATATTTTAGGCCAAATAGGTACTATAAAAGTACTACTTTATACTGAAAACACTTTTTTACAAAAAATAAAACGGACTTCCCAAAAAAACACTACAAAGTGAAAAATAACTTTGATTTCGGAAGTCGGTGTCTTTGGTTTCGTATTTTGTTTTTTGCCACCGACTTCAGAAATCAAAGTTATTTTTCACTTTGTAGTGTTTATTTTGGAAGTCGGTTTTATTTTTTATAAGAAAGTTTTTATTTTTCACTTTTTTGCTGTGGTACCTACGCCACACAAATTCGAATACCACTATCTGCTATGTAAATTACAGTGACAGGAAGTTTAATAACTTAGAACATCATCCACATAAACTAAGTGAGAAAAATACGTGTTATTGAAGCAAACTCAAAAACCACCCAAGCAAAGTTAATAATATTTACATGGGACCAACTTTGAGGTATACCCTCTCAAATATAACAAGAATCGAAAGATATAACTTATGTTTAAATAATGGAATGAGTTATTATTATATATATTATTTTAGAATTTACATTAACTGGACAAGTTTTTAAAATAATGGGCACCGACACTAGTACCATTCGCACCCCAAGTCACATAATTTTGTAGAGATTCGAGTTGAAATTTTAAATAAACACATTTTTCTTTGGTACTTTTCAAATTAAATTTGAAATGTTATTTGCATACGCCACATCCTCGACTTGAGAACCCTCCTTTTATTTTCACCGGTTAAAGATTCTTAACGGAAAAGATCAATAGTTACTTTGCCTGTCCTAGGATATGAACATAAGACGACTGCAGACCGTTAAAAAGGTATTCAAAAGGCATCAGGGCATTTGTCAAATGTTGATAAATATTAAATGTTCTCTACATTTCCTAGTATTGAAGCAGTCGATAGCTAACCCGCACGTGTAAGGCAGGGTTTTCTAGGAAATACTACTAAGTTACCTAGGTCTCGGTTAAATTATTGGCGGTAGATATGCTTATGACAATTTGACTGGGCTTAATATTGACTGGAAATTTTTAACTGTCCAGCCGTTAATTTTACCTCGAAAATTTTTCAGCTATGTTTTATGTGTGGGCAGAGTATACTCGTGCGGCATACAGCGCCCTCCGAGTCCAGTTCAATAACGCGTTCAGGGCGATGATAGGGCTGCCCCGCCACTGCAGCGCCTCGGGCATGTTCGCGGAGGCGCGCACCGACTGCTTTCACGCGACGATGCGCAAGCGGTGCGCGTCTCTGGTGCGCAGAGTGCGGGGCAGCGCCAACACTGTCCTGGCGATGATTGCCAACAGACTGGATTGCCCTTATATCCGGCACTGCTGTAGCAGACATATTGTTAGCTTGTGAGTGTTCGTTTTTGTCTGTGCTTGTTATCCTGTCTGTATCCTTTTATGTACCTGTTTGTAGTATGAGTCTAATGTTACATGAAATAAACTAATTTTATTTATTTATTCATTTATTATTTATCTTGATTAGCCTTTCTGAAACCGGCTGTTAGTACCTATTTCTGATCACCAAAATCATTTTCTAGGCTCAAGCATGGCGACTATGCATAAAACCTCACACAATTATATACTAAACATTTAATTCTAAATATCTAATAACCATGTGTAACCATGTGGGTGTACTGTATGTAGGTAGGTACACCATTGCCCAACCCCTCGGAAAAACAAGGCGTGATGTTATGTTATGTTATCTAATAACCATTAGATGCGTGGAGCTTGTTCTGGCAGATTGCACATTTTGGATGATTTAGCGCTAATGCAAATGAGCCTGAGCCAATTTTCTAGTCCAGTTGAACGTTGAGCTCGTGTTGTGTCCACTACGCTTTATAATAAAGCTATTAGAATATTGGTGATCGAATCATTGAAGGTTAGTGGTTGTTAAATTAATGGAAAATGTAATTAGTTTGATAATGGTAGGTTCGTGGTTTTAGACGTTGAAATGGTGGATGTGGAAGGTGATGTCCAGCACAAGTGATGTGTGGTTATGCCTTCTTGTCATACTCACGACGTGCAGCTGCTTTGCTTGCTACTTTAATTTTTATATGTAATTGTTATGTTTTAAGGACTGAGTAGTTATTCAAGCTAACTAGTCTTTTTTATATGCACGTGTTTCTTTGACTAAATAAACATTTATTCTTTCTTCCTTTTCTGATTCCCTTCTTCTTTCAGGTTTGCCATAACGTAAAAGTCTTCAGGATGATTTTTAATTCTTAGTAGGTAGTAGGTGGTAGGTAGGTGGTAGGTTCTTATTTAGGTAGTTATTATTTATTTCTTATTTAGTAGGTGGTTTTAATTTTAACCGCTAATAATATGAAGTTTAAGCTGGACCATGTAGGTGCAACACAATAGTTATTTGTGCAACAAGAGAGCAAAGTCGTTTTTTGCTGCGAGTGCTGATTTTGAATCCTGAGTGTGGCGAGGGATTATAAGGCATGAGATGCAAAAAACTTTGCTCTCGTGTAACACACATAACTTTTCACTTCAGCAGCGAGAACATTTTAGGAGATAAAATAATAAACAGGAATAGACTGAAATAACTATTTATTGTGAATCAAAATAATTAACATTGTAGGTAGAGGTACCAATTCAATAAAATGGAACATTTTAAAAGTTAAAAGTAAAATTACTGCAATTCTGCAAATTAAAAATAACAGATTTATTAGGCAACGTTATAGTTGCATTGAATTGAGTTTGATTATCTGGGGTTAAGGTTTCTGTTTCGGTGGCGGATTGAGAAGGAACAACGGTGAACGTTGGTGACTCTGATCGGCTTTCTGTATAAGTACACTGTGCGTCGTTGGAAGTGGATGGGCGTGGGTGAGACCAAGGATCCGAGGTCGAATTCAGACTTATTGTTTCCACTATACGCTTACAGATTTTCGACTTATTTTCTATTGAGTCTTCAATATAGCCTTCTGCAACCGTATTGGACTTCCACCCGCCGTGACGTTTTAAAGTGGTGAGATCGGCTCCGGAATCAACCAAGAGCGTTGCCGAAGTTCTCCGAATGCAGTGACCCGTGTATAGTTGAGGCTCTTCCAGTTTTAAGAAAGTGGCAATTTCTCGCGGTATAGCACCTATTTTATTTACTCCCATAGGCTGTCTTGAGCGTTTATTATTATGGTATTGTATGAAAAATCGGTCGGTTTTTATATTGGCTGGACGTAAATTTTGGTATTTTTCTACAATAGTTACATATTCTTCGCGTACGACAAAAGACCTGTCAAGGTTCGTCTTCGTATTTTTCAATTTTACTTACAGTTATTTATCTGAATGCTTTTCGATATTATTAACTGTTAGCTGTAATAGCTCCTTATTGCGACACGCTCCACTAACTCCTATGATCAGTACAACCCTGTAATGAAAATATTATATAATTAATATGAAATAAATGAATTAAAATAACAAAATAAATGCAGTAAGTATAAAAAAAAAAAAAAAAAAAAAATTAATATGAATAATTTAACATTTACAGCATCTTTTACATATCGTAATAAATATTTTAACTGTATTGCTAAGCCAGACTAGGATTCATGGCGCCTCCAAAAATTAGTAGTAGGCAGTAAGTACCTTTATACATAACACACAAATTTTAATAACTAACAACATACATTCATAGGTACCACTTACTTTAGCGGCAAGAACATTGCAGTCCGGAGCTTCATTAAGAAATTTTTCTATGTTAAGGGCCGTGAAAATTTTGGACTTTTTAGCCTTATGCCCAACTGACATTCTTTTCAGAAAAGATACGAGTTTTTCGTATGTTTCAATATGCACGTTATGTGTTGTTTTTAAAGTAGCTTTCAACATTGAGTAAATACTTCACATTGTAGATGATCGCCTCGTCTGTGATAAATCTAAAAAATAAATAGCAACACCGTCTCCGAAAAACTGCTTGCGCCCTTTGGAAGTCTCCATTCATTGAAGATATGGTATGCTTTCAGATATTTCTCGCGAGACTTCTCGGTAGGAAACTTAATTCTGCATTAATAACTTGTTGTTTTAACTCTTCCGGTGTTAAAATACTGTTCTCGTCGCTAGTTTCACTCATATTTCACGATTATTTTAATATTTTTTAACTTATTCAACTCTACGCCAGCCACGAAATGTTATTCTTTAAATTAAGGCGTTTCTCTTTTATTTAAATTAAGGCGTGTTCGGAAATAGCACCCATGATATTTTATTATTCAAAATATATTACGTAACATTATTGAAACTAGAAATAAATATTTACAGGTTAAATATCAGTTTTATTTGCAGTAAATACTTATTTTCGTTTAAATACGTAAGTAAAAAATTCAATAAATTACATTAAAAGACATAATTATCTTTCTGGTCTTTGTCTCTCTCCCTTTCTAATGGCGGGAAAGAGATAGAGTGTGAATGTTTCGAATTGTATGATTAACCCAAGGCTAAATAAGATATTCGCGGCTTTCTGAAATAAAAAATTAAAAAGTTTCTTGATCTCACTCAGTGAGCAAAATCGCATTTTGCTCTCTGATTTCAGGCAGCAAAACCTACATGTTTGAGCTACTGAAGTGAAAAATAAATAGAATCACAACTTATGATAAATCATATCTATGAAAGCTTTGCCTTTTTTATATTCATCAGTAAACGGGCTACTTACTGACAGTGGATAATAATTAATAATGCCACTATCTACTGGACAAGCTACAACATAAGTGAGACGAGGAGTGTGAGCTTTGAAACTATCATGGCCAATCTTCTTACCCCGAAATCGACAAGTGGGTTGTTGGATCAATCTGCGAGTAGATGGTCAACTTACTGATAGAAGATAATAAAAATGCCACTACTGAACCAGTGAACCTGTTACAATAATACGAGGTGAATGGCCATTCTGCTTACCCCGGAACTGAAAAGTGCATTATTTGGCCATGTCTTTAGAAAACCAACACTGCCATCTTTCGGCAATCTCAGTACCCAGTCAGTCACCAACTGAAAGGAAATTTTAATCCGTTGACCTCGATCGAGTCTGAGCAACTCGACTCTGAACAAGGTAGTGTAGGAACAAGTGAAAGTGTAGTCGCGCCATCTATCCAAAAACGGTGGCAACATTCAACTGAAAGCGACCCTGAAACACGAAGCTTTTCACAAGTTTTCAGACCACTTGTTGCTTGCACTGGTATTGGAATCTACCGGTAGGTGGCGCGGTCTAGAAGAAAATTGATAATACTCCATTTTTACACGACTGTTTGCATCATGTAAAGTCACGAGCACTAGCACTTAGCAACTTTTAAAAGTGATTTTCTCCTGCTGTATTGTAATTTTATGTTGTTACGAACACAGAAAAAAATTAGAGAAAAGTATAGCAAAATAATTGTTTGCGTCTAAACTCTTTTTAGTTTTTATAAGTCGATCGTGTATTTCCTAATTTATTTTATAAGTATTTTGTACCGGACTTTTTTCTTCGTTTTTATTTTTGTGTTTATCAGTGGAAACTTGTAAATGACCTTCAATTTTATATTGTATAAGCTAGCTGTAAGTTTCCCGAATATAATAAAATAAAATAAATAAATAAATAGTGTTTTAGATATACTATTACGCCATAAGTCTCATCTCAAAATTGCAATCGTTATTCCACGAGCAAATCGCTTTTGAATGTTACTTAAAGTGTAAACATATCAGTGCTTGTGACTGTACAAAAATATAGATGGGTTTGTTGCTATGCATGTAAACAATAAAACTGCTTAGGAGTTATTGCCACTCTCCCAAAATTTTTTTGGAGAGACTGAAATCTGCCGAGCAAAATTTTTCTGCAAACATCATTTTATACATAGATCGTAGCACATGACAACAGATTGCAAGTACAGATGTTTACCTACACCTTAAGGTCAACGCCCCGTGTTATAAAATTACTGTAATAATAAAACCTAACAAAATAAATAACGTTAACAATCTGGTTAACAAACATAACCTCACATAAGAACTTTTATGATTGATTATTTAACATCTCACCTGGCGTGCTGTAAACAGCGGGTGGTCACGAAACATTCATATTTGGAACACATTCAAATGAAAATAACGGTTTTATGATTCCATTCTTTTAAACTGACGTGTTGTGGCGAAATCCTAGATTCTTACAAAGTTATGGCCGTAAGTATTAGC
The DNA here is from genome assembly GCA_947568875.1 of Fissipunctia ypsillon. Classification (NCBI taxonomy): domain Eukaryota; kingdom Metazoa; phylum Arthropoda; class Insecta; order Lepidoptera; family Noctuidae; genus Fissipunctia; species Fissipunctia ypsillon. The sequence continues at coordinate 20,782,286 of OX387643.1, read as the reverse complement.
AAGTTAAATAATAGGTATTGCATGGAAGAAAAAAGGTGCAGTAGTAACCTAGCACTTACTTCGAGCATTCATTATTAAGTTATTACGTGCAGGAAACTCATGGTTCACTAAAGCTTTAACGGGTGTAAAAAGATGCTTAAGGGTCGGTAGCAGGAAATCGTGTTATGGGTTTTGGATAAGTTTATATACGAAAAAAAACGTCTCAAGAGTTTCACCAATCAGTGAAAAAATCGGATTGAGGATAAACCTTGTACCTAATTTCTAGTTTTTATTCACCACCTTCCGAAAGTTTTATGAATTTTCACGCGCGAAATCTTCATACAAATTACTATGGCGAAAATTCAGAACCGAACGAATTTCCGAACTTTTTATGCAAAACAGAAGCAATGTTTTGGAAAACAGAAAAATTCAGTGGGTTAACTGTTCTTTGTTATCTTTATTTAATTTTGATATTAATTAGGCGACTTCTTATTTACGCCAAAGTTATCAAAATACGTCAGTGTTTTTTGCACGTTTTTAGTGTTATTAATTTTTTCTTAACAACCACGTACAAGGTTAATTCTCGATCCGTTCTTTTCACTGACTGGCGAAACTCTTGACCTAGCCTAACGTTTTTGTTACATGGCTACTACTTTAAGTTTTCTACATAAACTTATCCAAAACCCATAATACGATTTCGTAGTACCGACCCTTAACGAAGCCAAGAGTTACTTGTTCCACTCGTCATTGTGATAATTATTTTTTGTACTGGACCATACCTGGAAACCTTCTGGTTCCTCCTGGTTAAGGAGATATTGAACTTTTTTCAAGAAAACAAGTTTTAAATGTTTAACTACAATTTAAATACCAACTGACTGCCTCGTTGGTCTAGTGGTCGCAAGCGCTACTGCTGAGCCCTCGTTGAGGTCCTGGGTTCGATTCCCAGGTCGGGCAAAGTGTTATTGGCTTTTACTATCTGGAATTTCTCAGTAGCAGCCCGGAGTCTGGGTTTGTGCCCGGTAGATAGCAATAGGCTCGCAAAAATATCCAACAGGGGATGATATAGGATTATAGGGGATGACAGTTTGTATGGAAAACCCGGTATTTCTTAAGTTAGGGATATGAAAATTCTAATTTTTGCTTTTGGTAGGAAATAAAGAATTATATGGTTCAGCGTTTTTGAAAAATCATCCCCTAAGGGGTATAGGTAAATAGGGGTTGATTTTAAAAATCACAAATAATATAACAACTTTTTGTGCCTCTAAGGAAGATAAGGAATTGGAAATATAATCATAGTTCGTATCTTGACTTCTTGACGTAACATTTTAGTCTTTATTTTTTACCGACTCCAAAAAAGGAGTAGGTTTTCAATTCGATTGTGTTTTTTTTTAATGTTTGTTACCTCAGTACTCCGTCATTTAAAAACCGATTTGGAATATTATTTTTTTATTTGAAAGGACAGACTTCCAGATTGGTCCCATTGTTATGAAAATCCAGTGCTGATGATAGGATCCATGAGGAATTGAGGGAACTCCTCAAATATTATAAGCATACACATAGCGATTTTGGTATTTTGATCAACAAGTCAAGCATTTGTATTCAGACAGTATCATTTGGTGAAGTGAAACTGATAAAGAAGACTACCGATGGCCACGAGAACTCCTCAATGATAAGTATTTCACGGGTTGTGAAAAGATATCACGATTAAGATAGTTAAGCGACTATGATAACGCAAATTTTAAAAAATGGTTCTGATGAAAATGGTACCATCAATCTGATCTGATGATGAAGCCGGAAGGTAGACACCGGCACTTCGTAATAAAACAATGTATCCTAGCCGTGTTTGGGCTGATTGGAATTGTCATGAAATGCACTCTGGCTATAAATGATTTTAATGGTAATATGCTTCAAATTGCGTTACTTGAGTGATTTACGTTACTTGATGTTAGTGTGGTCTTGATTGTCAGAAGACAGATTTCGTCTACGATCTGTCGTCGTGTGGTTGATTTAATAATTTGTTGGCGACGGAGTCCAAACCTGATAAAAAACTACGCCTTCCAAACTTCTGACATGAATTTTTTTTTGTGGATGGGAAATCCAACCCACCCCCGTGTTCCTTCTGTTACCTGTGCTGGGGCCACGGTAACTAGTGCGACATATTTATTTGCAAAGTTTGTTTTTGAAAGGTTCTACTCCTGAGGTGATCGCGTATAAATTTGGTCAAATTCCGATGAGTGGTTTTTGAGTTAGCTTCAGTAATTCATATTTTTTTCCATTTAGTGTATGTTGATGATGTTATAATAACTTCCTGTCACTGTTATTTACTTACCAAGTAGTGGTATACGAATTTGGGTGGGGTAGGTACCACACTTAAAAAGTGGAAAATAAAAACTTATTTATAAAAAAAAACAACCGACTTCCAAGAAAAACTAATTTCGGTAGTCGGTGGCAAAAAACGAAAATAATAAACCAGAGACACTAACTTCCGAAATTAAAGTTATTTTTCACTTTGTAGTGTTTTTTTTTTAAGTCGGTTGTTTTTATTTATAAGTAAGTTTTTTTTTAAATCGGTCCACTCGGTCAAAAGTTATTTATTATTTGATAATAGTGCGTTACCGGCATAATTTTAACTAAACAAAGTCCTCCCGCCGGGTCTCTGTCTGAACGCGATAAACTCAAAAATTACCGAACGGATTTTCATCCGGTTTTCACCAGTGGACGGAATGATCCATGTAGAAAGTTAAGGTGTATAATTCATTAAAGATTTTTATAAATTGGCTGAAATATGATGATATGATGATTGTTGAAGATGTCGGAAAAAATCATACTAAATGGGAGCTTTTTGGCGTGCGCTGCGTAAACCAATAGTGTATTACGGAACATATGGTACTTTTAATCCCAGTAGTACGTTCCCTGGGATATTTTCCGACATCCACGCGGGCAAAGCCGCGGGCAAAAGCTAGTGTACTATAAAGCATAATGTTTTGCGTGCGTTACATTGCGCTCTTCTGTGAATAGTGATTTCAGACACCAAAAATAAAAGTCAGTTTTTCAACACTGTTTATTGCTCACTGTTAGTTAGTTTGATGACACACAGAATGCGTTGATAACAGCTATATGATCGGTCTTTTTACATCCTGTAAAAAAACCTAAAAAGAAACTAGCCAATGTCACCCGTGTCCGTTCATAAGCAGCATGAGATAAGACTTAACATGTATCTCTCTTCCTTCACACGATGTTTTACGATGTACCTACCTACTGTACATTATACTAGTAAGTAGGTACATACGCCATGATAAGGTTGATAAATTGCTCCGACGCGCTGTAGAATTAAACATTTATGTATAATTGAATGTTCACTGTTCGGCGAGAATTATGTCCAGCAGTGGGTTATATGAACTAAGTGACAAATTAACTACGACAGACAGGCAGACAGATAGACGGACAACGTTCCATAACGTCAAGGGTTCCTTTTTACCGTTTTGCTGCGGAACCCTGAAAAGCTAGCAGAAGCCAAACTGCAGGATTTAGACTAACATAATATCATCATTCGCGAAATGCTGACTTCATTTAAATGTTAAAATAAATGAAAAAAAAAATAGGTTCAGGAAAAAGAACAATTTTAATCTTAGTTTTTTTTTGTTTTTAAAGTTACGTTAACTTGTTACTCTTTATACAAATTTTCTTTGCGTTTCTTACTATCGTTTTATTTATTTTATTACTAACCGACAATAGGGAATATCGAGCCTGTTCAGGAAAAACATCGTAAGCGCCAAAAATCACAAAACTATTTTTTCTTCGTAACCTCTTATTTAGACAGTTTTACATCTTGTCGCGATTATTCTTAAATTTTATTTTAAATTAACACGACTTTATTGTTGTAAGAAATTATCACCGTAAATGAAAAACATCGTTAATTGGGAAACAAAAAACCCTTTCCTGTAAAAAGTGCAAATTGTCGCTTACGATGTTCTTCCTAAAAAGGCTCGATATGTATTTTTTAAAATTATATTTTATTCGGTAGGTTACATCGCCATATAATAGTAAAAAAATATTCAACGCCAAAAAGCAATTGAAAGTACTTAAAAAAACGTTTAAAAAGAATAGCCAACCGACAAGACGCCCTCCATTTTGGCGTGCTTGGTATGATGTCATGGTTTACGATAACAAACAAACAAGAAATCGCAAACACTCCTACAAAACACATTGCCATTTATTGTTGTCATAGGCGTTTATGTCACATTCGCTTTGTACAATGGCGTCACTTTTCAACTATTTGAATTTCCCACAGTTTTTTTGCACTTTTAATAAAATAATTTCTTGCTCAAAAATAAATTATAATCAAAAATGCATAATTCTGAAGTAATACTAGGTATCTAAGAAAAAAAAATAACCTTATTTGAATCACATGTATATTGCCTATAGTTTACACTGGATACAGAAACAATAGATTCATACAGATACAGTGCAACAAAAAAAAACCGCATTAATATCGGTCCATTCGTTAAGGAGCTACGATGCCGCAGACAGACACAGACAGACACGTCAAACTTATAACACCCCTCTTTTTGCGTCGGGGGTTAAAAAGACATGTTGCGCCAACCCCAAACTAATTTGGGAGAAGGGCAAGAGAATGATGATTCATTCACTGACAGACAACGCACAGCCGCTGGGTCAAGATGCCTGAAATTTTGCACAAAATGTAACGAAATTGAGTACGATTTTTGAAAATTCGTTCCCTCTGGGGGTTAAATAGAAGATGAAATTTTCTATGGAAATTCGTCATTTTTGCCGATGAGAATCTCATCGGGAACATAGCTTGTAATACAATAAAATAAGTTTGCAATAAGCGCTATTATTTGATAAAATTGGTAACATTGAAAATATTAAAATTTTCTGTTCCGAATACTCTACTATTTATTATTGATACGAGTATCTTCCAGAGGTATATAGGTCAGTAATTACTATCAGTTTGGTGGTACCTACTTGTTTCCTGTCTTACTATATAATGTAGGTACATGATGCGGTTGCGGGTGCTAGATATTGTATTTTTTGTTTGGGGAGGTGCGACTAATTTGGCCCTAATTCATAATAGAATAGAAATTCGATTTTATTTGCATGAGATACACAAGATGAATGCAAAAAAATCCTTTACAAAGCTGAATTAATAGACCTACATATATTAAAGAAAGTCCTCATATACCTTGATATCGCTAAGCATCAGGTATGTAATAATAATCTGTAAATTCTGTAAAATAAAAGCTTTCTATTAAAAATAAACATGAGCTGCTTAAAAATATGGCCTCTGCGAAAGTCAAACATACAAATACTGACTTGATTAGGTTAGTAATGTTATTTAATATATAAGCTAACAGTCTTAAATAATAATAATATAGCAATAAAGAATTGAGAATTGAGAATTGAGAATAATATGTACCTATTATCTATAGAAGGAAGTGGAAGAATCACAGGGCATCAAAAAATTTGTCCGCATTGCTGTCAACAGGAAAAGTGCCCAAAAGGCTGGCAGCATTGCAAGTTGTATGGCTACGCTGGTTAGTAAGTAATTAAATTCGTTATTAGAAAATATTTATACAATTAATTATAACTTACTTAACTTAAAGCAATAAACATATTGAGTATCGAGTATTATGATGAATGATGATAAAAGAAAAACAGAAAGATAAGAGCTGTAAAAAATTACAAGTGTTGTCTTTTGTAATCCGATGAAAATCTAGTAAATATCAAATAAAAATAAAACTGACGTCATATTCCTTGAGTGTTACTTATGTATTTTTATCTCAGTATAAACAGTTGATACGTATGTGTAAAAACATATTGTCAGAAGTGGGATTCGAACCCACGCCCACAGAAGTGGACTGCGACCTGAACGCAGCGCCTTAGACCGCTCGGCCATCCTGACGTGTTTTATCTGTTTAAAATATCATATCTGATTGTTTAATAAATAGTTCGTATGTAGTAATACTATTAATAACATGTCAATAAAATAATTACATTTAATTGAAGTAGATTAGTCTGTTAGAACCGTCCTATGCAGTACCAGTTAAATCTATTCATATTATAAATTAAAGTCGCTTTTTGTGTTTGTCTGCGTGACCGCATTGTTCTTGTAAACTACGAAACGGATTCAGATACGATTTTTAACATCATTGAGAGAATTTATTTCGGAAGGTTTTGATAAAACACCGAAAACGGTTATGTTTCAATTCATCGCAGATTGAAGCAGAGTTTTCCTCGTGAACTTTTGTTGCTGACTGAAGCCTAATATTTACGTATAATAATTAGTCTATAACTTTCTGCGTTACTATCCTTAAAATTAAATTAAATTGTCCTGTTTCTTCCCAACCTCCCCAATTCCCACATAAAGATAGTAATATTTGCGGTTGTACAAAGTACAATACATTATGATAAATTGCCTATATAAGTACCAAAAACACTCGATTACCCACCATACGTTACCGAAGTCAATTGGTCAACTTATTAATTTTAAACAAGAATCGTTAATTTTCCGGAACATGTCGAGTGATTACGAAACGGATCCGGCGGTGAGCAACCTACGGAATTACCTGAGGATACGCAGCGTCCACCCCAATGTTAATTATGGTACGTAATTTATAGTATTAGCGGCTGAAAACCGGGCCGGAACGAAACCGAATCCGGTAACACTTTCACGTATGACGGTATTAACATCGTGCAACAGAATACCTAGGTATATTGACACTATGATTTCTAAAGTTGAAAACATTGTAGAAGCAAATTATTTTTAGAAGAGAAACCGAGTTTCTTTTGCCAGCTTTTCTCAATTAGAATTGCTTCCGATGTTTCATAGACCGTGCTCATGTAGGTTTATGTGGAGTTAAATATTTTGAATTTCAATTTGAATAAACGAAAATCCTGAAAGTAGTTTTTCAGAATTGACTACTGAATCCGTTTTCTTTAGTTTGTCATTTAAATGTCAGAAGGTACTTATGTCTTCATGAACTATTAAATCTATTCGTATGTAGTGGTAGTACACTAGAAAACTAGTTTTACATATAACAAGAATATACAGGTATAGGTACACCTCTGCCTAACCCTTCGGGGAAACAAGGCGTAATGTTATGTTATGTAGGAATATACACAAATCTTAAATACAACATACACTTACTAACTAAATTAACTAACTACGTTTTAAATATAATGTTTGTCGTTTTTGTTTTATTTGGCGTACAATTAGTAGTTGAGCTACACGATTACTGATGAATGCTTGCACTGACTGGACAGGTCCACTCAAATTTGTGTGGTTCTTGCTTCAGAAAATCATTTCAGACACGGATTTAGAAGATTATGTCTGGACTTTAGACGAGACTTTGACGCCTTTTTTTATGTTAAATCATCAAATTAATGACTTCTCCCGCTCTGAGCGTAGCGGGAGGGCGTGTGAGACTTTTACTGACTAAAACCCACCCGTGTTCCTTCAGTTGCCTGTGCCGGGGCCACGGTAACTCTTTCGAACATCCCGCAAAGACTTTGACTCCTGAGTTTGTTTCGCCATTTCTTCTCAGGGGTAGTCAGATAGGAAATGTCGACTCCATCTAGCTTTATTTTTTCTTTAATATGACGTGTATTAGTGATTCCGTTATCCTATTTAGGTACAGAATAAACAATTTCATTACATTTCAATAAAGTGTTTTATAAATAAATATGTACCTAGGTAACTTAAGTAAACTTGCAAACGTTCACATATTGCGGTTAAATGTTTTTAACTTTCCCACAAATGTCATTATGCGGCAAACGTGGCAGTTTTATTATATCTACACGTAGTTAATAGTCAGTATTCTGTCTCTTTACTCTTTAAGGTTCCTGCAAACAGGCGCGACATGCGAAGCGAATCGCACGCGACACCAAGGCACCGCGTGTCGCGCGACGAGCGGTGCCTTTGTATCGCGTCGCGTGTCCCGCCTGTTTGCAGGAGCCTTTATTTAGTATCCTATATAATTCAAATAGTATAGGTATCCTATATCTAACATGCGACGTGATAGTTTAAATAGTAGGTATAACTCGTAGTCTGTCTTTTGGATAAATTTATCCTGTTTATTAGTTTAGTAAAGTTATTTGATTACGAGTCGACATGCTACAAACAATATCTCTAAAGCAAAGGTCTCCCATAGATTTCCGCATTTCTCTATACCTAATGGCTTTTTCTGACTCAAACTGAAAGCATTTATTTCAGTTAAACCAATCACAGGCACTTTTGAACTGTCAAGGAGCCGTTCATAGTCAGAAAGATGAAGCGAATTGCCCTCAAAGCCTAGTGTAGGTTGCTATACTTTCTGTGGAGAAGAACTGGCAAGAAACTCCACGGACACTCTACTAACTAATCTGTCATGAATCAATCAATCTGCCTAGCCGTTTCCCAACTATATTGCGGTCGGCTTCAAGTCTTACCGGATGCAGCTGAATACCAGTACTTTACATAGAGCGACTGCCTATCTGACCCCCACAACCCAGTTATTGGGTAATACGATACCCCTTGGTAAGACTGGTTGTCAGACTTTTGGGCTTCTGACGACCCGTAACAACTGTCAAAGTTCCACGAATGACTGTCGGGACCAACGGCTGAACGTGCTTTCCGAGGCACGAAGGAGTCTCGGTATGTAAAGATGGTCACCCATCCACGTACCAACCCCGGCAAGCGTAGCTTAACCTAATGGATCGACCCGTGCGGCTGTTATTACTTAGCCACGAGCTCCTTTACTAACTAATCTGTCATCGATTTTAATTTTAAATCCCAATCTCATAGTGTCCCAATATTTCTTTTATTCTATGTTCCCATCATACAAAAATTGTAGACATTTGCGACCGTTATTTTGGTGAAAAGCCTCGTTAAGAGGGGTTAGGACAGACCAACGAGCGGTGGTATTACGGCGGAGTATACAATAGCGCTTTAGAGCTGTTTTTAGACCACCGCGGCACCACTGCGGATGTATTCATGTACCATCCGTGTATTGCAGTAAAAAAGATAATTTAATTTGTCTGGATGTATAGGTGGGAATTGTGCGATGTTTTAATGAATATTTTTCTGTCTTTTTATTTACCTACTAGCATTTTGCCCGCGACTTTGTCCGCGTAGATATCGTACTTTCCCCTAAAAAATTGAACGCCCTCTCCACCCCCTTTGAAAGGTTTTTTTCGAATAGTATTGTTTACGATCATTATAATTTATTTAGATAAATAAGTATTATAGATAAATCCTCCCTTTTCACCCCCTTAAAGATAGAATTTCCAAAAAAAACCCCTTCTTAGTGCTCCCCTACATTATAAAAGGAAGCCGTGTGCAAAATTTCACGTTCCTAGTCCCAGTAGTTTCGGCTGTGTGTTGATATGTCAGTCAGTCAGTTTCTCCTTTTATATGTCTATATTCGGGAGAATGCAGTAATTTTTTTTAATACGTTTCTTCTAAACAAAAACGCTTATAGTGTCTGTCTGTGTGACCGCTTAGTTCTTCTAAACCACACAATGGACTATGATGCGGTTTTCACCATTATTAAGAGAATTTATTCCGGAAGGGTTTATGTGTATAAAACACTAGCTTCCGCCCGCGACTTCGTCTGCGTGAAATTTCTTGTCCCCCGACCAACCGGTCGCATCGCATCGCCTGCCCACTCTGTTACTTCGTTTTCGCTTAGCACTCCTTCTTACTTTTTTCTTTTTGCTCGGCTACTGAGGGTCCTAGCGTAATGTTACATACCCAATTCAAGAATTGGTATGTAAAATTTCTTGGTATGCTTAAAGCTTAAATTGGTATGTAAAATGCTTAAAGTAAGAATTGTTCTTACTTTAAGCATTTTTATACCCGTCGTAATTTCTAAATGAAAGGTCCGATTCGAATAATTTAAAAAGTAATTTACATGTACTTAATGAACCTTGATTATGAAACTATTTATTTTAATACCATGTTGTACCATGCATGTATTTTATAACAAATTTGATTATCATTAAAAAAGTTATAGTCAGCCAACCTAAAAGATAGACATATGCTATCGCGGACTTTTTTTTAGGACATTCTATGAGGAACAATTCCGTCATACATGATTTTTGCGTAACTTTAACCGTTTACCCAGCGCACGAAACGGAAGCTCTCAAAAGGAATAAATTTTCCCCGTTTTTGCTACGTTTTTCATTGATGCTCCGCTCCTATCGGTCGTAGCGTAATGTTATATAGCCTTACGGGATAAATGGGCTATCCAACAGTAAAATAATGTTTCAATTCGAATCAGTAGTTCCTGAGATTAGCGCGTTCAACCAAGCAAACAAACAAACTCTTCAGCTTTATAATATTAGTATAGATTAACATTTAACTTAGAAATAGCACAGAAATCTCGATGTATGAACGTGTTACCTCAACAGTACCTTTATTGCACCCGTGCGAAGCAGGGACGGAGGGCTAGTTATAAATAAAGAAGGATTTTGAAGTGCTAATTCTTTAAAAAAAAGTAACCCATAAAGATCAGTAGGATATCTAGAGTCGACGCGTAGGTACGTCATTAATTTTCTAGTTTAAATAATTTGAATAAACAAAAGTTAATTACCCGAAGACAAACTAGATTGGGTCCACTAATGTTCAAACAAATATCAAAGTTCACGATAACATCAATGTTGAAGTCAGCAATTGAAATTAGAAATTGGAAATAGTTTTGTTGTTATAAGTTAAGGTTAAATTAACAAAACCTAGGACTAGGAACTTATTTACTAATCTAAAATCAATATCGTGTGATGACGGTTGATTTTTGGATCACACAGGGCCTTTATGGATTATTTGAGGATAGTTCACAGACGAGATGGGAAATAATGAATGAATGAATGTGACATGTAAGCCTAATGGGTATATTTTTGAGCACGTAAATGTTTTATAATACCTTACTGTACCCGCCTATTACCAAAGTTCTCACTTATAAACGATTTTTATTTGATCAACATCATCTGCCCAGTCTTTTCCCAACTATGTTGGTTTCAAGATGAGAAATTTACAGAACATTTTCATAGCAATACTGAATCTCGACGCAGGAGATGATCAGCGAGCTGATGACTTTTATTCGAGCTACTATCTGAGACTGCCTCGTTGGTCTAGTGGCAAGTACTCCTGCTGAGCATGAGGTCCTAGGTTCGACTACCAGGTCGGGAAAAGCGTTGTTGGGTTTTTCCATCAGGAATTTCTCAGTAGCAGCCCGGAATGTGGATTTGTGGCCGATTGAAGGCAGTAGGCTCGCCCCCTCTATCATGGGTCTTAAACCTAACTGGTGAAATGTTGGTGTACTGATGAAATGCAGGTACACCGCTGCCAAATCCTTCGGTGAAAACAGGCGTAATGTTACGTTATGTTAATGTCAAGCCAAAAATTAATCGAATGAAAATGTGTTTTTAATTTCAGATGAATGCATCACGTACCTCCGCGGCCAGGCCGCAGAGATAGGTCTCTCAGTACAAGTCCACAATCCTCTTCCAAAGAAGCCGGTCCTCGTCATGACCTGGGAGGGCTTACAGCCGACGCTGCCGAGCGTGCTGCTCAACTCGCATATGGATGTCGTTCCAGTGTTTGAGGTGAGTAGCCATTAGTGACATTTAAGCCAACCGTTTCTATCCTCTGGTCCTTGGCACTAACTTATTAAAACATGCTTAGCAAACGTCTGTTCCTAACGTAAAGATTAAAGAAGCTAGCTCTAGTTCGTTGAAGTTGTGTGTGTGACTTCTTACGACGCATAATGACGAGAGAATTAGAGCGATAACCAAATTAGAAGGCAAGAGATCAAGAGCATGCAGCCATTTGTGTGTGGTTGAAAGATCTTGTTATTCCTTATGTAGCGAGCGAGCGCTCGGGTGCAATGGTGATGGTTTTAGTTTTCTGTGTTTTAAGTAACCGGAATAAATGCTCTAAATGATTGTGAAACCCACATCAAAATCCATTGTGTAGTTTAGAAGATCTTGCGGTCACAACGAACAGACACGACAGAAGCGACTGTGTTTTTTACTATGTATGCAGGCTGACTTTGAAAACATGCGACAAAATTTTAGGGGGTGTTCTACCCATCAATATGAACAACTTTTACTATGGGACCAACTTGGATTTCGCAAAAAAAAATCGACCTTTCTGTATAAAAGTACATACCCGATTGTCCATAAGGTCGAATTATTTTTTGCGAAATCTGTTGGTCCCATAGTAAAAGTTGTTCATATTGATGGGTACAACTCCCCCTTAAATTTTGTCGCATGTTTTCAGTCACCCTGTATCGAGCAGGCAGAAAATCCAAAGTAACCTTAAATGTCCTCAAATAATTACATACTTACCCCCAGTTGTCGGTGCTTTCCCAAGGATCCACTTGGGTATAAATTCTTAAATCCACTTCTCAGAGATTTAGATGTTCCAGGGGCTGCAACTACTAGCGCAGTTTAAAATTAAATCTAAAGTAACCTAGTTTCAGAACTTTCAAGAACGACTCGAAGACTTTCTAACCTAAATAGTGAGCTTTTATTGCTCTGCCCAGTACCACTTGAATCCATAATTCCATACTAATATTATACTCGTAAATGCAAAAGTAACTCTGTTTGTCTGTCACTCAGTCTGTCTTTTGTCTTAATCCTTTTTATGCCGTTAGGGCTAAATGGATTTCGTTGGACACTCAGGTAGGTAGACCATGGCCTGGGTAAGGACATAGGATACTTTTATCCCGGTAGAACCTTCTCGTGGGATAATTTCCGAACTCCACGCGAAGCTGCGGGCCTAAGCTTGTAAAAATATATGCAAACTGTAATTTAAATAACGCATAACTTCTTAAGGAGTCATTGTATACTCATTATTAAAATTAACTTTTACTATGGGAGCAAACCTGAAATCTCGGAAACAAAATCTTCTGTTCCCTACATTTTGACGAGTTAAGCGAACATATGCGTAGGGAACAGCTGATTTTTTTTGCGATTACAGGTTTGATCTCATAGTAAAAGTTGTTCATAATGATGAGTACAATGACCCATTAAGAGGTTCTGCGTTATTTAAATTACACCATGTGAATAGGTAAAACTATTAGGTTTTCACTACAGTCGCTGGTTATATTCTAGCTGGGAAACATTAAGTATGTGGTTTTCAGTCTGGATGTTTAAGAGATTTAGTTTATTTAATTAAATCTAGGAAGCTTACAGAAGTAATCATAATGTGGCGCAATATTGTGGTATGAATGAAACGACATTTTTGACGCGAAGGCTTATAAAAAGCTTATAAAAAAGAAGACCAACGAAACGGTGGATGGAATGGACTGTGTGAAAGATGATATGGCTAGAAAGTGGGTGACTACTGAGATGACGACGAATTAGTGCAGCGTCGACCTCAAATAAATTGGGAGAAGGGCAAGAGAATGATGATGAGATGACTTATAATATAGTACATTTTTCTTTGAGGGGAAAAAGTGACCGATTACTAACGAGGGTGTAATTTAAGGCCCGAGGCTCAGCCGAGGGCCTTAAATCCGATCAGCCGAGTTTGAAATCGCACTTTCTTTACATAGTATACCTACGAAGAAAATAAAATACATTTTTTTAAGTGAAGTTTATATTACTTAATTGTTACAGTTATTAAAGCTCAATGTAATAGATACTTTTGCCAGGGAGCGATTTTCACTTCTTCATTCTTTTTAACCGTCTTCAAACAAAGAGGAGGTTCTCAGTTCGGTTGTGTTTTTTAATGTTTGTTACCTCAGAAATCTATCATATTAAAACCGATTTGAAACATTCTTTTTTTATTTGAAAAGATAATAATATACTTCCAGATTGGACCCATATACTGATGAGTGGTTTTTGAGTTAGCTTCAATAATACGTGTTTTTCCACATAATGTATGTTGATGATGTTATAATCATTTCCTGTCACTGTTATCTAAATTGCAAGTAGTGATAATACGACTTTGTGCGGGATAGGTAGGTACCACAACGAAAAAGTGAAAAATTAAAACGTTTTTGAAAAAACAAATATCCGACTTCCACAAAAAAACACTACAAAGTGAAAAATAACTTTAATTTCGAAGTCGGTGGCAAAAAACGAAAATACAAAACCAAAGATACTGAAAATCAAAGTTATTTTTCACTTTGTAGTGCTTTTTATGGAAGTCGGTAGTTTTTTTTTTTTTTTTTTAAAGTACATATTTTTATTTTATTTTTTTTAAATCAATGTTCAGCAAATGTAAGTGGCAAGTATCATTTTGCGCTTGGTGATAAAAACTTTTTGTCTTTTGCCATTATATTATATTTAATTAGGTTAGCACAGCACGTTAACAATGAATTTTCATACACTTTTTGACCCGCACATTTGTACATCAGTAATATGACGTACATTCTGCCTCATTTTTAAATAAGTACTTAATAAGGTACTTTCCGAGCAGGTATAGTATAATAGTAGTTTATGAAACTGTTGCATAATGAGGGGTATTAAAACACGAGTGTGTGTTTAAAAACCGATCCGTAGATGAGGTTTTTTAATAGTATCACACAAGTGTTTTAATACCTAGTTATGTGCAGTTTCATACACTATTTTATATACTCTCATACATCGGGATTGAACTTATTAACCCGGCGCCAATGACGTGAAAATAATTACGCGGACTATGACATCGGGTCATGGTGACCCGAAATTTATCAGCACTTTTCAAAATTTTATATAATGATAACAGCCTGTTTTAATTATTCGTGTATTAGTTTGTGTTATTATTTACTGGGTAAAATAACAAAAATGCCAATATATTCACAAAATCAACTTTTATCAACTTTTTTCAGAACATATGCAAAATCAACTTTGAAAACACAACTTGAGTTATTACTTAAATTTTCCTAAAGGAAACTTACTAAAATAACAAAACAAAAATCTTATTTAGTAACAGAGATCTTATACGCACTTAGGAACTTGAATTATACTTTATAATAAGTCTACAGCTTCCTCATACCTAGCCATGGAACTGCTACAATTTTCGCAGCATGGGATGCAATGATCAGGGCATATGTATATCTGGCAAGCATTGCAAGTGTGGCTAGTTTTCTTATCCTTTCTTGAAGGATACACCTGACATCTCCTATGTGCTCCAGAAACCTTCCGGGGAGGTTCTTCAGAGGGTGCCCCCTTGAAATCTGCGTTTCTTTTGCGCAATTGCCGAGGCCAATTCACACGGGTTTTTCGTTCCTGCAAATGGTTCTGAATGAGGCTCAAGTCCCAAGCTCTTCAGAAAATGACGTGTTTTTATCTGTCTCATTGATGACTTTAAGTGTACATTTGTGTTACTTGCATATTGGGCCGACCCGCTACTTTGGCTGCATTCTGATACGTGATTTTCGTCTTCGTCGTCCGAATCATTTCAATGTTGGAGTGCGATTCCTCTAAGATCTCCAATATTCTTTCAGAGCGGTTTGTGAAAGACATATTTGCCAAATTCCTAAAATAAAACAAGAAAAATTATCAATACCCACAAAAAATAATACTAATAAAATATGTCACGAAAACAGTACGCCATTGATGACGTTGGGTCATATTTACCCGTTTTTGCTTGACACAAGTGTATCTTCCTGCACAGGCGGCATAGCACTGAGTTCATGAGCGGTGCGGGTGGAGGGGTATTGTATCTCCAGCTACTAGAACGTTCAAAATCACAAAGCACGTAAAATATAAAATATGGCCGTTTGAAACCACCTCGGGTCAATATGACCCAGCGTCATTGGCGCCGGGTTAAATAAAAGATTTTTTTGCCTTTTTTGCATTTGCCATGCTTTATAGTCGTGATAGCATTTATCTTATGTATAATTTTCTCGACTTTGCTGGTAATAGAATAAGAGTCATTTCCGTCGCCGCATCTAAAAAATTGGGCGGAGTCAAATTTTCTTCACATACACTGTTATCAGACATTTATATGCAAGAATAAGAAAAATCCCACGAAACTCAGTACAACAAATAGTTTTTTGGAATGGTTCTGACTTGGACAGTATTTTTTGAAGATGTCGGTAAAGGCATAATTGTTATTTGACAAGATTTGAACTTTTCTTTAGTACTTATGTCTGAAAAAATAACGTTTATTTTGGTCTAAAATCTGAAATGAATTTAGTCAAGTCTAGAGTAAACCGTTCTACGTTATAACATGGAACATAAGTATCTACTTCCCACATTCAGAGCTTATCACAAACGGTAGTTAGATTACCTCCCCTATTAGGGCCATCAGCGATTAGGTACTCTCCACCCATTATCGTCTCACATTCAATCCCAGCTCGTTCGAGTAAATTAGGATCACTAACAGAAAAACCTAATTACTCTTTATCACTTAACTGTCATTAGTGGTTCGAAGCTCTGCTAGGTACGGGCTGCAACGATCACTAGGAATAGAGGCAAATGTGTTTACCCAGACAAGACCAGTACGATATAATTCTAGAAAATGATAACTAATATAAGGAAAAAGACATTTGGCGGCTTAGGGCAATATTCACATATCGCACTTTGGCTTTACTTTGCCAAGTAGTTTGAATTTCATACGAATATGAACCTTTTTTAAGCGAATAACCTTCATATTCGTATAAGTAAATGTGAGCAAGCGTTTCATACGGATATATTAAACCTTATTTGGTTCAAAATGAGGTTTGGGTTTCATATTCGTATGAAACTCTACTTAGCAAAGTAATTTCAAAGTTTGGTCTGTGAACCTTGCCCTTATTCTGCAAAGCATTGGACCCTTTCCATGAGTCAATCTTCTTGGGATGACAAAAGGGTGTATGCGGCCTCCTTACATGAGGTGCGTAACTTGACATGAGGAATCCTCATCGTTATAAAAGTAGCCCTGTAGAACGGACCATAAATATGTAATATGGTAACAGTCTCTAATTTGGCACTGAGCTAATCCTGTTCTTTAATCACCAGAAAAGTTGGACCTATCCCCCCTTCGAGGCTCACTTGGAGCATGGCATCATTTACGGTCGAGGAGTTCAGGACATGAAGTCAGTGGCCGTGCAGTACATCGAAGCTGTGAAGAGGATGAAGGCCAAAGGCATCAGGTTGAAGAGAACTCTGCATCTTTCTTTTGTACCAGGTCAGTTCATTGAAATAAATTAATGGCATAAAGTAATTTAGTGGCAAAGTAATTAACTAGTGTTGTAGTGGAATGAGAAAGGCCCAGTTGACTGATACAAAATAAATTAAACATTATACCAACAAAGGAAATATGCAGATTCATTAAAACACCTATGATAGTGTATTTTGCATATAAATCATGAAAACAAAGTAACATTCTCGGATTCTGTCGAATATAACTCTAAGTCAACTTGAATGCCATTCGTAAACTCCTTTGCAGAAACACAAACAACACGTTTCTAAAAACTTGTCTTTGGCGGCTCTTAACAAGTCAAGCAAGAGCTCGTATCGTATCTAGGTCTATTGTCTCTCTAAACTCGAGTACTGAGTTAGCGATCTATCGAGCGCCCTTATTAGCCCAAATGATGATGTAGCTGCACTTTTTTAGACACAGCTGCTGAGAAAAACAGCTAAAAAAGTAGTTTAAATTGCATCTTTTTCGGTGGGATCTTCTTTATTCTTAGAGAGATTTTTATTGTAGGTATTCACAGTCTCATAAATAATTTTGATGAAGAAAGAACAACGTTTATTTGGCACAGTACCGTATGCAAGGAACACATTTGAAAAAATAATAACAGACGGCAAGACATAGCGCTCATTTTTATTAATATTGACATCTGTACTTTTGTTCACCTATGTTCTACAAATAAAAATATTTGAATTTGTTATATTATGGAAAACCCGCAATTTGAATTCCGAATGTTGTTTCTATAGTTTGGCCGATACCGCTGTACCACGCCTTATATGTGCGCGGCGAGTCGGGGGGGAGGGGGGGGGGGTGCAGTGCAAGCCACGGCGTCCCGCCCCCCGCTGGACAGCGGTATCGGTCAAACTATAGAAACAAAATTGTTCCGCCGTAGATATTGATTGATAAGGAAGATAGATATACTTTTACAGTTAACTGTTAAACCGAGCCCCTGCAATGCATACATGATCACTGCAATATTAACTTCCAAAGACAATTTCAAATATCACCTATACTTTATCATCAGACGAGGAGATAGGCGGTGGACCAGGGATGGGTGAGTTTGTGAAGACTGACGCCTTCAAAGCACTGAATGTTGGGTTTGCGTTGGATGAAGGCATTGCTAGCGCAACCGCTGAGTTCTTGGTCTTTAATGGCGAGAGGACTATTTGGCGTAAGTTTTTTTTTGTAATTTATCTTTTCTTTTTCTAATAATTTAAGTAGGTATGTATTATATAACTAGAAGTACCTAAATATAGGTACGTATAGACTGTGTCATTTATAGGAAAAGAGTTGAAAAGACCTCAACACGGTTAACAATTCCAGTTTTTCTACGCATATATAGCGATTTAATGTTTGATAAAAACGAGCTTGAATTGGACGCAAATATTATAATGTTAAAGGACGAGAATATCCAACCTTAATTACATTTCGACCCTTTTCTCGCGGTCTGTCAGCCTGCGTGTATCCAGGTGATAATAATATATATTTGTACATTCAGGTTTATTCTTTCTCCTACGTAATACTGAAACCACAAAGGTTTTTAACCTAAAAAGTCCCCGGTCCGGAACTTTGTAACTTCAGCTGAAAACTATCGTTTGATTCAATTGCTTCGAGCTTTATAAAAAAAAAATCACAGTGCAAACGATGCATGCCCAATTTGAGCTACACGTTTATATAATATCGTAAAAAACTACAAATATTACCATTATATTAGAAGCCTATATGGTTAGCCTGGAACTAAAGTCGTCTATGTACTTAACATTTTTATTTTTGTCAATTGTCGATATAATTAATAAAATACATTTAAGCACACAGTGACTTCGGCGTTTCGTTTCGTTTTCTCAAAATGTTTATTTTGTGCCATAGACCACTTTAGTTCTGGGCTAGCCATATGTTGTTCATAAGCAGGGCAAAGGCATACTTTCCCACTTCCGACGTGGAAACAAACGGCAACGTGGCAGGCCCAAAAAGATATGGCGGTATGAGCTGGACTGGCCCAACACGGAGTAGCCTGGGAATAAACACACTAAAATCAAATCATAATAGGATCTTTAATGATAACTGCGGCTAATCCAGCCAACAGAGGTATAAAGTAAGGTTATCTGAGATATCTCGGTAATCAAGCAATCTGGATTCGTTACAGATATGAAGATCATCTGCCCCGGTAGGTCCGGACACGGCTCCCTGTTGCTGCCTGATAACAGCGGCGAAAAGGTCAGTAGATAATCTTATTATACTCATGTTCATTACCATTTTTTCTATGGAATGTGTCACTTAATTAAATATAAGTAAGGACGGTACTTAATCCTGCATTTTTGCTCTTAATATAGATAATTTTACCGACTCCTTTTTCGATTACTCCGTTTTAGCGATTTTTTACAGTAAGTCCGATCAATTATTTGGAGAGTAGGTACAGCAAATTGTGGTTTCATATTTATCATCAGTACTACTAGTAGTATTACACACACAGTACAATACAGTACACACACACACACACACACAGTACAGTAGTACTTTTGACTTTCGACCATTGCTGTCAATCTACGGCAGAACCCAATAACCTATTTTCAGTAAAAGACAGAGCGCTATTGATGGTAGACAGTATAATTATATCTGTCCTTATGTCAGGCCGGTAAGATTCCATAATCTCTTATTGTTGAAATAATAAAGCTTGATAAAAGAATAATGTAAGAAGTATTGAATTTTATTGAAAATAACTGAATAGCTTTTATAAGAATAGTACAAAAGAAAAGAGTGACAAGAATAAAAAGTACAAACCATAACTTTTTGTATATTGGTACACACCCAATAAGTAGGAATATACAACACTTAGAGATTATTGGGACGTTAAAACCATAGATAGGATATAGTTTTTTTTTATCTCCAGTATGCCAAAACTGATGATAGATAAGTTATTGGGTTCGGCCGCTAGCCGACAATAGAACCAAAGATACTTTTCAATAATATAACCCTAGCACTCTAGTAGAGATTGACACCTAACATAGAAATTAACTTAGTCAGATCTACCAAATGGAAATCTCGTGTAACAGACCTTTACAGAATAATATAAACTAGCTATGTTCTGTGCTGAAACGTAGCTAGAGAACATATCTGGAGGTAGTGGCTTGTGGCTGCGACTAGACCAGCAGGGTATTTGCGTAACACACAATCTCAATGCTTTTCATTTTGATAATTCAACAACATTCATTGCGTCATGTACATCGTCGAGCAGATCAATTTTTCAAACATAAGTGGCAATATATTAGCAATTTCCTTCAAAATCTTTCGGACTGTGATTGAAAGTGTGTTATGAAATAAGGGTTCATGAGGGAAGCCTTTGTTCTTCGTAGTAGTCGTCATCCATCTGATGATAGGTAGATGATTATGAGTGAATATAAGCATGCTAGATGACAGATAGAGACATTTTATAAAAGACTAGCTGTTGCCCCCGACTGCGATCCAGGATGAAAAGTAGTCTATGTCCTTCTCCAGGTCGATGATCGGTTCAGTGGTTTAGGCGTAAAAAGGTAGCAGACAGACTGACGGAGATATTTTCACATTTACAATATTACTATAGTTATATTAATCTAAACTAAAGAAAAACATTTGAATATCTACAGGAAATTGTAGAAACATATTTTTACTATAATGATATTTCATATATAATGGAGTTCGTGTGAAATTAACATGGCTGGCTGTCTGCCAACCGGCTAATACTGTCTGTTCATGAATTGAGAATAATGATGCATTTTGATAGTAAGCTTAGGTTAGGTGCTATGAATAATATCGTATGTTGGAATAACCTTAGGTAATCCAACGAGATGGTACTTTTCCCAATCGTGGCTTGCAGATGAATGGATAAAGAATACTTCTTAACAGATTCTGTTGCAATACGTGAGATGACTCCTAAGAAAACAGAACACTATTTAATCAGTTAATTTACCGTAGCTATAATCTTGGAATAAATTAACGATAAGGGTTCACAATTTTCAGCAAAGTAAAAAAATTAAAAGTAGGTACTTCTTCGATAAAATAATGCACAAAATAAAGCAATGTTGTACCTACTAAAGATATACTCATACCTAAAAGATCATACCTAACTTTGACCTATTGAGAATTGTGTCCTTGCGAAGATATTGCACTGAAACATTCAGGAGCTGATTAATATATACAGTAGTACCTACCGCAGAGCGGGCTTAAAATTAAAATTTTTGTATATGCTTGTAGGGACCTACTTTAAAAACAAAACCAGGGCAAGGACTACTTGAAGAACAAAGTCTCTACGGCACTTGAAATAATTATTCGCAAGATAATATTATGCCGTCTTTTGGAAAAGTAACGCGACGCATTCCGTTTTATAAAAAAAAAAAATTGTAAAAAAAAGCAACCGACTTCCAAAAAATACACTACAAAGTGAATAATAACTTTAATTTGGGAAGTCGGTGTCTTTGGATCTATATTTCAGGTTTTTGCCACTGACTTCCAAAATTAAAGTTATTTCTCACTTTGTGGTTTTTTTTTGGAAGTCGGTTGTTTTTTTCTTTTATCTAAGTTACAATAGCCTAACGACAACTGCTCATCACCTTTAACAAAACATTGCTTTTCCCGATGCAGGGACGTTAATTGCTGAGGAGTTCTCCTGGTACTTCACCATCAGCTCCATTTCACCATACGCATTGTGACGAGCTTATATTGATTAGCAATCATTTTAAAGTTATCGAATCGCACCTCGTGAAATACATATTATTGACTTGTTCCGGTGGCCATCACACCATCTCTGTGGTCCTCGTCATCAGTTCCACTTCACCAAATGGTGCTTTCCGACAGCAAATGCACAAGTTACTATAAAAAATACCCAATCGCTATAG
Source organism: Fissipunctia ypsillon (assembly GCA_947568875.1). Lineage (NCBI taxonomy): Eukaryota > Metazoa > Arthropoda > Insecta > Lepidoptera > Noctuidae > Fissipunctia > Fissipunctia ypsillon. The sequence continues at coordinate 20,760,329 of OX387643.1, read as the reverse complement.
GTGTGCCTATAATATTTGAAGAGTTCCCTCGATTTCTCTAGGATTCCATCATCAGATTCTGACCTGATGACAATGAGACCACCTTGAACGTATACCCTTTCAAACAAAAAAATAATTTTCCAAATCGGTCCAACCGTCTTCGAGTAATCGGCGAACACACATAAAAAATAGATTCCGACGAACAGAGTACCTCCTCCTTTTTTGAAGTCGGTTAAAATCATTTATAGCCAGAGTGCATCTCATGATAATTCCAATAAGCCCAAACACGGCTAGGATACACTGTTTTATTACGGAGTTCCGGTGCCTACCTTCCGGCTTCATCATCAGATCAGTTCGATGGTACCATTTTCATCAGAACCATTCATTAAAATTTGGTTCGTCATAGTCGCTTAACCATCTTAAATCGAGATATCTTATCGGCACCCGTGAAATACTTAGAAAAAAAATATAAAATAAATACTTACTTACGTTAAATACTGAGGACTTCCCGTGGCCATCTGTGGTCTTCTTCGTCGGTTGAACTTCACCAAATGATATTTTCTGAATGCAAATGCTTGACTTGTTGATGAAAATCGCTATGTGTTTGCCTATAATATTTGAGGAGTTCCTTCAATTCTTCATGGATACTATCATCAGAACTAGATTTTTGAAGTATGTCCTTTCAAATAAAAAAGAATTTTCCAAATCGGTTTATAAATGACAGAGTACTGAGGTGACAAACATTAAAAAAAAACATACAACCGATTTGATAACCTCCTCCTTTTTTTGAAGTCGGTTAAAAAGAGAGCAAGCCGAAGATTAAATTATTCCGCATTGCCCACGAATTTCATAAGTGAAATAAAATATTTCATTTTATTTACTTATTTAAAGATAAATATACTTTTATAAATACAGTATAAAAGCTAACACTAAAATATATAATAGGATGTAGAGTTTTTTTGCCATTTTGTCTTTTTATTTTATTTCATAAGATAGATAGAATAAAAAGGTTAAAAGATTCTACTAGTCTCTGAAAACACCGTTTATCTTTGCATTTTTGTGACGATCAGCAAATCCGAAGGCAGGTAAAACTTTCTTGAAACCCGTTGCAAACTTAATCAGTAAAAAGATTAAAATAAAAAGAAACTGGCAGCATGTGCCTGCAAACTATGCTCAGCTAGCTAATTGCAAAGGCACAAAGAAGTTAGTTCTACACGACCGAAACTAACTTACTTTCTTCGTTAAAAAAAACCTTAATAAGTTTTAAAATTGCATTCTAATATCATTGGGACTCTTTTATAAAATTGACGGGACTTAACGCTTCGGATGTCACTGTAGTCTTGTTATACAAAATTTTGGGAATTTCGTATTATTAGAACGAAGTACCTACCTTATAACGCGAAACAATCATTGTACGAAATATGTGAAAAACACAGGCGTTTCATTCAAAAATATTGGGTACATTTAGGCATGAAACAGCCGTTTTTCACGAATTTGGTCCCATAGCTTCATAGATATAATGAGTTATTGTTAGAGTTAATATAAGTATTCAGAACAAACACATTCTGAAATATTTCAGTTCAGAATAAATTCCAAACGTCTCTTTATACTCAAAAATCGATAGAAAACGGACAGATATATCCTCTACTCCAGTTGAATCCCGACGATAAATTACCGTTCTCCGAGTGCCTTGAGAATAAAACTCGTCATTTATCACGAAGATCCATCTCGGTTTTTTAAATCTGAGAATTTAAGAAAGATATCCTGTGAAGTCTGTGTGATAGTGTTGATAATTGGTCATTGAAGGAATGCGGATTGTAGGTAGACAAGTCAAACATAGAGCCAGAAACCTAAAAAGGGCATATATTTATTAACAAACGAGTATTTAACTAAAGTTTGCGTTCTGCCTTGCTATCCGGTGTTGGTGATTGAATTGAATTAGGTATAAGTACTTACAAGCAGACAACTGCATAGACACGACCCACGCATCTTAGAAAAGGTAAAATAAACGCTCGAGAAAACGAAACATGTGACATGTGTAGGTCTAACGATTACGTCTGACAAAGATACGGGCGGATTACGTTAGTTGGGAAAAGGCTAGCCAGATGATGATGGCGTGGCGATATGAAATTACAATATTCCCGTTGTATCTTACATCTACTAACTATAACAAAAGAATTAAAAACAAGACCCCGATTCACCCTTAACTGGTAATCAAGTTAGTCTGGTAACCGACCCCAACATAATTGGGGAAAGGCAAGAAGCATAATGAATATGTTCACATCTTCATTAATATTCAGATCCAAGCATATTAGAGTATGTCAGTGGAGGACCCTGTGTGAAATTTTAATGGCATGTGTTGTTAACTCTTGGGACATTTGCTATGACTATTTTAAATTGTGATTAAAGGATTCTCTTAGCACTGTCCACATCGTCATGTTAATTTTTTTTAAATCTGTGTGCTGTTATTTATAATCTATAGGTAGGTACTGTTGTTTAGGTTGTGCGTCTGCAGCTAGTATTATCAGCATTGCTGTACACTTGTCCCGTCTTAAAAAAGTCTATTGTAGCTTTGTAGCAAAATGTATCTTGGTCCGTGCAAAACCCTCGGTTTAACTAGAACATCAGTTAGTCTTAGTACTAGTCCATTTTTGAAGTAAAATCTTCTTTAGGTGACTTGAGCGCTTATTGGTAGGGGAAAATCTTTCGAGTTCGCGACATGCGACGCGTCATGCTCACGTCACAACCTCTAATGTGACGTGTTGCGCCAGACTGGCGACGCGCAGCGGCCTGTGTACATGTTAATGTTTTAAGTTTTCATTTCTGCCTATGACTGCCTATTTTTTTTTTAAATTTTCATCTACAGTTTTGTCCCACGACAAGATTTTTCTTCACGGCTTAAAAAAAGATTGTCTTTGAGACTTTCAACTGCTCAGTTTTTTAGCTAATGAAGAAGGAGCGAGCTAAAGTGGCAGTGAGTTGACCATGTTTGTCGAAGGATCGATGGCCGGTGGAGCAGACGAGTCCTGGAGTGGAACACCACGTATCGGAAAGCGTAGTGTGGGACGCCCCCCAGCTAGATGGACCGACGACCTTAAGAAGGTGGCTGGAACAGACTGGATGCGGAAGGTGGAAGACAGGGTCTTGTGGCGCAAACTGGGAGAGGCCTATGTCCAGCAGTAGACTGCGATAGGCTGAGTTGATTGATTGATTGAAGTAAGAGCCCGACACGTACCACCACCACACCACAACGACAACACGTGGATGGGCGCTAATTTGTATGAAAATGAATAGTTTATTCACACACACCACATTTGACCGTCAAAATCAAATGAGTGGGTGATACCACATCAAGGCCACGTCGCAGCCACAACGCGACCACCAGTGAGACCGGGCACTAGCTGCCGGCCACATCGCAAACACAACGATCTATCTGCTTGCAAACACTAGTGTGGTTACGTTGTGGTAACCACATCGAACTGTAAGAAGTTGCAGCGACACTATTCACACGTAACCACCTCTTGCCCAATGCCCACCCACATTTTGTCGGACCCTAAGTATACCTACCTACTAGCAAACCTAACATCAACACCAAAAAGTATTTGTTTTACTTAAACTACAAATCCACAACCTTCAAATAAAGCACCTACAGTCCTACACGATAAACTAGTAATGAAGACTAATTCCTACACATAACATAACATCACGCCTGTATTCCCCGGGCAGAGGTGTACCTACCTATAGTACTTACAACCACATTTCGCCAGTTATAAAAAAAAACATAAAGGTAAGTTCCTACAGTTATAATACATAATGGAAAATTTCTGTCCCAACCAATTAAGAAAATATCGGGAATACCAACCAAAAAGACGGTTTAACTAGAACCTAGATAGTCGGACTTCCTTAGACTAATGACGGAATTAAGTAACATTGTAGCAGTTACATAAATCCCTGGATCGCTGCTATTAAAGCTTGGGTACCTACCTACAGCACATCCTAGGACTGCTAACGTCGTCTTCAGAGCTAAATATCGTATAAACGCAGGCGTAAAGTTTAAACTTCATGTAAATGGTCTCAGTGCGACTAAGTTGTGTCTTATTAGGATTAAATTATGTTCACCATGACTGCGTCATCTTGTAAACTTTTTATGAGACTTTCTGACGTTTCATAAGTGCCCATGTAGATTTATGTGAAATAAAATATTTTCATTTTGTAGGTATAAGTTAAGATCATTAATTTACGTACCTAGAACATAATTTACTACAAAAAATTCGTAGAAGTTTCCATTTAAATCGATGTTTTGAATCACGAAAATTCTAATGCAAACATTTCGAGTTAAATTGCAAGCGCTCCTGAAATACATCTATCTATTTTGAAAACCTACCAGTTTATTTCCGACAACTTCGAGCTCTGAATTAATTGGAAATTGATTTGCGTTAGTCGGTATCAAATTAAAGTATGTCATTACTATGTAAACAAAGTAGAATTGAGCGCCTCTGGTTTATCTATTTGCATAAATATTAAAATTGAGTTTTATAGATTTAAAGAAATTAAGATATGTGAAAACGTGACCTACATTATGAAGCTCTCATTTTCACCAAAAAAAGAAATTGAATTAACTGTCTCTGCAGTAACCTGTAAAATTGTAACTACCTACCCATAATTACCTAAAATGGCCGCGCTTTAATGTATTCCCACTATTTATATTCTGGCGACCATTTATAAAAGTTAAACGGTCTTAAACGGATTTATTATACAATCTTAGCATACACTACGGTTAACAAATGAAAAAAATGATATTGAAATAGTGATGGTAGTTCAAAAGTGTTTCTAATTAATGTTGTGGGAATTGCATTTGGCATACCTAATTATCTTACCAGTATAAGTAGGTAAATTTAGTGAAAAACTGTTACAAATGTATACAAGAATGGATACCATTACTAGTGTATCTACTAAAACAGACCATTCCAGTTAGCAGTGGCGCAGCTACAATTATCTTTAGAGGGAAACCGAAGAAAAAATTGTTCAGTTCTCATAAACTCAGACAAAAACCTATAGGTTTTTAATCTTATGATGTATTAACAACTTCCCTGTCCCATACAACGCATTTTTCACAGTTTTTTCTTCTGATGAGTTATATATAACATTCTTATATACCATAAAATATAATTTTCATAATTACATGTAGATTTATCCTATTTTGGTTATTTTATGACTCATATGTGACTCATGGACGTAGGGCGAAAACTTCTCTCGTGAGTCATATATGACTCATTGGACAGGGAAGTTGTTAAACTGGTATTTAAACATAACTATGTAATGTGTTGTAATATACAGTTACACATACAGGTGTACCATATTATTTGGCAATAGTAGACATTAAGAAGAGTGGTTGGTCCGAAGGGAAGCTGATAGGAATCCGGTTGTATGAAGGCTTCGCCCCTGCCAGTTAGACAGAATTCATCATGTAGAATCCTGACAATCGTCTGGAGCCCAGAAAACTTGAGAAGAACGATAAGCGTCTGGTCCCTACGACGGCGACGGTAAAGTTAAAACCCCACTTTCAAAGTGTACTGTAAAACCAAATTTATTTTTACACAAACAAACACTGATTGTCTGCAAACTTGTTCACTTGAACAAAGAAAAATAACTTGAGTAGGTATTATAGTACTTATCTATAACTAACGTCTCAAAGTATTCTCGGGTGCTTTGATAACTTAACTCATATGAATACTTACTTTGTCTTGTGAACTTTTTATAATAAGCTCGGTGATTCGAGGTCTCGGGGAGAAAATCTCAACGTGCTACAGCCCACAGTTGTGGTACATTCAAGTACAAAAATATGTGCGAAGCATCGTAACAGTATCTTCGCAGGTATAGTCGACCTCAAAATAGCTTTATCACCCTAAGGTTGAATATCACTTGCACGTCATAAATCGACAATGTCTATTCCTCTATAACGTGACAGTTAGATAGTTTTAGCTTCAATAGTAATAAATAAAGCACTTACGAGATCGACTATACCTACCTACGTTCTAAGAAAAATAAATCTCATCATTACTAGAGTGCTAATACAAGGATCTGAATGGCAATTCTCGTAATTTTAAGAACATTTACAGTTTGATCTCAGTCTCAATATGTCAAAAATACCTAAAATTTCCCTACATTTTTGACATTTGATTGTCGCTGAGATGAGATTGCGACTAGATTTTGAACGTTTTTAGTTACGGGAATTGGGCTTCTGTTGGCGCCTGATTGACATTGAAAGAGGGCGTTGTTAGTAAACATTTGCGCAATTGTTTTGTGAAATATCACTTGAAATGTGTTCAAAAAAGAAGATGGCGGCGTTAGATCCGATTTTTCCGCGCGCCACAATGACCTTGTGGCCCTGTATCTGCTTGTCTTTTGTTATCGAAATCATTTGAATCAGTTGTGTTGTTCACTTGTTTCATAATGCATTGAGACGTAATATTGAAGTCAATCTCCAGTAAAGCTCTGCAAGTTTGTGTGGCAAATTAAACTGATGCAGTAATAACCATCTCACGAAAGGCCACCAAGTCCTTTGAACGAGTTTCGTCTTGCTATAAAACATTTTATATAATATTTAATATTACACTAGCTATAAAAACATTATGACCTAACACTGCAGTCGGTACTTAAAAATATACAGTTTACATGAAGTGTTTCCGGCATTTCCTGTCACTGCCGACAGAAAATTGGAAAATATAACTGACAACGTGGGAAATTAGTTTTTAAAGTGCTATTTCGTTGATAAATGTTGCTGTAACTTATGTCATCTGTTTTAAAAGGTTTAATAGTCATAGTCTTACTCTAGTAATATTTATGTTAAGAAATAAAACAACAAAAATACATATTAAAAATATGTGGAAACCTATACGTAAACTCTACCTCAGAAATGACTTTAATATTCTATATCTATAAAAAGATCGCCATCCAGATTGCGGCAACACTCTTGCTATTAAAGAAATGAAACTGCAACTCTTTGCAAGTAGGTAACAGTTATTCTGCCACTTTACTATCTACTGCAGCATTTCCAAGACCGCAACCACTTAGCAATCTCACCTTATTCAATAAATTAATTAACTAGATGTACTTTGGAAAAACCTGAATGAGGCTCGCACGTACCGAAGTATGGCACAAAAGGGAACAGGCCTATACTCAGCTGTGAGTGGAACAAGGCTACCAATGAAGATGTCGACGATGACTTTGAGAAACAGAGAATCGAGACGTGCTTTGCTTGCAACCAGAGAGTATTTACTAATTGTTTTTGCTCGTGCATTGTGGGAAAATATATTGTCAGATATCCAAATGCTTCATATTTTCTCAAATCTAAGGTTTCCACAGATATTATTATGCAACCTTAGTTTTTGTATCGAAAAAAAAAACAAAGCTCGGAATAAAATGGATAAGAGAACAAAAATGCTGACCAAATATTCGTTTACGATCTTTGTAAATGAGTTAGTGAGTATCCTGCCTTATAAATAGCACTTATTTCATACTCATCAAGACTTCGAGAGTACTTATTCAGTCAGAACACTCACTTCACACTTCTCAACTTTAAATTCTCAATTCAGAAACTGGACTTCGATTCGAGTATCGTTATTTACAACTGCTCTGTTGAGACCTAAATGGTGCCTGATATTAAAAAGAACCATTATTTTCGAATGACTCCTTAAAACTAAAATAGGTTAGGTTACAGCATTTCACTTGTAATCTTGCAGCTTGCCGCTTATGTACTTAGTCCCGACTGATTCATCAACGCAGAGTCTAAACCGCTGGGGCTACAAACTTGAATTTTGTCAGTTGATGCCTTTTATATGGCAAACATCCACTAAGGAAGGATTTTGGAAATTCAACCTTTAAGGGGGTGAAAAGGGGGGGTTTTGTTTGTTTGAAAAATCGTTTTTCTCGAGTTAATAAACTTAGCACGATTACATAACTAAGTAAATTATGAAGTTTGTCATTATTTGTTTTTCTAAACTACCCCGGAATGGGGGAATTGGGGGGTGTCAAAGTCTGTATGGAAGAATTTTAATTCGCGCTCCGATTTATTCTTAAGACTGAAAATAAAGAACAACGTGTATCAGGGTTTTTTGAAAATCTATCCCTAACAGGGTACTAAAGTACTAAATCCACGCGGACGAAGTCGCGCGGGAAGTGCTAGTAATGTATATGGCCAAGATACTTGTTATACGAACATTACAATACCAGATATTATATAAGGTACCTATTTATAAAAGGGCATGACTATAGCAGTATCAGCGCGCATCTATAGGTTAGGTACAAGTGTCAAGTAATAGACAGCTCATCATCAAATAGTTAAGACGACACCGCGCGCGCAGTGACGCCCCAACGTTTGTTTGGTTATTTCCTTTATTTTAGAACGTTTTATGGATTATAATAAAACTTGACAATGTAAAACTTACCGTTTGTAACGTGAATAACGTGTAGTCTTGTGGAGCACAACCTAACATAATTATTTTTTGCATTTTCATTCTAAAATAAAAGAAATAACCAAACAAACGACGAGGGCGCCACTGCGCGCGCGGTGTCGTTTTAATTTATTCCATTAAATAAATACAATCTAGTGATTGTCAGTATAATGTAATAAATTAACTAAGTATGATAGTGGTATTTTTTGAACTTCAAAAGTAACAAAAGATAAACGCCCACCCGTCACCGCTTCCTAGTGTGTCAGTGTCACCTAGGAAGAAGTAGCGCATCTAACACTTAAAAAAATCTCTGCGCTGTGTTAAAGGAAGTTATTAATTAATAACCACAATTACCACCCTGGTAATCTCATTGGTGGTTACAGTTTTAGCACACATTACCTAGCCGCTGAAAATAAAGCTGGAAACTGTAGATATTTTATTTTTAATTTAACTTATCAATCGCCACTTTTTACCCTAACTACCAAAGAAAACGGGAATGCGTCTGCCAATACTGGTGATTATTACAATATGGATAGGTGCACCAGGTGACCGATGCACTTTGTAATATATTTTTGTTATTGTGCAAAGTGCATCGGTCGTTAGTATGATTCGATATTTAAATCCGGTTATATATGTCAGGATGGCCGAGCGGTCTAAGGCGCTGCGTTCAGGTCGCAGTCCACTTCTGTGGGCGTGGGTTCGAATCCCACTTCTGACAAACCACTTTTTGTTGTAATTTTCGATTTTAAACTTCAATCGGTCCCGCTTGCCTATCCTCCTCTTAATACATTTTCTGTTTGGTTTTTGGAATTCAATTAAGTTTTGAAAAGAACACTACATTAGGCTTAATTATGACGCTACGGTTCAGCTTCGATCAAGAACATTTACGAAAAATTTCTTGATCGCAGCATTATAGCTAGAAAATTGGGTTAAGTAATAATTCTGTTTATGAAAAGTAAAAATTACGAAGGTCATCATAACTTTAACGTGTGTATTTGTGTATCTGTGTGTCTGTCTGCGCCCATCGTAGCTCCCAAACGACTGAACTGATTTTGATATTTTTTTTGTTTTATTTGAAAGATGACTTGATCGAGATTGTTCTTAGCTATGATTCAAGAAATCGGTTCAGCTGTTTGAAGATTATCAGCTCTTTTCTAGTTGATGTTTGGATGTGAGCACCTTCCATAGGTCTGATCGATTCGAAATTTGGTATTCTGCTACTTCAATGATATTAGAAGAACGTAGTAACAAAGGCAGGATACCCAACTTCCTCACCAACTTGTATCTGAGCTCATTGCTATGGTCTCAATGAATAGGTTATAGATAGATGGTGAACAGGGTCTGATGATGGAGTAGCAAAAAGAAATGAGGGTAAATTAGTAACTAACTTTACTGTGGGAAAAATACGTACCTACAGCTGCATAGATTTAAGCGAGGCACGTGTCGATCGTATCGTGTCTACTAGTAGTGAGTATACATAATAATATTAAGTTTAAAAAGCAGGAAACAAAAGTAAAATTTAAAAAATTTATAGACCCTCGACTCAAACAATATCTTTTAAAAAGTAATAAAATAAAATTTATTGGCCCTTAAGTTAATAAGTAATATAAGTTGTAGATAATATTTTGATCCAAGCGTCCCCGTCGTCGCGTCTGGGCACGGCTAATGGAAATAGTAAGTTAACAGCAGCTGTGCTTATATATCCTTTCTACAATAGCATACATTCATAATTGCTAGGTCAAAGCCTCGTCTGTTTGGCGTTTTCATTATCCGTCCCCCGACGCGAGGACGCTTGGATCAAAATATTACCTACAACATAAATTAAACTTAAAGGGCCAACACGTTTTACGTTATTCCTTTTAAAAAGGATGTCGGGGTTTTTTTAAATGTTTTTGTTACTTCTTCAAGGAACAAAATATAACCTTTAAATTTTTATTTTAAGTGGCTTTTTATTATTGTTTCAGTTACGATACATGTTGGACAAGTTCATGGATTTACGTAAGGCGTCAAAGCAGAAGTTAGCGGACAACCCTGAGTTGACCATTGGTGATGTTACTTCTGTCAATCTTACTATGCTATCTGTACGTATGCCAACCTACTTCTTTACTCTCTAGCACAGGACAAAAACAGCAGAACTGATCTTCTTCTAGATCTCGATGTCATATTTTAACATAACATAATCATCATCCGTTTTTGATGTCCCTTCGTATTACAATATATCTACGCGAGACAATCGATTTCTAATTATTTCCGTTAATGAAGGAATGTTTCATAACTTTTCATTCATAATAAAATTCCGATTCATCATAGCTACTGTTTTATTTACAGGGTGGAATCCAAAATAATGTTGTGCCGGAAAAGTTGACCGCGAGTTTTGACATACGCATCGCACTGTCTGTTAACCTAACAGAGTTTGAGAGCGAGGTAGGTACAATGTTTGTTATTAACGTAAAATATAAAATGTTACGTCGACAAAAATTAATTTGTTCCAATAATATTGGATCGATGTGTATCTAGGCCCTAACTAGCCACAAAACATTAGGTATAGATATGTAGCTACACTAATATGGAGCTCAGATTGAAGACAATCAAATGAATTTTGGTTGTCATGTAGGTACATCTTATTGAGACTGACTGTATCTATTCGTTAGCCTAGTGGCCGCAAGCGCAACTGCTGAATGTGGGGTTCTGGGGGCCAACCAATTATTTTAAGCTTACTGCAGTGTGAGAAAAAGATGGAGGTATACGTCCTGCATAGCTCCATCTCTTTCTCACACTGAAGTAAGATTAAAATCAGGTGTGCTCAGGGCTTGGCCTCCAGGGTTCGATTCTCAGGTCGTGCAGTGTTATGGTTTTTTTCAGTAGCAACTCGGACTCGGAATCTGTGCCCGGTTAGGTAATGGTAGTAACTATACTAAAATCCCATGCAATAAGGGGCCAGCCTATACTAATAGGCTCGCCCCTTATTACATGGGATTTAAACGTAACTTGCGAAATGTGGCTACTTAGATAAGACCACTTTTAGAGGCCCTTTTAATACATTCTATAGGAAATTTGAGCTGAAGAAACTTGATGATTCATTCAGGGGGCAAAATCGTCTTTTCTCCAGACTCTCGCGATTGGTTTTAGAAGTACGACAAACTACAAGGTAACCTCTTAAACATTCTTTTTATAGTTATTTCATTTTATTCGTTGCGAACCACACAATACTAACTTCGCTTTTATGTTGTAATGAAAAGTGTAGAATTGCAGATTTCCCAGGAGTAAGTTACTAAGACACACAGAGAGTCAATTGACCTAGTCTCTTAGATATAAAAGTAAGACCACGTACAACCCCGTCGGATGTGGCGTATCTCAACTACCCGGGTTACTCTCTTGAACACAAGTTTAAGAAGCAAGCTGGAGTCTGTGTGTACGTCTGCGATGACATTTGTTGTCGTCGTCTCCGTTGCTTTGAGAAATCGGGTTTTTCTGCCATATGGCTACTTGTGGACACTGGCGTGGAGAAAGCTCTCTACATCGGCGTCTACCGATCGCACAGCGGTGACCAGGAGACAACAGTGCTCTTTAATTTCCTCGTGGAGTCGACTGACGTAGCCCAGCAGCGGTATCCAACAGCGAAGCTCATCTTTCTGGGGGACTTCAACGCCAATCATAAAGAGTGGTTGTTCCCGTACCAGAAAACTGACCATGCCGGATTGCGGATGCGCACAAGTTTGCTTTATCGCTAGATCTAACCCAGATGGTGAATGTGGCAACGCGGGTACCGGATGTTGACGGCCATACACACAATGACTTGGACCTTCTGCTGGCATCTGATCCGGACAGTCATTCAGTATCGATCTCAGCCCCGCTGGGAACGTCTGACCACTGTCTAGTGAAATCCATATCGACCTCCTCTCTTCCAGATGAGAGTCCTAGAGGCACGAGGCGAGTATGGCGATACAAGTCAGCAGACTGGGATGAGATGCAGCACTTTTTTGCATCTTATCCTTGGCGGCAAGTGTGCTTCTCCTTGGGTGACCCCTCGTGTTGTGCTGACGTGGTTGCGGACGTGATTCGGCAGGGAATGGAGTATTTTATTCCATTCTCCGACATCCCGCTCGGTCACAAATCTCGGCCTTGGTATAATGCAGAATGCGCGCATCGCTGATGCCCGAAAAGAGTCTGCCTACCAAGCCTGGGTCAAGGCCCGCGACCGCAAAGTTAGAGCGCGTAGGGTTCGCGCGAGGAAAAGAGCTTTTAATTCTGCCGCCAAGTTCTGCAAGCGGGTTTTACGTCGGGCACGTTTTGACCATGTCGGACGTATTGGGGCCAAGCTGCCTTCGCACCCTTCGGGTAGTAAACAGTTCTGATCCCTGTCTAAAGCGGCTGAAGCGAACTTCTGTCGACCCACTTTACCTCCAATGATGGTCGTTGGCTCACTCTGCAGGTAAGAAAGCAAATCTATTTGCATCTCTCTTTGCAAGTAATTCACGTCTGGACGCAGGCTCCAAGCAACCACCTACTATACCTCATTGTGACTCCTTGACGTCGGAGATCGCAGTTCACATTAAAGAGGTCCGAAGAGTATTGTGCAGTCTAGACGTGAACAAAGCCAACGGGCCTGACGGCATTCCAGCGAGAGTGTTGAGGCAGTGTGCGCCTGAATTGTCTCCTGTGTTGATACATTTGTTCCGCCTCTCTCTTAAAAAAGGACGGTACCAAAATCCTGGAAGCTTGCAAATGTCCAATCAGTGCCCAAAAAGGGCGACCGTGCAGACCCTGCCCATTACCGTCCGATCGCCATTACCTCCATTCTGTGCAAGGTTATGGAAAGGGTACTGAACAGTAAGCTGCTGACCTACCTTGAAAACAATGATCTCCTCAGTGACCGTCAATATGGCTTTCGCCGGGGACGGTGAACTGGCGATCTTCTTGTGTATGTCACGCACTGCTGGGGCGAGGCCATCGAGAAACACGGCGAAGCTCTTGCTATATCGCTTGATATCTCGAAGGCCTTTGACAGTGTCTGGTACGCTGGTCTACTCAGCAAGCTTCCTGCTTATGGCATCCCAGCCGATTGTTGTAGCTGATTATCAGACTTCCTTAGGGAACGGTCGATCAGAGTAGTCGTTGACGGCTGCTCTTCCGACCTTATGGCTATTGATGCCGGAGTTCCTCAGGGGTCTGTTCTCTCTGCAACTCTTTTCTTGCTACACATCAATGGCCTACTTCAGTCTGGTATTGTTGGGTACGCAGATGTCAGTACAGTTTCAGAGAGATACTTGTCCAGCGCAAAAACCAGCGGGGCCGAAGTTCGTTCCTTGAGAGAGGCCATGGTAGAGCGGACAGATTTGACCTTAAGCCTTGTCTCCCAGTGGGGTGATGATAATCTGGTCTCTTTTAACGCCACCACAACACAGGCGTGTCTTTTTACCGCTAAAGGGAGTCGTTTCGATCAAACTCCTACTTTTCGGGATACATCTATTCCTGTAACTGATCGGCTCGAGCTCCTAGGCATGGAGTTGACATCATGTCTCAACTTCGGTGCCACCATCGAGTACAAAGCCCAAACTGCGGCCAAGAAACTGGGCATCCTAAATAAGGTGAAACGATACTTTACGCCTGGACAGTTTTTAATTATTTACAAAGTGCAAGTCCGATCCTGCATGGAGTATTGCAGCTACCTTTGGGATGGCTCAGCTAAATACCAACTTGGTATTTAGCCGAGTCAAGCGCGGCAACTTGCCGCGCTTGACTCGGTGGAACGCAGAGCTAAGAGGCTCATTGGCGACTTAAGATTGGTGGATGTCAAGCTTCACAGCTTGGCTCTTCGCTGCAAGGTTGCCTGCCTGTCGGTCTTCTACAGATTATACTTCGGTGACTGCGCTCAAGAACTCCACGACCTCATTCCGCCGTCCCCCTTCTACCATCGGACATCTAGACGCACTGCAGGTTACTATCCCTACCTAGTTGATATTCCACCAATTCGCACTAAGCGTTTCCAAATGTCTTTTATGATGCGCACAGCAAAGGAGTGGAACTCTCTGCCCGCGTCTGTGTTTCCGACCGCATACAACCCTGATCACTTCAAAGTGAGAGTGAACAGGCTTCTTCTGGGTAAGCTCGCTCCATCGTCGACTTTGTCTCTGCCGTCTCTGACCTAGACTAGAGTCAAGAGCAAACCTATCTCAAATAAAAAAAATAAAAAATCAATATTATTGTCCGAACTAATAAAACTTTTCAGTTATAAACAAAAATGTCGGTTCAATGCAATGTACATATTTGTCACAGTAAAATGGTTGAAGCCGTGATATAGATATATCCCTTTTTTTAGGATTCTGGGGATTATATACCGTACTTAATATACTTATATGAAAGCGGTCCATAACTGTCGGAGTGCCTGAATGTTGTTACTGCGACCAATTTCGACGTAGCGCTCACCGGCCGTTGCCGCGGCACTGCTCGCTTCGCTCGCTCGGCTCGCGCGTAGATGGTCACAGTTCTAACCTAACCTAAGCCTAACCTATTTGTTCGGAGTGCCTTAATAGTTATATTACTAGATCGTGCTCGTATCATAGTTATATTCCTATTAATACAGTTATGAACCACTTTCATATAATTGTATTACGGTACAGAGCTATATCCCTAGATATCCCTACGAATATAACTATATTATTTGCATGGTTACTGAAATGCCAATTTTAGATGTTATTTAATTTGAATTGTAAGTGACTGTGCTGGGTGTGCTTATTATAAATAAATAAATTCAAGTTCTTCAACTTCCAGGCTTCAACCATCTTTCTGACTATAAAATGAAATGTAATTACTTACATAACAACTTACACCTAATAATAATAAAATAAAAATATAATACCCTAACTAATGTATTCATCCAGATATAAACATTTTAGAAAAAATTCAGATATTTTTTGACTTTACGGTACGCACTTTTTTATCAAAACTAACATTATAATTTTAAATTATTTTATCCAATCATATTCTTGTGTCAAGAGCAGTCAGTAGCCAATCGAGTCACCTAATTAGGACTTGAGTACAATCTGTATCAAAGGGGTCTAATTAGGTTAAGATCCTTGTTTATCTTCAAGTTCCTCGGTTTGTTTTCAACCTCAGCTGCCCCAGGCTGAGAAAAACAAGTCACTTTCAGCAATAAATTTTAATTTTTAAAGGGTTTACAATTCAATATTGTTAATTGGATCAACAGATTTTTATAGTATGTCAGTTCTAGATTTATGTACTTATAATTAACAATAGATTTTTCATGTTGGATAGCAGAGTGGGCCTATAGTGTCGCAGGTAAAATAATGAAAATTAGATAGAATAATATTCGGGATCTAAGTAAGTACTGGTACCTAATCCTTATTAACGCAAAAGGGATCTCTAATTCCTATATCCCCGAAACTATACATCCATTAGGTACCCACTTTATTTTAAAAACTTATTCAAATTGTAATTTAAATGGTTTAGAGGTATAGGTATGGTAGGTATCTTATATCAAAGTTCATTACGCCGACAACGATTCGCCGAAATAATATTTGCCGCAGTAATTTTTCCCAAATTTAATTTCGCCAAATAATCAGTAGCCAAAATGATTCGTAAGCCAAATAATCATTCACATGTTGAAATGAAAGTGACGAAAGATTCTCGGCGAAATAAGAATGGGTTAAACAACGTTTCTCCGAAAAACGAGATTCGGTGTACCTACAATAAAAAGTACCTACCTATTCTACCTTATACCTATCCAGTAAAATAAAGTATCATTTTGGCTCTGGTGATACAGGAACTCCTAGTACAAGAGCCAGGGCTACATCGATTCGCCGCAGGAGACTCCCTAGGCGTCGGGAATTGGCAGCCGATTCCCGGCCACCGTAGGCGCGGGCTTGCAGACGGCGAGCAATGGGTAGCTCGCCGTCTAGTAAGGTCCAGGCCCGGGTCGACGGCGCGTTGTGTTCCACGCGCGCATCAAAGAGATGTCAGCACTATTGACGGGGTTCGCTAGGGCCGATAGCAGCTAGGGTTGCAGGATGTTCGAAAGAGTTACCGTGGCCCCGGCACAGGGAACTGAAAGAACACGGGTGGGTTTTAGTCAGCAAAAGTCTGACACACCCTCCCGCTCCGCCCAGAGCGGGAGAAGTCATTTGATGATTTCCCATCCAAAAAAAAGGGCTACACAGATGTTTGTAACTTTGAAGCGTAAATAAAGAAATTATTATTATCGTTTCAATCTAAGTATCCTATCAATCTCCTCCAGATAAGACGCTGGTGCGTTGAAGCAGGTGACGGTGTGACGTTCGAGTATGAGCAGAAGGACCCCTACGTGCCGTCGACTAAGTTGGACAACTCCAACGCCTACTGGCTTGCTTTCAAAGCCGCTGCTGAAGAAATGTAAGTACGCTATGAATCATCATCATCTTTTCAGTCCTTCGTCATAGTCACCGCATCAACTGGTCCTATTACTATTATTATGTATGGGACCAACCTTGAAATTGTGTAAATAATTAGCTGCTACGTATGTAGCAGTATGTATGTATTAAGGGCCTTAGCACACCTCGCAGAGAAATATGCGAGTCAGTTGAATTGAACTACTGCGGTTTTGCTGCTATGGTTTCGCGGCGAAGGTGTGCTAAGGCCTTTAATGTTTTTTTTTTTATATTCATATTTCAGAGATAGTAAAACATGTTCATTTTCATGAAACTACCTTAAAGTATGTCCCTTAAAATAAAATAAACAAATTAGCCCATTATTAGATAATACTTTTATAGTTATAATTAAAATGTTCTTTATACTAAATGACTTTTGGGTATTTTCCCCTTTTTTTTTATTGGTCACAAAAATTTAATTAGATACAAAATGTTTTGATACGGCACCGTGTGTTTGCGTATGTACATAATTAATTTATTGAATTTTTGTTTCGGTGTTCTTGGTATTTGGGTAACAAATAATAACCACACTCCGCGTTAAAAATGGCAGAACATCACATCCCTACTACCTATTTACTTAATTAGTGTTCTAGAACTCTAGTTAAAGTATTTCAGTCTGTAATATAAGTTGTTAGTTATTACTGTTTTGACATAAATTAGAATTAATTAGTAAGATTCTAAAATAACTGAGTTCTGATTGATTGAACATGTAATGAGGTCGAGATTTCCTGTAAGTCCATAGTATTTAGGTAAAACTATATTTTGAGCTTAAATTCCCTCTACTATTCCTTCCTAAACTTGTTCATTCGTACACTACGCCCATGGAACCTGGGCAGAGATTTTTCTATTGTTCGACTTCCACTCACGAGCGAGTCCTGGCACGGTAGAAAATTGGAACAATTGCGGTTCGATTGGAAATGAAAAATAAAAGTCTTATGTACTCGTTTTATTGTTGCTTCTGCTCCACTCTTGTCTTGTTGTTGTTTAACAACCTCTAGGCAACGTTCTCACGTTTCTTTGAAAATTGGTGGATTTATTTAATGAAATGCCTTTTCATTCTATGTAATTTGATAGTAACTTGAAAATAAAGAATGAATAAATAAATAAAGTGAATGGTGCTATTCATGCGATTATGACCACGGAACAGAAGAAACAGGAAACAACAAACTGTTTTTTCTGTTCCGTGATTATGACCAACCAGTCGATTCCTAAAAGGCCCGACTGGCTGTTCACAATGGTGTGCTTACGCTTATGTATGGAAGTGAATGTTGGGTGTGGCAAAAAAAGCATGAATGTAGAATAAATGCTGGGGAAATGCGTTCCTTGCGAAGCATGTGTAGTGTGACTATGAATTATAGACTGAGGAATGATGTAATAAGGCAACGATATGAAACTAGGTGACTTTGATATAGCATTTTTGGTTGCAATTTCAACCGATTTGGTGTCTTACATTCATTCCTGATTTTTTTTTTCAGTAAAATGAAGCTAAAACCCTGCACATTCACGGGTGGTACCGATAGCCGGTATTTACGAGAACTTGGTATTCCCGCACTTGGGTTCTCGCCGATGTCTAGCACTACGCCTGGTCTACATGAGCACGATGAACATCTTCGAGCAGAAACCTACCTACGAGGTATCGGGATCTACGAAGCTATTATTCCCGCCGTAGCTAATGTGTGATTAAAATACATTACTGTATATGCAAACACAGGCCTTGAATCATTAAATCATCATTTAAAGTATTTTCTAGTTTTCGTTTTCCCTTCCTAAGTCTGATTGTAGCAATTCCAAATTACCAATGACTGATCATATTAATGGTCATTAGAAGGAACAAATTAAGAACTACCTAAGTACTTACTTTAAATAGAGTAAGTTTTTTTTACAATCTACGATGTTTTAAGTACTTCTGCGAAGCAATTCTTCATTTGCATACAAATTGAAAATAAAGAGCATTTAAATAACGATGTAGCAACCAACAAAAATTACACCTTTCAATGAAATTAAGTAAAGGTTCCTGCTTACAGTGCGAGTTATACTTACCAGTTTATACAAGCCATTGTTAATGCAATAATTGT
Source organism: Fissipunctia ypsillon (assembly GCA_947568875.1). NCBI lineage: Eukaryota > Metazoa > Arthropoda > Insecta > Lepidoptera > Noctuidae > Fissipunctia > Fissipunctia ypsillon. Next base: position 20,741,399 of record OX387643.1, on the reverse strand, counting down.
TTTTATAGCACCGCAGTTTGTGTAGGATAATAAACCCGGTTCAGTTTATTACCTTCAATTAATTTGTCAACGATTATGTGCGCGTCAGACGAGTAGGAAGTCAGCCATATTGACGACTAGCTATGCCCCGTGACTTCGTTCGCGTGGAAGTCGTAAGATACACAATATACAATAAAACTCCCTCGTCCCCCGACCGACCCGCCACGTTGCACCACCCGCCCGCGCTATTACCTCGTTTTCGCTTAGAGTTGTTACTGACTTTTATTTTTGTGCTCGGCTCCTAAAGGTCATAGCGTGATATTAAATAGTCTATAGCCATCCTCGAGAATTGGGCTATCAAATGCAAATAGATTTTCTTGAAATACGACTTTTTGTTACCAATTTCATGGGTTTTAATTTTTTACGCCGAACCCTAATTCTTTTTCTAAAATAAAAGTAGCCTTAGTTCCTCCTCCTTAAATCAGCTATCAGATGTCTGTGATATCCAGTAAAAGTCCCAGCAAAATCGACCCAGCCGTTTCGGAGATTAGCCGGAACAGACAGACAGACAAAAATTTTAAAAATTGATGTTTATAAGTACCGTATATACTTACTTAAGCATTTAGTAAAAAACTGTTATTTTGACATTACAAACAGACACTTCGATTTTATGTATTTGTATAAATGAGAGTTCATAAAACAAAAAAACTATAACTAGCTCTAAATAATAATAATAATATTTTTTTTATTGAGAGTAACAATGAGACTCATATAGCGTTAGTAAAAATAAATAAACTTACAACTATGTTAGTGATACAATTACAACAACAATTACATAAAACACACACAACAAAACAATCATTGCCTCCGCATTCCAGCTGAGATACTGGAGCAACGATTTACAATACAGCAGTCCAGCCTGTCAGCAATCATTCCCAGGATGCTGTTGGAACTGGATCGCACCCAGCGCACCAAGGGCACACATCTTTTACGCATTAATGCATAAAAGCAATCAACATGCATTTCCGAAAACATCCCTGATGCGCTACAGAAGCGAGCCAGCCCCATCAACACCCTGAAAGCATTATTATACTGCACTCGAAGGGCACTGTATGATCTCTGCGTAAAATGTACCCACAGGCGTAAAAAAGGCAGGTGCAAAATGAGGAACAGAAAGTTCTAAAAAGTTTTTTTAACCTCGGTAGAAGCACGCTTAAACCTGCGAGCAATCATATTCGCTCTGACCGACAGCGCCCTCCGCTCTCTCTCAATATTGTCACTGTCCTTAAGACTAGTGGTCAAGATATGTCCAAGGTACTTGAATGATTGCACTCTCGATAACGGTACACCATTCATCTTTATTGGAGGCACCGTTTCTGGACATTTTCCATCAGCCCCAATCACCATCACGACACTCTTTTTCACATTATACAACAGGCCATGAGCACTAGCATACCTCTCACACACACTCACCAGTTTCCTCAGATCACAGACTGAGGCACTAAGTAGCACCATGTCATCCGCATAGCTAATGTTGTTTACACATATGCCATCAATATAACATCCGACTCTGGTGCTACTCAGCTCCCCAATCAACTGGTCCATGTACAGGTTGAAGAGTACAGGAGAAAGCAGACCTCCCTGCCTCACACCTGACTCAAGACCATATGGACTCGAGAAAGCCCCGTCTCACCTAATACTATTGACCTGGTTCCCGTACCAAAACTTAAAAATATTTACGATTTCAGATGGTAGCCCCGCATCATTAAGCTTTTTCCAGAAAGTGTCACTCGACAGGTCGAGGAAACAGGCGTAAACCGCGGTGCTTCAGCGTGTGTAGTACTCCACAGCGTGCTTAAAGGTCAATATAGCACTATCGGTAGACAACCCAGGTCGAAACCCAAACTGGTTGTCATGCATGCGTGTTTATTTAATTGCGCATTAAGCACGCTGTCCAAATACCTTAGACACAACGGTAGTCAGCGAAATAGGTCTAAAGTTATTCCTATCAGTCACTGGTCCAGTTTTATTTTTAACTATGGGCACTACAACTGGTTTCAACATATCCGGGGGTATATACGCATGACTCAGACCATGTACAATAAGGGCAAAACACGCGTCAAGTGTGGGCCCGCATACCGGAGATGCTCGATGCTGAGCCCATCATGGCCAGGAGACTTCCCCCTTGACATTGACTATATGATAAGAGCAATGTCTCTGGCAGTGACCCTGACTCCTAATTCCCCTTTGGGCTCAACATCGATCACCGCTTACGACGGTCCCAACGACGACTTTACCTCAAATTTAGTTTTAAACAGTTCAGCTATTCCCCGCGCATCACTCACACCGTCGACGCACACAGGCATGCTAGGCTTATGATTAAGTTTGTTTGTGTTCTTCCAAAACCCACGAAAGTCCTTATTCAAATGACTTGATGCCAAGATATCCATTTTTATCTTATCCTCCTGGCCCTGGCACCACTTCAACCGAGATTTAAATTTCTGTTTCGACTCGCACATCTCTTCATAATAACGGCCAGAAGTACGCTTACCGTACCATGACCATAGCACAAAATGTATCCCTAGCAATCCCTAGAAGTAAATAATCTATTCACTGCAGTTTTTAGACCATACACGGTAGTGTTACCTACCTCGTAAAAATGAATTTCTCAAAATTGCCTTTTCGGCTACACTCTACACAACCGAACCCATGCTGGATTTGCTTTATATTTCATGAGAGTCACCATTGTGTGTTAAGTATCATTCTGTAGGCGAGATATAGGTATACTTCAGGAGATTAGTTAGTTATTTTAATTTTGTGAACAATTATAAAAACAAAATGAATCTCTACTGTGGCTTTCTCAACTCAATATCCATTGTAGGTAAGTCGTATTTAAAATTATATGTTCTCATATTAACCAAGCAATCCTGCAACCGTAAACCAAGGCGAAGTGCGCCAAATTGACGATCGTCTGGCTAGTTAGATCCTAAACGGGAGCCCGTAAAAAAACAATAAGTCTACGCGAGCCATTAGTGAACGTGCCATAAACTACTGTAATTTGCCGACCTGTTGCTTTTCTTCTGTTTTCCTAATAGCTTGTAAAACTTTGCTTGAAGTAATGGGAGCGGTGTTTACCGATCAGTGGGTAGATACTAATTGGATTGAAAATTTAAGGTAAATGAGTTTTGAGTTAGGCAAGTCGTATTACATTACACAAATTACAATACTGAAATGTTTGAGAATCCCTAAGAAGAATTTCAAATTAGGCTAGAACTAAAGACAAAACCACAACAATAACTTAAAATTTAAACAAGTCAAGCAACAAAGCTGAAGGTCGTTCACCTCATTCGTCCGTAAGTATCTCAGCTATCGCACCAACTCGTACTGTTTTAAAGCGAATTATTTTCTCGTCGACAGCCACACTCGACTCAAGGACAACTTTTGGCGCGGAGTAGGTATTGTATAACACAATGAATAACTTAGGGAATCCGTAGTTCATCTCATTTGGCGCCCAGTATGAGACCAACGCGCGCTTTTTGGCGCCCAACACGGGACTTACGTCCGCGCGATTCCTACGCATTGCGTAAATAAGGAAACTTTTACGTTAACGAATTTGTATATTTAATGACAACGGCATTGTAGCCGGGTTACCCTGCTCGCCTGTGCCTGGTACGGAACTTCCGTCTCACTGTTACGACTGTAGCCTTCAAATATTCATTTGAATCAATTAAAGTGAATCAAGCCGAGCGAGTACTTGCTAAGACTTTGCAGTATCGATACAAAGATTAGAAATGAGACTGGAGTGTCTTTCAGTATAATGAATTCCATTAATTTACATGGTAGAGTACTTTCCTACGTCAATTAATAATTCAATAGGTATTATATCATGTTAGGAAAATCACTGGCTATTAGCTTACATAACAATATATTCAGTTATGGCTATCAGACCGTGACAAGAGAACAGGAGCTACCAAGAATCACCATAAAATATCACCAAAATATTTGTGATACTCATCTTGAAGTGGTAAGGGGCAAGGGGTATCGTGTTACCCAGTAACTGGGTTGTGGAGGTCAGATAGGCAGTCGCTCCATGTAAAATACTGGTATTCAGCTGCATCCGGTTAGACTGGAAGCCGACCCCAATATAGTTGGGAAAAAGGCTAGGCAGATGAGACTCATCTTGAAGTGAAAATAATATACTCTGTTTCTACGTATTGAGTAGGAGGATTACAACAAGTATATTAAGATAGCGAAATAAAATTGTATCAAACAAAAAAAACAGTATATTAAGAAATGGCTAACATTTTTACTAAGAATGTGTAATAAATAATCTTTAACATAGAACAATGAACACGCTCTAATTTACTAAAGATTATTATTATGAGCCTTATCTCACGACCACACTCAGGTTTAGTAGCTACATACTCGTAGATTGCTCCATTATCCAGATTTAGCTAAATCCAGGCATTTTACATCATACTAACAATCTATAGATGTTTTAAATGATGTTTTAGTAACCTAATTACCTTAATTAATTATGTTTTATCGCTTATTTAGCACTTATAATTAATAAAATATTTTTAGAAATTGATTGTATTACCGGTAGGTACTTTGATACATATTAGTAAGCCATAATGTAAAATAATGACACTAAAAGCCAATTTTTACTTCGACATAATTTATAATTCTGCTCAGACCCCAACTAAAGGACCAAAATAAGTAAGATTTAAAGTATTCTCTTCAGTACAGCTAACACAAACAATAGCTAGTAGTATATCAGAACGGAAGCCGGGAGGCTGTAAATCTTCCTCGCAGTAGGTGACGTAAAACCAGTAGTAAATCATATTATATTGGTGTAAAAACCTTTGTTTTTCATACCTGTAAAATAAAACTCAAAATGCGTTTTTTTTTTAACTGATGATATTCTTGTGTGTGCCATCTAGTCTAATAAATGCAAAAGCACTTGCAACCATTGAGATATTATGTACTAACATGGTATATCAATGCTTGCAACATGGTCCTTGAAATACTCGTTGTGGGTTTCGGAACTCAACTGCGCTCCGGAAGTTTTGAATTCGGAACACTAGCAAATCCTTTTGTTCCACGTTCAAACAAACATTTGAATATAGAACTTCTAGGCATGACTACCAACGGTTGAGTCAAAAATGGCTTAGAATGTTTGAAAAAACTCTGGAAACTTTATTTAACTGAATCGATTATACTACAAAACATTGTCTTCAAAACATATATTATCATACCAAATGCTAAAAGGGCCTCTACTTTGAACGCAAACAGATGATCATTTTGTTTTAATGACATCTTCAGAAAGCCCTTCTTGGGAAATTTTATTTGATGAAATTCTCGTTTTTATTTTCTTTCTTTCTCGCACAAACTCGCAAAGCCAACCAAGATTTCCGTTACCAAAACACAGTGTTATTCAAAATAGAAATGGGATCAAAGCATTAACACACCACGGTTTTGATCCGGTTTCCTTCTAAATGTAGCGCACATTTCACGTGCGCCTTCAGTAAATGTCTCGCTGAATAATATATGTGGCTATCGATTCCTGCACTCTTTGCTGCAGTCTCTTAAAAATTGATTCTTCTAATGTAGCAAGGGCACGCTCTATATTTTTGTATTGACCTTAATTTATGTAATTTGAAAACATTGTAAATGCCAATTATTTTTAAAAGGGTTTCTTGCCGGTTCTTCTCCATAGGAAACGACCAATTGGAACCGTGCACCTAGCTTCTGACGTTTCATAAGTGCCCATGTAGGCTTATGTGAAATAAAATATTTTGAATTTGAATTTGAATTTTCGTAATGGGTTTTATAGAAAAACATTAACTTATCCATCTGTTCAAGTGTGAATCTCAAACCTTGGAAAACTCCGAATAAAAGTCGTTATTGTGTCGATGTCGTTATAATTCACCGAAATAATAAAGATGAATAATAAAAGAGTTCCGTGACTAATAATGACGTGTGTAATTGACTGACATGGTCTACTTAATGAAGATAGGAATATAGATAGAAAAAAGAAGAAAAGGTTCAGAGAGTGAACAATAAGAAAATGATAATTTCTTTTCTAAGAAAATGTTGAAGTTGAGTGTATTATCAGATCCACTCTAAACCTTCATCATAGTTTGATTCATAGTAGTCTACCTTTTCAGAACATAAAATGAGGCTAGATCCCTTTATGACGCAGATAAAACCGGATCTCACCTAGGCTGACGGGAAATCAGTTTAGTAACGAACGAACGGTGTCCCAGAAAAAGAATATCACATTATCTCTTCCGATTTTCTTCTTACAGGTACGTGATATGAATACCTAGGTATGAAACTATCATTTGTCCATAGCTTTGCAACCTAGTTATACATCGGGATCATACATGGGATACGGCAGTACTTAGTACGTAAGAATGGTTGGACGGTTGACAGATTTTTGAGATTCTGACTGTTGTAACTATCATGAATTCTGATATGATAAAATTGTTCTTTATCAAATACAGTAGCTATTCGTAAGAGTCGTCAACTAGTCAATCTATTAATACCTACATAAGTATCAGACAAGGACCATGAAGTCTGTTCCGTCTGTCGATTTTTATGACATCCAAAGTATTACATTTTTAAACTGAACTTCTTTTATTTTAATAAAGACTATCAAACGATTTACTGAAGTATCCATTAAGTCTTTTAGTGATGTGCAAGAGCGGGACATTTGCCTAACTACGGGAAATCATTATCTTTATTACCTCACTAACTCACGGTGAATTCTAAACACGCCAACTTTAATATAAACGAATGATGCACACACGAGCATACAATTTATTAGTTGAACAATTTTTGATATAAAAGCAAATGGTATCCTTTAAAAACGGAAACGTCAAGTTCCTGTGTAGCAGATCGCATTAATTAAGTATGTAAACAAAAGTAATGACTTACTAATTAAGTCGATTTAATCAAGCAATCCTATAAAGAGTCATCGTGCTTTGAAAGGTTCCACAGGACGAGTCGGTTTTTATCATGAACCCTAGACGTATGCCCATGCAGGGGTAAAATGCACACTTAAGGATACTAAAAATCTATTTCCAACCGCTATTACCCGTCCACTTTTCCCGCAAAGCAATCTCACGCTTCCTACACTTGCAATAAACATAAAATATTATCCATACATCCACATAACTCTTGATAAAAAGGACGAAATCCTCTTCACGAAATATTTTAAATTTTAATGCGGTATTAACTCGATATGAATGCCGTTCAAGCCTGCAAGCAACCATTTTCAGCGAGTTATGGCGTCAACTTAAACTTTATTAAGTACCTAGAAGACTGCTTCGTTTTGGATTACTTCGAAACCGAAAAGGTATGAACGATAGCCGTCGACAGTTTTGTCTTTTGTTAAAGAAAATAGGCACTAAGTATTTACAAAGTATACGGCTTGTTAGTTGATACATAGAACATATTTTTGTACACCAAAACGGACCACGCTAAGATGCTTATAGCAAGAAACAAAATACCTAACATAATTTTGTCACTGGCCCCACACAGCTAAGGCCCCATTTAAAAAATTGGGAGTTCTTTTCGAATCCCCAGAAGAATAATTATCCTTTCTATATTAAAATGAAACCACTGTTACACTGCGGTATGCCGCAACAGACATACTTTTAAATTAATTGAACGAACGAGTCCCTGAACGATAATAATCGAACGAATGCCATCTGCGATCCGACATTAATCCGACACTATTTTTATTTTTATTAACATATACATTTTTACGAGTAGGTACAGCTCGATCTCACGCGATCCCGGTTTCTAAAGTAAATCAGTATTCCAAAAGATACATCTAAATGTGCCTACGTAATATTTTTATACATGTTTATTTAGGTATCTAGGTGCCGTAAGAAAGTAAGTGGTCAACTTACGAGGTCCTATTAGGTCCGATCATAAATAAACTTCGATCAGCGAAGAGGACTTGTGCTAAAGGAACCTTTTTTTTTTCACATTATTCCAAAGCATCCGCCCCTGAACTTGGACGACCCCATAAAAATACTGAAATGATTAGATTTGTGAGATCATAGTAACTGCGACAGCCAGATAGATAATTCCCTCTAGAGAGGATTGAAAACAATTACTCCGGAGAGATAAAAAATATTCAGTAGTTGCGTGTGTAAATGTAACTTTTCCATTACTGGCGGTGTAAAACCTTTCGTTTTTATTTCTGTTTCAGTCATAACAATAAATACTTAACCTCGTTTAGTCCATTGAAACTGAAATACTGTAACACATGACTACGTAGCTACACCACAAGCCAGACTCCTAGAGGTTTTAAAAATGGGAGAGGCACCTTGACCATATGGCTTAGGTGGAGTTAACAATGTAGGTACATATGTACCTGTAACCCAAATTGCATAGTAGGTAGACCTAAAAATATTCGGTGCTGAGTACTGACAATTCTGAAACATTACTGAATTTTGTCTTGTGTATTAAAGAAATAAGGCAATCACTATTTACAATTAATCAATTAAAACAAAACTCATATTTCCTCCTATGTAAATATTCCTTGACAGAAAAGAACAGTCGTTCTATTTACCCCAGTTGCGTTGACAGTAGCGTGATGTATGGTGCTTGCACTTTGATCACATATCTCTTTGCACAGCCGCGCTGAGTGAGTCTCTTATGTTCCTTCCAGCCTAGGATTGTGAACAAAGCTTGGACTGTGTTTAATGGAATAACTGTTCCGCTGAAAATAAGTATGGGTAACAGAATTAGGGTTTGGGTCCCGGGGCTTTCGGGTCAAGACTGGCCACCACAGCTTACAGTCCTAAAATACAATAAAACTGCACTAATTGCCTTTGCGGAAGAACCGTAATGCAGACTTTTTGAAAATATCCCTTTTATCCAAATCCCAGATTTGGAAATAATGGATGCCGAACCTAGTACCAGAGCATTACAGTACACAACGAATACGTCGAGTCGTTTCAAAGTGAAATGGAACATGCAATCAAAAAAATCTAAAAAAATGTATATACCCGAAATTCCTGCAAAAAAATTAAGACCAACATATGAACACCAACAACAGAACAACCCGGCCAAGTGCGTGGTAATGAATTTATTCTAAGAACAAACTTAACATTGTTGTCGCAAAACATGTTCTCTCATACATTTCAACTGCAAATGTAAGTTGGGCGACTATTACTCGTTAACTTTTAAAGCATACTCAGCTGTGATAGTTTTCCTTGTACCTACTCCCGTGAATTTTTTCACATATCCGAAAACAACCATTTAGCTGGCAGGGAGACACGTGACTCTAACAGAAATTAGCAGTTTAAAGCTTAATTATGACTTTATTTTACCACTTTGTAGGCGTGATTACTATGTATGTCCGTGCCAAATTACAACTTTCTAGTAACTACTAAGTCTCTGAGTTAAGCCGCGGACAGATAGAGAGACATGGTTGTTGACTACGTAACCCTAAAAAGGAGTTGCAGTTGTTTGAAGCAACCGGAAAACATTATGAAAGTTTGGAACTACTTAACAAAGCTTTAAAAACGCAATAAAACCGACATCTGTTGAAAACGAGAGTGTTCTCCTTGTCCGGTGGCATCATTACAAAAATCAGACAAATTGTTTTTTTGTATTGATATATCTGGCCAAAAATTAACTAAATTTAAATTTTATTCTGAAAAGTCTCGAAGTCCCAGGACGTCCCGGGAGTTTGATCGTGGGTAGTCTCGTGTCCCGAGACTTTGAGTCTGTCAAGACTTGCGAAAGCCTAAACAGAATGTCTTTTTAGTAAAACTTTTATCAAGAATTTCCACAATAGGACATGTGATTTAATTTTTCAAGAATATTTTACTTTAGTTCGGGTTCACCACGTAAATGCCCATCAGCTACCAAGAATGCTTACTTACAGTTAATCAACACGCTTAGGCTGGTGTTCACCAACACTAAACCGTCTGTTTAAATATTAAAACAGTTGTTTAAGCAATATTTCCTGTTCACTACAACCTAAACATCGGTTATTGACGTTAACCGGATGATTATCTTAACCGAGCATCACGACATTGTTTAAACGTTGGTTACAATAGTTTTACAGAACTTTTGTAGGTTATATTGTTCGATTTCCTAACGAAGTTCTTATATATTTGTGAAAAATAATGGCTTTTAATTTTATAATGGATGGTGAATACAATCTCAATATGTTAGATTATTTGGATGAGTTAGAAACGTTGACGAGAAGACCTAGGATCTTTCAAAATCGTCATAACTTTTATGAAGAATACGACGAAATTTCATTCAAGACCAGGTTTCGTTTATCCAAGCGCAGTGCTCTTTATATTCTGGGATTAATTGATGATAAATTAGAATTTAACACCGATAAGTAAATACCTATAATACTACTCGCTGACTCTTTTTTATTATTCAGATACCAGAAAGATAAATTAATTTCTTTGATTTGTTTTCAGGAATAATTCACTATCTCCCATAAACCAGTTACTGTTAACATTGAGGTTTTATTACTTTTGTTTACAATTATAACATAAATATAATACTACGAAACTTTACAAGAGAATCAAAATGAATGACACTGACAGACCAGAAAGAGCGCGCTAATAAACCTTCCAACGCAACATGTTTCTCGTAAAGCGAAAGAAACAATGAACAGCAACTTTCACATTTTATGGCATAAGCTATTATTCGGCCATATTTAAAAGTTGTAAGCGTGTATGAGATTTCGTGCTGTAACTTTACATTATATTTGGTAGTGTTGCATTGCATTCAAAAACGCTCGGTTATGTCTCGGTTATGCAACCGAACGCCGAAAGATGATGGTAAACAGGAAAAAACCGCTCCTTGTTTAACAATTGATTAAATATTAACAACCCGGTTACAGAATCAATGTTTAAGTTTGTTTTGGTGCACATGGCCCTTAGTAGACGGGATAATGTCAATGATCACAGTTTGTCATCGTCATTTAATCCCTCTATTGGCTCTTTTGTTGACTGAATAGAAGTTTAGCTATATAAAAGAGAAAAGAAATGACCTTTCCCATTTCGGATTCTACCTACATATGTTTCCCAATGTTTGATCACTACACCAATCGAGCTCGTGACAATCAATTCGAAACAGAATTTGGAATGCGTTTTGAATATATAAAAAATAATAAAAAGATTTATGAATGTTCAGACCACAATTTAAACCGAATTCTAAAGCACATGATGCAATAGGCATCTTTTGCGACCTATCCAAGGCATTTGATTGCGTGAATCATGAAACACTGCTCTTGAAACTTGAGCATTACGGACTGGGTAAACTTGCACTTAGCTTAGTAAAATCATATTTGAATAATAGACTGCAGCAAGTTCAAATAAACGGTGTGAATTCATTGGGATTAAAAGTCAAAATGGGTGTACCGCAGGGCTCTATATTAGGTCCGTTCCTCTTTTTAGTATATATAAATGATTTACCTCATTTACTGAAAAACCGACCACAAATGGTGTTATTTGCTGATGACACATCACTAATTTTTAAAGTTAACAGACATGCACAAGAGCTCGACGACGTAAATAACGCTATGCTTAAGGTCCATAATTGGTTCACTGTAAATAATTTAGTATTAAATGAGAAGAAAACTAAATGCATAAGATTCACGTTACCAAATGTTAGAAGTAGTGAATGTCACGTAGTATTGAATAAGGAAATGCTACAATTCGTCGAACAGACTGTTTTCCTGGGAATTACGCTGGACTCAAAGCTACAGTGGAGTCCTCATTTAACATCACTAGCAGGGCGGCTAAGCTCGGCTGCTTACGCTGTTTGGAAAATCCGCCAATTAACAGACGTCGATACCGCGAGACTGGTCTATTTTAGTTACTTTCATAGCGTCATGTCTTACGGTATTTTGTTATGGGGACGGGCTGCAGATATTGATTCTATCTTTATTCTGCAAAAGAGGGCTGTCAGAGCCATCTATAACCTCCGCAGTCGCGAATCTCTAAGGGAACTGTTTAAAAAAATTAACATCATGACGGTACCTTGTCAATATATATATGAAAATATTATGTATGTTAGAAAAAATCTACATCTTTTTAGTAAGATAAGTGATCGGCATAATTTTAACACTAGAAATAGGAACAAATTAGATCAACCACGTTTCAGATTATCTAAGGTACACACTTCTTTTATGGGGTACCTACTGTGTAAAATGTTATAATAAATTACCTCTCGATATTCTTCAACTAAATGAGAAGCAATTTAAAACATGCATTAAACGCACACTATGTAGACAAGCATATTATAGGTTGAATGATTATATCATAGATAAAAATGCTTGGCTAAATGCTGGTCCTGCTCCACACACAGCCACTTGGGCTTTGTTAATTTTTTTTTTTTTTTTTTTGGAAGAAATGCGTCCCTTTTTTTCTGACATTATGTTATTACTATAGACTTATTGACTATATATAGACTATAGATTTAGTGTGTAAACACTAGAAGATAATAAGTAAGATTAGTAATAATCTTTTAATTACAATCATTGCAAACTATAGTTTTGTATAAATTAGAAGCATCTTTTCAATTTTGTAAATGTGAGTACCATGGAGCGGTTTTATGTTATGATGTAGGTATGTTGACTTGAAAAAGTATGGCAGTTGAGAGTATGTCATGCTCACTCAAATGTCTCGCTGATGGTGGCACGTGTGTTGGATCATTCGGTTCCCTACAAAATGGTTGAGCTGGATGGTGCTGATCCACGCGTCATGTTCGTGAACGGGCGCCGTCAGTGGAGACTGGTCATCTCTTAGCTGCCAGGGCTTATTTTTAATCTTATATTTTAAATTGTTTTAGTTATCTATTTTTTACATTGTTCTCACATATAGAAGCAACAAGAACAATAACAATGTACCTACCCAGGATTTTGTAATAATTTTGATTTAAAAGAGTGTCCATGGAGTTTCTTGCCCATTCTTCTCCATAGAGATCTACGTTTTGGAATGGGCGACTAGCTTCAATTTTCTGACTAACTGACCGACTCTTTGACAAATTCAAAAGTGCCTGTAATTGGTTTAATTGAAATAAATGCTTTGAGTTTGAGTTTGAGTTTGAAAGTGGGCGTTTCAGAAGTACTGTTAAAGTTTGAACGATCAGTTCCAATGGGCCTATACTGCTTTTTTTTTACAGAAGTCAACTACACTGCAGATTTGTATTGGTGTAGGTAGTGAAATAAACCTAGTATTTTTTTGGGTAACTAGGTAAATGTTTTAAGAACAGCATTCCTTCGGACCCCGTATGGAAGTATGTTGTAGGTGAACCAGAATTCAGCACTAAAACAAAACCGTGCAAGAAAAATACATACTTGTAGCCGCTGAAAAATGTAACCCGGAAAAGCAGTAGGCTCCTAATACAGAAACACATGAGATTTAACCCTACCGCTTCCAAAAGCGGGTGCTTATGACTAAGTAACTAGTCTTGCCACGAACGGCAAAAGTACAGACATTTAGAGGGTGCATCGTGAATAAAAAATCCGCAGCGTTTCGGAGGTCACACGATAAGAAAAACGGGATTTTTCATTGAACCTGATTGTGGTTTAATTTTCACGGGGTAAATAATATTTTTGGTTCTGTTATACGGTAACATACGTGAAATGAAATGAAAGATTGTAAAGTTATATATTGGGAAAATCTGTTAGCAGTTTTCATTGGATTTGGAATAAATAACAAGCCATTTACAAATTGCATGGCTGAATTTGAATACATGCACAATAAATACTTGTTGTCCAGTTTCAGCAAAGTAACTTTCAGAAGCTAAAGGCCAGTTTAATAAAAAAGGTAACATAATATACGATATAATATCACGACTGTAATCTCCGAAGGATTGGGCAGATGTGTAGGTACCTATAGTACACCCACATTTCGCCAGTTATGTTTAAGTCCCATGTAACAGACTCACATCCAGATTCCGGGCTACTACTGAGAAATTCCTGATGTAAAAACACAATAACACTTTGCATTAAACGTATAAACGTATTATATTTCTTTCTTTCTTTACTTTCATTACCTGGGAACCGAACCCAGGACCTCATGCTCAACAGTAGTGCTTGCGACCACTAGACCAACCAGGCAGTCGACAAACAACTTGATCAAACGATAAAAAAGATAGAAGTAACCAAGTGAAATTAATACAGCGTATAAAGTATAAACTTTTTACTACTTTCATCTTGTTAACGTTGTACCATAAAATCTATGCTGCTTCCTTGAGGAAGCTAGTGAAGTGTTATTTAGTTTCTATCCGTATCCATCCGGTAGGAAGGATGAATAAACGTTTATGGTTGGCTGGTGTGAATAAAGGCTAAATTATTCATGAGTTTAGGACTTATTTTGCGAATGTGTTCTTGGAAGAGCAATTTAGGTTTCCTGTGTAATTATTTTAGAAAAACTAATGGATAAATTTAGATTTGTATAAATTCCATAATTTTGAACCTTTTCTTGCGGAGCCGAAACGATGAGTACGAAAAATATTTTTTTCACCTTCTACCGTCACACAATATTAAATAAAATTAATTGCATGTGGAAGCAAAACACGCGTAATATGAAGATTTGCCCAAACAAAATGGGCAGGCGCGAACTACTACTATTATTGAATTCTTATCTATAAATAGAGTAAAAAGTCGCTTTTCATGACTGATTGTATGGACCTTAGTTCTTTTAAACTACATAAAGGATTTTGATGCGGTTTTCACCATAATTTAGAGGATTTTTTCTGGAAGAGAGCAGTGGTGGCCCAGTAGTAACGGCCGCGATTCACGAGTTTGTTAGTTGTGGGTTCGAACCCAGACAGGCGCTTTACTTTGCGTAAATTATTTCATCACCACTGCTCTCACTGCCTCGTTGGTCTAGTGGTCGCAAATGAGGTCCTGGATTCGATTCCCAGGTCGGGCATTGGGTTTTTCTATCTGGAATTTCTCGATAGATGGCAATAGGCTTGCCCCATATTACATGGGACTTAAACATAACTGGCGAAATGTGGGTGCACTATAATAGGTACACCTCTGCCTAACCCTTCGGGGAAACAAAGCGTGATGTTATGTTACCACTGCTCTCAAAAACGGTGAAGGAAAACATCGTGAGGAAACCAGCATGTCCAAGAACCAAAAATTCGAAACATATGACATCTACCAACCCGCACTGGGCCCGCGTGGTGGATAACAGCGCATTCCCTCTCACCGAGAGGCCTGTGTAGCAACAGTGGACAATGGACATTATAGGCTGATTATAATTCCAGAAGGAGTATGTTTATTAACATTTAAATTACCGCTCTACTTAAAAGAAAAAAATCCCGTTGCTTTGTTAAGTCATAAGTGCTTGTTCACGTAGAACACGCGGGCGCGGGGGTGGCGGCGGGCGCGGTTGTCTTGGCGAGCTCATGTTCACATTGGTCGCCAGGCGTTTGCGCGAGTGTGACGTATTGTCAGAGGTTGTAAACATGGACGAAGATCTTTATATCTTTAAAATATGATAAAATTTTATTTACTCACCTCACCTCATACACAGGAAACAATTCAGCAATTTCCTTCCATTGCTTATTTACGAACGATTCTGTTCATATGATTACGATGTTTGCTTTGACAAACTGCCTGAACAGCACTGATAAACTCTTCTGTATCGAACGACATGATGAAAATGTGCTATCGTTTGCAGCGATAAGTTCAAACTAGTTGAACTTACCTGATGCCGCGGTTGAATCGCGCGCTCCGTCGCTAGTTTGACGTGAACACACACAAACAACATCACACGTTTGATGTAGCCGCGAGCGCGCCGCACGCGCCAGTCGCTAGCTTGCTCGCTACTTCCACCGCTTCTGCGATTTGTTCGTGAACACTTGCATATCAATGTGTTTGATATTTCGTGACCGCGCCCGCGAGTTAACGTGAACAAGCACTAAATTGTGCGTAGCAGGGGAGGGTCGCTAGTAAACAATGAAGGTCACATTAAGATCGCTTTAAGTAGGTAAAACTACGAACACTACAATTTCTTCCAAAATAAATCCCAAAAAGTACCTTCTTAAAGGTCATATCAGAAACTAATTATTTTAAATTATAATTTATTTATTTTCACTTCAAGACACAAACATAGTGTAGCCCGGGCTCTTGTACCACAAGAGCCAGCAACAACTAATATTTTTAAAGAAATGAAAACGTATTTTATTTCATTTCTTTTGTCAATAAAACCTGGCTTTTCTCTATCCACGAGCACATACCTATTCTTGCTGTTTATTCGTTTCTATTTTAAAGTCTGTCTACAGTCTCACAATGCCATGCCCGCACAGTCTCGACTTCCTGTTACAAGTTGTCCATATAACCCTCACTCACTCGGAATGACAATACCTTTTCACACAATACCTGCAGCAAAATTCATCTATATCTATACACATAAATAAAATTGAAGTGTCTGTTTGTAATTTCAAAATAACAGCTTTTTACTAAATGCTTAAGTATGAAACTATAAACGATACTTAAAAAAAACAATTTTTACAATTTTGGTCTGTCAGTCGGTCTGTCTGTCTGTTTGTTCCGGCTAATCTCCGAAACTGCTGGATCGATTTTGACGGGTCTTTCACTCGCAGATAACTGTGATATGGAGTAACTTAGGCTGATTGTTATTTTCGAAAAAGAATTAGGGTTCTGCGCAAAAAAATTAAAACCCATAAAATTGTGAACATAATCGGATTCAAATAGGGAAGTATTGACATCCACGCGGGCGAAGCCGCGGGCAACAGCTAGTTGTTTTACACAATTGAACATTCGTCTGCTCGACAACAAAAATAACGCAATGGATAGGTATTGCCGAATTGTCAAAATGAAAGGGGTTGTCATTCCAAGTGTGGTACGTAAATGAAAGATCTTTGGGGTTACGAATTTCGAGTGCAAAGCCTGTTCAGCATCAACTGTTTGCGATGCGTGCACTTAGCTTGGATAACGTTGATTTTTGTTCATTCACTCCGAGCTTTAATTAACTAGCAAGACTTTTTGATTGGCAATTCAGTCCAGTGGATTGGGAGCAATTAATAAAGAAATTGAGAGAACGTTTCATGAATTTTGTTTCCACAGTTGCGTTGCGGAATAAATTCATACTAATAAGTTAAATTCGAAAGCCATTATATCTGTCTGTTTGTTACCGTTTCCCGCTTAAACCACTGAACCGATTGATGGATAGGTAACCTCAGTGGCGTGCCTAAGAGGCAAAATTAGGGCAAACCGACATATTTTAACGATTAAAAAAAAACAATACCTAGGTAATGTAGAGGCTTTAACCGGGCGTGCCTTTAGCAAGAAACCTTCCCGAGTTGTTGGATTGATTTAAAAGACAAATATTGATTTTGAAAGTTAGAATAGATTCGAATTTGATAGGATAGGCAAATTGCTTTGAATGGATTGAGTGGTAATATAGCGCTTGTCTTGTAAACGTGTTTTCTATAAACTATTAAATATTAATATAGTGCTCCCGTGTCTGATTTATGGTAGCTGAGTCGTCCAAACACACTCCACAGTCTTACATCAGCACACAATACACGTAGTGATCTGCTCGGCCCCATAGTATTCCTGGCAGATTGCTACAGTACCTACTGTATCGCTTGGCAAGTGGCAAAGCTGCGACTGTTACGGACTGTGCCTTTTGATTAAGTACATATATAATTGCTATTATCTATTTTTTTTTTCATATTATGTATAAATAAATATTTAAATTTGAATTATCAACACAAAAATACACAACTGGAAAACCGTGGGTGTAGCTAGGTAGGTTCTGCCTAGCCCTCCGAAGAATACAGATGTGACGTTATGCTTAAATTTATATTTAATTCATAAATACTAAGAGTAGGTACTGTAGAGGTTTTAACCGGGCGTGCAATTAGCATGCAACCTTCGCAAGTTTAGACGGGATTAATTTAAAAAGACAAACGTTGATTTTGAATGTTAGAATAGGGGATGAAAAAAAGCAAGGTAGTTGACAGTCGGCCTCCCGGCCCTGACTAGGCCTGGTGAAGAAATTGTAATTGGATTATTGTATGAATACAAGTATACTGAAAAGTGTTACGGTGTATTATTTCATCATCATCATCTGCCTAGCCTTTTCCCAACTATGTTAGGGTCGGCTTCCAGTCTAACCGGATGCAGCTGAATACCAGTATTTTACATAGAGCGACTGCCTATCTGACCTCCACAACCCAGTTACTGGGTAATACGATACCCCTTGGTAAGACTGGTTGTCAGACTTTCGGGCTTCTGACGACCCGTAACGACTGTCAAAGATACACGAATGACAGCCGGGACCAACGGCGACGTGCTTTCCGAGGCACGGAGGGGTCTTGATATGTAAAGATGGTCACCCATCTACGGACCAACCGCGGCAAGCGTAGCTTAACCTGACCGATCGACCCGTGCGGCTGTTATTTCTTAGCCACAAGCCCCTCCGGTTACGGTGTATTATTTATACACACAAATTCCCCTTTAGTTAACGGTCGTCCAAAGCACCGGGCGAATCATTACAGTACCTACTGGTAATCCTTTACAAAATCACAACTATTGCATTTTCCAGTTATCAGTTTCGTATAAAACAGTGTACGACTAAACGCCGACAGACACTACGCCGAAGGACTGAACACCGACAAGACCTTATTTCGACGGAAGACTTCGCCGACAGGCACCCCGAGGTTCGGTTAGGTTAGGTTCCTTTAAACCCTGCACACAGAAATAGGAGGCCCGTGCAGCGGGGCTTTGTCGACCTGCTATCAGACATAAGCTATTAATGTACCTAGATTATGTATGTAAATTATATTATGCCCTGTCGGCGGTGTCGTGTCAGCGAAGAGTCCCGTCGAAGTAAAGTCTTGTCGGTGTTCAGTCTTTCGTAGTGTCTGTCGGCGTTTAGTCTATAAAGGCATGAGGAACAGGGTGTAAAGTTCACTCATCCTCTATGAAAAGGGAGGATCCTCCGACCAGACGGGTGTTGTGTCTGGTGGGCTACTGCCCGACGGTTGATGTCGGGATGTTGTATATATGCTAGTCGCGTGGTAAACTCTGATTGCGCGATGCAGGATTTTGCGTGAAGTCAGTGTGACGCGTTCCAATGTAGCGATGTAGATATGCCGCCACAAGTCGTACACTCCGTGTAAAATATGATACAGCCATATGACAGAGCTCTGACATATAACAGAGCTCTTCGAGTTAATTCATATGTCGCTCGCAACAGTCGCTATGGGCAAAATATTACAATCCAACTACTAGATGGCGCACAAATAATTGATTTATTTCCTACTCATTGTTTACGAAGTTGATAATATTTATAATTACTCACAATTTAAACAGCCTTATCTCTTCATTTTTCACTTCTTTACCACAGACAGATGACAAACATTAACCGATTCGTTGCGGATAGCACGCCAGGCGTGCTATCGATTTTTTTTTCTGGGTGGCGTATGACACGCGGGTCGTGTCATTTTTTAAATTGTTATAACTCGCTTAAATTGCATTTTGGAAGATTTATCCAGCACAAAATATTCATTATTTTGCAAGTAGTTCATACCTACAATCTTCGTTTCGGTTTTCTAAATTTGAATTTTTTAGGGGTTGACAACCTTTTTTAACTCGTGGATGGCACTCTTTTTTACAGTGTGGGTTTTAAATCATGTTGTCGAAAAATACTTTCTAATAAATAATAAATATGTAAATAATAGCACTCATCACGATCGCTCACGAACTAATTCGATTTAGTAATCAAAAAACATGGAAAATCATTTCCACATTACATACGGGGTGTAAAAAGACACATTACATACCTGTTAACTACGCATACTGCCCATCAAACAAAGTAACATAGAGCAAAAATTATTGCTACGAAATTACTTT
Source organism: Fissipunctia ypsillon (assembly GCA_947568875.1). Taxonomy (NCBI): domain Eukaryota; kingdom Metazoa; phylum Arthropoda; class Insecta; order Lepidoptera; family Noctuidae; genus Fissipunctia; species Fissipunctia ypsillon. The sequence continues at coordinate 20,721,520 of OX387643.1, read as the reverse complement.
CTTTTTTGGTGTGAAAAATCACTTTTTATGGTAACACGTATTGTAACACGCGCAAAACGTAGTGCTTATGGTTGCATACAACAGTATAAAGTTCGTGCCGGTATTTAAACTACAGTTATAACATTTAATACAGCTTTCATAAAAAAACGTAAGTAATAAAAAGTTGGAACTCTGACCTTAAATATTTACGTAACCAGAAGGTTTCCAGATATGGTCCAGAACAATAAAAATATCGTAATGATGGGAAGAACATGTATTTTTCGGTATCGTTAAGTGTCTTTTTACACCCGCTATAATAATAATAATTTCACACTGGTACATTTCCCATAGAATACTCAGCATAGCTAAACCATATTGAGAAGTCTCCTCGGTAACTTAGGTATCGTAGAATAGTCATAATCATAAACCTTATTTTTTCCAAGTTCAGTACGTCTACCATGAGTTGTTATCGAAAACCTACTCGCTAGCGTTAAAGTCGCTAGCGTATTGACGTCGATCGAATAGATTTCGATAATGCTTGCACCATGAGATTTACGGAGTCATACGCAGGCGCTCGCGTAAGCTCGATAAATCGTGTCGTCTAGCTAACTTCACTCCTTATGTTTTTTTTCTTTCTTTCTCAGTAATAAGAAGAGAGGCTCCCATGTCGTCTATTCAATTTGTAATTTTGTTTACGTTGTGTGGTTCGCGGCGTTTTTTTTTTTTTTTGTCTTAGATAAGCCGAGCCACTTGAAACTTTAAAAGTGTAATAAATTAGCTAAGCTCAAGTGTCGTAGGCAATAAAATGCAACATTATTCAATAATATGCACAAATCTTCAAACGCTTCTTTAGAGAGTCTGTAAAATTTTATAAACTTTCTTTCACTTAGGTATATTTTCCAATTGGTATCAAACATTAATTCTCATTTTGGCTTGAAATTCACGTTATTTACGTAGTTGGTCTTCAAATTCAGCGGCCACTAACATATTCCATGCTAAACAAGCTCTTCCAGACTTTATTTTGACTGTAATAGACTGAAAAACGTATATAATTATAAAGTAAACATATGTTTCACACCTCAAAATGCTTGTGAGCTACGTAACTACTATCGCAAGCGTATTTTTCGATGGCTGGTGAGGGTGGGGCCGGATTTGGCGGAGAGCCAGTTTGGTTTCCGCAAGGGGCGCTCTACGGTGGACGCCATCATGCGCGTACGAGCCCTCACGACGGGGGATGCTGTGGCCCGGGGTGGGGTCGTCTTGGCGGTGTCTCTAGACATCGCCAATGCCTTCAACACCCTGCCCTGGAGTTGCATCAGGGAGGCACTCCGGTATCACCGAGTGCCGACCTACCTCTGTCGCGTGGTCGAGGCCTATCTGACGGACAGGGCCGTCATCTACCCCGGTCACCGGGGAGAGTGGAACCGGCGAGAGATGTCGTGCGGTGTCCCGCAGGGATCGGTTCTGGGACCGCATCTGTGGGACATCGGGTACGACTGGGTGCTGCGCGCCGACCTCCCTGGTGGCGTCAGCGTAGTTTGCTACGCTGACGACACGCTGGTCCTGGCGCAGGGGAGGTCGCACCAGGCGGCGGCCGAATTAGCGGCACGCGGGGTTGCGACAATCGTAGAGAGGATCCGGCAATTGGGACTCGAGGTGGCCTTGCACAAGTCCGAGGCCATGTGTTTTCATGGTCCTCGGAACGCGCCACCATCGGGTTCCCAAATAACGGTAGGAGGGGTTCTCATCGGTGTCGAGTCGACGATGAAGTACCTGGGACTCGTCCTCGACAGCCGGTGGAATTTCGTGGAGCATTTCCGACGTTTGGCTCCCAGACTGGAGCGGGCCGGGGCTGCCTTGGGGCGGCTCCTGCCCAATCTGGGGGGTCCAAACGCCTCCTGCCGGAGGCTCTACGCGGGGGTCGTGCGGTCCATGGCCCTTTACGGAGCTCCGGTGTGGGCGCGTTCCGTGAGGCGGCGACCGGTCCGTCGGTTGAACGCGTCCCAGAGGGTCATGGCCATCCGGTTAGCCCGGGGATACCGCACGGTCTCCGGGGAGGCGGCGAACCTCCTTGCCGGATTACCGCCATGGGATCTGGAGGCAAAAGTCCTCGCGCACATCTGGGAGTGGCGCGAGGAGGCAGGACGCCGGGGCGTAACTCCGTTGCCGCGAGAAATCGCGGCACGGCGGACAGAGCTCCGGCAGGATCTCATGGCGGCATGGAGAGTGCGATTGTCGCAACCCAGCGCTGGGCACGCCACAATTGCGGCGATAAGTCCCCTCTTTGAGGAGTGGCTGGAGAGGCGCCACGGCGTCCTCACCTTCCGCCTGACGCAGGTCCTCACCGGACACGGGTGCTTCGGGAGGTACCTGTTCCGGATAAGGCGGGAGGAAACGCCCGGGTGTCACCACTGTGTGGATCGCCCGGAGGACACGGTGGAGCATACGGTGGAAGTCTGCCCGGCTTGGGCGGGGCACCGCCGTGTCCTCGCGGAAGCGATCGGCGGCGGCGATCTCTCGCGTCCGGCCCTGGTCCAGGCCATGGTACGGAGCGAGAGTGCATGGGAAGCCATTACCTCCTTCTGCGAAGCAGTAATGCTCGTGAAGGAGGAGGCGGGACGCGTGAGGGAGAGGCAAGCTTTGCACCCTCACGCCCCTAGTCGCCGCAGGAGACGCCCTGGGCGTCGGGAATCGGCAGCCGATTCCCGGCCACCGTAGGCGCGGGCTTGCGGACGGCGAGCAATGGGTAGCTCGCCGTCCGGTAAGGACCAGGCCCGAGTCGACGGCGCGTCGTGTTCCACGCGCGCCTCAAAGAGATGTCAGCACTATTGACGGGGTCCGCTAGGGCCGATGCCAGCTAGGGTTGCGGGATGTTCGAAAGAGTTACCGTGGCCCCGGCACAGGCAACAGAAGGAACACGGGTGGGTTTTAGTCAGTAAAAGTCTGACACGCCCTCCCGCTCCGCCCAGAGCGGGAGAAGTCATTTGATGATTTCCCATCCACAAAAAAAAAAAAAAAAAAAAGCGTATTTTTCGATACCTTCGGTCGAATTAGTGACTCATGGTGCCGTTTTGTATGGTGACAGCTGTAAAACGTTAGTAACTATCGAATAGATTACGTTCGGTTTCTTACCTATCGAAATCTATAGTGCTCACATGGTACGAACTTTAATTCTTTTTGTGACCACTAGGGGCGCTATACAATATGTCATACATATCAGTTACGGAGACGCTAGCGAGTTTTGTCTGTGTAAACTCATGGTAGAGCTACAGGTTCTTGATTCTTCGATATTTTCAAACGTAATTATCCGGTGAAAATTTAATTTAATAAAAGCCTAAGTTTTTCTGGGTGATTTAGCTGTACAGTACAAATTTAAATAAATTAAAAAAAAATAGTACAAAAGGTTTGTAATACCTGCATAAAAAGTCACGTTGCCTCCATTTCAAGGAAAAGACGTAGAAAAACACATAGTTAGCTACTTAAAACAACGTATCCTTCCGTTTACAACTGATGTTTGATGTCAACTAAACTTAAGTCAAAAAAGCATAAAAAGGACATTTTCTTTTACACATGGCTGATGGCACAATAGGCGTGTCATCAACTTCTATGGCGCTTGACACGACAGGCGTGCCCCGAAATATTTCTTCGCCGCCACAGCTAGAAGTTTTCGAAAATTTGAGCCGCAACGAATAGGTTAAAGCACACGAAATTCTTAAAGGATTATTACTTACTGTTTTTTTTTTTGGCAATTATTAATAATTCAGAAAGCCGCTCTTGTCCTTGAGTATTTCTTAAATATTTGAGAATACGTTTTAAAGATGAAAAAGCACGTTCACAACTTGTCACAAGAATGATCACAATTGAGCCAACTTCAAAAGTTCCGTAAAGGCATCTAGAAGGCAATCTTCATGAATAACCTTTCCGAGTAACGATTTCACACATTTTAATCCTTCACAAGGAACAATTGCATGTGTTTCCGAATTAATTTTAACGATAAGAAACTTTTTAATCACTTCTAAACAGAGGTAATCATAGCAAAAACGAATCACAACACTTAATGAAAAAAAAATATATCATACCAAAAAAAAAATGCATCAGTAACCAAACAAAACTACTAACTAACTAACACCACTAACTAACGAACTAATTTGAAATTGTATCATTCTATAGCAATTTACGCTTTGCGCAGCGTCTTGCGCATATTTACTCCCTACTTACACATACACGATTCGTTCCATTCATAAAAAGACTAAAGCCGGGCTTAAAAATTAGCACAATCTGCGAAAGGAGTACATAATAATGTTATCAACAACGTTAACAATTTCTTTGCAAAAAATGCGAGGTCTAGAAGCCTCATAAGAAGCCAGTTCGTGTGAGCGAGAAAGCTACACAATTTACTACAGACTTGACGTATTCGTTCATCGATGCAATCTCGCATCCTGCTTAACGTTAAGCGTTAGAACGAGATCGTAACTGCGGCATCGGAGATAGTTTGGCAACGGTGCCTGACCAGTTGCTTTACAAGTTTACAGGTGTAGTTTTTTAATGATATGCTCACGTTGGATTGAAAGCCGGGCTTTTCGGTTTTAGTGAAAGGAACGCCACTGGATACCTGGAGAAGTTACAGGTTACTTTTCATCCTGGATATTTATATAAAAAATGATGAAATAAAAATACACGCAGATGAAGTCGCAGGCAAAGCTAGTATTTGATAAATTATTATTAATAACATAAGCACAGCATAGCATAATCAGCCTATAATGTTCCACTGCTGGGACCAATTGGGACACAGGCATCCTTTCTATGAGAGGGAGCTGGCCGCAATCCACCACGTGGGCCCAGTGTGGGTTGGTAGATGTCACATGTCTTAGAATTTTTAGTTCTAGGACATGCCGGTTTCCTCACGATGTTTTCCTTCACCGTTTTGTGAGCAGTGGTGATGAAATTATTTACAAAAAGTAAAGCCCCTGCCTGGGTTTGAACCCACGACCAACAAACTCGTAAGCCGGGGCAGTTACCACTGGGCCACCACTGCTCTCTATGATTTATGATTAATCCACTTTACTATCAAAATGACAAACAATATGTATAGGGCTAAAAAGGCGAAAAACATTAAACTGACCTAGAAAAACACGGTGTCATCCTCCGAACCAAACAAATTCATAAGAGACACTAAACAAATTATGCCGAAAATATTTATATAGCGTCGAATGTTTGCAAAAACGTTTCCAACAAGCTCAGGGGAGACATGAATCATTAGAACACGAAGATCGCCCCTGGGACGAGTACTTGTACGGAATATGCTAAATTATATCACCCAGTTAGGTAGTAAAGAAGTCCTACTCCTATTCTCTAAAAATCTCACCGTGAAAACTTAGTAAGTAAGTGAACTTGAAGTAGCACTTTACCTTAGTTTCCACAGTGAGCTTTTTTACAGCATAGACCGCCTGCTTTTTATTTATAGCCGGCAATATTAGCCATAGAACCTATGACCGTTGGGGCAGACGTGTTCTTGTGTGGAAACTGCGAATCGACAATCGTAAGGTAGGACGCTTTCAGGGCAGATGAACGACGATATGAGCAGGGTGGCTGGTAGCAGCTGATGAGAGATGACGAGCAATTGGAAATGTCATTGTCCAGCAGTGGACTGCTATTCGCTGAGGAACACTAAACAATAACAGTAATGTACAAAGATAAATATTATTTCTTCTCTTGAAATGAGCTTTTCTGCACGAAGTGTAGTGTGACCCTTCTCCACATTTAAATGTTGTGTATATGCATAAGCACTTGTTTCTTACCATCATGCCAGCTCAAAGTTTTTATGTTTTTGTTTCATTTATCTTGCGTACAAACTTTAAATATCTGATGAAGGCAAAGGAATGATTATGAAAATTCTTCAAGATTTCAAGCTCGATGTAGTATTCTTACAATAGTTGCAGACATGTGTAGCTCTTTTTATTACGTAGTAACTACAAGCCGGGCCTGGTGGCGGTGGGAGACGAACCCTATTTTTAGTGTGAGAAAAATCCGTCGCTTCTTAAAATACGAGTACACAGTATTTTGCTATATCTCTTAGGAAAATATCAGCGTCTGTATGTAGCACTGCAGTAAAGGTATTATACTGTAACGAAGCAGAAGTTTGACCGAATAAAATTCTTTAGTACTTTCAACACAACGGTATATTTTTGAACAGAGTCACGTTTTTAGTATTGTCCAAGACTAACTGTCAGAAGTATGTTCTACCCTTTTTATACTTTTAAAATTTTCGTCAAAATACAATCAAGTAATTATTGGAAGGTGTATATAATATTAAATTAACTATTTAAACGTAAATGTTAAATAACCGAATCGACTAAAGAGCATTTCTTAATATGAATTCTAACGTGATACATAACAATCACCGCACGATGCCCGGCGGATGCCTACTTAGTGTTACCAGCAGCCGTTAACAGTATTTTTTTATTCCGTAGCGGTTGTTGTTCCGGCAACCGACCGTAGCGATTGCTACGCTGGCCCCCGACCGTAGCGGATGCTACGCAGGCGCCCCCAACCGTAGCAGTTGCTACGCCGGCAACCGAACGTAGCGGATACTACGCCTGCAACCGACTACATCCCCTAAATAACAAACCAATTCAAATGTACTTAGCTTTTACTCATACTACATGCATGTAATAAAACAACAAAACAATCGTTTTTGAAACGAGTATGCAGTACAATACATTACAAAAATAAATGGTTTCTCAAAAATTAATCTATTGTTATCTACTGTACAAAAACGCGTCAAATAACTACCGTAGTTGCAGCTTGGAAATTCTGAGCTATATTCCAGTCGGTCATATTGTTAGAAAGGTGAACTAAGCTCGTTAAGCCTGCAGGAGGCTCTTAGCATCACATGTGAGGGAATTTCTCGAAGATAATGTATTAGGAAGGTGAAGCTTAGACATTAGGAAGCGGTGAGGGGTGATCGTTTACTAGGGCAATGTTATGTATGGTTTTGTTTATTTTTTGATAATCAGTAACGTGTTAAACTCGCGCTAGGGGTTCTGAGTCCCAGCTAGGGTTGCAGGATGTTCGAAAGACTTCAGTTGCCTGTGCCAAGACCACGGTAGCCCCGACACAGGCAACTTAACGAACACGGGTGGGTTTTAGTCAGTACAAGTCTGACATGCCCTTCCGCTCCGCCCAGAGTGCGAGAAGTCATTTGATGATTTCCCATCCAAAAAAAAGTGGGGTTCTGAGTTAAAAACATCACATTTTAATCAATTTCAATCGATCAGTTTGTGGTTTTACATTAAATATTCACACATTTAGTTTGATCTTTATCAATTGATGGTGAATCTGAAAACTGAGATGACGGCTGATCTGATATAAATGATTTTTTTTCTGTAAGTATGTTTGTACAAACACTTTTACACGTCAATCATATTTATTTTTTAAACAAGATGTGGCCAGCGGCGGCGTATCGTATCCGACTAGAAGAAAGGTCGAAACAAACTCAGAGGTCACAGTCTCTTTTATAGTCCAGACATAATCTTGGTCAGATCATGTGTAAGCCATGTAGATTGGTGTCTGAGATGGTCTTTTGAGGAAAGAACCACACAAAATGAGTGGACCTGTCCAGTCAGTGCACGCATTTGTCAGTAATCGTTCAGCTCAAGTATAAGTATCTATTTTTGGTTTTTACGTAAACCTTTTGCATAACTTCGTAGAAAATGATGACCTCAAACATCTGCGACTGCAGTTTAAAGCTCCGGTTTCAAAACAAACAAGTATCAGTTAACATCGGTTTAATTCTAGGAAACGCCAGTAGGTATATAGGATATTTCCTGCCTGGGATATACAGTGCGGACAGCTGCAGTATGAGTACAAAGCACGATACCGTGACTACAAAACCGAAGACAATGCTTTTAGAATCCTGTTTGCTACATACTACTTATGGATTAAATTTTCCTCTTGCTAATATCTAAACACCGAATAAGTTGTGTTACGAATAACGCCAATACAGCTGTGAGCCATTATTACAAAACCAGTTTATTGTTACCTTATCTTCTTGCTACAAACATCAAAACACATATACTTGTTATAAAAATGACATCAAAATTAAAACCTTAAAAATGGTTGCGGATATTGGGCGACATAATATATTATGTCATGAATCTATGAGAATGATTAAAAAAGATTATCATAGAACAAGTAATGCCGTACCTATTATGAGAAAAGAAGAAAATGGTTCCGTGCTCAAGAAGGCATGCAAGACCATGCTGTTCCGAGGGCTACTGTAATCTTTTGTAGGGCAGGTGACGTGCAGGTCGGGTCGAGGTAACAGATAATAGTGGAAGCGCATATGGTACAAAATCGCATGACACTTCACATTTTGTCTAATATACTGACGATATAATAGGTATGGCTTTTCACTCACTCAGCAGTTTTTCCTGACTTAGCTAGGGCAAAAATGGATCAAAAAAGCCTAACAGAAAAAAATTGATTCCGTACTCGATAAGTCATGTACAAAAATAACCATTCTTCAATCAGGAAAAGGCAACCAGAAAAAAAACCTGCCTAGACACCTTCAGTACACTCCAAAGTGCAACGATATACCTACAGGTCTCTTTTAAAAATGTTTATAAATCAAACGTGTTCAGAGAATACACAAATGAGTGATAATATAATAAAAACTAGTAATGTTATAAAAAACAAATAGATAGCAAATAATTTGAATATTTAGTAAAGGAAAATCATTAAAGCGCTCTTCCTCTCTCCTACTTTTATAATATTGCTGTGCCCGACAGGGTCCATAATTGTTTCTAAAATTATTAAAGTCACCACCTGTATGTGTACATTATTAATAATTGAATTAAATTGAACTAGGTGAGATACCTGAAACATGCAGGTAACTTTCGGGATATTTAAGAAAACTTTACGACTTATGCACACGGCAACACGCTAAACGCGGTGTTGCAGACTGCTCCAGTTTAGCACAAACTAAGTTTACGAATAACATTTTTCATTCTAATGTCAAATGCCTTTGCACTTATTTACAAAAACGAGCAAAAATAGGTTAGTACTAAAGACATGGCCTGAACTGAACTACAGACGTCGTGCTCCACTACCATTCTGTAAAGTACCAAATTATCTACCTATAACTAGTTCTATTTGAAATAAAATTTGATATTAAATTTTATTGAAACCAGTCTTCGTGTCAAAGGCAACCAAATACGTACCTACTTATTGTTCCTGCGACATCTCGCGTGACGTATGACAGTCATAACTGTCATGGCGGCGTTCCCGCCACTTTTATTGCGGAAAGCCTACAGGATTCAATCGGTGACACGTGTCCCACTTCCACAGTTGTTTCCAGCAAACGGCGGAAACGCAATATCGTCCAAATTATGTATGTTTGCACGGTGTTTCCTTTTTAGGGCACCGTACTCGAGGGGTGTCAAACGGAACCCTATTACTAAGCCTCCGCTGTCCGTCCGTCTGTCAACGGGCTGTATTCGTGAACCGTAACAGGTAGACAGTTGAAATTTTTACAGTGTGTATTTTTATTGCCGCGATAACGAAATATAATAAAAATAAAATAAAGTTTAAATTTTAAGGGGTGTGCATACAAGAAATGTGTTTATTTAAACTGAAGTATTTTTTAAATATATAGTGTTAAATAAGTAAGGTAGTACGGAACCCTTCGTGTGCGAATCCGACTCGCACTTGGCCTGTTTTATTTTTGCTGGGAACTGGGACAAAAGAGGTCTTTAGTTTTTTTTTCTATTGTCGTCTTTGAATTTGACTCAAAATGAAACAAAAGACAACAAGGCTAAAGTGCAGATGTAAGTAGTACATGGTTTCTGTTCCAATTTTGATGAACCTGCGACGCAATGTAGGTACTGTAAAGTTTTGATGCCGAAGGCGACCTTATGTTGTAAAGGCTGTTGAGCAATCATCTATGTTTACACTCGATCGTTCAGACAGGTGTAGAATTCCTTTAGAATTTGAAGGATATGCCAATTGTTTCGTGAAGAAGTCAGATAGGAAATAGCGGTGTCTTGCGAATGTAACTTTATTCAGAAACTAGCTTTCGCCCGCGACTTTGTCCGCGTGAAATTTCTTGTTCCCCAAACCACCCCGTCGCATCGCATCGCCTATCCGTGCTGTTACTTCGTTTTCGCTTAGCGCTCGTTCTTCTTTTTTTTGTTTTTGCTCGGCTTCTAAGGGCCCTAGCGTAATGTTACATACCCTATAGGCTTCCTCAAGAATTGGGCTTTATAATGCAAAAAGAATTTTTTAAATCGAACTGGTAGCGACAGAGATTAGCGCGTTCAAACAGTCAATAAAAAATAAAAGGTGTAAGTAACTAATTGAATTAGCGTATTTTTCTTACTTTAAGCATTCTTATACCCGTCGTAATTTCTAAACGAAAGGTCCGAATTGAATAATTTAATAAGGAATTTACATGTACTTAATCAACCTTGATTATGAAACTATTTATTTGGATAAGGATTAATATCATGTTTATGAAAACACCTTCGCAAATAATGCATTATTTTATAACAAATTAGATTACCATTAAAAAGTTATAGTGAGCCAACCTTAAAAGATAGACATGCTATCGCGGACTTTTTTTTGAACTTTTTAAGAGGACATACATGATTTTTGCGTAACTTTCACCATTTACGCAGCGTACGTAACGGAAGCTCTCAAAAAGAATAAATTTCCCCGTTTTTGCAACGTTTTTCATTGATACTCCGCGTCTATTGGTCATAGCGTGATGCTATATAGCCTATAGCCTTAATAAATGAGCTATCCAACACTAAAATAAGTTTTCAATTTGAACCAGTGGTTCCTGAGATTAGCGCGTTCAACCAAACAAACAAACTCTTCAGCTTTATAATATTAGTATAGATATAAGTTTTTCTTAATAAAGGTACATTCGCAAGACACCGCTATTTTCTTAAAAAATATTAAGCAATATTGAGTTTAAGCTCTAGTAGTGTTGACCTCCCCCCTCACACTACACACAACCGCTACAGTACTTACTGAATTGTATTCTTAACTTTGCAAAACTAAATTTTTTTACGCCTACAAAAATCAAGTGCACTTGCTTTGTGATAACCTTCGCGCCTTCCGCGAGTAAAAACGTTGAAACGTGTCGTCTAAAAACTAGAGTGAAATATAGCGGTGCTAGGCAGTCAGCTGTTCGCAGGTAGCTGTGACTATTTATAAACTGTCGCTAGCTTTGAATCTAGCACATTATTGTCTTGTACCTTTCTACCTTGAGTCGGGTGAGAAACTTTAAGAAACAAGTTGACTATCCAATTCGAAATGTTAAATTGTTCTGATATTGGTGTGTTTATTACCCGATCCTTTAGCTTAAGTGGAGGCAAAAGGTGTTTTGTTCTCCTATTTTAACTATCGAATCACTAATTACCTCAGTGTGGTAATATGAAAACCATTGTTATTGAAGGGCAAAGAATCATCACGGACCCAAGTATGAACCAAGTGGAGTAGGTACTTCAATTTCAAATCAATTTAAAAAATATTTTCCTGAACTTTCAGCTGGCCATTCTTCGTAATAATGTTATTTTAGAAAAAGAATTAGGCTTACGCGCAAAAAAAAATTAAACCCATAAAATTGTGAACAAAATCCGATTTTTGTTTGTTCCGATCCGATTTGAGTTGTTTTTCGATATCCACACGGATGAAGTCACAAGCACAGCTAGTGTAGAATATAAATTCAACAACAGTCGAAGACACTAGCAGCTATTTAGTAGCAACGTCATATTTTGTTTGAAAATTGTGTTTCCATTTCAACAGAGCCGGTTTGTTTTCGTTTCCAAACGAACTATGAAACATCAGCTCATACGCAGAAAAAATCTGAGCTAGTCAGATTATATTAAAGCCTTTTTTCTAGTTTTATTTTTCGTATTTTAGAAACAGATAACGATATCCACATAACCGAATGACATCCCCAAATTGTATACGTTTTTACTAGTGACACACAGTTGGGAAAGTTTGCGAGTTTGTGGCGACCCGGTAGATGCGAACCGACCAACTTCTAACCACTTTTAGAACGATTCATAAATCATTTATTGTTTGTCTTACAATGCACCTGGGTCTTTACAGCTTATTTTATTTAGCCCTTTTCCAGAAACTTTGTAGATGTCTACCCATATTTGCAGGTGACACTATGGAAAATACACTCGCGGACAAAGAATACGGGTCTGTACGAAAAACTAAAATTACTCTTAAAATAATAGAGCTAGCGGCATGAATGAAACTATGTTGTAGATAACACATACATACATATATAAACTCACCCCTTCTTGCCTTGCCTTCTTGTTGTAGATAATTTACCAGTTAATAAAACAACACCAAATGTTGGAATTGAGTTGTCAAAGTTACATACAAAAACATAATATCAATATTTTTTACGTTGAAAAAATAATGGTTGGTACCTCACATACTACATAAAAACGAACTTTAAAACAAAATTAATACTATTTGTAGGCTCTTCTCATAGCTGCCAGGCGATTGGGCATGCTGTTTATTAAGTTGCTTATGCGATGTTGCGGGTCTGGAAGTGTAGCTGGGGCGGGGTTTCGATTTCTTACACACCTCCCAAGCTCGTCCCAAGCGTGTTAAATTGGATTCAGGTCCGGGCTTCTCGCAGGCCAGTTCATGCGATTGATGTCAACGTCCTGAAAATACTCATTTACAATTTGAGCTGTATGTGGCCTGGCGATGACATGCATGAATATTGAATTTTCACCCATATTAATTAAAAATATGGGCCGACATGCTCATGAAGAATTTGATGGTTGTATTATATCCTACCTACTAATATTATAAATGCGAAAGTTTGTGAGGATGGATGGATGGATGGATGTTTGTTACTCTTTCACGCAAAAACTACTGAACAGATTTGGATAAAATTTGGCACACAGATAGTTTATAACCTGGATAAACATATATGATAATTCTTGTCCCGATATCCTTACGGGATCGAGACTTATGCGGGTGAAACCGCGGGGCGCTGCTAGTATAGATTTATTTATGATTTGTCTCGAGCGCACACGTCACAAGGTGCGGGCTGAGTGGAGGCATTCCATGCCCAACCGTCGGACCGCAAGGACGTGGTCGTGCGTAAGCCAAACACCATCTCAATATTGTGTAGCTATACTAGCTACTATAATGGTGGAAGACGAAAATGACCACCTTTTATCTTTTTGATTTGACAGATTGAAAACAAAATTGAGAAAACAAGCAACAGTAAAACCGGAACGGAATTGAATTTATTTCCAAATTTGAGGTTTTTAAAATTTTAACTATTTTTAATTACGCTGTAGATCAATAAGGTTTTATTTCATACGATATTAAAATTCTCCGTAATATAAAGTTAGTTTCATGCAGGTATCATTATTAATTTGCAAGTTACGGGGATTTTCGTCATCGACCGGAATTATTTGACCGCGAGTCTACACTCGCTGTCGGTATGGTAGGTATATACTAAAAGCTTATGAATAATTAAGTACCTAAACAAACCGGTCGATCAATCGATATTAATTGTGTTGCAGAAAGTACATAATGACATACCACACGGGTATTAGTTATGTGATACAAATCATGGTGTCGTGCCAATATTTTTTTTATAAAATGGGGTTTACTAAATGCTCACATTGCGTTTTCCTTGTGAACAAATATGAAAGCAAAAATTGTTTGTGGTTTTGAATGATTCGTTTTATTTATGAAATTAATTCAATAAATAACTAATTAGCTGAAAAACACTAAAGCAGTTTATTTTCACTAACATACATAAAAATATAATATCCTAACCTAACTAAAACTGGGTCCGAGTGCTCATGGTTTGTCTGGCTTCTACCTTGGCCAGAGGCTAAGCATTGCCATAAAACGTGGCAATGCCGCTAGTCTCTTGGGTACATTACCAGTCGACAGCGATGCGGAGGAATTTTTTGACGCCATATTATAGTTTTTTAATAATTTTATTTAGCTTAGGATATTCTATTTTTATATTAATAATCTGTTAATAATAACTAATTGAACAAAGACGTATATTTACCTAAATAGTGAGGTTACCGCTCTATCCATGTTGTTAATACATTATTTGAGTTTTGGTAGCCTGCAAGACTACTAAGTATTACAGATGTGATTCCAAAGGCGTCGAATCAGACTCGGCACAAATATTTGTATGGCCTGCTTGTACAAACATTTGTTCTTAGTCTGTGATATTCTTGTATTATACGTTTTGTATTTGTATTAGCACTCATGACTCCGGGTGTCATTTTGTCAAATAGAGGAATAAGTAGGTTATTTATACAAACTTGTATTATAACGCGTAGGGTTCAGAATCCACCAAACGGAAATATCCTCGCGGAAGGCCTTTTTAAATTTCGTATTTAAAGTCAATATTGATGCAACTTTTTTACAACTTTCTAAGACCAAGAAATTCTAAGAATGATTTTTTCATGAAATCTTGACATTTGAGGATTATTCTAAGGAGTTGTATTACTGATTCTAATTATATAATTATGTAAAAACATATTTGTTACGGTCGCGAATCATACTTTAGTCAACATACACCCAGGCACTGAGCTCCAAATTGCAAAAATCGTAAGAAAATCTGAATTTCGCGGGCTAACTTGGCGCTTCCCCCTTAACCAGAAGCTCTTAATGGCGACAATGGCGACCACCGTATCCGTTCCGGATACGGTGGAAGTAATAATTTATATCATTTGCTTTAACATCTCGTAGCGTTACTAACATCGGCAATGCGGTGACAGTACATCAGTAGGTAGGTTATACATACTTCCGCACGCGAGCAAACACTAACTAACTATACTTAATTCATTATAATAGTGACGTTAGTGCCATGCATTCAGTGCACGGGACATTAATCATCGCACACTGTCACTATTATCATACAATATGTTAGATGGTCTACACATTAACAAAAATATTGTCAGTCCTTCCTCCTATCGATTACTTTTTAAAATAACGGAAACCTTGACGGAAATAAACTAGTGAAGAATGAATGGAAACGAATAGAATGAATGAATGATTATTGTACCTGTGACCCTAGACAAGCGGCAATCGCTTTCAAAGCGTTTCGTTTATCTACAACGACTTTTAACTGGATTGAAATTATAAGCTTTTCAGTACCTTATTTCAATCCCATACATTTTATAATTCGCCAAGAAGGAAGACGTGTCCACGACTAAGTTACGCTGTCATTGATGTGCCTCAGTTTCCTTTCGCTCGTTCCATCTGGAAAGTTATTGGTACATCACTAGTCTAGGCTCTTAGGAGTCAAGTGCCAATCCATCATAGAAATAATATCTATGGGTGCCATATAGAATCACCGTGTTATTGAATCATATAATCACTGTGAATCATCATGTTGTTGCAACCAGAGAATAGTGATTTATAGAGTTGGTCTGAAAAGCAAAAAGGTAGGGCTGCAGCAGTAGCCTGCAATCTTATCAAGGTCAGCTCGTGCCGCAGCCATTTTCCAAGCGAAGGTTTTTCACTGTTCAACATTTACTCAGTAACATTCAAGATTGTAAGGTGTAAGTACTTACAATAATGGTAGGAATACGAAAATTATTCGATATTATATATTTATCTGTTATTATTATGTTTTTATGTTCTTTACTAACATTTAAATAGTTTTATGGACGACGTTACTAACCCTATATAAGCTTCGCTCGAAATAAAGATTTTTGAATTTGAATTTATTTCAAGAATTTACTCTTAGCATATGCATATGAAATATATGCATATGCTAAGAGTTTATATTCTTATAATTAATTTATGATCCGATTTTAATTAATCAATAATGAAGATTTATAATTTTGTGGAGGAGTGGTGGCCCAGTGGTAACAGCCTCGATTCGTCGTGAGTTCGAACCCACGCAGGTGCTTTACTTTGAGTAAATATTTTCATCAGCACAGCTCTCAAAACAGTGAGCAAAAACATCGTGAGGAAACCGGCATGTCCTAGCACCAAAAATTCGACACGTGACACTTACCTTACCTTCGGACATGTGACATCTACCGACGCACACTGGGCCAGCGTGGTAGATTACAGACCACTCCCTCTCGAAGAGAGGAGGCCTATGTCTCAGCAGTGGGAACAATATAGGCTGATTACGCCATGAAGGTTTACTAAACTGAATTAGGTATTAATTAACTTTTGTCGTTGACCGAACAACAAATATCATCATGTCTACAAAGTTTGTATCGCACCGAACTATTGAAAACTAATTATAACAGTTTTTAGCCCTAGTAGCCAATACAAGTGTCTAAAACTTGATAGATGACGAAGTATATTGTGTACTGGAGGCTGTGTACTAGGTTGTGATAAATCACCGTTTCGTGGAAGCAAACACTATTCGAAGAGTTATGGAGCAAATAAAGATTACGCTTTTGTATCAACTCGAGTTTGCCATTTGAGCACCGAGATTGGTAAACGGATTAATTTGAAATTTTCTCTTTGAGTTTTAAATGGAATTTTAAAGAAGTACTTAAGTATCATTAAAGGGTTTTAAATACAGATTTTAGATAAACGATAACAGATCGTTTAGTTCAGTTGTTGTGATAAATGGAAGCTAATAAATGCGTGTTGCTAATAAAAGCGTCGTTCTGAGAATATTGAGGGAAACAAACGTGCACCCGTCTCTTGGACGTACCATAATTATGCATAGAAAAGCTTATGATCATCTATTAGCCGAAACTATTAATTTATTTGGTACTAGCTGTGTCCCGCGTCTTCGATCGCGAGAAAGTCGTACGATACACAATATACTAAAATAAAAGCCACATTTTGATAAAACGCCATCGTCCCCCGACGCGCCGCGTTGCATCGCCCGCCCGCGCTAGTACTACGATTTCACTTAGCGTTCTTTCTAACTTTTTCTTGTTGATCGGTTCCTAAGGGTCGTAGCGTGATTTTAAGTAGCATATAACCATCCTCGAGAATTGGGCTACTAAAAGCAAAAATAGTTTTTCAAATTCGACTGGTAGTTCCAGAGATTTTAATTTTTTTGCACGGAACCCTAAATCTTTTTCTAAAATAAAAGTAGCCTAAGTTACATTCGGTACTTATAACCAAAAAAAAACTATTTTAAAATTTTTTGTCTGTCTATCTGTCTGTCTGTTCAAACTGGCTGATCTCCGAAACTGCTGGACCGATTTTAGATAGTTGATGTTACAAGGAGTAACTCAGGCTACTTTCATTTTAGAAAAACAAAATAGATTTCCACACAAAAAAATTAAAACGCTAATCGTTGGAACTACCAGCGGATTTGAAAACTCTTTGAGGTTTTTTGGAAAATCCTTTTTGCATTTGGCAGCCCAATTTTCGAGGATGGTTATAGGCTATTTAACATTACGATACGACTCTAGGAGCCGAGCAAAATGAAAAAAAAAAAAAAAACAGAAAGAACACTAAGCGAAAACGACGTAATAGCGTGGGCGGGCGATGCAACGCGGCGTACTACGGCCACGCGAACGAAGTTGCAGGTCACAGCTAGTTTAGTATATAATTTTCACGCCATTGCACAAAATTGGATTCACCGCAATGACACTAAACTTTAGATAACAGCCGCCGAGTAATACGCTATTCAACATGGTGGTTAACAAAGCTGCTGGATTGGCAATTGCAGTATGGCTTACGATTTATTACGATTAATTCACAGTTGATGGTTCTTCCATCCTCATAATCCTTTCGAATAATAACTTAGGAAGTCGTCGTGACATAATCATGATGTATGTGTACGTATTTAGTTTCTTATCGAGTAACGCATCTAATTGGCTAAACAAGAATAATTTTTTTTGTTTTTATTCTCGGAATAAAATTGACGTCTGACAGCTTGCTTATGGAAAATCTGTTAAAAATTAAAAATTTATTCGCTGGATTAGACTTATATTAGGTATAAAAGTTTGGTCGAATCCGCACTTAAGCAAGTGTTTCACACATAACATCTTATTGCATTATTTGTGCGAGTCAACAGTGTCTCAAGCTCACTAAAGGCTGACGCAGATTTGGGAGGTATTATAACGCTGGTACTTATTTTTATTATATATATATATATATATATATATGCGCTTAGCTTTACAAAGCATGTTTTTGCGTAGTAATTTCCTATGAAACATATTGTGTAATAAAGCTTCTTTAAAATTGAAAACTTTTTATACTATAACTATTTCTAGAAACATATAAGACTGCAGGTCTACTTTTCCTAAATAACCTGACAGAATCAGAGCGAGATCGTTAGCCGTGACGATTTTCGCGCCACCACAGGACATATACCTAACTGCGCCAAAATCCGCCGCACAAATTGCATCCGCAGTATTTCTGTCAATATTTCCTTCCGTTCGACGATTTCCGCCATTGCATCCACCAAGACTTCGAACAAAGGGTTACTTAGTGTCGGTTTAATGGGCTACAGTTATTCATTTACGACTGACACATGAAGCTACGCTCTGCAGGATCTGCTTAATTCATGCTTGAATACTTTATGTGATGCCAGACTCCCTCTACAAGTCTTACGTTGGGTGCATATGAGGGTTAAATCCGCAAGGAGTGCTACTTTACACGTGCAACGCAAAAACTTCACATTTGTATCGGTTTGAAAAAGAGAGGAGAAGAATTAAAACTAAATCACCATTTCTTATTATGATAAGATTATTTTAAGTAACACTTTCCGGAACAAAATTAGAAAAATCACAATGCGAAGCGTGAGTGTGTGATTGTCGTATTTTACACTCGTTAGTGTCGAGTGTACCTAGCTAGTTTCAAAGCTTAATTTGATTGTAAAATCAAGATCGTTATGTCTGTAAAGCTCAGTACATGCACTAAAATTTAATTCCTAAGTATTATATTTAAAGTGATTAAACACTAGTCTTACGTTTTTGCCAAAATAATGCAGTGAAGAAGGAACTTTATTTTCTGAGGGTTAAGACACAAAATTCATGTGGCCTAATTAGTTTTGGACAAAGTATCCCTGATGTTTATGAGCTGTGGTTAAACATTCAGGCTGTTTCGGTTTTCTAACAAAAGAAGGGATGTAGCAGATCGGTCGCATTGCGGATATTTTTAGTACCTACTACCAGTTTTGAAGTTACTAAGCTGTTAGCACAGTTTACTTATTATATAGGTACTTTTTAACCGACATATTTTTTTAAGTATTTTATGTTCATTGATAATTTCGTCAATTGTGGACGGATTTTAAAAACTATTTTTTCATTTGGTAGAATAACTTGCGCGAACTTAGCTTGGGTAGTTTTTGAGTTAGCTTTTCCACTTAGTGTAAGTTGATGATGTTATACTTAATAACTTCCTGTCACTGTTATTTACATATTAAGTAGTGGTATACGAATTTGTGTAGGGTAGGTACCATAACTAAAAAGTGAAAAATAAAATAAAAAATTAACAAAAAAAGAACAACTTCCAAAAAAAAAAACACTACAAAGCGAAAAATAACTCTAATTTCAGAAGTCGGTGGCAAAAATCGAAAATACAAAATCAAAGACACCGACTGCCGAAATTAAAGTTATTATTCACTTTGTAGTGTTTTTTTTTTGGAAATCGGTTTATTAAAGGTAGGTAATCTTAGAACTATGGTAGGTACAAGGTTTATACCACCGCACGAACACCGACGTGCATGTCACGTTATGACAACTTGCTTGCAAACACCGCTGCGGGCTATTCGTAGTACTTATTTACTATTATGCACTTACACCCTATAACCTCTACCTACAACTCTGCCTCTGAGAAAAGAGTCGAGATTTTAGGCTATTTTGTTACAAGAAGATAATCTAGTTGTTGGTAGCTATTGAACCCTACTCTCAAATAAAGTGCGTCTTTTATTTAGGTAAGATGCGTACAAATTGTAAGACTCAACTGACGGACTGTTTACTGAAGAAAGGAGGAAAGGAGAGGGAGTTTGGGACCAAAATGATGAGGATATTTTACATTATTGTTAAAGTTTTTCTTTTTAACATGTTTTTTTCAGTTTACTCCTGCGGATTTTATATTTAGACCATGCAGTGACATCAAGAGAATGCTAAGCGCTCTTACTCTATTTTGAATCATTCTAAAAAAGCAGGTTACATACGTGTGCCTCACGGTTGCGCCAAATACCTGGGTCCAATTCAACAAAAACCCAAGACAACACTAGTGCTTGATGCTGGTTTTCAACTGGACTTGAAGGTGCAAGGTCTTAGTGGTCTTGTCTTGAGATACAAATAAAGAAAAAAGTCGGGATGTGTCGTGGGACACCCGGTTGGAACAAAGATCCTTTCGCTGTATATTATGTATTAATACTAAGCCATTTAGTAAAATTTTTGAGAAGTTAACAGCTTATTTTACTCGTAGATGGCTCTGTATTAAAAAAAAACTTTTGATACTTGAAACTGACTTTTTCGGACATAACGCTTTTTCCTTACGTGACGATTTCTACCAGTTTACTATTACCGCAAGCTGTGTTAAAGAACTTCGTTCTAAAACATATTCTTTAATAACTTTACGTCAAAATAAACCCATTTTATACCAGAGAGGCAATTCCCGTAATTTTAGGAACGTTCTCAGTCTGATCTCACTAAAATGTCAAAAATACCTACATATAATGTACCTACATTTTTGACAAGTTTTTGACATTTAGTTGTCGCTGAGATGAGATTGCGACTAGATTTTTAACGTTTTCGATTACGGGAATTGGGCTTCAGTTTGTAGAAAACATTGACACGATCTAAATGCATTTTGAATAAAAATTCAGCTTCCTACAAAAAGTATTGAATGTGCCTGTTGTATCAATCAATCAACTCTGCCTATCGTTATCTATAGCCTCGCATGCCTCACACAAATTGCACCAAAACAAATCATTCAGTATCCACATGTATTCAACCGTGCAGGAATATTATGCGGAAGATTTTACGATATTTCAACTGTAAATATTACTTTTCGCTTTTTGTTCAGATTTTTAGGAATATTTTCAGCAATGAACAGCTTTATGCAAACTATGTTTATGGTTTCATAGGAACATTATCAACAGTGAAAACCGATAGACTGAAATTCGAGTCTTAATTCTTTCCCTTGGAAAAGTCGTCGACTCAACTCTACGGTCATTTTAGGTGAATTTGTCGGTGACCTCTTTGGCTCGAGTAGATTTTAGTTACAAAGCCCAAATCGTCAAGGTAAAATTAAGGGGATTAAAACCTACTTATTTATTAATTTGCTAACATATACAACACTGGTTAGTGGTAGGCATGAAATTTCATGACACAGTATTTTAAGACATGCACCCCTGCAAGGGCAAATGTTTCACATCGAATTATTAAATTACATAATATAATATTGATTCTACTTATTACAATTCATTACATTATACTAAACATTAATCAAAAATGTATTATATTTTATTTAAAACTAGCCTGCGGTTGCCTGCGGCCTGTCAGTTGCCTGCGGTCTCGCCCGCGTAGATGTCAATACTTCCCTATTTGAATCGGATTTTGTTTACAATTCCATGGGTTTTAATTTTTTGCGCGGAACCCTTATTATTTTTGTACAATAAAAGTACCCTAAGTTACTCCTTATATTATCAGCTATCTGCCAGTGAAAGTCCCATCAAAATCGGTCCAGCTGTTTCGGAGATTAGCTAGAACAAAAAGACAGACAGGCATAAATTTTTTTAATTACTTTTTCGTTATACGTATCGTATATACTTTCGTATGCATTTATTAAAAAGCTTTTGTGTTGAAATTACAAACAGACACTTCAATTTTATTTATTTGTATATATATATATTTAAATATATGTAACTCATTATTATCAATTCATTCAATCATTTTAGTCATATAGGTAAGCGTAATATAGTATAGACATTTATTATTTCACATGTACGTCGTACAAGGGCAATCGATTCACAATTGTCAGCTTTAAATTCCTCACTTTATATGTTGAAACCCACATCTGATGATGGGGTGTCGAAGCCAATAAGCAGCATCCAATTCATCATAATATTCTCCCAAAACAAAGCCACAAAAAGCACAATTTCTCATCAAAAATAAGCACAAACACTACACTTTTAATATCTCCCTTTTCTCTGTTTATTTTGTGCTTTTGTAGTAATATTCTACGAGTAGCCGCAGTTATTCATAAGCCTGCAAATGTTGCCGCTATCATTTTGGCCGCCATGTTTGCCAGCAGATGCCATATTATATCTTCGGACGTTCCGAACGTGAAAAACCTTTACGTAGATATGGTTATGTGTACGTGTAGGAATAACCGTATGTTAGGCCGTGAATTATTTCAGGGTCATTGGAGAAATTGGATACATTTTTGACTATACTGGGAGAATATTTAGTGGCATGTGGCTACAGCTCTCAGTAAAGCTAGAAGTGTCTTATAAACTGAAGTCCGACTCATTACAACAACAAGCCAAAGATTTTCACAAATGGAAGGGGATCGTCAAAAACTTTAGTCGGGCAGGACGCTCAGCAATGAGCAAACGACTGAAGGCGGGAGGAGATAGAGGAAGAGTAGTATAAGCACTTACGCAGCATGCAAGCAAGTCGAATGTTGAAATAATTCGTTCTCTACCTCAGCAGGTCGTGGCTCCATCTTGCTGATCAGTATGAAGGTATGCAGGTATTTCTGGTTTAAAAAGGCTTGCTATTCTTTGTTCTATATATATCTTCTATAGGTATTTTATATAATATATGTTACTGTAAAGGCCCGTATATTGGTAATTCTTAGGTTTTACTAGTAAACCTTAGGATACTAGTAAATCTTAGGATTTACCAGCATGAGTTGGTAAATACAAATAAATACAATTTTTCGGGCTTTTACCATTAGAGTTTGATACATGCTAGGTTTTACCAATGACGGTAGGTAAATGTTGGATTTTTTTTTGGATTAAAACAATGAATTAACAAACTTAATCATTTATTTCAATTACCTTTTATCTGTCAAGACCTTACATATTTTTAATTATCATTAATTTTATTTATCATCGTACAATATAATTGCCTGTTAGTCCAAACCTTACATAGTTTAAATTATTATCATTTGGTATATTTATTAGTAACTACATAACATAACATCACGCCGTGTTTCCCCGAAAGGTTAGGCAGAAGTGTACTTATAGTACACCCACATTTCGCCAGTTATGTTTTAAGTTCCATGTAATAGGGGCGAGCCTATTGCTATTTACCGGGCACAAATCCAGATTCCGGGCTGCTACTGAGAAATTCCAGATAGAAAAACCCAATAACACTTTGCCCGACCTGAGAATCGAACCCAGGACCTCATGCTCAGCAGTAGCGCTTGCGACCACTAGACCAACGAGGCAGTCATTAGTAAAACATATATTTTGTAACGCCTTCAAAATACTTTTTGATTATTAAAAAACAAAATAAAATTATCTTCTCACCAACATAACGCTTGCGTCGACTAAGCTAACTGAATCTGGAATCGGTAGGAATTTTTCTTATTATTTAATAAACAAATTGAAAAAAACACGTCTAGACATGTCTATTTTTCAACATTTACCGTGTCTGTGTGGTTAAACCTAAGATTTACTGAGTGAATGGTGGTAAAAGTTCGAAATGAGCAATGATCACAGAATAACTCGAACTTTTACCATTAAGAGTTGGTAGGTAAATCTCAGGTTTTACATATAGACATAATATTAAACAAAGTCGCTTTTCGCGACTGTCTGTGTGACCGCTTAGATCTTATAAACCACACAACGGATTTTGATGCGGTTTTCCCCACCATTTAGAGCATTTATTCCGGAAGGTTTTTATGTCTATTACATTCATAATTAACTTAGATTTAGCACAGAAATCTCGATGTTGAGGCATGTCGCCATTGTAGGTACCCGTGCGAAGCAGGGGCGGGCTGCTAGTATAGACATAATATAGAAATAAGAGTAGCTTCTTTAGAAACGGAAGGCTAAGTCAATAATGTTCGCTAAGCCAGCTGCGAGCTGGGCTCATGAGTTAGCTACCAAGCTATTGCAGTATCCCCTTGGAATTGTTCATTTATGAATGAATATAGGACAACGGTAAATTGGTACCAGGTATGTTCTACCTAAACCTGTTCCCTGCGTTACACACTATCAACCACAATCTATACAATTTTGAAGCAATTTGCTAATCCATTGCTTTATGTTCGAACAATTGGTCTGCTCAACAACGTAAATAACGCAATGAATGTTATTGAACTGTCAAAATGAAACTGATTCCTACTGTAAGTGTTACACAATTGTCCTGCTGGTACCTAGATACAAGTGCGAACGTACCGTTTGAGGTTTTCGTGAGAACTTTTTGGGTATTCACGTTATTTTAAAGAATTTGTATTAGCTTAATGCGTGATTAAAAAAATCAAAGTACCTACTAGAAATAGTTTAGGAGAACAAGGTTACATAATAAATAAAGTCGAAAACGCGATGGCATCCGCAATAATATTTAATTTCAGTGCCATACATTATTTCAGTAAACAACCACAATGGCAAACTTTTAACCTACAAAACCTAACAAATCAAGCATACACTTACATTTTTTCACGTCATTATTCAGAAGAATTGAGCCTTTATGACTCATTAAAATTAATTTAAAAAATTCAAAACCGACCCAATCTACATTTCGTTTAAAATTTATGATCCCATTGGCGTAGATACGAGAAGCCAGTGACTGGAATCCTTTTTTTTTTTTGGATGGGAAATCATCAAATGACTTCTCCCGCTCTGGGCGTAGCGGGAGGGCGTGTCAGACTTTTACTGACTAAAACCCACCCGTGTTCCTTCAGTTGCCTGTGCCGGGGCCACGGTAACTCTTTCGAACATCCCGCAACCCTAGCTGGCATCGGCCCTAGCGGACCCCGTCAATAGTGCTGACTGTGACTGGTATTCTGTGGTTAGAGTTCACGGTCGTGGGATCCATTCTCACATCGGGACAATTATTTTGTTAAGACCGGGGGACTATGCGGCAAATAATTCGACTCCGGTTTCTGAGTATTGACCAGCTGGAATTTTAACTTCAAATCCAGATGTTGAATTGATATGATAACACAAAGGTATTCTTATTGGATTCTGGATGTTAATGGAATTGACTGCGATTATTTGCTTTAATAACTTAAGACGGGGATTCAAGTGTGGACCTGTGGGTCTTCTTAACTATTTAAAATTCAAAGAAATACCTTCATAGCACAAGGCTCTTGAGTTTATCAACTAATCTTAATCGCTAAATGATGCCGCTGACCGTCATCAAATCTTCACAACATTCTTCGATTAATTTCATTGATTGACAGGGTGGGTTGCACCAGCGTAACGACAGTGTATCAGTGAGTCTCATAAATAGCTCGTGTTATTATTTTCCTAGGACAAATATTATGTAGAACATAGCAATAGAGCGAACACCTTGCATTGTAGTCAATATACTAAATTATAAACGGGTTATGAATTGAGATCGTGCTATGCAAATAATGTAGCAATGTAACTTTCTTAACGGACTGCTAAACTAATTCTTATCAGTAATTTTGTGAATTTCCCTCCTTGTTTTTCCTCATCCAAGATTATTCTCGAGTAGTGTGGAAAAGCAAAATTACTTTCAATAATTTGAGCTTATTTCATCTCGTTGTAAATTCATTTAAAATCAACAAACAAAATGTTAAACAGTTTAAAAAAATACTCGGGATGCGGATTAAGCTTTGTGTGACAGTTTTTTTTTTTTTCATAACTCGTGAAATGTTTCATTTTTTAACCAGTTATTTCGAAGTGGTGTTTTATTTAGTCTACGTCTTATAAATAGTTTTCATAAGTTTCATAACATCTTTAATCACCAGTAAGTTGAAATATAATATTAAAATCCATTCGAATTTCATCTTAGTTTTTTGTGTCCAACGCCGTAAAAAGCATTTAAAAATCAAAGCTATAAATTAATCCTAAAAAGTCACGTGCAAACTTTTTCCCGCCAACGTAAAAGTTGCAACGGGATTTTGTAAACAGCCACAAGTGTCATACTCACCGGCCGGCGACTTCTGCGGTGTTGCGGGTTCCTCGTGATGGTAAGGAGTTGATCTGAGGAGTTGGAGGGCAAGTTCAGTCCCGACCTCCTCAGACCTCGGGCACGGCACGTAAGCGTATTGTTTTTTGGTCGGCGCCGGCAGGGGCGCGACGCGGTATTTGCTCCGGTCGGCCATGCGACGTCTGCCGTGCGGACGGCTCACCCGCCGTAGTGCCGCAGCCCGCGTCGGCCTCTTATCGATAAAGCTGCCCGTTTGCTACCGGGAAATATTCATTTAGTGCGTACACTGCTTGAGTTTGTTCAATGATAAATTCGCGCGCCAGTTAGTGTTTGACACGCGATTTGTCACTCGTTAAATACGCTTTAGTGAAAGTTTCAGATTTGTGAATATGAGTTCGTTCATTTTCTTCTTGGCTGCAGAACAAAGGAATATTAGGGGATATTAGCTTTTTGCAAACTGTGAATTTTTGGAATGAGCTTTAACTTCGAATTTTTTTAGGAAAATTAAAATAACTAATTTATAGATACTCCCAAACCGGAGTAAAACTTTATTCTGTACCTATATGTATTATCAAATATTGAACGCCGGTGAACGGCTTGCTATCACTTATGCAGTTTCTATACTCTCGCAAAAATAGGAAGTGCTGCTTTTAATGAAACTTCAGAACAACATGAAAACTGAAACTTTAGGCATTATTAAGGAAGCCCTATATGCACAGTAATTATTTTAATGACTGCACTTTTTTTAGTAGAATAGTAACTGTATTTTATGAAATACACACAACCCTGTTTATTTAAGTTCTAAGTACGAGTAGGTAATTCCACAAAAGGCTGAACCGAAAAAAACTACAAAATTAAAGTTTTCAGTTGCTACATTGAAATGACGTTGGCCAAATACATTATAATTCAAAATATATTTCAAAAAAGATTTTGATCAAAAAAATTACCTAAAAAAATTTAAATAGTGCGTCCCGAAGACCCATTCGTTTTTAAAATCCTCGTATGAGGTCCATATTCGGTGCGCGCGCAGTTCCGCGTGCTGAGTCCCGCACTACGGTCGATAGCACGTGCCCGCGGGACGACTGCACTATGCGGACACTTGCACAATAATAATAACAAAACAAACTTGCGGTCGCAGTCACAGGGTTAGCTACGGAAGGTACGGAACTACGCACGCATAGCGACGGCGGCGGGTGCAGTTTGTAAATTGTTCTAAAACAATTATATTTAACTAATAAATTTGAAATGTTATAAATAATAACTCTCTCTGCTGTCAAGCCAGGGAAAAATAATTTTGCATAAGAAGATAAACTTTTTTAAATCTTTAATGTTACCCTACCTATGTACATTTTCCGTTTTCTTTTCTTCTGGGGCAGAAAATCATCTACTTATAAAGTACAAATAAATAAATTTGAACTATCTGTTTGTAATGTCATAATAACAGCTTTTTACTAAATAATGCATATAAAAGTATCATAATAATATACGTATAGATATGGTGCGTTTAACAAAACACACTTTTTTTTATATTTGGTCTGTTTGTCTGTCTGTTTGTTACGGCCAATCACCGAAACGGCTAGACCGATTTTGACAGGACTTTCACTGGCAGATAGCTGATGAAGAGTAACTCAGGTTATTTTTAAACCCCAACGTAAACAGAGGGGTGTTATAAATGTAACGCACCCTTTGACAGAGGGACCTCTGACGGCCCTCTAGCGGCGTGGCTTTAGACGCCGCCGCCTTCTACTGTGTCCACCCTTTGACAGACGGACCTCTGAAAGCCCTCTAGCGGCGTGGCCTAAGGCACCGCCTGCTACTCTGTGTCCACTCTTTGACAGAGGGACCTCTGACAGCCCTCTAGCGGCGTGGCTTAAGACGCCGCCGCCTTCTACTGTGTCCACTCTTTGACAGACGGACCTCTGAAAGCCCTCTAGCGGCGTGGCCTAAGACGCCGCCTGCTACTGTGTCCACCCTTTGACAGAGGGACCTCTGACGGCCCTCTAGCGGCATGGCTTAAGACGCCGCCGCCTTCTACTGTGGCTACCCTTTGAGAGAGGGACCTCTGAAGGCCCTCTAGTTGTGAGACGAAAAAGGCCTCTGGTGGCCCTCATCATAATATGCATTTTTAATCTAAAACAGGAAAGATAAGAAGACATTAGAGAGACTGTTGCTACAAAATCCAAAAAAAAAGCTTAATTTATATATCGCAGATAAGATCTAACAGAAAGTAATCATACTAAAAGTTGATGGAGTCTAGTCAATAGGAGCTGTTCATTTAAGCAGAGGACTTGAAGGCTGGAACAAATGAAGACACTCAATAATTCAGTGGGCGCGGCCGAGCGCACAGCGGATTTGTCCTTAAGGGGGAAGCGCCAGATAGCACGCGAAATTCAAACTCTCTTATGTTTTTTTGCAATTTCCATGTCAGTATTAAGTTCTATGTTGATTAAAGTATAATTCGCGACCGTAACAAATATGCATTTACCGAATTATAATCATCAAAATCAGTAATACAACTCCATAAGTTTGTATAATCCTAATTGTCAAGATTTCATGAAATAGATATTCAATAGAATTGATGACTTTATTTATTATAATTCTGTAAATATGATGCATACTTTTTACGGTCGCGAATCATATTTTGATCAACATACAACCTAATACTGGCTTGCAAATTGCAAAAAACGTATGAAAATATGATTTTCCCGGGCTACCTGGCGCTTTCCCCTTACATACAATTTCATGAAGAAAGCACACTGAGATACCTACTGCATTTTTTCTTGCTATCGTATATTCGAGTAGTACCGACATATATTCTTTTGTTTTAATAATTATAATTTTGGAATATAAAATTAGCTTGGCACATAAATCTTCACAGTTTTAGAGTGAAACTAGCCCTTTTAAAACCTACATAATTGGTGGTTCCGTTTATTTTTGGATCAGACCGTATACACAAATTCTTTAAATTTGGTTTCATTTTCATTTAAAAAAATGCGCCAGAAAGTTGCACACCGCCTGAATATGAAGCAATTTGGACGGACGTACACGATACAGCTGAATAAGTTTAATTTACGTTAAGGCGTACATTTAAACGAGGAACATTCAGCAGCCCTTGTTTGCGAATAACTCGTTATTTCGTAAACCATCGCAAATGAACCGCTGAGTTAATTAAACACACTGCGTGAAGCCAAAGTAATCTTCATAGTATGTACCTAATATTCCGGCACTTTCGCGAAAGGCTACGTGATACCACGCAACACAACGCGGGAAATTATAATTTTAATTCCTCTAATCTTATATTGCTTTGTATTCATTTTCCAGCTCATATCAAAAGCCTTGGCTTTTTCGCTGCCGTAGGACAATATTATAGGCAGATTCAGAAGATAATATGGATTTTCATCAATTTTAGAACACGTGTGGACCTAAGCTGCCAGAAAGCTAATAAATAACTTCAATATTTTGATGAAACGAATTTCCACAAATAATCCTGAGTTCATTACGTACCAGCTGTTGTGTAAATCGTTTCAAATTGCAAAAGGTTCAATATTATACTATTAGCGGTGTAGCGGTGCGGGTGACAGGTAACAGAAAGGGTAAATTTATTTAATTTATTACAGTTATTACTGATTCCGTATTTTACGACTATGATATTTAGGGTGCAGCTAAAATATTCAACAAACAGTCATGATTGTAAATCGAATCGATGTAATCAACAACAAACAGTCATGATTGTAAATCGCGGTAACGTTCAAGACTGAAAGAAGGAACAGTTCGTCTAATGTCACCCGCACCATGCTACACCGCAAATAGTATAAAATCATAAGCCCAGAACCTAAGCGTTCTGCGAATTTTTCACACGACTGCCGATATTTAGACATTCTCGCTTGTTTCTAAACTTACGAAGCAAAACTCTGTAATTTGGATTAAATTCCGAACCAAATGTGAGATCCCAGTTTCGGCAAAAATAAAGGAGTAAGTACAGACACTTTAAAACCTCATCCTTGTCGTGCTTCTCATTGCCGAGGATCGTGACCTGCAACTTTAGTTGTCTCAAGCCTCTTCACTGAAGACTTCCGTGTTCCTTTGCCAGGAGTTTAAAGAGTTGTCTGGTTACGACAATAGATTTTTTTAAAGATAAGATAGATTATCTGCCATTTACATGGTTAACGTTTTACATCCTTCGAATACAGACTTGATACAAAACTAATATAAATCACCACTTAATTTTCAGTGACAGGCTTTTTTAAGATAGAAACGAAAAGGACGGTCTTAAAAATTAAAAAGGTTCTTACGCAGACCCGTAGTCCAGAAGTTTCTCTTCAGTAGAATAGAAGCCGCATTGTAAAAAGAGTTCCCAGGTCTAGATCCGTTATCATCAACCAAGCTAAATCGACTTCGATCGTGCCTTGAAACACTGACTACAAACCAAAACTTTGGAAACAAAGTTAAACGTGGAATTAATCGAGCGAAGCAACCGTTGCCAAAACGGCTGTTTAACGTCACCGCAAGTTATTATGGCAGTTCCTTCGATTTCCACTGATAAAGTTAACGATGTCAGAGTTATTTCGCGCCCATTCACAGCCATTCTTGGCACATTCATGGCCGGAGATTCGAACGAACGAAGGAAATTTGACAGATTGTGTGATGGGAAACTCATGTTATCGTTGCAGATTTTTGGTCAAGTGTGAAGGATATGAGAAAGATAGTAATATTTTTGTAGACAGAAAGTTAAAGTTCCCTCAACATGATTGAAAGCCAATCATATTGTGTGGTTGCTGATCAGTTGATTATGGGCTCATGTTATGAGGGCTGTCACATTTTGTCACCTCTCTCGCTCACACGGTACCAAATTTTTAAGAATGGTAAATGAAAAGATGCTTTTTTGAAAAATTTAAACAACGACGGCGAACTAATAAATCATATTAATGTAGTAGGTAATTATTAAAAACACATTTCAATTGTGGTATCTAATAAAGTTGACATAAAGTTTCAACATTTGAAGGACCTAATGTGTTCAGGCGCCGGGGAAGCTGGTGAGTCTCTTCTGAAGGAGCTGACGGCCCTCATCAATCTCATGCTCTCCGGCAATGTGAATGAATCCGTCATTGATATCTTGTATGGGGCAAGTCTGTGTGCCCTGCGCAAGAAGGATGGCGGCATTCGTCCCATTGCCGTAGGGTCCACTTACCGTCGTACCGCAGCTAAAATTTGCTGTGCTTTCTACAGCGAAACACTGGCCAGCAAATTCCAGCCCCTACAGCTGGGCTTCGGGTCGAAAGGGGGCTGTGAGGCTGCGGTACATGCATTATCGACTTACCTCAACAGCGGTAAAGGTGAGGTCATCCTTAAGGTTGACATTAAAAATGCCTTCAATTCCGTAAACAGGGACACCTTGTTGACAGAAGTCCAAAAAGAAATACCCAAAATTTACAGTTTCCTATATCAATGTTACAGGCACCCCTCTAAATTACTTTATAAAGACAACCTTTTGAAATCAGCCGTTGGATGTCAACAGGGTGACCCTCTTGGGCCAGTCATTTTTAGTTTGGCAATAAATCCAATTATTCGACAACTAAATTCTGAATTCAACGTATGGTATTTGGATGACGGAACCCTAGGAGGTAATGTAGACACAGTCTTAAAAGATTTAGCTTTTATAAAAGAAAAATTTAGTTCCATCGGCCTAGACCTTAACCTTTCAAAATGTGAAATTTATCTTCCCCAAACCACTGACAGACAGACTACCATAGCAAAATTTAATACAATAGCACCAAATATCAAAATTACGGAAAGAAACTCTCTTCACCTCCTAGGGTCCCCAATTTTTGACGAATCCTTTCCAACGTTTGTTGAGGAAAAAATTCTAAATTTTCATGACGTCTCGGAAAGACTATTCAAAATTAACATCCATTCGGCCTTCACACTAATTCGATACTGCTGCTTTGGACCAAAATTTACGTATAGCCTTCGCTCCTCCCATCTATGGAAGCATCCACAACTTTTAGAAAAAGTAGACCAAATTATTAGAAACACACTAACTTCTATTCTAAATGTGGCCCTGGACGACCGAGCGTGGCAGCAAGCTACACTTCCCATTCGCCTGGGTGGTCTCGGCGTCCGCAAAATTTCAAGTATAAGTTTACCGGCTTCCTCTCTTCGGTCCACGGTACCGACAAATTAACCAGGAAAATTTTATCTTCCTCACTGGTCGATTTTGAGGTACCGTGTTTGACCGATGCGTTGAACGCGTGGAAGATGGCTTGTCCCAATACGGATTTACCTGACAACCCAGCCTCCCAGAAACGGTGGGACGTGCCGCTCTGCAGTATTATACGGAATACCCTAGTAAATACGTCATTTAATACTGCTGAGCGTGCCCGTCTGCTGGCTGTGGGAGAATGGGAGTCAGGCTTGTGGCTTCAAGCGCTTCCGTCATCCACCATAGGCACTATGATGGATGACTCTTCGTTTCGGCTCGCTACGTGTCTCCGCTTAGGCGCACCTTGTGTTGCTCCGCATCGGTGTCACTGCGGTGAAGCTGTCGACAACCTCGGACACCATGGCCTGTCCTGCTGCAGGAGTGCAGGCCGCATAGCACGACACGCCAGCATTAACGATATTATTCGTCGAGCTCTTGTCACCGCCGGCGTACCAGCGATATTAGAACCAAGCGGCTTGGTACGTGACGATGGGAAGAGACCAGACGGCATGACGTTGTTGCCTTGGAAGGTGGGTAGACCTCTGGTGTGGGACGCAACCTGTGTCGACACCCTTGCGCCGTCTCATGTTCCAAGCACGGCGAGCTGTGCTGGCGCCGCTGCTGCGGCTGCTGAGACCCTTAAGCGGCGCAAATACTGTAACCTTATCGGTAACTACAGTTTTGAGCCGTTTGGGGTCGAAACGCTCGGGTCATGGGGCCCGAGTGCGCGTCTCCTTTTTAAGGAAATTTCTCGCCAACTGGTCGACACTTCACGTGACCAGAGGGCTGGCTCGTTCTTTGGCCAAAGAATTAGCATTGCCATTCAACGTGGCAATGCTGCCAGTCTTCTGGGCACGTTTCCGGATGACAGCGATGCGGACGAGTACTTCGACGCCTAAGTTTCCTTTTGTTTTGTATATTTATTTGTATAGTTAGTTAGTTCGTTAGTTAGTAGAAAAAGATATTTTAAGTTTTTTTTAACATATAATTATTATAATAACTTCCTAAAATAAAGTTGACCATTTATTCCACCTGCTGAAGATCTCCCGCCTGGACATGAGTTGTCTTGGGTAATCTGGAAGTCTTTAAACAGACTCCGGACCCAGGTTGGCCGAAGCAGGGAAAACCTGCCCAGGTGGAGATTCATTGACGACTCCGCCTTAAAGTGTAAATGTGGTGCTGTTCCACAAACGATGGGACACTTAATATCATGTCCTGCGTGTCCTGTCAGCTGTACATTACAGGAACTGATGGATGCTAGTGATGGCGCCACTCGTAGCCGAAATCTGGGCCGAGTCTATTTAGATTGCCATCGACATGCTAAGAAGAAGATCTAATAAACTCAGCTCAATAAGTATTATGATCTGTTTTTGAGAGGAGTTAAATAAATGCCACAATAAAAATATATTTTTAATAATTACCCATTAAATTAATATTATTTATTAGTTCGCCAGTTGATTACATTTTTCAAAAAAGCCTCTTTTCATTTATCATTCTTAAAAATTCGGTCCCGTGTGAACGAGAGAGGTGACAAAATGTGAGGTACCGGTGAAACTTTTCATACAATTTAATATGAAAAAAATGCTAAATAAATGTTCTCATCAACATTTTTATTTGCTCCTAAACGGGCACAAACTGTTATCATACAGCAAAGACAATTTTTTTTAAATTCTTCATTAAAGTCCTCATTTCGATTACATTATCTTTTGTTGCCGTTTCTATGCTTTTCCAATTTGGGAATAGTATTTTTATCTCACGAAGCAACGCGCCCTTTACTTATGGTAACCAAGTGTACAAAGACGCTGTGAATATGTGTGTAAGCGCAGGAGCTCTCGGTACCGTCCGAGACACGGGCGAAGTCGGAAGTGTATGTGTGTGTTACATGTTGACGCTATTCGTCTTCACGCACACATTTACAATTGGTCACTACAAGTAAAGCGCGCATTGCTTCGCGAGACAAAAATACTGTAAAAATAAGAAGCCATTTTGTTTTCTACTCATATCTAGAAGTAAAGTAATAAAATCGGTTTGCACGACACTGTATTGAGTCAGAGTGGGAAGCGTAGACGAAAATCGGTAGACTTTACATAATGGTGCCTAAAAGTAATATTATAACGGAACCGCTGTGTATATGTACATATTACTGTATATTTCCCAGGACGGAAAATATACAATCTTTCATAAATTGTGGTAAGTGTTGCGGCAAAATCAAAAACACAGTTTACAATGTGGAGAATTTCTGGAAACATTCCGATTTCAACCGATTCAGTAAACAAGAAAGAAACCAGAATTTCAAATAGTTTACTTGTAGATGAACCTCATTCATTCAGGTCTGATAGCAATTGACTAGAATATATACTAAACAGTAGGGCTTAAAAGTGTAATCTTGGTTTTAGTATCACTTTCTTGATTTCTCTTTTCGCTGGTCTATAAAACAAACAATCTATGCATATAATGTTCCCACTGGACGCAGGCCTCCTATCTTTGCGAGGGAGTAGGCTGTAATCTCCCACGCGGGCCCCAGTGTGGGTTGGTAGATGTCACATGTCATCGAATTTTTGGTTCAAGGACATGCCAGTTTCGTCACGATGTTTTCCTTCACCGTTTTGAGAGCAGTAAAGAAATTATTTAGACAAAGTAAAGCGCCTGCTTGGGTACGAATCCACGACCTAGAACTCATAAGTCGGGGTCGTTACCACTGTACCACCTCAACTCAAAATCTATGTAACTAGGTATATCATATTTTTAATGAGTGTGACTGAAACCCTACAGTGAAGTAAGTGAAAATTTTACATTGGATCGAAATCAAAAATATTAAAATTAGTGAGTCATTGAATTCTAAACCATGCATACAACACAATAAGAATTAAACTCTCTTGCAGATACAAAATAACTTCACATTTATAACGTTTTGGTATCGAAATTGAAAACAACAAAAGTGCTGTGTTTCTGAATATGAAAACAGCTTTATACAAAGTACATAGAAAGTGTTTGTGTACGCCTTTACTTAAGCCAGGAATAGAAGTTTTTTTTTAGTTTTTAGGTGTAGGTACGGTTAGACCCCCGTTTTATTTTGTACAGTTTATTTGGCGTGTTTGTTATATGAATCTCAAGAAGATTCGTCAACAAACACGCCAAATAATCACGAGAGCAGTGAAGAACTAGTTCTGGTTTAAAAAAAAAACTTTACTTATCACAGATTCTAACAACCCGTGACAGTTCAGAATGCGAAATTTTGGTAAGTAAATAAAGACTGAAGCTGATATGATTGGAATCACCGCCAGCCAGTAAATGTTTACTACACTACACACGCATCTGTGGACCATAACAATGAACGATGCAATAGATATACCAGTAGGTATGCTAAAATAATTACTATAACGCAATGCCTAGGATGCTTATAGTCAAAACTATTTGTGCCAGATTGAGAGAGGAAGTGATATTGTGACAAACTGCCGATGAGCATGAATCAAGTGCAAAACTGTTCTTCCTGGCTATAGATAAAGCTTCTGATCAGACTACGTGCCATCCGCTGGATGTCGGAAAAGTCTCCTGCACCCTTGACGATCAGAACAACGCCTCTGCCGCCACAATAAACGTGGCCCACACAGTATAGTAGAATTAATAGATGTACAATTGATACTAAAATAAAAAGACTAGCTCTAGATGAAGAAAACATAGTGGATTTGACAATCTAAAATCGTCAACACACAATGGGTCACCGTGGTGATCAATGCTTGTTCCTATGTATGGGAGCAGGGTAGCTGGTAGCAGCTGGATGACTTGCCGAGGGTCGAGTATTGACGTAAACGGGGTGCGATTGGAAAGACCATTTAAGCTGTGGAATGCTTTAGACTATTGATGATGAACAGGTCTTTTATAGATACTCTTTATTAGTACACCATAAAAATCACAGATATAAATGTAGAAATTTTACAATGCCTGACACACACGGTGGT
This sequence comes from Fissipunctia ypsillon, assembly GCA_947568875.1. Lineage (NCBI taxonomy): Eukaryota > Metazoa > Arthropoda > Insecta > Lepidoptera > Noctuidae > Fissipunctia > Fissipunctia ypsillon. The sequence continues at coordinate 20,685,341 of OX387643.1, read as the reverse complement.
CTTATTGCTAAAAGAGATCTTTTAAAGACAACCTTTGCCTTTCAGTGAGATGAATATTCGATAGTGACATATGAAAAGCGTCTATTTTGCATAGAAATCGATGATTTAACAAACTGTAAGTTATTAACGTAAATAATTCTCAATAAAATGAAAAGCAATGCCGTTGGCAAGAGATTCTAATTAGCTGAAGACTTAACGATAAAACGTTACTAATTACATCGTCGCAAACTGTTTGCATTTTTCCATTCTGCTCGTAATGAGGACAATGTATAGATTAAATCATTCGTTTTATATTTCAGTTACGGTAATGGCTGAAACATGTATGTTCAGTGCCTCTTGAGCAGTTAGCCCCACTGCTGCACTACCATGTGGCTCGCTGACTGATATTTTTACCGTGGCATGTACTTTTCATATATATCAACTGGAATATAGCGCCGATAGAAGGAAAGAAGCCGAAGTAAAAATCGCACCTTTAAATACATACGTAAAGTGAGCTTGAAGTAAACTGTCAGTCCCTAGCTTCAGGTAAAATCAGCCTACGACATCTAAGTATATATATCCGTTTAGTAGACAGAGAGAGTATAGATCGTTTAGTATCTTCAACTACTGGTGGGGGGACTGCAGTGTCAATCCACCTATTACTTTAGTGTTCATCTAATCATGGTACAATTCTTTAACTCTTTTCAAAAACTCATGAACTCTTTTCAAACAAATTATTCTACAACGTGCCGCTACAATAACGACATAAATTTTACACACGAGTAGGGCTAGTGGCCAGTAATCATAAAAATTATAATAAGATAAAATAATTCGTAAATTGAAAAATTCAAATGTTCAAACCAACTAAATAATAAAGCTCTTTCTTTCCTTCAATTCGCCTACTCTTTGCACGTTATTCGTTTTAATTTCTTTGATGCGATGTTATGATCCGTGACCCCGGCAAATGACCTCTACGCTACAGTTCTTTAAGTACAGGTTGCTCCAAGATGCTATTTTAGAAAATTGTAAATAAAACGAAAACGCGAAACCGTATACGCGTGTTAAATTAAAGTCGCCATTAAAGCGGTACGCTGTATATTCAACACGTTCTCTTGTAGGCAACTAAAACAGTTCCTTTAAGTTAAGCGCCTAGTAATACAATATAACGTGGTTAGCATGTTGAACGCCCTAAATCCCGATTAGATTAGCGTTATAACAATTCATGAAAGAACTTTTAAACGATAACTTACACGAAATATTATAAAATAGGTTATCGAATGAGCCATCAATTAGAGTTACTAACGATCCTATTATAATAGTAAACAGCTTTAATTTTTATTCATTATTTCATTGACGTCACCCTTTTCAATAAGCAATTGCTTATTATAAGATGGAATCAAGAAAAACAATTTTAAAACTGGTTTTTCTACACTGTTTACGTTCTATATCTTGATATCTTTCTTATAATATTGTTTATTTTCGTAATCTACTACCTACCTACTTTTCGCCTTGAAGCTTGAATGGAAAGTTTACCACAATGAACTTTCCCGCATTTAGTCCAAAAATGTAGAGAACTTTTTTTTTATTAATTGGCCTAGTGCGAGTCGGACTCGCAAACGAAGGTTTCCGTAACACCGAACAATATTTAACACTACGTTTTTAGTTTATTAAAAAAAACACGTTTCATGCTTGGGGACCCCTTTAATTTTTTACTTTATCTTATTTTTATTATTTGTGGTTATACAAATACACAATATGTGAAAAATTCAACTGTCTGCCTATTACGGTTCATGAGACAGCCTGCTGACAGACAGACGGACGGACGGACAGCGGAGGCTTAGTAATAGGGTTCCGTTTGGCCTTCTTCGGGTACGGAACCCTTAAAATGTAACGGCCATGCTTTCAGTAATATCCAGCGGTCACAGCGGACAACAGCCGCTGAACAAGTCCTCATATCCCTAGAGAATACAGTTACAATCCCTTTAATCAAGCGACTGTAAAGCGCTTTATTTTAAACATTTCCAAAGCCATTGTCATGAACAATTTCTCATTTTAAAACGAATATTCTGTAATTGCAAATGGCGGTGCAATATTGAAATAAGTTTAAAGAAATAATAGTAAAAGTTCTTAGAACTCCGCGGATAGTAAAACCTTTCATGTGTCTTAGTTTTGAATTTCTGGAAAATAAATTCTCCTGAATGAGGCTGGGACCTGGATGTCCTACCCTTTAGTTTTGAAATTCAAAAATGTGCAATCTTTCGTATGTATAGATACGAGTAAGAAAGGTCGTATGAAACGTCATCGCTCGTCATATGTGTAAATCCTTAGAATTGGGTGTATTTTCCATATCATGTTTGTTGAATTTATGCTCATCTACCTTTACAAGTATGCGAATTTCCAGCATGTTATAGATGTGTGAATTATATTCAGTGCATTGACTTTTAATCTAATTAAAGTTAACTGATGTTTTAATAACTCTTCAAATTCTATTTTTCTATTATTGTTCAATATAAGTATGCACGCCTGCACTGCTCGACGAAAGTCTCTCATTATTTTTCTACCATCCTTATGTAACTACAATCTTACCTAACCAACCTTTTGGCAAGTTTCCAAATTCGGTCCAGTTTAACGTTTTTCAAATGATATTCTTTAACTCTATTTCTCTCTTTTTGCATAAGTAAATATGTATGTTGCCCTTTTGGGAATATAATGAGTGAAACTTATTGCGAGTACTTAATAGTTACGGAAGGAAACTTTGCAAAGAACATTTCGCTGGCTTTAATTTTGCTCGACGTGGCGTGGTAGAAACTTTAATCTTGGAACAATGCTGGGTTTTCATTACAGTTTCATTTCAATTGTATCGTCGCATTGATCAATACGAACAAATCCGCACGCTCTCTCATCTGTGTGTATTTACTATTTTGTGAACTATCTACAATTCTACATAAATCTGACTCGTTTGACGTTTTTACATTTCAATCTAGGTTGCATTGTGTATTTGTTTTGTGGATTACCTTTATTTTGCTTTACTAACGTTTGTGATATATTCATGTAAGTAATCTATTTTGCATCCACACCAGTTGCTAACCATTTATAGATTTATATATTTTAGAAAAAGCCTAAAATAAAATCACAAACAGAAAAGTTATTAACTTTATTCCAATTCAATTCTATCTTTTTCAAACACTTACGAATCATCCGTCCTCAAATTTTAACTACGCAACTAATATTCAATGCCCAAATTGTACAAAACTGGCAGTAACAAAATTCTCATAAGATTTAGGTTCGCAACAAAAAATCTGATCTGATGATGATGATGTTTAATCTGTTAATAATGAATACATGATAATGTTAGTTAGCAAGCAACCTACACCATTGGAAACAATAAGAAAAAAAAGCTATTCGTCACAAAAGAATCACAATTACTCGAGAATTTGACATTATTTATTTCGTCGTTACATTTTTGGTAGCTTAGCTCTAAAACTATGTGACGAGGTTAGTAATGGCGGTGACCCGGCTCGGTGTTGTTCAGCAGAGGTGCATGTCTGTGAAAGTCTTCTTGTCTTTATAGATGGGGCCCCAGGCTCCGTAGTCCTTCTTCTGCTCCTGTTTCTTGGGCGCCTGGTACTTAGGCGCTTCATATGCGGTCTTTCTGCAATCAAACGAAAGATGCAATTAGAATTTGATCAGCAACATTTACATATTCAGGGAATATAATTGTATATATTGTATATATTCAGGGATATATAATAAATTAAAGTTAGCAAACACTGAATTTGTAAAAATATTATCGACACTATGTATGTGGGCCAATTATGACATTGGTGCTACAAATTACGATATTTTTGCTTATTTTGAACTCTTGGCGGAGGCTTATGACCAGCGGTGGACAAGTTTCAGCTAAATGATGATGATGATGATGAGACTCTTGAGAAGAAGTCTCTTCTAAAGCATATACGAAGCAGATCCTTTGACAGCTTTTCAAGCAGGTGATTTAGACAAAAATACTTACTGCATAGGAGCAGATACGTCGAACGACTTGCACGCGTAGTTAGCCTTGTTAGCGGTTTTACATTCGTCTCCGCGAGCCATGGTTCTTAGCATCTACCTCTTTCACGCTGGTTAAGCTGATAGCCGGTGGGAGGGAGATGGATGATGAGATGAGGGGTGACGGGGGGGTAGGGGATCTACGGCACGTGCTGGAGGTGTGTGAGGACCGCGTGTTCCAAACGGTTGCCGGTATTCGCCCGACGACTGCCTTTTCTGGTGCACAGGTTTTTGGCGAGCCTGGAATCAAGGAAAAAACATGATTACTTCATGATAATAAAGAAAAGAAATATATCTAATATACCTATAGATTTTGAAGGCAACGAAAAAACTCCACCGATTGCAGAAGTTGATTAAGAAACTGTATTATTGCAACGACCTACTGCATTATAACCGCATGGTTTCTCAAGTTCCTATTCTTTAAAAAAAAGTTTCTTAATAAATCTTTTCACTACGAACTCATAATGATATTTTGTTACAAATTAAACAAGATTTTGCAATCGGTAATTTAAGTATTTAAGTTTTCTCGTTTATTTCAGCCCTGACTTATTTCGAAAGTTCCAACAATTTGCAATTCAGATAAGTTACTGTTGTCACCTTATAAAACATTTAAGGTACACTGAAAACTTTCGTTATTGCGGCAAAATAATAAAGCTATTCCGCTAGAGATAAATATTAATAGCCCGTAAAATAAGATTTTGTTCAGAACTTGGAAATAACCTGCTGCAAAAGAGCGAGGTGCAAACTTTTGTTGTGGAAAAATATTTCAACTTTGGGGTATAATAGCTGTAAAATTCTAAACAGCACGATAAGTATTCATTACTTTATAAAAAAATATAACGAGTACTTTAATTATCTTTATACTCGAAGGACCATTTCGGAAGATTAAATATTCTTCTTTATTTAGTGTCAATTTATCCAATCAATCTGTTTAGCCTTTTCCCAACGATGTTGGGGTCAGCTTCCAGTCTAACCGGATGCAGCTGAATACCAGTTTTTACATAGAGGAACTGCCTATCTGACATCCGCAAACCAGTGACTGGGTAACACGATACGCCTTGAAGAAAACTGGTTGTCAGATTATGTGTCAATTTATCCAAATATTCTAAATATGACAAACAATAGGTAATTTGTTGTAGTTCCCGGCTTATCGACAAAATAGCGATTTCTATATTTATTTCGTCAAGTAGGTGATATTATTAGATTTGACAAAAAAACCAATCACTTATAGTTGTAATAACAAACTGACTATAGACCAAATTCCCTAGATAATAATTCTCTTTTACATATTTTTAGCATTACTTCGAGAGCAACTCTAAGTGCTTTTCATTAGCGAAGAAGCAAGAATACATCTGGGAACTGTAATTCTATTTCGATATTTTAAAAACTAACAATATCAATCCTTACATACATATTTATCATCATCTGCCTAGCCTTTTCCCAACTATGTTGGGGTCGGCTTCCAGTCTAACCGGATGCAGCTGAATACCAGTATTTTACATGGAGCGACTGCCTATCTGACCTCCACAACCCAGTTACTGGGTAACACGATACCCCTTGGTAAGACTGGTTGTCAGACTTTCGGGCTTCTGGCGACCCGTAACGACTGTCAAAGATACACGAATGACAGCCGGGACCAACGGCTTAACGTGCTTTCCGAGGCACGAAGGGGTCTTGATATGTAAAGATGGTCACCCATCCACGGACCAACCGCGGCAAGCGTAGCTACATACATATTTATAAGTATGGAAAATAGAATAGGGTTGGTTTCTAGCTTAGAATCTATTATTGCATGGCTGTTTGCCTTGTGTATTGACTTGACCTTCACGCATACCTAGGTGGGTTCTGCCTATCTGCATCTGTTGCATTTAACTCGACAATTGCATAATACAGAACTGCATTAAAATTAACATAAACTAGATTTTACCGGTTTTCAAACATTCCCATACCAGATTGACTGGATGATGCAACATTCGTGATCTTTGTATCATCTTCTACATCATTTTCATGTTGTTTACTCTATTTTGTATACTAATGAGTCAGGTATCTTGGTTTGTTTTTTTATGTGTTCAAATGTGATTCCCGCGACTTAGATTTTGTAGAGACCGTTGGTTTTATTGCGTTCCTGGAACCTGTTTGTATCTATTATATATATTTTTTGGTATTTAATTCTTGTTATGATAAATATGACTACATTTAGTATTATGTAACAAAATAATTGTTATCGACTTTATTTCTAATCCAAACCAATAAAAAACTTAAGACAGTTATCTAATATTTACATCTATAAAGCGCAGGCCACACTGAGAACGAAGCTAAGTTCGTTTAGCTTCGCTCATGTAGCTGTCGCAGTCAACTAGCTTAAATACCCGTTTAATTAACAGCTTAGCCTTTGGTTGGTCGGGATGCCCCGGCTTAGTTACTGCGATCAATTCGGCTCGCGCGTGGTTAGTGTCAGTTCCAACCTAACCTTTAATTGAATATCATTCAGGCCGCTAGTTGAATGACGCCGTTTAGTTAAAAGTGAAAAGCTAATTAAGCTGGTTGGCTTCGACATAGCTAACAGATCTTTTCATACTTCGGTTCACACTGCGAACTACGAACCGAAGTATGAAAACATGCGGTAGCTACATGAGCGAAACTAAACGAACTTAGCTTCGTTTCGCTTCGTACTCAGTGTGGCCTGCGCTTTACAGTCATATCAAATAATCTAGTAATCTGTGTCCCTACTGAAACTTTTTCTTCAGTTTTCTCAAAATATTTGTCATTTGATGTGAATTTAAATACAAACCGTACTAGCACATTGTCAAGAAACTACTCTACCTGCAAGTAGAGCTTATTGACTATGGAAATATAGGTATCTATGTTTGTGTTTGAGATTGATGTTGTTCAGCTTACAACGTAAATGGCTCAAAAATAAATCCAACAGTCAAAATACAGTAACACAAACAAGATTTTGCAAGATGCTTATTGGTCATTTCTAAATTCGGAGAACCAGATACCCATTCCTAAAATATTGAAGACCATTTCGAGAATTCCGACACTATGGAGACCTCAAACGAGTTCAATAATGTCATTCTTTAATCCGTAACACTTGGACCTTCGTTGGGAGCAGCCGAGCGAGCACTCGCTGGCCGCGTGATGGCTGCATGATCCCGTAGTAAACAAGACCGGTCGGACCACATCTCCGATCAACTCCGTATAATGAAGAATATTGTAATTATGTAATACCTACTGTAGAAAGCAGAAACTTAGCTTTGTGTTGGATTTATTTACACGTTTCTGAACGTATTTATTATTTATTTATTAAAAAATTATGCACAAGTAAAAACATACAGTATTTCGAGTCTACTTCTAATTTTATATCTTAAATGTCTCTTTATCTCGCTGAGTTATTCTATAGTGCATCATCTATCAATCACATGATCGTCTTGAGAAGCCAAACATAGATGTATTTCGTTACCTTTATAACCTCTAGTAACCTCTACAAAGTGAATCGTCTATTTTTAAGTTGATTTACGATTTATTATAGTTTTCTTAAAACATGACAGACATCATCGTTCTTCTGCCCTTATCCCCAATTTATTTGGTCAGCACACCATGTCTTATTGAAACAAAATTATCAAAACAGCTAACTCAATTATTATATTTTTTTTCACTTTCTAGTTTCTCCTTCAACCATGTACTCAATAGAATCTTCAACAACATTGTTTTCATAAACAAAGATTCAAAACTGCAATGTTATTAAAAACTGCAGCGAAGCACTCTTTTGTAAGGGTGTAGCAAAACTAGCAAAGCAAGTATATAAGGCGTGCTCTCCCTTTTGAAGAGCTTTCTCATCTCGCCCACACTCAGCGTTACATTAAACACTCTCCTAGAGTGTTTGGGTAGCTTTTCTTTGCTTAGAAAACTGACTAATTACATGTGTATAGCGGAACCAGAATTATATGTTTCGTAAATTATAAGTGTGTTTGTGTTTAACTTTGAGATCAAAGTGACGCTATTTGCAATAAGAATAACAATGTTCATATGATTAACGTGAAAAATATTTAGTAAATTACGATTGTAATATAGGTTTCTTATATAATAAGAAGAGTGAAGCGTTTAAAATATTTATTTTACTACGGTTCTAAACGAAGATTTTCGTCTTTCGAAGAATTTTGAATCCTTTTAATTCCCAGAGTCTAAGTTGCATGTTGCAGTTCATGATGACTAAGTAAAGCCTTTACAATGTTCATAAAATCTGAAAGGTGGGCATTCACGGACAGACCATCGCGCCAAATGGCGTGATGTAAAACTCTGGATGTCCAATCGCTCCATTTGACTTTCATCGTTTGGAGCCACGACAAATGGCGCTATCGTGAATGCCCAACTTAAGGGCATTAAAAAGATACCGGTCCTAAGATGCAACCTAGACGGACACCCCATAGGTGCTCTTCAGAATTTTGAATGACTGGTCAAGTGTGTTTGTAGGTAGGTTGTTCATCTCATGTTGTGATTGTGCGTTTAAAATATCAATAAATCATATTAATTTACTTGGGAGTTGCCTAAAAAATAATGATTGAACCACAAGTACGTTCTCATAGGTCAAGCCTAAATCTAAATTATTAAAATCTAGAATTGTTTATTAATTAGTTAAAGACGGTACCAATGTAGTATGCTAGTATCCATGTAGTCTAAATGTTGCCATTCATACTGCAAAGTCCATTTTTCATTCTTTTATTGATATATAATATAATATCAATAAAATAATGAAAAATGAAAAAACCTGAGTCGATTAATATAGACACGGTATAATTTTAAACATACATGATTGTTTAAAATTATTATGTTAAGGTAAATGGAACGTTGCACTCGGATGCACTTAAAAAAACCTGTTGTTTGGAGACAAACTGGTTCGCATTATACCTCGGTTACATTTTAAACTGTTGCTAAGTGCATCAAAACTGACATTTTTATATTTAGGAATCATTAAAATAATCAATTGCGATGCTAATAGTGTATATGACACTTATATTTTCTTATAACATAACATCACGCCTTGTTTCCCCGAATGGTTAGGCAGAGGTGTAACTATAGTACATCCGCTTTTTTTATAATGTCATAATTAAGTGTGAAACTTGAAAATATTAAGGCACAATTTTAACTTTAACATTTTTAGGGTTCTGTACGTCCGAATGAAAAACAGAACCTTTATAAGGCCACTCATGTGTCTGTCTATTACAGCCGATTTCTCCGAATTTACTAGACCGATTAAGTTGTCTGTGAACCAAACATGAACGTGTATCGTAAATAAATTAATTTTGAATATGGGGGCGAAGCATTTAAAACATAAATTAATTAATTTTGAATGTGGGGTCCACCCTATATTCAAATTTAATTTATTTACGTTTTGGGGAAAATTAGAAAAATAAAAAAAAAACATTTTTCAAACGAGGATTTCAAATATTTTTTTAATAATTTTGAAATAAATTGTTTTAAAGTTATTAAAGAAAATTGATGAAAATTGACCATTCTCCCCCTTATGCCCGAAATTGCTGAGCCAAAAATGTTGAAAAAAATACAGAGAATAGTTCTACACTTATACACTTGCGAGCAACCAAATCGACTCAACTCTTATTCATGCATTTCGACTCAAATAGTAATTACTCGAAAACAGCTCAGCCGATTTTAATATTATGGTACCATCTTACAGCTACAACGTCAGGCTTTAAAAAACTATTTTTTCATAAATGGGAAGAACTTTTTGAAAAAAAAAACTACTTTGTTTACACGGGTTGTATGGGGTTGAATCGATTTGATTGCTTGCGAGTGCAGATTACAGAAAAATCTATAAGAAGCCTATAGTCTTAAAATAACATTGTAAATCACTCAATATTGTGGGTACAAACTTACATTTGCAATTGGAATGTATGCGGGTACATGTTTTTCAACTAAAATGTTGTTTTTTGGTGCACGGTAAAACCCTAAAGAGTTTATGTTAGCACCAACTTAAATATATAGAATGTATGTGTACTACTGAATAAATATATAAATATAATAAAGTAAAACAAAAACTTTGGCATTAGGATAAATTCATCCCAACTACGGAATCCTTCATTGTGCGTGGTCCGATACGTACTTGGCCGGTTATTTCTAATTTTTCTTGTAGAACAAGCCAACGTGCTTTACTTAAATGTGGGCTTCCTTGAAGTTGTAAGATTAAGTCAGTAATCGTCGAATTATACTAATCAGAATAGAACAAGTTGGTCCAAAGCTGTAAACAACCTGTGTATATATATTACAAGCATTTCCACTTTATTTCTCTATTTGTTTCCCCAAATTGTGAGAAATTCACAACGTGAAAATTTTTAATTTCTGATGTTTTCGTCTATGTAAGTATATTTGATTTGATTAACATACAGAAAAACCAGAAAACTTCCTGACAGATTGGAAAATGAGACATTTACAATATTGAAATCCAACCAGATAGAGGTAGAGAAAATTTAAATTGACCATGGTAGTTGGTCTGAATAATGTTTCAAAAGTTTTCCCTCACATAATGCAAGAAACTCTAATAACATAACATAAGAATACCAATTAAGACATTCAATTAAAAACATAGCACTATTATGATCGCTTGACATAACTTAAAATCACAAATCAATTAATAATGGTGCGTTCCTCTAAATATGTGCTGATTTGCTTTCTGCAGATTCTTAAGTTATAAAACGTTAGTTGTTGCTGCATCAGAAAATTGCATCCCTAGATATAGCTTCAATATCTTAAAGCGTGGCAAACAGTGCGATTGGAACTGGAGCTAGACCACCACCTCTTAAAGCAGTATTATTGTAATCTTACTTGAGTGTGGGAAAGAGATGGAGCTAGACGTCCTGTATAGCTTCATCTCTTTCTCACACTGAAGTAACATTAAAATAATACTGCTTTAAGAGGTGGTGGTTGGCCCCCACGTTTCATAAACATTGAACTTTCTAACCTTACCTACGAAAGACACAGTTGGATTTATTTTAATACTGCTAATGGTGGAAACAAACGTGTAAAAATTTTGGATAAGAATAATTATTTGTAACTAATAATATCCACATTGCTAACTTTGAAATGTACTGCCTTTGTGAAAATTTGCGTTAACAAGCGTTGAATATTTTGAATTTCACTGCATAATGCTGCTTTCTATACAAAAGTAATTCAGTTTTCTAATTCAATGAAATGATTGTTTGAGCTGATTATTAATCTAGTTAATCTAAACTAATTAAACTTATCACATCTAAGGTACTGACCTTGGTAGAAATTTGTCGGTTATCGCGAACTTTCTCTTCGTTTTTGTCATTGACACCTAATAATTTTTATATAAATTTAAAATAAAACTCCGGAAAATCAAATTTTGCGGCCGATCGTGGACGGGGCGAAAACTAAACTGATACTCTATGTCGCAGAACAAGTATTTATGTATGAGACTACAACACCGGTTTTGTGATCACGTCATTGGTGTAGTCTGAACGATGGGAGTATTAGTGATCACCTATTTAATGTATATTATTGCTATTGCTTTGGTATTTTCCATTAGAAACCGCTTTTAACTAGTTTTTATCACCATTCTTTCCGACTGTCGGTAAAGTTTAGGTTATGTGTCAACGACCGCGTCACGAGCTTTGCGCTTGCAATGAAAGTAAAGCGAACACACGAACGCTGAATAATAAACAACTAGCTGGCTCAATTTCGATTATCGATAGATATTGCAGTGTCTTCGTATCTCTTGATTAGAAGCAGATGTGGAAAAAGTGAATACCTATCTTAATTTTTAAACGAATAAAAATAAAACTACAAACAAAAATATTCTGAGTTTGACGTTTTTCACTTCAAATTTAGATTTCTAACTAAATCACGATTTAAAAAGTGTGGAATAAAATAAGTTGGCATGAACTAAAATTCACATCAACACCTCGACTTCAGGTGCAAAAACAATACAGTATCTTTTTTTCTTTTGCTTATATCTCGAAAACGGTGTGTCCTATCGCAAAAATAATGAAAATTTCGACCCCCTGTATAAGTCCTATAAACTCCTAAAAATCAACATATAGATTATAATTTTTCATATTTTCCATACAAAAAGTGAAAAATTCCATATAAAACACGTCGAAGCTGCCCCTCTGTGCGTCTTCGGGTCCAAAAAATCACGGGGTAGGGCAAACAAGTACTTACAACGTGGAGTCGCGATTGTCAAATTCGATTTAGTTGTATTAAAATTATTTTTAAATTAAGTGATATTTTTTTGCAGATTGGCTTTAAAATTCTCATAGTCAAAAATAAGGAATTTACATTCAACGCATACAAAATTCCTAGGAATAATCATAGACGAAAACTTAAATTGGAAATTACAGACAAAGTGTTAAATAAAGGAGACAATAATATTTGTTTGGGGAATAGGCCCACCACAAATTGTGGCGTATGGTAATGAAATGTATGTTGGTTTACTCCTTATAATCTCTAGATTACAGTGATAATTTTAGCAAAACTTTATGTAACCGGAATACTGTGAAATACGACAAACAAAACATGACTCATAATAACCTAAAAGCTCACAAGAGCGATTGTCTAATGAGTGGATAGGTCTCATTGGTATTTTATGTTAAAATAGTGCATTTTTCAATAATATATAGTATAAAACAAAGTCACGTCTGTACTAAAAAAAAATATAAAAATGGATTACGAATTATGGATTATTAATGGATTAATGTAAATGGATTAGATGTATTCACTTCGAAATAGCGCGGCTTTTCCCGGGCATTGACTGTAGATCTGCAATAATAAGGTGATGAGCTGGTTGTGTGAGGAGAAAAAAAAAACACAAGAGCATACTAAATATCCTCCTTTAAGGAGAGGAACTCACATTTGAAACTATCCTACAGGGTTTTGCATCCTATACATTTCGAATAAATATACCTCATTAAATTCTTAGCGTTTTCAAGGGTAAAACCTCAGATTAGAGAGCATAAACACTCACCTCACGAGTAATCCACATACCTACACACAAGTTGGCGCACGTCTGCAGCTGTCTCGAACAGTAACTGTCGTCGCACATTCCGTTGGAATCTTACTGCACAATTGATACAACAGCATTGTACCTACAGACGCCATTTTCATAAAATCATTCGAATAAAAATACGAAAAGAACAGAAGAAACACTTTCATGCAACTAGAAATCAGAAACAATAATGCTGTCTGTCAGTCAAACTGATTGAAACTGATAAACAAAGGACCACAGAGCATCTGCAACGGGCTTATTAATTATGTTTCGTTCCACGGTGATTTTTAAAGTACGTTACGCGATAAATGCGTGAACCGTTAATAACAGCATTAAAAACAAGTTCACTGTGCCAATGAGTTAATATCTCTTTAAACGCATTTAAAGCCGATACTATTACCGCCGCGCACCGTAGTAACATATTTTTTTTCACGTTAAAATAAACCTAAAAACGCTCATAAACACGTATTATTTGCCGTAACACTTTTTTACTATTATTTTATTATTCCGGTTAGATTTCTATATAATTATTAGTCTGTTAATTATACAATGATGATCACTTTTTTATGTCTAATATGATTAATAAACGTAGCCGTTTAATAGTGGGCTCAAAAAAATTGTCTCCTTTGTGTATGCGCTAAGACAAGTAAAATACATTACCAATCTAAAAACAGCAATAATGACGTATCATGCCCATGTACAATCAATACTACGCTATGGACTTGTAATGTGGGGAAACGGCACAGACCAACATAAAGCATTTGTAGCACAAAAAAATGCATAAGAGCAATGTATGACATGCTACCCGATCAATCATGTCGACCAATATTTAAAAACCTTGGTTTGTTACCTCTGCCCTCACTTTACATATATGAAACATGTATGTTCGTAACAAACAACGAAAAAGATTTATTTAGAACTGCAAATGATGTGAATCCAAGAAATCGGATCATTCTCACTAGTTCCACCAGCAATTAGTTCCATGGATCTAGTGAGATTTTTTTTTCTCAGTAGTTCCATGCACTTTGATAATGGAAGTGCATGGAACTACTGAGAAAAAAAAATGTAAAATCCCTAAAATCTTAGAGATCCATTCAGACTCTAGAACTGTTTAGCAATGTGTGTACGTATTTATAATAATATACCAAGCAATTTAAGAACGTTGACTTCTAGAGCAATTAAGCACAAATTATATAAATGGCTTACTTAATACACAAAATATTTATTCTGTTAAAGAATTTCTAGAGATATGCTTCAACAATAGTTCAAAATTTTGTGAGGTAACGCATACCGACAAGTTTGCATGCTATGTATCCTTAGCAAAACATGTAGGTAAGCACTAACTTTAATGTAACACCGGTAATACCATGTTTTAATGCAAATAAAATGAATTTGAATTTAATTTAGTAATTTTATATTATCTCCGAAACTGTATGACCGATTGACATACTGTAAAGGACCAATCTTATCTCTATGATGTCTTTGTGATCATAAAATAATTTGTTTTGATAAGGTTAATATTTTGTTGTTAAAATTATCATCCAGACGTAAGTATGTCGAAAAAAATTTTTTTTTATCATGAAATAAATATAAAAGATAAAATACAAAAGATAGAAATTTGGTGTCGCGGACTTTTTTATAGAATGATTTAAGGCGGACCAATTGCCATACATTGTTTTCAATTATATACAACTATTTAGGCAGCGCATGCAAATAATTCTGTTCTAAGAGGTATTTCTTTTCGACTTGCTAGACAAAAATTGTGATAGCTCGGCTAATAAGCATGATATAAATATAATTTATAGCCTATAAGCACTCAGGAAAACAGGAATAGTTTTCTACCAGTGAAATTTTTTTTAGAATTGAATCATTAGTTCCGGTGATTACCCCTACATAAAAACTTACAAACAAATTTTACCTCTTTAAAATATTAGTATAGATTTAGAATTTTCCGGAAAAAAGGGGTTGGAAAAAGAAAATTATGTTATAGGTACATATTGCTGTCCACGTTAAAATTAAGTTTCCTTGTCCAATCTGAAGAGAGTGTTTGTAGTCTTCTTCTACCTTTATAAATAACTAATTGGTACTAAATATTCATATTCTCAGCCTCATCTTGACGACGTCCATTCTGTCACGTAGACTTCGCTGATAAATTGCGCTGGTTAGTAAGTACCCACTTAATTATCAGTCCAGTAATCTTAGATCAGTAGCTGAGTAAACTGAGCTTTTCTAGTACTTCCTGCATTTTATAGTGGTATAGGAGACTTTTGGACTGGGTCGTAAGTCTAATGGTCACAAGCATGATTGCTGACGATTGATGTCCTGGGTTCGATATTCAGGATGGGCAAAGTCTTATTTAGTTTTCCATGAGAAAATTTTCAGCGGCAGAACCTGACATCTAATAGTAGCTGACATGGGGCTTCTAAAAACATCACCTACCACTGCGAGGAATATACTTAGTGATGTCACGTTATGGAGGTCTATACAACCAACCACAGCTAACAATTTTTCAATAAATTAAAAATTTCCCACAATATTCGTCATGCTGTGTATTTTGTACCTTTCAAAACTCATTTTGTGGCGGCACCTATATCGCCACTTACGAACTCTGACGTCACGTAAAATCCTGAAGCGCGCAAGCAGAGTTTACCGCGCGACTTAGTATTTATGTCGCAACCGACTTGCAATACGGCGTAATACATAACGTCTAGCTGAAATACATAAAGGTGCTTTTATCTATAACGGCTAATTGACGTTCAGCTGGATTGTCATTGCGTTACGGTTTACAATACACCTACCCACGTTTAGACGCAGTATGGCATAATTGCAGTCACAATAAGCGTTTGGTGTGGCTTCTTATGCCGAATTGGTCGCAATAACTAAGGCATGGTACTCTGACCAATTGGTGGTTTAAGTTAGATTAGAACTGAGACTAACCACGCGCGAGCAGAGCGAGCGAAGCGAGCTGGGCCGCGGCAGTAGCCGGCGAGCGCTACTTCCAAGTTGGTCGACTACGACCAACTTGGAAGTAGCGCTCGACGGCTAAGGCTATTTAGTATTTTTAGGACTGACTTTCATAAATCTGATAGCTTTTTCATTTTCAAAAATCTTTATTTAACCATAAGAACACAACAAAATGCACTAAACCTAACCTAACTACATTAACACAATATAAATGAGGCACTTTATGAGGCTAGCCATAAGCCTTTCAAAGCTTTTGAAACATGGTGTTAACTGTTTACAACATAAACTGAACACGTAATCATTGAGGGTACAAGAGATAATAAAGCAAATTATTTAATATTTTATTTATTTGTATACTTAGATTATAATTTTACTAATTGCATGTAATTGTAGGTATATCAAAAATTATTTATGCTGATCACACCATGTACATATGTAAATACAAGCTACTGTGCGACATGTGAATGATCAGCGGACGGAAACTCCCTGCCGCGCGCGCTCCAGTGCATCTGCGGGCGGAGCCGGGGCAGCAACGAGCCTCTCGGTGGTCAAGCTGCTGGTCGCTCGCACCTCGGGTGGTGGTAACAAATAGTAGTGATGCGGTAGGCGGTAAGTGCTATATCTATCGATATATGGTAATTTGTCTAAAGTTGATGAACATAGATTTGAAATCAAGGGTTTTGTAGGATAGTGTTACTGCCTTATTTTGGATAACTTGCAGCAGTTGATGGTTAGAAATACATGTGCTACTTCATATAGGACAGGCGTACGTTTTCCACAGACGGACAAGCGTAGTATAAATTCTCAGTTTAATACTGCTACTTAATTTGCTTTTTCGGTTCATTATTCGGTTTAAAGCACCAAGAGCCTTCAAACGCAAATCAGCAATATGTTTGGACCAATTTAGACGACTATCCATTTTGATCCCAAGATAACACACACAAGTTTTACAAGGTACTGTATGGCCTGCTATTTTTAAAGTTCTTGAAGGGCTTTGCCTAGCACGAGAGAAAAATATTCCCTCCTTCTTATTCTCATTTATTTTGAGTTTCTGCTTCTTGTAATAATCAAGAAGCAAATCGATGGAATATTGTAGGTGACCTATGATCAAATCGATATCATCTGAGACAGTATCGTCAGCAAAGCAAGCTTATTTGGTTCGAGGTTGAATAGGGATATCATTTAAGAATAGGAGAAATAAATAGAAGCCTACAATCGAACCCTGGGGAACACCAGCTGGGACATTTTGAGGTGTTGAAGTGGTGTTTCCGATGCAAACCTGAAATTTACGATCCGCAAGGTACGATTGAATGAGTTTAATGAGAAACATAGGCACGTCTAGAGTGAGCAACTTGTGTAGCAGATCATCGTGCCACACGGTATCAAATGCTTTTTCGATATCCAGCAGAAACAGACCTGTAGACTGTTTGAGATTTAGATGATGGGATAGGTGGTCTGTCACCCTGGCTAGCTGTTGGGTAGTTGAATGAGTGAAAACTTTATATTAAAATTGTCGAATGTTTTCACTCGAGTTAGTGTCATTTTCACTCATATTAATCGTTTTAGTTATTTTTGTTTCGGAAGCCATTATGAGTGTCGCCACACAGAGCCAAGAGGGTCAAAATGTAGAACTAAAATCCGCAATCTGATGTTTCATTTCACGCTGTTTTACATACATGTAATCATTAATCTGCTGCATTGATAAACGCAAAACGTTTAAACAATCTGGCGTGTTAAAGTTCAGTAATTATGTAAAGGCGCTAACCGTCGTTCAGTTGTTTTACATAACTTACATAACTGCGCTGTTTTGTAAAACATCTAGCCGTTTTGTATAACAGTGGATTCTACAATCCGTCTACGACATATATACAACGTCCCGACATCAATCGTCGGGGAATACCCTACCAGACACAACACGCGTCTGTTCAGAGGATCCTCCCTTTTCTATAGAGAATGAGTGAACTTTACACCCTGTTCCTCATGCCTCTACAATTTTGTGGACGTTATAACGATGCCCCGAAAAATAACAAAATGTAACAAGTTACTTAACAACTCCATTTCATCATTTGACGTCAAACAACGTATATTTTTTTAAACTGTAGTCAACTGCAAAGAAAAAGTGGATATATTCGTTTTATTCGGAAAATTGAGCATCATCAATATTTTGTCCTTTTTCAGGATATTGCAGTAAACTGAATGCCAGATATTTTGAAACTAAATCTTTTATATAGTAGATTCTAATTATAGGTAGTATTCTAATTTGTTTGTATTCATATGCTAATTTTGGATAACGATTCTCACTTATACTTGTAAAGGGAGCAGAAGATAATAAATAAGGAAGTTTAGAACTTTTTAAGGGTGTGTACCATGTTAATATACAATTGCACAATAATTTATTATGATTTTATAATTTATTGTCATTAATACTTACGACCTCTGTAACGGTATGCTGGGATCAAAGATCATTCTTGTGGATACTATTGAATACTCTAGGATAATGCTTTGTTGCTGCATTGCTAAGAATGCTTCCGTTTCTTCTCCTGCCTATAATAGAAGACGTCTGAGAATATTACCTACATGGACAAGTGGAATCCCGCAAAGATTGTCACAAAGATCATTAATTCGCCCCAGGGATCACGTTTTTCTAAATAATTGAGTGGTCCTTCATACTTTTAATCTTCTTTCCAAAAAGAGGGAATAAAGGAGTTAGTTTCAGTTGTTATAGTCAGTTCGTTTTTGCTTACTACACAAAAAACTGAAATATGTCGTCGCGCCAGCTGTAATTTATTATGTAGGTACTTCACTTGTACCACAACTTACCGCTACAAAGGGCATGACTTCCGGCTATTCATTTATTTTTATACAACCTTTGAAGCAAAAAACAGTGAGCAACACGTACGTCTTTATGTATAAAGTTTGGTTTCATTAAATCGAATTATTGATCGTAGCATTCTGGATTGCCTTAGTGTATTTCCTTGAACATACTCTATAACTAGACTTGTTTTTCTATTAACCCTTTTTTTAAATAAAAAGGCTATATGTAATGAAATACTTTGTTTCGATGTTCATTCGATAGCTCACTATGAGCAGTCCACTGCTGGACATAAGCCTATCCAATCGCACGCCGTTTAATTCGATCCTCAGCTACTCTGATCTAGCTGCTATGTCTGCTATCGGCCACCCTGTGATTCTTGTGAGAGCCGTCGCTCCACCTAGTCTTAGTTCTATGTATTTTAATAACACTCATTTTAAACTAAGAAAAGTTTTAGTTTACAAACTCTGGCTGTTAGAAACATGTGCTCAAACTGCGTAGCTCTAAAAGTGTCGTGCGAAGTGTCACGTCTAACGTTTCGTTGTAAACAACCATTAGCATACCCACCTTACTTGCGGAACCAGTAAGTTCCTAAATTCGTATCTCAATAAAAGAACCTCAATCTTGTTTGGATTTGGCAATACCTTCATTCTGCGCACCGCGAAGGAGTGGAATTCCCTGCCGGAGTCTGTGGTTTATGATAGCTAAAACCGGGGGATTTTCAAGACTCGTAAATAAGCAAGCGTGCATCATCGTTTACCATCACGTCAGCGTCCAAATTTGCAGTACCTACTGTCATTCTCTAAGCGTCAAGTCACTTCGTTTGAATGATTCATTCGCTCGTTCACTAAGTGAGGTTTGAACTTTGAAGTGAAATTTACAAAAAAAAACCCACCGATTTATTCTGTAAAAGTCTCACCGTGTTTAAGTCAAGTCAATTTGGAATTTATTTTTATTTATTTTATTCATTTATTTAATTCATTATGATACAGTTTTATGTTCACATAGCACCTGCCAAACTGCAAAGCAATTTGTCGGCAGTAGGTTCTCGTGGATTTTGCACGAATCTTTGCTTGTTTGCTTGCTTGTCATTCCACCTGATGATAGGGATTAACTCAATTGACAGCGCACTTCAAGCTCACTTCACCTAAGTGTTCACGGAGATATTTTTACAGAATAGATCGGCAAATAACATAACAATGTTATTAGGCAATTGGTTAGGCAAAGGTGCCACATTTCGCCAGTTATGTTTAAGTCCCATGGAATAGGGGGCGAGCAAATCTTCATAAGGCACTGCGGAGCATGAAATATAGTAAGAGCCCAGGCGACGATGGCGTAACCACTGAAGCCTTAAAAATAGGAGAGCCTGTCCTTCTTTTACACATTACAAATTTTTTCAAGAGTATTTTATAAACCGGAATTCTGCCACGCACATTTTGTCACTCGTTGATTATTCTTCTTCACAAAAAGGGTGACAAATCCGACATAAACAATTACATTTTATAATTGAAGGAGAAGACTTAAACTTAAATAATTTCAAACTAAACGCTATATATTCAAGAGCAACGCAACGAAGAGGAGGCACATGTATATTATGTAAGGACAATTTGCAAAGTATCGAATTAAAAGACATAAAAGAGCTGAGTATAGAAAAGCACTTCGAAATTTGTGGTGTTGAAATTCATGAATTAAAACTTATAATACTATGTGTTTACAGAACTCCTAACTCTAACATCAACATCTTCTTTAATAAAATGAACGAAACTTTAAGTAGGCTTCAACACAAGAAAAGTAAAATAGTTATAGGTGGTGACTATAATATTAATATATTGACTAAAGACATCATTAGTACGCAGTTCTTAGAGTTACTATCTAACTACGGTATGCAATGTCATATTCAAGAACCTACAAGATTAAACAAATGCATTGATAATATTATAAGCAATATTCAGGGAGTTACAGGTAAAACGTACAACTTTTGTTTATCAGACCATAACACGGCACAGGTGGTGGAATTTCAGTATCAACCTAAACTAAACTTCAATGACCATTACTTTAAGATGATAAATGACCACCGTAAAGAAAACATAAGTAAGTTTGTAGATTGTATTGGTAGACTAACCTTCTCTGAAATCTATAAAATAGCGGATACCAACATTGCCTTCTCTACCTTTCACAATGAACTTACGCTTTTCTATAATCTATGTTTTCCTCTTATTAGAATTAAAACGAATTGTAAAGCTAATCGCCTGTCATGGGTTACAAAAGGTATCAAGGTTAGTTGTGAAACTAAACGTTCATTACGGTACAAATACTATCTCGACAAAACTAATAGCAACAAGATAAAATTTAAAAAATACTCCGTTTTATTAAAGAAATGTGTCAATAAATTTCAGTCCATACTCAATTTGGGACATATTACTAAATCCAAAAACAAAGGTAAAGCTACATGGGACATCGTTAAGCGTAACATGGGTAAAACTAAGACAACAGAATATATTGATAACATTGCTGACAAAGGAACCTCAATTTCTTCCGGACTTGACATAGCTAATTTATTTAATGACTTTTTTATTGACATAATACAGAATAATTCTAATAATAATACAGCAATGAATACGACTAATTATGACATTAACAAGTTGAAAACTAATGACTCTAGTATCTTTCTACAGCCCACAACTGCACATGAAATCTTTCAGATAATTCAGTTGTTAAAACCCACCAAATCTGCCGGCTATGATAACATTAATACAAATCTCTTGAAAAGGATTGCACTCTATATTGCAGAACCATTGGCTTATATAATTAACTTATCTTTTGAACAAGGTTGCTTTCCAGATAAACTTAAACTGTCAATAATAAAACCTTTACATAAAAAAGGTTCAAAGTCTGATAAGAATAATTACAGACCTATTGCATTAACTCCTATTTTGTCCAAAGTTTTTGAAAGGGTAATGTACAAAAGACTCCTTAGTTTTCTTGATAAATATGATATACTGGCTAAGGAACAGTACGGTTTCAGAAATAATAAATCTACTCAATTAGCTACCTTTATGTTGATTAAGACTATTGTTTCCAGTATTAATTCTAAAATCCCAACGTCTGGCCTCTTTCTGGACCTCAGCAAAGCATTTGACTTTGTAGATCATTCCATACTCCTAGAAAAATTGGACAGATACGGTATAAGAGGTCTGGCTTCTCGGTGGTGCCAGTCGTATTTAAGCAATCGAAAACAGTTTACAAGGGTAACAAAATTCAACAAGAAGAATCATTGCACAGAAAACTACGACTCACAGCATCGTACAAACCATTTTGGCGTGCCCCAAGGAAGTATCTTGGGGCCTTTGTTATTCCTTGTATACATAAATGATCTGCCCCTCGAGATACCACACAACTGTGTCTTATTTGCAGATGATACGACTGTCATCATTGAATGTAAAAATCTAAATTCTTATGAATCTGAAGTAAATCAAACTCTTTATGCAATAGTTAAATGGTTGAAACGTAATAAATTAAAAATAAATATTGACAAGACAAAACTTATATTCTTCAAAACGCCTAACCGAAAAGAGTTTCAGTTTAACATAAGTCTTGACCATAATAAAGTTGACCAAATACAAAGTACGAAATTTCTCGGTATAACTTTAGACGCACATCTCACATGGAAGGATCATATTGACAGTATTTGTAAGAAAATTAATAAATTCGTTTTTGCTCTTCGAAAAGTTAAAGACGTAACAACGAGAGAAACGTCTGTAATGGTGTATCATGCTTATGTTTGTTCTCTCATTCGTTATGGCATTGTAGTCTGGGGTAACTCTTCAGAGGTAAACCGGGTTTTTATAGCGCAGAAAAAATGTATTCGCGCAATTTATGGTATGAAATGGTTTGATTCCTGTAAACCGATTTTCAAAGCAAAAAAGCTATTAACTGTACCTAGTCTTTATATCTACGAAGTCGCCAAATTTGTTAAGGCCCATGCATTCCTTTTCGAAGGTAATGATAATAAAAATAAGCGGTTGTTAACGCGATTACCCCTCAAAATGCCGGTCCCTAAATTAGAACGGTTTAGACGTAACTGTGCGTATATGGCACCACTTATCTACAACTCCCTACCCAAACATATTTTTGAATTACCATATAACAAGTTCTGTCGTGTTTTACGGGACTGGTTGATAGAGGAAAGCTTTTATTCAGTAAAATATTTTTTGAAGAAAAGTTCATGTTGCTACAATTTTTTTAAGGATGCATAATTTTATTTCATGTTTAATTTTAATCTATTTTGTCATTGTAATATAATTAATAATGTAAACTTCAATTATATTATGTTTAATCAATTTCATTAATTCGTGTCTTTATAAATTATATTTTTTAATATTTGCATACCTGTAACTTAGGTGAAATATGTCTCGGTCTATAACTGTTACTATAACAACTCATGTACCATATTTATAGCAAATAAATGATTTGATTTGATTGATTGATTGATTGACCGTCCTATCAGTCTGGTTTCGCACCTGTACAAAGCCTTCCTTAAAGTAATCGAGAACAGAATAGCCGGAGCCCTCCACAAACATCAACCTCCCAAACAAGCCGGATTTCGTCGCGGCCTCTCTACCACTGGCCACCTCCACTCCATCAACCAGGTTATCGAGAAACATACAGAGTTCCAGCTCCCACTTTATATTGCATTCGTAGACTACTCAAAAGCTTTTGATAGCATTAGCCATACCTCAATTTTCAACGCCTTACAAAATCAAGAAATAGATAACACGTGCATAAACCTTTTGCAAAATATTTATAGAAACAGTACCTCAGCCGTTAAAAATCTTCTATAGTATATAATATAATCTTCTAGACAAGACCGTCTTTCCAGATCAATAAAGGAGTTAAACAAGGAGACCCGCTATCGCCGAAATTTTTCACGGCCGTACTGGAGGAAGTCTTCAGAAAGCTGGCAGTAGGCTGGGCAGAAAGGGACATTAAGGTTGGACATAAGAGATTATCCAATCTCCGTTTTGCCAAAGATGCTAGAAGATCTTAACACGGCAAGCCTAGGTCGGACTTCAAATGAATATGTCAAAGACCAAGTTGATGACGAACAGCGTACACCGCAGAATCACCGTGGTGGGTGGGGTCGTTGAATATGTCGATGAGTATATCTATCTTGGTCAAATAGTCTATTTCCAGGCAAGACAAAACAAAGAAGTTGCAAGACGGACTGAAAATGCCTGAAAGAGCTATTGGGCAATGAAAAATCTAGTGAATAGCGATCTTCCCCAACCCTCAAGAGTAGACTGATCGACATGTGAATTCTTTCAATCCTCATATATGGTTCTCAAACATGGTCTTTGACAATTCAGCAGAGGTCCACGCTAGAGGTTTGCCAGAGAACAATGGAACGGAGTATTCTGGGAATTAAACTTGTGGACCAGGTTAAGAATATAACAATCCGTTCCATCACTACAATAACTGATGTCACTCGGAAAGCTGCCAGGCTTAAATGGAATTGGGGTGGACACATCTGCCGCATGTCAGACGATCAATGAGCCAAACTGTCCAGCGGGTCCCGCTTAATGGTAAACGACATCGCGGCAGGCCCAGGCGAAGATGGCGGGATGAGCTGGACTGCAATAAAGATTGTTCCTGGGCAGCTCTGAACAGAGAGAAGTGGAAAGAGAGTAGGGAGGACTTTGCCCAGCAGTGAGACAATAACGGCTGATAAAAAAATTAAAAATAAATCTTCATGTCACAACATTGTTAAATGATCTCCTATACCTACATACTTACATCAAAATGAGTAATCAGACTTAAATAAAAAAAGTAAAATACTAAAGTGACCTTGTCACTATTTCCAACCTACTCGCCAGCTAGTAACAAAATCAAGTTATTCTTAAATTAGGATATTTCAATAATAATCATGACATTGAGGCGTGATGTGACGAACTTTACTGACCTATCTGGATGCATTGATTTAGTTACCTACTAACAGACTATTATCTAACTCATTCAAATTCTACAACAGCTACGCTCGATACTTTTTTTACCGTTGGTATAATATACAATGCCATTGCCATATCTAACAGTTTCTGAGAGACGGCCTCATGGTTGTACATCCACTACGCTTGGCAAACATATATGGCTAATAAACAGGCGGCTCACCTGATGGTAAATGGTTACCGACGCCATCTGCAATACCAGAGACATCACAGTTCCAATGCGATCCCAGAGACAAAGCGGAAAAGTCTTATAACATTGTAATTACACCAAAACCCGTACTCGTCGAATCAGACAACGAGGGACGAACTCAGCTTTAAATCAATAGGAAGAAAACTCTGCAGAATTCCTCAAGTAAGTTATAGATAGGTAGTCATCTAATTAAAATCTTGAAACGTAATTTAGTATTCATTGACAGTACTTGAAGCACAGAACCGGTCGAAGTGGCAATTCTTGGGGGAGGCCTATTCCCAGTAGTGGATGCAGTGGTGGTGGAGTGGTGTCCTTCAGCATCCATTAAAATAGTTTTTAAGAATGCAACGCTTCAGTTAGACAAACATGCATCGAAACAAAACTTTTACATTTAAATGTATAGTAATTTCGAAATTGAATTGAAATTGTGAGTGAGCAAACCGATTAATGATCTTTCCCCTCTACAAATTTCGTAGCAAGTCTACGCAGCACAATTTACTTACAACGAAATTCTTGACGCTTTATGTCCAAAATCTCTAATACTGTCGTGATACCTTTAGAAAGGGATAACACCTTGGCAGAACCACAATCCTCAACATTGAGGTACCACTGCAAGGAGTACTTTTATGTAATCTATCACATCGAGCTTTAAGCGCAGGCCACACTGAGAACGAAGCGAAACGAAGCTAAGTTCGTTTAGCTTTGCTCGTGTAGCTACCGCGTGTTTTCATACTTCGGTTCACACCGCGAACTATGAACCGAACAATGAAAAGAAGGGGTAGCTACATGAACTAAACGCACTTAGTTTCGTTTAAGTTCGTTCTCAGTGTGACCTGCGCTTTAGAAAAAGACTGTGACACAGGCATGTATTAGTGATGGAGACGACGCGAGACAAACCTAAACTTTATCTGAAACTCCATGTGCCATAATATTAAAGACAGTTCGTATTTTATTATAACCATAATTTTGTAATTCATTTAGTTTCTTGTAAATAAAGGAAACTTGCTTTTCAGGACATTTTATTTTTTATAAAACCACAGATATGTATAGCAGGTACATTAATATACAATAAATAGATAAATAGGTACTATATTCAGCATCATATATATATTGTGTACTAAAGATAGTGTAGTCGTGAGTATTTTTCCACGCGTTATGCAAATTGTATGGCTGTTGCGAATAAATAAATAAAGTATTTATTCGACGTAAGGTTTAATGACGATCTGCTCGCTCCGGCGTTTCCGCCTGTTGTATAGGTATTCGAGAACCAGCACCGTGGATGCTGTGAAGAAACCTGCCGAGCGAAAATACAAATTAGGTTAATTAATTGAAACTCAATAAGATGAAAAAAAAGCTACGGGAACCCCAAATTAATTCAGATATGATGTAGGAGGATGATAGGGCTTGTGGCTAAGTAATAACAGCCGCACGGGTCGATCGATCAGGTGAAGCTAAGCTTGCCGCGGTTGGTCAGTAGGTGGGTGACCATCTTTACATACCAAATGGTACAAGACCCCTCCAACCCCCCCCCCCCCATACATTTATTTACATACCAAGACCCCTCCGTGCCTCGGAAAGCACGTTAAGCCGTCGGCCGTAATTAATATTATACATGAGACAACAAAGAAGAGTAAACCCACTGATTATTTTCTGTTTTCCATAACATTACGTTAATTTTCGATAAACTTATCCAAACCCATAACACGATTTCCTGGGACCAACCCTTGAATAACCCCCACTAGTGGCAATATTTATGTACGTACTAAAATGCACCCTGAGTACCCGGAGCATCATTCATCCCGCTACTAAGTTTCTGATTGGCTGATACTTAACCTAGGTTTATAAATGTAATAATACTTGCTGCGCCCTAACAGGGTCATATGCTCTTAAGTTCTAGCCTAGCCTGTAACTGAGTGTACAATAAACAAATACGCTTCTTCTGCTTATTTTGGTTAAGCTCGCTCCATCGTCGACTTTGTCTCTGTCATCTCTGACCTAGACTAGAGTCAAGAGCAAACCTATCTCAAATAAAAAAAAAAATTAAAAAAATAATGCAAATAAATAAATAATATTTTTAGTTGTGTCGTTTCTTGTGGTCAAGCGGTATCTCAGATTTTAGGCTTCTACATTTGCAAATGATAAATGATTTTTTTTCTGTAAGTAGGTTTATACTAACACTTTTACACGTCAAACATTTTTTTTAAACTAGATGAGGGTTACCTATCTGACTACTCTGAGAATAAAGGCCGAAACAAACTCAGAGGTCAAAGCTTTTATTCTGCAGTTACAACAGTCTACACTTTTTATAATAGCCTCTCTCAAAAACTAACAAAACATCCTTGCTATATCTTTTCTTACCCACCTCAGTAAATAAATCTAACACGTAAGTTTAATAAAGGTAAAGTTGATAACATACCTACTGTCTTACTGAAATCTCATATTGAGCCTAAACCTTAACATAAGTCTTCGAGGCTTCAATAAATTAAATAGGTGAAAGAGGTGATCGCCATGAAATAGAGAAAATACATCGGGTCTAGGGAACTTGATCGACCTGGTGGTCCTAATTCTGCTGTAGGTATGCCTACTTAATAACGGCCGAACCCAATAACCTATTGTCAGTAAAAGACAGATCGCTGTTGATGGTTGACAGTATAATTCTATCTATCCTAATGTCAGGCCGGTATGATTCCATATTCCTTTATAGATTATTGGGACGGTAAAACCATCGATAAATAGGTTTTTCTATCTCCAGTATGCCAAAAAAGGTGATAGATAGGTTATAGGATTCGGCCGTTAGGGAGCAATAGTTTCTTTTTCAGAATTTTTCACGATTTTGTCCCTGTTCCTGAAACTACGTGCCGCAATAATAAAATTGTAGCACGTACCTCGTGTCAGAAAAAGGGGAAAATTCATGTAGGTTAAGTTCAGAAAGTGAAACTCAATCATTTGTAATATTAATATAGCCCTTATTTACAGTCGGGTAAAAGCAATAAAACAGAGTGAAGAAAATATGTTTTTAATGTATGCACCATCCATGCACCTTCATTCATTCAAATACCGTAAAAAATGGGGTTATCTATTACCCTGTTATATACCCACTGGCACCTACATGAAGATACAAGTAGGTGCCAATGGGCACAGAATGCAAACCAGTATGCATTAAGTTACGTGTAGTCCTTGATTAAACAATACTAGTATGCATAAATTAGTTGCAAAGCATGTCAAGACAATATAACTGGTTATCTAAAGCCACCCTCACACGAGTCAGGTGACAGAGCTACATAAATAAAGTAGCCAGTCTTGGTAAAAAGGTATCACAGCTCAGGAAACGACCTCTTCATTTTTTCGGCTTTCGCCATACTACACTTGCGAGCAACCCAATCGATTCAACTCCTAATCATGCATTCCGACTCAAATAGCAATTACTCGAAAACACCTAAACCGATTTTAATACTTACAGTATCATCTTAGAGCTGATACGTCGGGCTTTAAAAATAAATAACTTTTTCATAAATGGAATCAGACCTTTTTGAATAAAAAAACTTTGTATGCACGGGTTGTATGGGGTTAGTCGATTTGGTTGCTCGCGAGTGTATTTAGGTTCTTTTATCGTATCGTACAAACGATTAGTCTACGAAAAGCTCATGAGTTGTTCAGACCGATAGTTTGTTAAGTCAGGAAAATAAATTATTAAGCAGATTGACTACCAACTTAATTTGTCCGTATATTCAAATCACAAATTTGACATTTGTATGAACAGTTAAGTTATGACACGGTAAATTGCCGTTGGGTGTCAATTGGTTTTACAAAATAACTAAAATCGCTGCATAAACACCGTTAGACAAACAAGCCATTGAAATATGAAATAGACGAATTCATTTGTCTATTTCATATACATTTATGTTGGACGTCATAATATGATTGTGTCACACGGTGACCGCGTGCTTAAAGCGCGTTTTAATAACAAGGGTCAGGAACCGAATAATAATTTGGAAGTCAGTTACAAGTAGCTTAAACACACAGACGAGAAAGGCCAACACAACACAATATTACACCACTTTAACCAATTTTTGACAGCTAGACTGCCTTCTTAATTATTTTTTTGGGTAAAGGTTTCAAGTTTGCCAGTAATCAATCCTTGGATTGATTGGCCATCTTTAATCTTTTAAGCGGGTGTCACACCTCCGCCACGAAACCTTAGCAGCGAAACCGCGGTGGTTCTGCCATGACTTGTCCGTAGTACGACAAGCGAAACAGAAGGGAAACTGCCTGTTCTAACGTACAGATTTGATTATGATTCTATTTCTTTCCCGCGTGATCCGACCGCGACCACGACCGCATGATCCGCGCGTGTTCCGCGTGATCGGTGTTTCGCCGACCTGCTCGGAAGCCGGTCTTCCGCGCCTAGCCCGCCATTTTGTTGCGGTGCCACTTTTGTTTCGCACGCGGTATCGGTGGCAGTCGATAAGTTTATAAAGCGAAACTTCAATTTTTTTGTAAAATGGATGTTGTTGTTGTTGACGGAAAAACTAATCAAAGAGGTCCGAAATAGACCTACACTGTATTTAAATACTAAGTCGAAAGCGACGAAATTTTGCTCCGATTGCGCTTGTCTCCAAAGCGGTTTTGCATCATTATTTTCACGTCAGGGGTGTGCTCAGTGCGGTCCATGGCCCTTTACGGAGCTCCGGTGTGGGCGCGTTCCATGAGGCGGCGACCGGTCCGTCGGTTGAACGCGTCCCAGAGGGTCATGGCCATCCGGTTAGCCCGGGGATACCGCACGGTCTCCGGGGAGGCGGCGAACCTCCTTGCCGGATTACCGCCATGGGATCTGGAGGCAAAAGTCCTCGCGCACATGTGGGAGTGGCGCGAGGAGGCAGGACGCCGGGGCGTAAATCCGTTGCCGCGAGAAATCGCGGCACGGCGGACAGAGCTCCGGCAGGATCTCATGGCGGCATGGAGAGTGCGATTGTCGCAACCCAGCGCTGGGCACGCCACAATTGCGGCGATAAGTCCCCTCTTTGAGGAGTGGCTGGAGAGGCGCCACGGCGTCCTCAACTTCTGCCTGACGCAGGTCCTCACCGGACACGGGTGCTTCGGGAGGTACCTGTTCCGGATAAGGCGGGAGGAAACGCCCGGGTGTCACCACTGTGTGGATCGCCCGGAGAACACGGTGGAGCATACGGTGGAGGTCTGCCCGGCTTGGGCAGAGCACCGCCGTGTCCTCGCGGAAGCGATCGGCGGCGGCGATCTCTCGCGTCCGGCCCTGGTCCAGGCCATGATACGGAGCGAGAGTACATGGGAAGCCATTACCTCCTTCTGTGAAGCAGTAATGCTCGTGAAGGAGGAGGCGGGACGCGTGAGGGAGAGGCAAGCTTTGCGCCTTCACGCCCCTAGTCGCCGCAGGAGACGCCCTGGGCGTCGGGAATTGGCAGCCGATTCCCGGCCACCGTAGGTGCGGGCTTGCGGACGGCGAGCAATGGGTAGCTACCGTGGCCCCGGCACAGGCAACAGAAGGAACACGGATGGGTTTTAGTCAGTAAAAGTCTGACACGCCCTCCCGCTCCGCCCAGAGCGGGAGAAGTCATTTGATGATTTCCCATCCACAAAAAAAAGGGGGTGTGCTCAGGCCCTTAAGAAGCAGATCAAACGGAAAATGGTGATGCGATGTGGTAGTGGTGCGCTTGTCAAAAAAAAACCCTAATCCTATAATGTCTAAAGTTTTTAAATGATTTCGGTATTCTGAAAATTCAAAAATCCTGAGTTCATTTTAATATCTGTAATTTTTATGGTGTACATAATAAAGAGAATTCTATTCTATTCTAAATTAATAGTTATTAATATTATCAGCTGTTCGTGCCCCACGGCCGGCAGGGCAATGGCCTCCCTTTTCTCCTTCCACTTATACCTAAGTATCTACTGCTGTTCGTTGCCAATCTGAAATTACTAATACATTATCATTATTACTTACCCAGAAACAAGACAAAAAATGAGCCTTGCATGTCGCTGAGGTTCACCGTGTGGTTGTTGACCTCCTGCGTCATGGATGAGGTCTTCCAGCAGCGATCCTTCTTCGGCAGGTAGGCGTCCAGCCAGCGTGCGATCAGACCCGCTTTGTGCATGCGGTCTAATCTGGAAAGGAACATAACGTAATATCACGCCCGTATTCGCGTAGGGATAGAAAGAAAGAAAGAACACATAGGTTTATTTGTCAAAAACACGTGCATATAAAAATAATAAGTAGTTAATTCAATTTTTTTTTTTTAAACCGGTGGCACCGGTAACCAAAAAGTTGTGCGGGAATCGGTTGCCATGGTGTGGGCATGTGATGCGGAGGAATGAGGAAAATAAAATAATAAAATAAAAATAAAAAAATAAAAAAAATAAAAAAAAATCTTTTATTTAAAGACTACATAGGCCCACTTGTGTTAGTGTCTACAGTTAGCTTATAAACTATGTTAGTACTTATAATAATATACGTAGAAAACAAAACAAAAGGTGATAGTATAATAATGACCACAGATAGTTTCATCAAGCCCCATGTAATACATGAAGCTTGATAAATCTACCCATGGTAGGCCCATCCAGCCGTTCAGCAAAGACCCTCAAGATACTGTTGGTGCTTCCCCCCACTCTGCGTGTCATCGACGCCACCTTCTTTCGCATTATTGCGAAGTAATCGTCAGTGTGCGCATCAGCGAACATACCTGACGCACTACAATAGGGTGGAAGCCTCAACAGCACCCTAAAGGTATTATTATATTGTATTCGCAAGGCATTGTTTGCTTTTTGGGTATGATTAGCCCAAAGGCTGCTGGTGTAAAATGTTTGGCAGTAAGCCTTGAATAAAGTAATTTTTACTGGTACTGAGCAACCAGCAAACCTTCGAGCCACCATATTTCCCCTCACAGCCAATGCCCTGCGCTCCCTTTCCATATCTGTGTCGTCTTTCAGTTCTTCGGTCACAATATGGCCTAGATATTTAAACTGAGTTACTCTCTGTAAAAGTGATCCGCACAGCGTTACCGGAGGGACACATGATGGACTTTTATTTTTACCCCTAAACACCAGCAGCTCACTTTTCTTAGGGTTGTACTTTAGCCCATATTGCTCGGCATACCCCTCACACATAGAAAGCAACTTTCTCATTCCACAGATAGATGGGCTCAACAACACCATGTCATCTGCGTAGCTCAAGTTGTTCAAACTAACTCCATCTATGTGGCATCCGACATGTGTGTTGCTGAGCTCAACCAGTAATTTATTAACATAAATGTTAAAAAGTCTTGGGGAGGTAAGACCTCCCTGTCTAACACCACACTCTAGTTTGTAGGGGTCAGACAGCACATTTGACCATTTAACAAAGTTTCTCTGCTTATCATACCACAAAGATAACGTGGACACTAACGAAGCAGGAACACCCGCCTCTCGAAGCTTTCCCCACATGGCATTATAGGAAACCAGGTCGAATGCTTTTGACAGGTCCAAGAAACATGCATAAACTGGTGTTTTTCTATCTGTATAATACTTGACAGTATGCTTCAACGCAAAAATGGCACTCTCAGTCGACAACCCAGCACGAAAACCGAACTGTGAGTCGTGTAGCTGTGTATATTTACCGAGGTGGGCGTCAAGCACACTGTCAAGTACTTTGGCTATAACGGTTGCCAGTGAGATAGGCCTATAGTTACCCTTGTCTGCTATGTCCCCTGTCCTGTCCTTCACAATAGGTATGACTACTGTATCCAGTAGCTCTTGTGGTAAGTGAGAATGACCCAAGCATAGATTGAAGAACATAGTCAGCACTCGCGGCAGATGTATACCAGCGTTTTGCAGATGCTCGATGCTGAGCCCATCGTGACCAGGAGATTTACCCCTTTTCATACATTTAATAATAGATTTTATTTCTTTACATGAAAATCGAAGGGGTGATCCTGAACGACAGTGCTCAGCATCGTTCCTCCCCGACACTGTCCCCAGGGGCGAAGTCACTTTAAAGTGATCTTTGAAGATATTCGCTATCTCAGTGCAGTCATTCCTTCCCTCCACGCTAGCCGAGACACTTGGGGTATTGTTATTTAATTTTTTAGTACCTTTCCAAAATGACGAGAAACTTTTTTTTTGAATGTAATGAGGCTAAAATGTCCATTTTAATTTTGTCTTGGTGTTTGGTACACCATTTTAATTTTGATTTAAATATTTTCCGCGCTAATTTCATATCTTCAAAAATAGGCCCTCTACTGGGTTGCCCGTGCCACATCCAAATTTTAAACTTAAATTTTGCCTGGGTGTGAACTTCTTTTACATGCTTGCTCCACCCCTTTATCCCTTTACTTTTTCCTATAATGCCCCTTGCGGTCCTACTACTACTAGCAGCCTCACTTAATATATATACAATTTCGCTATACATTTCATCCAACAGAATTTTATGGTCGGGCTTATCACAATATTTATCCGCACACAGTCTAAAGTTTTCAGGAAAGTCTAAGCTCTTTAATTTATTGTTACACTGCAACAAGTATTTATTTATTTCTATTGGGCATCTTTCACCCCAACGTATATCATTACATAATTTTTTACAAAATGTTTTTACTCTAATTGTATTAATATCACATTCCAATTTCAATGGAAAGTGATCTGACCAAAAAGAGTCATAAATCACCTCAATGTTCACAATTGTTTTGGACGCCGCCTGTGTTACAAGACAGTGGTCTAGCCAACGTTTACACCCATGTGAGTCACTAATAAATGTAAAAGTAGGCGACAACATGCCGAGACAATTGACATCCGCACATAATAATTCTCGCTCGTTACAAAAATCAAGAAGTTCATTATAGAATGACTCACCTGGGTGCGCGTTAAAGTCCCCTAGTACAAACACTGATTCAGTATTATTACTTTGTATTATTGAGTACATTTCACCAAGACATTCCGTAAATTCTAACAAGTTCTCACTACTGTCCGTTGGCATATACATATTTATCACCATAAAAGATCGGTTATTCACCACTACTTTGACTGCACAGATCCTATTATTATTACTTTTCACTACCGACACTTGATCAAAAGCACTTTTCCGCCACAGTGTGGCGACACCACCGTATGGTCTGCCTTTGCAAATACCCGCAGACGTGTCTATTGACGACTTCGCAGTGTAGCTGAATTCTTGATCTATGTTTTCGAGAAACTGTAAATCATGTGGATATAACCAAGTTTCTTGTAGCAAGACTATATCAGCCGTCCTGCACAGTGAGCGCACGCAATTCACCGATCTCTTCACATTTTTACAGTTAAATGTTATTATGTTCATTTTTAAAGCACTATCCATTAAGTCTTGTTTTTTATTTCATTGCTCTGAGAAACAATCTTGTCCTCTTCTCTTCTACTTTTGAAATGTACAAAACGTCGAAATGTGATGCCATCGGGCCACAAGCTCTCATCTAGAAACGTTTCCAGCTTGTTTTTGTTTACAAGTAATTTAAATGCATTATAAGGCCTCTCTTTCTTCATTGTTATTTTCTCCAGTGAAACTACTTCCGATGTTTTATTTTTTATATACAGACAGATATCGTTTTCTGCCGTTTCCTTGTTTACGTTAGAAATAAACAAAGGAATTTTTACTTCAGCTGCTTTAAACTTTTCCGAAAAGTCCGTGGTCGCTTTCCCAGTTTTACCAACAAACCGATTTCTAGTCCTTCTTTTTTGGACTGTTATCCATTCCTCATTCGGTTCGTTTTGCTTTTTCCATTCTCCATTTCTCGCAATGTCCGCCATGGTGGGCTGTTTTGTTTCAACAGTCACTGCATGACACACAGCTGATTCAGGGATCTCCGTGCAAAACTCATTTTCCAAAAGAGTCGAGTTAATCAGTGCAGCCGCACTCGGCTTATCTGTCTCCGTCTGTGCGCAAGAGAGAGAGCGATACTTTGGTGACTCCGTGCGTTCGATGCTCGAATGACTCGCCATCACGTTGACACCGGCCGCCGGCGATAAACCGACAGGCCCACTATCCAACACATACCCTCCTCTTTTTCTTGTGTTAATATTGCACGTTAAAAACGACGCAGCGGGCCTGCCTGACTCCAATTCAAATTTCAGCTCATCCAATTGATTTAATGTTACATATCTGTCCTTTATATCATTAATTTCTGTACGCATAATCAGCAAATCTTTTAATAATTTGGTGACATCGACATGGTCAAACGTAACGGGCGGTAATTTTTGCAAGTCACGCGCCACAAAAATCGGCATAAGGT
The DNA here is from genome assembly GCA_947568875.1 of Fissipunctia ypsillon. NCBI lineage: Eukaryota > Metazoa > Arthropoda > Insecta > Lepidoptera > Noctuidae > Fissipunctia > Fissipunctia ypsillon. The sequence continues at coordinate 20,650,069 of OX387643.1, read as the reverse complement.
CCGGTTCAGTTACTTTGAAAACACATATCATATCTTCTAGGTTTCTCTGCTTTTTTCCCTCTCTACGCCTGGATACTTTCTTCTGTTTACCTTTCATAGAATTAAACAGTAAATCTTTAGCACATTCTACCTCCTCCTCACAAAAAGTAGACGCGCAGATCCTAATTAAACTCTCGTTATCTATCACTGAGATCTTATTTTGAATAAATGATAAAAGCTCACTTATTACTATATTACAGTTCACACATTTTAGCGTATTCACAGGTATCGTCGCGGACGCTGCCATATTCGAACCACTCGCGAGCGCGTACGCCAGACGACTCGAAAATGTCGTGAGGAAAGTTTTGAGTGTAAATGTGGATGGCTATGAGAGTATGGGAAGGCCAAAGAAAAGACGGATGAACTGTTTGAAAGATGACATAGCTAGAAAGGAGGTGGCTACCGAGATGACGACTAATAGAGAAGTATGGAAGAAAAAGACATGTTGCGCCGACCACAAATAAATTGGGATAAGGACAGGAGAATGATGATGATGATGTTTTCGAATTAAAAAAATCACATATATAAACACGATTATTCAGAGCACACAAGAGAAATAGCCGGCAGCTGCAGCAGAACAAGGCTGAAGCTTACCAATAACACCCACATTGCACCAGTTAAGTGCCATGTCATGAGGGGCGATATTATTGCCATCAACCAGGCAAAACCAGAAACGCTTGTGAAATTTCCTAATGAAAGAACCCAATAACTTTGAGAATCGAAAGCAGGACCCCATGCTCAAGTCGTACTTGGAATAGGCACCACTGGACCCTCAAGGTAGTTAACAAAGGAAAAAGAAACAACTTTAATTACTTCGTGTGTTTTGTTTTTCCGACTAAATTGTTGAAGCAATTTTCATGAACCATGACAAAACATGGCACTTAAAACTTTAGGTACTCATAACACATTTCTAGTTTTTAAATAAATCTTGCACTTTACTCACTCTTTGTTTATCACTGGAAGATACGGGCTGTCCGCGGGCACTATCATTGCAACTTTCTCATTAAAAAACTCTTCAGCACCTGAAAATTATTTTCATTGTTACCATAATATTACTGGAAACGAGAACGCATGCCTATCGCTTCGTATATCTAGACATTGATGAAAATCTGACATCATAAATGAGACCGCCGAATACAGCTTTCAAAAAAGGTATTGGATGACAAAAGCACTTTAGAATTTTTATGACTGTGATGAATACTAAGACCGAGATCTAAGTACGTTACTTGGCACGTTCTCTGGCTTAGTCATGATTCCGCCTCTATCTTGCATGTGTAGTTTGGCAGTCGTGAGACAGTGACAGGAATAACATTTTAGGAATAACTGTCAGCTGCACGTTACAGGAACTGATGGACGCTAGTAATGGCGCCACTCGTAGCCGAATTCTGGGCCGAGTCTATTTAGATTGCCATCGACACACTAAGAAGAAGAAGGAATAAAGTTTAGCCAAAGTATGTGCTAAGTAACGTTGTTCTCAGTCATTAAGTTCTCATGCCAACATCTTATATCGGTGAATCTGTTCAAGTAAATACGTACTCAAGGCAAAGTCGCAGTTGTCTGCTTCCAGCCGGTCTGCCCTCATGAGGTAGCTGAGCCGAAGCTTCCAGTCTATGATGACATGCCGGTGGAGACGCACGCGCTGCAGAAGGGCTGACCCTAAATATAAATAGACTTGAAAAAAAAGGATGATACACGATCGATTTTTATGATTATTTTTTAATTTAAAGACTTTAACTGACAGACTGAGCTCACATTAATGTGGTGAAAATCTAACACAATAACATAATTACGTATTTTTCGTTTACTTATATACCACAAATAAAAATGTTTGAATTTGAATCTAATGAAAAACTTAATTTATGAACTGCCAACGAATGGTAAATAAAACTTCGAAGATAAAGAATGAAACACTTGAATAGGTGACAGCAAGGCACCCGCGATAAGCCATAATTAAAATATTTAAGAAAAACGTGTGCGGTAGGGGGCCCCCTGTCAGGAACTCTCACGTATGATTTTTTTTTTAAATTCTCCAACCGCCATCTTGGATTTACATTTTGACCTCACTATCGACTGCATCCTCGAAAACTATGAAAACGACACCCATGAGAAAAAAATTTTAAAAATTTCTCAGCCGCCACCTTGGATTTTCATATTGATTTCACTATCGGCTTTAGCACCCCTGATAACGATACACATGATGAAAAATTTAAAATTTTTCTCAGCCGCCATCTTGGATTTTCATTTTACCAAATCCACAGTTCCTCTCTCTCTACTCACTTTCTTTTTAGAGAGAGAGTTAGTCGCAAGGAGGAAGCATAACGCTTTTTCGTTACGTGACGATTTCTACTAGTTTACTCCCACCGCAAGCCGCGTTAAAGAAGTTTGTTCCAAAAAAAAGTCATTTAATCTCAAATGTTTCATACCTGACGCCATGGTACCTCCCATGCCAAGAGTACTCGAGACCAGTTCTGCGCCTTTCAGCAATGCTATGTACTTCGGCTCATCAGAATTCTATATGACGGAAAAAGTCGACAATTTTTGAAAATAGTTGCTAATTGGTGCGAAGTTCACAGTCAAAGGGCGATTTCTTTAATTCTCTAGGAGGGAAAAACTAACAAAAATAATAATCCTGGATGCACAAATGCATTCAATAGAAACAGAATGCACCTCAAAACCTGTTTATTAACGTTTTTCACCAGATAGATCTGTTAACACTCTATTTTTAGCACTGCGTGGTCTATCACGCGAGGAGAGCGTGATATTCACAGATTGCTATTTTTATTCAGAAATTGAAAATTAATGGCTGAGCCCTGAGAACTCGAGACGCCAAAAGTATCACGCTAGCATAGCGTGATCTTGTTTGTGTATGGAAACTGGATTTGATTAAAATATCTTGAATAGTTATTTTGAATAATAATAATTACGAACGACAAGGTACTCCCAAAGATAAAAAGTAAACAAGTTTGCTACAGTTTCTGATATATTTTTTTTTATTTCTTTAGTGGCATTATGTAAAACTACCCGGGTTTAATTAAAAGTTTGAAGTTGGTATGAGACTTACCTTCAACTCCATCTCCATATAAGATCCCTTAGTAATAGACCAGGTGTAAAGCGCCCGGTTCTCCAGGAGTTCGGCCACGGTTGTCACAGGAATCTCCTGCTTCGGGAACGTGAGGAAAGCCACCAGGTTGCCGGAGTACGTGGTTACGACAACCAGGACGACCAGCCACCATGTTCCTACTACTAGACGACCGCTGTCCGCCCGGGGAAGGTACATTCCTCCTGAATATGATGAAAAATTGACAATGTACGTAGGTACTTCAATCATTTGACTACGGAATTAGAATCGAAAAGTTTTATCAAAATAATTGTGAGGATAAAATTAAGAACTTTTTTTACAATCGTATCTTTAAAATGAAACTGTGTTAATAGGTACCACCATTGCACTGCATTATACCAAAATGGAAATAAGCTCTAGATCTTTTCGTTAACTTTTTGATAATATTCAATTCAATAATTTAAAAGTAAAACCTCTTTCTATTTTTTTTTTACAAAACACCTGGGCAACACTGGTTGCCACAAAAGATATAGGGAAAAAAATATAATTTTCGTTTGAATTATTTTATGGCCAAGTAAACATTGTTTTGTAACGTTTAAGCCAGTATCTAATACGTTTAAGTGAATGAGGCTATAATATAAACTTCCCGATATTTAGCTACAAACAATATTGTATGCTGCATTAACATTTATTTTATTTTACATTCATTTACAATTTTGCTATTTACCTTTTAACTACAAGCCAGGAACATGTCAATTTCAATAAAGGAGTCTATACTTACTGTGTACAAAGCCTGAGTCTGGCTCATCTAAAAAGTGGAGCTAGAGAATCTAATCTATCTTCATCATTTATAATCATCAAACTTGATTTGATATCAGAAACCATATTTACAATATTAGACCTAAGTATAGATATTGATACCTTACAGATGCAGGCAACTATATTTTTACCCAATTGCGCCGACGCTTAAAAGGAGGGTTATGTGTTTGAAAACCTGTATGTATGTAAATTCATCCCTATGCTCCCTCGTAACTACTAAGCGGCTGAACCGATTTTGATAAATGATATGTCGTTAAATTTTTCTTTATTGTACTAGTGGCAACTGGTCATATTGAAATTTAAAAGAAATCAAAATGGCGGATTTTTGGCACCAAAATAGATGTTTAAAAAAAAAATCTCCTAAATCTATCGAGTGGGGTATCGAAATGAAGGGTTTTAAAAGGTGATTACAAAAATATGTGCAACTTATATGTCTTAATGTAATTTGGAATGACAAATTATAAAAAACAATCCCGAACTTTAGGAGTAAGTGAGTAAGAGACCGTCGTTATCACCCAATTATAAGTGGGTATTGTATTTACGACCGTTACTTAATAATAGAGAAAAATAATCCTAACTAAAAAGTGTAAAATAAAAATAAAGTATCTAAAAACCCGACTGCGTAAAAAGTGAACTTTAAAAAGATGGAAACAACCTATTTTGTTTTCAAACAATCTTATGGAGTCGGAAGCAATAGGTCTTTATTGTTAAGAACATGCCTCCGACTGCGTGAGATTGTTTGGAGACAAAATAGGTCATCTTGTTCCCATCTTTTTGAAAATTCACTTTTTACACAGGCGGGTTTTTAGATTTTTAAATTTACTTTTTAAATGAACTTTTTATTTTATTGTAAGGTGGATTTTAAACGTCAATGTTTGAAAACTGACTTATACTGAAAAACTGCGTCGTTGATCTAGTCGCAAGCGCTAGTGCTGAGTATGAGGCACTGGGTTCGATTCTCAGATCGGGCAAAGTGTGTTCATCCATCTGGAATTTCTCAGCAGTAATCCAGAGTCTGGATTTGTGCTCGGTTGATGGCAATAGGCCCTCCCCCTATTACATGGGACTTAAACATAACTGGCTGCACTTCAGAAATGTGACTGTACTATAGGTGCACATCCGCCTAACCCTTCGGGGAATACAGGCACAGTGGCGGCGTATTTGAGGGGGGGAGGGGTCTTTCCCGGGTGCCAAGCACCAAGGGGTGACGAAACATCTGGGCTATCGCTGGAATTTATGTCATAAAAATCAAAGCCCTAAAAATTTTTCTTCAAAGCCAACGTATCCAAATAGTGGAAAGAGCTATTTCCTACGCAACTGAAAAATGTAGGACTTGGATATTTCGATTTCAAATCAAATGAAATGAAAAGTCATTAATAAATTCAAACTAGGCTGAGAATCTTTTTGAACGTCAAAATTACATAAGACAGCCCCCTATAACGCCCGCCCTTCACCAATTCCTAGTGCTTTAGCTGGGAAGAAGTGGCGCAACAAACTTCCCAGTAGCACAGCTGTCTCTTCAGTTAGAGAAACTTGATTTTATACAAAATAATTTACATTACGCAGCACAAAAACATTAAATAACATTATTTTATTTGCCATATGCCAGCTAGCACACAAAAAATCGAAAACTATACTCAAGCAGAAATAAAAAATTAAAATAAAAATGTACACAGAACTTTTTATATACCTAAACAAAAGATTGAAAGAAGAGGAAGGAGGAGATTCCGAAAACCAGGAGCCAGGAGAAATGGCCTAAGACGCTGGACTAATATTGCCAGAAGAGCTGCAGAGAGCTACGAGTATGTTAAAATGTTTTGATAGATTTTACGGAGAACTAGACCATAGTTACAGGGCAATGGAAGACATTCTCACAACATTTGGTGCTGCTCAGCCTAAAACTCTGCTTACGTCAACAGAAGAAGAACTTCGTATAGTTCCAAATCTGACAAAAATCTATGATGAATTTTCTGCAGAGGACATTGTTTTGGAGATTTTACGACTGACGCGCCACTTGGAGGCCGCCAGCATTTATTTCCAAGATGCGGTCCAATGGACTACCTTGGAGCTTCTGAAATTCATTGTAAAATGGGACTATTCTGAGTCTGTTCCGAGTCTAACGCTGCGTTTAAGATTTTTTTTTTAACTATTTGTGTTTCTGTGGCTTCTTGTGAAAGAAGTTTGTCAAAATTAAAGTTGATAAAGCGCGACTTACCAATCTTTCCATGTTATTGTCCATTGAAAAGGACAGGAAAGTAAATGCTGATAATGTAACGAATATTTTAGCAAAATAATGTCACTTAAGCACGTTTAGTATTTGTTGTTTTATTTTGGGGGTGCTCAATAGAAGGTTTTCTATTGAGCACCCCAAGCCCCGGGTACCCACCATGCTACGCCGCCACTCTACAGGCGTGATGTTATGTTAAATATTGAAAAATATTAATCAGTAAACTTTCAATTTAAAGCACGTGGAAATGTACCAGTTTTTTATTTAATAAGGCAATGTGCTCACCTTGTTGCAACAAAGCACCGTAGATATACCAGAGACAATTGTGTATGGTAGCCAGACCTCCTTGCCGAGTGATCTCCATAGCCTCGTAATAAGGACTTAGTCTATGTATGATGTACAACGTTGGCCCCATGAGTATCACTGCTAATCCGAGACACAGCCAAGTCTAGAAAGTAATAGCCACATTAAGCTGTGCTTATAGGCGTTTCTAGATATATTGTCTTAAAAACTTTTGCAACGCAATCTTTTCTAGAAATGCTTCTATTATGAGTTTACAACTGTGAATAACTGGCGAAATGTGGATCTATCTACTTTACACCTCTGCCTAAACCTTCGGGGATTACAGGCGTGATGTTATGTTATATGTGATACGAGAATGTGTCAAAATGTCGGAAAATAATGACTGTTACAGCAGATAATCGTTTTCCCGCCCAATCATAATAATTTCCATTTTGACAACTTAACATTTTTCATTAAAAAGTGCATTGGTAAGATCCGTTTTCTCGATAATGCAATCAACTCATGCCTAAATTATTTTGATTGCTTCATGCAGTTCAAATGTAGGTAACTTGTTTCATTTACACCTAAAATGTAGCTTTATTTTTGAGAAATGCTTTATGTAGATCCCTACTGAAGCTAAAAAAGAAATACACCTAATGTAGAAACATTTAACAACATAAAAACATTTTTATATATTTTTTTTATATTTATACTAAAGAACGCACTTAGCATATATGTATAATATAAACGTTCTCCGAGACAAAACTTTGAATGTTATTGCCTATATTAATAAAAAGCCTGAAGATTTCTCTCGTTTTATTCTCTCTTCCTCGGAAAACACGTTAAGCCGTTGGTCCCGCTGGTATTCTTGGATCTTTGACTGTCTTTACGGGTCGTCAGAAGCCTGAAAGTCTGACAACCAGTATTACCAAGGGGTATCATCAGCAGGTGGGTAAAATACCAGTATTCATCTGCATCCAGTTGGACTGGAAGCCGACATACAACATAGTTGGGCAAATCGTGGTTGGAAAATTTATTCGCCAACCTAGGTACATACTTATTCTACAATTTCGCAATACAGGTAAGTATTTACCTTTATTAGATATTTTTAAGACCTAAACTAACTAAAACTTTCAAAATTATCAACTTTGTGAATTATTTTCTGTTTTCCAGCTCTGAAAGCAATGTTCAAATAAGCATTGTAAATGAAAACTTACGTCAGTTGTAAACGGAAGTAAAAACAGGAGAGCTCTGCTGAGCTCCCTCGGGCGCGCTATCATGAATGAATACGACTGTATACTCACTGGCATAGTGTAATTTATACCTGGAGAAGAAAGTTTACATTAGACTTAGGGCTGATTTTTCAATCGTCAGATAACTTTTATCTGGGGAATAAGTTTGTAGTTTTGACAGCTTTTGTATAGAAAATATGTCAAACCGCCATATTTTTACTCGAAAACTGCAAAAAATCGTGGAACATACATGGGGTATTTTTGAATACCCTTGGGTATGAGGAATTCAGATGTTTCTTTTGGACGTCACTATTTGGACCAGCCTGTATACCTAAGCATTAAAAGGCTACTGATTGCAGTGATGGCCTAGTGGTAACGGCCCCGACTTACGTGTCATAGATTAGGGTTTGAACTCAGGCAGGCACTTTATTTTATGTAATTTATTTCATCACCACTGCTCCCAAAAAGGTGAAGAAAAATATCGTGAGAATACCAACGATCTTTCACTAAAATGCTTATGAAAAACCGGTAGGTTTAAATAAGAAAATGCCTTCTGCTAGAGCGCCAGATTCCTTTTATCTTAATTTAAGCATTTCTCACCTGGCATAGGATCAGATAAAACAGTGAAAGAAGCAGCTGCCAGAGCTCCTTGTCCTTTAGAAATGGCTATCATCGTCAGCTTGGCGTCCATGCCATGCATTGTCTGAAAGATAACCAGGAATAAGTTTTGAGCCTTAAACTGCGGGGTAATTGCATAACACACGTACAATACAAGCAATCGCTTTCATTTTCACAGTTCAACAACATTCATTGTGTTATTTACGTTGTTGAGCAGACAAATTTTTCGAACATATGAAGCAATGGATTAATAAAAGCCTTCAAAAATCATTCAGGTTGTGATTGATATTGTGTTATGCAATTAGGTTGCAGGTTATTTAATGAAGTTTGAAACTTACATCGGCCATCGTGTGATTGGCCAATTCTTTCTTCAAAATAGAAGATAATATTACTTTTATTCTGAAATAAAACATAGGTACATAATTTAAAAGCTGTGTTGTTTAAAACTAAACCTTTTTCATCAATTGTTACGGATCTTACGTAAAGTTTTTGTTGATCGCTAACTGATTAACTATATCAAATATAAGTCCACTATATTTCACGATGGCACCAGATTCGTTCCGCTGGAGTATCGTCCATGGTGGGTTCTGAAATAATAGAGAAACATTAATTAGTGAAAAAACGATTATAAATTGAATTACTAATATAGCTGCGCAGCAGGACTTATTTTTTAATTCGACACGCAGGAAGCCTAGCGCGCACTGCCGTGGGTGTTTTTACCGCAAAATCTGTGAAGTGTGGAATGTCATAGGAGTGCGCGCATTGCGATGAAAAAAACGCATGCGGTGAATTCACGGTGGGCCTCCCGCTGCAAATTCGCGGTGAGTTCACCGCACGTATTTTGTATCGCACAACCTAATACCTACATATATGAAGTACCGCACACAAGCAGTAGATAATATCCTTTTGTTTTTTGGATACGCACCTAAATCTTTATATCTTACAAAAAAGTAGACCTTAATAGGCCGTAAGGCCCTCTAGGGATGCACCCAAAACTGTTTGGGTACGATAAACGTGCATTTTTTCAGTGCGCCAGTGGGCCAGTGGGCCTCGTGACTGTGTTTGTTAAACCACCGTACGCCAAAAATAACGCACCACATTCCACCGCATCGCAGTGCGCACTAGCCCTAAAACCTGCATACGCACGTATTATAGGATACTTCTTATTCGAGTGCATTGTACAATAGGTTTTCTTAGGATGCGAGTAAAATCGTACAGCTGATAATAAGTAGGTAGTTAACGTTTCTGATAAGTAAAGTCTTACATGAAAAGTGATGATGGGTAACTCCTTCCCTCTGAATCCGTGGTGTATGTGCGGAAACAGAACATCTTCAAACTTCACAGCGTCGATAGGTCGCCAAAATCCAACCTAGATAATAAATATGATAAAGTTGTTTATTACCTATTATAGTGGATCACCGGTCACCGCTTATCACCGGTCACCGCCTATGGATATCGTTGCCATGTACCCATTCGTTGTTTAGTGGGTTACCGGTCACCGCCTATGGATATCGTTGCCATGTACCCATTCGTTGTTTAGTGGGTTACCGGTCACCGCCTATGGATATCGTCGCCATGTACCTATTCGTTGTTTAGTGGGTTACCGGTCACCGCCTATGGATATCGTTGCCATGTACCCATTCGTTGTTTAGTGGGTTACCGGTCACCGCCTATGGATATCGTTGCCATGTACCTATTCGTTGTTTAGTGGGTTACCGGTCACCGCCTATGGATATCGTTGCCATGTACCCATTCGTTGTTTAGTGGGTTACCGGTCACCGCCTATGGACATCGTCGCCATGTACCTATTCGTTGTTTAGTGGGTTACCGGTCACCGCCTATGGATATCGTTGCCATGTACCCATTCGTTGTTTAGTGGGTTACCGGTCACCGCCTATGGACATCGTTGCCATGTACCCATTCGTTGTTTAGTGGGTTACCGGTCACCGCCTATGGACATCGTCGCCATGTACCTATTCGTTGTTTAGTGGGTTACCGGTCACCGCCTATGGATATCGTTGCCATGTACCCATTCGTTGTTTAGTGGGTTACCGGTCACCGCCTATGGATATCGTTGCCATGTACCCATTCGTTGTTTAGTGGGTTACCGGTCACCGCCTATGGAGATCGTTGCCATGTACCCATTCGTTGTTTAGTGGGTTACCGGTCACCGCCTATGGACATCGTCGCCATCTACATACTACACCGGCCTTCCACACCCTTCAAACCGGAAATAAGCAACACTACTTGGCGGCAGAAATTGGGATATACATTATACTTACTTCTAACAAATTAATTTTGTCTATAACTCCTGTAGTTCCATTCAAGTTAGCGCTGGCCAGATTTGTAGCATCCGTGAGCCCCCGGTAGGTGGCGCCCCATGTGTCTGCCGCCAAAGCGCACCAAGTTGAACAGTTGCCACAGCGACTCTTTGCTGCTATGTGTTGCTAGTTGAAAAGAAACCAATTTGTTTAGAACAGCCTCATTGGCCCAGTGGTTGCAAGCACGACTGCAGCGCATCCCCATGCTCTGCAGTCGTGCTCCACAGCGTCTATACGAACTCAGGACCCCTCTTGGGTTCGATCATCAGCTCAGTCAAAGTGTTTTTGTGTTTGCCATCAGGAATTTCTCAGTAGCAGCTAGAAGTCTAGATGTATGCCCGGCTAATGATACTTGTAGTGTATCTTTATATTAGATATGTAAATACTATCTCATGGACGTCAGCAGTGAGGTCGCTGCCACTAATGTCAACTGTCAGTTCACCACGAATGGCGGGAAACAGTTGAATGTGAAGCGATGCTTGCAGAAGAGACTGGGTGTGGTGATGAGCCAATGTAGTGATAATCAGCTTAAATAGGGGATCAACTGGATTCTACAGTACCTAATAGGCTAGCCCCCAATACATGGAAATTATACTTGCCAAAAGTGGGTAGGTACTTATACTGTTTACCGCGGTCTAACCCTTTATGGAACACGGGCGTGACGCTACATTATATTAGCTTCAGTGATAATTACCCCTATAAGTAAAATGAATCTCTCGCAGCCAAACTGATTAACATCTGGACCTCCTTTACCTGCATATTTTTGAGTAGCATATCGCGTCTCTGTATTTTGTTCGGTCGGATGGCTTCCCACTCCTCATCTGACACCTGAGCAGCAACATCAAACTCGTCCTGGATAGCCGCGTTCAATGCTGATATGAAGGCATCCATCATCTCTTGGCAGTAGCACATTATTCCGTTCTAGAAATACCAAGGGGCTTTTAATGCCAGCTTATCACAAGCCTATAAGCTAGATTTCCCCATGGTTCCATCGCAGAGACAGATGCCAGATGGGTATGGCTTCGTTTAAAAAATCTAGTACAATTTTGGCTCCTTGAGGTAGAAATATGGGGAAAGATTTTTTACAGGAAAAAAAAACTAAGTAAAAGAGTATTTATGGTTTTGAACAATGTTTGCCTGTGTTTAGCACCCCTATACCGCGACCCAAACACTAATGCTTAAAAAGGTACAGAAAACCTTCCTAAGATGCCTCTTCCAAAGGTTATACCATTTCTTTCCCTATATGTACTTCCAACTATCTTTTAGGGATGTTAGGCAATAACTCGTTGGAGGTGAGAAGAGGCTTTGATCAGCTCACGATAGCCTGTAAAACTTTACGGGGACGTATCGACTGCCCAGAGATCCATGGCCTTTTCTGTCGACAATTTGTGCCCGACAAGTACATCGGACACCGTCCGAGCCGCCGCCGGCACAATCAGTTTGCGCTACCGTTACCCAAACTGCCGCCAGAGCTGAAACCCCAGTGTGTCGTACTTTGAAGATGTTCAACGCCCTTCTGACTGCCAACCGTGAATGTGATGTATTTGCGGATGAATGGAGTAAAATTATGCGTATGTGTCTTGTGTTCTGTGAGAGAAAGTGTGCAAAGGAGTTCACTGTTCCATGTTAGTTTTAATTAAATTATGTCTATACAACAAAATTAACCTTATTCATTAATGTTATGTTTATGTTTCTATGTTAATTAATGTAATTGGTGTCGCAACGTTTTAATTAACTATAAATAAATAAATACATAGATAAATTGCTCTTATCGTGGGTGGTGCCCTTACAAACACTAAGAGTTTGCGGGGAGCAAACTGCAGACTTTCTATCGACCGATAGTTTGGTCGGTTTCTTAATCAGTTATGCAAGTTCGATCGTTATAATGTGTGCACTTGCGTACCTACATAATATCATGTTACTCCAGCACTACATCATACCACATACCTAATAGTCATGTTACTGATAAAGCCAAACTAACAAACTAAAATACGAAACAGCGCAATGCAGGCATGGTAGAGACCCAACCATTCCCGGAACGGAGTGAACAAAACGAAATAACCATCAATTGCATTTAACAAGCGAAGCTCGCCGTCAATCCAGCCTCGACTAGACTCTGCAGTACTGATTGTGGGCAACCAAACTATCTCGATTATTTGGGTTTTAGAGATCAGTGTGCTTGTGAATATTATTTAATTGCTGTTAATTCCAATACTCCCCAGATCACACAATGAGTGTGTTTGCTTAGAGTACATGAAAGTAATTATTGGCGTACACGTTGTTACCTAAGCATGTAACAAATTCGAGGATCAAAAGTAAACCAAATAACACCCAAAACCTATAGTACCATTGTAAATATCTTGGATGAGCACGTTTATTTCAGTATCGTATCAAATTTAAACTCAAACTCAAAGCATTAATTTCAAATAAACCAATTCGAGGCTCTTTTAATTGCCAAGGAGTCGGTCAGTTAGAAATATGAAGCCATTTGTCCATTCCAAAGCGTAGTAGGTTCCTATGGAGAAGAACGGGCAAAAAACTCCATAAACACTCTTAAATCAAAATAACAATATCATCATGTTTCAAAAACAGTAGCGTGGTGTGGATCAAGTGATCCCAGATCTAAAGACATCCTACTAATACTATACCTTACAATCCGGATGATTATCAGTCATGTTATAGATATAAGCTACATTCTCCCCCTCATACAGGTCGTTGATGAGGCTGCTCAGGTTCCCGTTCTGTGCGTTCGTGTCGGATATGACGTAGAGCCACTGAGCCATCGTATGCGACATGAGCAAGTCCCGAGCGGTCTCCGCCATCGTAGTCATCACGTCTGACGTCACCACTGCTATAAAGTTTTCACCTACGAACAATAATAAAGAGTGTAAAAAGGCCCATCACAAAGCCGTTATCTACGCATTCTGTACAATGGCGGTGACAAGTGACTATCGGCTTTGTTAAACGTCTTTTTACATCCGTTAGTTTACAGGCGTTAATAAGACACGTTGAATTTTATAAATAGTCTCATACACAGGGTATGAGCGTCGAGAGGCAATGCTCTACATAACTATGTAGGTAGTCTAACTTTTTCTAACACTCAGTGCACTATGTTAAAGTCCCTGTAGAGCCAAATAAATGCGAACACACTGTGTTTAAAAATCCGCAATAGTGCAGATGGTAACTCATTGCAAGCACAAGTTACATAAATATTTTGTTAAAGTTAATTTAGAAGGCAGTTACTGTTGTACTCGTTTGGATGCTCTCCAAACAATGAAAAATATTGCAGTGGCAATAGAAACTAATTAAAAATAGACTTTAGTACTTTTGGATTTATTGCTATGATTTCAGAGCGTTAAATACTAACCTCGTATCATATCAGGTGAATAATTACACACAGATTTCTCTCTTTCAGTCGTCAGTAAGTTGACTTTTGAAAGAAGAAGACAAAGCGTTGTGTAACTATACAGACGCTATACAACGTTTATTAGTAAGGAGGTAAGTCAAAAGTATATTGAGAGCCTAAATTAAACAGCACAGCCAACATCAATATTCGTTCATCAATTCTCTTTGATATATTTAGCTCGTCTTACCTATATACTTAACCGGGAGTTTAGACAAGATTCTATACATCTCTTTCCTTCTCAAGTATTCGTTGATCTCATGTTTCATCTTGAACACTGTGACAGAGACTGGTGCAGCACTCTCATCGTCAATTTGTGATGTAAGAGATTTAACAACTCTTGAAACCATATCCCGACCTGAATTAAAATAGAAGACATTTTAATACAGTAGCTCCTGTTTTTCCTATCTAAATGATTTACTAAATACGAGTAAGCTGATAAATCTTGAATTTTTTAAGGATACAAGTAGGTAGGTATGTTTTCACCAAACTTGAAATACAATTTTCTCTTGGAATTGACAAGATTATGTATGTATGAAAACAGCTGCATCAGGGTATTTCGATTCTAAAATATTTGCAGCTATGTACTTACGTACACTAGGTAGGTACATAATTTACCTAGCACAGATACTTACTCAAAGTGTCATCATGCAGTATTATAGCAGACTTCCATTGGAAAGCATTCGAAGTCCTCAAATCAAGAAGCAGTTGTGGTAGCTCTTCACCAGGATCAGCGAAAGTGGCAGTTATCGCAGAATGAGATGGTAACCTTGGACAGTCCACTTCTGTTAAAGCAAATAGTAATAGTTCTTCTTCTTCAGTACGAGAAAATAAGTCCCAGGTGTCTTCGCAAGAGGCTATACTAAAAACTGCTAGAAAACCTGTAACAATAATGGTTAGTTCATTAATATTTTTAAAGTAACGCTTGTTACTACAATTATTATGAGTTTGCAGGTTTGTCACTCTTTGTACATTTTTTTCTCGATCTTTAGCAATCTGAAGTTTAGCCACCGCGTTGTCGGTTCCTGCTTTCCACTAACCCTATATTTTGTATAAGTCATAAATAATATGATTGGTTACTAAGTGATAACCTACTACCCTAAATATTATATTACACAACACTGCTTTCGGTTAAATCATATTAATAAATTTTCAACATTTCATACCTTTCTTGAGACTGATAGCAGTCCACGAGTAGTAGTGAACAATGACGCCACCATGTTTGAGCTCAACCCTCGCCAACTCCTTGATGTAATCCTTTATTTCGTCAAGAATTGTCTGGTATTTTTCGCCTAAGTACTGCCGATCTAATACTACGGCTGGAATGATGGCACTGGGTGTAAATCTTCGCATCTTTGCATTTAATTTGGGTAGAAAATCATCCTTAGGTATTTTGATTTTTATTAGGGGTTAACTGCAGTTAGTATATTCATATTTCCGGGGAGGTCTATCAATATACATATATCTAACTCTTATGTGGACTGCAGTTGGCTTGTTTATTACGACGCTTAATTAAAATACTGAGTGCAAAAGATATTCTTGGAAATTTTCTCAATACAGATTTCCAAGATAAATAAAAATAATAAGTTAGCAGCATATACTGAGCTTTAAATATGTTTGACAAGTATACAACTTACCAATTGAAGCGTTTGCCGTAATCAATGACGGAAAATCCTCCGCGGACACTGGTGCTAACAAAAACACAAAACTGAGTATCCATAGTTGCATTTTTAGTCAACACGAGCGCAGTCCGATTTCTACACTTCTCAAATGAAATCCCAGTCATAATTTGTAAAGCTGTAGAAGTAATTATTGATATCCAATCAGAACTTTCCCGTTATTATTAAGAGCCAAATGTAATTAACAGAAACCAGGACGCAGATGTCCCATGTTAACGTTTGATGTGGCTTGCACGAATGTTGGCTGTTGAAAGCTTCATGATTCGTGGAACAATACTTGTTCTTCAGTGAACATATAGGAGGTTTGATTTGACTCCAAATGCTACCTAATGCTGTAAAGGTTTCTGCTAATTCGGGTAGTTATTAAGTATCTTCTAAAATGGTCGCATATAATAATCGGTTTCAATTGTTTTTTGTTCATTTTACAAAAGTTGTTACGACACAAGATGTTAGCCGTTCAAGGCGTATCTTTAAATGAACAATGCGGCAATTCTCATCATCATCGGCATATATCAGCCCACTGCTACCACATAGACCTCTTTAGTTCTGCCATTCAACTCGTTCCTCGGCTAAGCTCTCATCCAGCTGACACCAGCCACTCTGTGAATATCGTTCCATCTTGCCTGAGGGCGTAACATCCCACCGGCACTTTATGTTTGTCAAATTGCGGCCTCCAACTCTCCACTCAAGAACACGTTCATATATCAGCGCGTGTAGGTATTTCATCGTTCTGATTTCATTAAAATCTTCAACTGTTAGGTTAATTTATTATACCTACTATATAGGCTAGGCCACGAAACGCAGCAATGGCACTAACTAAAGTAACTTGGGAATATTGTAACGGTGCTACAACATGCGCCGGCCACTATGCTTATGTATTCTACAGTAACATGTAGGGCAAAACTTGGGTAATCGGTGATAGTTTTGTTTTTTACTTGTAAAATTCGATTCATTGATCAGACTATTTTTTAAATTTACTGTGATATAGTAGACAAAATAAGTTTTGCTAACTTATATCTAAAAATGTGGCAAATACTATAATGATTGAAAAATGTACATTTATCAAGTCAGTAGTAACTTGGTAATAAAACACAATTATCTATCACCGAATAGCTGCATATCACGAATTAGCCAAGTTTTGCCCTACCTAACACACGTAACAAACGCAATTTGGATTATGATGCTTGCAGACAAGCTAAAATCAATCTCTTATATTCATATCATCCAAAATTCGACTTAACATTAAAAAGAAACAGCCTTTATATGCCAAGAACCCGTTCCCAAAAGGTCAGCAGTTTGTTAAAAATTCATTATAATTACGTGTGCGCCGCGTTACGTGTGTTAGGTACATGATAGCTATCGTGATTTTTTTTACACTAATTTCATATTAGGTCAACCTAAGACCCATAAAATCGACCTTTATTTTAGAAATCAATACATTTTATTTGGGGTAAGGTTCTTTCCTTACCCCATTTAAAATAGACAGACTAGCGAGCCATGTTTCAATTTGGAGTGCCACAAGGGAGTTTACTAGGTACTGTAACGATCTGCCGGGGATTCTATGGGGGCCAGGCAGATCACTACGCGTGTGGTGTGTGATGTATATTTCTGTGGAGTGTGTTCGGGCGTCTAAACTACCAAATCACACACCGGAGCACTATATTATTATTTAATAGTTTATAGAAAGCACGTTACATCACAAACGTTATATTACCACTGACTGAATATAAAACAAATTACCTATCCTGTCAAATTCGAACCTATTCTACGAGTATTTATTAAAATCAATGCTTGGCTTTTTAATCGACCAAACAACTCGCGAAGGTACTTATTTAAATTCATTTCAATTTCAAATTTCAATTAGATACTCGGTGATTGTTATTGTATGCCTAAGCGGCGGGACATAGCTGATCCTATTTTAAGTTACGAGTTTACGAACATTGTATCTATTGTGTACTTACCTGAAACTGAACTGACCCTGAAACTGTACTTACCTTTTAATGAATGAATATGAAGGTTTCATGCTAAAGGCAGGCCCGATTAAAACCTCTACAGTACCGTAATTTTAACCTCACTAGAACTAAAACCTGGCTCGTGGTGCAATTGGACAGGTCTTGACTGGTCAAATTCTGTGTGGTTCTTTCCTAAAAAGACTATTTCAGACACTAATCCAGGGGCTAATCTAGTAGTAGGTAGGTAATGTCTATATGTTTATTTGAATGGCAACTAGCGCCACCGTGTGTTTGATGCCCCAATATTTAAATATTGTTGTTAAATGTCCACACTAGATGGCAATAGCATAGCAGTAAACATTATTTGCATAAAACATTTGTGTTTATTTTTATTTTACGTATAATATTACTATCATCATCATCATTTTTATTATTATCTACTATATAGCATAATTATGTATGTATCTGTGTATCTATTATAGTATATTGTACTTAATATACTTTTTATTTGCACCAAGAACAACCCCATTTAATGTCCTGGAGCTAGACGTCCTGTATAGCTCCATCTCTTTCCCACACTGAAGTAATCTTAAAATAATACTGCTTTAAGAGGTGGTGGTTGGCCCCCAGAAAATCACTGTCCATTCCAAGGTTGCCTGGAAGAGATCACAGTATGCGATAAGGCTGCCAATTGTATATTTTGTAGTTTAAAATGTATCTTTATGTAATGTATAATCTGGTGTACAATAAAGTAAATAATAATAATAAATAAATAATATTTGTGTTAATATTGATGCATTATTTTATCAAGCTTTTATTTTAGGTATTCATTATACTTCTGATTCCTGGCCATTTAAAAACTTCAAAGTGATAAACTAAAAACTTTAAACAAAACTATTATATACAGGATGTACCAGAAAGGTGTGGTCAAATTTAAGGGTGTGGTACAGACTATCAAACTGAACAACTTTCTCCATGGGACCAACAACGTAATCTCGACAAAATTGTCAACTGGCCCATACAAAACTTCGATACCTACTCGACCCGAATGTATGGGACGGCTGATTATTTTTTACTAGGTAAGTACTACTTGGAATATATATTTGTTTTGTATTTTTTTAGAACAGCCATAAGGTCTGTTATATATTATTTCATGGTTATCCATTCTTTACCGGACAGCCTGTATACCAGGGCGCATTAACAATACTCCTGAGTACCTTATTCTGGAATGTTTGTATAATTTAGATGTTGGTCGGTTTAGTACAACCCCAAAGTTCGATGCCATATGTCCATATTGGCAGAAGAATATGCTTATACATTAGGTCCTCACAGGCACATATGAAATTGGCGTCTTATCGAACAGGAGCTAGACCACCACCTCTTAAAGCAGTATTATTGTAATCTTACTTGAGTGTGGGAAAGAAATGGAGCTAGACGTCCTGTTTATCTTCACCTCTTTCTCACATTGAAGTAACATTAAAATAATACTGCTTTAAGAGGTGGTGGTTGGCCCCCTGTCCACTTTTATCTCAAATATCTGGCGTTTGGTTAGGAATTCCAAATGCAAATTTATTTAAAATTTAGGCTTCTGTGTTTTTGATTTTTCTTTGACATCGTTCTGTTCACTATATGGAAAACTTAAAATATCGCGTTATTTACGAATACGAGTTCCACCGTAGCACCAGCGCTGCAGAAACAGCTCGTAGGATTAATAATTTATACGGGGAAGCTACTGTGTATAAGAAAACACGGTACGTTTTTGGTTCCAACGTTTTCGTTCTGGAAATTTTGACCTACAAAACAAACCCCGTGGACGGCTGGAAACCCTAGTTGACAATGAACAATTAAAAGGGATCGTGGAAGCGGATCCATCGCAAACCACGTCAGAGTTTGCGGCAGGCTTCGGTGTGAGCCGCACGGTCTCCGGTAAGGCTCGCCGCCTCACCGGAGACCGTGCGCACATTATGGGAGTGGCGCGAGGAGGCAAAACTCCGGGGCGCAACTCCGCTGCCGCGAGAAATCACAGCACAGCGGGCCGAGCTTCGGCGGGATCTCATGGCGACATGGAGAGTGCGACTGTCGCAACCCAGTTCTGGGCACGCCACTATTGCGGCGATAAGTCCCCTCTTTGAGGAGTGGCTGGAGAGGCACGACGGCGTCCTCACCTTTTGCCTTACGCTGGTCCTCACCGGACACGATTGCTTCGAGAGGTTCCTGTTTCGGATAGGGCGGGAGGAAACGCCCGATTGTTACCATTGTATGGATTTCCCGGAAGACACGGTGGAGCATACGGTGGAGGTCTGCCCGTCTTGGGCGAAGCACCGCCGCATCCTCGCGGAGGCAATCAGCGACGGTGGTCTCTCGTGACCGATCCTGGTCCAGGCCATGGTACGGAGCGAGAGTGCATGGGAAGACATCCCCTCCTTTTGCGGAGCAGTAATGCTCGTGAAGGAGGAGGCGGAACGTGTGAGGTAATTTTTGCACCGTCACGTCCCTAATCGTCGCAGGAGACGCCCTGGGCGTCAGGAATCAAGAGCGTGGTCTTGCGGACGGTGAGCAATGGGTAGCTCGCCGACCGGTAAGGACCAGGCCCGGGTCGACGGCACGTTGTGTTCTACGCGTGCTTCAAATAGATGTCAGCACTAACTGATGGGGTCCGCTAGGGCCGAAGCCTGCCAGGGTCGTGGGATGTTCGAAAGAGTTACCGTGGCCCCTGGCACAGGCAACTGAATGAATACGGGTGGGTTTTAGTCGGTAAAAGTCTGACATGCCCTCCCGCTCCGCCCAGAGCGGAAGAAGTAGATTTCGCACCCAAAAAAAAAGGCTTCGGTGTGCGTGATAAAACAATTTAAATTATCATGAAACAAATTGGAAAAGTGACAAAGCTCGAAAAATGGGTCCCATATGAATTGAGTGAAGCACACCAACAAACACGCGTCGAGTGCTGCGTTACATTACTCAATCGTCACAAAATAATAAGGCACCCACCATACTCCCCAGACCTTGCTTCAATAGATTAATTTTCCGGAACTTTTCCGGAAAACTTTTTCCGGAATTTGAACAAATTCTTGCAAGGAAAAAATTCGATTCCGATGAGGCAGTCAAAACCGCCTTCAAAGACTTTATTGGTTCTCGCTCCCACAATTTTCTCGGCAAAGGAATCAATGAACTACCTATAAAATGGCGAAAGTGTATAGATAACACGCCAGCACATCAAGCTACTACAATCTGTCAAATTTCTTTAATAGACTTTCAACTTTATCGCCAAAGCATTCGGTTCACGGTTGATTGGGAAAATTTGACAGTTTCGGATAGCTTGATGTGCTGGCGTCTGTATATACTTTGATATATAATTTCATAATTTTTTTTTTTTGTTTTCCCATTCAAAACGCCAATTTCATAAGTAAGGACCTAATAATAAAATGTTGTTTAAATGTATCGATAGGCAGGAATCCCGTCCCAAATCTTACAGAATATTGGCAAACAGTAGGTTGTCTACAGACCCGTCATTTGGCTGAAAGGTTTCTTCTAAGTGATGTGCAAATCTTAGAACTTTCTGCTCATTGCTTATGTCCCACTTTCCGTTATCATCTCTGATAGGGGGGGGGGGGGGGGGGGGGAATTGATGTAATTGGCCTTTCAAATGACTGTCGCTTTCCAAAGAGAGTATTGTGTTGTATGGTCGCTGGTTAACTGACGTAGGTTAGTATTGAAAGCCTCATCTTTTTTCTCTTCAGTCTTTTAGTAAGGTTTTTCAAAACAGTTTTATCTTGCGGTAATCAAGTTTTCTGCCATATTTTTCTTTGAGTCCTATTTTCATAAATAATAGGTCTATTATTTCCTTTGGGTAGGAATTTCCTTAATGTTTTTTTATGCTGTGGTGTGTTTTTCCATGCACATTATTGGATATTGTTGCAAAACTGTTTACTTCAGAATAAAACTGACCTTTGCTTTTTAATGAAGTTTTTAGGTCGATAATATTTTGTGACTTAATCGTAATAATATCGGAGATAATATCGGAGAGTGACCGGAGTTTATGTGGTACCTTCCACACTCAGATAACTAGTTGATATATTTTTGACTATGAAAAAGTCGATAAGGTCCGGTAGTTTATGGTGGTCAGTCGGACAGTATGTAGGTTTTCCAATACTTATGACCTCACAGTTATCGCGGTTGTCTATGCAAACTGTGCACTTGGTTTTGTTGGTTGTTTGTCGGTATTTTTAACAATATTCTTAACAGCAGTGTCATTAGTTGGATAATTTTTTGAGTTTTTGTTCTTAATCATTTGCATCTCCTTGGCAACTAAACACCCTCTGTAGTTGGCTGAGTGAGGGAAGCCACAGTAGAAACACTTAGGTTTTTCTTGTGCAGGTGCGTGCAATCAGCTGTGAGGTGTTTACCTTTGCATTTAACAAACCTTGGCTCTTTTGTGCAATACTTTTAGGTATGACCATATGCCTGACATCTCTTGTAAGAGAAAAAAAACCGCAAAAAATAGTTATTTGTGCAACAAGAGAGCAAAGTCGTTTTTTGCTGCGAGTGCTGATTTTGAATCCTGAGTGTGGCAAAGGATTCAAAGGCACGAGATGCAAAAAACTTTGCTCTCGTGTAACACACATAACTTTTCACTTCAGCAGCGAGAACACTTTAGGAGATAAAATAATAAACAGGAATAGATTGAAATAACTATTTATTGTGAATCAAAATAATTAACATTGTAGGTAGAGGTACCAATTCAATAAAATGGAACATTTTAAAAGTTAAAAGTAAAATTACTGCAATTCTGCAAATTAAAAGTAACAGATTTATTAGGCAACGTTATAGTTGCATTGAGTTGAGTTTGATTATCTGGGGTTAAGGTTTCTGTTTCGGTGGCGGATTGAGAAGGAACAACGGTGAACGTTGGTGACTCTGATCGGCTTTCTGTATAAGTACACTGTGCGTCGTTGGAAGTGGATGGGCGTGGGTGAGACCAAGGATCCGAGGTCGAATTCAGACTTATTGTTTCCACTATACGCTTACAGATTTTCGACTTATTTTCTATTGAGTCTTCAATATAGCCTTCTGCAACCGTATTGGACTTCCACCCGCCGTGACGTTTTAAAGTGGTGAGATCGGCTCCGGAATCAGCCAAGAGCGTTGCCGAAGTTCTCCGAAAGCAGTGACCCGTGTATAGCTGAGGCTCTTCCAGTTTTAAGAAATTGGCAATTTCGCGGTATAGCACCAATTTTATTTACTCCCATAGGCTGTCTTGAGCATTTATTATTATGGTATTGTTTGAAAAATCGGTTGGTTTTTATATTGGCTGGACGTAAATTTTGGTATTTTTCTACAATAGTTACATATTCTTCGCGTACGACAAAAGACCTGTCAAGGTTCGTCTTCGTATGTTCACGTTTTATAATCAATTATTTATATATATGGTGTAGGTAGTAGAAGTATTAGGAACTCGAGGCGTCGTCAGAGGCAGCAGGTGAGAACTTCGTTATCGTCTCAGTAACGAATGACGATGATGACTGAGATGGATGAGCTAAATGATCTGAAGTATTCAATCGAATGTTGCCCAAATCAGCTTCGAAGATAACATTATGAATAGCATGCTTTACACATGCCAACGTACGTGGATCATATTTTCGTAGTTCACTGACTATGTAATTGCCAAAACTAGTATAGGGATCGTTGGCGACATTAGAGGCATTTCGTAGAAAATTAAGAGATTGAGTAAGTGAGTTATTCTCTTCTTCATATTCAGACTCTTCTCTAGTTTCTTCTGAACTTCTACGTCTTTTGTTACGTGACGGTGACAAAATCATGACTTGTTCATCGGCTGTGTGCGACTGTTGTAATTCGGTCGAAGAAGCGTCCGTGTCCTCGTTTGCAGTTTGAGAGGATATCTGACTGTCATCCTGCAAAGATGAATTAATTATTTTAAAGAATACCGAAAACAAATGTACTTGCAAATGTACTTGTAAATGCACTAAGGCCTCCGCCCAGCCAATTCGGCTTAGGTATTTAAAAAAAGTTAACGTACTATCGGTTCTGTACAGTGAGTTTTGACCAGCTTGATTCTGTTTTTCCTCATAAAGTCAAAGTAGGGGTCGCCGAACCATTTTGAGGAGTAGAGATACCTAGCATTTCCTGTTGCAGCAGCTGTAGAAATAAGAAGTTACGGTTATTTAGTAACTAGATATTCGTTATAGTAGTACGACAGTAGGTAAGTACAGATAAAATAAAAAGTACAATCGAACCTCTGATACGACTTTTCCTTTCTCTATGTAACTCCCGGCGATGGGAACCCAATAATGATGCCATTTTTTTCTTTAAAACACTGGTAGGCCATTTATATTCATTTGCGATCTTCGTCCAACTTTCTTTTCGCATTTTAGACACTAAATGATAAGGATGTTTACTATCCCACAGCAATCTATGTTCGCCATACCGCTGTATTAGTCGAATCGTTAGTTCTCGATTCATTTCTCTCGATGCATGCATGTCTTCTCCGTAGTTTTCCGTAATCTCAAACAAAAGAAAACTTTATACTAGGTGACCAAGACTTCAAACTTTGTGCGTCGGGGATTGGACCTGCATGCCTCAACTATACCTACATATCACAGTCAAGATACTTAGGTTCATTAGCCACGTCAGCACACGCTTGTAACCTATACCTAATCTAATCGTCAAAAACGTAACCGAAATACCCAGTCACCGTAACCGAAATCGGCATAGGATTCAGAATTTAATTTAAACGTGTAGGTACAGTCAACCGCACATCAGTGGTGGTCAATTTGACAATGACAGCGAATTTATGTCTTAGCGTAAGGACGATTTTCGCAGTATACCACTGATGTACCTACTAGGTAGCAGTCGTAGTAGGTAGACTACCCGGCTGTAAAATCGCACAGTAGTTAAAAAGTTCGGCTTTCTAATTAGATCGTCGTCTGTGTCACTCATAAATGTATGACAGGTGCGGATAAAACAATAACCCACTTGCACGTTCATGGGTTATCCTACATAACTCGGAGTTAACAGCTAACTCAGGGTTAATCAAAGAATTCATCTTGCGCCACCAAGAATTAGAGGTAAACCTAAACTTATAAATATTTAACCCACCGATGTGGGAGAGCAGTAGTGGTCCAGTGGTAATGGCCGCGACTTACGAGTTGTAGGTCGTAGGTTCGAACCCAGACAGGCGCTTTACTTTGTGTAAATTATTTCCTCACCACTGCTCTCAAAACGGTGAAGGAAAACATCGTGAGGAAACCGGCATGTCCTAGAACCAAAAATTCGAAGACAGTAGGTGATATCTACCAACCCGCACCGCAACGTGGTGGATTACGGCCCAGTCCCTCTCACAGAGAGGCGGCCTATGTCCCAGCAGTGGGAACATTTATAGGCTGATTATGTATGTGGTAGAGTTAAGTCCATAGAAATATAATATCTATGGTTAAGTCGGGCCTAATTCATCTTGCGCCACCAAGAGTTGGAGGTAAACCTACATAGTTAAACTTTAAAATATTTGACCCACCGATGTGGGAGAGTTATGTCGCTTAACTCTGGATTGACGTTATGAGGTACCGCTGATAACATATTTTGTATTTTATATTGTTCGACGTTATAGTAAGCGGAAAGATACTATATCCACAGGCAATATATTCATGAACTCGTATAAAAATAAATACAAATTATATAAACAAAACATATTTTCCTTGACGTTTTCATCAATCAATAAACTAAATCTCCATAGAAAAAAAATTATATGTCATGTTATAAAATTGAAAGACAAGAAAGTATTAGGTACGTATCGTAATGTAGTGTAAAGGAGATGGGTAGGTATACAATTTCCGTTCATGGTCCGTTCATTCATTGTTGGTCGGATTACGTCATATCAGGGCACAGACCATAATAATTATAATATAAACAAAGTCCCATGGCACAGACATTGCAATTCTATTTTATGTTTTGTCGATTTGTTCCCAACTCATTAAAACACTAATGACAGGTTAACTATGTTGATTATCTATGGCGCAACGCGTAATAAAACAAATAAAGAGTTAAAATGTTAATTACTTAACTCCGAGTTTACAAACTCTACATTGTGCAAGTGGGCCTTAACACGGCCTTAATTCCTAAATATGTAAAAATTCTTTTTTTTTTAACTAGAAGTATTTTGATTTTCGCAAACTTTAAAAAACAGCTGATTTGTATATAGGTACCTACATAAAAAATTGATACATTCATTCATCTAACCCATTGCCCTCATGCCCTGCCGCATCGGTCGGATACAGATTGACAGAACGCTACACTCTGTAACCTTTTGTCTCAGTTCTTACCTTAACGAAGCCTTAGTTTCCGATACCTTCACACTGATAATGCCCAATGAATTAATCAACTCAATAAATTAACACAAGGACGGGTCAAGCGCTGTTTAGGCATGAAAATGCCAAGGATTGTAGTGAATTATTTATTGCTTCCATTTTCTAGATGTGAAATATATGAATGGATGAGAAAGATGCCAGCCACACTGCCACAGAAAAGCACAAGGCACAGGACATTACAATTACATTTCATTAAAAGTCATTCAATCACTCATTCAAAATGTAACTTCGACGGCTAAATTAATATGTTCATGTTTACATAGGTACTACTTTGTGAATACATCCCATCCCATCCCATCAAACATAGGTTTCTACTCTAAGAATATTTAGTTGACTCCTATAAATTGACTCCGTGGAACAGGCACGTATACAGAGGGGGGGATAGTTGGGATTTATCCCCCCCGAAATCTGACTGAAAAAAAAAAACGTTTTAAGCCATCTGTTTATTTATTCGCTTGCGTGTTCTTTAATTATAGTATAGTACAGTGAAAATTATAGTACAGTGATTACAGCGATTTTCACACAGTTCACATGGTTGTTTCAATGTTTGTCCCCCCCCCCCCCCCCCCCCGAACCAAAAGTCTGGATACGTGCCTGCCGTGCCGTGGAACCAATTAAAAACAAATTCAAGTTCACAAGTTCCTTTGGTTGGCACGCTGGTTGGCAATTTGGGGGTACGTTCCGAATTGCACTGTAATCGAATTGAGCGTGCTTACAGCCGTTCCGAATTAGCGTGAGCGCGATAACGATGTCCCGTGAATCGTCATAGATGACGTCATGACATGCGCCATCTTGCGATAACGCTGACCATGCCTTAAATTGTTATCACCGTGAGCGCTGTCAAAAATGACAGTTGTACTATATCTTTAAACTAACGCGGCATTTTTGAAATTGTGCTTCTGGCTACAGCCGCCTCCTAACCAAAGAAGAAGAAGTTTGTAGTGTATACAATGTGAATCGTCATAATGTGCACATATCGAAATGAGGGAAACTATGCTTAATTTTATCGACGGAAAAAATGTTTAAAAAATCTAAAAAAAAAGAATTATAACTTTTTTTTTAATTCTTGTTCGCTGCTATGGCCCCTATGTAAACAAAACGGTTTAACTTTTAAACTAAACGATCTATCACGATAAACCAAACTCAGTGATTGGAAATAAAATAACAGTCCTCAAAAAATAAAATAAAAGATTTTGTATTACTTATTATCACCATAAATCACCAAATCCATTAGAGATCAATAAATGCCGCGTCTGGTTTTCTTTAACAGATGATAGAAAATGTTGTGATTGAGTTATAAACGTGGTATTTATACTTGTGGAAAGCTATTACGACGTAGAATTAATTAAAGTAATAAAGTCATAGGGGCTTTTATTAAGAAATTTTACAATTTTTGTAAAAATTGATGAAAAAAATACCTGATTTTTGTTTAAAAAAAAAACAGCTCAATTCTCAATTGAGGACAATTTATCTTCATTAATTTTTATTTTATGAGGACGTAATGTTATTTCCAATCATTACTGCATTTGTTTTATCGTGATAGATGGTTGAGTTTAAAAGTTATACCGTTTTGTTTACACAGGGGTCACAGCAGCGAACAGGAATTTTTAAAAAGCTATAATATTTTATTTTTTTTGATTTTTTTAAATATTTATTCCTTCGATAAAATTAAGCATAGTTTTGTGCACATTATCAAGACTCACACTGTATACAAAGAAATACTTTAATCCAACCATGAGTATTCAAGTACACTGTGAGCGTGCTCACAAGCATTCCGAATTGCTGACAGTTCTCAGCTGTCAATTATTTATATGTAGGTACAAGATAACACTAATATATATATATATATTATGTACAAGTATACAATAAAAAAAAAGGGGGAATAGCTCATTGGGCATCAAAAAATTCGTCCGCATCGCTGTCAATCGGAAAAATGCCCAAAAGGCTGGCAGCATTGCCACGCTGAATGGCAATGCTGATTCTTTGGGCTAAGAATAGCCCAGCCCTCTGGTCCCGTAGAGAGTCGACCAACCGCTTAGCGATGTCCCGAATTACTCGATGAGCACTCGGACCCCACGGCGCTAGTGTTTCAACCCCAAACGGCTCAAACATATAGCTCCCAATGAGGTTATTATATTTGCACCGTTTGAGGTTTACTGCACCTGCAGCAGCCGCCCCAGCACAGCCCGCCGTGCTAGGAAGATGGGATGGCGCGAGGGTGTCGACACAGGTTGCATCCCACACCAAAGGCCTACCCAACTTCCAAGGCATTATGGTCATTCCGTCCGGCCTCTTCCCATCGTCACGTGCCAAGCCGTTGGGTTCTGAAACAGCTGGCACCCCGGCGGTGACAAGAGCCTTACGGATGATGTCGTTAATGCTAGCGTGCCGTGCCATACGACCAGCGCTCTTGCTGCAGGATAGGCCATGGTGTCCGAGGCAGTCGACTCCTTCACCGAATTGACAGCGATGTGGAGCTCCGTAAGGAGCGCTCAGACGCAAACAAGTAACGAGCCGGAATGTGGTATCACCCAGCATAGTGCCTATGTTGGGTGATGGTAGCGCCTGAGGCCAGAGGCCCGACTCCCATTCACCCACAGCCAGCAGGCGGGCACGCTCAGCAGTATTGGTGGACGTATCAATGAGTTTATTCCGTACCAAACTGCAGAGCGGCTCATCCCACTGTCTCTGGGAGGACGGGTTCTCGGGCAGAACCGTATCCGGGCAAGCAATTTTCCAGGCGTTCACCGCATCGATCAAACACGGCACTTCAGAGTCAACCTGAGAAGGGGCTAAGATTTTTGCGGTTAACTTTTCGGTGCTGTGGACCGAGGACAGGAACGCCGGTAAACTTACACTACAAATTTTGCGGACTGTCAATTATTGATTTGAGCGCTGTGAGCGATTATGGTGTAATTCGGAATATAGGCTGACATTTCGCAAGGTTGGCAATGCCAAATTCTGTTCTACTGACATTTTCAAAGTGTCACCATTGTTGTCAGTGTCACGTATGTTGTCGTTTTCAACAGCTCTCGTTATAGAGTAGTATAATCTTTGTTCAACAGCTTTCAAACATTTATTTTAAAACAATTTTTGTGAAATGTCGAATCACTACGAGAAAATCTTTATAACAGTTGGCACAACAAGATTCGATTTACTTTGCGACTATGTTTTGACTGAATCTGTACTTACAGCATTGAAGAATATTGGTTGTAAAGAGATTACTTTTCAAGTCGGCAATAGCACCGTAGAACCCGGTGTAATTGAGAAGGAGAACATTAAAATAAACATGTACAGGTTTAAGGACTCCATTCATGATGATATAAGGAGTGCAGACTTGGTCATAAGTCATGCTGGGGCAGGAAGCTGTCTAGAAACTTTGGAAGCAAATAAACCACTGTTGGTTGTGGTAAATGAAGACCTCATGGATAACCATCAACTGGAACTAGCTGAACAACTTCAAATCGACTCTCATTTATTTTACTGCACATGTGATACAATAATAAGCACACTAAGCATGGTAGATTTCACTTTGCTAACTCCGTTCCCAAAAGTAAATTCATCACTATTTGTGAATTATTTAGATAGTGTGTTTAAAATTGACAACTTAGATTGATGTGTCCTTTCTCCAATTTATTATTTAATTATAAGTAAGTTTTCTGAAATGGTTTTTTCTTTTATTCATCTGGCTACAGTTTCAAAATGCTGGGTACAAAATGGACAACAATAAGGTATAAAAACCAAATTAATAATTATTTACAATAACTTAGTATGTTAGTGTATCCAATGATACATTTTTTAATTTGGCTAGTGGCAACATAAGATGAAATTAATGGCACAGTCTAAAGTAAAGATATTATATGCTTATCGATTTTGTACTCAAAATTAGTGAAATAGTAGCTTGATGAAGCAAACAAAAGCATGGCAGAAAAAATATCATTCCACCTATAGGTATTCCCTAAAGTAGCGGAGGTGTCTATGTTTTATTCTTTGTTATCAAAAGGGGGTTTTATCCACACAGCACACACACCTATACTCAACACGGACAGCGAAACCAGCGAGACATTATAGAAGACCATCAAGTCAAATAAACGCTCCACTACATGGTGGACATCCCGGATGTTGAGCAGTGCGAGATTAGGATGGCTCTCGAGCAGCTAAAGAACAACAAGGCACCTGGTGATGACGGAATAGCAACAGCTCCTTAAAGCGGGCGGAGCTTCAGTCCTGAAAGAGCTAGCGAGTCTCTGTCATCCAAGAGGGTACAACACCCGAGGCGTGGAGCAGAGGTGCGGTGGTTCTGTTCCTCAAAAAAGGTGACAAATCCTTGCTGAAGAACTATAGACCCATGCCACTTCTGAGCCACATATACAAGCTATTCTCAAGAGTCGTCACAAACTGTCTCGCTAGGAGACTTGATGAGTTCCAGCCACCAGAACAAGCCGGTTTTCGCAAAGGCTTCAGTACCGTAGACCACATCCATACTGTTTGGCAAATTGTATAGAAGACTGAGGAGTACAACCAGCCGCTGTGTATGGCATTTGTGGACTATGAGAAAACATTGTGAACAACTTTTACTATGGGACCAAACCTTAAATTAGTTGTTCCATACATTTATGTTCGCATAACCCGTCAAAATGTGGGGAACAGCTAATTTTTTTTCTCGTTTTCAGGTTTGGTGCCATAGTAAAAGTTGTTCATAATGATGAGAACAACACTCGTGGCAGCTCCCTAGCCTAAGAAAAAACAGTGTGTGTACCCATGTTTTGCCAGCTAAAATATTATATTTTGTTTAAAAAGCTGGGACATAGGTGTGCTCCAGAAAATGTAAAGCTTTATGAGTCTTCCTAAGACATTCCTGGTTTGAATGTAATTATTGTAAGTAATTTTTAAGAGTTAATAATTGTTATTAATACAACAAAGCAAATTGATAAATTTATACAAGGTGTAATTTTAAACAGTGTTAATCTCTTTAGAGTTCACTGTACCTACTCATAATTATGAACAACTTTTACCATGGGACCAAACCTGAAATGACCAAAAAAAATCTGCTGTCCCCTACATTTATGTTCATCAAAATGTAGGGAACACCTGATTTTTTTCACAATTTCGGGTTTAGTCCCATAGCAAAAGTTGTTCATAATGTTGAGTACAATGACCCCTTAAGAGGTTAACAGTGATTAAAATTACACCTTGTATAATATATTTTGAAGCTCATAAATATTTATGTCGTGGCCAGATCATAGAATTAACCATTTCATGAAGTGTTCGGTCATTTCATGAAATGGTTGTATTTTATGAAATGGTCAGCTAAAATTGGCCATTTATTTTATGGCAATTGAGCTGATATCGACTATTCTGCCAGCGTCAGGTTTAGACGGCAGCGCAGAGGCAGGTTGTCGACTTTGCACTTTGTGGTAAGATCTGGGTGTTAGGTTAGGTTACCTACAACATAAATATTCATAAATACAACAGGGTGATGAACAGCACAAAACATACAGTACATATTTACATAATTATTAAGCCACCGACACATTAGTGTGTCGTGTTGTGTCGTGACGCGGGATACACCAATCAAACGAATCTGTTTAGGACTACGTCAAATTACAACTAGTTTTGATTGGCTAACACTGCGTTAGAAGGCGTCACGATACGGTAATGTGAATCCGGCTTTACGCACCAGTTAAAATTTAATGTCATTTTTGTTCAATATAATAATTTTGGGAGAGAAGTGGCATAAAATGGAAGGGAAGTTAGTTGGGAGGGGAATGTTACATTTGGAATTCGTTAGAGATCAAAGGATTTGGTGTTCAAGGAGCAGGAGAAAAATATATGGTCCAGTTGGCCCTCCGCAAGACCGCATTCACACAGGGAGCTGTCCCTAACATGGATCTTATTCAGAGACACTGGGCTACAACAATGTCCGAGTCTCAGTCTGCAAAGCGACGAAACAGTTCTTTTGGACAACTTTAGATGTTTAAAAAATCAAGGTTTCCGCTGGATGTCGGGCTGTAATAGACCCCCTTGGCTTTTGAGGTCTCATTCCACGTTTTTGTCCACGAGTCAAACAATTTGGGCTTGGCACCATTTCGCAAATCGTAGTTATGAGCTACGTTAGTGCTTTCGATCAGCCGGGTTTGATGAGGCATACTTTGCGGACGAATCAGCGCATTCATTGTCAACAATACTCGAGTGATCAGGAATCCAAGCTATCACGATGGCCGTTTTGGGAACATTCAAATACTTAACAAGCTCTTAATTTCTACAACGATTTTACTATGAAGTTGATTTTGTTCTAAGGCCTGAATACTACTACGGGAATCTGCAAAAATGACTGCTTTTGTTATTTGATATACCTAATGTATGGCTTCTAAAATGCCAATACACTCTCCTGTAAAACCTGCTGCTTCTGGTGGACATTTAAAAAGTAGGTAAGGCAATTTTTTAATTTTGAAAATATACTGCTACTCCTGTACATTGTTTGTAATCATTTTGATGAATCCATAAAGAAAAAGCTCCATCCTTCCCAGTAACGTTTGACGGCTGACTCCAAGCTGACTAAAAGTCGCGTCTTGCGTTTTGGCAATTCTTTGATATACCAAGTCCCAAAACTGCTTTTGGTTCGAAGTGAATCGTCTCATATACCTACAGCGGAAAAAACGGGTAGAATTGGGTATTGACAAACAGGTGAGGAAAGGTGTTTAAGCTCTCTGTGCCTATTTATCAATAGAGGAACTGCTTTATTGTTCCAATAAGGAGAATTATTGAAGGAAAGGTCGATTTGCTCTAAAATTAAACGTTACCAAATGTTAGAAGTAGTGAATGTCACGTAGTATTGAATAAGGAAATGCTACAATTCGTCGAACAGACTGTTTTCCTGGGAATTACGCTGGACTCAAAGCTGCAGTGGAGTCCTCATTTAACATCACTAGCAGGGCGGCTAAGCTCGGCTGCTTACGCTGTTTGGAAAATCCGCCAATTAACAGACGTCGATACCGCGAGACTGGTCTATTTTAGTTACTTTCATAGCGTCATGTCTTACGGTATTTTGTTATGGGGACGGGCTGCAGATATTGATTCTATCTTTATTCTGCAAAAGAGGGCTGTCAGAGCCATCTATAACCTCCGCAGTCGCGAATCTCTAAGGGAACTGTTTAAAAAAATTAACATCATGACGGTACCTTGTCAATATATATATGAAAATATTATGTATGTTAGAAAAAATCTACATCTTTTTAGTAAGATAAGTGATCGGCATAATTTTAACACGAGAAATAGGAACAAATTAGATCAACCACGTTTCAGATTATCTAAGGTACACACTTCTTTTATGGGGTACCTACTGTGTAAAATGTTATAATAAATTACCTCTCGATATTCTTCAACTAAATGAGAAGCAATTTAAAACATGCATTAAACGCACACTATGTAGACAAGCATATTATAGGTTGAATGATTATATCATAGATAAAAATGCTTGGCTAAATGCTGGTCCTGCTCCACACACAGCCACTTGGGCTTTGTTAATTTTTTTTTTTTTTTTTTTTGGCAGAAATGCGTCCCTTTTTTTCTGACATTATGTTATTACTATAGACTTATTGACTATATATAGACTATAGATTTAGTGTTTACTAATCTTTTAATTACAATCATTGCAAACTATAGTTTTGTATAAATTAGAAGCATCTTTTCAATTTTGTAAATGTGAGTACCATGGAGCGGTTTTATGTTATGATGTAGGTATGTTGACTTGAAAAAGTATGGCAGTTGAGAGTATGTCATGCTCACTCAAATGTCTCGCTGATGGTGGCGCGTGTGTTGGATCATTCGGTTCCCTACAAAATGGTTGAGCTGGATGGTGCTGATCCACGCGTCATGTTCGTGAACGGGCGCCGTCAGTGGAGACTGGTCATCTCTTAGCTGCCAGGGCTTATTTTTAATCTTATATTTTAAATTGTTTTAGTTATCTATTTTTTACATTGTTCTCACATATAGAAGCAACAAGAACAATAACAATGTACCTACCCAGGATTTTGTAACAATTTTGATTTAAAAGAGTGTCCATGGAGTTTCTTGCCCATTCTTCTCCATAGAGATCTACGTTTTGGAATGGGCGGCTAGCTTCAATTTTCTGACTAACTGACCGACTCTTTGACAATTCAAAAGTGCCTGTAATTGGTTTAATTGAAATAAATGCTTTGAGTTTGAGTTTTGAGTTTGAATTATTAGTAAAGGATGTGATGAAAGGGAGAAAAATTTAAAATGAGATACAAAGTACTTACATCTAGGTAATAATGATCATAATATATGCCTCTGGGGTGTTGGTGACGTCACAGTACATTCATGTTTCTTAAGTTTTTTTTTTTTAAATATGTTTATACTATCACACTTCTTTAAATCCCCCGGTAAATTATTGAACAGCTGTGCTCCCTTAACTAACATATTTGTTATTAATTCTATTATATTCTTCGAGCTGTCCTCCCCTGTAGATCATTGACTCAGCGGCTTCCGTTGGGAAGACACAGCCATTTTTGGAGGGGGAAAAGAGAAAAATGAATAATGTTGGTTAAGTGCCTGATGAGCTTGCTTATTATAGCCAGGAGAAAAGGGGGCACGGGGTTTAGGGTTAAGGAAGACCGTTTTACGGTATGACCTTTGGGTAGCAGGGATTGGGCTTGAGGACGGGGATTGGAATTTATTTATTATAACCTTGTTACGGAGGGAAGATTTTGAAACGTTGGCATAAGATCTAGAAACAGGGGGGAAAACCCGACATGCTTCTGCATATGAAATCGATTTTTCCGCCATCAGAGCTTTGATGCTCTTCTACCGGCCCAATTAAGGACAACCACTGTCATTTGCGAAACGATTCCCAGAATATGAGATACAAAATCCTAACTCAGAGGTGATTTCACATCCATCACCTGGATGATCCTCACCACATTTGAAACAACGTGGTTTCGACTTACAAAGGGTACGGATATAGCCAAACTGACAACAATGGTAACTGGATTGTTGGGTATGTGTATGGATGGCCAGCACATCAAGCTACTACAATCTGTCAAATTTCTTTAATAGATTTTCAACTTTATTGGTAAAGCATTAGGTTCAAGGTTGATTGGGAAAATTTGACAGTTTCGGGTAGCTTGACCTGCTGGCATCTGTACCTCTCGACTGGAAGAGCCGAGTAGAAACATATACCCGTTTGTTTGGGCAAAACTTGGCCGTTAAAAGTAACAACAACTTTCTGCGTAGCCTTCCACTCAGATACACCAGAAGAAGTCACCTTACGGTTCATCCTCCTGGCCTTAACAACAGCACCACATCCTTCAGGAACCAAGGTTCCTATGGTACCTACCTATGGTTCCTATGGTGGTATGGTGGTAAGTTCTATGGTCTGAGGACGAAATTATAGAAAATATCAAGATATTTTCTATAATTTCGGCCTCAGACCATACAATATGGATATCCCTAACTATACCGATACGTGTAACATTGAATTGTGGGATGGAGGCAGTATAATTGTTAAAAAAAAACTGTTTGCGTCCTGATGCGACTTGAATTCAACCGACACACGGTTTCTTCGACGTTTGACCCCACAGAGTACTTACCTACTTTGTTTGACCCAATCGAGGCGTGTTATTGATGTTATTTATTGTCAAAAATATACCAAACTAGACAGGTTGTAGCACAGTGCTTGAAGTCTGACCATCCATCATTGGGAAACATATACCTATTACTTTACTCTGTGGGATTATCTCTGGCTGTTTAAGTAAGTCTGATATGGTTTATGGTTTTCGGTATCTTGGGTCATGGGTGGAACACAGCGACCCTTTTCCGATTTGTAGGTATTTTCCGTCTCCATATTGGGGGCTTGCGTGAGTATTTGGGTGTCTTGGGGGAGGGTGACGGTCAAGCCAGGGGAACGATCAAAAGGCTCATCAGGGGGCTTTTTGGAGTTCATTGTGACGACGAATAATTATTAAAAACAAGACAATAACAAATAAAACTAACCTTACACAAAGAACATAAACACTAAGAATAGTCTCGATTAAGTTTCACATAAAGATTCACCAGAAATCGAAAACATTCTTAGCTCTGACAAAAGCACGTGTTTAGCCTTCAGCACTACCCACGAAAGTCCCAGCTGATCACTGGGCATATAGCAAAGTAGTTGCATTGGCAATTGGCAACCTGACTAAATGGGTTAGGTTAGAACTGTGACCAACCGCGTGCGAGCCGAGCAAGCGAAGCGAGCGGTGCCGCGGCAGCAGCCGGCGAGCACTACATTCAAGTGGATCGCAGTTACTTAGGAATTATTCGAAAAGGAATAGATGCACAACAAAAACAAAGTGACATCAACACCTCTACCGGTGGACAATCTAACTATTTTACTATATGCTCACTAATGTTTGGCCACATCATGAAGTACTTGTGTGTTGTTCTATTCATATCGTCAAACGTTGAGTATTCAATGATCTGGCCAGATCACATCATGATGTGGCCAGCAGTCGATGTTCTATTTCATGAAATGGTCGATCACTTCATGAAATGATCAATAAAATTCTAAGATCTGGCCACGACATATACACTAGGTTATGTGAAATTGAATACAAACTAAATTATTGTCATAGTATAATTTAATTTTATTGAAAAAATACAATCATTTAAAAGGCTCACAAAACATCAGAAGTCATAAATAATTATTAGGTTCCAGGAAATTATAAAAATAATAGGACAAAACTAAAATTTATAAATGTTTATTATGGATAATTTAGACTAATTTCTTGGCTTCAAAGAAGCTCTTGAGATGTCTCATCTGCCAGTAGCCGATGCCGACAAGCACTCCAGTCTGGAGGAGACTCCACCACAGGACGCGCTGGTTTGTGCTCTCCGATGTCTGTCTGAAACGCTCCTCACGATGCTGGAACAAGAAAGTACACATTGAGAAATAGTTGAGATGTAACCTAAGAAAACCTCGCTATCCTCACTGCAGGATACACATCTTTAATTTTAATGCAGATACTATTATTTTATTAAATCTTGACATGAAGAAATACCACCACACTACCTTCACCTGTTGTTAGATGCTGTAAGAGATGTGGTAGTCACTAAAAAACATTTTAAAAATATGCAATAATAGCCAGTACATATAAACCTACCCTTTGGTAGCTCTGTTCCTTAGTGATCTGGTGTACTTGGTCGAGCAGTTGCCTGATCCTCAGTTGCAGCTCTGTGAGTTTGTCCTTGTGGGCTACATTGGCATAGTCCACTGCATGCTCACCAACTTGAATGTCCAGGTGCACCTGTTACACAAGTTAAGCATGAGATTGGATATAAATAGCTTGTTTTACAGTCATTGCGCATTTTTGTTGTAACTCAACCTTTTGGTACTTATAACTAAGAATTAAGGAAGCAATCAATTTTCCTCCAAAATAACATAATTGTTACACAAGTGTAATATTTGCACAAGTGTTATTACGTCAGTGCTTTAGATGAGTGTTTCATGGATAATGATATAAAATTGAAGATGGTAAAGCTGTTAAATTTTAAACATTCCTCTTAACATAAATCGGACCACCTTACTCATCCATTCAACATAATACTCACTCTAAGTTGTGATCCACTGAACCAAGATGTGCTGTTGGAGTACATGCAAATGACGTGCTCTCCCGGCGTGACCGACGTGAATGATATCATGCCCTCCGAGGAGTAAACACGAGACATCAACACTTTGTCGTTGGGATCACGAACCTCCACATGCATACCTATGCCAGGGGTCGAAGGCATAAAACCTCCCGATCTCGGGTCATATAACTCCACTTTGTAATTCACTGAAAAACAACAAAGATCAGTATTAGACTACATTCTCGCTATTCTATGCAAGGCTCAGGCGCACAAGGAAGTTTTACCTATAACAGTAGTATCATCTGGTATTTCTTCTATGAAACATTTTCTCTCGGCTTCTGCTATGTGGAAATATAAAGCTGAAGTCACGTCTAAAACGAGAAATAGCGCAAATAGCGACGATACTCTGAATATTTCCATTTTTCCAGCTTACAAGAATCAGCAAAAAACTCAAGATGACATGACACACCACAGCCACACGTCACCGAATTTATAAAACGTCAATTTGCCATTGGCAAGTTTTTTTTTTTTTTTGGCTTCGCACGGTTTGTGCATTTAGCTAATGTCGCGTTTAGATAAAGAAACAAAGGTAGGGAAACGGAAATATATTTTACAAAAAAAAAAGACTATATTCCTCCAGTACAAAACGCCAATTTCATATGTAAGGACATAATACATGATGGTACTTTAAGTTTTCAGCCAGAAAATGATTAAAACTTAAATGACAATCAGGATCTGATTTACTAACACAGTATTTAATGGTGGGGCTGAATTGTAAGCTCTCATAACTACTGCTAAATAGGAGAAGTTTATTGGAACGGTGAATAGGAGAAGAAAGAGAAAGGAATTTTTTATAGCTTACGACTAAGTATGGAGTACGTCTATGGGTCCAGTAATCTGAAGATTCAATCTGCAACACTAAAGTGTCCAGTTTATGAATGAGAGGATGAGTTGAGAACTGAAGAATCCGGAACTAATATTTGTCAGATAGGAATTGTCTTCTAAAATATAAAGGAGCTTCCCCGCATTCAACTTGGAGTGCATTAATGGGACTAGACTTCATGGCACCCGAAATAATGCGTAACGCTTTAGACTGGATGCGGTCCAATTTTTTAAAAGCCATAACACTACCAGGTTCTAGAACAAACAATCCATAATCCAGAGTGCTTCTGATGATTGCGTTGTAAATTAGTTTCAAAGAAAATGGATGTGCACCCCACCACACACCAGACAGGCATCTAAGCACGTTTAGGTGATTTTCACATTTGTTAACAATATAATCGCAATGAGGAACACTACTTAGTTTATAGTCAAATATTATGCCTAGATATCTGAATTTATCTTTAACTGGAATAGGTGTTTCCTTATAAAAGAGGTTTAGGGAATATTTCTCTTCCGGGTGAATAAAACAGCCGCGCTTTTAGACGAGGCTACATCCAGACCGTTTGACTCCAAAGTAGATAAATAAAGCAGAATTGATAGCATAGCTAGCTTGTTCAACCGATTGGCTTGAAGAATATAATAATAAATCGTCGGCATATTGAAGAACCTTAACATGGTTAATTAAGAACGAGTCTAAATCAAAAGTGTAAATATTGTATAGAATGGGACTGAGCACAGATCCCTGTGGGAGACCTCTCCATACTAGATGAGATACTTCATTCGTCGCAATCATGTTGATAGTTTTAGCAAATGAAACAAAATTCAAATAATTTTAATTTACTGAAACGGTCCAGTAATCATTTGTCAAAATTATATTTTATTAAATTTTATTGGTTTTATTACAAATACGATTTGAAAAATAAGTGCGCACTGGTCTGTGCTGTGGCTCTGACTTTCTGATTTTTTTTACCGTCTCGAAAATTTTACAGGGTGTTCTACCCATGAATATGAACAACTTTCACTACGGGACTAACTCTGAAATCACGAAAAAAAAATCTACTGTTTAATAGAACAGTTCAAACCTACTTGACCAAAATGTATGAAACAGCAGATTTTTTTTTCGTGATCTCATAGTTGGTCCCATAGTGAAAGTTGTTCATGTTCATGGGTAGAACACTCTGTAAAAATTTCGAGACGGTAAAAAAAATCAACCAGTATATTTAGAGTACTCTGTGCTCCGCTAGGAGTATATGTGTTCTGTGACTCTGTGCTCTGACATTTACTTGGTGACGTTTCATTTCAAAATCGTCATTTTGTAATCTTTGTGAAACATGTTAGAAACAAACACATTATAATTTAACAACATAACGTTACAACCTCATATTATAATAAATTTTATGTGATAATAAACGCAGGCTTTGTAGGTGTATAACATTTACTAAGTTTCAGTGCAGCCATGGATCCGTTTATTATTGCTGCTATTATTAGCGCAATTGTTATCGTTTTGCTCTCCATCGCTTTCTTACGTGTTGGATCACCAGCCAAACCCCAAGGTAAATAATTTGTATGCAAATCCCTCGCCCACAATATATAAACTAATCTACAACATAATAGAAACAATACTGTCCGCCTGCACCATCTACACAGTTTTAATGTTTGTTGTTTATAATCATTTTATCCTCTTATAGCTGGAGCTAGGCCAAGAGCAGTGGCCCAGAGAGATGGAGGTCCTGGGAGAGTGCAAGCAGTTCGGAATCAAAGAGCTCGGATGAGAGCCAATGGTATGATACACACAGATTATAGAAAGAAGGCAGATAGACTAACCGGAACACCAAGAGTGCGGCTAACAAAGCAAATATACCAATTCAAAAGTGAATATGTCACAGATAATTTCAACATTTATGAGAATAAAGCCATCTTGTGTTTTTAAATGTTGTAAAAACTTTTCCAAAAACAAAAGAAAGAAGATGAACTATTTTTTCATATGTAAATACTGATTATTGGTCTTTTGGGTCTATTTGTTTATTGTAACATATGTGAAACACAAAACCTCGACAAAAATCATTTGGTGTTGCTAGTTTATATTGAAACATTTACCTTATATGTTAGGAAAAAAGTATAGAATACAGGAATATCAATTTGTAAAAACTTTCCCACACATAACTGCGATGCGATGCGAATTCTCAGTTTTGTGTGGGAGCCCTTACAAAAATATTTATTTTGATGAGTGTTAGGTAATAGGCAATACAGGCTGGTGTCCGAACTCCACGACAATGCGCGTATTTTGCGTGATGGGTGGGAAAATCAATTATTCGATCCACCCCAGCTCCTCAAGGAAGGCCAGCAACGCCTTGGTGTTACTGACAATCTCACATAAGGAACCTGGGTTACCGAAGTACTTTGCCCTATATGTGGCGAGCACTGGGCAGTTTAGTAGCACATGAGCTGCTGTCTCGTCGTCCTCCATGCAGGCCCTTCACAGCGGACTGTCTGTGACTCCTATGACAAAGAGGTGTTTATTAAATGACCCGTGGCCAGTTATGCCTGCTGTAACTGTACGCAGCTGCTGTTTATTTAGCCAGAGAAGCCGCTTCGTGAGGCGGCCATCAATTGCAGGGACCACTTCCTTGGCCTGCCTACACTCACCCTGCTCTGACCATTGCTTGTGGTGTTGCTCGCTGGTGCGTTTCCTTACCAGAGTGCGTATGTACCCAAAGGGGAGTGGCACGATGGGTTCAGGTCCCACTGGTGCCATGCTCGACCCCCTCCTGGCAAGTTCGTCGGCTGCGTCGTTTCCTAACGAACCGCTGTGTCCCTTGATCCATTGAATGGTTATGTTATTATGGCTACCCACCTGGTTAAGGCGCTGGTGGCACTCGTATATTAGCCCAGAATCAACTGTGTGACTGTTTAGCGCTTGCAGGACAGCCATGCTGTCTGAGAGTATACGGATCGAGTGGTCCTTAACTTCTCTGGCCATGATGGCTGCAGCCGCCAAAGAAACACCCATGCATTCGGCCTGGAACACTGTGTTATGGACACCCAATGGTGTGGCTATGTGCATGTTGAAGTCCTCCGAGGAGATTCCAGCACCTGTACCACTACCTGTTTTGGATCCATCCGTAAAGATGCGCAGCTCCGCGGGGCACAAACCCTCACATCGGTGATCCTCGTGGAGTAGGGTCCTGTATTTTTTATCAAAGATAAATTGTTTGGGTACCCGGTCATTTATGGCTTTCGTAATGGGGAACTCCTTGTTGAGTCCCTCAAGCAGCATGGTGTGTGGTGTGTCTCTCTTACCCCAGAGATTCAGTGTATTAAGACGTACCGCCGCCATCGTCGCTTCCTGCTGTATAAACAGGTGGAGCGGTGGTAAACTCAACATGGCTTCCATTGCTGCAGTCGGAGTAGTCCTCATGCAGCCCGTAATTGCCATGCAGGCTAGTCTTTGCATGCATTGCAGTTTGTTGGAGGCTGTAACTAACTTGGTTCGGGGCCACCAGACCACGGCCCCGTAGGTGATCATGGGGCGGATCACTGGTGTACAGCCATAGGATAATTTTGGGGGATAAGCCCCACTTCTTACCTATCATTCTCCTGCACTGCCAGAAGGTGATGCAGGCCCTGTTTAGTTTTTGTCTAAATGACTACTCCAGTTTAAACATGACCAGTTCAGTTTTAGTGGGGTTCACTGATAGGTCAAATTCCCTGCACCATCTTTCTACGATACGTAGTGCTTGCTGACTGAGGTTGCAGATAGTTCCTGTCACCTTCCCCGGTACAAGGATTGCGAGGTCGTCTGCATACCCTACTGTATAAAAGCATTTGGCGTTGAGTCTGGTAATGAGGTCATTAATAACCAAATTCCATAGAAGGGGGGACAGCACTCCTCCCTGGGGACAGCCTCTGGCTAACATGGCCAACTGCTGCTCTCCCTCAAGGCGAACCACTCGTTTGCTTAACATGTTTGTAATCCAGTCCGTTAGTACCTGTTCTACTCCATGTCTGGAGAGGGCACTGCTGATGCTGGAGAAGTTGGTTTTGTCGAAAGCTCCTTCGATGTCTATAAAAGTGCCCAGGCAGGAGCCTTGCTGGTAAATCGCTTCCTCAATCTGGCTGACCACTAAATGAAGAGCAGATTCGGTCGACTTACCCGAGCTGTATGCGTGTTGGTTACCGTGTAGTGGTATGGTTTTCAGAGCGCCGTCCCTAAGCTCCCTATCACACAGCCTTTCCAGAGTTTTCAGTAGAAAGGAGGTCAGGCTGATTGGTCGGTGGGATTTGGCGCTTGTGTAGTCGTCAACCTTACCTGGCTTGGGGATGAATATTACTTTCACTTCCCTCCATCCTTTGGGAATGTATCTAAAGGCCAGGCACGCTCTCAATAAAGGCACCAATCTTATTGCGACCGAGGTTCCACCCCACTGTAATAGGGCGGGGAAAACTCCATCAGGACCAGCTGCCTTAAAAGGATAGAAACTTTGGATGGCCCATTGGAGTTTCTCCAACGTGATCACCCTACTTGCATAAAGCCAATCGTTGTCTGATGGTGTTTGAATTACATCAAGCCAGTCGATTACCTGTGTAAAGACACATCCAGGGAAGTGAGTTTCAATAAGGACGCGTCTCGTTTCTTCTGGCGAGGAGGTGAGTGTATTATCAGGTTTGCGGAGGGTAATGGGCCCAGGTGTGTTCTGTTGCGCCAGTACTTTCCTCACCCGATTAGCTTGCTGGCAAGATTCTATATTACCACAAAATTTACGCCATCCCGTGGTACTCCTGAATCTGATGCATTTTTTGTAGCTGGATTTGGCCACGTAGTAACTATCCCAGTCCTCATCCGCACATGTG
This sequence comes from Fissipunctia ypsillon, assembly GCA_947568875.1. Lineage (NCBI taxonomy): Eukaryota > Metazoa > Arthropoda > Insecta > Lepidoptera > Noctuidae > Fissipunctia > Fissipunctia ypsillon. The sequence goes on along the minus strand of OX387643.1, from coordinate 20,606,700 downwards.
TTCATGGCTCTATTCAGGGCCTGCCTTACCTTGCCGCGCTTGCGCTCCAGGTCAGCACCCCACCAGGGTTGTTTTCCCGGTGCGCTACGCGGGGTGGTCTCTGGGCAGGCAGTTAGGTAGCTGTCTGTCATTGATTTGGTAAGATAGCTGACTTGTACCTCAATCTGTGTCGTGTCCGCAAATGTCGCCGGATTGCTTTGTGTCGCAAGCTTGAATTCAAGGTTGCGTGTGTAGACGGCACGATCCGTGTTACGCGGATTGCGCCGTGGTGGTGTTGAAGACACACAGACCTGGATGTCGAAGCGGATCCGTCTGTGATCTGAGCAGGAGGCTTCTTTAGAGACCTGCCATCCAGTGGTGATTTCCGCCGCTCCCTCTGTTGCCAGAGTTAGATCTATGATTGTGCGGCTTCGCCTGGTTCCGAGCCAGTGTTTAGTAGGGATAGGTTAGTCGAGAATAAGTAGTCAACCAAGGCCTTACCCCTTTCGTTTTGCGTGTCCATACCCCACAGTTCGAATTCGCGAATGATGAATGATGCGAATTCTCAGTTTTGTGTTGGAGCCCTTACAAAAATATTTATTTTGATGATAGTGTTATATTTATTGCGTTTTTTTGTCATAGGATACTAAACGGGGCACTATGACAAAAGGACTTAAAAAAATTCACTAACAACCATCGCCTAATCAAGCCTTCGGGAACTGGTGAGATGTGGGCGTAGTAGGGTGAGGGAACATCACGGGATACCTCAAGGGCATTGACCTTGACCTCAGAATCATTGACCTTGAGGTCAAGGTCAATTATCCGAACGTCAAAATCTGCGGTTCTCCTAAGGTCAGTGACCTTAACCTCAGGGCTGGTGACCTTGAGGCCAAGGTCGATGTATGGTGCACTCCTTAGGATCGGTGACCTTGAAGAGAAGGCAATGATCCAGAAGTTCAATATCCAAGATACATTCACTATGAGGTGAAGGTACAAGGACGTTAGGGTCAACGTCAAGTGACCTTGGGAGTGTCTCCTGGAATCAGAGTGCCCTGACACTACCAACACCTTGACTTGAGGTGCAAAAATAGTATCTTCTTTTTCTCTTCTAATTTTGCTTGTATCTCGAAAACGGTGTATCCTATCGTAAACTAATGAAAATTTTGCACCCTTAACAACCCGCAAGCCCCTAAAACTCTACATGAAGGTAATAATCAAATATAGAAAATTTTAAATTTTTCATATTTTCCAAACAAGTAGTTAATAATTATACAAGTCCCAGTTCCATATAAAACACGTTTGATTAGGCGTATAATGAATAAGGTCAACGTTCGCCAGCATCCCCTTCCTGCGCGTCTCCGGCTCAACACTCTCGGGGTAGGGCAAGCAAGTACCACGTGGAGTCGGGGTTGGCTAAGTCGGTTCTGTGACAGTTTTTGAACCAATCTCCTATTCGGGTTTTATAATATTAAGGTGAATCCGCAGTTGTAGCCAGTGGCGTGCACAGAGATTTCAGACAGGGTATGCACAAGAAAAAATACTTACCAGTTTCAGCTTGTTGTACTCGTACCTACCCTAAGTGGGTTCCCAAATTCCCATCATATTTATTTAGCCAACAAATCTACAAGTTCCTGAAAATTGCCTTTACTAAACGACAAGCTGGATTCGTCATGAACACTGAATGCTAATTCTTGTTTACCTAGAAAACAAACTACATCAATCAACCGTTTGAAAATGTTTCTATTTCTTTCAACTTTCGCGTCGTGCCTTTCAATATCTAACTTTAACTGGCTATTCAAACTAGTCTCTATTCTTCCTTTACTAAAAGTTTGGAACTTAAAGCAGGAGTCTAGATGTTTTTCAGAAGAATCATGCTTAGCAGCCGCTTTGTGAAAATTATTTAAATCTGAGTACCCGCTATAGGTCCAAACATTCTTTTTATCTTGATTAGTAAACAAAATGCAAGGGAAACAATACAATGTGTTTGTGTGTACACAACCAGTTAGCCAGTAATAGTTATCATAAAACTTTTTATGAAAATAACGAGTAGTATTACCTTTTCTTTGAGTTAAATGCAACCCGGGTACACACCTTCCCTTTGCAATCAATCTAACCTTTTCCTCAAAAGATAACGACGAAAACGCGGCGGATTTTAATTTATATAAACACACTTCGCCAGCACAGGTCTCATCTCACATGTATAATTTTTCATATTTTACAATAAACTACACTAAATAATTACTCGACAGTTGCGCCAAGAAAAACAATATGGCGAAAAAACTGCAATTTATTACATTACGAACTAATACGAAAGAATGAATTAGTTGGTAGTCGGTCATTTAGTCAATCCGACTAAAAAAAGTCGACCCTCTGCAATGAACAATTAAGCGGTGCTTTTACTGCTTCTCAATTTGGACGGGTTGCAATGTAAGCTATGCTTCTAAAACTCCAACACGCACACACATTTTCACGCACACAGTCACACTTTTGCTGGTACTACACGAGATGCGTTGTATGAAGAATAAGCAAGGCGTAGTAATGCTTTTGCTCACGGGAGCGCTGACTGCGCGGTGCGCGCGGCGGTGGATGTTCGCCGCTCCAACGAGTTAGTTAAAAAAAAAAGTAATAGATGGCGCGTAAGCTAAATTACCATGATTTTTTTGAATTATAGTTATTTATCATTTAGAGGGGCATGTATGTGTAGGACTACAGGGTATGCAGGGCTTATTTGCATGTATGGAGTGCACGCCACTGGTTGTAGCCCTGAATTTCAATTTTTCTTACGTTTTTTGGCAATTTGCAGGTCAGTGTCAGGTTGTATCTTCACAAACTATGTATTTACATAATTATAACCACAAAAACCATCAATACATCTCTCTAAGTTAGATTTGTGCTCTTTGGATCTAAAATGTCATGATTTCCGAAATCAGCGCAAAAAATCGCGGCGTGGAAATATCGCCTGGCGCGATTTTTTCGGTACAACGTCTGTACTCCAAGGGTTCATTCCATGAGCCTGCATCGGAAGGTCGGCCAAGCAGGAGGGATCCTGGATTTGAAGACGCTGTGCTAGAATATTTTGAACGTACTCCACGCAGTAGCACAAGACGAGCTGCATTAGTGCTGGGTGCTGAGAACTATGTGGAGGTATGGCGAGTGCTGCGCCAAGAGCACCAGCATCCATATCACTTCCGCCGCATTCAGGAGCTTACGCCAGGGGATGTTTGCCTCGCGTGACCTTTAGCGAGTGGGACCTAAAGCGACCTAAAGCAGACAGACGCCTCGCCGGGATTTAGTTTAGTAATCGTCTACGTTGCTGTACCGACCGTACATATCACGACAAAATTTAATTCATGTTTCATACCTAAACATAAGAGCGGCAGAGTGCGTGTCCTAGGCGCACAAACTTTCAGAAGAGGTAGGTACTGGGCAGTTGGGCAGTGGCGTGCACAGAGTTTTAAGACAAGGTAGGCAGAAAATTTTAAAAGCTATAATGATGATGATAATAGCTTTTAAAATTTTCCGCCGATTCCAACATAGTTGGGAAAAGGCCAGCCTTTTCCCATTTATGTTGGGGTCGGCTTCCAGTCTAACCGGATACAGCTGAATGTCCGTATTTTATACGGTAATACGATACCCGTAAGTAAGACTAGTGTCAGACTCGGGCTTCTGATGACCCATAACGACTGTCAAAGATCCACGAATGACAGCCGGGACCAATTATGAGCTTAACGTGCTTTCCGAGGCACGGAGGGATCATGATATGTAAACATGGCCACCTATCCACGGGCCAACTGCGGCAAGCGTAGAATAACCTGGTCGATCGACCCGTGCGGCTGTTAATAACACAACACGATCACTTCTTTTTTTTCTTTGAAAGATTGGTTTGAAAGCTCATAATTTGTTATTTTCTCTGTACACACAGCACCTGAAAAACTTTCACAGTGAATATTATCCTTTTTTAACACTAAGTATTATCAAGGTTAAAATCATAAATACCTACCTGCTTTCATAGCTCACAGTCACAACCAAAACAAACCAACAATGGCGACTCAGAATAAAAAATAATACGACAAAAAGTAATGGCGAATTAAGTAGCGATAATTAAATGAAACAAAGCTTCTATTTAAAATAGTCATGTTGTAATAAAGACATTGCCTACCCTGTACGGCTATGTGCGTTATTTGTGAGATTGTGTGCCACGTATTTATAGGACCGCACTCACATTAAATCCACATGACCACGAGAGCACACATATAAACATTTAGACCCGAATAGTTTGTGTCTTTCCCGAGTGCCCTCAGCGGCGCTAGTGCAGCGCAATGCGAAGTTGCGTCAAATAATACGAAGGAGCAGGCACGCACGACAGATGGAGCTGATTTATGATTTTTTTTGTTTATTGATAATACGCTCGTAGTAAATAATAAATTAGATATCAGGACAAGATTATATATATTTATCTGAGTTATGTAGGGTAGGCAGTGTCTTTATGAAATGCACGCCACCGGTACTGGGTACACGTTTTAATCCGTTCGTTTGTTCCCGTCGCCAATCGTGCCGCCTGCGCCGGCCGCCACCGGTGCGGCAGGTGTGTGTGATGACCAGAGATCGGAATAGGTAGAGCTGTTTTATGTACTTGCCATAGGTTAGAATAATATGGATACTCCCCGAGTCCCGGGATTTGGTTTTTAAGTAGTAAAATCATAAAAAAAACTATTCTCGCCTTCGGGACTAATGAAAGATTACACTTCCTTTCTGACGGGTAAATATACTCTTTTAACTTCTTTCAACTCTTTTAATGAAAATAAAATAATCGTATAATGATTAGATAATTTAGAAAAAATAATGGTGATTTATTTTAACTCTGGTCATACTCAGTCTTCTAGTGAAGCTGAAGATGAACCAGACCAGTGACATTTTTTGTTTAAATAAGTGCATTATTGTTGAAGCGTATTGATTATTTTAATTAAGATTTTATTGTAAACACAAATTGTTCTATTTGATAATGTTTTGATTTTCTGAGGAACAAATAATTTGTATGGTAATATGTTTTTGTACAACTTCAGAATAAAAATGTCTAAATGATTGTTGATTCTTGAATAAGAAATTGTTACGTAAAAAAATATATTTGGTTTAATGAATCAAGTTTATCAATTTATTATACTATCCTTAATCCCGTCATTCTTATATTTACCCGTCAGAAAGGAAGTGTAATCTTTCATTAGTCCCGAAGGCGAGAATAATTTTTTTAGGATTTTACTACTTAAAAACCAAATCCCGGGACTCGGGGAATATCCATATTATTCTAACCTATGGCAAGTACATAAAACAGCTCTACCTATTCCGATCTCTGGTTATTGCTTTGAGCTACTATTTTGCACTGAGATTCTGAACCATCTGGTTCAGAATCTCAGTGCAAAATTTCAGCTCTTACCACTACACTCTTCACCCAGTTTGTATGGATATACCCTTTCCGTAACACGCTGTAGACAATGTATGTATAACTCTTCTCTGCATTTTTCTGAGATAATTATTAATAATGTGAGTTCTAACGACATGTATAAATTTAAAATAAGTCATCAGTCAACACCGCCTATCCACTTCACAATCTTCTGTAACACCCATAACCACAAACCCAGCGTGCGATGATGATTCTAACTCCGATTGTAACGAACACTTGGATTTCATTTGATTATATTATTACTTAGTTTTAAAAAAATGTATCTATTAATTAGGTTTTGGTACATTATACATATATACACATGTGCAATTTTATTTTCAATGCTTTCAAAGATTTAGGTTTTTTATAATATACATAATACCAACTAATGAATTCTCGCGGTTGATTTAGCGCATTTTCTGGAAAGCAGTTGGCAACTGTAAACGCACATTGAGGCACGTGTTCTTATAGTGCTGTCACGCACACAGGTCTACAAACGTGCCTCACATTATTGTTCCTCGCTGTCTGTCTGACTTCTTTTATAATCTGAAGATAAACAGTGTTATCTAATATAAAACTTAAAGTACATTGTTATAACTAATATAAAAATGCTTTAAACATTATAATATAATAGTCTGCCAAGCATTGTTGTAGCAGAAACCAATCGTAATCAATGGTTGTTTTTCATAGTATTCAATACAAAATATTATATTTTCTCAGCTGCTCGCCACCAAGCGGCAGCATTTGAAGAAGAACCAGATGTAGTTGATGAAGCTGAAGAAGAAAATGCACCAGAGACACAAAAAGTTGATTTTGAAGACAAGATGGGTGCAAAGGTATAACAATTCAACAACAGCAGGATATTATGTTCTGAACAATAATATTGTAGTGAATTATCCTTCAAATAAAAACATTTTTCTTACAGAAAAGGGCAAAACTAGAAGCCAAAATGGAAAAGAAGAAGGCAAGGGAAGCAGAGGAACAGCTGAGAGAGATTAAAAAGAAAAAAGATGAGGAGTTAGAACAAGAGAGAAAAAAGTTTGACGAGAAACAGGAGGTATGTAATCATAGACTTGATTATTTATGACAAAGAATGAGGCAAAAGGCAAAGAAAGTTATGGCTACACTACACAGCTGTGGCATAGTTTCATATTGACAGTCTAGCGTGGTATGATGTCTTCATGGTGAATATACATTGTATTTAATAGTAATCTCAATCTTGGCCTCATCGTGATGAATTTGTACTAGAGATAGAGGTGAGAGGCACTGCCTTCGTTATGTGATAATATAACAGATATATTCCTAGTTCAGGATAAACAGAGAATACAGAGGTCTTTATTCTATTGTATGTAAAAGAGTTGGTAATAAACTTTTGTTATTACAATTCTCGTTAGTGACATACAATCTCTCTAGCTATTATAACTTAAGGCCTTTCTCTTTTAGGAAGAAGAACGCCAGCGAGAGGAGGCCGAGCGTAAAGTAGAGGAAGAACGCAAAAAGCGAGAACAAGAAGAGTATGAAGCTTTGAAGGCAGCTTTCACAGTGGAAGGCGAAGGTTTCGACGAAAATGATGAACAGGAGAAAGAGAACTTGCTGAAAGATTTCATTGACTACATAAAGGTAAAAATGAAATTTGCATTGGAATAATTCTTAATAGGCATCTGGATTTTGTTTGCTTTTTTTAGTTTTTGTAGTTGCTGTTCAACAGAGCAACCAGGTGCTAACAACAGGTTTAAATTTCTAACATATTGACATGCAAACTCAAAACCAGTGCCTGGGCACCGCTGGCACCGCCCTAGTTACGACTAGGGCGGTGCCAGCGGTGCCCAGGCACGGGGCGCAGAAATGACCAAGATTAGGGTCATGCATGGTAGTTAGTAGCATTCATACAATACCTATTATTTATCGCCCCGCTGCACAGTGGTCCCGGCTCCTAAGAAGGGCGGTCATAGGGGTTGCAGGTCGGATTGAAAATGAAAAAATAAGTTTTTTATCGAAGAAATGATGGTTTTGAGGTTGTAAGGGCAATAATAAGTAAAAAATATATTTAAAAGCAGGGTAAATAAATATATTCTCAAAAAAGAGCATTCATCCATACTAAAAAATAGGTAGTAAGTAGGTAACAATAAAATTGGTTTTATACGTTTATTATTTCTAAGCATTGCTTAATTGACATATAAATAATAAAATTTACTAGATAATAGATAGCGGAACATAGTATTTTATATAAAACAAGAGCAATTTTCATAGTAGGAAAACATTATAATTAACAATATTTACATTTTTGAAAAATTGCAATATAGTTCAAGTAAATAGGTAATAAATCCAACACTTCTTTTGCTAATACAGACTGCTGCTTGTCGATTGAAGATGCTCGCTTCTCTCGTCGTCGTTTTCACGTAGTCCTCCGTCAGAGCTCCCAAGTATGCAGACTTCGATCTCATTTAACCAGTCACCGTATTTGGCAATTAGCTTAGCTTTTGACCGCCCCAGTTTCTTCCAATATGCAGCAAACCGTTTACAGAAATTATAAATTAAGTCTCTCAAGTAATCGGTCAGGATATTTTCAGTGTCCGGTAAAGAGTCTGCTAGCATTCCAAACACTTCACGGGATCTATCTGCATAATTTTCTTTATTCGTCGCAGATAACCAGGTGTTTAGAACAACCATTCGAGGAAAAGAACACTTGATGATGGCCCCTGCAGAATAAAAGAACAACAAAATTACAAAAATACCTAAGGTATCAAATTTACCTTCATACGACCTAGCCCTTTCAATGACCTATAGCAATCCTCGGCGCACTTTGGCGCACCTGGACGTTACAGTTTTTGAAACTAGACAAACTAGCAATTATTTTGATATATGGTTCATCTTTGGCAATTCGTTCCTTCGTAAGTAAAAGTCTAATACAATATGGCAAAACGGCAAAAAACAAAGAAATCGTAAGTCTCTCTTTGACGGTGTTGGTTACCGATAGTGGCAGAGTTAAACTAAACACAATAGGATTAAAAATGTCGTACATACCTTCATTTTGAATATCCATGGCACAACAATATCACAAACCACTAATTTCCGAGAAAAACAACACTTTGAAAACAATAGAAATTTCGGCGAAAAGGTAACGCTAATGAGCACTAATGAAGTGTTACCGCTTCAGGTGCACAAAATTAAATGTTCTATGTATGTTATTGCAATTTCTTTTATACCTGGGGGTAGAAGGGTTATTTGTGTATCCTGTAACGATAAATGACATCATAATTTGACCATCGACATTTCAGCCCTATGACCTATGGCGGGACCACTGTGCGCTGGGGGGCCCCCAAACTAGAGAAGTAGTTTGTAATCAATTCTCAGTACAGGCCATAATATATTGGGCACGCCACAATTGCGGCGATAAGTCCCCTCTTTGAGGAGTGGCTGGAGAGGCGCCATGGCGTCCTCACCTTCCGCCTGACGCAGGTCCTCATCGGACACGGGTGCTTCGGGAGGTACCTGTTCCGGATAAGGCGGGAGGAAACGCCCGGGTGTCACCACTGTGTGGATCGCCCGGAGGACACGGTGGAGCATACGGTGGAGGTCTGCCCGGCTTGGGCGGAGCACCGCCGTGTCCTCGCAGAAGCGATCGGCGGCGGCGATCTCTCGCGTCCGGCCCTGGTCCAGGCCATGGTACGGAGCAAGAGTGCATGGGAAGCCATTACCTCTTTCTGCGAAGCAGTAATGCTCGTGAAGGAGGAGGCGGGACGTGTAAGGGAGAGGCAAGCTTTGCACCCTCACGCCCCTAGTCGCCGCAGGAGACGCCCTGGGCGTCGGGAATTGGCAGCCGATTCCCGGCCACCGTAGGCGCGGGCTTGCGGACGGCGAGCAATGGGTAGCTCGCCGCTCGGTAAGGACCAAGCCCGAGTTGACGGCGCGTCGTGTTCCACGCGCGCCTCAAAGAGATGTCAGCACTACTGACGGGGTCCGCTAGGGCCGATGCCAGCTAGGGTTGCGGGATGTTCGAAAGAGTTACCGTGGCCCCGGCACAGGCAACAGAAGGAACACGGGTGGGTTTTAGTCAGTAAAAGTCTGACACGCCCTCCCGCTCCGCCCAGAGCGGGAGAAGTCATTTGATGATTTCCCATCCACAAAAAAAAAAAAAGGCCATAATATTATGTTCAGTAAGAAGCAGTTGGAGGCCCCTTACAGCGGAATTTAAAAGCACGGTGCTAAAATTTTCGAGCTCGTTTCACTCGTTCTTACATTCTTTTACTCTTTAAAGGTTTTTTGCCTAAATCAATTCTAAAAACGAACTCGTTCCTTAAATCAACATTGTTTTAATTGTCAGGCTTTTCAGCATAGCTAAGTTGACCACTCCTATTTTTGTATGAATAGTCAAATGAAAAGCTAACCTACACAAGCTGGTGTGCAAAAATGTTCTAGCTCAGTTCGCTCGCTCTGGTATCCTAAATTATCTTCATTCTCATGATTTCTGCATAAGTAGACAAAGTAACTCCTATTTATGTATCTATGTGTATAAATGTTCAAAAGAAACTTAACTGAGAACTATGAGACCATAAGAACCTTTCCGAGGTTCGAGGTTTCACAGTCACAGGGTGCTAGTTTTTGAGCTCGCTTCGCTCGCCCTTGCATCCTATGGTCTTCTAATTTTCTAACTTTTCTGCATAAGTTGACAAAGCAACTCCTATTTCCTTATGTATTTTCAAAAGAAACCTGAGAACTACGAGACGGTCTGTAAAAAAATTGGATTTAGCGTCAATTGCTCTTGCAGCCCACATTCTTGCTTTTCGATAAAAATGTTCGTGCATAGCATAAGATTTATGTTGACCAGCTTGTGGAGCGGCTTAGTAGCACACTTGTCGGTTGCCACATTGATGACACTTGTTTTTACAATATTAGCTATGCAGACGATATAAAGAAAAGAAAGAAAGAAAAATAGGTTTATTTGTCACAGAAACACGTGCATACAAAAAGATAAGAATAATGAGAAAAATATAACAAAATAGATCCACATTATAATCACGAGCTCAGTCAAAGATATGGTGCTACTGAGCCCCTCCATAAGCGGGCTAAGGAAACTTTTGGTCTATTTGTGAGAAGTACGCGGAGGCGCATGGGTTACACTAAAACTCTAAAAAGAGTGAAATTTTAGTATTTAAATCAGGCTTACAACAGCCTTCCCATGTGCCTGTATTTCTCAATGGAATAGCCCTAAAGCAGGTTCAAGCTTTTAAATATCTGGGTCACATTGTGACAGGTGACCTCAGGGACGATGAGGATATTGAGCGGGAGCTCAAGGCTCTGGCGGTGAGAGCTAATATACTCACACGCAGGTTCGCACGATGCACGAGAGAAGTGAAGGTTACGCTATTCAAAGCTTATTGCCAGTCCTGCTACTCAAGCGGTCTGTGGGAGAGATAGACATAGGTACGCAGCGAGCCTATAGAACCCTGCGCACTCAGTACCTAAGTAGAAAAATGCGTTCAGGATGTTGTTGTGTCTGCCGTGGCGGTGCAGCACGTCTGGGATGTTTGCTGAAGCGCGCACTGATGGTTTCCAGGCCATCTTGCGCAAAAAAGCAGCTTCCCTGCTGGCCCGTATACGTGGGAGCAACAACGGCATTCTGAACGCAATAGTTGTATCTACGTTTTGACTGTCCGTTTCAGAATCAGTGGGTCATGTCTTGTGTAGGTGTGTTAGAACACCCTGTAAAAATTTCGAGGCGGTAAAAAAAATCACCAGTATAATATAGATAAGGTATAATTAATTACCTTCTCTACATGAGCCTCGCATCCGGCAGGATATTTTTTTTCAGTGAAACGTATTTTCCTCTCCACGTTAAAATAATAAAACACACACACTTTACACTTGTTTTTTTTGCCATTATTTATTTTCTGCCAAATATTATTAAAAATACCTACATAAACTTTTTTGCCGCCTCGTGCCTCCGCCCCCAACGATGCTCTTATTCCGCCACTGAGCTGCTGTCAGTCAAGTCTGGGTATTAGCAGAACTGGATTTAACGAAAATGATTTCCAACGTACTAGTCACTGTAAAGATTTGTACAATGTATGTGCTCGAAAAGAGCGTTTTCCAAGCAGCCAAATTGTGCGGAAAGTGCCACTTTTTCGCACTAGTGCTTTTTACTTTTCAGTTTTTTTATTTTATTTTTAACTCTGCTGTCGTCAGCCCGACGTAAAGAGCTTTCATTATTTGAGAAAAGTTTCACAAATTAGTCAAGTACAGATTATCATTCATTTAATAGGTACCTACAGACGCCAGCACATCAAGCTACTACAATCTGTCAAATTTCTTTAATAGATTTTCAACTTTATCGCTAAGGTTCAAGGTTGATTGGGAAAATTTGACAGTTTCGGGTAGCTTGATGTGCTGGCGTCTGTACAATAAAACTAAAACTTCATTAAACGCGTTATTAATTACTCTCGATTTAGATTTTGATCAATAACTTAATTTTAAATATTCATTGTTTGGCTAAACGTATATTTTGCTCTGCCTTTTTGCGATACGACGTACGTGGCAGCTATTTGCACATGCACTATGCTGAGCGCGAATAAGCCCGTCATTTTACTAATTTCTTGCTTTGTTCGGAGTGGATCTGTGTAAATGTTAATATTTTTTATTTCCTCGCACAATGCATAGTAAAACCGGTTTATTCCCGGTCGTCCCCACTGGGCACGAGTGGAAAAAAAAAGTTCCAATCGTCACCACTGGGGAGGAACGAAACTTTTCCACTCGTGCCCAGTGGGGACGACGCGAGGCGGGGACGACCGGGAATTAATCCTTTTTTTTCCCACTCGTGCCCAGTGGGGACGACCGGGAATAAAACGTAAAACCTATGATACACGTGCGGAAGATGATTTCCGACTCATGTCGACTTATACACTCGCCGGAAATCACCTACCTTCCGCACTTGTAGCATAAATAACTATTTCAACGATGCCAGTGACTGTAGCTTCCTGTCCTGTAAGAGATCATTCAGTAAACTCAAATTGACAAAGATTATGTGCATTTTATTGTCGGAGCCGGATAAGATTACGACATTTTTCAAGGGCACAATAATAGAACCGGGCGCTACGGCACTGCTCAAAATCATACTATTCAGTGTTTATTTATTTTGTTGTAACTGCCTACATAATGTTTTGAATCAATATAATGAAAGTTAATAATTAATTTTCAGGCCCAGAAAGTTGTTCTACTTGAAGACTTGGCTGCTCATTTCAAATTGAAGACCCAAGCTGCCATTGATAGGATAGCAGATTTGCAAGCGTCTGGTGAACTTACTGGTGTCATAGACGACAGGGGAAAATTCATTTACATATCACAGAAAGAGCTAGAAGATGTAGCCAAGTTCATAAGACAGCGGGGAAGAGTATCCATCACAGATTTAGCAGAATCTAGTAATGATTTGATCAACTTAAATCCTGTAACTGTGCTCTAGTCATATTATTTGATGCTATAAAAAACCAACTATTTTTTATGTTTTGTTCATTTATTTACTATTATGTGTAATATAAAGACGAAATTATACTGATATTACAAAAGTTTATTTTTAAAAATGAAAAAATACATGCATTATTATTCTGTGATTTCATATCCAAACATATCTCTTCCTTTCTCTATTAGCAGCAGTGATGACTCCTTGATCCTCTCCAATACCTCCATGAGTTTACTCTTGGTAAACACTTTGTACAAACATCTATTTTCCCCAGCAATAAGGTTGCTCAATTTCACTGCTTCTTTGTGATTTTCAATGTCTTCATTGCTTTGTAATATCTTAAGGATCAAAATAACAATTTCAGGAATACAGAGACGTCTCAGAGTCTCTAACTGTTTGGTTCTTTCTTGCTTTTCATCTTCATTGAACTTTTGGGAGGTAGTACTATCATTTTCATCTTGAAGCCACCCTCCAGGGAACAATAATACATTGTAAAGCAAATTTTTGGTGTGTCTAGCTTGATGTAACACAGCATTCAACCAACGGGCTTTTTGTTGTTCCACTTGAGCACACCGCTGTTCATGGTGCACTTTGTCAGAGAATGATGCATCAGAAGCAAGTGGTTCTATATCTTTAGGTTGGCCACTTATAAAGTGTCTGTACCAAGTTGCAAACCCTTCTAGTGCTTCCAAATATGCCTTCAAACACAAATGTTCCCTCAGTTCAGCAGAATTTGCAGATATTTTGTTCAAAAACTCTGGGAACATTTTGTTTACATTTACGACACATGCTAAAGCAGCATCTGTATTGCCAATGAAAATAAATGTTCGTATCATACCATTACTCAGCCACAGGGCTTCCTCAACTTGGTTTGATATAAGAGATAACCACTCCAGAGATGATATAACTTTCTGAATCAATGTTTTATCCTTTTCAACAGCCGTGGTTTGGGTAAATGTCAAATCCAAATTTCCATAGCCTTGTTGAATATCTGTGATTGCTTTTTTTATAGCAACTCTAGCTGATGCTGCAACGTCAATGCCAGCATTGAGTCCAGCTTTGACAACTCCCTCCCTGTACTCACTCTTGTGTATATGATCCATGAGCTCTGCATAGAGTACAATTTGTCTGGCAACTGGCACAGTTGAGGTGTAATAAGCTATAAGCTCTGGACATTCCACTGAACCATCAATTAATTTGCCAACAAGGTCTGTGACATATTTTTCCAGAATTTTATCTCCAATGTCATGTTGAGGATCTTTACCCATTTGTCTTAAAACTAGTATGAGATGTGCCAAGAATCTAACAAATCTGTCATCACTACTTTCAATCCATTGTAAAGAATCTTGCATGATGGCTCTAACATGGCCAAGCATCAGGTGACGCTGACAAGTTTGGTATAATGATTCCTTTTTACCGTCCATCAAAGCTTTCACAGCACTGAAAATCTGTTGTAAAGTCAATTCTTCAAGCTGAAGTTCCGACTGTAGGAGTTCTAGAACATCAGATGGTGTAGTATTAGCATCAACTGTAGCATGGTGCTCATGTAAAAACTTGTCAACTCTTGCCTCAATTTGAGCTCTTAAATGAGCCCAAAGCAAATCTTCCCAACTACCTTGGCAAGCTGGCAGTGTACTGGCTAAATGGCCACATAAAACTCCAATAGTGGCTCTATAATAAACATTCTCTGCTGTATTATTAGCAAGTCCCAATGAACACCATTTCCACAAATCTCTTGAAGGATTACCAGCTATTTCCAAGGCAGAATTAGGATCTTCTTTTGGAAAATAGTGAATTAATATCCAACCTTGTAAAACAGCTCCGCGCCATGCCTGCCCAGCACTTATGCATAAGGAAACTGCTTCTTTGAACTTGCCACACCTTACTTCTGTAAATATTCTTTTACACAAATCATTATCATCTTTTTGATCATCTGAATGGACTATTTTCTTTTGACGTCTTGGTGCATCAGGATCCATGCAAGTGACCATAAATTTGCTCTTCTCTTTATTAAACAAACTAGTCCCAAGTAACAACTGATGTAAAGTATTTCCCCAGTGAATGTTGTTACCAATTATTGGAGCAGAGGTCTTTGTGGCTTCCTCTTGGTAAGCTGCAGTAGCCTCTAACCAGTCAACAAGCAGTTGTAACAGTCTCAGTTCAGAATCACTCCTAAACAAAGCACTAACCAATGTTTGCTGTGATAGTGTAGTTTCAGTAATTAGACTGTCCAAAGATTCAGGATGCTCAGATAAGGAATCAGCATATAAACAGTGTAGCAGCTTCCATGTGTTTGCCTCTTCAGCCAGCCAATAGTTTTGGGCATTGTATCTATTCCATGGCTCAACTAATTCCAGAGAATCGCAACACACTTGTGCTAACCTAGCTAATGTGTCTAACGCATCACTTGGACGACTCGTTTGTATAATCTCAAAGAAAGCTTCGCTTAAACCTTCAGTGGTGACCCCAGGGTTAACTATTATCGAGGATTCATCTAAAACTTGTCGTAAACTTGTGTCGTTAAGATTTTTAAATATGGATGTTTCATTCAATATAGGCGACAGGTTCAGGGTATCTTCTCTTGGCAAAAACTGTCTGTTTCTTCTATTCTTCAAAGGTGTAAACTGAGTTGAATGCAGCTGGTGACTTCTATCAAAACTTTTAGACATTTTGAACAATACTCAACTCAGAATCAGAATTGCAGAATACAAATTCACGTTTATATCCGAGCCGTGCGCGCCGATCTTTGTTAGTTTGACAGCAATTTTTTTGACTTGACCGACAGCAACGCAACCGCAGACTTTTTACAGGTACGTTCCAAAAGTTTAACACGATCTCAACATTCATTCTAAACCAATATCTTGATATCAAAAATAAAATATCTAAAGATGTAAATAAATATTAATTTATTGAGAATTTTAAGTTAGGACTAATTCTATAATTATTTTTAAAATAAGTATCTCAATACTCAAGACAAACAAGTTTTGGAACGGTTGCCCTGGCACTTTGCGGAAGTACTGGTTTTAGATTTACTAAAAAAAATACTGTACTACTTTTTAGTAGGTACCTGAAATGGACCTTATAAATAAAAATTGTATTTTTGTTCCCGATTTCTACTAGTCACTTTGTTAGGTATCAAAATCCTTAAAGTATTTTATCATACTTTTATTTTCTTCTCTTTCCCTCATTCCCTCTCTAGACGTCGTTGCGTGTAAAGGTAAGTAATAAATAAATAAAAATTAAAACTCAAAATAATGCAGGTCTTCCCATTTCAATGTTTATTTTATCTAGACTTTTACCTTACCTTACTTGCAAGTTTATGTATTTCCATAGTTTTACAGAAACTTAATTTATTTTCCTAAATTGTTAAATACTTATTCATCTGAGCCACTATTTCGGAGTTTTCAATTCTTGTAAACTTATTGAAGCTACTCATTTATAATAAGTATTCGCTTAGATAATCACAATATAATAAAACTCAGTCTTGTGCTAGTGAGGTTTAGTATCTTCATTCTTCTATTTGAATTCATGCTCAATTTGTCCATCCAAAGCACTAGAAAATTAAATGCCTAAGATACACTTAATTTCAACACGTAAAAGTAATAAATTCAACAATTTTTGTTCACCTATTAGGTTTACAGTATGGATGGAGTACTCCAGGAGTATATGTGTTTTGTGACTCCAACAGTAGGTAGCTTAAGAATCTGATAATCTACTAAGAAATTATGGAATCATGTAAGACTTACAACTAGTTTTAAATAGCATTGCAAGAACTCTTAACTGTTCAATGGGTATTAGATTGGTTTAGAAAATGTTAAATATTTTATTAATTTACCTGTGCACGAACCGGAATGAATAACTTATATTTTTTATTAACCACCATTCAAGTTTGGTCTAGTAGCATTAAATATGTCACAGAAATAATAAAAAAACTCCAATTTTATGCTTGGTTTAGAAAATGACGTTATTTTGACTTCAATGATATTTTTTGTAACATGAAAGAATTTGCTGCATCGCATTAAACTCGCAGGTCAACTTATCAATATTAAAATCATACATTTTTTGTATTGCAATTAATGCAACACTTTATGTTAATTTCACAGTAAATTTTAATTATTAAAATTAGTACCTCTTTCTTTTACAGTTATAACAGTAAATGACCCCGTTTCAACTACAGTTTTTAGTTTTCTTTTAATAGAGAAACTGTTTTTCCTCTTCTTTAAATCTAATCGAGAGGTGAATCAATATAATCATTTGAATAGTTAGGAATTACTACTGTACTCAGTGGTAGACAAGTAGCCATGGAATAGGTAGACCATCAGTTCATTGTAACCCACGTAATCATCTTGAGAGTTACCAATATGTAAATAAAATCTACTATGCATATTTTTGTGATAATAAAATGCCTTGCCTGGTTCTTTTGTACAAAAATAGATTTTTGTTTCAAGTTATTGACACTAGTGACATTATTTTTTTGGAACTTCTGTGTCAGGCAACTGTCAGTAGTGAAATGTAGCACTGAAAGCATTATTATATTATGTTTTAATTGTATGGACTGAATTTATCTATTATTTTCTTTCAATTATAGGGCTAGCTGTAAAATGTGGGTGAGAAAACTTGACTTGTTTTACCACAATGTTCAATTACTAAAAGCAACATCAATGTTCACAGTATGTGAGGTAAGAAATTAATTTGGTTTTTCTTTTGTGTGTTTAAACTTCTGATAATGTCTGAACTTATAATTGCATTTTCTTGGTTTCTTATGGCTGTAGGTATTTTTTGGTATAAGTATATAAAAAAAACGATTAACTTAGCAAAAATACATTTAATAAAGTAGCACCCTACTATTAACTGCACAAAAATTTTTAATGGCACAAACTGGAGAGATTAGTTAAGTAGGTACCCACTTCTTTTTTATAAAGATGGACCGGTTAAAATTGATGGGTGGTATTTTAACAAATGTTTAATCGACAACCTTCGGTTAATCTTGGAGCAGAAAATCATCTTTTAATGACATTCGAGCACCTTATTTACATGAAATAGTAAGTACCTACATTCCGTTAATGAAACAATACTAAAATGTTAAAAAGTTATTGTCTATTCTACTTATCATAATAATATATTCTCAGATGAGGGTAGTGGTGGAGATGGTTTAAGTTGCTATTATTCCCTTTAAATCCCTATTTATGAATGAGAATGTAGTTAAAGTTTTCCTTGTAATGTTTTGCTCAATAAATTACTTGTTTGAGATTGGTAGTCAGAGATTGTGGAAAGTGGGTACCTAATCAAGAAATGGTTCCAAAATTATAAGATTGCTTTTACTTTTTGACAAAAGCCTTGTCGTTTGCTTAATTATAATATATCGAAATTGAATACTTAAGTAAAAAATATTGGTACCTAATAAAACCGAGACCAACGACAGATCAAGCCACCTTACAAAAACACAATGGAACTTCATGAATCTTGATCAAATCGAGATTCATTAGTTTCTTGGCCCAATTTGGTCTTCAAAAGACACCAGTGGTGTCTTAAAGATCAAATTGGGCCTCAGATACTTTTAAAGGACCAAAGTACTACGCAAGTGGAGTCCCGGTCGAAAGCAAGTAGCCATAGTAGGTACCTAACCCATTCAGTGTATCAAGTACATAATAAACTAAAAGCTCAAAGCCCATTTGCATTCATTTTTATCTTGACACCTAACAGCTTGACTAACTGAAGCAACTTATAAAATAAATCTTTTTTTTTTACTGAGTTTCTGATACAATATTTTTTTTTAAATTATTTTTTTACTTGATGATAAAACAAATGTACGCTTGCCATTTATTCAGGGGCGCAACTTGAACGTCTTTAACGTAGAACGGAGCGTAAGCCAGTATTTTAATGTATAATCAAGGGAAATATTCACTAGCTTTTAATTATTATTTACGTGTTTTACTTGTCGCTTGATTACTGTCTTGTCATTGCTATGAGCATTATTATACCGAAGCTATTGCGAATTAATGTTGTGACATCACAATTTCATTAGAATATTTTCGGCGCACAGATACGAAACGTTCTGTTATGTTAAAGAAACTGTAGCGTTGAATACCTGGAACGCGATTAATGATTTTCCTAGGCGACCGGAAGTGCAATAAGAACTTTTATTGTAATTGCTTGGTTATTTTGTAAATTAATCGTATTGCTGTTATCAATTAATTATGTTTACATTTAATATTTAAACTTGCACTATTGAATTTTGCTGAACGACTGTTCTTGTGATTATTTCAATTCGGAGACTTTATATTGATTAATAGCATGGCGGCAAAGCCAATAGTCGTTTGTATACTGCTAAATTATGATGTATTCTTCGCTGGTACCGCATAATATACTTCTATTACAATAAAACGCGTAATTTTTAATCAACTAAATAGTTTGAGGAAAAAAAATAACTTTAGTATTTGATTACTAATTTGACTTTACCGCGCAAGTACTCTTCAATGACGCACTAGCTATCTCTTTTGCACAACTTGCTCTACGAGTCGTGTGGTGTGCGGGCACAAAACGTTTCGTCACTGGATATGAGTACCTTACCTACCCAGTTTGCTAGTGTTTTTTGGCCTGGTTCCGCCATTATTACTATAAAAAATCTTCATTGTCATTATTTAGATGCTAGACATTAAGTGAAACACGAGTGTAAAGCAGATAAACTTACTAGACTAACAAACTAGTGTTCGCCGAAAGTGTTTTGGAAGTGTATCATTTCCTGTTTCACTAACGTATAGAAACAAGCAACTGCGACCGCAAGTGAACTCTTTTCGTTATCACGTGGGTTAAATTTCGAAATATGTGGCTTTGTGTGTTGAATTTTCCACGTTCCGTATTATTAATTAGTCAACTATGTCAATGTGTTGTATGAATAGAAAAAAACCGGTTCATAACCCTTCATAAACGTTGTTTTCAGAAGCGCGCCGAGGCGCTGTCGGCCTACCGCCGTTCTTTTCAGCTCTCCATGGAACCGGCGGGGGACTGATTGCATGGACAATGGTGGCAGAGTTCTGTTTTAGTGAAACTGAGTGTAGTGCCAGTGCTGTGAACTCGTTATTGGTGTTACATAAGGACGAAATGAACTGTGGGAGAAGCCCGCCCTGACGCGGCGAGCGCCAGCGTCCGCGGCGGGCGAGGTGCAGGTCATGGCACCAGCATTGTCCATAGCACCCCGAGAGCCGCTCATCCACGACTCTATTGTGCTTGGAGACACAGAGAGGCCGCTGTTGCACCGGAGACGGGCGCTCGCGTCCGTCGATAACCTAGCGACACACATGGAGGAAGATGACATGGGGCTTCAGAACCAGCCCAGCCTTGCTAAGGACTCGCAGGAGATGGAGCAGATTTTAGTAGATCTGGGAAACACTGACCTTGAGCCACAAGCAGACTTTCTTCAAGATATAAAAACCCTAGAATCTGGCGAAGATGCATTGTCTGGTGGTGATGCACTGTCAACTGATGACCCTGAAGCAATATTTCCTCTCTCTGGATTTGAGTTGCCAGAAGCTGCTGATTCAGAGGGGGATGCTATAGAAGAAAAGATAAAAGTAGTGCAGATGAAACTGGAAAGACGATGTTCATTCTTACAGAGAAGGTTAAGGATATTACAGGCCCGCGCTATTGGAAAGAAAGTATCTGAAGAAGCTGCTCAATCCTTTGAGAAATGTACACGGGGTGCCAGAAGAGATACTGGTGGTGGGCGACCAGTGGGCTTGAAAACATTTCTAAAGACTGTAGAGACAACTGCAACCTTACAGGCTAGTGCAGCATCTAGGACAGTAGTTGGTCCTAAGTACTACAACCCTGGAACATCTAAAGGTGATGCATCCAAATCAGCATGTATTGGCATACCATCTGGTTCACTGACAGGCCTGGAGGACACAGCGGGAGCACTGCGCTCGCACCTGTCAGTGGTAAAACATGAGCTGGACTCTGATGCTACTCTGTCATCATCTGGGGCTGAAAGTAATGATGAAGCGGTCACATACAACAATCCAGTACAACAGCAAATGCCAGTGTGAGTATTATTAATTCCTTAGTTATGTTTACTATGTTGTCTCATTTATCAATGGTCTTAGAATTGATTAAAAAAAGTAATTAGACAAAAGTAAATATCAAAGACCGATTATAAATGTGAAGGTCAAGATGTGACCTACTTAGCAAGTGGTTTGCATCTATTAAAATAAAAAAGGATTATGCTGTATATCTTGATGTAAATTTATCAGTATGTTAGATCTCTGCCTATCATGGTGTGATATCTAGGCATTTGTATAAATTGTATAGTAATTGAATGTGGACTCGGACAGGATGTGAATTGCTTGAGTGACACTCCTAATTTCTCTTGAGACAAACACAGTAGCTGCTATTTATTATCCTTGGAGCATATTTCAAAATAGTGGAAAACCAGTAAATAACAATCCATCAGACATTATCATCTCTGGTTGTTCTCATTTGGCTAACAGAGAGTACTTGCACAGACATAACCAAGTGGCCAGGATTATTCACCAGCAACTTGCCTTGAAATACAAACTTGTAGACTCTCTTTTCAGCAAAATCGGGGGACCTGTAAAGAACAAGTTCTAAGGGATGGTCCCCACTCCCCCGACTTTGAAAAGATTGGTTTTCAGTTTTCCACTTTTGGGCACAATGGCGGTTTAATTGCACAGTAAATATTATAATCTATTTAGTACTTACCTTATGCCTATTCAACACTAAAATCATTTAGCTTGTTTTTGAGTTACCATATTACAATGTATGTGCTCGACCCAGTTCTCGAAAATGACCATGTCATGTTGTACTGGGATTGGTCTATCATTACTGACAGGACTATTATCGCCAATAAGCCTGATATAGTGGTGATAAATCGATTAGCGCGCCGCGCAATGTAATCGATATTACCATCCCACATGACGAGAACCTCATGAAAGCTGAGAAAGAGAAACAAATAAAATATCTCGACTTAGCGCACGAGGTTCTTGACATGTGGAATGTGAGCTCAGCTGTCATTGTGCCGATTGTCGTAACGGCCAATGGCCTGATGTCTGACAGCCTCGACCAACATCTCTCGAGGCTCTCATTAGGCGGTTGAATCAAGAGCCTGATTCAGAAGGCAGTTCTTCTTGATACTGCTCGTATTGTGAGGAGGTTCCTGTCTCTGCAGCCCTAACCACCGGTAGCTTGGACCCTGCTCCCGAAACACCGGTGGAACTCAATTTTTTTATATTTTTTATTTTAAGAAATATTTAAAAATGTAATTCCATAAGAAACAAAAATTAATAAACGAAATAATAATTTATATAATAATTTTGTGTGATAATTTTATGATTTAATAGATATCAGGAACAAAATCCGTAGTTTGTTCTTTACTTTTGCTTAGGATACATTTAAATAAAGTAACTAAATTAATTAACTATTATCAGATTCTTATTAATATCTTACTCTAATTCACTACTTCACAGTTTTTAGTTTAGTATCAATTGTTATTTATTTTTACTTTCACCTGGTTCTAAGGTATTGCATCATTTCACAAAGCCATGACTTAATAAGTGAAGATTGTAGATTTGGGTTGCCAAGCCTAGTTAAAAATGCAGGCCAATTTAGATGTTTATCAGATTCGTTACAGGAACTATGTTTATAACAGTAATTAAACATCTCATAGATAAAATGGTGCTAATGATCTGTAAGAATTTATTCTAGTAAATAAACAGTGTTATGTTGCCAAATAATAGATTTTTAGATATTATTTATTTAAATAAATAGTCTGTATTTGTTTTGAATTGATCATTTTAGAAAAAGGGATGATAGGTATACTGACTTTTACTTGACTTTAATTTCAGTTTTCTAAAAAAACTGCATCATTATACATTTAGAGTTATAGAGTTAGGAAACCTTTAATATATACATCTCTCTTAATTGAATAAATGTCTCTAAACCATATGATTGTTATGAAGAAAGCTAGTCTTTTAATATCAGAAGGTCAATTTGCATAATTAAAAACATTCAAAATCTAATTGCAATCTCATTGCAGCAACAATTTATGTAAAAAATTCCATACAATTTTTGACAGATTGAGAATAGAATGTGCTGTTCTTAAAAATACAGGAATTGCTTCTCTTGTTGTTGTTACATTTAAAATCTAATGTTATGTCAAATGCAAATGATTAGTATTTTTTTTTAATTTGAGATAGGTTTGCTCTTGACTCTAGTCTAGGTCAGAGATGACAAAGTCGATGATGGAGCGAGCTTACCCAGAAGAAGCCTGTTAACTCTCACTTTGAAGAGATCGGGATTGTATACGTTCGGAAACAGACGCAGGCAGAGAGTTCCACTCCTTTGCTGTGCGCATCACAAAAGACATTTGGAAACGCTTAGTGCGAATTGGTGGAATAGCAACTAGGTAGGGGTGGTAATCTGCAGTGCGTCTAGTTGTCCGATGGTAGAAGGGGGCAGGCGGAATGAGGTTGTGGAGTTCTCGAGCACACTCACCGAAGTACAATCTGTAGAAGACCGACAAGCAGGCAACCTTGCGGCGATAAGCCAAGCTGTGAAGCTTGGCATCCACCAGTCTTACGTCGCCAATGAGCCTCTTAGCTCTGCGTTCCACCGAGTCAAGCGCGGTAAGTTGGTATTTAGCTGAGACATCCCAAAGGTGGCTGCAATACTCCATGCAGGATCGGACTTGCGCTTTGTAGAGAGTTAAAAGCTGTCCAGGCGTAAAGTATCGCTTCACTCTATTTAGGATGCCTAGTTTCTTGGCCGCAGTTTGGGCTTTGTACTCAATGGTGGCTCCGAAGATGAGACATGATGTCAACTCCATGCCTAGCCGATCAGTTACAGGAACAGATGTACCCCGAAAAGTAGGAGCTTGATCGAAACCACTCCTTTTAGTGGTAAAAAGACACCTGTGTTTTGGTGGCGTTAAAAGAGACCAGATTATCATCACCCCACTGGGAGACAAGGCTTAATGTCAAATCTGTCCGCTCTACCATGGCCTCTTAAGGAACGAACTTCGGCCCCACTGGTTTTTGCGCTGGACAAATATCTCTCTGAAACTACTGTCATCTGCATACCCAACAATACCAGGTTGAAGTAGGTCATTGATGTACAGCAGGAAAAGAGTTGCAGAGAGAACAGACCCCTGAGGAACTCCGTCATCAATAGCCATAATGTCGGAAGAGCAGCCGTCAACGACTACTCTGATCGTCCACTAAGGAAGTCTGAAATCCAGCTACAAAAATCAGCTGGGATGCCATAAGCAGGAAGCGATTATTAAGCGATATTAGTGATTTCATGTATGATGTTTTGGAACAGAATTTCTCCTTGTTTATTTCTTAAAACCTTTAATTATCTGGACAACACAAGGGCTATTAGTTGCCGATTATTATCTGCTATCATTTATACATAATTTCTTTATCAACACCTATGTGGTGTCTTGGTTGGAAATTGTGGAAACTGTGTGAATTTGAAGGTCTTTCCCTTAAATTTATTAATGATAGCCATATTTATGTTCTTTGTTATCACTTGAAATGAGTGCAGCTGACTTATACAAATACTTTTGTAAAATACTCAAAATGATGTATGCTTGCATTTAATTGCATAGTATGAATGTTGTTACTCTAATGAATGCATGATAAACTCACAAGACTCTTGTTATGTACTTAAAACTGCATGATAACTGTCAAGCTAGTTAATGGCTAGGAGCCTGAAGATTCAATACATCAATCCTGGTGCTAATTTTGCACTACTTGCTGTGTTATAAGACCACTTCTTTATCTTTTTTCTT
This sequence comes from Fissipunctia ypsillon, assembly GCA_947568875.1. Classification (NCBI taxonomy): domain Eukaryota; kingdom Metazoa; phylum Arthropoda; class Insecta; order Lepidoptera; family Noctuidae; genus Fissipunctia; species Fissipunctia ypsillon. The sequence continues at coordinate 20,582,025 of OX387643.1, read as the reverse complement.
CAGTGACACCATAAGGATTACTACCGGTCAGATTATGCAGAGAATGAGGTTGGAGATTTGATTGAATTAATTTTCTTACTGGAAATTATATTTATGGTGCCGCTTAAGAAAAAAAAAATAGGGAAGAGATGTTCTTCGAATTTGATACAAATTGTTCAACAAATTGACCTTATCTGGACCATTGTTTCAGTGATAAGCGTGCATTATGGTCGTGGCAGAGGACGCGCGCCTCAATAGCGTCTCGTTGGTCCTGGCTGCACGCGCAAGTACAGGAGTTGGAGTACAGGATCCGGCAGCATACTGAACTACATAAACAGGTCAGAAAGATTCTCTACTAGATCTTATTCATACAACAAAGTTTATTACCTTTTAACTATTGGTTTGATTTGTTATCCTTGATCCCAATTAATTGAATTGATGAAGATATGAGGTGGATAATAAATTTAAACCTGTAGGGGAATAAAATAGCCATAGCCTAAACAGATATCAGGTTTAACAAATGCATTAACCTTTTGACCGCCACAGTCATGTATAGATGACAAACCAAAATGTGCCCAGTACGCCACGGTTACGACTACGTGACAGACTTTTATACGTGAATAAAGCTCATAAAACAACATTGCTTTTTTATTTCCTTTGTTAATCATGTTTCTTGACTGATTCTAATTTATATTAGTTGAACTTCTTTCTTTACATTTTATGTATATTAACATAATATGACAAAAACTAATGGGTCATTTTCAGAAAAAGTGTACACTATTAAAAATATGCTGAATTTTATAAAATTGTGTTTTGTCGTTTTTTTTGCCTCAAATTTACAATTGGTAATCTTTTAGCTATAGAAAAATGATAATAAAACGTCATATTCTGTATTATTTACTGAAATATAGCACATTTACTTCCCCTGGGGAACAAAATTATTCCATTCCGCAACTAATAGTTTTCGATTATATAAATAAAATAAAACACGTCTCGATTTCATCAAATAGTATAAGTAGTTCAAGATGTTTCGTACTTTAATACAAACTAGATAAAAAATAAAATCAACAATAGCAAAATAAGGTATTCATCATTTTAATTTCCATAACGTTATGTTACTCTTTGGACAAAATTAGTTAAAGACTTTTTGATATTTTTCTCAATTACAATACAACATAGGAACTCTTTTTTTATTATAATAATCAAACGATTACACTCTAAAATATCAAAAACTATAACAATCATATAATATTTCGCTCTAAAAATAATATTTAAAACAAAATATAAAATGGGACAGTCACAGAATAGACTGTTCCTATAACGGAAAATAATTCTTAATACTATTACACATTGACAAGAAAATGAGATCAAATTATTACAACAAATTCTTCATTTTGGTATTATCAGATATAATAAAGTTTGTGGAGTCAGGTGGTGGCAAATCCACATCCGAAAAATTTCTCCGCAATTTGGAAATGAAATGATTCTTGCAATAATATAAAATCATTTTTGTTAACTCAAGAGCGTTTCTCTTTTTTTTGCCATAATTTAAAAAAATCGCTAAAAATAAAAATATATATATAAATCGTTTTTTTTTTCATGAAATCAGGTAGTTTACTTTATTAACATTTGGATTTTTATAAGAAAATCTATCTAATCTAATTGGCAAGTCAGTTGTCATATTAATATTGTTTGCGAAACAGGTATCGTGGACGATCGTGATACCAATTGTAGGTTCTGTATTTGGTAGAATAAATGATTGTATATCGTTGTTTATAACTTGGCTATCTGTTTCTTCAAGTCCATATTCATCATATTCATCCACTTCAACATTTCGTATAACTTCTGTTTTATATGAGTCTTCATGTACAGATGTGGCACAATTTCTAGAACATTTTCAAATGTATGTTCAGTTGGGTTTATAGCAAGTGCAAGATAATTTAGTTTTAGTGCAAAAACAACTCAAGATACGATGCTGAATTTGATTATTGCCATGCATACAAATAACCTGATGAATGTTCATTGTTCCTTTTATAGTTTTCAGATTATTAGGTACACGAGCTTTGATAGCATTAATTTCCGTTTCAGTTATGTATTGTATACCACATGCACAGTTTTAACTGAAGACTGTAATGTCGAATACACATCTACAGCGCTTACAATATCTTGTCCGTAAGAAACTTGCCTGTCAAGACACCTCTTTACCACACCTCCAATAGCGTCAGCCACTCCTTCCCATGGCCGCTCTCGAAAAATGACCAAGTGAAATCAACATTATATAATGACGAAAAATAATTGATTAGAAAAAAGTTATTCTTTTGTCGGTATTGAGAGCTCGGTCCGTCCGAGGATATGTGAATTTTTTGAAGTTTGTTGACCAAAATCTTACCTAAATTTATAATTGGGTTTAAGTGAGCCCATATTGCATGTGGCTGATGCACATTGGAGGGTGAAACAGTACAAAAGGACTTCTGACCACCTTTAAAAAATATGACGCTAGTATGCAAAGTAACTTGCGTCTTTGACGCACCAAAGTGCATCGACTGCACCTCTTCTGACATTTTGCATTCATAATTTTGTGAAAAGTCACAGTGGATAACTATTTCATCATCCAACAAGTTGTCAACACAGTATTTGTAACATTTTCCTTGATGCGAGGAATTAAAACTGTGTTTTTTAAATGCTGCTATGTCAGCTTCGAATAGCTTTATTAATTCAGTTACTGTATTGTTCTTGTGTGCCTTAACAGTCTTTTTGGTTTTGATTTCTTGTTCTCCATCTTTGGTATTTTTTTTATATAGGGTGTCTCAGTAAGAGTGCACTTTTTCATTTTAAAATAAAAACAAGTATTTTATGACAGAGTTGTGATATTTTTATTGTATTGAAAAGAAGACATGTTCCGATTAAGTATGGAATAAAATATCCGGCAAATGACCCCCACGGCTCCGATGACAGGCCATTACTCTTTTCATGAAATTTTCCATGACTTTTGCACAGAGATGTGGCTGTATCTCACCGATGACGCGTTGGATTTCCGATTTGAGCTCAGGGATTGTTTCGGGTTTATTCGTATAAACCCGAGATTTCACAAAACCCCAAAGAAAAAAATCGCACGGCGTTAAATCGGACGATCTTGGTGGCCAGTTGACATCAGAATTTCGTGAGATAATGTGTTCTGGAAATCGTTGCTGCAATAAGTCGATTGTTTCATGCGCGTTGTGGTAGGTTGCGCCGTTCTGCTGAAACCACATGTTGTCCAGATTCGTGCCGTCCAGTTGAGGCCACAAGAAGTCCGTTATCATATTCCTGTAACGAATGCCGTTCACCGTTGTAATGAGTTTTCACAATTATAACGCGTTGTTCTTTCGAAAAGCGCTCCATTTTTAATAATCGGAATAAACAGTTCGTTATATGATCAGGATCCGTAGCAAATAGCACAGTCAGCGAGTAGGCGAGATCGAGTCCGTGTACAAAAGCGAAAATTGTCGTTAAAATATAACAGTAATATGATCACAGAGAGATAGGGAGCGTAAAAAACAAACAACAATGCAAACAGACCAGAGCGAATATCAATTAATGACTTTTTGTCATAGCTAGTAGCACGTCAGTGACGTTTCATTACACCTAATCACCTACTAGGGCTCAAATGCGAAATAATGATGAGAATATACATTCTTAATAATAATTAAAAAAACATTATTTTCATTAACTATGTATATTTAAACCAAATCCATATTAAAATCCATACATAATACATTAATAGATGTTATTTTTTTATGAAATAACTCGTTTTGTTCCACGTGTATACGTACTAAGTAACGCAGATAGTCGCGATAAAAACAGGAAATGGGCCTTGGGTTTTTAAATTCCTTTTATCAGTAACTTTTTAGCCGCATCATTAAAAGAATGATAGTTAAGTAAGCAAGGGTCCTATTTTCATGCCATAATTTTGATAAATTTACATTTCTCGTAAATTAATGTAAGGGTGGGGCAGGATCTGGCATTGTAAGATGAAAATATTCTTCCTTTAGTATTTTTTTAAACGTAGTGTTAAACATCGTACAGTGGTACGGAACCCTTCGTGTGTGAGTCCGACTCGCACTTGGCTGTTTTTTTAGAGTGCATTACTATTACTCATTAAATTTAAAATATAAGGGGTAGGTACCCCACAGTGAAATATTGGTTAACTAGCTTCTGCCCGCGGCTTCGCCCGCGTGGATGTCGGAAAATATCCCATGGGAACGTACTACCGGGATTTAAAGTACCCTATGTTCCGTTCGGTAGTTTTTGACTTTATCGTGTTCAGACAGACGGACTCGGTGGGAAGACTTTGTTTAGTTAAAATTATGCCGGCGACGCGCGACGCTCTAATAACAAATAAGAGATAACTTTTTACCGAGTACACCGATTTTAATAAAAACTTATTTATAAAAAAAAACCGACTTCCAAAAACAACACTACAAAGAGAAAAATAACTTTCATTTCGGAAGTCGGTGTCTTTGGTTTAGTATTTTCGTTTTTTTGCCACCGACTTCCGAAATTATTTTTCACTGTTGTGTTTTGCTATAAGGGTAATTCTAAGTTATAAGGTATTTTCAACGGCAATGATAAAGATTTATATATACATATTTCATTTATTTGAAATAAGTCTGTTATATCTTAGAAGTTACTGTCTTCTTTGTGGTCACTTAAATTCACTAATTAAATATATTTGATTTAGTCACAAAAGCGCCTAAAACATGAAAAATGTATGTCCCCCCCCTGCTCTGTCCCCAAACAGATTATGTTAGTCAATCAGTAGTTTTTACTAACTTTAACTTATATAATAAAATAAATTTCGTATAACTTCGAAACTAGACTAATTAAATTAATGCAATCTAAGAAAAAACAGTTACCAACATTTTCTTTTTCATAAAAACTATAATGCTTACATTTGTCCCTCATATTTAGCGTCTCATCCCCTGGCGTTTGGTATTCGTTTTAAAATCACGACTGTTTACTTTACCGCGTAAATTGCGACTATAAACACAAAATATTCAACGTGAAGTTAGCAGCAAGCCTGCACGACGGAAGCGGGTGGCCATTTTGCCCGCCATTTCAGTGAAGTCACTTCCTGGGAGTAGTTGTGAATTAGTGAATGTGTTCTCTCCACTGGTAAGACTTTTTCACAATTATAAGGCTAAATACTATATGTTCGTTATATAAATATTGTAATTTATGTATAGAATCGCATTCTTCTTTGTTAAACACGTATTACAAAAACTTATACCAGTTTTTTAACAAAAAAGTATCTCCCCTGCCTTCTCTCCCCTGGCTCCAGGTTGGCCAGGGGAGATACTTACTGTCCAGGGGAGATAAACTTATACACGATGTCTTTACAGATCATGGCACCAAGAAAAAAAAATGTCTGTACAGATCATGGCACCAAGAAAAAAAATGACGCGTGAAGAGCGCCTAGAAAAAAAACGCATCGCTGAAAGATTAACATACCAAAAAAAAATGTCTCTGAAGAATAAACAACAAAAAAATAAAGAGCAGAAGAAGTATGAAAATAAAAAAACAAAAAGGCTATATTAAGACTGTAAACCAATTATATACTCTTTACTCTTGTTGAGTTGATAGATTTGAAAAATTGTAGTTGTTGAGATAAAACTTCACTGAACAAGAGTTTTTTCTTTATGGTCTCTCTTTCATTTGGTGAATCAAATAAGAGCGAGGCCCCATTAGTGCGTTGCGCTGCGTTGCGTCGTCGCAGCGTCGTCGCTGCGTCGTTTTCCATACATTTTTTATGACATGCCCCATTAGACCGTTGCATCGACGCACGCGACGTTTCAACGGATCGACGGACAAGAGACGAAGCGGGAGGGAGGGTGATGCGCTGCGTTGTCGGAGCTCCGCTGCGACGACGGACAGTGATGCACTATCTATCCATTGCAAAGGCTGAACTGAGACGCAGCTGCGTCGGCGTGCATACCCTCTTGCGTTGCGTTGGCGCAGCGTCAACGCAACACAGGTGTGGCATACAATGCGTTGTTCCGTTGCGATGACGCGACGCAACGCAGCGCAACGCACTAATGGGGCCTCGCTCTAATGCAGTCATCTTGCTGTTTGGCGTATGCACAGGTGTTTTTTTTTTATATTCGTTGTAGTCGTTTTTTGAAACATTCTAATGTAGGCTTCAGTTTAGCTATTTCAGACGCCTGTTTTTTTAATCATCAAGTTTCTTGCCTTCCTTGCACGAATTGACTTTTCCTGTGCTTCCCGCGCTCGCCTATTATTAGTCCAATCAACGAGGATATTGTTGTATGGAGACTTCTGAAAAATTCCTCCGCCTCTATTGGCATGTGATGAAGTTAGGTGATACAGAAGATGTACAATAATCCAACATTTTTTTTACGAGAAGTTGGGCATTTTCACCTAAACATGAAAATCGCTTATAACTCTCTGTGAATATTTCCTCAGACTGAAATACTTTCTGTATACGTGCGTATGTACTAGTTAGAATAAGTATGTAAAGGAATCCAACATTATTTTGATTTCAGAGATACCCCAAAATTAACTTTAAACATTTTGTACTATAACTTCTACACAAAAATTGCTCTGCTAATTTTTATTTTTTAATATGTTTTTATATCCTTAAATAATAGCTTTGTTTAGTTATCCAAAAGATTTTCCTTATTAAATATATTTTTTTTATTTTTGCTTAACTACGTAATGTGAAAAATTGCTCCGTCCATTTTTATATCTTTATTAGTCATATGATTTTATATTATAACAGATTTATTAATTATCCAACAAATTTTCGAACGTTCATATATTTTTTAGGATATGTCCGCTGATTTATGCTAAGAGCGTAAGAGTATATTTATTTATTTATTTAAATCTACTACTATAAGTACTCAATACGACAGTGCGGTCATTCACAAAACCCTTCCGGGGTTGACCTTCACTTCACCGCTCGGAGTTGCTTTGCCACGCAGTTTTGGAGTAGTGTAGGCGAGTTTGCTGGCCACCGTTATTACAAATAAAGGGTTTTCCAATAGGGACGGGTCGATGTTGACAGTCTGTGGCAGCCATACTATTTTGGTGAGATCTGTAAAATCTGTTGTATATTATGCAGTCAGTGATGCCAAATCACCATGGCAAGTTACACGGTTGAGCAGCATGTGCAAATGATAAAACTTTATTATCAAAATGAGTGTTCGTTAGTGCAAACGTTGCGCGCATTGCGCCCATTTTACGGCAGACGCGGTGGCCCTTCAAAGTCCACTCTCCAACGATTGGTGACTAAATTTGAGACGACCGGTTCGGTAAACAACCAACCAACACCTTTACGTCAAAGGAACGCCAGATCCGCCGAGAACATCGCCGCTGTACGTGAGAGTGTTCAGGAGACTCCGAGGCAGTCGATTTCTCGCCGTGCTCAAGAACTCGGCCTTTCGCAGACCTCAACTTGGAGAATTTTGCGTCTGCACTTGGGTCTGCATCCGTACAAGATCCAACTGACCCAAGAGCTCAAAGTTAATGACCATAGACAACGCCGTGTGTTCGCTGAATGGGCATCGGAACGCTTGGAAGAGGACCCCGATTATGGCCGAAAAATAATCTTTAGCGACGAGGCACATTTTTGGATGAATGGTTTTGTTAATAAGCAAAATTGCCGTATATGGGATGACCACAACCCACATGAGGTTCACCAGGTGGCAATGCATCCACAAAAAGTTACTGTTTGGTGCGGATTTTGGTGTGGCGGCGTCATTGGTCCGTACTTCTTCGAAAACGACGTTGGCGAGGCCATCACCGTCAACGGCGAGCGCTACAGATCAATGATAAACAATTTCTTTTGGCTTGAATTGAACAATATGGACGTGAACGACATGTGGTTCCAGCAAGATGGCGCTACTTGCCACACAGCGAACGACACAATCGACATTCTGCATGAACGGTTTGAGGGTAGAGTTATCTCTCGCAGAGGTGACGTGAATTGGCCACCAAGATCGTGTGATTTGACTCCGCTAGACTTTTTCTTGTGGGGTTTTCTGAAGTCGCAGGTCTATGCCAATAAACCACATTCGACCGTTGCCCTGAAAGCCAACCGGATCTATGCAGCAGAGTCATTAAAAATTGGACCTCTCGGATTCGTGCCACCATACGAAGCCGCGGCGGACATTTAAACGATGTCATATTCCATCCATAATGGCATAAATGGGCCTTTTAAATAAAAAATAAAATTCGTTAATATCTCACACACATCTTGTTTTATTCAATTTTAACATCGACCTGTCCTTGTTGAAAGACCCTTTAATTTTTTATCTTACTACGCACAACGTACAATGACGCGGCGTTTAGAAATTCGCTTTATATTTAAAAGGAATACTTGTTATATGCATTTAAAATAAACGTTTGATACTTCCTTAAGGACTTTGTACAATATGTGAAAAAATGTCAATAAGTATAATAATGTTTAATTATGTTGTAGAAAACACTAATATAAATATCAAATACCCCTCTTGGTAAAATCTCTCAAACGTGTGAAATTAAAGGGCTTTGAAGCTCCATGGTAAACCAACTGTCTGCCATTTTGATTTTTTTTTCAAAATGGGGGCCATGCATTATATTATATAAATCGATAGCTGACATCAATGCAAAAATAAAACATTATAAGACTAAACCCCGTAAAGTATCATATTTCGAAGATATTATACGTACAAAGTAGATCATGTGACATCCATATTTTTTGAACTTGCTTATATCTTGTTGCATAGATGTTTCATCTTAGTAACGATATTAAGCCAAAATGAATAAAATTACTGTGGTAGGCATTATTTGGTTAAGGCTATTTATAAACTTGCTAACATTACAAATAAATTCTTTAAAAAACCTGGTGTCACTGCCTGACTGACGGCCGTTGGGGCATTAAAGTTCTCGAGTGGCGACCGCGTACCGGAAGACGCAGCGATGGCGGGCCTCCCACAACGTGGACCGAGGATCTGGTGAAGGTCAAAACCAGCTGGATGAGGATAGCGCGGGACCGGTCGTTGTGGAGATCTTTGGGGGAGGCCTTTGTCCAGCAGTGTTATGATGATGATGACTGCTTTACAGAACCCGCAATCTACGCGCTAGACTGACTAGTTTAGTTAATAGATGAAAAATGATTATTTTAAACATTCGGAGAGATGATTTCAAACATCTATACAACAAAATGTACACAAGTTCAAAAAATATGGATGTCACATCATCTCTTTTTACCTACACTTGACCTCGATCACGCCTGATGGAAAGCAATGGATGAGGTCTATGATGGAACGAGCGTGCCCAAAAGATGCCTGTTCACTCTTACTTTGAAGGCAGACGGGTTATATGAGATCAACTTTCAACGTTTATATTCTCATAAACGTGACGGTTTACGGGGTTTGGTCCTACGATGTCTTCTGTTTGCATTGATGTCAGCTATCGATTTATATAGGATTCATGCGTGGCCGCCATTTTGAAAAACAATCAAAATCGCGGACAGTAGGTATAGCAGGCTCCTTTTAAAATCTACAATACAATTTATCGGTGGATGCAGATGCTGAAAAAAACTGGTATATAGAGTGGAATTTTTTAATCTCATCTCGAGGGAAAGTACTCTAAATACTGGATATAGCAAATTGTCAAAGGAATCATTCCTTACTTTTTAAAAGAAACCAATCTGCATTCAAAGATTTTCGAAAATTCGCTTGCCACACTCTGGAATCGATCCAGTTAAAATCCGAAAAAATAACAATCTGGCATCAATCGATAAATCAATCATAAGGATCAAATCTCTCTAACAAACATGATAAATTAAATGAAAGGAAAATCATGAAATCTAAATATAATAACCATTGCAATACCTGGATTGATACAAACGGCACAATCAGATGGCCTGCGAGATGACCAGACCACCACTTTAGATTCTTCTTATGGGGATATGTTAAAAATCAAATTTACTAATAATCCTATGCAACTGTAAACGAGTTAAGAACTGAGGTTCGCACTACGATTTTCAATAATCATCACAACTCACTATGTAAAGTTACTGGAAATGAATTCCTTAAAAGAATAAAGGAGAATGGGCACCGAACTATGGGTTTCTGCTCTGAAGCTCAAAAGCCATAATATATATCAAGTAAATGAGCAGCTTCTATTGTGTTGTCGGGACAATCTAGTACTGATATGGCGACATGTCAAAACATCGAGATATCATTGTAGCACGCACCTGTGATGCCTGCTGAGTAATTATTAGGTTATTTCATAATTTTTATCCATATATTTGGTTGTATAGTTGCAGCATATTTTAAGTAGTTACTGGTTGTTTTATTTTGTAACTATTTATGTACTGATCACTGAACCTGACTTGATTTCCGTACGTCTTTTTCGGGTGACCACTGAAAATCAACGCTGTGCTGTGGGTCCCTCATAGCACAGCATCATGCTGAGTGGAAGCCTTCTTGTCACAGTCATGACGTGCAGTTGCCGACTATTTCTGTTTTGAGCTCGTGATTTTAATGTGGATCTATTTTGTTTTATTTTTCTGATTATTTTATACAAAAGGTGTATGTAAGGATCGTAGCAGGTGGTGTTCTGTAGTTTCGGCCTACCCCCATGGGAAGAAGGCGTGAGTTTATGTATGTTTTCTGACTGTACTTATCGTTTTGTATGCACGTGTTTCTGTGACAAATGAACCTATTTTTCTTTCTTTCTTTCTAGATATCTGTGCTATATTTAAATGTTACTGTATTATAGACTTAAACCTACGGAAATAAGTTTTCTAAATGATAGTGAAGAACTAGATACTAAGAGTAGTTTAGAAGAACTAAGCGAGCGACACACACAGATACATGAAAAAAGATTTTATTTTATACTTGTAGATAGAAGAGAACACCAGGAGCTCGTGGCTAAGTAATAACAGCTGCACGGGTCGATCCATCAGGTTAAGCTACGCTTGCCGGGGTTGGTCCGTGGATGGGTGACCATCTTTACATACCGGGACTCCTCCGTGCCTCGGAAAGCACGTTAAGCCGTTGGTCCCGGCTGTCATTCGTGAATCTTTGACAGTCGTTACGGGTCGTCAGAAGCCCGAAAGTCTGACAACCAGTCTTACCTAGGGGTATCGTATTACCCAGTAACTGGGTTGTGGAGGTCAGATAGGCAGTCGCTCCATGTAAAATACTGGTATCCAGCTGCATCCGGTTAGACTGGAAGCCGACCCCAACATAATTGGGAAAAGGCTAGGCAGATGATGATGAGAACAGAACACAAATTGTTCTCTGAAATGGCTGAAGAGGTATTTTTACGTCTGTAGCCGAAATGTAGTTGTACACACGGCTACATATCAAGCTATACATACCCAGTATAAGCTAATCTCGCATTGCATTTCCGTACAATGAGAGGTCAGCATTTACTGGAAATGTATAGCTTGATATGTAGCCGTGTGTACATGTCCTGTCTGGCCTCCCTTTAGAGAATTCAGACGTAATTTTTTTTTGTGTTAATAAAATGATGATAATGTTTACAAGTTACTGTTTATCAATTAGTTAACTTATGACGAGAATTAAGTGTTGATGTTAACGTCACATTTACGATGATTTAACGCCGAACAAACTAATAATTCAGACAAGTTGTAGTAGTAACAAACGTTCTTCGAGACGAGGTCTTTTCAATGGAATATACCTTAACGGTATTGGGAGTTTCGGCAGGTTTAACATGTATGTCTGACCGACTCTTAGAAATATTGTTCCTAAAACGGCATATGATATACTCGTAGGCCATGTTTTAAAGTGCACGGTGATAGGCTTAAAGTATGATGTTTGCAAGGTACAGAAATAGTGAAAGTTAATTAATTGACGAAATACCTGAATTTTATAATCCTTAATATGAGTACATATTTATAGCTCTGTCGCTCCTCAATGTGGGCCAGGGAAGTATGTGAAGTTGATTTGAGCGATGTACAGTCGATGCAGTACCCAAGTCCAGTCTACAGTGGGCACTACCGGCAGCTTCAATGTGGCTGTCGGCTTGCACCAAGGGTCAGCACTCAGCCCTTACCTCTTCGTGATGATAATGGACGCTCTTACGTCGGATATCCGATACGACATTGTGCTGGTTGCTGAGAGCGGCTTAGAGATCCAGAGCAGATTGGACGTGTGGTGAGCAAGACTGGAGACCGCTGGCCTGAAATGAAGTCGGACCAAAACAGAATATTTTTTTTGTGATTTTGGCGGTCTCCAGTCCTGTGCCCATATCTCTCGCCGGAACGCCCGTACCGAGCTGCTCCGACTTCCGGTACCTCGAGTCGTTTGTCCAAGGGGATGGTGAAGTAGTCCGAGACGTAGCGCACCGGATCAACTCAGGATGGATGAAATGGCGACAGGTCACAGGAATAACTTGCGACCCACGGATGCCCATCAAATTAAAGGGGAAAATTTACAAGTCCGTGATAAGGCGTGGTACTGTATGGATCGGAATGCTGGGCCGTGAAGAAGACTGATGAAAAAAGATTGCATGCAGCGGAGATGAGAATGTTGAGATGGATGTGTGGAGTGACGAAAATGGATAAAGTAAAAAATGAGTATATAAGGGGTTTGAAAGTGGCGCCAGTGACAGAAAAGTTGAAAGGAAATCGTTTGGCTTGGTATGGACATGTGAAGGGGAGGGAGGAAACGCATGTGACTAAAAGAGTGATGAATATAAATGTTGATGGATGGATAGGGAGAGGAAGGCCAAAGAAAAGATGGATAGATTGTGTGAGGAATGATGTGAATGATAGCGTAACTTTTGACAAGGGAAAATAGAAAGAGAAAACGTGTTGCGCCGACCCCAAGTAACATGGGACAAGGTCAGGAAGATGATGAGCTCCTCACTGACTAAAATCGAGAGAAGTTCTCGTACCACGAAATATTCCCCTTGAAGAGATCTTTCCATTGGCATGTATCTTAACGCTATTGGGGGATGCTACAGGCATAACGTTCTGACCGGCTGACCAACTCCTAAAAACATTGTTCCTAAAACGGCATCTAGGAGGCCAATGTTTTAAAATATCCGTTATAGGCTTGAAAGATGATGTTTGCAAGGCAAAGAATTAATGAAAGTTACCATACCAGAATTTCAATAACAGAAATTCAACAACAGAAGTCTTAAGACATATGTCTTATCGCTATTGAGCTTCAGGACAGAATCACTCTATCTCCTTTGTGTATCCAACAAAATGGAGCTCATTTCGAGCAACTAATTAGTTAGTTTACCCATTTTTCTCGTTCAATTAAAATAAGATTGTATGGTTTTCCTTTCATTTAATTCATCATGTTTGTTAGAGAGATTTAATCCTTAAGATTAACCCTATCGACTAATGCCATAAAAGTAACAGGGTGTTGTTTTTTCCAGATTTTATTCGGTTCGATTCCCGAAAGTCGCAAGCGAATTTTCGAAAATCTTTGAATGCAGATTTGTTTCTTTTTAAAAATAAAGATGTTTCTTTTGAGTAAAATTTGCTATCTCCAGTATTTAGAGTACTTTCCCTCTAGGTGAGGTTAAAAAATTCCATCCTGTATATTGTTTGGATTCAGGCACCTTTGACGAAACTTTTTTTTTTCTTAACTCGGTGTCTCCTCAGTAGGCGTCTTTCTAAACATTGTTAATTTATTATACTTATTCCTTAGTCCTTAAGGAAGTATCAAACGTTTATTTTAAATGTATAGCCTTCCTCAATAAATGCACTATCCAACACTAAAAGAATTATTCAATTCGAACCAGAAGTTCCTGAGATTAGCGCGTTCAACCAAAAAAACAAACAAACTCTTCCTCTTTATTATTAGTATAGATTTGCAAACAGTTAGTGATGCGGCTTGTTTAGAACTTTCAAGGACCATCGTGGCTACGTTTTCTTGTACAAGATCAGTTCGTCGAAATATTTTCATTTCTGAGCCACCCTCAGACTGTTTTTTTTTTTAAGTATACAGTCAACATCATGTTATGTCATGTTCCGGACTTTCATATTTATAAAAAAAAAACTCTTTTGGAGGGTTATCTAAATAATCTGTGATTTATGTGATTTTTAAAGAAATAAACTTATGTGTATCTTAGCGTTTCATTTAAATTTAGAATCCTTGAGATATAATTTATAATACAATAGGTGGAAAGTTTTCTGTAAGCAATAAGCCATGGTCACCCTATCGAAACATTCAAAACGTATTGAAAGTATGGGACAAATTATTTTTTTGCCTAATCACTACATATTAATAGGTGTTGTTTACAAAAAAATATCAGGCTAATAGGTACTTTCTTCGAGAGATAATCACGTCTTATATCTACGCGATACCATACTACAGCTCTTGTTGTTTGCTAACGTGTTTTTCACCGTTTCAATGGCACGGCCATGGAGTTTTAGTGTTACAGCTCCTAAAATATAAACCTAGGATTTTTTGTTGTATTTTTACTAACAGTGACAAATTCAAATCTGGGTTTTACAAAAAAATTCAGACGTCTGCGATGCTTTTTCAGCGAGATATCGGCTATCACGTGTTTTTCACCGTTTCGACGGCGCGGCCATGGGGGTTTTTCACAGCTCCTATAATATGAACCTAGGATTTTTTCTGTATTTTTACAAAATCAATCTGTTATTTACCTCAATTTCAGGTCTGCAACGCTTAGTTTTAAAGATCTCCGTGGCCGCGCGGTTCTCCGTGTTTCGATGGCACGGCCACGTTCAAACCCTTGTGACTTTTTGACCATAGCTTTGACAAATTTATGGTTTCGGAAATCAACTTTTACAATTTTTTACAAAATCTTGGCACGGTTTTTTTTTTTTAAAAAAAAAGGCCGTGGCCGCGCCATCGAAACGCATACAGACATTTACATAGTTATGCTGTTAATGAGGTACTGGGGAAGCCACATGTGCAGAAGGAATGTATTTTCTTGTTTCATCCTTTTTAGACCCCTTTTTTACGTACCTAGTCGGGTTACAGTTTTTTTAACTTAATTTTTTATATAATACTTTTCCGTTTCCCGATCGGGCATTTACACTAGCCGTGCAATATCTACATCGTCGCATTCTAACGAGTAAATAACTGAAACGACTGGACCGCGCGAACTGTACGAACGCATTTTAAACATTTAATTTGACTTAAACAATATGATATATACTGGTGATTTTTTTTTACCGTCTCGAAATTTTTACAGGCTGTTCTACCCATGAATATGAACAACTTTCACTACGGGACCAACTCTGAAATCACGAAAAAAAAATCTACTGTTTAATAGAAAAGTTCAAACCTACTTGACCAAAATGTATGAAACAGCTGATGTTTTTTTCGTGATCTCATAGTGGGTCCCATAGTGAAAGTTGTTCATGTTCATGGGTAGAACACCCTGTAAAAATTTCGAGACGGTAAAAAAAGTCATCCAGTATACATATTTGTAATGTGCTCGCCAAGACCTTTCTTTTGATACCAAATACGTGATGATTATCTCAGTTTAAATTTTTCAAGGTTAAGGTTAAGGTATCTTAGGTTTAAATTCTGTCATATAAAATTTTGATAAAATTTATATAGCCTATGTTACCTGGGCCATTATTACGAATCTGTTGACACCTCATTCATTAAAATCGGTTCTGTAGTTTAGGCGCTACGGTGGAACATACAAACATACACACATAGACTGCTAACATCATTACCCTTCCTTTTGGCTTCGCCGTATTCGGGTAAAAAGCTGATAATTTGACATTACAAACGGACACTTCAATGTTATTTATTTGTATAAATAGACTCAAAAGTCCATAATTAATAACTCGGCTCTTTACTCTTTATCTCGCTCGCACATTACTGCTCGCGGACTCAGTGAGAGCGAGACTGGGCGGCAGGGAGAAGGCTCCAAGGCGCCGATAGTTTAAGTAATAATAAAACTTTTTACGGTAAAAATAATGGTAATATAAAAAAAGGTATCTGCTTTATATTTAGTTCTAATATGCAAAGTTTCATAGTCTAATTTGAAGTATTTTTTAAATAGGTACTAGCAGTTTATTGTTTGGTTTGGAGGTAACTGTCATTTCTTTCTGTCAAGATAATTTTATAGAATCGTGTGTGAAAACTTATCATCAATCCTCAATTTTACTATAATTATATTTATTTCAAAATTAATGCTGCAGTATTTTCGATATAACGGAGGATCATGCTAAGCAATTTGAGATATTGTAGACTCTTTACCCCAACTCAAAAAAGGATTTGGTTGTATAAGAACAATAATTAACACTTTCCACCCTGCTCTTAATCAACCCAATTTATTTATGATCGGCGTAGTATATAGGGTGACTGGTAATTAGTGACCGATACTTAAACGCATGATTTTACACATGATAACAAGCAACTTTTACTATGGCACCAATCCTGAAATCGCGAAAAAACAATCGGCTCTTCTTTACATTTATGTTCGCATAACTCGTCAAAATGTAGGGACCAGCTGATTTTTTTTTCGCGATTTCAGGATTGGTGCCATAGTAAAAGTTGCTTGTTATCATGTGTTTAAATATCGGTCACTAATTACCAGTCATCCTATATTATGTCTTCCGTCGTCCACATATTAACGCATACAATCCCATTCCAGGTGCGCGATGCGAAAGGCCCAGTGGAGTTCGAAGGCGAACCAGTAGCCTACGAGGGCTCTTTGCCGGGCGACGAGCCGCCTGACGACCACCCGTTGCGGGACACGTGCGCGCGCATACGACCGCTCAGACGAGATACCTTCAAGAAACGAAAACTACTCCAGATGCATAACTTGCACATCGCAACGCAAAAGGCTGCGAAGCCGTCGGATATCAAGTTAGTGATTTTACAGATTGATACGAAATCTTTGAGAAACAATATGTTTATACTAATTGTGTCTTCTCTTGTTTTCGGACGACGATATATTACAAATACTGCTCAATTTGACTTGTAGTTCACATAGGCCACCATATATTTTTTTCCATTTAGTTTATGTTGATGATGTTATAATATCCTGTCACTGTTGGTTACTTAGCAAGTGGTGGTATACGAATTTGGGTAGGGTAGGTACCACAACTAAAAAGTGGAAAATAAAAACTTATTTACTTATTAAAAAAAAAACAACCGACTTCCAAGAAAAACACTACAAAGTGAAAAATAACTTTAATTTCGGAAGTCGGTGGCAAAAAACGAAAATACTAAACTAAAGACACCAACTTCCGAAATTAAAGTTATTTTTCTCTTTGTACTGTATTTTTTTGAAAGTCGGTTGTTTTTTTTATAAATAAATTTTTATACTGTCACTATTTGCAGCTAATTAAGTAGGTATATTATTTAGGTATTGTATTTTGGATTAATGATACAAAAAGAACCATCCAACTCGGTGCATACATTATTCGTGAGCACATTTGAGCCATATTAACGTTTTTTTTTTTTGTTTAAATCGGTCCGCTCGGATAAATGAATATTCTATTCTATTCGGTCAAACGTTATTTCTTATTTGATAATAGAGCGTGATCGGCATAATTTTGACTAAACAAAGTTGACCCGCTGCGTCTGTCTGTCTGAACGCGATAAACTCAAAAACTGCCGAACGGATTTTCATCCGGTTTTCACCAATGGAAGGAATGATTCATCAGGAAGGTTTAGGTGCATAATTCACTAAGGTTTTGTATAAATTGGCTGAAATATGATGATGCCAACTATGAGCTTTCTGGCGTGCGCCGCGTAAACCAATAGAGTATTACGGAACATAGGGTACTTTTAATCCCAGTAATAATACGTTCCCGTGAGAAATTTTCCGACATCCATGCGGGCGAAGCCGTGGGCAAAAGCTAGTCTTTTCTATTTTTCTTTTTTTTAATAATTTTTCTTAAGTAATAAATGAGCCACTATCTCTTTCTTTTTTTGTATTCAACGTAGACATAGACATGCGTGGTGTACCCCGCGGCAAAAACGTACGACTGTTGGATTTTTGTGGTGACCCGATAGAGCGGCTGTTGACTCCGAGCGGACGCGACGCGTGCGCGATGCGTGCTCTTATCAAAGGCTGCCCGAACACGATCAGCACGCGTTGAAATCGTGTCATATGAACGCGCTCTAATGGTGTAACGTGTGCACACAGATGCAGCTGCCCGCAAGGCTGCGCGAGCTGCGCGGTGTGCACGGGCCGCGCCGAGCCCACGCAGCCCGCCGCGCCGCTGTGCGTGCTGCCGCCGCGACTGCGCATCGCGGCCGTGGACCCCGGCTTCCATCCTGTGCTCAGCGATATCAAAGGTACAGTCTATCTATGAGCTGTCAATAGTGTCAATCCCTGGCGTCAGGTGGAATGACAGCTCACTTGACCTAAGTTTTCACAGTGAGATGTTTACACAATCGGCAGCTGTAGTTAGATCAGCATAAGTATTCATATTCACACATGCTATTAGCAAATATGAAATTGTGTAAATAATATATAATCAATCGGGCTACTGGCTAATCCAATAAATAAATAAATGATAAACTTCTTAGAACTGATGATTAAAATAATGGTGATGAAAATAAACTTTATTCTATGTATAACAATAATGTAAATATGTAAATAATTTACTTCAGGTTACAGAGACTCATTACCATAAATACCCTAGATAACATAAGTAATCAAATATTAAAACTACACGAACACTGTACACGCATGCACTGTGCACTTGTATCTTACAAGTGTAAAAGAAATATACATAACGGAGGACCGGGACCGTTTGGATTTTTAGAAATAGTGACGCCAGCGGAGCTGACGTCAGCATCTCCACCTTCAGTTATGATTTGCTGTTATAGTAACCGCAAATCATAACACGGCTTTTTATATTGAAAAGTAGCAAACTGACTACAATAATGCAATCTACACCAATTTAAACCTATCCAGTCATATTTTATCTGTTAAATTTGAACTTGAAAGTTAATATTTTTAAAGTTTACGTTAGTCTTGCGTCGACATACATATATCTATTTTTTGCTATGTATTTTCTGCCGTGCGATAAAGTATATATAAATGAATAAATACTCTACGATTCTAACGCTAGTATGCAGTCGTGTGCAATCATAAAATAATAACATTATTCCTGTTTATTACAGACGTATCGCCATCCATCCACATGGCAGCCTTAGCAAGTCGCGCGTGGTTCCGGCCGCGCTTCGGCAAGTCGTGGCGCGGCGCGCACCACGCGGCGAGTACGTCGCGCCAGACGCATGGCGCGCACGCGGCCCACCAGTCGCACACGTCGCACCAGTTGCAATCGCAGCAACACACCTCACATCATCACACACCAAAGCCACTCAAAAGGCATCCAACACGTGAGTCTCATTTATGTTAAAGTGTCGAAAGTAGTTCAATATTTTTAAGTCAGTTCTTGGGTAATTTACTAACCTACAGCTTTCAAGTATTATGGCAGAAAAGAAGTATACGTTTTCACTGATAATCCTCTCAAAAAGTTTGTGAAATAAAGCAAATGTAAATGTTCATCAGTACCACTTTAATGTAGTTTTAGGGCCGATTTTTCAATCGTCAGATAACTTCTATCTGGGGAATATGTTTGACGTTTTGATAGCTTTTGTATAGAAAATACGTCAAACCGACATATTATTCCTCGGGTAAAAGTTATCTGACGATCGAAAAATCGACCTTATTATAAAAAAAAACTAAAACTACATCACTTCCTGTTCAGATCCCTACTGCAAACAATCATCATCACCCCACTGCAATCTAATGATGATCGTAATCTAATTTTATTGTGAACGTTGCTAAAAGTTTACAATCAGATGTTTCTGCCTTTATTTTCTATTGTCTTTGTTGGGATGTTGGAACGTTTGATGATGATAAAGCGACATGGGTATGTCGCTTTATCCTCATCATCATAAAACATGTTGGATGCATTCTATTATCGTTATTAAAATTGTGATAAATACGTTGTTTCAGGGTTGAAAAGAGGTCGGCCGCCACTAACGAAAAAGATAAGGGAGAGAGAAAGAGATGAAGAAACTTCAACATCAGGACATGAAAGGTGAGCTTTGAAAAAGGTTTCACTTTCATTGTGAAAGTGAAAATTGGTAATTTTGCGTAACGACCAAAGTTAGGCAGTTATGTTAGATCATTACAAAAACTCTTCAACCTTGACATAACAAAAAACGTAAAGGCGCTTTGTTCTCATTTGAGTCTTATGATCTAATCTATAGAATTTTATATAATACATTCTTTGACAATTCATAAGTGCCTGTAAATGTTGTAATTGAAATAAATGCTTCTAGTTTGACACTTACATAAACATTACGGCTTTTATCGACTGGACGTGGCAGAATGTATAGAACACCACATGCTATTTTGTAAAGGAAAAAGATTTCGAATGAAGGAATGTGTATATGACAATTATAATTGGATGAAACCTATCAAACATTAGGACTGACACATTTGTTCCGCCCCTCTTAAAAAAAGGACGGTACCAAAATCCTGGCATCTTGCAAATGTGCAATCAGTGCCCAAAAAGGGCGACCGTGCAGACCCTGCCCATTACCGTCCGATCGCCATTACCTCCATTCTGTGCAAGGTTACGGAAAGGGTACTGAACAGTAAGTTGCTGATCTACCTTGAAAACAATGATCTCCTCAGTGACCGTCAATATGGCTTTCGCCGGGGACGATCAACTGGCGATCTTCTTGTGTATGTTACGCACTGCTGGGGCGAGGCTATCGAGAAACACGGCGAAGCACTTGCTGTATCGCTTGATATCTCGAAGGCCTTTGACAGGGTCTAGCACGCTGGTCTACTCGGCAAGCTTCCTGCTTATGGCATCCCTGCTGATTTTCGTAGCTGGATATCAGATTTCCTTAGTGAACGGTCTATTAGGGTAGTCGTTGACGGCTGCTCTTCCGACCGTATGGCTATTGATGCCGGAGTTCCTCAGGGGTCTGTTCTCTCTGCAACTCTTTTCCTGCTGTACATCAATGACCTACTTCAACCTGGTATTGTTGGGTATGCAGATGACAGTACAGTTTCAGAGAGATACTTGTCCAGCGCAAAAACCAGCGGGGCCGAAGTTCGTTCCTTGAGAGAGACCGTGGTAGAGCAGACAGATTTGACCTTAAGCCTTGTCTCCCAGTGGGGTGATGATAATCTGGTCTCTTTTAACGCCACCAAAACACAGGCGTGTCCTTTTACCGCTAAAAGGAGTCGTTTCGATCAAACTCCTACTTTTCGGGGTACATCTATTCCTGTAACTGATCGACTTGAGCTCCTAGGCATGGAGTTGACATCATGTCTCAACTTCGGTGCCACCATCGAGTACAAAGCCCAAACTGCGGACAAAAAACTGGGCATCCTAAATAAGGTGAAACGATACTTTACGCCTGGACAGCTTTTAATTATTTACAAAGCGCAAGTCCGATCCTGCATGGAGTATTGCAGCTACCTTTGGGATGGCTCAGCTAAATACCAACTTGCCGCGCTTGACTCGGTGGAACGCAGAGCTAAGAGGCTTATTGGCGACGTAAGTCTGGGAGGCTCATCGCCGGAAGGTTGCCTGCTTGTCGGTCTTCTACAGATTATACTTCGGTGAGTGTGCTCAAGAACTCCACGACCTCATTCCGCCGGCCCCCTTCTACCATCGGATATCTAGACGCACTGCAGGTTACCACCCCTACCTAGTTGCTATTCCACCAATTCGCAATTCGCGTTTCCAAATGTCTTTTGTGATGCGCACGACAAAGGAGTGGAACTCTCTGCCTGCGCCTGTGTTGCCGAACGCATGCAACCCCGATCTCTTCAAAGTGAGAGTGAATAGGCTTCTTCTGGGTAAGCTCGCTTCATCGTCGCCTTTGTCTCTGTCATCTCTGACCTAGACTAGAGTCAAGAGCAAACCTATCTCAAATTAAAAAAAAAAAACACTTCCTGATTACTGTAAATTATTTAATCAGGATCAATAAAATACAATGTTTTGTTGGTGGCAGGTCGCGCGGTCGTTCAAGCACCGAGTCGCGCTCGTGGCGGCGCCAGTCGTACGACATCGACAACATCGTGATCCCGCAGAGCGTCGCCGCCAACACGCGGCCGCAGATACTCACCTACAAGGAGATTATCACGCCCAAGTTAGTATACATAGTGACTAGGGAGTTTCTTGGCCATTCTTCTCCATGCGAAATTACTTTTTTGCTTCGTATCGTATTCGAACGCTAATCTACGCGAGACACAATGGCTTTTTAATTGTTTCTTGACCTAATTGAAATAAGAAAAGGATTTGACTTTATAACGAATCATCGTCATTTAGCTGAAAGGCGTCCACTACTGGATGCATCTCACAATGACCGGTCCTGTGATTCTCGCGACCTCATTGGTCCATCTGGTAGGGTGTCTCACATGTTCATAATACGTTATAACATAACATAACATCACGCCTTGTTTCCCCGCAGGGTTAGACAGAGGTGTACCTACAGTACACCCACAATAATAATATAATAACATAATGTAATATGTTATACTACCTACTATTAGCAGTAGCAGAATAAGTAGGAGCAGATGGGCTACCATAAGCACCTTGTACTAGTTACTGGTGGTCAAAGTCGGTCGAATTATAGAATAGATCTACTTAATAAAAAAATTAATTCATTCATTCTTTCATTCACTCACTGACGCGCAGCCGAAACCGCTGGGTCTAGAAGCTTACAATGTTGCACTAGAATTCATTTTGTCACGGGGCACACTCGAAGGATTTTTGAAAATTCATTGTCTTAAGAGGATACCGATGCCGTTTATTTCGATTTGCCGATGAGAAATCCCATCTGGCGCACGTCCTTTAGATTAAGACGACCCCGCGCGCGCAGTGGCGCCCTCATCGCTTGTTTGGTTATTTCTTTTATTTTAGAATGAAAATGCAGAAAATAAGCATGTTACGAGTACGTTGTGCTCGACAAGACTATAATACGGAAAATAGTGGCCACTAAGCTCCGTTATAAGGATTATAATAAAACTTAACAATGTAACTTTGCCCGCGCTGCGTGATTTTTGCTATTCATAATTTTTAGGGTTCCGTACCTTAGAAGGAAAAAACTGAACTCTTATAGAATCACTTCGTTGTCCGTCTGTCTGTTTGTCAATCCGTCAAGACCCTATTCTCAGAAACGCGTGGAGATGTGTAGTTGAAATTAATATCAAATACGACTACGGTTTCTTGGAGCTCTATAAGAATCAAGCTTCTAAGTTAACGCAATAAAATAATACGGCCATTTATGCGACATATTTTGATACTCGCAAATAAATCAAAACCTACAGGGTACTTCCTGTTGACCTAGAATTATGAAAGAACATAGGCCAAATTTCTAAAGAAGCTGGGCCTGACTTTTATTTTCAGTGTACGGGAACAAATTATAGTATATGCAAAAAAACTTTTGAGGTTAGAATCAATAATATTACTATGTCGATTTATTTAATGCTAGACAGATGACATAGTTTATATTTGATAGTAGCAATTAAGTTAATTAACGATCTCATTTCGTATTTATTTATTTCAATTTCTCTCAATTATCAAAAAAATAAAAAAAAATAGGACTCAACAGTCGGTGCACTAACACTGTAAAAAACTAGTGGAGCTTTTGCTGGCTAGACCGCACTGATTGATTTCATCTCTCGAGTTTTAGACTGAACAGAGAGTTAGGGCTCCCACACAAAACTGCGATGCAACGTCGCATCGTAAGATTCTGCGAGCTTTATGCGATGCCATACGAATTCGCATTTTTGTGTGGGAGCCCTTAGTCGCTACTGTCTTTCAGTCTGCATTGCTACTGGGTAAACGAAAGAAAAAAGGGTTTTGACAAAAATACTTTTTATTCGTCATCCTCTCTTCCAACTACAGCATCGAGGAATTCTGCTGGCGCTGATATTGTCGGCTGATGACTGGCCCACACAAGTGTCATTACACGTTCACAGCACCCAATCGTTCTTCTACCAACTAAATAATACAGCAGTATTCTACAAATTATTTTCAATTAACATATAAACATACTATTTTTAGGAACCAGAAGTAGAGAGATAAATAAAAAATAAAAATAAAAACAAGAATCACGTAGATTTTACTAACTTTCTTAGCATAAATTAATTTTAAACAATCGTAACAAAATCACATTACCAAACAACCGTTAATTTTACATTAATGTACAAATTCAAACAAATAACGGCAAATAGCAAATAATGACGATCACTAGACAACCTTATCGCTCGAGAGCCGACCGACAAAATTGCCGATCTAATCGCAGAACGGTCCTTTTATAGTGTGGCTGTCAGATGACGACACAAAATGCTATCTGTCATGGCGTCTATCCTAATACGGCCTCTCCTGACTGTCCGCCGTCCTCGGGCACATCCTCGTTTGCATTTTCACCGCGGTTAGCCATGGAGTTCTCAAGAGGAGCTGAAGAAGGCCCTGCTTCAGCATCATCCACGTCATCATCGTCAGTATCTAATAAGAAAAGTAGAATTTCATTAGCATTTATATTAATGAGTACCTAAATTCCTATTCTTTCATTCATCTCACAGTCAAGGCCCTCATTCATTGAAACACACTTATTTTTCTTATTATACTTCCTAATCACTCATCATCAAACCACTCGAACCACTTGAAGATATGCACATCTTTTTGGTCATTCTTTCCTCCTAAATGTTAGCGTACTAGAACAACTCCACACATTTATGTTCTATAGGACTCCAGTCCAAAACACATAGATACACTATGTGTCTACAGGACTAGTGTTCAGATACACATACACAATAAGTGTATGTAGGACTATTGTCCAATACACATTGTTATGAACTCCTACTCCATAACGCACATCAAGGACTGATAGCGACATCTCGAGGCAAGAAACTATACCATACGCTACGTCATACCTATCTCTTGACCGTGATTGGTTTTATTTAAAATATTGTACCCACTCCCCTCTCCTTGAATAATGTATGATCAACATGGCGAATATACATATTTTGCTCGTTAAAGTAACTCATCGTTTTTAATTGAAAATCCTCAACACATAAAGTAAAAACACATAAGTTTCCACGGTTTTCACCAAACCTCACCGCTGCTGCAACATTTTGGACCTTCGAACCGAACATTGGGACATTGATACCTACGAGATCGCCGAGCGACCTTTGGACGACCCCTTGCACGTGGCGGATTGAGAAGAAAAAAACGAAAACGGTTTCATCGAAAACAATACGCAATCGGTGGGGCCAATCCTTATTCCTTTCCATCATCTCCTGAGTTCTTTTTGGTGCTATAGTGTGTCTGTGCTTTTATTTCAGTGAAACAGCCGTATTGTATTCTCGGAATATCAGATTTCCAGCCATTCACTAGCCTGGTGACGTTGCTAGCATCAGTGCCGTGTGTAATTGAGCTGACGATTATAAAACCGTGAGTACTCCTCTTTTCACTGACCACCAAAATGCCTATTGACTCTGGTAAATCCCGTGACAAATCTCCTAATTTGCTAAGTGTAGAAAGTAGTGAGTTAGTTCGCGATTTAGTTAGGAAGCGTGGTATAATTAAGGGCAGGCTTACCAAATTTAATAATTATTTAGAGTCTTTAAAGGATTGTGATCATGACTTTCCTAATCAAAAACGCATTGATTTAAAGTTGAGGATTCAAGGATGTACTACTTTATTTTCTGAATTTAACGACATTCAAACTAAAATAGAAGAAAAAGTTTCTGAAAGTGAATTAGGCGAACAATTAAATCAAAGAGAATATTTTGAAGATAGTTACTACAATTTAATGTCACTTGCTGAATTTATGCTGAATACTGATGAGGTTGCTGACTGCTCCAGATCATGCCATAGTCATAATCACAATCGAATACATTCCGTCAAGTTACCCACTATCTCCATGCCTACATTTGATGGTTCCTATGAGCACTGGCTGGAATTCAGAGACACATTTACCTCACTAGTTCATAATTCTAAAGATATTTCCAACATCCAAAAGTTTCACTATCTCAAATCGTCCCTAGTAAACAGCGCAGAACTGGTTATACATTCCATAGAATTTTCTTCTGATAATTATCGGGTAGCATGGGACTTGTTGCTCAACCGATATAATAATTGCGGACTTTTAATTGATCACCATATCAAAGCTTTGTTAAATATAACTGCATTAACTAAAGAGTCGCCTTCTTCGATTAGAACATTAATAGACACTATTTTGAAAAATTTACGCGCACTTAAGGTTCTAGGTGAGCCTACAGACTACTGGGATAGTTTGATTATTAATATCATGGTGTCGAAGTTAGATAAAATTACGGAAAGAGAATGGGGGTCTCATAAGTGCACATTATTCCCAAACCCAAACGAGAACAATTCTAAACGTTTATCGGTGGATGTTTTGATTAACTTTTTGCGCAACAAAGCAGACATGCTGGAGGCATTGCAGCGTTCACATGGCAAAGAAGCTTCAAGCACCGACAACAAAAAACAACACTCAAAATGTCATAATATGTCACACTGTAATGTTTCCAGCGGGCCGAGTAAATCAAATAAACAACGCGGTAAGTCAATATGCGCAAGATGTAACGCGAATCATCCACTGTATAAATGTAAAGAGTTTATCGAGTGCGACTTAGACACAAAGCTTAAACTTGTACGCGAGCACAACTTATGTGAGAATTGTTTACATTCGAGACACTCAGTAAATCATTGTAGGTTTGGGCCTTGTAGGTACTGCAATCAAAAACATAACTCATTACTGCACGATGATAACGCTAATAGTTCTGTTGCTTTGCATTCCACAACGAACACTGAGACGTCGCGTGCTAATGCAAAGGAAGCGCCTGCGCACCTCCCCGCGGCCGCACCAGCCGCCTCGGACTCCGCAGTCCCTATTCAAGTAAACAAGGCACACATGCAACCGCAATCGATTAAGTCTATAGGTGTGCAGTCCGTGTTGTTGTCAACAGCTATCGTTGAAGTAGCAGATGTACACGGTAGATATCATAAAGCGCGGGCGCTCCTTGATAATGGAAGCCAGCGCTGTTTCGTTTCTAAATCATTATGTCAACTCTTAAATGCACCATTAATACAGTCCACAAACGAAGTCCGAGGCGTGGGTGATTCGGTAGTACATTGTTCGCAAGCTTGTAATATCGTTATCAAATCCTGCGTCAATAATTCATTTACTACGCGCATTAATTGTTATGTGCTATCTAGGATCACAGCTTCGATGCCTGCCGTATGTAAATTAAGCGCGCAAGTCTGTATTCCAGACAACATACGGTTAGCCGATCCGGAGTTTCTAGACTACAAAAATATTGACATTTTGATTGGCGCAGATAAGTTTTGGGATCTGTTAGAAGACGGTAAGATTCGTTTGTCTAGTGGTCCGTTTCTACAGAACACCAAACTAGGCTGGATTATTTCCGGACCTATAGTTAATTATACTAAAAATGCGCCAATTCATTGCAATATTATTCATTCTTTAGATACGCAACTTCGATTGTTCTGGGAGATTGAGGAACCATCTAAGGTCAGAGACGCTCAGACTGAGGAAGAACGTGCATGCGAAGATCACTTTGTTCGCACTACTACTCGCAATAGCGAGGGGAGATTCTGCGTGCACATTCCACTCCATCAGTCACCTGATACCTTGGGGGATTCTTATATACAAGCAGAACGTCGATTTCTTGCGCTAGAAAGACGTCTGCAACGGTCGCCTGAATATAAAATCCTTTATTCCAATTTTTTGCAGGAGTATCTTAGTTTAGGCCATATGACACAGGTAGATTCCTATGAATCCCCGTGTTATTTCATGCCGCATCATGGCGTGTTCCGCGAGCTCAGCACCACCATCAAGTTGCGCGTGGTGTTTGACGCAAGTGCACCATCGAGCTCTGGTAAGTCACTGAATGATTTGCAACTAGTGGGCCCTCCTATACAGGGTGATCTCATTGCCATTCTTCTCCGCTTTCGGCAACACAAGTACGTCGTGTGCGCTGACGTGGAGAAGATGTACCGGCAGTGCCTGGTAGATGAGGGTCAGCGCAACTTGCAAATGGTTCTGTGGCGTGACCATCCCTCAAAGCCGTTAGGTATATTTAAATTAAACACCGTGACATATGGAACCACCTCCGCGCCTTTTCTAAGTGTTAGGTGCCTGAAACAATTAGCCTCTGAATCTCCTGATCCTGATGTCGCTCGTGCTATAAAAGAGGATTTTTATGTCGACGATTACATTACGGGCTCAGATGATAAAGTAAAATTATTAGATCTATGCGACAAAACTCAGAAGACGCTGCAATCAGGCTGTTTTCCACTTAGGAAGTGGGTATTTAATTTTAAACACGATGATGACCGTCAGTCGTCTAGTCAATTTAAACCGTTAAGTTTGGATGAAAATGTTAGTTCTAAAACTTTAGGAATAGGCTGGCACAACGCAAGCGACAACTTTTATTTTAATTCTTACGTTACTATAGAACATACCAAGCGTATTACAAAGAGGTATATTTTATCAAACGTATCGCAAATTTTTGACCCTCTCGGCTTGTTAAGTCCTGTCATAATTGTTGTCAAAGTTCTTTTACAACAATTATGGCTATTAAAAATAGGTTGGGATGATAATGTTCCTGATGACACGGCGCGCGTTTGGAACCGGTTTCTTATTTCATTGCAAGCGCTAAACACTGTTCGTATACCTCGCCACGCTATAGGTACACAGCCTATGTATATTGAGTTACACATTTTTAGCGACGCATCTCAGACGGCGTACGGCGCGTGTATTTATGTTCGCACAGTTAACAAAGATTTTACAGTATCAGTTAGATTATTGTTTTCAAAAACAAAGGTCGCGCCTTTAAAACCTATTAGTATCCCACGTCTCGAGCTTTGTGGGGCTTTATTGGGTGCTCGTCTGTATGACAAGGTGCGTAACTCATTACGTTGTAGATTTAATAGTATAGTATTTTGGACTGATTCCACGATTGTCTTAGGCTGGCTGCACATGAGGCCAAACCAACTTAAGGCATTCGTTCAAAATAGGATCGCGGAAATTCATGACATCACACTAGACGTCCCGTGGCGTCACGTAAACGGTGGAGATAATCCCGCTGATCTAGCGTCACGCGGTACTCGATTGGAAGAACTTTCTTTATCTACCTTGTGGTGGGAGGGTCCTGAATTTCTTCGTGACCCTAATTTCTCAATAGACGATCACAAAAGTTCGGACTCGTTTAAACATCGCGAGTTGCCTGAGGTCAAGTCATGTGTCACTGCCGTTGTAGCTCAGGATTGTTGTGAATCATCTTTGTTTCCCTTCCATCGGTTTTCTCAATTTAAGCGTATGAGGCGTGCGGCTGCCTTTATGTTACGTTTTATTAATAACAGTCGATGCAAAAATAATAAGCGTACAGGCGGCCTAAGTGTAGGCGAGTTAGACCATGCAGATAAAACATTAGCTCGATTTTGTCAAATGGAATCTTATCCAATTGAATATAAGGCATTATCTAATAAAGAGACTGTTAAAAATAAAGGTTGTTTGTCTAAATTAAATTTGTTTTTAGATGATCACAAATTAATGCGCGTGGGTGGTCGTTTAGTTAATTCTGATGAATTTATTTATGGTAAAAAACATCCAATTGTAATTCATAGTAAACATTATTTTACCACTTTATTATTTCGTCATGAGCACATTCAACTTCTCCATGCTGCTCCGCAGGCATTACTTTTTCATTTACGCGAATCATGGTGGCCTGTTGGAGGTAGAAATTTAGCTCGCCAGGTAGTTCATAGTTGTGTTACCTGTACTCGTATTAGAGGTAAGACGCTTAGCCCTATGATGGGTAACTTACCTAAGGAGCGAGTTACACCTAGTCTTCCATTCGTTCGGTGTGGGGTGGACTACGCTGGGCCAGTGCTCATTCTGAACCGCAAAGGTAGGGGTGCTAGGCTTATCAAAGGCTACATATGTCTATTTGTTTGTTTTGTGACACGTGCTATACACCTGGAGTTAGTCAGTGACCTCTCCAGTGAAGCGTATTTGTTCACTTTAAAAAGATTTATTTCACGCCGTGGTAAGCCTGCAGATATCTACTCTGATAATGGTCGTAATTTCGTAGGTGTAATGAATGATTTTTCACAATTTTTAACTAATTGTAGCAATGATATTCTAGAATTCGCATCTAGTCAAAATATTAAATTCCATTTTATTCCCCCTTATTCTCCGCATTTTGGTGGTCTGTGGGAGGCAGGAGTAAAGTCGACTAAATATCATCTTCGTCGTGTGATAGGTAACGCGCATCTCACGTTCGAAGAGTACAGCACAGTATTGGCTCAAATAGAAGCCGTACTAAATTCCCGACCTCTGTCTCCTCTTTCTCCCGATCCTCATGACTTTTCCCCGCTCACTCCCGGTCACTTCCTTATTGGCCGACCGGTGACTGCGCCAGCCGGCGATGACCTACGGGATGTTCCTGCCAATCGTCTCCAGCGATACCAGAGGGTAGAACAACTTCGCCAGCACTTCTGGAACCGGTGGGCGAAGGAATACATCTCCGAGCTGCAGGTGCGGACGAAATGGACGGCGAATAAGGACGAGCTCAAACCAAACTCCTTAGTTGTTATTAAAGAAAATAACCTCCCACCTTTGAAGTGGCATTTGGGACGTGTCCTTTGCACTATCCCAGGAAAGGATGGTATATCCCGGGTGGCTGATATACAGACGTCATCGGGCGTGGTGAGGCGCGCATTTACCAAGATTTGTCCGTTACTACAGGACGTGATCGACACTGATGCAGTGACTGAAAACCATTGAAAGCCACTGCTTCCAAGGCCGGGGGCATGTTATGAACTCCTACTCCATAACGCACATCAAGGACTGATAGCGACATCTCGAGGCAAGAAACTATACCATACGCTACGTCATACCTATCTCTTGACCGTGATTGGTTTTATTTAAAATATTGTACCCACTCCCCTCTCCTTGAATAATGTATGATCAACATGGCGAATATACATATTTTGCTCGTTAAAGTAACTCATCGTTTTTAATTGAAAATCCTCAACACATAAAGTAAAAACACATAAGTTTCCACGGTTTTCACCAAACCTCACCGCTGCTGCAACACACATACATAATATGTATCCGCAGGACCAATGTCCAATACACATACATAATATGTGTCTGCAGGAACAATGTCCAATACACATATAAAATACGTGTCTGCAGGGCTCATGTTGTGTGCTCCAGTAACCATTCGGAACAAGCTTTCATCTCCAGCCGGATACACACACACCAGGTATGCGTTATTACAATTGAAACATAAACAACAGTTAGACATTTGACTCACTTTCAAAGAAAGCAGCACAACTCTCGGGACACCACTCTCCCTTCCATGGCACCATATATTGGGCTGCCGCTTGTGTGCTTTTGCCACGAGCACCACCCAACAGCTTGAGCTCATAGCGATTGCTCGGCAAGACCTTTATCACACGATAAGGGCCTCTCATTCCAGAGTCCAGTTTTCCCGTTGATTGGGAGTACTTTATGACGAATATCAGATAATCAGTCTTAAAAACTCTAGGAGGGTGTCGGTGACGATTGACATGGGAATCTTGTCTATCTTGATTTGCCTTAAGCAGGTCCTTTGCTTGACTCCTGCAGATTTCTCGCCATGCTTCGCGATTAGGGTGTGCATTTTCGACTGCCACGTCTCTGATCAACGCAAGGATTACAGGAGTGGTCGCATCAGTGCCAATTAATAAATTTAAGGCTGACAATTGGGTAGTCTTTTGTTTCGTTATGTTCAAAACAAGTTGAATTTTCCATAGTGAATCAGACCAAGATACATTTTTATTACGACGTTAACACGAATTAGATTTAATACAGTTCGTACGTAACGCTCGGCTTGACCATTTGCATGGTGCATTTCAGGAGTTATATGGTGAAGGGTAGAGCCTAATTCTGCTATCCAGCTAGTAAAACCCGCTGCTTCGAACATGCGACCACGGTCGGAGACTATTAAGTTAGGGACACCGATTAGAGATATTGCGTTATTAAAAACGCGCTTGAGTTCGCTCGTGTCTTGTCGATATATAGGGTAGAGTAAGCAAAATTTTGTAAACGAATCCACTAACACAAAGACGAATTTATAGCCATTTGATTCCGGCAGTGGGCCTAACGCATCAACATGTATTGTATTGAATGGGACTTCAGACTTTTCCCATGAAGTAATAGGTTGATTTAGAGCCCTAGGAACTCGTTTTTTTGGAAACGCAAATTAGTCAGTGTGACGTGTATTTGCTTACAAATTGTTTTAGGCTAGGAAACCAGAAATGCTTTAAAATTAAATCAAGGGTTTTATCAGCACCGATGTGTTCATGCTCATCGTGGAATAATCGTAAAAGACTAAGTCGGTGTCCCTTAAAACACGAAAGCCGTGACTCTTCACCGACTGGTGAATAACGGTAATATAATAAATCATTTTGATACACAACGACGAGCATCTAAGTGCCCGTCACTTAATTTCTGTATAAGATCCTTAGTCTCATTGTCGGCTGCCTGGGCCATTTGTGCCCAGCTCCGGGGTCTATCGATCTGGTTTACCTGCACTACTGGTGGATTCCTGCTCAAATAATCGGCATGAGACATCATTACACCTTTTTACCAAAAAGGTCTATAGTGAAAACAAAATCTTGCAAATAAATCCACCAGCGTGCCACACGTGGAAGCAGATCCTTCTTGCGCTCAGTGGCCTTCAAGGCATTGCAGTCTGTTACGATTTTAAATTTAACGCCAATCAAATAATGTCGAAAATTCTGCAGTGCCTTGACGACCGCCAGCGTTTCCAACTCGTAAGAGTGGTATCTGCTTTCAGCGCCCTGGGTAACCTTGCTGAAATAGGCAACCACACGTTTATTAACCTCCCCGTGTACCTGTATTAAGACGGCCCCATAACCTACACTACTTGCATCTGTGTGCAATTCAGTGGGCAATTTTGGATCAAAAATTGCAAGTATGGGCTCACTTGTCAACTGATTTATGAGATCTTGGCGGACTTGCTCTTGCGCAGGTCCCCATTCGAATTTTACATTTTTTTTTGTGAGTCGTGTGATACTAGCAGTTTTTGTCGCATAACCTTGGATATACCGCCGAAAATATCTTGCTAGGCCTAAAAATTGTCTGACCTGTCCAACATTACTTGGTGTAGGTGTGTTTGTTAACGCCTCGATCTTTCGAGAGCTCGGGCTTTTTTTTTTTTGTGGATGGGAAATCATCAAATGACTTCTCCCGCTCTGGGCGGAGCGGGAGGGCGTGTCAGACTTTTACTGACTAAAACCCACCCGTGTTCCTTCTGTTGCCTGTGCCGGGGCCACGGTAACTCTTTCGAACATCCCGCAACCCTAGCTGGCATCGGCCCTAGCGGACCCCGTCAATAGTGCTGACATCTCTTTGAGGCGCGCGTGGAACACGACGCGCCGTCGACTCGGGCTTGGTCCTTACCGGACGGCGAGCTACCCATTGCTCGCCGTCCGCAAGCCCGCGCCTACGGTGGCCGGGAATCAGCTGCCAATTCCCGACGCCCAGGGCGTCTCCTGCGGCGACTAGGGGCGTGAGGGTGCAAAGCTTGCCTCTCCGTCACGCGTCCCGCCTCCTCCTTCACGAGCATTACTGCTTCGCAGAAGGAGGTAATGGCTTCCCATGCACTCTCGCTCCGTACCATGGCCTGGACCAGGGCCGGACGCGAGAGATCGCCGCCGCCGATCGCTTCCGCGAGGAGAGCTCGGCCTAACCTGACCATAGCTTATTACTATACCCAGATAATCTACCTCAGTAGTTAAAAATAAACACTTTCGAAGATCAACCGAAAACCCAGCCTGAGAAAGTGTTTCTAGAACTTCGCGCAATAATTTGATGCTTCGTGAACTGTCATGCTCATTAAGAGCACGTCATCTATGTACACTAAGACATTTCCAGATTCGATTAATTTTCGAAGTGTTTTATTGATAATCCGTTGATATACCGTCGGGGCATTACATACACCGAAAGGCATTTTTAAATACTCGTAATGCCCCCCTGGCATGACGAAACCAGTTTTATGTATCGAGCTATTTTCAATAGGAATCTGGTGGAAGCCCGAAGCCATATCAAGACCAGTAAAGTATTTTGAGCTACTAAGACGGTCTATGTGGTCTTCTATTAAAGGAAGAGGGTAGCAATCTTTAACGGTAATACGATTTAACGCCCGAAAATCCACACACATTTTGTCTGCACCGTCCTTCTTTTTAACTAGAATGATAGGGCTCGCATACTCGGAATCGGCCTCCCTAATTATTTTTTTTTGCCTGATAAATCTTTTACGATTTGGTGTACTTTCAATTTTCTTGATATGATAAGCGGTAGGGATGATAAGCTTCAGGAACATCACTAGTCAAATTGATTAGCATTTTTCCTGTTTGAACTGATGTAATAGCGGTGCCAGATATTAAATAAGGTAAAAAATCGTCTATTACTGCTAGTAGGAACTTTAAATCTTCACCTTGAAGAGGTGTGTTAACTTTAGTATCTGATTCAACAACATTTACTTTTAATACTTGAGAGGAATGTGTCAAATATTGCCCATTTTTAGTCCCTAACAAAAGTTACGCCGTCCCTATTGAGGACATCTGTTCCAATAATAATTGGCGTATTCATACAAGAAGCGGATACAATAACGAAATCGACTTCAAGCGCAATGCCGCTGAACTCTTTTTAAAACACAATGAATTGGTTTACGGGAGCAGGAGAAGAATTTAATAACGTCAGACGATATTAAGGAAACATTGATAGCGCCACTATCAAAACATCCACTGGTATGCCTTGTATCACAGCAGTACTAATGTCATTATTATTACCGTTTGGAGTCGACAATTCTTTACAGAGGTTGACTTTCTTTTGATTTTTGTTTTGTCCCTCCGATCGTAATTTTGCAAAACATTCACATTCTTTATGAACGTTCTTTTTACAAAAGGCACAAGTAATCTTTGTTGATCTATCATTAGGACCTTTACTTTTTATAGGACAATAAAAACTTTTGTGGCCGGTCTGATTGCAAATATAACATTTAATTTCGTGGTTATCAAGTTTTCGTTTCTTTGCGACACTGCTAGTAGAAGATCCGCGATTGTCAATTTTACCGCGACTAGGCTTGGTGTAAATAGCTAAAAACGAAACTATATTTTCCGTTGTAAGATCAGCATTTGCAGCCGCCTCACGAACTTGCGCATCGCTTATACTATTTGAACCATCAGTTCCTCACTTAAGCCCTTAACAATGCGTAGTCGCATTAACGTACGGCGAGCATACTCTTCATAAGTTGACAATTTTTCAGAAGTCGTGTTGATAGCTTCAAAGAGAATATTAAATTAAGTTTTCGCGGACAAAGTGACATAAATTGTTTTGAAAAGTTAGACCACGAACGATCATTCGTGGTCCACTCATTTAACCAGGACCTAGCATCGCCCTTAAGACAGTTAGCAACTCGCGACAAACATTCTAAATCAGTCCAATGATTCACTAACCTGGCACGTTCCACCTCATCACACCACACCTCAAAGTTGTGGGTAGCAGGATCAAAGTTAGACACGTAATAATTTTGTGGCTTCGTCCGGATAGCAACGAGCGCATCCGCCAGCACTTTTGCTGCAGCTGGCGCACTATTATCCAGTTCATCCCGTTGAGGTGTGTTGTCATGAGTAGATGGCACTGGTGCACGTAAAACACTCGTGGTACTTTCCTCAATAGCACTTAATCGCGTCATAATCGCACTCAACGCCTGTTTTACAGAACTATCACGACTACGAGACCGGAGGCGACGCGATCGAAAATCACGGTGGTGTCGACGCGATTTGTTTTGTCGTTTACGTACGAGAGAAGGAGGTGATGTTTCGTTGAATGTACTACGCGAACGAGATGGTCGAGGCATTATGGAATTATTAAATTAACGGCTGTCCTGTTTTTTCAACTGCTTTTGTATTTAAATGGGCACAGGCTTATCCCACTTCTGATTTTAGGAACCAAAAGTAGAGATAAATAAAAAATAAAAAAAACAATAATCACGTAGATTTTACCAACTTTCTTAGCATAAATTAATTTTAAACAATCAACAAAATCACATTAGCAAACAACCGTTAATTTTAACATTCATATACAAAGAAGGGAAAAGGCTAGGCAGGCAGGCATACAAATTCAAACAAATAACGACAAATAGCAAATAATGACGATCAGCAGACAACCTTACCGCTCGAGAGTCGACCAACAAAATGGCCGCTCTGCGTGGATGTCGCTACGTCCCCGTCAGGGGGCGCGGCTAGCGGTGTCGGGGTTACCCCCCCTGACCACGGAGGCCATACGGTGACCCGTAAATACGGGCCCCTCGTCCTGGTGCCATCTTGGCGTAGGATGAATGGGCGCAGCAACTACGTGCGCCCATGTGTGTGATTGCTATGTGTTTTTCTGTACGCGCGTTACGACGTTGTCCCACAACGCTGCTTGCTTCACGACACCTCGGCGGTCAGCCCCCGCCAGGTGAGACCCCCCAGTTACCTGGGGGAGGCCCGACGAGGACGACCAGCGACAGAGGTGCCGATGGCCGCTCTATTCGCAGAACGGTCCTTTTATAGTGTGGCTGTCAGATGACGACACAAAATGCTATCATGTCATGGCGTCTGTCCTAATAATATATTTTTGCTTAAATGTGTCTGGATTTAATTTTGCCTCTTATTAGTGAGTTTACCTCCACTCCCTCTCAAACGATACTCTGATACATTAATGTTTTCTCTGCATATTTCAATTCTGTAACCTCCATGAAACCTGACATGTTCGCCATAATATGACCTTGCCTGTCGGATCTGGTATGTTCCTAGGGCAAATAATATTACTTCACTATATTCTAGATGGCGGAATGTAATATTAGTATTGGGATGAGCTGTAATATTAGTAAAACTAGATGTTCATCTATTTATATTCACATTGTTTATAAAATCTTGACAAATTATTATATAATGGAACCATGGTATCATTCCCTAATTACATTTGTTCAGCATCATTCCTATTTTTAAATCTAACACTGAATTTATTTAAAGGGCTTGCAACTATAGAGAACATTTGCATCATGTAGTCGGAAACCCTATGCAAATCTGTGTTCTGGCAACCATGAAAAACACAATGTATTGTAGTATTAGCCGCTCGTCTATATTGGGATAAGTTAATCATCTCGGGTACTTCCTCAGTTTGCTAGTCAGTATTTGGAGAGCTTTGAGGTTCTTGAGGCTGAGGCGTTGGCTCAGTCTTAGGCTCTGCCTGCTGCTCAATATTTTGCTGCATATTATGCATTGCAGCTCTTTTGAGTCTCAGCCAACAGGGATGACAAACATGTCTGATGAATTTGCCTGAAACAAGCATACCACATTGTCTTAATATAAATGTTTTGGGTCATTATTATTAAGCCCAAGCGAATGAAAACATTGTTGCAAAACTATATCAAGTTGCAGTGATGAATTCAATTCGTGATGATGGCTGTAACATTGCTAACAATGTCGTACTATAAAATGAAATCAAAATAATCATTACATAATAAACAAGACCATCACCTGCTATGGGGCAATTCTATTTTCAATTTCAATATGTATTGCTTGCAACTAAAATGGATTCTCTCTCACAAGGTCATGTCTATGATTCAGCAGCGAACTTCCACAAAGTAAGCAAACATGCATGCCTGAGGCCACTGGTGGATGAGGCACCAGGTTACGGTTTAAGACATTTATTTTCTCAAAAGATTACATGAATCACTTACAGAGAAAATACAATATTAAAGTAAATAACCGATTAGCGTTGTTAGTAGGGTAGATGTTAAAAAATTTGTGGAGACTGCGTATAGTGAGTGCGCGCGAGCAATACTTGTTTATTAAGGCCTATGGCACAGTGCGTTTGAATAAGCGAGAATTGAGCAGTTCTATACATTATTTTGATTTTGGGAAAAGGCTAGGCAGATTGATTGATTGTTTTAATTTTATTATTATATAAGTATAATTATTTTACTATTATAATAATTATTTTATTGTTTTATTATTGTAAATATTTAATTGTTTTATTATTGTAATTATTTAATTGTTATAATATTGTAGTTGTTTTATTATTGTTTTGATATTTCTCGGGACCCCAGGGTCCCGGACCTTTAGAAGGCATATGAGGGGCCGAAGCCAACTCGCAGAGGCCCGTTAGACGCTTTCAATGGAAATGAGGCACTAACCGACGATTATCCCTGTGCGTACTATGCAAGTGCACCCAAGGACAACCCCCGGATGGTGTAGGACTATTGCAGAATATGGAGACAAAAAAAAATTGGGCTATGGGTTTGGATGGCTAAAGTGGACTGGTTATCTAAAACTATGGAAGGACTATGGCCCCTGCCTGACCAATGTGTGATAAATACAATACACGGATAAAATGGCAGGGGGTGACTTGCACACTCAACAATGGGCCCCCAGAAACGGTCGCTAGCACATAGTGTCGTAGCGACAAGGGGGCAACATGTCTTGAGGTGCTTAAGAGGAGTGGAGAGGTATTCCACGGCTATCAGGACAATCCCGGAAGTACGGTCAAGATCCCTACCAGCATCTTACTGGACTACTTCCTTCCTCCGAGCACGTTTGCTCTTGCGAATCTCTACTCAAGCCAGCCAATAAAGGCAAGAATGAGGTGGGAGGTCAGTTCTCGTCAGTGTTCACTCCAGCCGGCCAATAAAGGCAAGCCAGAGATGAGGAACATGACTTCTCCCGGGAGATAGGGTACGTGGGGTCGCTACTGCCCAGCAGCTCGCCACATGCTGCCCTGCGGGTTTCTGTATCTCTCTTGGTCTGGCTCCTCACCCTAGACCTGTTCCGGCAAAGTAACCTCTACCGGCACAGACCTAGAGTTCGAAGCGCGCAAGCCCCACCACGACGTCAACGTAGAGATACGGCGATGGGGTTATTAGTTATTATTATTATTGTAATTATTATTATTAGAATTATTATTTAATTATAATTATTTTACTACTATAATAATTATTTAATTGTTTTATTATATTATTTATTTAATTGTTTTATTATTGTAATTATTTTATTATTATATAATAATTTTATTATTATTATTTTATTAGAATTATTTTATTATTATTAATAAATTATTATTATTATTATTTCCAAATAGGCTTGCGTTTTGTCGCAACTCACTTGATCATAATGTTCAGTTATTTAGTTTAAGGTTAGTTTTCGTAGTATTATTAAAATTACAAATTTATGCTTATCGTTCTATTAATGTTCATTAGCTAATCTGGTGTTTATATGCTGCATTGCCAATTGGATTCAAGCTTCACATATGTAATCTACTTCAGTGATCTAAAATAAGAATTAGAGTTGTAATGATACATCATTACAACTCTAATTCTTATTTTAGATACACGACCATACATGGTCGTGTATGATGGTTTATGTTAGTGTACTTAAATATGATAAGTAGGTACGTACAAGTAGCGGCACGAAACTTTAGCGCTGACCGTTATTGCGCAGAAGTAAAAATTAATGTACTTGAGGGGGGCTAGCGGGATGAAGGGCGAGCGTGCGTAGCGCCGATTGGCTCTCCAGTCGCATTCGGTTCCCCGAGCCAATACGACGCTCCGCGCCCATCCCGTGTACAGTCGCGTCATAACGTTAATTATTGTTGTTGTGTTTTGTTTGTTGAAATTGTTTGTTAAAGTTTGAATTTGTTTGTTAAATTTAGTTGTTTAAGTTTGTTTCTGTTGTGTTGTGACTTAAAAAGTTAAAAGTGAATAAAGATGCCTAATCCTGTTTTGAAAAGACAGGCAAGGAAAATGGTTTACGACGTAAATTGTTTTCTAAAAAGGGAATCTATCGAAATAATTGATTCTTTGAAACAAATTAAAACTGAAATTAACGAAGCCGCAAATACTTTACTCAGTCTTTCGGACAGCAGTACTGTAAATTTGAGCCAAATTAAACACACCGCCGAAATTATTAAGGCGGGAAACATTAAACTAAATGGTCTAATTAGCGATTTAGGGAAAATCCAAAAAAGGACAGCAGAGTCTACTAAAACGTCAATTGCAACAGTAAGAAACATCTCTAATCAAGCCAATAGTTCTGATTTGATCACAGTGTTCAGAACGCCTGGCAAAAAACGGTCCAGAACAAAACCGGTTACAAACATTGATAACTTCGACCAAGGAGTAATAAAGAGGTGCATTCATAACTTTCACAACACAAATAATGAACTTCCTACCGTCGGAAAACTTAAAAGGAAGCTAGAGGAAGACATTAATTTCAAAGGCTCAGAACGAAGTCTTCGGCGAATAATTAAGAGTTTGGGATTTCGGTGGAAAAACACCGAAAACAACCGGAAAGTGCTGATTGAGACTTCAAATATACGTTTGAAACGTATCGAATATTTACAAGAAATAAAACGATATCGTCAAGAGGGAAGGCCTATTGTTTATACAGACGAATCTTACGTAGATTCATCGCACTCGTCTTCAAAAGCCTGGACCGATGGTACTACTAAGGGCCTAAAAAAACCTGTCTCGAAGGGACAGCGAGTTGTCATAGTCCACGCCGGGTCTGAATCTGGGTTTATACCTAATGCGTTGCTGACTTTTAAAGCTGGTACCAAATCAGGCGACTACCACGACAACATGAATTTCGAAAACTATGAGAAGTGGCTCCGAACACAGTTAATGCCAAACTTACCACCCAATTCCGTCGTGGTAGTCGATAACGCGTCGTATCACAATAAACAGTGGGATCGGGCACCAGCTTCTACTTCCAAAAAAGTTGACATGCAGGCTTGGCTAACTGAAAAAGGCATACAGTACGAGGAAACACTTTTGAAACCTCAGTTGTACAATTTAATAAGGGCTAACAAGGATAAATTTAAAACATTTTCGATTGATCGAATCCTAGCTGAACAAGGCCATCAAGTGCTCAGACTACCACCATACCACCCAGATCTAAATCCCATCGAAATGGCATGGTCCGATATTAAACAGTATGTAGGCAGCAAAAATGTTAAATGGAGTGTTGCTAAATGTATTGACCTCATACAAGAAAAAGTTTTACTGATGGGTGCATGGGATTGGCAAAAGTTATGCAAAAAGGTGAAGGATATAGAAGAACAATATGCAAAGAGTGATCATGTCGTGGATTTGGTAACAGAAGAATTTATCATTCACGTTAATGGAGACAGTTCAGACGATAGCATTAGTGAGTTTGATGAAGATGACGCTGCTAGTGCTGACGAACGAAGCAGTCCTGAGCCCGGGCCGTCAACACGTAAAAGGCTCTATCAAGATACCATGGAAGGCGTGACACCATTGTCAGATTCAGATTAATGGAAAATAAAAATTAATAAATTGCCAAATAATGTTTTTATTTTCTACTCCCCACAAAACTTGCTAAAACTATATATTAGGTACTTACTATAAACTGTTAACATTTCGTTTAGCACCAGACCTATTATTTGGCATTACATAAAAATAATGTCATAAACATTATTTTGCTAATAAATGTATTGCGTGCGCGACAGTACACATGCGCAGCAATCCCTTCCACGTATCGCTCAGCGCTAGACTTACGTGCCGCTACTTGTACATACATAGTATTCTTGAAGAATTCCTCTCGCAGATCATACTTAAGCTCAAAAACGAGATAGCGGTCAAGCGTGTCAATGCGTATTTTGCAATTAACACAAAGCATTCGCAGAGCTGCTTGTGGCATCTGCATTATGATGTCACACAAAAATCCAAAGGTAAAATCGATGTCCGGAAATCGAAAGCACAGAATAATCGTCACAGCGGTAGTTACCAGTCCGTAAAACAATGCCAACGCGTCAAAACAACAGAAGGAAATCTAAAACAGTACAGTACGTATCACAATATTCACAACAATAACTATTACTTTTTTATAGTGTAATATCTATGACAATAACAATGCAAAATTGCGAATTGTTGCGAATGATCGCCGAGTGTCAATCATGGCGCGCGTCGATGACATATTATGACGTTCCGTTGTACAGTAGTACCTAACTGATATGGCTTACTGTTGTACCTGCGCAGAAGATGAATTTTTAAAGCGCGGGAAATGCTATTGACCAATCGGCACGCTCCACGCACCGCGCTTCTTTTTCCTGTACCGCTATTGGTTGGCAGCTACCGCCATGTTAGCGCGCGCCGCGTGGCATATTAGGTAGCTGCCATACGTCTGATCGAGTGCACGCGTAGCAGGCAAAAGTACACTTAGTGGCAACAAGTGTTTTCTTTTTTATGATTTAACAACTTCCCTGTCCAATGAGTCATATATGACTCACGAGAGAAGTTTCGCCCTACGTCCATGAGTCACATATGAGTCATAAAATAACCAAAATAGGATAAATCTACATGTAAATATGAAAATTATATTTTATGGTATATAAGAATGTTATATATAACTCATCAGAAGAAAAAACTGTGAAAAATGCGTTGTATGGGACAGGGAAGTTGTTAAAACGAGTTCTTTAAAAAGGGGGCAAGTCAAGCTCGGGAAATAATTTTCAATGTGCACGAGTTTACGAAGAAAGAAGCTCAGGAGTCTAAGAACAAAACATTTATAAAATATCGATTTTTGAAAATTATTGACCGAACGGCCGAAGCTACACAAATTTCAAAACGAACAATAATGAGAATTCTTAAAGAGAAGGATCAACATATGAGTGAAAACACTGCGGGGCCTTCTTTAAAAACGCTGAAAAAGGGTAAATTGAAAAAACTTATCGTAAGGAATTGGACGATTTTTCATACCAAGCCATACGCAGGAAAATTTATGATTTTCACCGCGAAGAAAAACAGGTAGTCACAATGAGAGCGCTATTGGAGAAATTATAAAGAGATATAGTCCAATCAACGAGGATATTGTTGTATGGAGACTTCCGAAAAATTTCTCTGCCTCTGAAATTTGGCATGTGATGAAGTTAGGTGATACGGTGATACAGATTACAGATGTACAATAATCCAACATTTTTTTTACGAGAAGTTGGGCATTTTCACGTAAACATGAAAATCGCTTATAACTCTCTGTGAATATTTCCTCAGACTGAAATACTTTCTGTATACGTGCGTATGTACTAGTTAGAATAAGTATGTAAAGGAAAACAACATTTTTTTGATTTCAGAGATACCCCAAAATTAACTTTAAACATTTTGTACTATAACTTCTACACAAAAATTGCTCTGCTAATTTTTATTTTTTAATATGTTTTTATATCCTTAAATAATAGCTTTGTTTAGTTATCCAAAAGATTTTCCTTATTAAACATATTTTTTTAATTTTTGCTTAACTACGTAATGTGAAAAATTGCTCCGTCCATTTTTATATCTTTATTAGTCATATGATTTTATATTATAACAGATTTATTAATTATCCAACAAATTTTCGAACGTTCATATATTTTTTAGGATATGTCCGCTGATTTATGCTAAGAGCGTAAGAGTATATTTGTTTATTTATTTAAATCTACT
Organism: Fissipunctia ypsillon; assembly: GCA_947568875.1. Lineage (NCBI taxonomy): Eukaryota > Metazoa > Arthropoda > Insecta > Lepidoptera > Noctuidae > Fissipunctia > Fissipunctia ypsillon. The sequence continues at coordinate 20,538,474 of OX387643.1, read as the reverse complement.
ACTATAAGTACTCAATACGACAGTGCGGTCATTCTCAAGACCCTTCCGCGGTTGACCTTCACTTCACCGCTCGGAGTTGCTTTGCCACGCAGTTTTGGAGTAGTGTAGGCGAGTTTGCTGGCCACCGTGATTACAAATAATTTTTTATCTTACTATGCACAACGTACAATGGCGCGGCGTTTAGAAGTTCGCTTTATATTTAAAAGGAATATTTGTTATATGCATTTAAAATAAACGTTTGATACTTCCTTAGGGACTTTGTACAATATGCGAAAAAAATGTCAATAAGTATAATAATGTTTAATTATGTTGTAGAAAACACTAATATAAATATCAAATACCTCTTGGTAAAATCTCTCAAACGTGTGAAATTAAAGGGCTTTGAAGCTCCATGGTAAACCTACTGTCTGCCATTTTGATTTTTTTTTCAAAATGGGGGCCATGCATGATATTATATAAATTGATAGCTGACATCAATGCAAAAAGAAAACATAATAAGACTAAACCCCGTAAAGTGTCATATTTCGAGGATATTATACGTACAAAGTAGATCATGTGACATCCATATTTTTTGAACTTGCTTAGTAACGATATTAAGCCAAACTGAATAAAATTACTGTGGTAGGCATTATTTGGTTAAGGCTATTTATAAACTGCTAACATTACAAATAAATTCTTTAAAAAACCTGGTGTCACTGCCTGACTGACGGCCGTTGGGGCATTAAAGTTCTCGAGTGGCGACCGCGTACCGGAAGACGCAGCGATGGCGGGTTTCCCACAACGTGGACCCCTCGGTCCACGTTCACCAGATCCTCATCTGGTGAAGGTCAAAACCGGCTGGATGAGGATAGCGCGGGACCGGTCGTTGTGGAGATCTTTGGGGGAGGCCTTTGTCCAGCAGTATTATGATGATAATGACTGCTTTAGAGAACCCGCAATCTACGCGCTAGACTGACTAGTTTAGTTAATAGATGAAAAATGATTATTTTAAACATTCGGAGAGATGATTTCAAACATCTATACAACAAAATGTACACAAGTTCAAAAAATATGGATGTCACGTCATCTTTTTTTATTATTGCTGAATGAGCCTACACTTGACCTCGATCACGCCTGATGGAAAGCAATGGATGAGGTCTATGATGGAACGAGCGTGCCCAAAAGATGCCTGTTCACTCTTACTTTGAAGGCAGACGGGTTATATGAGATCAACTTTCAACGTTTATATTCTCATAAACGTGACGGTTTACGGGGTTTGGTCCTATAATGTCTTCTGTTTGCATTGATGTCAGCTATCGATTTATATAGGGTTCATGCGTGGCCGCCATTTTGAAAAACAATCAAAATCGCGGACAGTAGGTATAGCAGGCTCCTTTTAAAATCTACAATACAATTTATCGGTGGATGCAGATGCTGAAAAAAACGTATACAGAGTGGAATATTTTAATCTCACCTGGAGGGAATGTACTCTAAATACTGGATATAGCAAATTGTCAAAAGAATCATTCCTTTACTTTTTAAAAGAAACCAATCTGCATTCAAAGATTTTCGAAAATTCGCTTGCCACACTCGGGAATCGATCCAGTTAAAATCCGAAAAAATAACAATCTGGCATCAATCGATAAAGTCAAACATAAGGAACAAATCTCTCTAACAAACATGATAAATTAAATGAAAGGAAAATCATGAAATCTAAATATAATAACCATTGCAATACCTGGATTGGTACAAACGGCACAATCAGATGGCCTGCGAGATGACCAGACCACCACTTTAGATTCTTCTTATGGGGATATGTTAAAAATCAAATTTACCAATAATCCTATGCAACTGTAAACGAGTTAAGAACTGAGGTTCGCACTACGATTTTCAATAATCATCACAACTCACTATGTAAAGTTACTGGAAATGAATTCCTTAAAAGAATAAAGGAGAATGGGCACCGAACTATGGGTTTCTGCTCTGAAGTTCAATAGCCATAAGATATATACCAATGGAAAGAGCTTTCACCCTTGCTACTAACACGACTTTAGCCAATGGTTAGTAAATTCGGCGATAATGACCTAAATAGGTGAAAACTTGAATATCGAAGTTAAGGAATGTTCTTGGTGCCCAACAGCCATAAGTGATTTTTAAGAGAAGCATTTGTCACAAAAACGACTTTCCGACAAGACTTGGGGATCAGGAAAAATAAATGTCAAGTAAATGAGCAGCTTCTATTGTGTTGGCGGGACAATCTAGTACTGATGTGTCGATATGTCAAAACATCGAGATATCGTTGTTTATACATGCACCTGCGATGCCTGCGGAGTAATTATTAGGTTATTTCATAATTTTTATCCATATATTTGGTTGTATAGTTACAGCATATTTTAAGTAGTTACTTTTTTTTTGTTATGTAACTATTTATGTACTGATCACTGAACCTGACTTGATTTCTGTACGTCTTTTTCGGGTGACCACTGAAAATCAGCGCTGTGCTGTAGGTCCCTCATAGCACAGCATCATGCTGAGTGGACGCCTTCTTGTCACAGTCATGACGTGCACTTGCCGACTATTTCTGTTTTGAGCTCGTGATTATAATGTGGATCTATTTTGTTTTATTTTTCTGATTATTCTTATCGTTTTGTATGCACGTGTTTCTGTGACAAATAAACCTATGTTTCTTTCTTTTTTTTCTACCTAGTCTTGCCATAAATACTGAAACAAAGAAAAAAATAATTTTCTGTTGCAAATAACATTTATTACTTTTACAGTATGTTAGTTTAATACATAAATATAAAAGAATTTAAAATATAAAAAGCTTATTCGAAGTGGTCTCCATTGGCTCCAATACAGTCCTTTAAACGTTGAGGATTTCTTCGAATTCTTTCCCTTACTGCTTTGACCACCTTTTTCGTACGAACACTACGTAGACGGCCAGATCTTTTTCTGTCACAAACAGAGGAGGTCTCATTGTACCTATTAATAGCCCGGTACACAAACATTTTACTAATACCAAGCGTATGGAGAGTTAAAAATTGCATTTGGCTCCATACCTACTTTGTGTAATGCAATCACAGCGATTCGGTTCTCTTTATCACCCCACTCCATTTTAATATCGCAAAATATTGTACAATGTATTGGCGCCAAAATGAGAACTCGATGAACAATCATATATAAATGACAGATTCCAAATTCAAATGTAATATTTTGTTTATTTTTAATTGTAACAGTATTTATGGCTGGACTAAGTAGATATCTGTGCTATATTTAAATGTTACTGTATTATAGACTTTTAAACCTTCGGAAATAAGTTTTCTAAATGATCGTGAAGAACTACGAGGAGGGATCAAAAAGTAGTGAGAACGACATACTCCTTGGTAAGAAAAAAAGTAAATACTGGCAGGCATATAGCTCAGATACATATTTGTAATATGAATAAAGAAAAAAATCTTCGATTCTCTTTCTGAATGTACTCAGTCATTTGTTTGCTTCATGTCGGAACGTGTTCTCGAAAATGGATAAAAACGAAGTGCGAGCCGTTATTAAATACCTCTGTTTAAAAAAGTTAACGACGCAAGAGATTCATTGCGATTTGGAGGCAACATTAGGGGAGTCTGCACCGCCGTATTCCACTGTCGCAAGGTGGGCTTTTCAATTTCGAGTAGGGAGAACGAGCACGGAAGACGAACATCGTTGCGGCCGTCCATCGATGTCAGTCACCCAAGAAAATATTGCGCAAGTCGAGAAAATTGTACTGAGCGATCGAAGAGTTACCATCCGATACTTTATTCAAGAAACAGGCATTTCATATGGAAGTATTCAATCCATATTGAAACAATCTTTGAATATGAGAAAAGTCTCCGCAAGATGGGTGCCGAGAATGTTAACCAATCAATCTGCCTAGCCTTTTCCCAACTATGTTGGGGTCGGCTTCCAGTCAAACCGGATGCAGCTGAATACCAGTATTTTACATGGAGCGACTGCCTATCTGACCTCCACAACCCAGTTACTGGGTAATACGATACCCCTTGGTAAGACTGGTTGTCAGACTTTCGGGCTTCTGACGACCCGTAACGACTGTCAAAGATCTACAAATGACAGCCGGGACCAACGGCTTAACGTGTTTTCCGAGGCACGGAGGAGTGTCGGTATGTAAAGATGGTCACCCATCCACGGACAACCCCGGCAAGCGTAGCTTAACTTGATGGATCGACCCGTTCAGCTGTTATTACTTAGCCACGAGCTCCTGAGTGCCGAGAATGTTAACCGACAGTCAGAAACAAAATCGACTTGACATTGCGAAGGTATTGTTGGACAAGTTTCAAGAAGATTCTGAACACTTTTTGTCCCGTTTCGTAACAATGGACGAAACATGGGCTGCCATTCAGCAAACTGGCTTCGAATTGGTTGACCACACCCCTTATTCACCAGATCTGGCGCCTAGCGATTTTTATCTGTTCCCCAAATTGAAAGAATACTTAAGGAGAAACAGGTACGAAGACGATAACGTGGTGATGGATGTCGTGGAGAGCTTTTTGCTGGACCAAGACAAAACTTTTGAAAGGGATTGAAGCCTTGGAAAAGCGCTGGACTCGGTGTGTGAGACTCGGAGACTATGTAGAAAAATAAATTATTATGTTATCAATAGTCATTATATTCTATCTCATTCTCACTACTTTTTGATCCCTCCTCGTAGATACTAAGAGTAGTTTAGAAGAACTAAACGACACACACAGATACATGAAAAAAGATTTTGTTTTATACTTATAGATAGAAGAGAACACAGAGAATACAAATTGTTCTCTGAAATGGCTGAAGAGGTATTTTTACGTCTGTAGCCGAAATGTAGTTGTACACACGGCTACATATCAAGCTATACATACCCAGTATAAGCTAATCTCGCATTGCATTTCCGTACAATGAGAGGTCAGCATTTACTGGAAATGTATAGCTTGATATGTAGCCGTGTGTACATGTCCTGTCTGGCCTCCCTTTAGAGAATTCAGACGTAATTTTTTTTTGTGTTAATAAAATGATGATAATGTTTACAAGTTACTGTTTATCAATTAGTTAACTTATGACGGGAATTAAGTGTTGATGTTAACGTCACATTTACGATGATTTAACGCCGAACAAACTAATAATTCAGACAAGTTGTAGTAGTAACAAACGTTCTTCGAGACGAGATCTTTTCAATGGAATATACCTTAACGGTATTGGGAGTTTCGGCAGGTTTAACATGTATGTCCGACCGACTCTTAGGAATATTGTTCCTAAAACGGCATAATTATGATATACTCTTAGGGCATGTTATAAAGTGGACGGCGATAGGCTTAAAAGATGATGTTGGCAAGGCACAGAAATAGTGAAAGTTAATTAATTGACGAAATACCTGAATTTTGTTGAAAAATAAGAAAATGAAAACTAATTTCCTGTGGCTAAAGTATTCATTGGATTTGATTGAATTGTTGTATACGGGCAATGAACATGATTCTATTTACGTGGTTTAAAGGAATGTCAATCCTCCTGTTACACGTGGTATATAAAAAAAAAAATTTTAAGCGAATATAAACTTACTTATTTATTTATTTATTTATTTATTTATTTATTTATTTATTACACCCTGGAGGACTTACAGCTTAAACTAACTAAAAATAGAAGCCAACATAAACTACGGAAAGCCAATTACAAATCCTCACGTATAGTGACAGACTTAAAATTAAGAAGTGAGCATATCAAAATTTTCACAGTGATTACAGCTTATTAAAATTATACAGTTTATTAAACAAGTTAATTGCAAGGATCAACGAGTATTAACTAGAAACCTTTAGTTAACAAAAATAAGTACTAAGTGATAAAAATATTATAAACATTTCCGAAAACTAGGGATACAATTAAAATGCTACTTGAAAAACCTGAGGCTTATGCGTCCTCTGGCCGACGCCACGCTAGTCGTGAAGGGATCAAAGTCATACCGCTCACATATATTATTGAACTGTCTACCCGCTCGTATAATAAAACTATTCTGTCTGTAATTTACATTTGCAGTTGGAGAATTGACCGTGACGTATGTCGATCAACAACACATAACATGTTTTTCAACTTGTTAAGTTTGTTTTTGGGATAAATCCATCACAACTGCGGATCGCTTCATTGTGCGTCGTCTGACACGCACTCGGCCGGCTTTTTTTCCATTAAAAGCCTCTTTACAGAATAAACAATTTCATTTCACTAAACGTTATTATTTAATTTCAGATGGCGTGTGCTAGAGATTCCGGATGCGCCGCTAAACAATGGTGTCGGCAAGTCCAACCGCATCTCCGTTGAGAGTCATGAGAGTGAGGTAAGACTATAATTTTGCCGTTAATTTCGACACAACGCTTATGTCACTGAGCTAGAATATAGACGCTGTTTTTTTCGCGATTTCAGGTTTGGTCCCGTAGTATGAGTTGTTCATAATGGTGAGTAGGTACCACACTATCGTGGCAGCTCCATAGCCAATAAAAAAGCAGCGTGAATAAATAAATAGTGGCCGCTAAGCTCCGTTTTAAAGATTATAATAAAACTTAACAATGTGAAACTACTGTTGGTAACAATAATAACGTAGTATTGTGGAGTACAACGTAACATGCTCATTTTCGGCATTTTCATTCTAAAATAAAATAAATAACCAAACAAATGAGGAGGAATGACGCCACTGCGCGCGCGGTGTCGCCTGTCTTAAGGGATCATTGTACTCATCATTATAAACAACTTTTGCCATGGGACCAAACCTGAAATCGCGAAAAAAATCTGGTGTTCCCTAATAATAGTGTTTTCCAATGAAAAATTCAACATCACTCCAAAATGCAGTCAGTTGTCAATATTGTATTCATTAAAAGTAAGAAGTCGCAAAATACAGCAAAAGAAGAATTTAAGAGTAAGAATTCCAAGGAAAACTAGCCATAAAACTTATTGATGTTTTTCCTAGCCAGACACGTAAAGATTGGGTTCTAGTATAATCCAGCTGCGACCGAATGTATGACCCCAATCGCACTATTTAACAGATATTTAGAAGCTTGAGGGATTGCCACGCTCAGTCAGACTTCAGGATGCCAAAAAGTACTTACGAAGGGCGCATTCCTGCACATCTCTTACCATGCAAACCAAAATTGGATTTTGAATGGGAAAAAGAAAAATGTGGTTTTTACGTTTTTCCGTGCCATTTTTCCGATTTTTTCTATTCCTTATTTATGAACCTTCCTCGGACTACTGCGAATATTTGAAAAGCAAATTAGCCTATTTGGTCCAGCCATTCTCTACTTTAGCGCTTATCAACACTTTTACACCTAGTTTCACCATACCATGTTATTTACATGTGTGAATTTGGTCAAAATGTAAATCCAACATGGCGGCTGCGAAATTTTCAAATTATTCGTCATGGATTACGTTTTCATTGTTTTCGAGGGTGGTAAAGCCGATAGTGAGGTCAAAATGTAAGTCCAAGATAGCGGCTGCAAAAAAATTAAAATTTTTCATCATGGGTGTCGTTTTCTTTATTTTCTTGGGCTGAGTTTAAAAATATTTAAGGGGGAAGCGCCAGGTAGCCCGCGAATTCAAACTTTCTTATGTTTTTTGAAATTTGCAAGTCAGTATTAAGATGTATGTTGACTAAAGTATCATTCGCGACCATAACAAATATGCATTTACAGAATTATAATCATTAAAATCAGTAATACATCTCGATAAGTTTGTATAATCCTAATTGTCAAGATTTCATGAAACAGTCTTTCAATAGAATTATCTTGTCTTAAAGAGTTGTATTGATGACTTTAATTATTATAATTCTGTAAATACATACTTTTTACGGTAGCGAATCATATTTTGATCAACATAGAATCTAATACTGACTTGCAAATAGCAAAAAAACATCAGACAATTTGAATTTCCCGGGCTACCTGGCGCTTTCGCCTTAAGTATACAAGTAGTACCTTGCTAAGAAAAGAAGAACTTATAATAATCATTGGGTAATACTTACTGTACACATCACGACGCGACGTTCGGGAGTCCATGTCGGCAATCTATCTATCTATCATCTATACAAATAAATAAAATTGAAGTGTATGTTTGTAATATCAAAATAACAGCTTTTTACTAAATGCGTATGAAAGTATACAGCCTTGGCCAAAAGTATTGAGCACCTTACAAATTTCGCTCGTTCACGGAAAGTATGGGAGTAAACCAAATCTATTGTTGAAGAATTCTTTTGTCGGCCATCTACAAAGGTTTAAACAATGACCCACGCCGCACAGCTAGCAATAAAACACCTGGGTGCAATAAAATGTGTTTTTTACAATTTTTGTATTTATTTATCAGTTCGCTACCATCGCTCGTTGTGAACACATCCAGTGATCTAGTGCGCCTTTTGTATTTTATTTCAGAAGTTTTAAGTGTTATCATTGCAATATGCCAAAACAAAACGAACTTTCTTTAGAAAAACGTGTGCAGATACAGCTTCTGTATGAGCAAGGGAAATCACAAGTAGAGATTTCTAAAACTGTGAAATGTTCGAGCCGATCCGTGCAATATGCTATTCAGCGATTCTCTACTACCGGATCACATGAAAATAGACCGAGAACCGGGCGCAAACGCATCACCACAGACCGTCAAGATCGTCAGTTACTGAGAGAGTCGTTAAGAAATAGGAAAAAAACATCTTCAGAGCTCGCTGCTGATTTGTCGGAACAAATTAAGAAGCCAATTTCTACTCGAACTACTCGCAAAAGACTTCAAGAAGCTGGTCTGAAAGGCTGTAAAGCTAGGAAGAAGCCATGGCTCTCCGATAACAACAAAAAAGCTCGATTGAAATGGGCTTTAAAACACCGAACTTTCACCGCTGAAGATTGGTCAAATGTTGTTTGGTCAGACGAATCAAACTTTGAGGTGAGTAAGTCAATTTAATGCCCTGATACAATTTTATAAAATGTTTTAAAAACCAAACGCATAATTGAATTTATTTTAGTTTTACGGAACTCAATATTTTTCTCTTTATTGCAGATTTTTGGTACACCTGGTGTGACCTTTGTGCGTCGCCGTATGGGCGAAGAATTTAAGCCAGAGTGTGTGATCCCAACCGTTAAACACGGTGGAGGCAGCATAATGGTCTGGGGTTGCATGACCGATTCTGGAGTTGGCGAATTGTTCGTGTGTGAGGGTCGCATGGACTCTACTAAGTACATAAATGTACTAGAAACTGCATTACTGCCTTCATTCACGAAACTTTTTGGCGACACGAATATGGATGGTGTCAAATTCCAGCAGGATAACGCGCCATGCCACAAATCTGCACGCACTATGAGATGGTTTCGGGAAAATAACACGGAACTGCTTGACTGGCCAGCTCAGTCTCCAGATCTGAACCCCATAGAACATTTATGGGGTTTATTAAAGCGCAGGGTTAGGCGCCACACAATTAACAACAAAGAAGATTTAAAACGCTGCCTGCGCCTAGAATAGAACTCGATTACTGTTGACGACTGTAAAAAACTTGTTAACTCTTTACCAAAAAGAATTTCTGCCGTAATTAAGGCAAAGGGTGGACCCACAAAATATTAATTTTCTATTAATAAATAGTAAAATAAACCCATATAAAACGTTTTGTTTTATTTATATTTGGTACTCCGCATAAAACTGAAAGATATCATGGGTGCTCAATACTTTTGGCCAAGGCTGTATATGGTACTTATAACGAAAAAACGATTTTAAACATTTTTGTCTGTCTGTCTGTTTGTACCGGCTAATCTCCGAAACGGCTGGGCCGATATTGACGGGACTTTCACTGGCAGAAAGCTGATATTACAAGCAGTTACATAAATGAGCAGTAGTTAGAAAAATAATAAGGGTTCCGCGTAACAAATTTAAACCCATGAAATTATGAACAAAAATAATAACTCTGGAACTACCAGTCGGATTTGAAAAATTCTTTTTGCTTTTGGTAGCCCAATTCTCGAGGATGGTTATTAGCTATATAACATCACGCTATGACTCTTAGGAGCTGAGCAAAAAGAAAAAAGTCCGAAAGAAGGCTAAGCGAAAACGAAGTAATAGCACAGATTATCAGATAAATCACTCCATACAAAATTTTCAATACCGACTGCTATAATAGCGTACACCTTCGAGTCACTAGACGCTGCGAAAGAAAATTACCTAACCTTAAAAGCGTAAAGTGAGTTTTGCTTTATAGCTGCGCGCCGACGCGTGGTTATTGTGAATTGCCAGGGCTGCTGCCTCTTTCGATAAAGATGTCAGTAGGTATTTGTAGTACATTTTATAAAATAATATAAAATGCTTTTTAATGTTTTAGCATGTTTATTCATTAGTTTTTAGTTAGATTAGTTTAGATTTTAGTTCATTTTTGTTAGAAATACTTATGAAAGACCGAGGAATATTTTTATGCTAGGTAACTATTTAGTATTCTGTGACCACACCCCGAAATTGCAATTGTAAGACAAGTAAGACACACATCGTACGCAACGTGTAGTACCTAACTATTTAATAATCAGTGACGTAACCACTCCGCATGGCCACGAATACGAATAAAATACGAAATGGAAGAAAGTGAAAACTGCCGAAATTGAAAAAAAGTGAACGAGTGAAAATTGATTTGTTCGTTCATGTACACAATTAGCGTAATAGGTAACTACTATGCTTCTACGCTATGAACAAACCTGCGCTGGCGCCATATTGTGACGTTATGCACGCTTTTAAATAAACAATAATTATATGAAAATAACATTAACAAGATAATACCGATAATAGATATTACACATAACATAAACATAACATCCCGCCTTGTTTCCCCGAAGGGTTGGGCAGAGGTGTACCTATGCTTCTACATTATGAAGAGGCACATTTCGCCAGTTATGTTTAAGTCCCATGTAATAGGGGGTGAGCCTATTGCCATCAATCGGGCACAAATCCAGACTCAGGGCTGCTACGGAGAAATTCCAGATAGAAAAACCCAATAACACTTTGCTCGACCTGGGAGTCAAACCCAGGACCTCATGCCCGGCAGTAGCGCGTGCGACCGCTAGACCAACGAGGTAGTCAGTAATAAATATTGTTGAAAATTAATTTGCTCAAAGTAGATTTTTTCTAAACGTAATTTTCAAATGGCAGTTGACAAATTGTGGACCTTTCTATTCTTATCTCAGACTCATAGTAGAAGTAATTACGTACCTATCAATAAAATACAAACATGAGACATACAAGTTTAAACGATTTACCTATTTTTAAAACGATAATAAAACTGTATCAGCTGGTAAACTGAAAAAAGGAAAGTTTTTATCTCTTCTCTTGTAGGATCTACATCCATCAACTGCACATAATACACCAGAACCAGCCATATCATAAGAATTTGTAACTTAGAACGTCATGTTTTTTTTTTTTTTATTCGAGATAGGTTTGCTCTTGACTCTAGTCTAGGTCAGAGATGACAGAGACAAAGTCGACGATGGAGCGAGCTTACCCAGAAGAAGCCTGTTCACTCTCACTTTGAAGAGATCGGGGTTGTATGCGTTCGGAAACACAGACGCAGGCAGAGAGTTCCACTCCTTTGCTGTGCGCATCACAAAAGACATTTGGAAACGCTTAGTGCGAATTGGTGGAATAGCAACTAGGTAAGGATGGTAACCTGCAGTGCGTCTAGATGTCCGCTGATAGAAGGGGGCCGGCGGAATGAGGTCGTGGAGTTCTTGAGCACACTCCCCGAAGTATAATCTGTAGAAGACCGTCAAGCAGGCAACCTTGCGGCGATGAGCCAAGCTGTGAAGCTTGGAATCCACCAGTCTTACGTCGCCAATGAGTCTCTTAGCTCTGCGTTCCACCGAGTCAAGCGCGGCAAGTTGGTATTCGGCCGAGCCATCCCAAAGGTGGCTGCAATACTCCATGCAGGATCGGACTTGCGCTTTATAGAGAATTAAAAGCTGTCCAGGCGTAAAGTATCGCTTCACCCTATTCAGGATGCCCAGCTTCATGGCCGCAGTTTGAGCTTTGTACTCGATGGTGGCACCGAAGTTGAGACATGATGTCAACTCTAAATCTTATAAATCTTATTTGTATTTGTATTTGTAACTCCATGCCTAGGAGCTCGAGCCGATCAGTTACAGGAACAGATATACCCCGAAAAGTAGGAGTTTGATCGAAACGACTCCTTTTAGCGGTAAAAAGACACGCCTGTGTTTTGGTGGCATTAAAAGAGACCAGATTATCATCACCCCACTGGGAGACAAGGCTTAAGGTCAAATCTGTCCGCTTTACCATGGCCTCTCTCAAGGAACGAACTTCGGCCCCGCTGGTTTTTGCGCTGGACAAGTATCTCTCTGAAACTGTACTGTCATCTGCGTACCCAACAATACCAGACTGAAGCAGGTCATTGATGTGTAGCAGGAAAAGAGTTGCAGAGAGAACAGACCCCTGAGGAACTCCGGCATCAATAGCCATAAGGTCGGAAGAGCAGTCGTCAACGACTACTCTGATAGACCGTTCACTAAGGAAGTCTGATATCCAGCTACAAAAATCAGCAGGGATGCCATAAGCAGGAAGCTTGCTGAGTAGACCAGCGTGCCAGACCCTGTCAAAGGCCTTCGAGATATCAAGCGATACAGCAAGTGCTTCGCCGTGCTTCTCGATGGCCTCGCCCCAGCAGTGCGTGCCATACACAAGAAGATCGCCAGTTGACCGTCCCCGGCGAAAGCCATACTGACGGTCACTGAGGAGATCATTGTTTTCAAAATAGGTCAGCAACTTACTGTTCAGTACCCTTTCCATAACCTTGCACAGAATGGAGGTAATGGCGATCGGACGGTAATGGGCAGGGTCTGCACGGTCGCCCTTTTTGGGCACTGATTGCACATTTGCAAAATGCCAGGATTTTGGTACCGTCCTTTTTTTAAGAGAAAGGCGGAACAAACGTGTCAACACAGGAGACAGTTCAGGCGCACACTGCCTCAACACTCGCTGGGATGCCGTCAGGCCCGCTGGCCTTGTTCACGTCTAGACTGCACAATACTCTTCGGACCTCTTTACTGTGAACTGCGATTTCCGGCATCGAGGAGTCACAATGAGGCACAGTAGGTGGTTGCTTGGAGCCAGCGTCCAGACGTGAATTGCTTGCAAAGAGAGATGCAAATAGATTTGCTTTCTCACCTGCAGAGTGAGCCAGCGACCCATCAGGTTTCACCATTGGAGGTAAAGTGGGTCGACAGAAATTCGCTTCAGCCGCTTTGGACAGGGACCAGAAGTGCTTACTACCCGGAGGGTGCGAAGCCAGCTTGGCCCCAATACGTCCGACATGGTCAAAACGTGCCCCACGTAAAACCCGCTTGCAAAACTTGGCGGCAGAATTAAAAGCTCTCTTCCTCGCGCGAACCCTACGCGCTCTAACTTTCTTCTTTTCCTTTTATCTTTCTTTTACTTTTTCGTCATGTCGACCGAAATATATGCGTACTATTGAAGACAAAAGTGCATGGAGAGCCTAAGGTCGACTTTTGACTGAGGTTTTGCATTACGTTTCATGACTTTCATGAGACGACTAGATGGCGCTGTTCAAACATGAAAATAACACCGCAAAGCTTAAAAACCTTATTATGCAGAGGCACATAATAAGGTTTTTAATACCTAAAATAATTACTAAGAAATAATAATATATTTATATTCAAATAAACATAAATTATTTTATTTTCTTATTTCCGAGTACTTAATACAGCGCCATCTAAACCAAACCAAATAAACCAATTGGTATATTAGTTAATTCGACTACAGATGGCGTAGATCATAAATAATAAAAATCCCTACATTCACAAACTAGCTCTCATTTTCGCATTCTACAATAAGTAGATCGTAGCTCAGGTGGATAAGCATGACAGAATAACAAAGCTCGTTTCACAGGGCACTGGTTCGAAACCCAGTTCACAGTCGGTTTTTTTAAATTTTATTATTATATAATGTAATTTATATTCTATTTTTTATATTTTTAAACGTTTTTTATTTTATTTTTTGTTATAAATAATATAAGATGTATAAATGAATAAAGGCATAATATACAAGTATACATATACTACTCTACTATATATAACATTGTATAAATAAATATATATAAATTACTTTCGTAATTGGTGGTAAGTATTAGTATTATTAGTAAGAAACATTTATGTAAGAAGATTTAGATATATTTTTCTTACAGATTAAGATTTACTAAGTTTAGTTCTCGTAAAGGATAAGAAATTAAACTATTTTAGTGATATTATACATTAAGACATTTAATTCTCAAAGAAGAATACAATTTATTTCTTTCTTTCTTATACAGTGTATAACCTAACCTAACAGTTTTACACCCAATTGACAATTATTTAATTCACTTGTTATGAGAAATACAAGTAAAATTTATAACTGAATAACTCTATTACAAAATGGAAGACATTAACAAAGTAAAACTGTATAATAGATGTTATAAGTATTCTAAATCAAAACTGTGTTGTGCTATTCTTATAGTATTTAGTTTTATTTACATAATGTTATAATACCTTACACTATATATGCAACCTTAGTTCTGTAAATATTTTACCTACTCACAAATTATAAAAAAATTACGTTTTGCATAATTATGGTTAGTGGTATTGACTATAATGATTGATTTGTGCATTATGTTATGACTAAGGTTCACAGCTTAAGTATTCGTTCCAGAACGAGGAAGAAATTGAAGCTAAACCTCAAATCAATAACAATTGTAAGACCGGGTTATAGCTGTCATTTTGGGACCAATTTGTTTATAATAATAAATAAATAATTAATTATATTAGAAAGGAATCTATATTTATATTGTTTTTATTTTAATTTCTTATATTATATAAGAAATCAAAATCATTAGTGTAAAAACATTTTGTTGTTATAAAGTAGTGAATAAATTTATCCCACTTACACTAAGTTTGATCACTGTAATTTATCAAATAAATTATAGCTACCCCGGTCTTTGTTATTACTCAATCCAATAGTCAACACTTTATATTATTTTTTTAATATTTCGTGTGTCCGCCATTTTGATCGATTACAGCTTGCAACCGCGAACCCATGGAGTTTATTAATTTTTCACATAAATTTAGACCCCGTATAGAATCCCATACCTGCATGCAGTGAGTACTCAGTACTTCCTTAGTCCTTTCGTTCCTATTGTCCCACCTTTGAACCATAACGCCCCATAAATTTTCAATGGGGTTTAAATCTGGCGATCTCGCAGGCCAAGGAATAATCTGTATATCCGATTGCTGGCTAAACCACTCTTGCTCAATTATGGAACGGTGTATAGGACAATTGTCCTGCACGAACGTTATCACTGGCATGTCTTCTACAGGAAAAACATTCCGTACGGTGGGCAACATGACGTCATTCAGCACATCTATGTAGTTTACACTGTTTGCACGACTGGGTATTACAGTAAGTTCTCCTGGTCCTGCAGCACTCATCCATCCCCAAATGTTCACTGTTATACGACCGGATTCAGAGTTAGGCACAACGTGATCACTATCATAACGCGTATTATTCCTACGCCACAACCTAACTCGCCCATGCTGGCTAGACTTGAAAGTCTTTTCATCACTGAAGATGACTCCGTTGCTCCAGTCGAAATTTCTGTATTTCAAAGCGAACTCCAATCGTGCTCTTTTATTAGCTTCGGTTAGCAATGGCTTAATAGCATGTCGACGATAATGCAGACCTTCACTATGAAGAGCACGATACACCGTCCGCAAAGATGTATCAAACAACTCTGCGTAATATCTTGTTGGTGTAAAGCCATTTTCCTCATAACCTTGCACCATAAGTTGACGCTGGTCTGAGTCAATATGGCGTCTTCTGCCAGATCTACTACGGTGTTCCAACGAACCCTCTTCTTGAAACCGCTTTATCCATAAAGTGACAGTCTTTACCTATAAGGGAAATATATTATTTATTATTTTCGTGTATCGATAACCATGGATAATAAAATAAATAACGAACAGTGATTTTAAAACATTACTTACGTTTAAGTCAGTTTCTCTCGAAATTTCAGAATAATTTAAGCCTTGATTATGCAATGCTATTATTTGGGCCCTCGTAGCCATATCAATATTTGAACGCGAACTCATGATAAAAATAAATATTAAAAACTTGTAAACGCAATCGTAACTGAACTCACTCATAGATAGTAAAGAACATTATGATTGAACAAAAAGATTTAATTTTTACACAGTCAATATTAAACTAGCCTCAATTCTTTTGAGATTTATGATACGGGTTAAAGTCACTTAACAACTTCAATATAATAAAGAGAAGGATAATTTCAACTCAATGCGTAATGACGCAATGGTCCAGTGGCTAATGGTATCGGTAAATTTTATGCCACCGAGTTCGAATCCTAGTTATTACGTGCTTTGCTTTATAAGGTTTGTAATGTCGTAGGAGAATTTGTGTTAAAATTGAGTAATATTGTAACTAGCAAAAAACAAGATAATGTTCTTGTATATTTTCCAATCCAACTACTATACTAGCGCCATCTATGTCATCCAAGACATATTATTAAGGCGATGAAACCCTGTACAAACGATTTTGGTTTGGAACTCTCCATGCACTTCTGTCTTCATGTGTACATAAACGCCTCGCGGCTGTCGGCAACCCAATGAGAAGTGAGTCGCGTGCGTGGTAGGTAGTTAGCGCGCGTCAGTACATGGAGTGATTTATCTGGTAATCTGTGGTAATAGCGTGCGCGGGCGATGCAACGCTGCGGGTGGGGGACGAGGTAGTTTTATTAAAATGTGGCTGTTATTTTAGTATATTGTGTTACGACTTCCACATTATATTATCCTAGTCCGTAAACAAAATAAAGGCGCACGCGTGTACAAGCATGTTGTGCTAGTGTGTGCCTGTCGGAGCGATACACACCTACAGTGGGCAGTACGACCACGCACACATTGACATTGGCTTGACGCGATAGCACTACTAGCTATCGAAAAGTAATGATTTTGGATGTGTTCCGCAATACCAAAAATGATGAATGAAAACTTTATTTTACAAATTTTTCGATAATTTGTGACTTGATATATAGTACGCGTCAAATTTAATGGCGGCTCTGAAGTGAGCTGCTCGCTGCACAGTACCGCACATTTCACCCCGGCTAACACGAAATTGTTATTGCGCAGCGACTCGCCTCATGTTCCAAGTCGCCATAGTTTGCATCGGTCTGTAATTTAAGCTATGTTCTGCTGAAACATAATTATAAATATTGTTATGATACAGAAAAAAAAACATGAAAACATGTCATTTACGCTGTAAAAATGTGCGAAAAGCAATTCGCTTACTTCATTTTATGTAAGTATTTTGGAAAAAAAATAGATATAGGAACCTAGATAAATACTGTTTAAATCCGAATATAAGGTGTAAATATGCTCAAATTGCAAATGATTTAAGTATTACGTTTGTATGGACAGTTCATCCGTCACCAGGCTCTTAAGTATCTGTATACAAATTCATCTCTGATCTGGCCGAAAGTATTAGCAAGCGACACCTACGTTTGGACCTGATTCATCTTCCTGCCCTTCGGGGTCGCCGTCCATACCTCTCTATTAGTCATTCCAGCAGTCACTTTCTAGCCGTATGCTAGAAAGTGGCTGCGTCTTTCACACACAATTTCATTCATTTGTTCTTTGGACTCGGTGTCTGTATCTGTATATGGTCAGTTTCAAGAAGAACGTTTTACCCAATCATATATCATTTAACGTACGACCATAACTAAGCTCTCAAGTGTAATGTGGTTTTTTATATTTATAAAGGTTAGTCTATAAGATATTAATGTTATGGGTCTTTGTTGCCTGAATTAAATGTTTTATTATTATTATTTTCTCAGGAGGAAGACGTTTCAGACGCCGCGGTGTCATTACGTCACACGCGCGCTGAGAGCCGTGAGCGTGCGCGCTACGTGCGCAAGCGACGCGCGCGCCGCTCTACGCACGAGCTCGCGCCGCGCTCCACGCACGAGCTCGTGCCCGCCGAGCCGGACGCGCTGCACGACTCACCGCCCACACCGCCTGCCCCGCCCGCCCCACCCGCGCCCCCGCTGCTGCCACCGCGACACTACGAGCCGCAACATGAGGCTAGTTCCCAAATACTATCATGCTGACACATACATGCTATCCCAACCCACTGGCGTAATAATCGTTACTAATACAGTCATGAACATAAATACCGAACCCCGCGTCCGGAACGCGTGGTCACGCCTTCAGGTATTTCAAACAAAAAGTATGACGCGATGATTACGTATTCGCGCGACCATCACTTTTGATTAGAACGCGATATTCGTAACACCATAAATTATTTATGTATAATGTGTAATTATGTATACTTTAGAAAAAAATTGATTGCCACCTACTAGGCCCAACTTGTCTAACATAATAAAATAATTTTATTTTTACAATCGAGAAGAAGGAGAAAAATACTTTTGAATCATGCGTGAGTGTAAGGTATTGTGAGTGTAAGGTATTATGCTGATGACTTGACAGTTTCCATCCTTTATAATGGCACATCTGTCACTCGCACGCACCTGTTTGATAGTCTCTTTCTATAGTTTGATTTTGATGTGTCATATTTACATCCATGTACACTTGAAAATCCCCTGTTGTTCCTCTTGTGTCAGTGACACTATGGCCTTCCCTCTAGATTTCTTTATTTTCCAGTCTGACGTATCCGTATCTATTCCTTGCTTATTTATTCATTCGATTTACCTCTCATGCAGTTGAAGGCATCTTCTTAAATTTTTAAAAACTACTTTGCCCCGCGACTTCGTTCGCGTGGAAGTCGTAAGATACACAATAATATTTATTTATTTATTTATTTAACAGTCTATGTACATGTATGTGTATGTATGCAGTGTATGTGTATGTATGTATGTGTATGTGTGTGTGTGTGTACTTTTATACAGACAAGAAGAAAGGAACAGAAAAATACGTACAAAGGTGATGCTTATTTCTAAAGAAATCTCTTCCAGCATACCTGCGATAGGAAAGTATATAAAGAGATGTAGACAACGTGTGTAAGAGTAAAAGAGAAAACAAAATACATAAAATCACAAACGATACAATAATATGAATATATACAAATAAATATATAAACATAAAATATGAGTACATACAAATACATACATGTATACTACCAAAATAAATATCACTAAAATATAAACGATAATAATGAAGCATAACATAATAAATACTAACAGCTATGACGAAGTGGAAAGATAGTGTTCTTTCAGTCTTCTTTTAAACACTGCAACAGTTTGGCAGTCCCTAATATCTGGCGGAAGTGAGTTCCATAACCGAACCGCATGCACAGTGAAGGAGTAGGAGTAGAAGTCGGTTGAGTGGGGAGGGGATTTAAGGAGATTTCTAAGATGCGACCTGCAAGGTGCATCAGAAGGACGAGCGTAGGAAAAGCGTTCCCGCAGGTAGGATGGCATTTTAGGATTGTGAAGGACGTTAAATAGCAGACACAATATCCGAGAGTTCCTGCGAAGTCGAATAGGGAGCCACTTGAGTATCTTGCGAAAGTTAGAAACGTGATCATACTTTTTAAGATTAAAAACAAAACGAATACATATATTTTGCAAACGCTCAAGTTTATTTAAGAGCTCCTCGGTGGCATCCAAGTAACAGGCATCAGCGTAGTCAATAATGGGCTGTATGAGAGTTTGGGCAAGGGTGATTCTGGTATTCTAGGGCAAGAAGCTCTGGAGGCATTTCAACGTATGGAACGTGTAGTGCACTTTGCGACTGACTTGAGCAACTTGGGCAGTCCACGATAGGTAAGGGTCCATGGTCACCCCCAAGTTTTTAACCGTATTTGCGTATTCTATCTGAACTCCATTCAGACAGAGTGGAGACAGCGACGCGACATCGAGCCTATTCCGCATATACCTTCCGCCGATGATAATAGCCTGGGATTTCTTAGGGTTGATTTGCAGTCCAAAGGACCGCGACCACTCGCCAATCAAATCCAGGTCACTGTTCATGGCAGACACGGCTGCTTCCGCATCTTGCCTCAAGAAGTGATTGTAAAGCTGCAGATCGTCGGCATACCGATGGAAGTGGGAAGCGATGACTCTGGTGACAGAGTTAATGAAAATAGAAAAGAGAAGAGGAGAGAGAACGCCACCCTGAGGCACACCCGCGGTAAGAGAGCACCAGTCAGAAGAAAACTCATCTAGACAAACCCGCTGCGAGCGGCCATTAAGATAGGAATCGAACCAATCAACCGTAGAAGAAGAGAAATTGAAAGTTTTAAGGATCCCTAGAAGGATGTCGAAATCAACAGAGTTAAAGGCACTGCTAAAGTCCAGAAGTACAAGCAAGGTGAGAGATTTGTGGTCCATAGCCCAGCGAAATTGTGTATATTATACTAAAATAACGGCCACATTTTAATAAAACTCCCTCGTCCCCCGACCCGTCGCGTTGCATCGCCCGCCCGGGCTATTACCACAATAAATCACTCCATGTACTTAGGCGCGCTAACTACTGATTTGAGCTGCAAGCTGAATTTATTAAATAACACAATAAAAATGTGTTTTCAATAATTACCTATTAAATTCATATTATTTATTATTTAACATTCTTAAAATTTGGTCCCGTGTGAGCGAGAGAGATGACAAAATGTGACAGCCCTCTTTATAATGTAGAAGCATAGGTACACCTCTGCCCAACCCTTCGGGGAAACAAGGCGTAATGTTATGTTTATGTTATGTAATATTTATTAGTGTTATTATCTTGTTAATGTTATTTTCATATGATTATTATTAATTGGAAAGCGTGCATGACGTCACAATATGGCGCCAGCGCAGGTTTGTTCACAGCGTAGAAGCATAGTAGTTACCTATCACGCCAATTGTGTAAATGAACGAACAAATCAATTAATCGTGTTTTCACTTTCCTCTATTTCGTATTTTATTCGTATTCGTGGCCATGCGGAGTGGTTACGTCACTGATTACTGAATAGTTAGGTCCTACACGTTGCGTACGATGTGTGCCTTACTTGTCTTACAATTGCAGTTCCGGGGTGTGGTCACAGAATACTATATAGTTACGTAGCATACAAATATTTCTCGGTCTTTCATAAGTATTTTAAACATGCTAAAACATTACAAATCATTTTATTTTATACTACAAATACCTACTGACATCTTTGTCGAAAAAGGCAGCCCTGGCAATTCACAAAAACCAATTAACCACGCGGTGCCGCGCAGCTACAAAGCAAAACTCACTTTACGCTTGTAAGGTTAGGTACATTTTCGTTCGCAGCGTCTAGCGACTCGAAGGTGTAGGCTATTATAGCAGTGGGTATTGAACATTTTGTTTGGAGTGATTAAGCTAGTAATCTGTGCATTCTTCATTTTCTTTCTGACTTTATCTTTTTGCTCGGCGCCGAAGGGTCGTAGCGTGATGTTAAAGAACCTGTAACTACCCTCGAGAATTGGGCTACCAAATGCAAAACGAATTTTTAAAATCCGACTTTGTTCACAATTTCATGGGTTTTAATGTTTTTGCGCGGAACCCTAATTATTTTTCTAAAATAAAAGTAGCCTAAGTTTCCCGCCATAACATTAGCTATCTGCCAGTGAATCTCCCGTCAAAATCGGTCCAGCGGTTTCGGAGATTAGCCGGAACAAACAGACAAATATTTTAGAAATAGCTCTTTTGTTTATAAGTACCGTATATACTTTCATATGCATTTAGTAAAAAGTTGTTATTTTGACATTACAAACAGATATTTCAATTTTATTTATTTGTATAGATAGAGACCTATTGCCTCCGACTGCATGAGATTGTTTGGAGACAAAATAGGTCATCTTGTTTCCATCTTTTTTAACGTTCATTATTTACGCAGTCGGGTTTTTAGATTTTTTGAAATTACCTTTTTTTTTTGAAGTTCGTTTTGTACGCAGTCGGTTCTTTTTTTTAAATTAACTTCTTTTTATTTATAATTCTCATTTCTTATTTATTTTCTCTTCACCTGTCGTCAGATTTTCATAATTAACATTGCGCTTTTTACCCTCGTAACTCATTTCATCTGCAATTAACGTTATTTTCACTTATAATCATTTTATTGTTTCCACATGTAATCAGCTCATAATATAACCCCACCCGCCTTACTAACGAGCACGCTCAACTAACGTTAACTGCGAATGTTACTCCAGACAGTGAGACCGTACACGCCGCGCCAGTTCCCGCTGCCTGACGAGACTTACCAGCACATGCTGGCGGCCATGCCCGACGGCTTCTACGCGCCGCCCGCCTCGCCCTCGCCACCCGCGCTGTGCTCGCCTGCGCGCAGCGATTCGTCCAGCACTTTGTCGCCCGCGGACCTGCCCACCTTCGACGGCGACGACCCCGACGATGTCGAGTGGGACCCGTACGCTGAGCGAGCCGACCGACGCAAGACCTCCTTCAGGTGAATGACTCTCCAACAACACTGGTTATACATTGTCTTGAGGATGTGACTGATGTTCGAACACACGGTACCGAGTTACGCCTCGGCTTCCCTGCCCTGGATCCGAGCTATTACAAGCAGGCAGAGGAGAAAAGCTTTAAAGGGCCCATTGCCTACGTAATAATAAATGTAGTTATAAAATCTATCTCACTCGGTTTACTGACTCGTCTACAGACCAGACTATGCTAAGCAGTGTTTCGTCTTTGTATTTAGTTTAGACACGCGCAACAATTACATTTTGTGATCGTTCTATTGATGTTAGCAAGCATTTTTACAGTAAAATTTATAAAAAAAATACTTTTTTCACTACTGTAGAGTTTGAAAGTTTGAAAATACTTACTGAAGTTGTCACAGGTGATTGTACTTTTATTATGCTGATTTATTGATATTAATTGGATATTACGATCCACATCAATAGTTTGTAACATGTAAGTGATTACAAATTTAAGTTTATTATGTAATTGTAAGGTTTAAATTTATTGACAATCGGCGTAAAATTAATAAAAATTTGGAATACTTTCAAAATATAGTTATTAAAATTAATTCGTGTCCACACAGCATTGCGCGTATGATACTGTAAGCTACTACATACAATATTCTTGTAAAAATGTATAGAAATATGATGCGAGTAAGGTCATTTAGAATACATATAAATTTTTTATTATGTGCTATTACTAAGAGCACTCATTGTACAATATAAAACATGTGCAAAATGCACATACTTGCAGAATAATGATTGGTGTTTTATTATATGTAATCACAAAGCGAAACAGATTTTTGAATGAGGTATGTATTTTTATTTTCAGTTGTTGACAGAAAACATTTTTAATAATAATTATTGTTACAAAAAGACAAGCAATAGCTTTCTTGGTGCAGTTTTCAAGCGGCTGGTGAGCACCTTTACATTCCCTTCAGTTCAAACAATTTGTTAATGTGGATTTAAATTTAGGTTTGCATAGCAAGTTAAAATGCTGCTATTTAAACTAATAAAGAGATAAATATGAACGATAAGTATGTGTTCATCGTAAATATTTGGCTACATTTAAGTTTCAACTAAGCTTTTAAAATATATGCCCAATTGCCGCCTAGCGCTTGTAAATATTGAGTATTATATTAAATAGGGCACTGATTAGAAACTAATAGACTGGCTATAAAGTAATTATTTGAATCTCTGTAAGAGTGCGAATTTGATGTTTCAGAATAATAAGGCCCTCGTTTTTGCTTCTATGAATGATAATTTTAGTTTGATTTACCATACCATTGGTAATTAAAATTCGCAATTTTTTGTTCACACATTTAAAGATACGTTGCTTTACATTTTAGAAGATAAATGAATTGTTTGTATCATAGTTACGTCTTTGAGACAGGAAATTGACTGAGTATTAAATTTTAATATAAGCTTTGGAAAAACATTCACTTAGTTTTCTGTCACCGACTATTACGAAGCTCTTGTGGTATACCTTTATTTGACATAAATAATAGTAGAAATATTCTTCTAATTTATCCGAGTGTATGTTGTTGCATAGAGACTGCTTGTATACATACAGCCTTGGCCAAAAGTATTGAGTACCCTTGACATTTTTCAGTTTTTTGAGGAGTATCAAATCTAAATAAAACAAAACGTTTTATATACGTTTATTTTACTATTTATTTAATAGAAAATTAATATTTTGTGGCTCCACCCTTTGCCTTAATTACGGTAGAAATCTTTTTGGTAAAGAGTGTACGAGATTTTTACAATCTTCAGCAATAATCGCGTTCCATTCCAGACGCAGGCAGCGTTTCAGCTCTTTTTTGTTGTTGATTGTGTGGCGCCTAACTCTACGCTTTAATAAACCCAATAAATCGACGGCGAAGTGCCAATTACCTCCTATCTGACTCCTAACAAACATGCGAATAACTCCTTTAAATTCAAAACGACAAGGCGTTATTCGCATGTTTGTTAAGAGTCAGTTAGGAGGTATTGGCACTTTGCCGTCGAAATGTTCTATGGGGTTCAGGTCTAGAGACTGGGCAGGCCAGTATAGAAGTTCTGTGTTTTTTTCCCGAAACCATGTAATAATGCAGGCAGATTTGTAGCATGGCGCGTTGTCCTGCTAGAATTTAACACCATCCATGTTTGTGTCGCCAAAAAGTGTCGTAAATGAAGGCAACAACGCAGTTTCTAGTACATTTTTGTACTTAATAGAGTTCATGCGGCCCTCACACACGAAAATTCGCCAACTCCAGAATCGGTCATGCAACCCCAGCAATGCAATTCATGGTCTTCCTTTTATTTTTGACACTATGCTATTTAGCAAAAAATAATCCTTATGATGAAGCCTTTCGATCGGTATGATAAAGCTACAGGATGATTATTTTTGTCATGTAACGGGTTCGATTCCCGGTTCAACCATATAATTATTTAAATATCTATGAATGCAGTTTAAATTGTTTTTTAAATTCAAATACTGTCTTCTTTCAGTAAAATGTTCCATTTACAACATTCAAGGTACTTTCCCTCCATGTGGCATATCCGTGGGACGCCCTGTGTAGAATAATTCAGGATTGGAAGGTTAAAGGAAACAAGTATAACCCATAGTTTTAAATACAAAGAACTCTTATAAATCAACCTTTATTTAAATTAGTGTTCAGATTCATTGCCACATACTATATCAAACATTTACTACTTTACTTTCATCAAACAGTTATTATAATATACTCATATGTAATTGTTATAATAAACAATTAAGTTAATTGTAAATATGTCACTACCTCGTTGGTCTATTGGTCGCAAACGCTACTGCTGGGCATGAGGTTCTGGGTTCGATTCCCAGGTCGGGCAAAGTGTTATTGGGTTTTCCATCTGGAATTTCTCAGTAGCAGCTCGGAGTCTGGATTTGTGCCCGGTTTATGGCAATAGACTCGCCCCCTATTACATGGCACTTAAACATAACTGGCGATGTGGGTGTACTATAGGTACACCTCTGCCTAACCTTTCGGGGAATACACGCGTGATGTTATGTTATGTTAATTGTAAATAACAATTAAAATTTTAATTGCAATTGAATTAATTGTAAACCACAATTGATAGATTTAATTGAAATTGATTTTAATTACATCTCACAATTAAAAAATAATTGAATTAATTTCGTTGGAATAAAAGTTGTAATGGTATGCTTCTACAATAAAAAAAATAATTCAATTATGCCCTACACTGCTGACCACACAACATTTGACCAATCTTCTGTGGTGAAACTTCGGTGTTTTAAGGCCCATTTATACCGAGTTTTTTTGTTGTGGTTGGAGAGCCACAACTTCTTCCTGGCTTTACAGCCTTTCAGACTAGCTTCTTGAAGTCTTCTAGTAGTAGTTCGAGCAGAAATTGGTTTGTTCTCTCAGTAATTGACGATCCTGACGGTCTGGTGATGCGTTTCCGCCCGGTTCTTGGTCTATTTTGATGTAATCCGGTAGCAGAGAATCGCTCAATAACATATTGCACGGATCGGCGCGAACATTTCAGTTTTGGAATGCTCGGTCGCAAAATGACCACGACTACAGGTAGCAAAATGTTCCTCTCTCAGAATGTCCCTCTCTAACTATTCTAGCTAATCCCTAGGACAGTGTACAACTAAACGCCGACAGACTGAACACCGACAAGACTGCTTCGACGGGACTCTGCCAATAGGACGCATCGCCGACAGGCACCCCGAGGTTCGATTTGGTTAGGTTCCTTTAAACCCTGCACATAGAAATAGAGCCTCGCGCAGCCGGGCTCCTATCGACCTGCTATCAGACATAAGGTATTAATGTACCTAGATTATGTATGTACATATATTATATTATGCCCTGTCGGCGAAGAGTCCCGTCGAAGTAGTCTTGTCGGAGTTCAGTCTGTCGGCGTTTAGTCGTACACTGTCTTAGCGATTAGCTAGATTAGTTAGAAAGGGACATTTTACTACCTGTAGTCATTTTGAGAAGTGGTCATTTTGCGACAGAGCCTTTTGGAAATCTCTACCTGGGATTTCACTTGCTCATGCAGAAGCTGTAATCTGCGCACGATTTTCTAATAAGAGTTTGTTTCGTTTTGACATATACAATGATATCACTTGAATCTTTTGAAATAAAACACTAAAAGCGCACTAGATCATTGGATGTATCCACAACGAGCGATAGTAGCGAATTGATTAATAAATACAAAAATTGAAAAAGACAAATTTTATTGCACCCATGTTTTATTGCTTAGCTGCGGCGTGAGTCATTATTATTAAATCTTTCTACAAAGATCTATGGCATCTACATGCCGACAAAATAATCAATAAACAATAGATTTGGTTTCTTCCCATACTTACCATGTACGAGCTAAATTTGTAAGGTGCTAAATACTTTTGGCCAAGACTGTACATATTATTGTGAATGTGAATGTCAAATATTAATGAAGTTTGTTCAATTTTCTTGAGAAGCCAAAGTCTTCTGGTTATTTGTAATTAATTAAAATAGTTTAAGTTTTTTTTTAAGGTGACTCTGTTCCAAAGAGCGAATTGAGAAATATAGAATTAAATAAACAGTCACTTTTGTTTTATTTATTAGTGTTCGAGCGAAGGTTATGTTTCCGACAACAAAGTTTCGGCTACACTTTTTGGCCGAATCATCGGTCCGCGCCCGAAACTGGCGTCCGTGAGCTACGAGTGACAGAGACAGACAGTGGTATACTAGCATAGAGTACTATACTCGGAATTTTAATTCGATTCCAGATTTGACATTAGCTACTGTCATTTTGTGAAATAATGATACCACATATAATAGTGTAGTGATGAACACAAAAATCGATAAACAATCAGTGTGTGTGCCATCAGTGTGCCAATTAAAGACTAAATTATTGATTTTTATTTAAATAAATACATAATTATTCATAATAATTATTTATTAATTAGTAATCGCTGCTCTATTTTATAAAAAGTTAATATTTTTGTTTTTATATTAAAAACAAAACTTATAATAAAAGAGCCTAGATAGTTTTCAGTATTGGCAACCCGTGCGCGCTCGTGCAGCTATCGCCATTTTGTTTATCGTGTCATTCGGCTTCATTCTCCCAGTCTGACTGCACGAATATCTTATTTCATTGCGAATCGATATTTTGTTATTTTGTTGGGTTTTTGTTAAAGTGTTGTTACGTTGTGTTTGTTGTTACGTTTATAGTTTTTTGTGAACTTTGAGTGAATCTATTTGTTTTGGTTTTCCATCAAAATGGATCCTCAGCCAAGTACATCACAAAAAGACGTGGATGTTTTCTTGTCCCCAAGAAAAAAACGTCCACGAAAAGCTTTCACTGTTACTGAAAAAGTAATGATCCGCAACGCCTACAAATACGTGAAAAATAAAAATTTCTGCGCAATTGGAGGCCTTTGAAGTTGTGGAAGAAAATGAATGTATGAGCAAAGTTGCTGACATATTGGGAATAACCTCACGCTCTGTTTGTAACGTTTTGAAGGAAGTAAATTTTATAAAGGTGCGCCGCCAACTCCTAAAAAAACTGGACCAAAGCGAAGTTTCAAAGATAAAATTGATGAATTTACATTCTCTGCAATACGAAGAGTTGTTCATCAGTTCTTTTACCGAAATGAACCTCCAACCATTGCAAAGGTTAGTCAATCAGTCAGACAGTATTATTTTATACCTACATCTTTTATATATAAGTAATGATTCCAAGCTATTATAAAATTTACTATTTTAGATTTTACAAGTGATGAACGATGATTCAGAAATGCCCAAGATTTCCAAAGACACCCTCAGAAAAATTTTGAAGCATCTTAATTTTAAATTTGTGGCACGGTCACGCAAGAGCACACTTATTGATCGAAATGATATAATAACATGGCGCCAGCGTTACTTGCGATCTATATGTCAGTTTCGACGAGAAGGGAGACATATATTATCAAAATGAAACTTGGGTTAACACAGGTAGGCTAACATTTATACACAAAATGAATTTATATACATTTTACATTAAATTTAATAGTAATATTGAATGTTCATGTACTATATTTATTTTAAGGTCATACTGTAAAAAAAACTTGGGTGGACAAGAAAGTCACATCATCTCGACAAGCGTTTTTGGAGGGACTGACCACTGGATTAAAAAATCCATCTGGAAAAGGCAAACGTCTCATAATTAGCCATATATGTAGTGAAGAAGGCTTCCTGGAAGAGGGGCTCATGATTTTTGAAGCAAAGAAAAATTGTGAAGATTACCATGATGAGATGAATGCAGTTTGTTTTGAGGAGTGGTTAGCTGGAGTCTTACCAAAATTAAGACCAAACTCAATTGTGGTGATGGATAATGCACCTTACCACTCCCGAAAATTGGAAACGGCACCAAAAATGAGCTGGAAAAAAGCTGCCATTCAAGATTGGCTTTTAAATAAAAATATTCATTACGAACCAGATATGGTTAAAGCTACGCTTTTAGAACTGATTCCACATAACGAGTCTTTTAATAAGTACGCTGTAGACGAAATGGCAGCACAACATGGGATCACGGTTTTAAGACTGCCCCCTTACCATTGCGAGCTAAACCCTATCGAATTGATATGGGCGCAGGTAAAGGGGCATGTAGCTCAAAATAATAAAACCTTCAAATTGACAGACGTGAGAAATTTATTTCAGGAAGGCATTCAAAAAATTACGGCTACCGAATGGTCTAAATGCGTATCCCATGTTGTCAAAGAAGAGGAAAAAATGAGTAGGCTAGATATGTTAATTGATAATATCACAGACACATTTATAATAAATGTTACAGAAAGTGATAGCGATAGCGATGACGGCGACAATTTATAAAATAAATTATTACCATAATACATCTATCTGTTTTATTTGTCATGTTCCTTCATGATCACATTTTTTTATTTATTTCACACACAATTATAAAAGATAAGTCTCAGATCGTTAATTAATCGTCAAAACTAAATTATCGGTCCAGAAATATTTAATTTCCTGATATACTTAGTTTACGAGAGTAAAATTATAAACGAGAAGAATCGATCTGGAAATATTCCATTTCCATATCGAATAATTTCGCAACGTCACTATTTAGTACTTGTCATAACGTTGCAACACTGAAATTGTCAAATCTGGAATCGAATTAAAATTCCGAGTTTATATACTAGTACACTAATCTAGTGCGTTTCACGAAATATTTCCCTACGCCGTAATGTTGGTAGCACAGAAATCAGTGTTGCTGACCACTGATTTACCCCGATTTCCGTGCTACCAACATTACGGCGAAGGGAATTCTTTCGTGAAACGCACTTTAACCCATTCGCTGCGGCGATAAAAATTACGCTTTTACGATTTTCGTCGCGAACGCCGAGGGGCGTCCTCCGCACCTCATAAGGATAATATAAAGATAAGATATAAGCAATTTTAAAAAACGCCAATGGGCGTATTTCGCACCTGAATGTTAAATCAAAAAACGCCGAAAGGCGTCCGACGCGACGCAGCGAATGGGTTAAATAATAGGTCCAGTTTTCACAATTCTTGAACAGCCCAAAAAATATAGACCCTGATAAAAGAAATAATACATACCAAGTTTGAGTGTATACTTTATTCTGCATTTTGCACTACATTAGCAGCATACAAATAGTAAACGATGACTAGTATGCCTAAAAATTTCAACTACGTGTAAAATTAATTCTACTCAACATTATATGGTTAATCTTACAGAAATCGGCAGTATATGGACAATATTATGTGCTTGACATAATTTGTTACAACTAGCGTAAACAGTATATAATTAGGATAAAAAAAGATCTTGTGTGTTTATAACGCAACATTTATAAAAATACAAAATCGTAAAACGGTGAACAACAACTAGCTAGCGAGAGTATACAAATATGGAGTTGATCCTGCATCCCCAAGTTATTTTAACGTAAGAACTTTCTCTTCGAAATTATTTAATTGGCCAATAACCGGAGATTCTCTTTTTTAATGGAAATTATCTTATTGACCGCTTGGTTTGCACCCAGCGCCCAGCTCATAAATCGACAAATAAGTACCTACGATGAATAGAGTCGTGCAATGCAATAAAACACAAAAACGAACATAGGTTCTCAGTGAGTCGTATTAAATAGGCGACATCACGCACGAAAACATCTATCGTATTAATGTACTAGCTTCCGCCCGCGACTTCGTTCGCGTGAAATTTCTTGTCCCCCCGACCCACCCCGTCGCATCGCATCGCCTGCCCGCGCTGTTACTTCGTTTTCGCTCAGCGCTCATTCTTACTTTTTTACTTTTTGCGCGGCTTCTAAGTGTCCTAGCGTAATGTTACATAAGCCTTCCTCGAGAATGGGCATTGTTCATATTTTTTTAAATGTTGCAATTGAAAAACCATTTCGAGGAATAGCGTTACTGACCATTACGGACTAATTAATTATGAAAAATATTCATATTTTATTGATATTTTTGATAAAATACGATTGACCTTCTTTGCCCTTCAAATTACGTCAGCTTTAGCCGTAGTTTTGTATCGTTACCTCAGAAAATAAAAAGTAAGAGACAAGTATTGTCTACAATCTGTAAAGTGTCATATTATAATATAAATGTCAAAAACATAAACATTCTCGTTTAGATCTCATATTACATACATTATTTCAACACTCGACAATATTATTTAATATATTGGAAGTCGCCGCGTCGATTGTTCTAGTGACGACAGAGGGTAGTATATTCCTTGGACGACACTTAATCATAAAAAAACCATTTGTAAACAAATACGATAGGATAGGATTCGATTATAATTGTTTATGACAGTCTTGACACTTTGACAGATGTGATATGGATGACGTTGTGTTGACAGATTTAAATTTTTAATTATGTACTAGTGAGGCAACGGCACTTGATCTTTAAGCCAATGATGACGACACCTACCTTAAAAACTTAAAATAATTAAATATAAAAAAAAAATAACTATTGAACCCATCATCAAAATATTCAAATTAGTTTCTCAAAATGCTCTAAATTTTCAAAAAATAAAATAAAATCTAATAGTTACAAATTTTGGACAATCCCCATTGGACAATAAAATGCAAAAATAATTTTTCAAATCTGACTGGTATTGACAGATTAGCGCGTTCAAACAGTCAATAAAAAATAAAATGTGTAGGTGACTCATAGACTAAGCGCATTTTTCTTACTTTAAGCATTTTTATACCTGTCGTAATTTCTAAACGAAAGGTCCGGTTCCAATAATTAAAAAAAAAATTACATGTACTTAATCAACCTTGATTATGAAACTATTTATTTGGATAAGGATTAATATCATGTTTATGAAAACACCTTCGCAAATAATGCATTATTTTAGAACAAATTAGATTACCATTAAAAAAGTTATAGTGAGCCAACCTTAATAGATAGACATATGCTATCGCGGACTTTTTTTTAGAACTTTCTATGAGGAACAATTCCGTCATACATGATTTTTGCGTAACTTTAACCGTTTACGCCGCGCACGCAACGGAAGCTCTCAAAAGGAATAAATTTTCCCCGTTTTTGCAACATTTTTCATTGATGCTCCGCTCCTATTGGTCGTAAGTGATGTTATATAGCCTTCCTCGATAAATGGGCTATCTAACACTAAAAGAATTTTTCAATTCGAACCAGGAGTTTCTGAGATTAGCGTTCCACCAAACACAAACTTCAGCTTAGAATAGATTAATCTGACTGGGGCGGTCAATAGGTTAATAATATTTTCTATAGGTTTCTGTTCTTGTAACTACTATAATTAAGTACGCAGTAAATAGAGTACCTACTTACATAACTTATTTGCTAAATAACCAAGACACAACCTAACATTAGTAAATACTTTACAGAATAAACATGGCACTTATGCAGCCTTGCACACACTTGTGCACCAAGAATCCGGAATGTGCGTAATTATGCATAAATGCTAATGTTTACTTAGTCTGCAAGTGTGTACAAAGCATATAATTATTATTATGTTTGGTACAAAATAATCATACCACATAACTTGTTTGATATTCATTTTGCAATAACTTATTTTACAATCACAAAATCGCTAAAAATAATACTGTATAATAAATCATGAATGGTCAGAGCTACACAGCCTTCTATAAAATAAATGCAATATGGAATGTTAATCGTTAAACATACTAACAATAGTACATCCAATCGGTCTTATCAATTTTTTTCTGCCATAAGACTATTGGGAGGGAAAACCATGTTTTTTAAGAATGCAACAAAAGTGAGGCCTTTTTTAGGGTTCAGTAGTCGACAAGGAACCCTTAAATGTAGTTTCGCCATGTCCGTCCGTCCGCAGTTTAGCTCAGAGACTCTTAGTACTAGAAAGCTATGCCATATACAAATACATATTAATCACGCCAAAAAAGTGGTAAAAAAAATCATGAAATATATATATATTTTTTTAGGGTACTGTACACGTTAAGTGGGGATGTTTTTTTTTCTCGTCTACCCCTTGGTGTGGGGTGTTATTGTTTCAAAAATATTGTGGGTTTGTAAAAACAATTTTTCAATTAAGGGATCCGTTTCTGAAATACTAAGCTTTAAAGTGCTAATTTTATTAGAATCAAGTGTCTCCCCCGCCCCTGCCAACTAAACTGTTAGTTTGGATATGTGAAAAAAATCACGGTAGTAGTATATACAACGAAGTTAAAAGGAAACCTATCACAACTAAGTAGGCTTTACAAGTTAACGAATAATAGTCGACCAACTTACATATTTTGCAGTTGGAATCGAGAGAACATGTTTTTCAACTACAATGTTAAGATTGTTCCTGTGATAAACTCATCCCCACTATGGAACCCCTCATTGTGCGTGGTCCGAGACGCACTTGACCGGTTTTTTATATTCATCAAAACTTGACAAAAATTATCGATTTCAAGGTTTTTGCTCTCGATGGTCGTTGTGTAAGACAGTCGTAAGACACGTGACTGTGATGTACCGAACAATATTTTCAATATTTCATGATTTGCTTACACTAAGTTTCGTACATATTTAAGTACTAGCAGCGCCCCGCGGTTTGACATGCATAAGTCTCGATCCCGTAGGAATATAGGGATAAAAGTATCCTACATGTTAAAACAGGTTATAAACTATCTGTGTGCCAAATTTCATCCATATCCGTTCAGTAGTTTTTGCGTGAAAGAGTAACAAACATCCATCCATCCTCACAAACTTTCGCGTTTATTATATTAGTAGGATAGCGCCGATTATATAATGTAGGTACAAATTAGTTCTAATAACTAGGTGAGCTTAACTACTTACTAAGCGTAACTTTGACCCAATCAATGAGCAAGGTGCATCTAACTGATGATATTATAATTAACTTCAACTTTAATCACCTACTCAAAAAATCGATATCTACAGCGACATTATTACTATAATGTCAGCAAATCTTAGCTTTTCGAAAACCACAAATGCTTGGTAAATTTAGTTGATATTTCTGGAGAGGTCCTGTATGCGGCGCGCATTGCACTCTCTGCAGTAGAGATGGTTGTCGAGCGGGTAGCAGCCGCGGCCCTCCTGTCTGGAACACAATGAGGTCCCGCAGTCTTCACACGCGTAGCACGACACGTGGAAACTCTTGTCGAGAGCCACGATGCGAACCGTTTCCTCCGCACCCGTCTCTGGCACGATCGGTTCGCGGCAGCGCGCGCAACGAGGCGCGTATCTGTTGGGAATAGAAAACATAATGTAGAATAGTTATTAAAAACTAGGTTGAAATAGAATATTTTTCAAATAAATTATTCATTAAAATGCCATAGATTGATTAGTTAGAAGTTGTAAATTAGAACCCATCTGGCAGCTTTACCACACAAACTAATCATGTCTTGAGAAATAATAACTATTATACAGGGTATAAGGGACAGCCCTCCGCAAACTAACAGGGTGCATTCAGCTACTTATTTTGAATTATTTTTCACCGGAAATATTCTCAGGAAAATTTGTTTTTTCTATTCGTATTTATCAGTTACTATTCCTTTATTTGAAAATAAAAAAAAATGAAAAATGTTTTATTCAATTACAAACAAAGTTCGTTCAACATTATTGAGGTTGACCTCTCCTTTTAAGTGTGAAAACACTTGTACCAGGAAAGGCCGCTCTCCCTTAACTTGATTACATTTATATGTATTTATAACTTAAACGTAATCAAGTTAAGCAAAAGTAAACTAAGTAAATCTAAAAAGTAAATCTATGTGAGCACGCATGCAATGTGCGCACATGTGTGTAGAAGCGTGAGCTATGGTGCTTGTGCTTGTGTGTGCGACTGTGTCTGTGGGTGAGTTTGTCTGCGCGTGTGACTGTGACTGTGTAGTGTGTGTGAGTGTGTGAAAAAATATGTGTAGGTAACGGGATATTTATTTATTGATGTATTGATGTTTCATACATATACATACATATATTCGCCTATTTATTTATTTAGGTTCTTTTTATTTATATATAAATACATTTATATTTCAATGTAAAATTACATTATCTGTACGCAACACTCTATTTATGTAAATAAAACAGGTAAAATAAAAAAATCTGCAATGAATGTTGAAATACTCGGCGGCCGAAGGCTCGCTGCTCTGCCATTCGTTACGCGCGTTTTACCACGGTAACGATACATTGCGTGTGAGGTAATAAAACAAATCAGGTTTATTGGATTCCCATAATGTTCCTGAAATAATCTCATGTTTCGGTCATCTTAGTATGATATACTGAATTCACCTCATCAGTCTGCAGAGAGCTGTCCCTTACACCATGTATAATAATAGTTGTTATCCCATAATTGGATAAATCTTAAAACTGTTTAGATTACAGTAAAATAAAATGCACCTGCAGTGAGACAATACAGGCTAGTTAGCTTAGATTACATAGAAAATAAATATGTAAATCATCCCCATAGGATGGGCAATTTATATTAAATAAGTCATGAAGACAGCAAAAATCTTATTCTATTGTGTCTTACCTTTTATGAAAATCTTCAATACAATGTATGCGATTGACGGCATCCACTGTAAATGGAATCCCATCGAGGCTCTTCTGGCACACAACACAGGTGAAGCACCGGGGGTGGTAGGGCTTGCCTGTCGCCCTCAGTATGCGGTCTAGGATAGGGTCACCACATACACAGCATTTTTCTAATGTATCCAAGTAGTCTCTTTCACACAGTGCCTTGCCTTGCACTGCATAGAAGGGTCGGCCCTAAAATAATATACATGTTTAGTAAATAAATGCACAAGCAGATTTGTTTTGAGGGTCATGTTTAAATAATTATGTAGATTGTAGAATAAATTAGGTACACATTATTAGACAAGGGGCAATATCCAGTGGCAATCCATTGGATATTGCCCATTTGGGTTTGTATGAAAAACAACTAAGTACTGGGTGCATTCACCCATAGCCCATTGGCCAGGAGAAACAATTTCATAATAGCATGATTTATGTTATGTTACAGTGCTGTACCTCACTAAAATAATAATTTTGATGCCAGCAGAGATTAGGTTAGGTTATGTTTAATTATGTTTATATACTCAGTGGCGCGGAATCTTGGCCAAGCGCTTATCTCGCAAATACTCGCAATAACAAAAACTTTAAGTGTTTCCCATGACTGTTTCTTATGAAGGTAGGTCAAAAAAATGTTTACTCTTAGTTCAAGAGGGTACTTAATTCATTATGTTTCAGTGCACTATGGTGCAACTTTTAATTTTTAGTTGAATCATGTCTCTTGAGCGACTAAGTTGCAAGTTTAAATTTGTGTGTTGTAAAAGTTTATGGTTAACATATTGAATTATTGTGGTTTTGTGTTTTTTATTGATTAACTGAAGGTGCTTTAACACCAATAAAAATGCCATTAACACCAGCACAGGTTGCACAGGCTGTAGCATTAATCAATCAAGGGTTGACACAGGGTGAAGTTGCTGTGATGCTTAATGTACCACATTCATCAATGTAGTATTCCCGTAGACCAGGCAGTGGAGGCGTCAGATGCACATTGGCCCGGGACAACCGTTTTATTGTCCTGGAAATTTTAAGAAACCGCTACCTGACCGCTGTTGAGATCCACTGTGAGAAATAGAAATGGAGGAAGTGAATTTAAAAGCCCGTAGACCAGCACGCAGTCCAGAACCCCTCAGACATCACCGAGTAGCTCGACTTCAATTTGCACGTGAACACGCCAGCTGGACCCACAAGCAATGGGCTCGAGTGCTGTTCACAGATGAGTGTCGAATAGCTTTGCGTGCCCCAGACGGTTGGGAGCGAGTGTGGAGAAGAAGAGGAGAGAGATTTCTACCCATTACCACCACACAAACTGTGAGTTTCCATGGAGGTTCTGTAATGGTTTGGGGAGGAATAAGTTCCGATGGTCGTATGGAGTTGGTTATAGTTGATAACCGGCTAACTGCAGCCCTATACATCGAGAACATCCTCCAGGAACATGTTTTAGTATATTCGGGATACATCGGGCATGACCAATTCCTCCTAATGCACGATAATGCACGCCCACACGTTGCACACTGCATTGAAGAATACCTTCAAGAAGTTGGTATTCAAAAATTGCAGTGGCCAGCTCATAGTCCAGACGTAAACCCGATTGAGCATATCTAGGACATGCTCAAAAGAAAGATAAAGTCCACCTCCGACCAGCCAGAAACTCTTAACCAACTTCGAAATGCAGCACTGACTGCTTATAAATGCATTATTATAATTATCTCTACTAGTGTAAGAAAGATCATACCTTTGCGCCATATCAGTTATTACAATGGAATGTCTACATCTACATAGATGAGTTACTTGTGCTCAAATGAGAGTATGACTAACTGTACAGATTGTTACAGGACAGCTTTTATTTAGGAAGAAAGAAATACATTCTTTATAAAATAGTAGAAGACTGCAAGATGTACAAGTCTGTAAATATGTATATTTGAAGGGAAAATCAAATGATTTTGGGCATGCTTATTTTTAAATAAAATTGTAATAGCAAGTATGCTATCAAGCCTGCTATCTTTAAAACTAGTTCTGATAAAAAATATGGAAATAACTTATTGAACAAAATTTTATTTATACATACTTGCAAATTAATTCCACAATGGTGACAACAGAAGCATTTGATGTGATAGATCCTCTCCATGGCAGTGCAGCCAGTTGTCTCGCCCATGATCTTCTCTCCACACTTGTAGCAGTTGCCACAGTAAAGGGCATCATCAGGCTCTGGAGTAGGCTCCACAGTAGTGCCAACATAACCACCATATAACGACGTTCCAGACAGCTGGCTGCACGGTCTAGGGTTGATAGGCTCATATAGAGACTCATAAGTAGATGATGTTTGTGATCCACCATAAGTAGAGAAGTCCTGCGCGTTAACAGACGCAGAGGACGGAGGATACGCGGAGCCAGGGCGCCGCAGCTCGCTGTAATTCGACTGAGCACCTAAATCACTGATCCTAGACACTTCCGACCTTGTATCCCGATCTCCATAAATACTGTCGCCTCCGTAAGCATTACGTTGCATCATAATATTGGAGTAGACATGGTTGGTGCCCCCGGGAGGCAGTACGTTGCTGTACAGCAGAACATCACCGCTCCGCACTCTGGCTGTGTTCCTCACGATGCAACTCTTCACAGGAACTAAATTTGAGTATGTGGAACTAGTGCGGCTACCACTTTCGAGTCTTGAGGAGTAGGACGGCTCGCAGGCAGACTTTACCATACAACTTTGTGGTATTTGAGGCAGAGGCGGCTTATTTTTTTTAGGTGGGATAGATGGTTTCTTCATCGCCGCGTTAATATCATCTTGAAGTTTGGCCTCTAATTCGTTCGCGTATATCCGTAAGTCCGCTAATTGTTTGTCGAGTGTATTCATCTCTACGAATTACACTCTATAATATGATAAACTTAATTATTTTATTCATAAAATGGTATAAAAACGTTACGCCCCGATTTATTGTTTGATGCGAAACTGACAACTCTTTTTGACGGTTATCTGTGGTCTTGCAGGTGTTACGTTACGTTTTATGTAATGATGACAATAATTTAATTTCGAGCTGCAGCCATACATTTTTTTTGTGACATTAAACATAGATTTACTGCTATACATAAATATGTCAACATCCGGCTCCTGAGCAGGCAGATTGATCGCCTGGGTTGTGGGAGCATATCGACCCGTATGGGTACGCACTGGCGGAGCGGCCACGGAGCGGCGAACAGGCACCGCAAGGCACAGGCATAGTATAAAGAGAGGAAGTACCTAGGCTATCTCCGGCACAATCCGCGATATAATTGCCTACTGTCTCAGGGTTGTCACTTTTAGTTAAATTTTAATTCAGTGCCAATAAATTGGCAAGGGTCGGGAAGTTGTATTTTTTACTTGTATTGTCTGGGTACCTAAACGATGATGAAACCTTTCACGATGAAAGAAAGAGCGACGGGCCAGCAGACGGGCGGCGCGGGGCGGTGATGAGCACGAGTAAACGATAGGTTACTGATAGTACTGTCACCAATTCATTAGTTTAAAGCCCGGTCCTTGCCAAAGATAACACATATCTCTGTATAACTAATTCAGTGATCATTAGTCAATAAAGTTCAACAATGGTTTTCCTAACAAACACAGAAATTTATTCAAGATTCATATATTATATATATAAAAAAAGCCAAACCCAAACACACAGCAATACGTTCTCCTGCGATTATCACACATTTTTCATTCATTTAGCGGTGCCGAAAAGCCGTGACGCGCGAACCTCGTGCGATGTTAGCCCCGACTGGCGCGCTGCGAAACGGGCCGAGATTTGTTTAAGTGTGCGTGCGGCGACGCATAGATACTTTGGCGCACACATACAAGCCGCGCGCGGTGCGTTTGTATGAAGATAACGTACTTCCTCTCTTTATACTATGGCACAGGCATGCGATCGCCGCAGCCGGTCCGGAGCAAACAATGAACAGCGAGTTAGAATAGTCGCGTCATCGATCTTATTATTGAGCAATAAGTAGTAGTGCATCACCAGCGCACACTTACGTCTCAGTTCCAACGTGTTGATGCCTACCATTCCCGCAACAAACAGAGACGGATACAGATAGGGATAATACCTACCCATCATTTTTTTTTATAGATAGCGAGCAAATTTCCGTTGGACCGAACGGGTCCAACGGTATCATGAGCTTATATTTTTGCTCATGTGGATCCCATACCAGCGCATTGTATTCAAGTTTGCTACGCACAAACGAATAATATGCAGGGCGTCCCACGGATATGCCACATGGACGGAAAGTAGGTACCTTGAATATTGTAGATGGAACATTTTACTGAAAGAAGATATTATTTGAATTTAAAAAAACAATTTAAACTGCGTTCATAGATATTTACATGGTTGAACCGGAAATCGAATCCGTTACACGAGAAAAATAATCACCCTGTAGCTTTATCATACCGATCGAAAGGCTTCATCATAAGGATTGTTTTTTGTTATATAACATAGTGTCAAAAATAAAAGGAAGACCATAAATAACATTTGATGTGAAATTCGTGTACTTTGTTTTGATTGGAAAATGGGGTTTCGATGCAGGGCCGCGCCTATATATATATTACTTTACTCTATGGCCGCACCACCCCTATGTGCGAAGTGTGTGGCGCACACAGGCGCCAGGGCACTAGGGGCGGAGGCGCCCCTGAGACTTAGGTAATGAAAGGCCTGCGCCAATTATTGTTTTTTTTTACACAATAACATTCATCATAGTCGAGTATCGATAAGTAAGTTCAAATCTCCAAGACAATATTTACGTTGTTTACATTATTTGGACCCATGATTAAACTGACCCAATGTTTACATCTCGATTTAGTTTACATTAATTATGGGTTCTGCTTTAAAATCAAAGGAACGCGGCTGTCGATGTCGCTTTGTTGCATCGTCGGGTGGAAGGTGCGTTCAGACTTGACTTACCTACTCGTATACATCCGACACCATAGTCTTTGTCGCCGACAGCATCCGACACCATAGCCGACTATTACAAAACCTGTGGGTGAGTTTATGAACGCAACCCGATGCGACGCGAGCGGGGTCGAGTCTGCAATCGTTTGCAAGAAAAACTTTCAGCAAATGATTAATTGGGTATTAACGTCGATGATTTGCATAAAGAAATTATGTCATGTCAGTCTTTATTCCAAAAAAAAACAATAATGATATGGTGAAAACTCTCGAAATTATATATTATATTTAAACAATTTGACAGCCGTATCTTAACATCACCATAGCATTACAAACTTTGCTAACTATGCCAGTCACAGTAGCAAGCTTAGAAAGGTCATTTTCTGAATTAAAACTGAGAAAAAATTACCACTGTACCAAAAAAGTACCCACCAGCACAACCTACCTAGAAACCCTAACCTAACCTAACCTAACCCTAGAAACTTACTCAACGAAATATACGTAGTTTTAGTACAGTCCGTCTCGTCTTAGTGTAGGTACTGCATCTCCATTTGGGGGTGAGGGGGGAGGGTGCGGCTAAGACTAAATTCATAGACCTTGAGCGGGACAACGAGCTTTAATAGACTTTAATCTACTTTAAAAACCTTAGATATCCTATACAAAGTCTTTACCAAATAAGCGATTTACTCTCGGTGCGAAAACTATACATATATATATATAATTAAAACTGTTCTAAAGAAATACAAAACTCTTCCTTTTGACCCCAGCTTAACTTGAAAAGAAGAAAAGATATAAGAAAGAAAAAGAAGAAAAGCAGAAGTTCCTCAAACTAAAACCAAATTCGCCCGTGTACAATAAAAAAAAAACGCTCAGCTCAGTTATACAATAGACTTAACAAAGAGATTAAACGTATATAAGGTGGAACAGGACGCTTGACATTCCTTTAAACCACGTAAAGAGAATCATGCTCTTTACCCGTATCTAAAAAATCAATCAAATCCAATGAATACTTTAGCCACAGGAAATTATTTTTCATTTTCTTATTTTTCAACATGATGTAGATCATGGTGTCCGTAATAATAGGAAAACATTGCCGCCGCCGCGCCCCGCACCCCGCGCCGCACCGTTGGTCAGTGACTTTTCGTAGATAAAGCGTGTTTACTTTTTGTGCAGTTGATTCTACTATTTATTTTGTTTGAAAACTGCAATTTTTAATTTTCCATCAACTACTAATCATAGTGTTTTAAAATGTTCAATGGACTAGTACTGTGCTCGTTTTAATTTAATGTCGAACGTCCAGATCCACATTGTATAAGATGTTGCTAACTTGCGTTCAGATTCAGATGTTAGATCTGCCGTCGTAATTAGAAAAGGCACAACTAACATTTTACAAATGTTGAGAAAATCGAGATTAAAATATTTTATGAATTTCGTTAAAAACAACACGTTTAAAATGTGTTTTTTGAAATTGTGTAAATGTAAAAAAATGCGTTTTTTTAGTATGTATACAACGATAGCAATATTATATTTTTAATTTTAATGAATATCTAGTTAATAATTAGCATATTTCTTTTTAACTTAACATAAAAAATAACATGAAAAGAACAATATTATGTTTAAAAGGCACATATAACCAAATATGCCTTTTCAATGTAAAATTTTGAGTAAAAATTCAAAGTTTTACGATAAAAAGGCATATTTAGTCGTTTGTGCCTTTTCACTGTAAATTATCAAAATAAATTATTACGATAAAAAGGCATATTTAGTCGTTTGTGCCTTTTCATTATAAATTATCAAAATAAATTACATAGGTACAGTACTGTAAATATTAGAATGAATTCCTAATATTTATATTTTATACTTTGTGAGTGTATTTTACTGTGTCTCCGCAGTGGGATTGTATATTTTAAAAGAGGCTGATAAATGTCATTGTATAAGAAATAAAATAAGGCAGATGTAAGAAAATAAAACATTTATTTCAAAAAGTTTACACAAACAAAATTTCAAAAGTACTAACAATTATAAATTATATCAATAATATTGAAGGAATCAACAGAACAAAAACAGAATTGTTTACTAAAAATGACACTTCAAAATCTCTCTTAGTTAAAAATTAGATAACACAGCCAGTTAGGAACTTCAATATATTTATCAAAAAAAGAAAACGAAGTTTACAAAAACAATAATTATCATAACAATTATGTATCAAACATCTAAGTAGTTTACATTTTTATCACAATCCAATGAATGGAATTAACTTCTTATTACTAAAAATGGCACTATGCATCTCTCTATCACAATCTTGACAAGGTTACAAAATAGTAGGAACTTTTTATTATCAAAATTAAACAAAAAAATAATTCTAAACCTAATTCTAATTAGAAACTTCAAAGCACCTAATATTAATTCTCATAATAATTAAATCGACACTAAAATGAGTAAAAAATCAGTCGCATTATTTCAATCTTCTTGGTTTTGAAACAAATCGACTGCTAGATCATTTACAGGTAAAGTTTCCCAAAAAACCCTCCTGTTAGTGGGCATAGGTGGACCAAGCTTTGTGAGTATGGCAGATTTCCTTTCACTGGTGATACCCCTCGGAACAAGCTTTTGTCGTGGAGGTGGTATCCCTTCTTTAATATTTTTTAACTTAAGAAAATCTAGCTCAAAGTATTTGTCAGTACCATAACTGCGTTTATAAAAAAGTAAATTCGATCCTCTTCGAAAATTTGCCTCAGAAATATTATTCATGTAAACTCGCGGGTTGGAGTTTTTTATTTTATACGTCGGAAGAGCAGTCTTCATAATCATAAAAGTCTTGAACTCCCATCTTCTTTACCATGGTGCGAAAGCCAGTATCAGATACAGCTTTACAAAAGTCTTCAAAGTCGTAGATACGCTTTTTTGTTTTCAAAGATCGTTCCACTCTGTGATGGAATTCATCTGCAGCCATAAATGTATGACCGGTCTCCAAGTAGCGTAAAGTTACGGATTCAAAGTTAACTTCTGCAGAATTTACTAAATATACGAGATATGAATAAAGAGACCAGTTTTTATTCTGTGCTGCACAGTTATCCAGCCACAGAATTATATGTTTAAGATCTCGGTTTTGTTTGAAAAAGGCCCCAAAGCAGCTAATGATGTCCTCTTTTTTTCGGCCTGATATGGCTTCATGCCATAGGGCTGCAAATGTAAGACCCATGTCATGTACATGTTTATAGCCAATTGGCACAAAACTTTGGTTGAAAACAATAAGGCGCGGGCAAAACATCACTGTTTTGAATTCCTCCATACGGGGTAACATTATTACCTTTTCTAAATCTACAGCAAAAATGAGGGTGTCAGGGTTATTCTTCTTCTGAGTCTGATTATCAGCGTCATCTTCATATTTTTTTCGAGCTAAAATATACCTCTCATGGTGTTCTTCGTAACTTTTACACTCCTGGCAATGTCTGTGCCTAATCATTTCTCGCTGAGGGTTATGTATGATAATTTTTTCACATAT
The DNA here is from genome assembly GCA_947568875.1 of Fissipunctia ypsillon. Classification (NCBI taxonomy): domain Eukaryota; kingdom Metazoa; phylum Arthropoda; class Insecta; order Lepidoptera; family Noctuidae; genus Fissipunctia; species Fissipunctia ypsillon. The sequence goes on along the minus strand of OX387643.1, from coordinate 20,494,524 downwards.
CTCACATTCTTCTTGGCCTAATTTTGTAAATGAGATGTTAAGTGTTCTTACAAGTTTTCTGTAAAATCCATAAGATACTTGCGTTTGAGGATTAGTTTCACAGTAATGCTTGTACATCATACGTATATTAAGGTCTGAAGGTAAATATTTTTTATTAGGTGCGTGCGTCGCTTAAGTTTTCTAGGGATGATAGTTTAAGAGGTATAATTTTTTGATTAAACATACTAATGATATCCGACAATTCACGAGATGGTCTAATTTTTGGTAATAATGGCCTACACGCAGGATCCATTCCGTTGTATTTTAACATATTTGATTCTAATTCGTTACTTAATGATTCTGCTAAGGAAGGGTCAAACTCAATATTATTCTGTGTTTGTTCTAATGTGAGATTATCTGTAGTAGATTGATAGCTGTGCTGTGTGTCAGCAGTTATTTCTGTGGCAAAATATTCAGTCCCTGTCCTAGTGTCGTATTCTACGGAAGGATTATATGTTGTAAGCGATTGGGTTATCTGTAAGGTGTTTGTTACTTGTGTGAGATTCATACTTCCTTCTTCTTCATTTTTTAGCTGTTCTGCTATTTCAAATCTAATTCTATTTAAAGTGTCGTCTGATAACAGCTTGTTCCTGATAATAAGACGTCTTTGGACTGCTATTCTTTGTTCTGTAACATTAATTTCTGGGTATTGTATTTTAAATATTTCGAATAATTGTGTGCAGTACATGGTTCTGTCCTCTTCAAGTTTCGTAATATGATAGTAAGTGCGCATGATGAATATGTTCATATCTTCAGTCCATTTCATGCGCACTCTGGGTTTTCCCGCTTTGGTGGTCGCAGGCTGAGTAGCTGACGCCACCTGCGAAACATCCAAGGCGGATGTAACTGCTCTTCTGTCATCACTATTGTCTAGTCTGCCTGTCGGTTCGGCTGTAGTATTTTTGTCGGGGAGAACCCGCCTGCTCAGTCCCCCATCGCCGATGGGTCGCATGCTGAAACACCCACCATCGGCCCCGGGTGCGCCCCGACGATTGCCCTCGGGTAGCGGTCCTATACGTATTTTCTTCGATCTAGTCTCCATGTTAAATGGGTTTCCAGAGCCATGTTAGCCACGCCAGTAATTTTTCATTCGTGTGTCCGCCCCCCACGTGATTTGATGGTCAATCAGGACGTGTGGTTGTTTAGGGGGCTTATTATTATTTCATATTTCTTGGGACCCTAGGGTCCCCGACCTTTGGAAGGCATGTGAGGGGCCGAAGCCAACTCGCAGAGGCCCGTTAGACGCTTTCAACGGAAATGAGACACCAACCGACGATTATCCCTGTACGTACTATGCAAGTGCACCCAAGGACAACCTCCGGTTGGTGTAGGACTATTGCGGATATGGAGACAAAAAAAAATTGGGCTATGGGTTTGGATGGCTAAAGTGGACGGGTTATCTAAAACTATAGAAGGACTATGGCCCCTGCCTGACCATCATCATCATCTGCCTAGCCTTTTCCCAACTATGTTGGGGTCGGCTTCCAGTCTAACCGGATGCAGCTGAATACCAGTATTTTACATGGAGCGACTGCCTATCTGACCTCCACAACCCAGTTACTGGGTAATACGATACCCCTTGGTAAGACTGGTTGTCAGACTTTCGGGCTTCTGACGACCCGTAACGACTGTCAAAGATCCACGAATGATAGCCGGGACCAACGGCTTAACGTGCTTTCCGAGGCACGGAGAAGTCTCGGTATGTAAAGATGGTCACCCATCCACGGACCAACCCCGGCAAGCGTAGCTTAACCTGATGGATCGATCCATGCGGCTGTTATTACTTAGCCACGAGCTCCTCCTTTGGTAATAATGGCCTACACGCAGGATCCATTCCGTTGTATTTTAACATATTTGATTCTAATTCGTTACTTAATTATTCTGCTAAGGAAGGGTCAAACTCAATATTATTCTGTGTTTGTTCTAATGTGAGATTATCTGTAGTAGATTGATAGCTGCTGCCGGCCCCTGCCTGACCAATGTTTGATAAATACAATACACGGATAAAATGGCAGGGGGTGACTTGCACACTCAACAATGGGCCCCCGGAAACGGTCGCTAGCACATAGTGTCGTAGCGACAAGGGGGCAACATGTCCTGAGGTCCTTAAGAGGAGTGGAGAAGTATTCCACGGCTATCAGGACAATTCCGGAAGTACGGTCAAGATCCCTACCAGCATCTTACTGGACTACTTCCTTCCTCCGAGCACGTTTGCTCTTGCGAATCGCTACTCAAGCTAGCCAATAAAGGCAAGAATGAGGTGGGAGGTCAGTTCTCGTCAGTATTCACTCCAGCCGGCCAATAAAAGCAAGCCAGAGATGAGGAACATGACTTCTCCCGGGAGATAGGGTACGTGGGGTCGCTACGGCCCAGCAGCTCGCCACATGCTGCCCTGCGGGTTTTTGTATCTCTCTTGGTCTGGCTCCTTACCCTAGACCTATTCCGGCAAACTCTACCGGCACAGACCTAGAGTTCGGAGCGCGCAAGCCCCACCACGACGTCAACGTAGAGATACGGCGATGAGGGATTATAATTATTATTATAATTCCTTGGTAGAATTCAAATTAAAAAAAAACCCTGAAAGATACGCACGGGGCGCTATACAACGGAGTATGTGGTAAAACAGGTAGGTACTTAGGTGAGAGTACCTATTTTACCGCACGTTCCGTTGTACGGTGTGTAATTTTTAACTTTCGAACAATGTATAGGTACAGGCTTCGTATTTACGAAGCCTAGGTATACAAAAAAGTGCATTTGCACTTTTTGAGCAAATTTGTTGACATATACATTACCCACCTTTGCGTCGCGCAGTCGGGTAAAAAGGTATTATATAGGTGTTTATTCGTTTTTTCCCAGACTGCGTCGTAAACTAGGCCTTCCCAATGGTTTGCGGGACGCGGGCGGGGGTGTGCTCAACCAATAGTTTACCTGAGATATACATGAGAAACTTTCCCGGTTAACAGGTAGAATGCCTCGCGCTTGGTTCCTCAAATAAGTAATAATTGTTTTGTTAGGTTCCCGCTATTTCCATGGGTACCTACTTATAATTAATGACCAATCATGTTTTATTACAATCGTTAAAATCATAACTCTCAATTAAGTTATCGTGTAAAAATAAAAGACATTGTTAGTTTCACTTTTGTTAAGAATGGCGAACTACATAGCGTTTGCTTTTGCACTAGTCCTGCAGGTAAGTATGTGTAAAAACTATGGGGCTCCGAATCCTCGCCTGTTCTGGAGCTGGTCTGTTATCAGTTATGGTATATCAATAGGGAAACTGTAAAAGGAGTATCTCCCGACCCTCACGCTGTCTGTCAACTGTCTTTGCTGGGGCCAACCGCCACCTCAGTATTATTTTAATGTGTGAAAAAGAGATGGAGCTATGCAGGACGTACTTATACCTACTTACATCTCTTTCTCACAATAAAGTAAGACTGTCGATTGTAATGTGACTGTCACTAACAAAATATTTTGTTTTGCAGTTAGCTGTAGTGTATTCCAATGAGGACGAAGAAGGTAAGTGGATGCAGCATGCAGCTTTCTGCGTCACAAAACCTGGAAAATATACGTAAAAAATTTATAACTGATACATAACACGACGGAATAAATAAAAATAAAATGTTTAGTTATTTATTTTATTTTTGCAGATAAAATGACCGCGATCGAAACACAGGAGGAAGAAGTAAGCAAATGATACCTATAAATAAAAAATACATAAAACTTTTTATTATTTTAATCACAATTTGTTTTATTGTTTTACAGTGGCACATGGACTTCATGCCTGTAAGTACTCAAAATATTTTTTGGAGATTTGGAGAAACTAAAACTAATGGAAAAAATAAGATTAAAGCTATAATCATTGTATAAAAATAATAATGTCCTTATTCAGACAGGCTACCTGCCGGACAGCGTGTACAGAGAGCTGGCGTGGTATGGTATCCTCCAAATCCAGCCCCTTCATCACAGCTCAAAGTTTAAAGTAGCTGCGCATCTCATTTGGCAGCACACGCTTGGGCGACCACATGTTATTATGGAAAACCCTCCACAGGTAAGCATTGCTAGAAAGAATTTAAGTAATTTAATTTTTTCATCTGGTTGGAATGGAAAATCACATAATATTATTTTATTCCCAAGTCCACACAATCTCCAGGAAAGGTAAGTCGACAGATCTTAGCGGAAGAAGCTGCGAAGTGGTCTCGTGAACAGCGCGCGGCGCAGGAGGTGTTGATGGAGAACATCAAGAGTGGCGGCAACGGCCTCACCGTCCGGACTGTTGTCACTAACAACAAGAAATCTGTTTACATCATACAAAACGGTAAGCTTATTTGAATTACAGGTAAGGTAAGTATAGTAAATAAACCACTAAAAACAGAAATTGACAAAGAAAAAATTATGAACTGCATTTATTATACTAGTATCAGGATAGCCGAGACTGTAACCATATATAATTTATAACGTATAGTTTTGTACAGGTAACTACTTTAAGTGCCCCCATGGTTCGGAGCCCGATCTCGACGCATATCGAGTACAAGCGAATATGCACGAACGAAAGTGCACCTTCGGGAAACCGTCCATACCCGTACCTTTGGATCCCTGCATTGAAGCCGAAGTGGCACCCATAGAGTACTCATTCCATGAAGGATGGATGTTCTGTCTCGGGAACGGCGAGAGAGAAAACAATTATTTCATTAACGGAACTTTGGATTGTGGAAATAAAACTAAAGTAAGTTATGGATCATCTCATCGTCATATTATAATGTTGCTGGGAGTGCTGGGACACAGGCATCCCTTTGAGAGAGGAGTAGGCCGTAATTCACCACGCGGCTGCGGGCCCGCCACGGTCTGTTGTTTTGTCACTCATGTTGTTTTAAACATTTTTCAGGTACCTGTTGAAGAATTTCTAGATTTTTGCGCAATTGATAATAATATAGTGATCACATTTGACTATTTCGGCGACGAGCCACGCAAGGACATGATGCATAATGCTACTCTGTGCACAACATGGGATCCATGTCGGTTGTCCTATTTGTACAGGCTCGAGGTAACATTAGAAGTTTACATCGGTAAGTGCTGAATTCGGTATCCCAAGTTTAACTGCGCACTTAACTTCAGCATTACATTTTCAGCCGCCACCAGTAGAGTTGATGCCTTCCTTCCCCACAACAAGTGATAACCCTTGCGAATCTACTGTTTGTCCAGAATGTTTGGAGGAAAACGTTTCAGAAGATCAGGGATACGTTATACCAGGCAAGTTAATGGTTTTTTTTAGCACTAAGTCAGTTATAAACTCATAATGCGTTTTTGAGCCCAGCAATGGAGGGCAGTAGGTTCGAGAAACATATATTGCATAAAATACATTTTAATGTGTGTGTGTGTCTGTGTGTGTCGGCTAGACGGCTACCATAACCGTTAATAAATAAGTAAGTATCCAAGATAACTGTTTTAAATTCGTGTTTTCTTTATTTACAGTTGGAGAATATGAACGTCTTGTTGAGAAAACGCCAACAGAGTAGGGGGATAAGACAACAAATTTGAAATTATTGAAAACGTAACTTTTACTGTAGGTACCTGCTGGAATGCTGGCTAAAAAAAATAAAGTTTGTTTCAGACGTTCATGGTTTTTAAAGAAATGGCGTAGGGCAAATTAATATCGATTATTTAAATATTTTCAAATTACCTACGAATTTGTTCACCCTGGCACTAGATTGGTGTACCTGCCCACATAAATAGCCGGTCCAAACGCACATGCAGCATAATGGGGTCACAAAAAATCGCACTATATACGTGTGGACATGAATTTAAAGTTTGATCGTTTGTCGACGTGTGCACCTAAAGGGTCACCGAAACGATCAATTGCAATTGTCAATTTTTACGTGATTGATATACATTGATGCGCAAATTGACCGTCTACCAAGTGCAATTGAAGCGATTCAACCGCCATATTCGCAATTGATTGTTTCGGGGACCCCTTAGTGCACAGGGATAAGCCGCCAAAAATATTTTTTTTTTTAGTCACTATTAAGTTGTATGTTGATTAAAGTATCATCGCGACCGTAACAAATATGCATTGACTGAATTATAATCATCAAAATGAGTAATACAACTCCATAAGTTTGTATAATCCTAATTGTCAAGATTTCATGAAGTAGTCATTCAATAGAATTACCTTGTCTTCAAGAGTTGTTTTGATCACATTAATTATTATAATTCTGTAAATACATACTTTTTACGGCCGCGAATCTTATTTTCATCAACATACAACCTAATACTGACTTCCAAATTGCAAAAAAACGTAAGAAAATTTGAATTTCCCGGGCGTCATAAGGCGAAAGCGCCAGGTAGCTCGGGAAATAAATTTTTTTTTACGTTCTTGAAGACCAGGTTCGTGATATTAATTTAGGACATGGTCGGCGTTATCGCAAGTTGGCGCATGTCATGACGTCATCTATGACGATTCGCGGGACATCATTATCGCTATCGCGCTCACGCTAATTTGGAATGGCTGTGTGGTAGCACGCTCAAATCGATTACAGCGCAGTTCGGAATAAGCCCTTAGATTTTCATCACATCACCGTGAGCGCTGTCAAAAATGACAGTTGTGTCGTTTTGTTTTGTGTCGCATTCGAATCATATCTTTAAACTAACGTAGCATTTTCGAAATTGTGCTTCTGGCTACAGCCGTCACGTAACCAAAGAAGAAGAAGATATTTGTGGTGTATACACAAAGAAATACCCTAAACCAACCATGAGTATTCAAGTGCACTGTGAGCGCGTTCACGAGCGTTCCGGATATCAGCTGTTATAATCATGATATCTAAATCGGAACGCAAATGATTGATGTGAGCGCGAGCGCGAGCGCGAGCGCCGTGAGCCATTACGGCATGTTTGCAATTCGGAACGTACCCTGTGAATTGAAACGATTTGTGTCAACTGTGAATGTCAAATCAACCAGTTTCGGAGTACAAACTTAGTCTGTGAGTTTCGGCCACAGAGTACATTTTTATATAGGGTATGTGGTTTCGGCTTCGTCAGCTTGTCTGTTGTCAGCAAAGAATATACTACCTGACGAGAGGTTGTCAGTCAATGTCATATTTTCAATATTTTGAGGTTATCTATAGCCTGGTTTATTTTACTAATCATACATACGGTGAAAGTAAAACTAAATTATAGATTAATTTCTATTCAAAATGGTCGTATTACACACTATTCAAGATATTATAGATACTTTACCACATACAGAAGCCTTCAACTTGCCGGCGTTCAAGCATAATCCTTTGAAAGTTGAGTTTACCAAAGATGTAAGTTTGTGGGCTTCTAGTCCTTTGTATTTAAATTTTTCACTCATTCATATTCTAAGGTTTACTTCAACAGAAATATTTATGGATGTTGTTGTGCGGTGTTACAGGGTGCAGAAACCACGTACAACTGCTTGGGACCTCCTGTACCGTTTGCTAGAAGTGAAGTGTTCGATGCCTGCATATTAGCGTGGAGGCGCCTTACTGCTTTAGAAGGAGATTGTAAAGCTGTTTATGAAGTAACCTTTGCTGTTGAGGTATGTATTTTTTTAAAATAATTAGTTAGTGTCAGAATTGGGGTGGTTGGGATCTACGTCCTAGTGATCCACCCTGGGCCACGGGCTTGCCTGTAGAACGGCTGAACGATCCCACTTAGCGGTGGTAGGCCCCGCAAGGGGCCACCTGGCTCGTGATCACCATTCCACCGGAGTCTGGCGCCAAGCAGCCTGCTGTGGTCCGTCGGTGTGTGGGAGTGCCAGTGCCTTTTAGGGGGAGAAGAAGATTGTCAGTTGCGCTGTTCAGAACCAGTCATGGTTTCTGGACATAGGTAGTGGGATCCGAAGTATGGTGCCAGCCGTTGGCCGACCGCAGTCAGTAGCACGCCAGCCACGTGCCAAAGGCTGACCCCCGCAACTCGCGAAAAATCCCGGTATGCTCTACCGTGCCAGCCGGCGACTGGATGGCCCGGACTGGAGGACCCGGTGGCCATATCCGGGGATTTCGGGCGTCTCTGCATTCTCCAAATGAGTTCCCCATAGGTTTGGTTAGCTCTAGTGTACCACTTGGATTACTGAGCAGCGCCTCGACAAGTCGACTTTTTTCCCCAACAACTTTACATGAATATGAAAGCACAAAAAAAAAACAAGGCTTTAGGGCGCCTTCAGATTAGCCGCAAAGTGCCGCGCAGTTGCAGCGCGGCAGCAGCGCTGCCCCCGCGCTGCAACCGGTAGGTTCGAGCATCATAGTGTTGTACATTTACTTTCACGATGGATTCTGACGACGAAACACTGCTGTTAGTGTTACTATTAAAACAAAAAAAGATTTTCAAAAAAGAAAAAAAAAAGAAACCTAAGAAAACGTTGTCGTCATTTTGTATAAGTCAACAAATTGAATTTCATAAAGTAAATGACTACTGTGATCAAAAATTTCAGAATTACCAATTACTAGTTACCCGTATCGCTGGATGATTCTCAACCTGATTTTCGTTCAGTGCGCATCGTCACTAGTCGATCAATGAGCTGATGCGCCGCCGCAGCGCGGGTGTAGCGCTGCAGTCGCGCGTTTTTTATTTATATGGATTAACAAAGCAGCGTTGCAGCCGCGCTGCCGCCGCGCGGCACTTTGCGGCAAATTTGAAGGCGCCCTTACAACGGCTGCAATTCCTCCCACTAAAAGTGCACCTCACTAACATCAGGGGTTGCATTCCAATCTCAATCCGGTCCATCACTACCTTGAGACTGAGAAGCCGCATCTGTTTTTCCTAATGGAGACGAAGATAACAACCCCATCGGATGTGGCGTATCTCAACTACCCGGGTTACTCTCTTGAACACAAGTTCAAGAAGCAAGCTGGGGTCTGTGTGTACGTCCACAATGACATTTGTTGTTGTTGTTGTCTCTGTTGCTTTGAGAAATCGTGTTTTTCTGCCATTTGGCTACTTGTGGACACTGGCGTGGAGAAATCTCTCTACATCGGCGTCTACCGATCACACAGCGGTGACCATGAGACAACAGCGCTCTTTAATTGCCTCGTGGAGTCGACTGACGTAGCCCAGCAGCGGTACATTCATCAGCGAAGCTCATTTTTCTGGGGGTCTTCAACGTCCATTATAAAGAGTGTTTGTTCCCGTACCAGAAAACTGACCATGCCGGTTTAGAGGCGCCCAAGTTTGCTTTAACGCTGGATCTAACCCAGATGGTGAATGTGGCAATGCGGATACCGGATGTTGAGGGCCATATACCCAATTGCTTGGACCTTGTGCTGGCATCTGATCCGGACAGTCATTAAGTATCGATCTCAGCCCCGCTGGGAACGTCTGACCACTGTCTGATGAAATCCTTGTCGACCTGCTCTCCTCTAGATGAAGAGTCCTAGAGGCACGAGGCGAGTATGGCGATATGAGTCAGCAGACTGGGATGATATACGGCACTTTTTTGTGTCTTATCCTTGGCGGTAAGTGTGCTTCTCCTCGGGTGACCCCTCGTGCTGTGCTGACGTGGTTGCGGACGTGATTCGGCAGGGGATGGAGTATTTTATTCCATTCTCCTACATTCCGCTCGGTCACAAATCCAGGCCTTGCCAGGTCTGCCTACCAAGCCTGGGTCAAGGCCCGCAACCGCAAAGTTAGAGCGCGTAGGGTTCGCGCGAGGAAAAGAGCTTTTAATGCTGCCGCCAAATTCTTCAAGCGGGTTTGACGTGGGGCACGTTTTGACCATGTCGGACGTATTGGGGCTAGTGATGTGAACCGGTTTCATAAAAACCTTAAAAAAAAACCGGTTATATTAGTTTTTTTTAGGGTTTTATGAAACCGGTTCACATCACTAATTGGGGCTAAGCTGGCTTCGCACTCTCCGGGTAGTAAACAGTTCTAGTCCCTGTCTGAAGCGGCTGAAGCGAATTTCTGTCGACCCACTTTACCTCCAATGGTAAAACCTGATGGGTCGCTGGCTCACTCTGCAGGTGAGAATACAAATCTATTTGCATCTCTCTTTGCAAGCAATTTACGTCTGGACGCTGCACAGTAGGAAGAAAAGCACTTTTTTGGTTGAAAAATCTGCCTGCTCCTCAATTCTCAACCGATTTCAACCATTTTTTTTTAATCAAATGGGAAGGTATAGGCTTTAACGGACAACTGCTACTTTTTAGAGAAACTGCAACATAACCTAAAAAAATAATAATATAAGCTGTAAAATAATATCAAGATTTAGGCTAAATATGGAATTTTTTGAGGTTATGTTGGTCCTACTTGGTCCTGTATGACTTCTTTCTGTTCGAGTGAGAAGCCTATAATGTTATATAACTGCACGTTTCATGTCTAACATTGAAGATATTTTTTCTCATTTTAAAGCGATTAATCATTATTATTTTACGGCTTACATTTTTTTTAAGGTTATGTAGCAGTTTCTCGAAAAAGTAGCAGTTGCCCGTTAATGCCCATGCCTTCCCCTTTAATTTAATAAAAAAATGGTTGAAATCGGTTAAGAATTGAGGAGCAGGCAGATTTTTCAACCAAAAAAGTGCTCTTAGGCTAAATATAGAATTTTTGAGGTTATGTTGGTCCTACTTGGATCTGCATGACTTCTTTATGTCCGAGTAAGAAGCCTATAAGGTTATGTAACTGTAAGCTTCATGTCCAACATCGAAGATATCTTTTCTCAATTTGAAGCGATTAATCATTATTATTTTACGGCTTATATTATTTTTTTTTTGGTTATGTTGCAGTTTCTCGAAAAAGTAGCAGTTGCTCGTTAAAGCCTATCCCTTCGCAATTGATTTAAAAAAAAAATTTTGAAATTGGTTAAGAATTGAGGAGCCGGCAGATTTTTCAACCAAAAAAGTGCTTTTCTTCCCACTGTGCGCTGGCTCCAAGCAACCACCTACTGTATATCATTGTGACTCCTCGATGCTGGAGTTCGCAGTTCACATTAAAGAGGTCCGAAGAGTATAGTGCAGTCTAGACGTGAACAAGGCCAGTGGGCCTGATGGCATTCCAGTGAGAGTGTTGAGGCAGTGTGCGCCTGAACTTTCTCCTGTATTGACACGTTTGTTCAGCCTCTCTTTTAAAAAAAGGACGGTACCAAAATGCTGGAAGCTTGCAATGTGCAACCAGTGCTCAAAAAGGGCGACCGTGCAGACCCTGCCCATTACCGTCCGATCGCCATTACCTCCATTCTGTGCAAGGTTATGGAAAGGGTACTGAACAGTAAGTTGCTGACCTACCTTGAAAACAATGATCTCCTCAGTGACCATCAATATGGCTTTCGCCGGGGACGGTCAACTGGCGAACTTCTTGTGTATGTATGTATGTATGTCACGCATTGCTGAGGCGAGGCCATCGAGAAACACGGCGAAGCACTTGCTGTATCGCTTGATATCTCGAAGGCCTTTGACAGGGTCTGGCACGCTGGTCTACTCAGCAAGCTTCCTGCTTATGGCATCCTAACTGATTTTTGTAGCTGGATATCAGACTTTCTTAGTGAACGGTCAATCAGAGTAGTCGTTGATGGCTGCTCTTCCGACCTTATGGCTATTGATGCCGGAGTTCCTCAGGGGTCTGTTGTCTCTGCAACTCTTTTCCTGCTGCACATCAATGACCTACTTCAGCCTGGTATTGTTGGATGCGCAGATGACAGTACAGTTTCTGAGAGATACTTGTCCGGTGCAAAAACCAGCGCGGCCGAAGTGGCCAGCATGAAGGACACAGAATTTCTTAAAGTTTGTTGTAAGTATCAATTTGCTTACTAATTGACATTTTCACGAATTTAAGTTTGAACTTCGTACATACATTAGGTAAAAAAATATAGCTTTTATTAAAATTAGTATGAAGAAGTGCCTAATAATTTGGAAAGGCGAACAGCTTTTTATTACAGCGGCGTCTTGTTCAAATCTTGCAGGCGTTAACAATTATGGGTCCCTGATCTGTTGACGCGGAATTGACTTAGATATTTGAAATTATTAATGACAAACAAAAAGACAACATACATTTTTAATCAAGCAGCGCATACCTACCTACAAAAGCATATATACGAGGAGGGATCAAAAGTAGTGAGAATGAGATAGAATATATGGGTGCGTTATCGTGATGAAACAGCACACCCCTTCGAAGTTTCCCTCTCCTTTTCTCTTTGATGGCATTCCTCAACTTGGGAATTAAAGCTGCATAATATTGGCCTGTAATAGTGGTTCCACGCTCCAGGTAATCGATCAACAATATCCCTTCTGAGTCCCAAAATATTGAGGCCATAACCTTGCCAGCCGATGCCACGGCACGAAACTTCTTCGGGGTCGGTGATGATGGCCGTTTCCATTGCGAAGATTGCTGTTTTGTCTCGGGATCAAAATGATGGACCCATGTTTCGTTCATTGTTACGAAACGAGACAAAAAGTTTTCAGAATCTTCTTGAAACTTGTCCAACTCTTCGAAATGTCAAGTCGATTTTGTTTCTGACTGTTGGTTAACATTCTCGGCACCCGTCTTGCGGAGACTTTTCTCATATTCAAAGATTGTTTCAATATGGATTGAATACTTCCATATGAAATGCCCGTTTCTTGAATTAAGTATCGGATGGTAACTCTTCGATCGCTCAATACAATTTTATCGACTTCCGCAACATTTTCTTGGGTGACTGACGTCGATGGACGGCCGCAACGATGTTCGTCTTCCGTGCTCGTTCTCCCTCTCGAAATTGAGAAGCCCACCTTGCGACAGTGGAATACGGCGGAGCAAACTCTCCTAATGTTGCCTCCAAATCGCAAAAAATCTCTTGCGTCGTTAACTTTTTTAAACAGAGGTATTTAATAACGGCTCGAACTTCGTTTTTCTCCATTTTCGAGAACACGTTTCGACACGAAGCAAACATGACTACATTCAGAAAAAAACAAACGAGAATCGAAGATTTTTTTCTTTATTGATATTACAAATATGTATCTGAGATATGCCTAGGCGCCAGTATTTATTTATTTTTCTTACCAAGGAGTATGTCGTTCTCACTACTTTTTGATCCCTCCTCGTATGAAACACGGGAAATGTTCAATGTTCATGTGTTTGTGTATGTATGTATGTGTATGTGCAGGTACGCAATTTTTTCTCATCTAGTGGCACAGTAAACTTTCCGCTTCTTTTCATTTTCATCAAACGTAAATCACAAACTACGACGTAAGTACTAAATTTCACTATTGCAATATTTTGCTTTTTATGTGGATACTTATTAAATAAGTTAGAACAGTTTCTAACGTATGTCTAACCCAGCTATTATACATACTGATAGTAGTAAATATTGTGTTATTGAGGGTAGGTACGTTTTATAAACTACTTACCAAACATCATTTTATTAAATCAAAACGAATGCCTGCAAGATTTGAACAAGACGCTGTATTAAAAAAACTGTTGCCTTTCCAAATTATTAGGCACATCTTCATACAAATTTTAATAAAAGCTATATTTTTTTACCTAATGTGTGTACGAAGCTCAAATTCGTGAAAGTATCAATTAGTAAGCAATTATTTATACTTACAACAAACTTCTAGAAATTCTGCGTCCTTCATGCTAAACAAGGAGGCCACCATCCATCCTGACGTCAAAATGGCTGGTCAAAAAAATATTCATATTTTTCTGCATGTAGCAATTCTTGAATATACTTTCAGAACCGCTTGCCATAGGCAACCAGCCATTCTGACGCTAACGATAATTATGGTCTAGCACTTAATTGATTTCGGCTGAGTAACTTGAGATTTTCGCTTCTAAATTAATAATATCTACTGCATTGTATAAAAAATAACAGTAAGGGGTACTGTCATTTTTCTGTTCATTTTGTCAAGGCGAGAATGGTTTTTAATATTTTAGGGTATCTGTTTCCAGGGCAGCGAATTCATCTTTAAAGCTGGTGACACAATAGGTGTAATTCCCCACAATGATAAGTCAGAAGTAGATTTCATCATTAGTCATCTCAATTTAGATGTCACGGCAGATCTGTCCTATACTTTAACTACAGATAATAATATTAAAGGAAGTAAAATTCCTCCACATGTACCTGTGAAGTCCACAATAAGGCATGTCTTGACACATTGTGTAGATGTCAGAAGTCTCTTGAAAAAGGTATTTAATTTATTGAAGTTTAAAATTTTACTTTTCTATTTTCAGAATTATTATAATTTTGTAGTAATTATGTCAATCTGTAAACTAATTTGTTTTTCTATTTTTGAGGTATAACAATATCTAACAGTTTTCTATGTATTTTCAGGCCTTCCTCCTAGCTTTATCAAAATATACGAAAAATGAAAAGGAAAGAAAGTTACTAGAATATTTCTGTAGTAAAGAAGGTTCAGCAGCATATTCAGCACATATTGTAGACCAAAGCCTATGCATACTGGACATATTTACTATCTTCAAATCTTGTAAGCCTACAGTAGAGGTAATACTAGCAAATCTACCCAGATTATTTCCAAGGCCTTATTCAATCGTGAATAGTGGCATAAAAAATGATAAAGTAATAAAAATCTGTTTTTCTGTGATGACAAATAACAACCGAAAAGGACTCACAACTGGCTGGCTGGAAAATCTGATTTTGCATGAAGATTTATGTTTGGAAAATGGATTCAGGAACTTGAGTATAACAAGGGAAAGTGACTCCTACTATAATAAAGAAAAGATTACTATCTACCTCAGAAAGAATGTTAGCATGTTTTGTTTGCCAGAAAACTTAGAAACACCATTGATTCTCATTGGTCCTGGTACTGGTGTGTCACCATTCATTGGGTTTTTAGAAGAACGAGAGACCCTGAAGGACAGCAACCCAGATATAAATCTAGGTAATGTTTGCTTGTTCTTTGGGTGCAGGAATCCGGAATTAGACTTCATTTATGAAAAAGAACTAAATGGGTATTTGTCAAAAGGAACTTTGAATAAACTTTTTACAGCATTTTCAAGAGTAGATGATCATGAAACTAAATATATTCAGGTTTGTATATTTCTTAAAATATAGTGTCTCATGTAATATGTTATGCAGTTGGTTGTGTGATGTATGAATATGAAACGATTGATTAGGATTAAGCCGTAAATTATGTTGCAACAGCAGAAAATCAATTGAAAAATTATAATTCTTTTATTTTTATTGCAGGATGCAATAACCCAAAATGCACAGGAAGTTACTAAACTAATCAAGGATGGTGCAACTGTGTTCATTTGTGGCGACTTAAAAACTATGGCCGCTGATATAAAAGAAATACTAATTAAATGTTTTGTAGACCATGATAGCATGACTGTGCAAGAAGCCCAGAATAAGATATCAGAAATGCAGAAAGATAAAAGATACGTAGTTGACGCGTGGAGTTAATGATAACTTGATAATAGCAAATAATTTTACAGAACAGATTCCATTTTAAAAACAAATTTTATTTATTATTGACTATAACGTATTGTTACTAGGCTAATTAAAAGGATTATTTTGATTTTTTTTTCATTTTCTTAATAAAAATGTCTATTACTTGTTAGCACCAATGTTACTAGTTTGGTGGCAACCCATAAATTAAAACCACCCATCAAATTAAATTACCCACCCATAAAATTTATGGGTTGCCACCAAACTATAGTCCGCGCGGAAGTCGTTGGCCGTACCTTAGGTGGGGGTGGGAACAGGCGTGAGGCGGCGGGTTGTCCAGTAGTGATGGTAATTAATGCGATTTCGCATAAATTTCATAAACATGCGAATTCATGAGTCTTAGGATGCGAATTGCTATTGCTATGCTAATATGACGATAATTCATAATAACTAAGTATGTGAATCTTGCTATTATTGCGAATGAAAGAAAACTTTGTCCTAATACGATGCGCATGCCACGCAAATCATTAATCAAAATTAAACAATCACACGCATTCATTCAATATACGATCCTAAATACGAGAAAATCAAATATAGATAATTATTAATTGCTTAACTCATTCTTCGCATCACCTGCTAGTAATTTTCAAACTCAAACTCAAAGCATTTATTTCAATTAAACCAATTACAGGCACTTTTGAATTGTTAAAGAGTCAGTCAGTTAGTCAGAAAATTGAAGCTAGTCGCCCATTCCAAAACGTAGATCTCTATGGAGAAGAATGGGCAAGAAACTCCATGGACATTCTTTTAAATCAAAATTGTTACAAAATCCTGGGTAGGTACATTGTTCTTGTTCTTGTTGCTTCTATATGTGAGAACAATGTAAAATATAGATAATTAAAACAAAGATATTTAAAATATAAGATTAAAAATAAGCCCTGGCAGCTAAGAGATGAAGAACATGACGCGTGGATCAGCACCATCCAGCTCAACCATTTTGTAGGGAACCGAATGATCCAACACACGCGCCACCATCAGCGAGACATTTAAGTGAGCATGACATACTCTCAACTGCCATACTCTTTCAAGTCAACATACCTACATCATAACATAAAACCGCTCCATGGTACTCACATTTACAAAATTGAATAGATGCTTCTAATTTATACAAAACTATAGTTTGCAATGATTGTATTAAAAGATTAGTAAACACTAAATCTATAGTCTATATATAGTCAATAAGTCTATAGTAATAACATAATGTCAGAAAAAAGGGACGCATTTCTTCCAAACAAAAAAAAAAAAAAAAAATTAACAAAGCCCAAGTGGCTGTGGAGCAGGACCAGCATTTAGCCAAGCATTTTTATCTATGATATAATCATTCAACCTATAATATGCTTGTCTACATAGTGTGCGTTTAATGCATGTTTTAAATTGCTTCTCATTTAGTTGAAGAATATCGGGAGGTACCTAATTTATTATAACATTTTACACAGTAGGTACCCCATAAAAGAAGTGTGTACCTTAGATAATCTGAAACGTGGTTGATCTAATTTGTTCCTATTTCTAGTTTTAAAATTATGCCGATCACTTATCTTACTAAAAAGATGTAGATTTTTTCTAACATACATAATATTTTCATATATATATTGACAAGGTACCGTCATGATGTTAATTTTTTTAAACAGTTCCCTTAGAGATTCGCGACTGCGGAGGTTATAGATGGCTCTGACAGCCCTCTTTTGCAGAATAAAGATAGAATCAATATCTGCAGCCCGTCCCCATAACAAAATACCGTAAGACATGACGCTATGAAAGTAACTAAAATAGACCAGTCTCGCGGTATCGACGTCTGTTAATTGGCGGATTTTCCAAACAGCGTAAGCAGCCGAGCTTAGCCGCCCTGCTAGTGATGTTAAATGAGGACTCCACTGCAGCTTTGAGTCCAGCGTAATTCCCAGGAAAACAGTCTGCTCAACGAATTGTAGTATTTCCTTATTCAATACTACGTGACATTCACTACTTCTAACATTTGGTAACGTGAATCTTATGCATTTAGTTTTCTTCTCATTTAATACTAAATTATTTACAGTGAACCAATTATGGACCTTAAGCATAGCGTTATTTACGTCGTCGAGCTCTTGTGCATGTCTGTTAACTTTAAAAATTAGTGATGTGTCATCAGCAAATAACACCAAATTTTAAATAACGAAGTCAGGGTCACGTGAAACATAGATTTAATATTTCCGACTTCCCGTGGGTGCGACGGAGATGGAAAGTGCGCTGCTGGCTGACGTATGATAGTAAAGTACGAAGCAATGAATTAAAATGAATTCACACTTCACATAATTTCATAACTATATTTCGTTTGCTAAATGAGCATTCGCGTGCTAACAATGAATGTGAATGCTAATTAATCCATCACTATTGCCTAGTGATAGCAACGCACATGATATTATAGACAGTGACGACTAATCTCGAGATATCGCACTTAATAAAATAGAAAACAGATGTATCATGACTAATAAGTGAATGATAAAAGTGAATAATTAAAAAACGGTTGAACTTTTAGAAGGGTTTATTGTAATTATGTAGTAATTTAAAATAAACAAAAAACATGAAATTATTCTGACATATCCTCTAAAGCACTTGATTCTGGACTTTCTGAATCATCTTGTAAGTTTAAATGATTTCGTCCATCAGCATCAAATCTCATATCATGTTTCCAGTATTCTTGTTCATTTTTTTGTACATGGTCATCACAATTCTGCCATTTTTCGGCAGAGAACTCAGAAAATATAGTCTGACCAACGAAAGCTGTCCGAGAAAAAACGCGGGAATTAAAAAAAATCAAGAGCTGTCAACCCTGGCTATATACTGCTTATCGAAGTTGAAAGACATATGCGATATTTAGATCAGTATTTCATATTTACTTAGACCATAATAACCTTATTGCCCTTGATATTTACTTGGAACTGTTAAACCACCATTATGTATTCGCGCAATGGTGGATAAGCAAGTTAGCGTTACAATATTTCCCCATGAGGATGATCATTATCAGTACCAAAGCTAAGCTCTAAACGAAACTAGCTTGGCATTTTTTAACTTCTGCACATTGAAGTTCACAGCTCAACTTTCCTGGCACAGCCATATAAAGAAAAGGTTGAATTAAACAAAAAGTTATTATTATACATTTATTTAATGGAATAGAGACCTCTGATGTGATAAGGATGACACAATAAAATCGAAACAAAACATAGGGGTTATGAGTCATAGTCGAAATGGATTCCAAAAACTCTACACCTGATAATATTGAATCAGCTTCATTGTTTTCTTCGCTGCTACTGCTACTGTCCCCAAAATGTACGTATTGTGAATCGTTCATGTTCGTTTTCAACAATACGGTCCCTTAATTTGTACTGATGTTCAACATTTAGTACATGATCAGTGTACTTCTTCCAGTCATCATGGATAGAAAACATTCTTTTATGAAATTTTGCATTTCAAACCCTGGTATTCCTATATTTTTGCTTGCTACTTTTCTCTTCGCCTGACTCCAAACAAGCTCAATTGCATTGAGGTCGCAATGATACGGTGGCAGCAACAAAATTTCGTGATTGTGGGTATGACTGTGTTTTTTAGAAGTACTTCTGCTTCGTCAATAACTGCAGGTTTATTATCTTTCAGTAAATACATTAATTCGTCTTTGGTATAATATTCTTCAAAATGAATATTATTCTCTTGAAGCCATATTCGGAGATTAATTTTAAAATCAGACATAGTAGGGGGTTTATTTACTTGTTTCACATGGTAACTTGCATTTGGATTTTGTGCTGAATACCAATAATGCACCTGGCACAAACCCTTCCTCCGATCCTGCATGCACAAGAATGTCTTTTTCCTAACCATATATTAGTAGTGACACCACTTGTTGAAGGTCCTTGCCACGATTTTTTAACTTTATAGTTCTGATGTACACATGTCTCATCAAGGTAACCGTATCCGTATCCGTATCTGTTTACCTTCTAGCCTCTTCTGATTTATTGTGTTCAAGAATCTGTCTCTATACCGCAATATCATATTTTTCTGTATTAAAGCCCGTTCATTTTTATTATTTTGATACGCGAAACCCGTTCTTGTGCAAAATTTTTCTAAGGGTTTCACGGCCGGCATCCCGTAAATTCAATTGCTTCCTTCAGCTCATTGTGCAGGCTCCTCAGTGTTGGGATTTGCTTTTCACTCCATAAAATTCGTTTATTTTGTTTCTTATAGCCGAAATATAAAAATTATCCAAATTGGAAACTGACAATTTTGACAGTCCTAAAATATTGCCATACTAAAACTTTTGAAAATAATACGTGGTCAGCTTTCGTTGGGCAAACTCTAACCTTGTTAGTATTGTATTTTGTTCGTCCAATATTGCATTAATGTGATCTCTGGCCAGGCAATTTTTAATATTTGCTCACACAAAAGCTCGATCGGTTTGAGGTCTGGATGGTATGGTGGTAGCCTTGGTATGGATGGTATGGAGGTAGCCTTGGTATGGATGGTATGGAGGTGGTGAACGAGTATGACCTGCAGCTTTAAGAAGTTTATCAATCGTGTATATTTTTTCTGATTGGGTCGTATTAATTAACCTCAAGAGTTCGGGTTTGATCATTGTGGGAGAAAATGGCACGTTATGATTTCGCAACCAGTTCTGCATATTAGTTTTCAAACTGGACATAGTCGGTTTCTTCTCAGCTTGCACACAATGATGAGCAGCATTATCCATAATTACAACTGAGCTTGGTGGAAGTTTAGGTATTAATTTAGATCAAACCAGTTGTAAAAATTTGTAGAGTTAACATCTCCGTGATAATCCCCCGTTTTTGAATCTGATTTAAAAATCGGCAAAGCATCGTCGACTAATTCCGACTACCAGCGTGAACTATTATTAAACGTCTTCCTTTGCCTATATTGGTATAAACTTAGGCTCCAATGAAGATTGCCAACATTTTTGAACATTGTGACTAGTTCACGTAGGTTTCGTCCCAAAGAATATATTTCGGTTGTCTGCTCTATATTTTCTTATGGCCCTCGAGTATTTTACTTGCCATTCAACAATGTTTGCTCTCCTAATTAAAATGGATCTCTTCGATTTACATTTTTTAAATGAATATCCCGGTTTGTGCAAAAGTTCTCTTAAAAAAGTTAGTTCGCAATAGAAAAAAAAAATTCGAAGACTTGAAATCTTCTCAACCGTATAAAACTGATTTATTTTTCTGCTTATTATCACTCCCAAATCAAAATCATCAATTAGTATTTTCTTTTTTATTTCTTTTGGTCTGCGCGGAGATCTATAAATTTTGCTTCCCCCGTATTTTGCAAGGAAGTTTTACTTTCAGCAATCACTCTCTCCTTCCACTATGTTCTGATATCCCTGTTGCTTCTGCTACTAATTTATGTATAAGTATTCGCATCAGTTTTATAATTCCAAACTATCAAAATCGGCTTTCCGTTTTTGAAAAAAACGTATGCACTTTGAATATTACATTTTTAACTTGTCGTCTATTTATCGGCGGACTCATCTTGGTATTCAAATATCATGTGTGTTTTATCTAAACTGGCCGGAACTTTTGACGCGTGTTGCCGTCGCGAAGTACGGCGCGGTATCACAGATTACGCCGTACTGAGTAGTGATGGATTAACCTTTCGTATGCCGGACCCGCGCCGCGTCAAAAATGTCCCATCTTCCGCGTCATTTGAAGCGCGCCTGGCATACGAAAGGTTAATAGCATTCACATTCATTCTTAGCATGCGAATGCTCATTTAGCATTTAGCAAATAAAATGTAGTTGCGAAATTCTGTGAAGTGGGAATTCATTTTAATTCATCGCTTCGTACTTTACTATCATACGTCATCCAGCAGCGCACTCTCCGTCTCCGTCGCACCCACGGGAAGTCAGAAATACTAAATTATGTTTCACGTGACCCTGACACTTCGTTATTTAAATTATTAGCAGGTGATGCAAAGAATGAGTTAAATTATCTATCTTTAATTTTCTCGTGTTTAGGGTCGTACATTGAATGAATGCGTGTGATTGTTTAATTTTGACTAAGAATTTGCGTTGCACGCGCGTCGTATTAGGTCAAAGCTCACTTTAATTCGCAATAATAGCAAAATTCACATACTTAGTTACTATGAATTATAGTCATATTAGCAATTAGCACGCTACGACTCATGAGTCTTAGCATGCTAATTGTTATTGCAATTTCGCATAAATTTCAATTCGGATGCTTATGAAATTTATGCGAAATCGCATTAATTACCATCACTATAGGCCGACCGTATAACTGAGACGTTGCCTGAGGTAGCCGTGAGGTGCGGAAGGGGTGATAGTTGTCACAAGTTGACGAATCATTGAGCTCTTGCATCACGTCACCACACCTCTCCCTTACGGCGCTGCTACCTCAGGCAACGTCTCAGTTATGCGGTCGGCCTATAGTACTGAGTAATGAGCCCAAGCGCCCCCGCCCGTCCGTCCCACCCCACCGCTTACATACATAAGGCGCGGCCAACCAGTTCCGCGCGTACTATAGCAAATTCCTGTAATTATTGAACAAAAGTTATCAATTGATTGAATGCTAAAATAACCTATTACCTCTTTTCATTAGTATATTTAATATACTAATAGGTTGTTTTAGCATTACATCGTCCACCTCCCTGAATAAAAGTAATGTAGAGTAATGTGAACAAATAAAAAAGCACAGTATTTTAGAAAAATAATTTAATAGGCAAATTATATTAATAAAATGTTCAAAAAGTGTCCGTTGTGTATATAAACTTACATTATTATAGCGTTTTAGCGTCAATACATACCTATAGCTTTTCTATATGAGATTAGCAACTATAGATACTGATGGTGTGATCGTACGATAGTCGCAAGAACGAGGGTCGGAAGCGATTTACTAAGTAACTCAATGTGGGCTTGATGATATAAGTGGGCTACGGTTTATACTGAACACCTAGGCACACTTGCTTCTGCTTTGTACGTATTGTGTGCACTGTGCAGTCTATATCTAAAAAAAACTTCCACATTGAGCACTTCCGTGTGATTGTGATTCCAAATGATATTCCAGTAACAGTATAGCCATCTTCATATAGAAGAGCATTCACACGATTCTTCGTTGTGTCGATGAAAATGCTTAAAATCTATTCTATAAAAAATACACATCTAAACTATCGCTGTATGAAGCAGGCACTCATGGCGAAGAAATATACAACTGATATCTCCCACAAGTACCTAAAGTGCGCGTCAAACTTTATGGCGGCTCTGAAGTCGTACACCCCGCACCCCCGCTGACACGTGAATTCGGTCCTGCGCAGCGGACTCGCCTCATGTTCCGAGCCGCCATAGTTTGGATCGGGCTGTATGTATGATAGTTCAAGTGATTTTGATAAAACTTATAAAAAAATAATAAGATACTGATATAATACTAAAAATCTCAAAATACATTTATATAACAGCATTTTTTATCCTTTTGAAGAGTTTTGTGTATAACACTGTTTTACAGAAGCTTCAAACAAAGTGACATTAAATTGGCCGTTATGGTCCATGATATATCACTTCCAGCAGTCGAACTGTCACTTATTGCCCTTTTTCATTAAACCCTATGATATTCCTATGAGTATCACTCAAAGATGTTATAGGAAACATGACAATTCGGTTTGGTTCCATCTTTATTATTAGAGGCACTTTAAAATGAAAGATATGACAAGAATTTAATGAAAGCTGGAACATAAAGTATTTGTTTCTACTTAGCTAATTTCTACACATACAGGATGTAAGGGACAGCCCTCCGCAAACTAAGGTGCATTCAGCTTTCTATTTTAAATCATATTCCACCGGAAAATTTTAATTTTTTTAAATCGTTTTTTCAGTTACTATTCCTTTATTTCAATGTAAAATTACATTCTTTGTATGCAGTGCGCCATTTATGTTAATAAAACAGCTAAAATAAAAAAAATCAGCAATGGATGTTCAAATACTCAGCGGCCGAAGGCTCGCTGCGGTGCCGTTCGCTTCGTGCGTTTTGCCACGGTAACGATACATTGCGTGTGAGGTAATAAAACAAATCAGGTTTATTGGATAGGTACCCATAACGTTCCTGCAATAATTTCATGTACCGATCTTCTTAGTATGATATACTGAATTCACCCCATCAGTCTGCGGAAGGCTGTCCCTTACACCCTATATAGTATCCATATTAAAATAATATGCCAGTAGTAAAAGTAAGAAACTAGCACTGCTAGTTTGCTTGCACGCCTTCTGGGAATAAACCAGCAGAGTATGCGGGTTTGGGATGACCGCATGTGTTGCCTCTAAACTCATTTGCAGCGCAAGTAGGATAAAAAGCCTTGGCCTTGCTATGCGTTTGACCAACATGATAAGATCCGTCCTGGAGCGATTAGGGTTTTATAACCGCATGCGGG
This sequence comes from Fissipunctia ypsillon, assembly GCA_947568875.1. Taxonomy (NCBI): domain Eukaryota; kingdom Metazoa; phylum Arthropoda; class Insecta; order Lepidoptera; family Noctuidae; genus Fissipunctia; species Fissipunctia ypsillon. Next base: position 20,470,679 of record OX387643.1, on the reverse strand, counting down.
CACACCGCACGAGTAAAACTCATGGCGAGACCTTGGTTTGGACTCTTACACATCAAACTGATTAAATTTTATATGGAGTACAACTAACCCATCGCGCATTACTATAGAGAAGAATAGCTTAAAACAATTGATTGAACACCATCTAAGTAAGCAAAAACGAATTATTCTACAATCCTAAAATATACCACATAGAAGTAGTATTATTTGCAATACAAATTATTTATAGCACTAACACATTTCCTTATTAACCATGACCAGACTATTTTTTCAATTCAGACACTGAATTTTTACCCACAAAGCAAAATACGCTGTATTCATAACAAAATAGAGTTCATATTTATTATTTAAAAAACGCCAGATTCCCGAATACAATATTTTGAGCACACTGCACCGCACGGTAATGATTTTGCTGAAAAATCATTTCGGCGCTCGCAATCTAACGTTTAAACGTGATAATGACATATATAATAGTAATATGACGAATATAACAAGGCCGATACATGGATGAGTATATATTTGTATGTGTTAGAGAATACGACACACGCAGAGTATACTATACTCAGTGCTCATAACTGTATTCATTTCTAAGGAATGGCTAATACCTACTATTTTTAAAATGCAACACGGTGACAGTCTTAATTTTTTGTCGTTGGAAGTATATAAATACTAAGGTAAAATCCAACATAGGTAACGGAATTTTTCTTACCACGGAATTGCTTTTTCATAAGAAGTACACAAGGAACAAAGGAATCGGAAGGAATGTGAAAGTGCAGTCTTCCTAAACTGTTGCATTTGGTTGAACTGATAAACTATTATAATAATTATAAAATAACAATGCAAATGATTACGACTAGCTAAAAAAAGTTATTTCGTTTATGTACATTTTTGGTAATATAGCCTATCTGTGCACCAATCACTTATGTTATCAAAGAGGGCTTACCTACCTAAACATTGTGGCCACCATATTAAAATATTTTTATTACGTTTTCGATATTATAAAAAGGGATAAATTATGGCCTTATTTTTATACATCATACAAAAATTGTTTATTGAATTTATTTTATTTGTTCATTGACTAAGATTACCTCTACAGAGGCCAAAGTCAAGAACGGTATTTCATATTATAAAATTGCATAATTTTTAGAAAATCTAGTTTTAGACAACATCAGTCCAAAACATATTCAAAATCTTATTTCTTACAATAAAAAAAAATACTTAATTTTGGACAGATTACATTCTTATTAAGTAACTAAATTCTAAGCCGAATATCCTAAATTTTATATGTCAACCCATGTTGCATAATTATGGCATTTTCTTGTACAAAAATTACAAATTTGATTTATTCCTTCAAACATTTCATTAGGGGAATACTTTAGTGTGATGCTGATGTGTGAATATTTATATCAGTTGTAGATACGGTATCTATACGAGTCTACAGATAAGACAAAAGCTATACACGCCTAACGGGCTGTCGAAATTAATATCTTGCGATTTTATGCTAAATGCGTACAACAAAAATGTGGAGCTCTATCTATGAATAAACATCTATGCTACAGAATGCTTCTGTCCTCCACAACTCTATGCTTAAAATCCTGTTTAAAACTTTCTCAAATAGCGCCCTGCATAATATTGGCGAATTAATATTGTCCATTACGGTCATAGCCTTGTAAAATACGTACTATGCAAAACTTGGCACCCCATTACAGTCACTACATTCATAAAGAGCATAAAAAATTGTAAAAGGCTATAAAAGTGAAATACATGTGGACATGACGAGGAATGGAACAATTAGCAGTCTCAATCGTGGTTCTTGTGGTGAATCTTCTGGGCGGCCTTGATGAGTGGCGTCAGTGTGCGCAGCTCCATAGCACAGTCGAGGAACGGATGTCTCAGGAGTTCGTCAGCCGCTGCTCGTAAATCTACGTCTACTTGTAAGCATTTGTCAAGGAAATCCTGGAATTCTATTGATAACTTTTCCCATCTAGGGATTTTTGGCCGCCCGACTGCCGCGATTAGATATAGAGCCCGCAGCGGAGACTCCTTCATGTAAGGCGGCTCACCTTCAATCATTTCAATCGCCATTATACCTAACGACCATACGTCAACCTTCTTACCATACTGCTTCCTGGTGACCACTTCTGGTGCCATCCAATAGGGCGTGCCGACCATTGTCTGTCGTTTCTCATCGCCTATAATATTGGCGCAGAAACCAAAGTCTGTGACTTTGACTGTGCCATCCATAGCAAGAAGAACATTGTCAGACTTAATATCCCTGTGTATTGTACCTTTGGAGTGCAGGAATGCTATGGCTTGGAGAGTTTCGCGACAGACGGCCGCGATCTGACCTTCCTTCATGACGACTTCGGTTACGACGTAGTTTAGCGACCCTCCGTCGAGTAGCTCCATAGCAACCCACAGGTGGTCGTAACTAAGGAACGCGTCGAGGAAATTCACCAGATTCTTGTGGTTGAATCCCTTCAGCACATTGATTTCGTTGAGTATTAGTTCCTTCTTGCTTTGCTTGGTTAGGTCTATGTCCTTGATCGCAACTTTCGAGTTGTCCTTACTATCTATTGCGACAAACACCACGCCTGTGAACAAAACCGTATACGTCATTGTTTGGTGCTGCACTTAGTTAATTAAAGGGAAATGCAATAGTTTGCCGAGTGCGCGAGGGTACGTCAAAGGGGTGTGGTATCCGTTTTCAGTTTTTATATCTACAGCCATTTATTTGATGGGCTTTGCTAAGTTAAAATTATTTTTCCGACTTTTATAGTCGGTAATTTTGAATATTAAAATCATAAGTCTACTGCATCGAGAGAAATTAGAAAATATAAATACACACAATGTATTTTGGTCATCCACAAACCGATAGATATTGTAATCAATCCAGAAAGTAGTCAATAGATAAGATTGTTAACATTCTTGATTGTTATGGAAAGATTTCGTATGACGGAAAATGCTGCATTAATCATACTTAAGAACTCACAAGGTCGTTTATACCTTGTTTTATTGTTGGCAGATTACATAGCAAGATTTTCTACTAAAGAAACTGTGAATATTACTATTTTTAATTGAAATATTGGCCATAGATCAATGATTAATCAGTTTATCACAATAGTTGACGACAGTCAATCTGACAAGATTATAACGCTTAGAATTTTGGGGTGAGTCAGCAGTGTCTTCATAACTGCTATAAACCCATAGGCGATCACAATAACCAGTTTATTTTAAAAACTAGCTGTGCCCCGCGACTTCGTTCGCGTGGAAGTCGTCAGATACACACTGGTGCCGATTCTCTTGTCACAAATGCCGCTAAACTAGACTAAAAATCACCAAAATTTAGTTTATTCCTGTCAAACGATGATTTCCCACTCTGAAATTGATTAAAGTGACACAACTGTATTTTAGTTTGACAGCACTAAGATGGTAGGTACCGAGTTATTAGTTTAGTGAAAATGGTAATTTTGCTATTCTGAATTTGACGTTTTTCACCTAAAATTTAGATTTTCTAACTAAATCTGACTATTTTTAATTGGTATTAAAAAGGTGTGGAATAAAATTAGTTGGCATGAACAATTCACACCAACACCTCGACTTCAGGTGCAAAAACAGTTCTGTAGCTTTTTTTTTTCTTTTGCTTATATCTCGAAAACGGTGTGTCCTATCGCAAAAATAATGAAGATTTCGACTCCCTTTAAAATACCAATAAACCCCTAAAATTCAACATGTACCTAGGTAATAATTTTTCATATTATCTTTACAAAAAGTGGAAAATTCCATATAAAACACGTCGAGGCTGCCCCTATGCGCGCCTGCGGCTCTAAAAAAAATCACGGGGTAGGGCAAACAAGTACTACGTGGAATCGCGCAATTGTCAAATTCGGTTTTAGTTCTGTCAAAATTATTTTTAAATTTAGTGATATTTTTTTTGCTAGCTTTAAGATTCTCATAGCCAAAGGTAAGAAATTTTAGTGATAATTTAGTTTGGTGTAGGTACAAGAGAATCGGCACCAATATACTTACTAAAACTCCCTCGTCCCCCGACCCGCCGCGTGTCATCGACCGGCCGCGCTATTACTTCGTTTTCGCTTAGTGTTATTTCTGACTTTTCTTTTTTGCTCGGTTCCCAGTTAGGGTCGTAGCGTGATTTTAAATAGCTTATAGCCATCCTCGAGAATTGGGCTACCAAACGCAAAAAGAATTTTTCAAATCCGACTTTTCAAGAGTTTTATTTTTTCCGCGGAAACCTAATTACTTTTCTAAAATAAAAGTACCCTAAGTTACTCCCCGTAACATCAGCTATCTGCCAGTGAAAGTCCCGTCAAAATCGGCCCAGCCGTGTCGGAGATTAGCCGGAACAAACAGACAGACACAATAAAAAAAAATGCTTTTTTGTTATAAGTACTGTAATATATGTTCATATGCATTTAGTTAAAAGTTTTTGTTTTGATATTACAAACAGACACTTCAATTTTATTTATTTTATTTTATTTTTTTTATTATATAGATGTCTGCCACTGCCTTTCAAAATCAAACTAATTCTCAGTCATAATATTTTTGCTTTTTGTTAATCATCTTATGTAATATCATCATTTTAATTGTATAATTTAATACACACACTGCCTTGTTGGCCCTGAAGTAGCAAGCCCAAGTGCTGAACATGGTGTCTAAAGTTTGATACCCCAGTCAGGCTCTGTTAGACCTAAAGGTGTTAATGGGATTTCTATCAGGAATTTCTGAGTAGTTGCCCAGAGTATGGGTTTGCGCTTGGTCAGAGGCTCACTCTAGGACTAATTGCAACTTAAAGCATAGCTGAAATGTGGGTATGTACCTTCGCTAACCCTTTTGAGGAATACAGGTGTGTTGTTATAAATATATGTAAACTTCAAGGCTAACATTGGCCAGTTAATCCGAACAGTGTTTGTTGTGGGCATACTAACTACTATCTCAAACCATGGTTATGAATTAATGAACCTTGAAGCATGACCAATGTGGTATACAAACGTTTGCCATTTCTTTTGTTTTGAAATAGCAGAACATTATGTAAAATAAAGATTTTGGACATAAAACTATTCTTAACTTCACATACATGAGTAATAAGGATAGAGATTGTGTTTTGAAAATTGAATTATGGTCATTATTTGTTTGTAAAACTGAATGTACAGTATTTTAAGACAGTATTATCACATGTTTCGATGGTACATTGCCTTGTTTAGCTACTGTTTTTTTTGTTGACTAGTATAAATGGTTATATCTTCTCAATTTGCTACTTATTCTCTGCCCAATTAACACATTAGTGTCAATTGGTCAATGAATACATAGCTGTATTCACAATGCTCTTAACCTCATTTTTGATCTGAAGGTGATGTTAGCACAGTCAGATAGATTGTAGTAGTTATATTAAGATCTGGCAACTTAGTGGCCATTAGGACACTAAAGCTATTTACATAATTAGGATTATACTATATCAGCTAATACAATTATTACTCAAAAAAGAGATAAGATATGCATCAACATCTTCCTTATATGCTAACAACCTATACTACAATCTACAATTTGTCTGCTATGTATGAGGATTATTGCTAAATTCATCTTTATCTATACTTTAATATAACAAAGCTGGAGAGTTTGTTTGTTTAAACACATAATCTCTGGAACTGCCAGACAGATTTGAAAAATCCTTTTTGCATTTGATAGCCCAATTCTTAAGAAAGGTTATAGGCTACTATAACATCATGCTCCGACCCTTAGGAGCTGAGCAAAAAGAAAAAAGAACGCTAAATGAAAACGAAAGGGCAATTCGATGTGATGCAGTGGGTTGAGTGCCAGAATTTCATGCAGATGAAGTCGCAGGTTTGAGCTAGTCATTTAATATTAAAATTTATGGACCACTGACATTGAGTAATGGATGTCTATGTTAAATATGTGGATAAATATCAGGCTGGCACAAAAGTAATGAGACACGCTAGTAAACTCTATACATTTCCTTTTTCAAGTTAATTGTTTTCAGTAATATTCTAGAATGTTGTAGGACATTCTAGGTACTTGTGATGTGGGGCTATTTAAAGCCACCCTCGGGATTGGTTTAGTCAGTTTGAAGAAAAATGGACGAGCGACAAGTTCGAACACTATACTAATACAAGTACTTGTTAGGCCACAGTGCATGGGCTGAGGCTGACGATATCAACACTGCATTGGGCGCTGGAAGTACAAGCCATGCGACGGTGTCCCGATGGTTTGACCGTTTTAAATCAGGAGACAGGAGTCTTGAAAGTCAGCCACGCTCAGGACGACCACCCGCAGTGAATGATGTCGATTTACGCAGCGAACTGCAGTCGAATCCGGATGCTACCACTCGTGAATTAGCGGAAGCACTTAAGTGCAGTCATCACGCCGTGGAATACCGTCTGCATGAGCTTGGGTATCGAAAAGTTTTGGCTCGGTGGGTACCGCACATGCTTATAGACGCTAGTCGTGCAGTCCGTGTCAATCACTTTTGCTGCGACCCTGACGTAAAGAGTATTTGTCTGATCTGGTTACTGGAGATACATCATGGATTCATTACGAGAACAATACACGTCGTGCTTTTTGGTTGTTTCGAGAAGAAACGCAACCGAAGCTGAGTCAAAAGGACCGCTTAAAAGTTCTGCTTTGCTGTTTCTGGGACGCGCAAGGCATGCTGTTTTATGAACTATTAGACAATGAAACTATAAACGCTGACAAATATTGAACCCAGCTCACCAAACTATCTGCTGCTATCAAGAAAACACAACAAAGACGAGTCAATGTAGTTTTGCTACATGAAAACGCTTGATCTCACGTCACATCTGCCGTCCGCCAACAGTTGGAGAACTTGGGCTGGGAGACGATACCCCACCCACCTTATTCCCTAGACCTCGCCCCATCAGACTATCATTTGTTTAGAGCCCTGAAACAACATTTGCGGGGTAAACAATTTAATGATTTCTCAGATGTAGAGGCGGAGTTGAACACCTTTTTCGAGGCACAGCCATCAGAGTTTTGGGCGAAAGGCATCCAAACTTTGCCGGATCATTGGTAAGAAGTCATAGATGCTAATGGTGATTACATCATCAACTAAGTTTTTTGTATTGTAATAATAATAAAAATATAAAACGTAAACCATGTGTCTCATTACTTTTGTGCCAACCTGATAATATGGTAGTATACCTGAAGCACCAGCACCCAGTTGCTTGATCCTCTCAAACCGCACATAAGGATCATCCTTATTACATATCCTCTTCAGCTCCTCGTATATCTCCTCATCGTTCAGTGTTGCATATCTCAGCTCCTTCTTTCTCAGTATGGGGCTCTCCTCAGGGTCGTTACCAATAAGAGACAAGTCTTCCACCACTGCTGTCAGGTCCATGACAGCGTCCTTCTTCTTCATACCATGCTTCATAGGTGCACAAGGCATGGTCTGTCTCTGATTGTATATGTCATTGGCACTCACTTCCTCTTCACTGCTCTGGCCAATCGATAGGTCGGAGTCTTGACTCTGGTGCGCATTCTTATGGTCTAACAACTTCTCTATTTCCTTGTTCTCCTCAGTGATCGCCTCGTCGGTGAGGAAGGGCTTGAACGGCTCATCAGGCGCCTTCTCCTTTTTGATTGTGTACATGTGGAACTTGACGGCCTGGATGGCCGCGTCAGGGTTCTCATTCTGTTCGGCAGGCGTAATCTGTGTGTTCAACAATCTCAACCAGGACGTTGGCAATCCTTCCAACATGCCCGTCTCCGAGTTCTTACTAACGTGAATATGTTGTTTCACATCTGTTGGCATACCAATATCAGTCACTCGCTCTTCTCTTTCTCTGGGTTGCTTTTTAGAGAAAAGTTTCCCAAACACCCCACGGTTCGATCGCCCACTCATTTTGACTGATAATAACTGTTTGTCTAATTAACTTTTAAGCCATATCACTGTCACGTATCTAAAACACAATACTTATATTGCCTGTAAGACACTTTTTAGCAAAGGCGGATTTCAGATTTAACTATGATAGGAGTGGCTTTTACACGGACGGAGCCTTGGGTTGGGACGGCGGCCACTTTATAATCTGTCAAATGTCGTAAAGAAAAATGGAGAGAAAATATCATGTGTGTTCGGTTTCACGTGATAAAATATGGAAACAACACAAAATGATGCTTAAAAATGTGTTTCAGTTCATTTTAGAAAATCAAAATAATTAATATTATTCATAACACAAATAAACAATAAATGTATATGAACTTAAGTCTTAGTCGAAGTATGAAATAATTGGTAACCGTGTCAAGGGAAATTAATTTCGTTTCTATGTTCATTTATCAGCTACGTATAAAGGAGCGTAATATTCGTGCACCTATACATTGGTACGCCTGCCGTATCGCTGCTGTTAGATAGGAATTTTGGATGATTCATTGTCCGTCCAAAAGGCGTGAGGACTGAGGAGTAGATAATATTGAATCTTTTGCGACATTTGAATATAGAAAAATGGGAAGTAAGCAAACATTACTTGTAAATTCCTATTTATTTTTCAAATAAGAAGAAAAGTTAGTTACCTATTAGGAATCTTAATTGTTATCTGTTAGGTATTAAATGTGTTAATTTGATGAGTAGAAAGTCGATTAACACACTTTTACATTAGGTACTTATTATCTAAATATTTTACCTAATGTAAAAGTAGCAGTGTTAATCGACTTTCATTGCTAACCGTACATAGGTGCTAGATGGCACAAAAAAAGGGAGTTACATTGATATAGGTACTAAAAACCATACAAAAAAACGGGTTTTTTGTATATCAATGGAGATAGGTAAGTCATAAGTAACTAATAATTTATTTCATAACAATATAAATACATTGTGTTGAAAATTTTAAAAATAACATAAGTAAGTATTACAATTGCAATTAAAATAAAATTCATTAAATACATTTAGAAAAGTCAATAAAAACAATAACAGACAATTAAGAATTCGAGTACAATAGATCATAAATAATAAATGTCAAAGTACTAAGTAAAATCAATAATAAGTTACAACGTCTTATGTCATCTAGGAATTCATTGATACTGTAATAGCCTTTCCACAATAAATAGGTCCTCAATTTGTTTTTATAGTGTTAGCAACTTACTGTATTTTTAACCGACTTCAAAAAAAGGAGGAGGTTATCAATTCGACTGTATTTTTTTGTTTTAGAAACTTCAGGAGGCTAGGTTCTTACCAGAACTTGAATGCTACACCAGACAAACGAGATAACGGTTTTCCTTTAGCGTTTCTGGATTCCGCAGTTAGGATGGGAAATGATTTTGAGGAGTGGCTGGAGAGGCGCCACGGCGTCCTCACTTTCCGCCTGACGCAGGTCCTCACCGGATACGGGTGCTTCGGGAGGTACCTGTTTCGGATAAGGCGGGAGGAAACGTCCAGTCACCATTGTGTGGATCGCCCAGAGGACACAGTGGAGCATACGGTGGAGGTCTGCCCGGCTTGGACGGAGCACCGCCGTGTCCTCGCGGAAGCGATCGGCGGCGGCGATCTCGTGCGTCTGACCCTGGTCCAGGCCATGGTACGGAGCGAGAGTACATGGGAAGCCATCACTTCCTACTGCGAAGCAGTAATGCTCGCGAAGGAGGAGGTGGAACGCGTGAGGGAGAGGCAAGCTTTGCGCCCTCACGCAGTCGCCGTAGGAGACGCCCTAGGCGTCGGGAATTGGCAGCCGATTCCCGGCCACCGTAGGCGTGGGCTTGCGGACGGCGAGCAATGGGTAGCTTGCCGTCCGGTAAGAACCAGGCCCAGGTCGACTGCGAGTTGTGTTCCACGCGTGCCTCAACGAGATATCAGCACTATTGACGAGGTCCGCTAGAGCCGAAGCCAGCCAGGGTCGCGGGCTGTTCGAAAGAGTTACCGTGGCCCCGGCGCAGGCAACTGAAGGAACACGCGTGGGTTTTAGTCAGTAAAAGTCTGATACGCCCTTCCGCTCCGCATAGAGCGGGAGAAGTCATTTGATAATTTCCCATACAAAAAAAAGGATGGGAAATGATTTTGGTTTATACAGAGTGATAAAAAAGAAGACATTGCAATTTCTGGGCGTTCCTGTTTAATTATTCTAAATGAAGAATTGGTAGCTATGTAATATCACTTTAAGTATTATGTTTTAGTTGCAACTCTGCGTTTAGAAGATTAAAAAAAACACATATCTATCAAGTTTATTTAATAACATTTTCCGGCTCAACGCTAACCTAATCACGGACCATAAATATATAGATATTCTGTTTCTTCATGCTTGTTCCTACTTTTTCATTTCACCGGAGGTACTGAAAGGGTCTTCTGTTGCTTTATCTTTTTTCTGAAACGCGGTTTGCACTCCAGGACTCCTCTGCTCTACCCGCCATCGGTCCTTCGACAAACATGGCCAGCCCTCTGCCTCTTCAGCTTGCTTACGCTGCAAGCTATGTCGGTTATCTTTTTTAGCAGTGTAAAATTTGGCGTTTTTCTGAGCTACCTCTGGGCCCTCGTTTCGTTTATTGGGTTTATTGAGCTTGTTCCACAATTTAGACATGTTCTTTGGCAAACCTTCGAGTTGGCCTGTTTCTGGATTCATGGTTACATGTATGTTTTGTCTCATATTCGTTGGGGGTCCAATGTCAACAGCTTTAATTTGATTTTCCTTTCTACTAACATCATTGCATTTTCTGGCATTACAAAACATGTCTTTAAAAATTATCTTGACCTATTACTTCGTTATATCACTTTGAAGAGAACACTTGTCACTGCAACTTTTACTAACAGTGTGTTTGTTTGTTTTGATAAAGAATCGATCAGCCCTTTGTTTGGCGGCCGCCACTTCAGATTTTCAGTCTTCTGAAAAATGGAGAGGAAATGAGGTCGGTTCCATTTTACGGGTCTTTAGAACTAACGCAGTTTAGTAATACCTCCCTGCAAATATTTTGCTATGGGTTAAAAAAAAATACTTACCTAAGTAGGTAGTCGTTTATTTTTAGATAAAAACATGTTGTACCCTACTTACTAAGAAACGCGTTTCTTGCTTAAAAAAGAACAGTAACGTTTTAATATATTAAAAATAAATCAGCGTTAACTTAACGTGTAAAGAATCGTATGCATAACAATGTGTATCAAATCTTAGTCATTTCATGAGTCGTGTTCCCATAATTTCATTATTGAGTTAGTTTTCCTTATTTGTATTTAGCAGCTATATGTATTATGCCCTCATCCGCACACGTAGGTACCTACGCTGGCACACCGCACGTTAATTTTGTAACCACATCAAAATGTAACTACAATACGGCCGCCGTACGTGGGTCACACTGAAAGTTTTTAGAAAATAAAAAACGGAGAAATCTAGAAGCCTGTTAATATTTTTATTGCTTTTGGAAGTAGTCTCCCGTCCTTTCTAAGCACAGTCGCATGCAATGGAACCATTGACTGAAGCAGTGGGCCCACTCTTCTTTAGGGATCTATTCCACGCCTTTTTCAAACGCAGCCACGGCATCTTCAGGTTTCGAATTCCTCTAAGTTTATCTTTTATTTTTGGAAATAAATAAAAGTCACAAGGTGCCAGGTCGGGACTATAAGGAGGATGACTCACTAACTCTACACCTTCGATAGACAAATATTAGATAGTCCGTCTGGCGGAGTGGGCTGGAGCGTTGCCATAGTGGAGGAGAATCCTGCTTCTTGGGCGCTGCTGTTTAACATTTTCCAAGACAACTGGTAAACAATGATTGACTTAAAATCTACAGTAACAGTCCTTTTATCTTCTAGGAAAATTGTTGCGAAATGACCCGTCCGTCCAAAGAATGAGGCAATCATCTTTTTCCCTTGACTTCTGCCCTTCTTTACTTTTGTCGGCAAATCTTCGAAAAGAAACATCCATTGCGCAGATTGTCTTTTGGTTTCGGGTTCGTAACAATATATCCAGCTTTCATCACTTGTGACGATGTCATATACACTATTCATGTCACCTCCGTCATACTTTTCAAGCATTAAGCGGCACTAATCCAAACGTTTTTGATCTTCCGTCAAATTATGAGGTATCAATTTAGTACAAAGCTTCCTGACGCCTAAATGTTCATGTACTTACGACTTTTTCTACTTTACTCATACCAATGCCTAAAGCTTCCCGAATCTGTTGATATGTCGCCCTTCTATCAACTCCTATCATTAGCCGCACAGCACTCACGCTATCTTCAGTAGTCGCCGTTGAAGGACGTGCTTCTTGCGAATCATCAGTGACTTTGATTCGACCACGTTTAAACTCATTAAACCAGTTGTAAACAATGCCACTGGATGGGGCTTCGTCATGAAATGCTAATCGAAGTCTCATAAGATTGTTGTTGAGTAAGACCGCAACGAAAGTTGTAATAAATCATTGAGCGAAAATTTTCTCTAGTCAATGCTGTTTCGACGCACGACAGACACTTTTTAAATTGCCGCCAATTTGTAAAAACAAATGACATATGAATTCATTACACATCTACAGATTCCCAAAGAGTACCTAATTCGAAATTGCTTTTGGCTGCTTTTCTTACTGGCCTATTCTAAAAACTTTCAGTGTAACCCCCGTATCTTGGCGAGTCTGAACATAGGCTCTGCGAACTTTTGCGCATGTTCTCTCTTTCTCACACTCGCCTCATGTCACCAACACCATTTGGTTCCTAAAAAATGTTACTGTGCACTGCAGCCAGAAGTTCGTACTCGCCAAGATACGTCAGCCGTATTGTAGATAGGTAGGTACTACCAGGTTCCTACGTTAGGTAGGATGTTGGCCATTTCGGGATATTCTGCTTGAGTATAAATTGTATGAATCTTAACAGAAGTCTGACTGAAACTGAGGGGTCAATGGCCAATGATAATTTCAATTTATTCTCGTCAACAAGTGTAGGCTGTAAACTGCTTAAATTCCACTAACTGACCATTTGTAACAAATGAGAGATTTTATGTGCTATAAAACGTGGGGCGATTGGAGCGAATCTTCTATTTGTATCCCTTTTACTGTTTGTAGTCCTTAACACCAAATAAAACGATATTAACGCAAGTGGGTGTCGTTAATGGCGGCTAGACCTGTAGGTAGGTTGTTAATAATTTATTTTTCTATACAAATAAATAAAATTAAAATAACAAAATAACAACTTTTTACTAAACACATAAGAAAGTGTATACGGTACTTATAACAAAAAAGAAATTTAAAACATTTTTGTCTGTCTGCCTGTTTGTTTGTTCCGGCTTCCGGCTAATCTCCGAAACGACTGGACCGATTTTGACTGGACTTTCACAGGCAGATAGCTGATGTTTCGAGGAGTAACTTATGCTGCTTTTATTTTAGAAAATATAATTAAGGTTCCGCGCAAAAAAATAAAACGCATGAAATTGTGAAAAGAAAGCCGGATTTAAAAAATTCTTTCGTATTTGGTAACCCAATTCTCGAGGATAGTTGTAGGCTGTTTAAAATCACGCTACGACACTTAGGAGCCGAGCAAAAAGAAAAAAGTCAGAAAGAAGACTAAGCGAAAACAAGGTATAAGCGCGGGCGGGCGATACAACACGGGCGGCGGGTCGGGGGACGAAGGAGTTTTATTAAAATGTGGCTTTAATTTTAGTATATTGTGTATATTACGACTTCCACGCGAACGAAGTCGCGGGGCACAGTTAGTATATAATAAAGCTATACACTTGATGAAATTCTTATGTGGGTCTATTCACAGACACATTATGATCTCATTTCCACAAAAAAGGTGACATGAATCAACGAAACAGCTGTACCTAGTTGAGAACAGTGTACATTGCATCAGCGTCAAATGCTGCCATTAGGTATTTCCAAGGGTTTCTCAGGATTTAAGTAGACCATGCAGGACGTTGTTACAATCCTAGCGATCACGACAATAAAACATAAGTCTTAGTTAAAACGTTGACCGTACAAAGTAAAAGGTATAAGTAGTTAAGGTAAGGTTGTAGGTAGGTAGTTAAAAGTATCATATAACGAAATCAACAGAAGACATAGCAGTATTTTTTGCGAAATGCTGAGCATAATATCATATTTTAAAATGCTAATAGCACAAACAACCTCATTTGAACTTGCTTGCAGGCAGAATTGTCTTACTTAGACCTTTTAAAACATTTCCATTTAAATATGGACTTGGCATTTAGATGTACGTAACTGTACTACATTGTATCTTACATCCCTAATTTAACTTGCCTATGTCTGGTTAATATCCTCTATACATACAGCCCTAATTGGTTTGTTGGAACTTTCACGGAAGTAACGTAAAACTCCTTTGCGTACTTTAATTTTGTATTTCTATGGCTTGAAAGTCTATTTTAGCCTGTTTTCGATATTAGTAAAGTTTGTGTAGTAACCCTTCAGCGTTTGTTTTTGATTTCCATCGGGATTAGGAAAGAGTTATGGATACTTTATCGATACAATCTTAGCGATAGTTTGACGCATTAATTTATATCGCTTTCTTTTCTGTTATTTAATTCATTACTGCTAAAGGTTTAAGAACGAGCTTCTCTCAAAGATTTTATACTTTCTTGGGTTCCCACTTATATAATAAAATAAATCGTATTACCACGATCTATCACCTAACATCAAACGCTTGTAAAAGTGCTCTGGTGGCATGGCTCCAGAACTTAGATTATAAAGCAACTGAGGAATTACTAACATTTCCAAAATAGTCCATACCGCTAATTTCCCTACACACTCATTTTTCCACTTTATTACTTCTATTCTGTTTTATTGCTTTTATTCTGTTGAGTTTATCATTGATTTTTATATTATACCCTATCCTTTCACATTTACTAAATAAATGATAATGTTTACATACCGTGTGCTGGGACCCTGGTGATCTGCTATACAGATATTCCTAGTGCAGACACCAGTCTCTTACAAACTAGTGTTACACAGTTTTTAAACTCGTCTAATTCTATAAGATGCCATTGTTTGTGAAGAGAAAATAAATTATTTGAATTTGATTTAACACAGAGTACTAAAAGAACAGAGTACCTACAGAAGAGAGCACAGAGTATTAAATGAACCTTTAGGTTGCATACGTAGGGTGCATAAATGGGTATCGTATTACCCAGTACTTAACTGGGTTGTGGAGGTCATATAAGCAGTCGCTCCATGTAAAATACTGGTATTCAGCTGCATCCGGTTAGACTGGAAACAGACCCCAACATAGTTGGGAAAGGCTAGGCAGATACCCTTGGTAAGACTGGTTGTCAGACTTTCGGGCTTCTGACGACAACGACTGTCAAAGATACACAAATGACAGCCGGGATCAACGGCTTAAATTGTTTTCCGAGGCACGGAGGGGTCGTGATATGTAACCCCCCACCCATCCACGCATCCACGGAACCCATCCACGGAATTTAATTTAAATAGATACTTTAATAAAATCAAACAATGTCACGTAGGTAAAGTTAGGTATTACAAAAATCCCTTTGTTAATTTCAAAGTAGATTACTAACAAGTGTTACTAATATTTTAATCAGACTGAAAACTAAGCGCATTATAAGTACTTAGGTTAGTGCATACTTACTACTACCACATACATATTTACATAGGTACTTGCCTACATTTGTGCAAAACAGTCATTCGTTAGCAGTAGGTAATCTTATTTCGAGCACTGAAACCCAATACAAACGCAAGGCAGAGAATTAGGTACTTACATCATATAGGAACAAAGGTGACTGCGACCGCATGTTTCAATATAATGTAACAGATATTTAACGTATCGTGTAACTGATACTGCGCCATAATTATGATTAATAAAGTCGGTCATTTGTAAGGGTGTGTGTGTGTCCTTGTTTATAACGTATTTTAGTATTAATATTCTTGATGAGTTTTCTATTAAAATCTGCCTACATTTACTAGGTTTAAGCAAGTTATTACTTATCTAGATACTATATCTTACGATCAGTAGATAATTATTTGATATAATCAATATTTTGCTATGTGTCGCTCTGTGTCACTGCGATAGAAGGTACATTTTACAACCTTTTTTCTCAATTTGAAAAAGATCGCATCATAATTCATGATTTTTTATCGTTAAAAGTTCACATCACTATGCAAAGTAAAAGTTTATAGTAAGTTGTTTACATATAGTTCAAGTCAAAACTTCAGGCGTGGACATAGATGGTATAGTAAACAATTCTTTCTCTGGCTGATGCCGAGTTATTTTTAGGTCAATAGCTTTTGAATTCGCTCATCGGGCGTAGTTGGACCAATGAAAATGTACGGCGGTATGCGTGAGCGCAACAAGAACGTCAGTAATTGATTTCTCATTCGATTACGCACGGATCTAATTGGGTTTTAGTGTTTGTCTAGTTTGTTTGCGAAGACATCGAATATTGGATGTGTAAATTACGTTTAATTCCCGTTTGATTTCTGCCCGTATTTAAGTTCTTACTTTAAGTATGTAGTGTCGTCATCTGTGGATCAGTCTGGTGGAGAATGTGGAGATTGCTCTTATTATTGTATCAAGATAACTGTATTTAGTAACACTTTAGTTGGCTCTTAGGTAAGTAAGCTCATTTCTGTCTGTAGTGCTCGGTGTTGTTAATTTCTACTTTTATATCTGTAATATTTATGGTGTAGGTACATAGAGAGTATTCTATCTATTTATTTATTGCTTATATGTAGATAGGTAGTTTAATCGTGGTTCTACCAGTTGAGTGGGACTAGACTAACTGCAAAGGGAAAGTGAAGACTGCTAGACGAAGTGTGTTTCTGATATTTTCGACATAGTACCTAAGGTAGATTAATCTTAAAATGTATTTTTTTTTAAATAAACCTAAATACAATTTTATTACTCAGTTATAAATATTAATTACATTACACAAGCTAACACTAAAATATACAATGTGTATGTACACGGTGTGGCGAAAATTAAGGGTGAGGTACAGACCATCAAACTGAACAACTTTCTCCCGGGGATCAACATCGTAATCGCGAAAAGATTATCAGTCGGCCTATACATTCGGTGGAGCAGGTATTGAAGTTTTGTATGGGACGACTGATTTTTTTTTCACGATTACGATGTTGGTCCCCGGGAAAAAGTTGTTCAGTTTGATGGTCTGCACCTCCCCTTTAAGTTTTTCTATTCCGAAACCGGACACCTTGTATAATAATAAAAAGGGGAAAGAGCACATTCGGCATCAAACAATTCTTCCGCATCGCTGTCAATGGGACAAGTGCCCAAAAGGCTGGCAGCATTGCCACGTTGGATGGCATTGCTGGTTCTTTGGGATAAACATAGGCCAGCCCTCTGGTCCCGTAAAAAGTCGACCAACCCCTTGGCTATGCCCTGAAACACTAGACAGTCAACAACAGTCAGAACGAAAGGCCAGTGTTCAACCCCACACGGCTCAAACATACAGGTGTAAGGGACAGCCCTCCGCAGACTGATGGGGTGAATTCAGTATATCATACTAAGATGACCTGTACATTACATTATTTCAAGAACGTTTTGGGAATACAATAAACCTGATTTGTTTTATTACCTCACACGCAATGTATCGTTACCGTGGCAAAACACGCGTGGCGAACGGCAGCGCAGCGAGCCTTCGGCCGCCGAGTATTTCAACATCCATTGCAGATTTTTTGTTATTAGCTGTTTTATTTACATAAATGGAGTGCTGTGTACAGATAATGTAATTTTATATTGAAATAAAGGAATAGTAACTGAAAAATCGATAAAAAAATTGAAAATTTTTCTGAGAAATTTTCCGGTGGAATGTGATTCAAAATAAGGAGCTGAATGCACCCTGTTAGTTTGCGGAGGGCTGTCCCTTACACCCTGTATAGCTCCCAATAAGGTTGTTATATTTGAGCCGTTTGAGGATTTCTGCTCCTGCAGCAGCCGCTCCAGCACAGCCTGCCGTGCTAGGAAGATAGGATAGCGCGAAGATATGCATCCCACATCGAATACTTCCCAACTTCCAAGGGATTATGGTCATTCCGTCTGGCCTCTTCCCATCGTTGCGTCCCAAACCGTTGGGTTCCCCGCTGGCAGCCCGGCCGGCGGTGACCACAATAGCCTGACGGATGATGTCGTTAGTTTAATGCTGACATGCTGTGACATTCGAGATTGGATTTGATTCTACAAGAATAGCTAGAGATAGTGGAAATATGAAAAAAATCTTTCACCAAATGAAAACGTGGGCGCTGGAGCTAGACCACCACCTCTTAAAGCAGTATTATTTTAATCTTACTTGAATGTGGGAAAGAGATGGAGCTAGACGTCCTGTATAGCTTTACCTCTTTCTCACACTGAAGTAACATTAAAATAACACTGCTTTAAGAGGTGGTGGTTGGCCCCCTGGTTATCGCAAAATTGTGCATATGTAGATTTCCACGTACAAGAGATAA
The DNA here is from genome assembly GCA_947568875.1 of Fissipunctia ypsillon. Classification (NCBI taxonomy): domain Eukaryota; kingdom Metazoa; phylum Arthropoda; class Insecta; order Lepidoptera; family Noctuidae; genus Fissipunctia; species Fissipunctia ypsillon. The sequence continues at coordinate 20,452,296 of OX387643.1, read as the reverse complement.
ACTGATATAGCTACACAAGATTATAAATGATACATCTCAGTGTTATGTATGTATGTATAGGTACCTACTACAGTTGTTTTGCTGAGTGACAGAAAAAAAAGAAAACATCAAAAAAGTCTATGTGAGAAGGATACACATAGAATCTGCAATTTAGTTTTAGTTGAAGTAATCGCAAATTGATGGTGCACCGCGAAAACGTCAAAGATTCAAGTGATTACCTTCTGTGCCTATTAGAGCAGTAGGTTTTATGACAACGGTAGACTCTAAGAACTAACATCCAGTACGGAAAGGCTGTGATGAGAATCATCAGGTTTCTATAAAAAAACAAAGAAAAAGTGTAAATTAGCACATAATGGTGATAGGTATTTCTGTGAGTCATTGATTCGTAGCGCGATTTGAGACAATGTGGAATCCACATTTTTGTTTCCGGAAGGAAGGCCAAAGAAAAGATGGATGGACTATGTAGAATGATATGAAAGAGAAGGGAGTGAATTATAGCGTGATGATTGACAGGAGAGAATGAAAGAAGGGAGCGCCGACCCCAAGTAACATGGGACAAGGGCATGAAGATAATGATAATTTTTGTTTCCAATCGGTATGCAATATTTAAATTCAGAAGAGACCTTGGCATTGAAATAATTTGAAAATGTAAATTGTTATGATGATTCACAGTAAAAAGCATAGATAGCTTTGCTAGGTAGGTAAGGTACTGCACAGAAGGACGACTAATTGACAGTTTAATGTGTACCTACCATTTAATATTGACCTAAAAGTCAGTGATTGTTGTGCACAGCGCTATTGTCGGTAAGTGTTTAGTACTTCAGTAATATAATATGTGTACCTACCATAGAACAAAGAAGCAATATTTCTATGGTACTTATTATTGTCCTCGACAGCGTGCACGGTTGGGTTCATAAATTATCAGGTTCAAAAGTTCCATTTATTGCAATTATTTTTATAAGCGTTCGTTTTTAGGTAATAAGGCATAAGCATGTTCAAATGCTTTGTGGGAACTGCTGTAAGATTAATAAGAGATCCACTATATAGATAAATGTCGTCAAATATTCTTGAAATCTATAATTTCAATTGCTTCATTTTTCAGCACTTCAACTAAGTTCTGTGCTGTCCTGGAAGTAAGCATGAAACTTGTTTAGTGTGGAATTCGCCATTCCTATCAAAGTTTGTTAGTTCACAACTTCCTGAAAACATAATTATTTCAGTGTTAGGATGAAGGGGGAATTGTCTCTCTTTTGCATGATGCGTGCGCCAGCGTCACTCACCCGGCTGGGCGGTACGGCCGCCCACTGAAAACGTTTCGTCGAGCGAGCGCCAGTCTCGACGTCCACTCCGCGCGGTCCGCCTGTCGTTTCCCGCGACGGCAAACAAAACCCCCTATATTTTATAAGTATAACCATAACCAAACTTCACACGTGATACGAAAACCGCGCCATTTTTGTTTTTTATTTTTGTTTTTTACATTTCGAACGGGAAACGACGTAACGCGATTCGATTCGTTGATTCGATGTTCTCAATTTAAATTGTAGTGTTTCAGACTAACGGGGTGACAAATGTATTAAGTGAATTTTTGAGGATATTTTTGTGGATTCTTTTTAGAAGGTATTTTGGTTTAATTTTCTTTTTTATGTCTATTTAAGCTAAGTATGGATGTGAAGCACAAAGTATTTTGTAAAAACCTGTAACATTTTTTATTCATTGATTACTTATTCATAAAGCAATAATCAACCAGTAGGCAAGTATGATTAGCGATGATTATTTAGTAATAGTTCATAAATTTTTCATTACATTCGAAGAACTGAGTGGAACAGCACATTTATGTAGATAATATGATTAGATCAACGTCTCACCGACACTGGGCAAAGACCTCGTATAAATCAACAGAGATGTGATACCTATCTAATATTGCTGTTAGTTGTTGATTTTAAAAATCATTCATCGGTAAACTGATTAGACCTTAATTGTTGATCTTTATCTAATTATTCTCATTTCCGATGCAATAATTAATAAAGATCCTAGATTTAGTCAAGTGGAATTAATTTAAGTACCTAACTTATAAGTTACTTAAGTACCGAAATAAGCTTGAACTGTCTCAATGGTATGTTTTCTGTAGAGGGTTATAGGAAAAGTAGTATATATAATTGAATGAAAGGCCTATTGGGTGATCGCATGACGTATTACATTTATAACCCTAGGGTAGCGACCCCACCCGAACTTTTCATTTGGTCGCCCTAGCGTTTCAATAATTTACAATGTTAATATGCTGACGTGTTTCTTTTCACGGTGATAATCGATATTATTATCGTTGAAAGGGAACAGAAATAACTTTTCTTTTGGACTTTTTTAGCTGAGCTTACCTACCATGTATTCATGGGTCCATTAATGTACCTAAATGATGACTGATTCGTTATTAACATTATTTTAACAATTAAGTCGGTTTCGAAGGTTGATAATGCCTAATGCAATAAGTTATCAAAATCCACCTGCCCAAATATGCGTCCTTTCAAAGTATACAAGGCCACTACACATTCATAGTACTTATTATTACACTGTAGGTATGCTTTCAGAACGAATAGCAAAATAAATTCTCAGAAAGTAGGTATACAATAGTGAAATGAAATAATATTGTTTATTCTGTAAATAGTATAACGGAATCACTTTTACACGTTATACTTATTAAAAAAATAAGCTAGATGGAGTCGACATTTCCTACCCCTGAGAAGAAATGGCGAAACAAACTCAGGGGTTAAAGTTTCTTATAAAGTCCAGCATAATCTTGGTCAAATCATGTGAGGACCATGTACTATCCGTGTCTGAAATAATCTTTTGAGGAAAGAACCACACAAGTTTGAGTGCACCTGTCCAGTCAGTGCAAGCATTTGTTTGATACCAGTTCACAATTTTTCGGTTTCCCATGGATATATATAACTAACTTAACTGTAAATGGTTTGTTGCAGTTCATAATTTTTCGACAGTTTATAATCTAACGGAAATAATACCGATATATTGTAAACTAACGGTTCTCACAATCTTAAATCCGCAATGGAAACTGAGTGTACGACTAAACGCCGACAGACATTACGCTGACAGACTGAACGCCGGCAGACTGAACACCGACAAGACTTTACTTCGACGGGACTCTTCGCCGAAAGGACACTTCGCCGACAGACTGACAGCAGGTCGACGGAGCCCCGCTACGCGGGCCTCCTATTTCTGTCTGCCGGGTTAAAAGGAACCTAACCAAACTGAACCTCGAGGTGCCCCTGACGTCGACCGTCTAAGGATGCCCTGTCAGTGAAGTGTCCTGTCGGCGAAGAGTCCCGTCGAAGTAGTCTTGTCGGTATTCAGTCTGTCGGCGTAGTGTCGGTCGGCGTTGAGTAGTATAGTGATGGAAACTAGTGCAGTATATTTTTCGCAAACTATGTTAGCGTACGTTATTGGAATATACATAATATACGCGATAAGTGCGTAATAGCCATGTATACTTTCAAAAAAGGCCCTAGGACCCTAGGATATCTCATCATAAAAAATAAATTCGTTGATCTTTTCAGGCACTTTTCCATATTTAACACTTTTCTTGTCACATGCTACTTTAATTACTTTTCATTCTCCAATAAAACTTTTGATTAAACACGACAAGATTTCTTTCGATTTCGACCTACTTTTATAAATATAGGTAGATACCTAAATCAGCTGTCTACGAAAATGAGATGTGACATCGGCTTGAAGTCACTAAAATTGAACAAAACCATCTGCTACGAGTCACATTTAGTGTATGAGTGAGATACAAAATTGGAATACGTTTAAACAAGAATAGATGATACCTAATATAGAAGAAAAAAAATATCTACCAAAGCATGTACCTAAACTAAACACATAACATTCACTATCACTAAGTATTCATTGATTTAATTAACATAATACATTGTCTATATCAATAAAATAAACCACTGAAGCTGCAAAGTTTCCGGCCGGCCAGCATGGTCACCCTCTTTCTTTGTATTCATAATTAGAAGAGGATATTTGCATTTGCAGTTGCACTAGAGTCCAACTACAAATGCAAATATCCTGCTTGTTAAACTAATCAAATGCGATAACCTATCCATTACCTATCCAATCTATCTGCCAAGCATCATATCTCCTGTTTGAGCACATAAAACCTCCGGGATGAGGATCAGGCAACATGGAGGATTGCATGATCCCGGATAGGTAGATCTAATATTAACTATGGTCTGTTCCAAACATTTTAGATGAAGGTGTAAACAAGCCCTATTCAGGTTAAATTCTTACGCAATCACTAAGCTTAATGGAAATAGTAACGCATTCATCTGATTTAGAAATTAGAAGGTATCAACTTTATATCTCACCACATTTCCAATAATTAGTTTCTGTATTGACGAAAATTAAGGTTAACTATATAAAATTAACCTACATTGAAAAACATCTTTATTAAGGTGATTTAAAAATAGAATTTCATGTTTAAGTATTCAAATTTTAAATACCAAATCAAAACACTCAATTTGTGGCACTATCCTGTTTTTTGGAACGGACTTAGGTAAGTATACATACATTTTGGTACAAAGTGAACTCCACGAGCGTATCTTCTGCGTCAGCTCAGTGGGCTGCAGTTGGAGGCCTTTATGGTTCATGGTAGGCCAGTATCAAGGCAAGAAAAGTACCTACCTATTATTACTGTAGTTCAGTTGGTAAGAAAAGGCCACTACCTACACAGTGGCCCATCACTTAGCCATGCTGATTCGTACTTTAGAACAGTAGATTACATGCAACAATAAAACATTTAGGTATACAGACGGCCTCAAAAAGAGGTATACATAGACCAGAATTAATTTGCTTGTCTACAATTTGTGTTCCATAATACCGTATGTGTAGCTAAAATTAAGTACCCAATGTGTATTTTGTTTTGTGGATACAGATTAAAACAATATTTCGGAACAAAGGTTGTAGACAACATTTTTTTTTTGAGGCTGACTTTATCTGCTTAGCTCTCGTGTTAACAGTATCGTGATAATTTTGCACGATTTGATGTCTATGTTTTTTTCACCAGTGCATAGCTACATAAGTAATAGACAAAGATTTAATGTTGGATGTCATCATGGGCGCCGGCAGGGGGGTGCCAGGGGGTGCACTTGCTACCCTTGGGAATCTCGGGATCAACAGCAATTATTGAAATAAAAAGCCGTCTGTTGGAAATCATTTTTTTATTCACAATAATTAGTAGGCAGTAATTACACAATCCTCATTTAAAAAGCGATTAATTTCGATCGTCGGTCGTGAACAAATAGGTGTGAGCCGTGACGACTGGGTACCTATCTAATAAATTCATAATGAATAGTCAGAAATTTGTAAATGTCTCGAACATTCAGACTAAAATTTCATCTTTTTATTAACAATCATATACGGTAAAGATTGTAAGAAAACTAAAATCTGCACCACCTGGAAATTATATCTGCCGACGCCCATGGATGTTATTGTACAAAGTAGAGTGAGTGAAGCCACATAAATGCTAAAAACAGCATCACGTGTCACTGGTAGGTAGGTCAACACATGTTTTTAAGATTTAAGAATTAGAAGATACCTACTACATTTTTACAGTGCACCTTTTACATCAGTCAAGCTGTTTCCTAAAACACCAAATTCATTCTAAATTCTTTACTGGATTTATGAAATAGCTGATATGAATTAAATTTTTGTAATGTCAGTCAAAACTTGAAGAGAAATTGCGTTCGTATCTTGCCAAATGCATTTCATTTAGAATGGCGAAATACATAGGTATGTATTTTCAAAAATAATAAACGTTCTGAAAGTTTTGGAACCTAACATAACCCCACACTCAACAGAGATTTTTTAGAATGCGCAATTTTTTTTTTTGTAACATAGATGTTTGTGGTCTACATACGTGATTCGGTACAGCCGGGCGGCAAAATGGAATGTAATATATAATGTAGTTGTAGTATGATCGGGCAAAAGCCACTCGGCTTAGTTCGAATCCGCACCGCCGACCCGCCGATGATTATGCGAGGGTAGTTGCCGAACGAAGTTTGCAGATCGGCACGTGCCGAATGAAAGTCGAATATTGGAGTAGTAATTGCTTCGGGTCGACTTTGTTATTGAACAAATACTTACTGCCGAGTCGAATGTGCCGACTCAATCATGTGTATATCACCCCTTACAGTAAATGGAGTAGGTACCTACCTACTTCCTAAACGACGAAGCACGATGTAACTAGATCAAGTATCGGTATTAATTAACTATGTATATTAGACCAGTTCTAGAGGCGCGCCGGCAGCCTGTTTCAGACCGGAACTTATTTCAGTCCGGATCCAAGCTTATCGCTGGTCATTGACCTGTTAAGTGACGCTTTTTTTCTAGAAATCGCTGTAGGTAATAGACCTCCTAGTGGTTGGTACTTAGAAGTAATTCGGAATTATGAGTAAATTAAAGGTAGTCAGAGTCACGTGTGTGGGATGAATTAGAACAAGTATCTGAACCATTTGGTGTCACGCGACTTGCGCAAGACTAAATTTGCGCAAATAACTCGTAACGTGTGTGTGGCTAGCGCCCCTGGCTGGAGGCTTTGAGTTAGCTTAAGGCAGCCACAGGATTGACCGGTTAAGTAGTCACGGCCACTCTTGGCCAACTACGAGATGCCATTGTTAGGAAAAAAAAAAAAAAAAGTGTGGCTAGCATAATAATAATCCCGGCCAGTAACTATCCCACTGCAGCGCAAAGGCCTCTGTTTTAGAACCAAAAAGTGCAACATTGCATAGATAGTTTTGAAACATTGACAGATTTTTATCATTCCAACGAAATCTTGACTACGTTTACCTAATTTGAAGTCCCATGCACAAAATTGTTGAAATTAGTGTTACTATACAAATGATATGACTCTGCCTAGCTGATTTAGTATAATGATTCATTACACAAGTTTGTGTGCAATAAATTAGGCATGAGACACATTCATCTATGTTCCTACTCTATTGCACTGAATAAGCTAAAAATGCAAATACCTAAATGCCGGAAAGAGAACCTACCTACTTAGTTATTTTCAAGTGCTTGCAAGCGCACCTTGCAGGTAAATTAATTTAAACACACGAAATACTTGTCTGTTTGTGTACATAATATCTACTTGACACACTAAAGAACTTAAGGAAATTCTTAAAATCTTAAGCTTTTATTAGCATTCAGCAAGTTTGAAACTTTATGACAAGTGGTAACTTAGAGTTATTTTACCAGAGCTCTCGGAAACTGTAAATTAAATGGTAACTCTATCTATACAAATAAATAAAATTGAAGTGTCTGTTTGTAATGTCCAAATAACAACTTTTTACTGAATGTATAAGAAAGTATAAACGGTACTTATAACAAAAAAGCAATTTTTATCATTTTCGTCTGTCTGTTTGTTCCGGCTAATCTCCGAAACGGCTGGACCGATTTTGACGGGACTTTCACTGGCAGATAGCTGATGTTATGGCGGGTAACTTAAGCTACTTTTATTTTAGAAAAGTAATTAGGGTCTCGCGCAAAAAAATAAAACCCATGAAACTATAAACAAAAATTCGGATTTGAAAAATTCTTTTTGCGTTTGGTAGCCCAATTCTCGAGGATGGTTATAGGCTATTTAACATCACGCTACGACCCTTAGGAGCCGAGCAAAAAGAAAAAAGTCAGAAAGAACACTAAGCGAAAACGAAGTAATAGCGCAGGCGGGCGATTCAACTCGGCAGGTTGGGGGACGAAGGAGTTTTATTAACATGTAGCTGTTATTTTAGTATATTGTGTATCTAACGACATTCACGCGACCGAAATCGCGGGGCAGAGCTAGTGACAAATATGTTTGAGAGCAGTTTGCGTAGGCTGCTATTTAGGGTCCTCATAAATCTACTCATATTTATTTAAGTAGCTTACTACTTAAATAAATAAGAGCTACTTATACCTACACGTACTTATCCTACCAAATGCTTCAACTAATTCTGCAGCTACCTCTAATGTTTCTTAATAAAACCAGTGACGGGTTTAGTTACCTACATAGAGTTTTCCAGCCAAACACGTAGCTTTTCATTTACTATATGACGTAAGAATAGCGCTACGAAAAGAGGCCGATCAATAATCCCAACTAACATAGTCGTGAATTCTTTAACACTATAAAATTCTTAATGCTTCTTCCAATACAAGGGATTCCCGCATCCACGCTAAGAATACCAATTATTGGTCAATTATGGGTCCTTGTTTTTTTCTTTTTCTTTTCTCTCAGCTTTAATCATAGTTTGCCAGTTTGAGTAAATTATGCGGCCTACCCAAATGTCATTTCTTTGGTATTGGTCGTCCAATCGTTGAGCTCCTTAACTTTTATGTTGAGCTGTACGACTACTGACAGATGCTTGCAATGACTGGACAGGTCCACTCAATCTGTGTGGTTCTTTCCTCAAAAGACCATTTCAGACACCAACCTACATGGTCTTCACATGATCTGACCAAGATTATGTCTGGACTTTAAAAGAGACTGTGACCTCTGAGTTTGTTTCGGCCTTTCTTCTCAGAGTAGTCAGATAGGAAACGCCGGCCTCATCTAGTTAAAAAAAAAAAAATGTTTGACATGTAAAAGTGTTTGTATAAACCTACTTACATAAATAAAATCATTTATCATTTATCAATTATGAAGTGGCCAGAACTCCAGATTTTATTATAGTAAAATACGCGCAAAGAGAATCCAATATCCGGATCTTGATTTACATTCGCCATTTGAAAGTCCCAACTAACGCACAAGTATAGTAATTATATGCAGCCAGTTATAAAGATATGGAGACAAAATTATGCACGCGAGCAGAATTAACTGGTTACTCCTAGGCTAGGTTTACACGGCATTGTACGGCACGTTTTTTTGCGAGATAAATTACCGAGTATGTAGTGGCGCATACTTTGAGTATAGACAGACCCGTTCACACGTCGTTTGTACTGCAAAAAAACGTATATAGCTAAATGCGTTTATCGAATACCCACCAGACTTGTCAAGCAAACCGAATGAAGTTTTAACGTATTCGGTCTGTATGTGTTTGTGGCTATGTGGTATTACTGCGGCTATTCGTTTTTAAACGAAGAAAATGTAGGTATCGTGCGAACAGCCCGCTGTTAATACGGTTTAAATAGAATATTGTAAGAAACGTGCGGTGTATTGAAGTGCGTACCAAGCCTAAGTATGTTAAGACATTACCGTGAACACGTTCAACACTTGAATTGCAAAGACGTTCTGTTTACGCAGCCACTACCTAACGTAAAAAGAGAGATTTACAACTGTATCTTGCTCTCAGTTGCCTATAAGAAAGTAAGTATGAAAAATCCAAGTGTTTCTTTCGAAGATGCATGTGTTAAATCTCAAAAACAAAGTAAAACGCTGTCAGTTTCACCGTAAATCTTGTTGAAGCAACCAACTGTCTGTATATACAGCGCCACCTTATCCTAGCAGGTGGTGGGAAAGGGAACTAAAATAAATGTACTGATATTAACATTATATCTTTGCAAGCAGCGCCACCGTGAACTGCCAAGATAAGCTGGGCACGGTGTATGTTTAGTTTCTGTTTACAACGCCCTTGCATCATTGACGCAGAACGCGATTTGGTCTCCAGTCTAGTTGAAAGTCAGATGTGAAACACATTTGGCTCGTCGCCAAAAAGTATTTAGCAGAAGGCGAGAGGTTTGAAGGACGATGTAGTAATTCTGAATTAATTCGGGCGATGCGGGTAATTTTTTTGGCAACTGTAAACAAGGATTTATGTGCGGATGATACTAGCTATAGCTTAGGCTGAATAAAACAATATCGTGGCTTTATTGCCGGTAACATAATGTTTTAATAAATAAACAAAACCAAATGTTCCACTTTCAAGATGTAAGAATCAGTGTTTTATTTTTTTTTAACTTTTGGCCAGTTTTGGCCCTGGAATGTGCTGGAATGTTTCGGTATCTGTCGGTTTTGTTGGAAACTTCCATTAGGTAGATGCTTTTTAACTTTAAGTAGCTTAACTACCTACCGCAGTATCTTTTATGCTTCATTCAATGAACCGATCATTTACTTGTCCGAAACCGTTACAAATAACGCCTCCTTTGAATCGGTCGATCCAAAAACGTATTTGGAAAGGTTCAGTGACCGCACAAGATTTGCTTCAAGAAAAAACGTAAATATTTATGTTTGCTTTGTCGGTTGCTAGGCAACGGAAGTAGGGTCAAAGTTGGAAATATAGTATGTGTTACAAGGAAACAGCTTGTTATAAAATTGACTTGTTTCTTGAGTAAGAAACATTTCTTGGTCAGTTTTAATGTGCTAATGACAGGCATTTTCACTGATGGATGCTTATTTCTGATTTGTATTACTATTCTCGTCCCTGGAGATAGAAATTAGGAGGTATCGGCTCGTTATAGGTTTTTGTAGGTAACTGCTGTCGAGTTTTAAGATAAATTGTTGTACAGTTACAGCTATTTCTAAACCTAATAAGATCCAAAAATAAGCTTGTAAGATATCGAATAACTGTATCGTGTGAGTGGCGCAAATGTTTTGATAGCAAAACAATTAACTGAGAATGTATGCGCAGTAGGTTTTTTTGTACCTACTGGCTACTGTGGAAATCAGCACATTGATACTAATTATAGACTGAACTAGGCAAGGTTGCCTTATCATGTCTGATATCAAGATTCTTAATTAGTATATTGTTCCCTAGAGAGAGAAAAGAGAAATATGAAATCCATTCGAAATTACTGGGTACATGGTTATTCTCTTCACATCGTAATCCAATACTAATTCTTCTTGCTGCTTGAGAAATGTTAATCCTAGAGACTACTCTAAAATCCCATCTACTTGTGCCATACTAAAATACTGTACCATAATCATGATGGAGTACATGACCGTTTTGGTGATGAGCAACAGTTTGTTAATTGATTCAGTCTGACTTAGATAGACTTAGTGAGTATTATAATTTAAACTATATAAATGTAAATACTGCGAAGTGCCAAGTTATAACCTTTTCTAAACAACGCAACAACATTATTTACAACTACCGTATCAGTAATGATATTATACCGCGAGCATCAGAGGTTAGGGATTTGTGGGTGATGCTGGACGAAAAATTCACGTTCGAGGCACACATTGACCAAATGACTAGTAAAGCCTACAATACAAGTCCCTCGGATTCGTAATTCGTAACAGCCAACTCTTCAATAACCCAGTTTGCTTAAAAACTTTATACTACTTTTATGTAAGGAGCATATTGGAATCGGCGTACTTTATCTCAGAGTCGGCAAGTGTTTTTGTAGGAAATATAAAATTGAGTCTATCCAAAGCAAATTTATTAAATACCTAAATTACAAAACTAAAGTTGATAATAATATCCCAAATTACCTGGACTCCTGTCGATACCACAAATTTAATACTCTGGAAGAGCGACGATAGTTAAATGATATGATGTTATTGTACGACATACTCGTACTTAATAATAAATTTGACTGTCCACAACTGATCAGCAAATTATTCTTCAACATTCCACTCAGACGTACCAGACATACCACATTGCGATATTTAGATAATTAGTGGAGGCCGATTATACTCATCGGCCTCCACTAATTATCTAAAGATGTCACCATTCTTGCGTCTACCTGCATTATACAGTGTGAGTCTTTATAATGTGCACATATCGAAATGAGGGAATCTATGCTTAATTTTATCGACGGAAAAAATGTTAAAAAAAATCTAAATATTTATTTATATTTTTTATGGATTTTTAAAAAAAATTGTTTGCTTTTGTGACCCCAGTGTATACAAAACTGTGTAACTTTTAAACTAAACGATTTATCACGATGAAACAAACTCCATAATGTTTGGAAGTAATTAGGTGTCGTCATAAAATAAAAATTATGGAAAAAAAATAGCCATAATCAAATATAAACATTTTTTTTTGGCAAAAATCTGATTTTTTTTCATTAATTTTTACAAAAATTGTAAAATTTCTCAATAACATGCCCCCATCACCTTCTTTTTTTATAACTTTAAGTTATTCTTCATTGTATTAGGAACCTAACGGTAAAAATTGCATGTTTTTAACTCAACCCCAACATTTTTTATCAAATGTCAAAGAAAGGCCCAACGCATAGCTACGCACATTGTTTAGCAGGTAGATAAACTTTTTTTTGTTAACTTTGTTGTGAATGCGCGCGGGTCGTTTCAAAGATGGCACTCCGAACGCGGAATCGTATTGTTCTCATAAGGGTGGTTTGTTTGGGATGATAATTAATGCAAAAGAGTTCAATTGAAACCCATTTATTATTAAATACAAAATTTAATGCATCAGGTTCTCAAAATGTCCACCTCGTTGTTGTAAACACAAAGCCGCGCGAATTAGAATTTGGTGTGTCGCTCTCCTTATCATTTCGGGATCATTGCGAATATCATTCGCACAGTTTATTATGCGGTCACGCAAATCGGCCTCACTGTTGATGGGGGTACTGTAGACGCGTTGCTTCATGGTCCCCCATAGGAAATAATCAAGGGGCGTCAAATCGGGTGAACGCGCAGGCCACCCTACAGGTCCTTGCCGGCCGATCCATTTGTCATGATAATTTTCGTTTAAAAATCTTCTTACATTTGTAGCGTAATGGGCAGGACATCCGTCCATCTGAAGAAACATCCTTTGACGCACAGCCAGTGGGACATCTTCCAATAACTGAGGCATATCATCTCTCAATAGACTTAAAAATCTTTCACCAGTCAACGTTCTCGGCAATATGACTGGTCCAATCAACATGTTATCGATAAGACCAGCCCAAACATTTATCGAAAATCTTACTTGGAAAGTAGATGACCGTTTCAGTTTCGGGTTTTCACCTGCGCGGCACCATCTGTGTAAATTTCGACAGTTAGTAATACCGTCTCTAGTGAATGTCGCTTCGTCCATCCATAGTATTTTTCTTGGAAAGTTTGGGTTTGCTCTGGTTTTTCTTTGAATCCATGTGGACATCACACACCTTGGACGCCAGTCTACGTCTTCATGTAGATGTTGCACCCTTTGATAGTGATAAGGATGCAATCCTTCTTTCTTTAAAATACGCCACACTGATTTTTGGGATATTCCGTGACGAAGAGCCAGTCGTCTAGTACTTATGGATGGATCAGCAAACAAATCACTTAATACTGCTTGTTCAGTAGCCGCATCAATAATTACTTGAGGTGGCTCGCGACGATCTCTACTTGATCCAAGTCCAGTGATCGACAACCTTCTGTGAACTTCCTGGAAGTTTCGGGCAGATGGCACTGGTTGCCTGTTAGGATACGCAGCTATGTAAGCCGCGCGCGCAGCTCTGGCACTTCCTTGTCCCACTCCATAATAAAAATGTATGTCGGCGATGTGTGCCGGGGAAAATTCACTTAAACGCGGCATCATGTAGCAGCGAACGAAAGTTATGAAAGTCCAGCGAACGAAAGTACCGAAACACATGTAGCAGCGGCGAATAATTCGGAGCGACTGCCAGTCTGACATCTGTCATAATTCAAGTTCCTTTGGCTGGCCCTACCTCCCCGACCTGCGCACATTCAAAAGAAAGTTTATCTACCTGCTAAACAATAGTTATGCGTTGGGCCTTTCTTTGACAGTTGATAAAAAATGTTGGGGTTGAGTTAAAAACATGCAATTTTTACCGTTAGGTTCCTAATACAATGAAGAATAACTTAAAGTTATAAAAAAAGAAGGTGATGGGGGCATGTTATTGAGAAATTTTACAATTTTTGTAAAAATTAATGAAAAAAAAATCAGATTTTTGCCAAACAAAAATGTTTATTTTTAAATGTGGCTATTTTTTTTCCATAATTTTTATTTTATGACGACACCTAATTACTTCCAAACATTATAGAGTTTGTTTCATCGTGATAAATCGTTTAGTTTAAAAGTTACACAGTTTTGTATACACTGGGGTCACAAAAGCAAACAATTTTTTTTAAAAATCCATAAAAAATATAAATAAATATTTAGATTTTTTTTAACATTTTTTCCGTCGATAAAATTAAGCATAGATTCCCTCATTTCGATATGTGCACATTATAAAGACTCACACTGTATAATGATAAATTCTCATCTCTGGATCGCTTTAATACCACACGAAACATACTTAAAAAGGAGATTATCCAAATCCTCCGTCAAAAGCTGGATACTCCGCTTACTAAGTAGAGCCAGTTTAGTCATACGCACATAGACATTCAGACATACACACATCATCACACACATGTACAGCACCTACACCGCACAGACACACGCACGCACACACTATAAAATAATATTAATAATTATGTCACTCTCGGTATTTCTTATTTTTCTGTGTACTTCGTAATTGGCGTAACGTTTGGAACAATAATTATGTTATACTTACTGTCAGCTGTGAAGCTACCTTATATGAAACAAATAAATAAATAATCACCAGAATGAATAGGTCCTTAGATTTCAAAATCCGGTGAAATGAACTGTCAAACTAAGTACAGAATGATGGTAACTTAATCTAAAAATGGAGATTTACGATACGAAAGTTCCATTGGAAGAGTTGGTTGGTTATATCTGACCAGGCACAGACAAAGCACGACATATTTCATGCACTTAATACAACTTCCTGCTGCGGCTGTGTCATATAAATGGTTATTGTTTATATAGACGACATAACACGTAAAGTTCTCTGTCTGTGTTGTGCCTAGTATATTAACAATTTATACTAAATAGTATATATGCGGAAGTAGATAACTGTCTGTCTGTTACCTTTTCGCCTAAACCACTGAGCCGATCGTCATTTATTTCAGAATAATTAATTTACATTCCCAACATTGTTACTAAATAATACTTATGATATTAAAATTGTTTATTAAGTAATTATATTATTATTATTTATAATAAATTGTCATGTTGTATTACAGATATTGACCACACGCACATATTTAAGTGGAAACTAAAGGAATTTCTAATTGATAAGGTGTATTACAGTGTGAAGGAATACCTAAAAGGGAATCCATATAGGCAATAATATTAATCAGATTTTCAGTAATAGAAATGACATGTGAAACTTACAATTATTAATTATCTAGGACTTTTATTTATTTATTTATTCACTATTTACTCTGACATTTATTTAATTATTGATCACTAGATACTCCTTGACATTGAAAACTAAATTTTGTAATATTTATTGTTATTCAACATGGTATTTTGATAACAGATTATAATTTATGTGTAAATTTTGCATGCCCATGTGACGGCTGAGCATGGAGAGAGAACATTATTTAATGTGTATAACATCTATACCCTTACCCATGTTGGCAAAAAATAAATGATTTGATTTGATATATATATTTTTTACGTCTTTAACATTTCCCGGGATCCTGGGTCCCGGACCTTTGGAAAACGTACGAGGGGCCGAAGCCAACTCGCAAGGACCAACGAAAATGAGGCACCAACAGACGATTATCCCTGTACGCACTATGCAAGTGCACCCAAGGGCAACCCCCGGTTGGTGTAGGTAGGATACCTGGTGCATTGAAAAAGCAAGGCAACGTCAACAACATCCTAAAATCAGCGCGTAGGGCATTGAAAGATCTACGTGTATAACGGACCCACCGGCTACAAGTTTAAAATGACTGGCAGTATGCCTTAAAAATAGCAATTTTGACCTCTTTTGTGCACCTTGCAAACCTGCGAGCCAACATATTGCATCTCACTGCCAATGCCCCACGTTCCCGCTCAGTATCCAAATCATCAGCGAGGCCTTGGAGATCCAGTGCCTCAGGTACTTGAATTTGGTAACCTTACTTATGGGCATACCTCAGAGTCTGACCGGTGGAATGGTTTTCGGACTTATTACCCTTTTTGAATATAAATAGTTCAATTCTTACAGTTATACCTGAGGCCCCGCATACCTCTCACAGAACCCTATGAGGATGTTAAGGGCTCTGACAGATGGGCTCAGCAGCTCCGTGTCGTCGGCATAACTAATGCCATGTTGTTCATACAAACACCGTCCACTGAACAGCCGACACCACCAGCCCCGCTGAGCTCCCCTACCAGTCCGTTAACGTACAGATTGAAGAGTCATGGTGAAGTCAGGCCACACTCCAACCTATACTCTGACGACCATGAGCCCGCCCACTTAACATTATTGGTTTGGTTGCCGTTCCAATAACTTAATATTAATTGAATTTTTTATTTTTTTTAATAATATTTAATTTTTTGCCGTTCCAATAATTTAATATACATAATTATCCTATTCCTGGGTGTGCTGGTTTTCCCCCGGAGCTTATCTCACAACGCGTTTTAAAACACAAAGTCAAATGCCTTCAACAGGTCCAAAAAACCACCATATTTAGGCGTTTTCCTTGTAACATAGTACTGGACAGTATACTTGAGTCGCTGTACGGCAGTTTCAGTCGATTGCCCAGCCCTGAAACCAAACTGGGCCTCATGCAAATCTATATGCTCACTTAGGTGACTGTCAAGCAAACCCTCCAGCACATTGGCGATCACCGTTGCCAATGAGATAATTGTTTCCGTCTTATTTTTAAGTATCGGGTTAACAGTGGTCTTCATAAGCTCGTACAAATATTCAAAAACATGACCAACACCCTAAGTAAATGAACACCTGCGAACTATAACTGCTCGATGCTAAGGTCGTCATGTCCTGGAGACTTACCTCTTGTATTTTTAATAATATGGGTGACTTCTTTCGCCTTAAATCTGAACCGCTCACAATCTGCAACCTCAGCATCGAGCGCCCGCTGCAGCCTGCATACTTCCTAGAGGAGACGCTTCCCAAAAATGATCCTTAAATAATTCGTCTAATTGGTGATTCCTACCCTCAACGCTCACAGGTGCACACGATCCAACTTCCAGTTTCTTGGTATGCTTCCAAAAATGCTTGAAATCCCTCTCTTGGTGGTGTGTTGCTAAGATATCCATTTTAATTTTATCCTCGTTGTCTTGACTCCATTACAACTTAGACTTAAAGCGCTTTCGGGTTTCACGCATTGTATTATAGATATCACCAGGCTCGGGTTTGCCATGAAGTATCCAAGTCTGAAAGCTGTTTCGTGCTTCTACTTGAAACTTTCGTACATGCCTGTTCCACCCAATAACATATTTTTGTTTTCTATTTTTCCCTACGCTATGACTCCTTCGTGCAGCTTCCGTCAAACTACACAATAACATAACTTTTCAATAATTACACGATGAAAATTATCACAATTATTATCAACATTATCAGCACACAGACTAAGTTCTACCGGAATCAATATCCCTTAATTTACTTGTACAAAGTTCCCTATACATTTTTATCTGTTCAGCGATCCTCTCACGGTCTCACCCCACCTCGCTTCACTGTATATATTCTCAAATTACAATACACTTCCAGTGGAAAATGGTCCGACCAGTTCAAATCATAACACACCTTAATATCAGTCATACATTGCCAAGCTGCCTCTCTTCTCAGACAGTGATCAAGCCATCACTTACAGTTATCATGACGTTTCCATAAAAAGGTGTGTGTGTCTGACAAAATGTCCAACTTCATCACGTTCTCTCAGAGCCAGCTTCGCTCCTCACAAAAGTTGGCTACCATAAAGAATAACGCCCTTGGATGAGCGTTAAAGCCCCCGAGAATTATAGCGGATTCAATATCACACCTCTCAATTACTGCATGTATTGCACTTAACACTTCCATGAATTCTAATAAATTATCCGTACTATCTGTTGGCATATACACTGAAAACACTAACGTACTTCGTTCACCCGCGCATACCTTAACATCTGTGAGTCTCACGCTGCTACACGGTACCACCGTAACGGGAGAGAACACACCCTTTCGCCACATCACCGCCACCCCACCGTACGGACGACCACGCAGTATGCCCGTCGATGCATCTACCGATGACTTACAGGTGTACTAGAAATTTTTATTAATACTTCCAATGAACACAGTATCGTGAGGTAAGAGCCACGTCTCCTGCAGGGCAATAACGTGTGCAGCCTCACATGATTCCTTTATTACCACCCATTATTCCACGGATCTCGTGACAGACTTGCAATTGAAACTATTTTGATACTCTGATTATTTGTAGTATCCATTCTTGAAATGAGTAAACCGACGGAAAGAAATACCTTCAGGCCACAACTGCTCATCTAGAAACATGTCTAACTTATGCCTAGGAACAAACACTTTAAAAGCCTTATAATCACTTTGTCGCTTCATATTAATCTCTGTCAACTGCGCTAGAATGCTCGTCTATAAAATATAGTCAGCGACGTCCTTAACTGATGACTCTAATCCACGTTATTTACAAATAGTGGGATTTTAATGTCTGCAGCTTTAAATTTACTCAAGGAATCCTTCGCCTTCCCTTGCGTTCCAATAAATCTATTTTTCAATCGCTAGCTCTATACTAAGTTCCACTTTTCATCCGTCTATAGGTTTTAAAATCGCCTCCGTTTTGTGTTATTACTACCCCGCTTGCCATGATTTTTCGGTGCTGCCCTCTCCACTACATGCGCCGTTGAGGCCACCAAGTGCGCACACGCTTGTTTCAAATATCGTCACCTGTGACGATATATTATGTTCATACATAGATAGTCTGGGACCTGGAGAAGGACATAAGCTACTTTTCATCCTGGATTTCAGACAAAATCGCGGGCAACAGTTCATGAATGTCAGCACTGGGGATTTGAAGGTTTTGGACCCAGAAAGATGCTTCTTTATCCGGTTTCCTCCAGCTTTGGAGATAACATTATGGTTACCAGCATAAAGCTTTTCCAGATTCCATGATTGTTATATGAAATATATCATTCGAAAGAAATTAGTCTATAGTGTTACTTAACAAGCTCTGAAATTAGCGCCTAGTTCTATACATAAACTCTATTTTTCCTAACCAGGTTAGGTGTAGGTGTCTGCGTTGGCATGTGTGAAACTGGAAACTGTGACCTCATTCTTAAAGCGCTACATATTTTAGCAGATAAATATGCACAGAATGTCATTCAGAAATGTGTACAGAGATTTCATGTTCGCAAATATTTGAAAATCGAGAAGAGAAATGAAAATTGTTTAGTTTAACTCTAAATTAAGCACAAAATAGGTCCAAAAAGATAGGTATAAAGCATACAAAGAAATCGAAATAATTAAGGATAGACGAAAAGGACAAATGATCTGATTTCGATGAGCAGTGCTAGTATATCTGATTCACGGATGAGTGAGTGTTCGCGATATTTTGAGACACTACTCTAAATCTTATTAATACTGATGTAATCATCTCAGAAGCTTTTGCGAAATGAAACTTACTGAAATATTGATTATTTTAATATTGTGTTTCAGCCTTCCACTCTTTAGCCTCTTATTTCTTATGGGTGCGTCTGATTCATGTTTAACAGTTGCCACAGTTTTCCGAGCTCCAATTCATCCATCTATTCATAAGTTTTGTAGACCGAACATCATCTATCTGCAGACAATTTTTCCATCAGTCTCACTCTAACATTTTCATCACATACGTTCATTTTATTTTCTCTCTCATTTCTATCTACCAAACCAATGGTGAGTGAGCGCTCTATTTAAATTAAACACAATTATAACCAAAATTTTTCGCATTAATTCAGGCCCACATGCCGTAACCGTAAACGCGCGAATCTAGTCATACATCTAAAGATGTCTACTAGGTCATCGGGTTCAATTCGCTCTGGTAATTGTAACAATTGCAAGCGTCCTTTGAGCGCGTTTCCTTATTAAATTGGACCTAATTTGCGCTGTTATGCGCTCGCGCTGTGACGCGAGCTCTGAATATATTGCATAGTGATTGTACAGTTTGTTGACTCGTATCGTAGTGCAATAAATAGTTGTATGTTTATACAGCGCTTTATTTTTTGTTGTGAATTTTTTTGTTCTGAATATGTGCTAGGTTTATAGTTAAAAGTCCAATAACTTACTAGCATGCTCAAACCGTGCATAGCACATATTAGTTACTCTCCGAAATTAAACTATTTGGAATTAGGGCGTTCCCTCATTCCAAATACTTCTAAGGAACGCGTCTTTAGGATTAATTCTGCGATTAGGGCGGTCAATAGAATATCGTGTTTATACTAATTGAACCGTTTGCCCTTTATTAGGCTCACCTGCAGCCTCATCGTCATCAGCAATAAACAATATACGCATTGTTGTCAATGGCGATCGTTGTATCATATATATTCAGTTAGTTGATGCTTCTTTAGAACATTATGGAAAACAAAACACTTCACCTCTTCATTATAATCTATAAGTTTTCTGTTCTCTCTTCCGAAATAGGCAGAGTTTATCAGTCGCAGTCTCGTCTTTGGCAGTTGGTGTTGGTGTCATCCACCTGAGCGTTTCTGTCTGGCCTCGAATCTTCGTTTTCAAGGGCAGTAGGACTACTTATAATGATGGTGTCAACGTTTCCCGGTATCCCAGCTACCTGTATATTGGTGCGTGCTGTTCACCCATTAGCTAATTGTGCCAAAGTGTCGAGTGACGGACTGGCCTACTATTGCCTTACTATTTTTATTTCGCACTTATCACGCGCGCTTTCTGTCAGACAGGCAGGAAGAACATTAATTATTCGTATTCAAATTACGTCATATTTTTTTAATTTCCGTCATGGTTTTTTCGAATGAACCTGATGAACCAAACATTTGTCACTTTTGAAACTCATGTTTTTAACCTTTCTTTGAAGACATTAGAAGATTTTCTTTAATGTGGTCGTCTATGGCTGTTTCCTTTGACGTAGGCCTATTTGTTGAAAATGTTAGTGGGCTGTACAAGATTTTGAATGCATCAGTCAACTTTTCAAATTATTTATGGTACGGTCTAATAAATAATTTAACACTAAAATTCTAAAATGAAATATTTGAAGTTTTTTTTGTCTTCTCTTATCGCAATAATATTAATAAAATTAAGTTTTATACTAGTACATTATGGTACAAGTGTGTAATGATCAATGCAAACGCGTATCATACGACGTTTTTCAACACACTAGCGAAGCAAAAAAAAAAAAAATATATTAAACACAGTTCACATAGTTAGTTGGTATAATTAATAAATATAGTTTCATAAACTAGTTAACTATATAAAAAAAATATGAAATATGGCTCGCGGATTCCTTTTATCGCGGTGTCTGGATATTGAAGGAAGGTTGAAGGAGAGGCAAAGTCACGAAGCCGTCGAACAGTCTAATTATTAGACTGTTCGACGTTTTAATACATATTAAGACTCTAATAGGTATTAAAAGCATAAAAACTGAATATTTTTTATGTTATTTGGATGTAGAACACGAAATAATGTTATTTTTTTTTACTAAAATAAATAATTTGATGAAATATTATGTTAATTTATCATATTTTATTTATGCACACAGTACTCAATAGGCATAAAAATGCATGAAGTCTCTTTGATGATATTTAAAAAGCGCACATCTCCGACTAGTAATAGTTATCTGTGGCGCACATAACCGCAGTAATTCGGCAATATAAAAGGCACGCATGTTTAATACACTGCATTCTGAACCTAAAAGTGGTTCAATAAGAGCCACTTTACGAGCAAGTGTGTTGAAAAATAAATTACAATGAAGACCCGTGTTCTAATTACAAAAACACATGTAACGTTGTTTAAACCCTAAATAAACTAGATCTAACTAATTATGTACTAAACAAAGGCAGAGTTTCATTGTTTACGCAGAGATTACCGGACACGCAAACGTTTTATGAGAACATGGTGAAGATTAAAAGACTACTGTTTAATTCCTAGCTGGCCAACGTCCCACATAGTTGTTCACGCAGTGCCCTACTTCCACGCAGCGTAAAGACTCTTTCACAAACGAATTCATTTCACTATGAAACACGAGGAAATGTATTAGATTTATGGCACATTTTTTTGTTACGTATTGCAGACAATAAGCAGATTCCCAGATCAGCACCCTAATTGCGTATTACACTTTCAATCACAATTCGAGAGTTTTGAAGGATATTGCTAGTCCATTACTTCAAAGGTTTGAAAAATTCGTCTGCTCAACAACATAAATAACGCAATGAACGTGCGTGGACTATCAAACTGAAACTCATTGCGATCAATTGTCATTTCATGTATGTTACGCAATTACCCCGCTGTTCAGCCGGCACGCAAAGGGCCAAAACGCCGTGAACTACTACTAAATATAGCATCTCACATAGAAATAATAACGTAACATAAGTTTTCAATAATAACTTTAGCTTGGCACGTCCCCAACTATGTGTTTCAATTTACATGTTTTGCATTTCAGAATTGGAAACACCACCCCGGCATCGAGAAACTGCACGAATCGATACGAAATACGATAACAAAGCGATTCGTACGATCATAGTACGAGGCCAAAGACCGCGGACGGTCGAGACATAGTCCCGAATTGTGATAACGAAGCCGGGGACGTCAATATGGCGTCCACCGACACATCGACCACCAGCAGTCAGATATCCGCCGTAGCAGCTGAGGAACACAAGCGTACCGTCGACGAAGCATTCTTAAACAAGATGAAAGGCCTCGTCGAAAGGTTAAGGCTTGAGAACGCAACCTTGAAAAAGTCGCTCGACATCGAGCGGAGCGAGGTCCGAGCACTTAAGGCCCGCAACGAGAGCACACTTAGAAACTTAAAGACTGAACATAGAAGGAAAGAAGAATTTCTGGAGAAACAGTTAAGAACACCTAGAACAGATAAACCATCAGACAGTGTGCAGTTTAATGAAAACAGATTAACAGAATTAAAGAAATTAACGATCGAAATTCAGTCTTTAAAGTCAGCAAATAAGGGTCTTCAAGAAAAACTCAAGGTAAATAATCCAAACTATTCTTTTCTATTAAACTTGTGAAACAGTATTTCTAAGATGAATATTACGGTGCTGATAAATTCTCCTATAGCCAGCATATAAAACATTTCTTGCAAATTTGTGATGTTCAAAGGTTTCCTCTCTTTGTTTTCTATTGCACCAAGCCGACTGCGATCAACGTTATATTCTTCTGTCTTGCTCCAGTACTGTAGAATACCAGCTTGGAACAGATGATGTAATATGTAGTTTAATCTGTTGAGGTATGGACTTCCATATCGCAGGCCATACACTATAAAACATGGTAGAGGACAATCAGGCATGCTGTAAAAAAGCGGTTTTCCATTGTGCATGTTCGCTGGTTTTCTACTCACATACTGAGAATCAGATTTTCTTAACAATATTGCGTACTGATACTCTCTTTTATCAAACACTTCCTTAATTTTTTTGTCGCCAATTGGAACAATGCGGTTCTGTACCAACGAATAGTAACTCGAGGGAAGGCTGTTGAAAAAAATCCCGGAATCTCGGTTATGAACTCCAAGTGTCAAATTGGATGATGCTAATTGTTGCATCGTCTCAATGTCTGGTTTATATCGCGGATAAGTTATTGCAGAAGTTATGATTCCCTAGAAATAAAACATAGTTTCAAATAAAGGCACAGAAGAGACTGGTAACGATGAATAAATTAATTGTTCAAGTACTTACATCAATGGCGCAGTCGATGATCAAAGAGTATACAACAATCAGTAAGACCAGGCTTCTAAATACTGGGCCCAAGAAGTTAAAATCCACCGTTTGTCTTATGAAACATTTTATGAGGTCTATCAGAGTAGCTCCAGTGCTTTGTTTGTCGTCTATATTCAGGAGATTTATTTCTACTTTTCTTACCGAAATCGTTACTATGATGAAAACGACAAAGGTAAAGAAAAATAGTAAGAGCATTTCCATTGAAATCAAATTAATCGTCGTCTTGAATGTAGATTGGGTATCTGATTTCTTGACAAGGAAACATAATTCATCTTGGTCGAGAGGATACGTAGTATCAATGTATCCGTAGTAACTATTTTTGAGGATTCGTGAATTTAGTTCAAGGTCGGTGTAGCCATCTATAAGATCAGCCGTGACTCCTGTCGCTGTCCCGTTTTCTAACAGGTCACCAACCGTGCTTTCGTCTCTGGGAGATAAAGGATAGCAAGTAGCATTTGTGAATTTCATAACAGTTTTAGCGAGATTCGAATCACAAGTTACTGGTCCTGTTGTATCGGATACATACACTTTTCTAAAGACACTTAAACGCAGTACATATCCATACAAGTTATTATATTGCTTAGAGAGCAGGTTACTAACGTCTTGAACATCAGTTATATCTTTGACTTCTTGGAAGAAAGGATTGTATGCGTACATTTTTAATCTGTCTGTTTTCAAAATTAATACTGAGTTCGTTAAGCTGCTGCTCCATAGCAATTGAAAATGGTTATTTAGTGCGTGATAGAAATAATTGTCCAATTCAACAGGAGTCTTAATGACAAAAATAACAGCACTCCTGGGTTTGAATAGACCGGTCCTCTTCAGTGCAGTTATAACAGTCTCACTGACGTCGATGGACAGATCGTTCGATGTTACCAAGTAGGCAGTTTCGCCGTGCCTGTTGAACCGTGGCTTTATTAAACTGTTGTTTGAGTATGGACAACCATTTAAGAGCATAACGTTGTATCCATAGCCGTATTGTTCCGTGTATTTTAAGATTCTGTTCTCGAAGTAAGTAAACTCACAGAATGTGACAGTGAAGTACCACTGGCGGAAGGAGTTGTACATGATGTTCACTACTTCGTATGCGTATTCTGCTTTCGCATACGCGTCGTTGTGATATTCCATTACTTCTTGATAGAGCACGTCAGATGTATCGAAGCAAAGGGATGGATTGCAAAGTAATAAAGTTAAAAATATGACTAACATTTTGAGGATGTTCAGCGTTCGTTGTAGAAGGTGTCTGGACACAAACTGCAGAGTTTAAGGCCATTTCCATATTAACGGGCGTTTTAAATCATTAGCGGGTGTGCCATCATTCTTTGTGTGTTTGAACATGTCAATTACTGGCTTGGAAAATATTGTCGTTTAATATTGTGTCGCTATTCCTTGTAAGTACTGCTGGGGCTGTTAATGATGTCTGCTCATTTACCGAAAGGAATTATGACACGAAGTGACGAGACTAGACTAGAGGAAAATGTGAAGTCATAATTTTAATTAGTTCAACGACTTTATGTTTCTTGAGAAAGTCGTTGATCGTATACAGATAACAGCAAGTTATGAGTTTTACTATAGAAAATGATACTGTACCGGACAGTCTTCATTTTTTTGCAAGGTTTTCGCTAATCCCGCTATTTGCATTAAGTACTTCATAAATTTGTACGTCACACTGTAATAGACTGGCTGATTGCGATCTCTTATCTAATTGAGTGATGTGATTTTGATGCATGTTTGTTGTTATTTCATATCAATTAATTTCTTTAGCCTTGCCCTTTTAATAGTGATTCCACACATTTTTGGACTTTTCATAATTTTTACCAAATATCCAATAAGCGTTGTATTTATGGACCGATTGTGAATTGCTTTTTATTTCTACTAACATGTCGTCTTGAATTAAGTCATATTTAATCTGGTTCGGATGGGTCGCTTCAAGCACCGGCAAAAAGTCAAAGGATTCCGGTCGAAGGTAGTGGCTATGCTTGGGGGTGTGGCCTATGTCCGTCCAGTAGTGGTCTTCCGAATGAATGTCGACAATGATGAAGAAAACACGATGATGATGAGATAATTCTAATTGTATCTAATAATGATGTGTTGTATGTTCGCAGGTCGCGCAGGCGGCGGAGTGCGCACGTGCGGCCGAGCTGCGCGCGCAGGCGGCGAAGCACGGCGCGCTCGAGCAGGCCGCGCGGAGAGACGCACGCGCACAGTGCCATAAACTGGTCAGTAACTCAGTATCAACCTTGAACCTATCATACCACAACCATACGAGTATACCGCTGGGGACAAGAGCCTGGTAAAAAGGAAGGCGTTACTTCTCCGAGCTCGCAAAATATTTTCCTTTTCCATTCTCCCGTAACAGCTGTCACGATATCATTCACTCACTTAACATAAATCATCTCTCACACAAATCTACTGATGTATCTTTTCTTTAGTCTCTGTCATCCCCCATTCATCAACATTTATCTTAAAAAAAGGAAGGTCTCACAATCAGTCAAATTGCAATTTGTCGACCTAATGATTTGCAGTAATATTTGGTGAACCTTGAGTGAGATTGTTGTTCTTCCTACTGTTTTATGGTCTCCAAAGCTTTATTAGTAGCTGTTGGCTGTACAAACTATTCCGGATCCTGAATCTCACTAACCCATTGCAGTAAGTTGCTTCTTTGGATCGAAACCGTCTTGCCCATCAGAATCACTTTAATGTATTGTCTCTCAACAACGTATAACATTATTTTCCGGCACGATCACATTATAATGTTAAATCTTACCTTTCGTGATCACAAATTGAATTAATTCACCCCCGGGTACGCCTGCAGCAGACATTCTGCTGCGTAAGGTATCTTTACGTGCATTTACGTTTACGATCAATACATAACATCACGCCTGTATTCCACGAAGGATTAGGCAGAAGTGTAGGTAGATAGGCATAGGCACATTTCGCCAGTTATGTTTAATGTTTCAGTCCCATGTCGGTGGGTGAACCTATTGCCATCAACCGGGCACAAATCCAGACTCTGGGCTGCTCTAATTCGGGAATCGAACCCAGGTCCTCATGCTCGGCAGTAGCGCTTGCGATCACTAGACCAACGAAGCAGTCAACCAATATCTACATTATAAATTCATATGAAACTATGGGCCTCTGGTTACGATAACACATTTGTTGATTGGGCATAGCCATAATACATAATGTAATTACTGCCAACAGATCGCTCAGTTTGGTTTAGATGTTCCTGGGTAGATTACCCTGTATTTCACAATGGGTTTGTCTGTTTCTCAGTTTGTCTCCTATAATATAACTAGTTTTAGTCCGCGACTTGGTCTGCATCCAGGACGAAAAGTAGCCTATGTCCTTCCCCAGGTCATGGTCTACCCATGTGCCAAATTTCATCAGAATCTGTTCCGCCATTTTAGCGCGAAAGTGTAACAAACAAACAAACTCACTTTTGCATTTATAATATTAGTCTGATAGGATGTTGATCCAGTAGGCTTCTAAACAGGAAATTATTCCTGTTTAGAACGGAAACCAAAAGAAAGGGTTCCTAATGGAACCCTTTCTTTTGGTTTCCGTTCTGTTTGATCTTGTATTACAATTTGGCATCTTCATTGTATAGCATTCTTCACAAGGCGTACTATGGAATCAAAACACTTTAATAATAATACAATAATCTACCTCATGTCGAGAATCTCGTGAAAGCTGAGAAAGTTAAAAAATCAAGTATCTTGACTTAGTACACGAGGTTGTCGACATGTGGGACGTGGACTCTGCAATCATTGTACCGATAATCGTTACGGTTAATGGCCTAATGGCGGAGAGCCTCGACCAACACCTCAGGAGGCTCTCATTGCGCGGCTAATTTGTCTTAATATACGTTTTCCTTACTTATTTGCAAAAACAACTTTATTAAAATAACATAATTATCGTTTCGATTCTAGTAGATTGATGCGTTATTTTATAAAATTGGCCGTATTAGGGTAATACCAGTAACACTAAGTATGTTGTATAGTATAACCATATACCCAATGTGGCCATGATTCTTGGATAATCTAATTTAATTATCCAAATACGTGCATAATCCAATTATTTGTTGCTAAACGTTATAGTAAGAATAGCATCTTACAACGCCTTTGCTTAATGTAATAGCAACGTACCTATTCTAAACTGAGGTCATGTTGTTTCATGAGGCGTTAATATAGCACGTATTCGATTAGTGTTCTATTTTAATTGGTTCCAATAAATAATTGATTAATTCCTTTTTGTTCTCAGCTGGAGGAAATTAAATCGAAAGAGAGGGTGATACTACAACTGAAACGAGAGGCAGCGCGGACGGCAGTCCTTCAACAAAATGATCAGGTATGTTAATATTCGTGTATTAAAAGGAAAAAAAATTGTAAATCGAAAAGAATACCAACCAGAATGACTTAGTTTATGAAAAAACCAGTGCAAATAATAATAGTCTTCAGGAAAAATGGACAAGTAACCCATTTTAAGTTTATGTAATGATTCGGGAATTGACCTAACTCTGGGGATTTTTGTGCTCAAACCAAATAAGCAGCAAAAAAAAATATTTATTCTGTTTAGGACAAGCCAAATAAACCAAAACAGTTCCAAAGTCAAGGCGGTCACAAAATAAAATAATAAAATGAGTAAGTACCTATAAGCAATTGTTATTCATGTCTTGTGAACATTTTACGATTCCTACTAACGAGCCCGAGGGCTTTTCTTGGAACACTACTGAACTTGAAACTTTTACGACGTTGCATTTTGTTATGATATGTAGGAGATATACTTACCATGGCGATACATGCGTAGAACTAAGACAGGAAGAAAATAAAAAGGATACACGTACTTAGTAACAATATTTTTAACAGAGAATATGAGTAGTGAGTACAGAGCACTGAAGCTGAAACTAGAAATAATACCCATAGTGCAACCACTTATGTTTTTGCTAAAAGATGCTTCGTGAATCCAGATTTAAATCGAGAGGAATATTAAGTCAATTAGGAAATCGGAACTATTGTATGAGAATACCACTCAATTGATTTGCTTTGGAATTTCAAGAGGTGTGTGGACGGAAACCCTAAACCCAACGTACCACTGCATTAATTAGTAATCCTTACGAAATACGTATATTCGACTATCTCATCTTTGAAAATCGTACATCCAACAGAGATCTTAAATTTACAGTCTATGACGATGAGGATATTAGAGTCCTAGCAAACAGTACAAACCTGAACTCCTAGTTGTCCATAATTGGTAACTAAGAGCCAAATAATATTAAAAACTGAACTGTAAACATCATTACAAAAGAGTATTTGAACCTGGAGATAGTCCTAAAGATATTCCCGTGGGAAACTAATGAGTCGGTGCGAGTAGCCGCGGGCCAGTCAGCTCTAAAATACTCGTATTAAGTTTATGTTGCGTCGGACTTTTCCGCCATACGTGCCAGTAATAATAACCATCAAGTGACATTAGTAAGACGATGCCGATGGGTTGCCTCGATATATACCTTCATGTGGAGATGGTCATATTTCAATTTCATTTCAATTCATATATGTATAATATTATAAATGCGAAAGTGAGTTTGTTTGTTACGCTTTCACGATAAAACGCGTAAACGGATTTGGATGAAATTTGGCACATAGTTAGACCATGACTTGGGTTAGGACAAAGGTTACTTTTTATCCCCATATTCCCACAGGATCGAGACTTATGCGGGTGAAACCGCGGGACGCAGCTAGTATTGCAATATACTTAATTTTCTAATGGGAAATTTAGCTTCAGGAAGTATGTTTGCGTGTTGGTGTTGGTTGATTTTTGTTTCAATTTCTCCTTTAACCATTATTGCGACTATCATCCTTATTATTTAAATATCCATGATAGCAAGGAAGGCAAATCACGATATACTCCTGATGGATAACTGAGCGGGCGCAAATAACAGCTGCAGATAGTTCTCGTAAATCATTTTAATATACACAATATTTAATGCACATTTCGCACCTTTAAAGACAAACCGTTACTAAACGAAATTTTTCAAGAATTGAGTTACTAATCCCATCTTTCTAAATTACGTAAACTATATGATGAATAAAATAAAATTGCGTAAAATATCCATCATTATGACCTCAAAAGATTGCTCAAAGCACCATGATCTTAAATTCTATTGCGAAAAAGCCGTGCATATTTTTTATTTAAGCTCCTGTGTAAAATTTTATATTTTCGTTTAGTAACGGTTTGTCTTTAAAGGTGCGATTTTTACAATCATCGACAAACACGAAATGGTACAAAACTAGAGTAGAGCGTCAAACTAATTGAATAGAACGGATTTACATATTATGGAAAATATAAAGAAATATCTATAATGAAGTGAAAATTAAATAACGAAAGGGGTGCTCTAGATTGTTTCAAGATTCACATGCATATCAGTCAGTTACGCCGTAATATATATGGTAATTTTAAGCAGTGAAAATTCAAAAGGCTGATATTAGAGCCTATGGATATGAGCAAAGGAGCAACATAAAATCTATAGGTAAAATTATTCAAACGATTATTAAAACATTCTTAACATAAAATCAGAAGTAAATGCACAACCCGAGGCACCCCAAAGCGTGAGAGAGTGCCGTAGGGCTCACGATAACCGCGCTACTTGGGGAGTGCCCGATGAACGATATTTTAACTTATGTCCGGTGGAATGTATGAAATTTCCGAATTTTTACTTTAATAACCTGGGTCTGTAGTAATAACTGGAGTTTTATGTAGACTGTTTTGGAAAGTTATTTCTTATAATTCAGATTTTAGTATCGTTGACTGTGTGAATGACTAAATGATTGAATGATTTTCTAAATGATTCTATGAACGTTGTAGTCTTTCTGATGTTGATCTATGTAGATGCTTGTTCAGGCACTGGTAGCAGTAGTTGTGGCAATGAGACCTATAAAGTCAAATCAAAAATCAATCCATTCGATATTTCTGCATAAGTTCTTGATTAAACATCGTCTGGTTAAAGTGTGCGAGTGAAAAATGTATATTATTTAGTAATTTTGATTTATTGTAATATTGTTTTCAAACTAACTTTAATTTCTTCTAAATGTTCTGCCGTAACAGAAATAACGACTTGCTCAATTTTCAATTATTGTGTCGTGAGCCGGATATTGTTGCTTGGGCATTATTGGGCATTACTGTCAACTTCTACTGTGATATGACAATTTTTTAATATTTGCTCTAAATTACAATTGTGACCAACCAGTTAATGTCCAAAAAGGCCCGACTGGCTGTTCACAATGGTGTGCTGGTGCCTACGCTTATGTATGGAAGTGAATGTTGGGTGTGGCAAAAGAAGCATGAAAGTAGAATAAATGCTGTAGAAATGCGTTCCTTGCGAAGCATCTCTGGTGTGACCACAGAACAGAAAAAACAGGGTGTGACTATGAATGACAGGCTGAGGAATGATGTGATAAGGCAACGGTGTGGTTTAAAAGAAGATGTAGTGACAAAAATTGAAAAGAGTATGCTTAGATGGTTTGGTCATGTTGAGAAAGTCGACTAACAAAAGGTGTAAACACGGCAGATGTGAGTGGAAACGTCAGGAGGGGACGCCCTAGGAAAACATATAGTGATATTATTGGTGATGTTCTTCAGAAACGTCATGTGCGTAGTACTCGCAACCGGCGTGAGTGTATGACCAGATATGTATGAACGTAAACGAGGCAAAATGAGTATGTTAGGATCGTAGCAGGTGGCGTTCTGTAGTTTCCGCTTACCGCCATGGGAAGAAGGCGTGACTTTATGTATGTATTACAATTCCGCAGAATACTTCACATTCAAACGTCATGAACATAATATACAAAAAACTTTGTTTTTTCCACCTAAACATAGTATCACGTTATCCTTAAACTTGTCCTGTCTGCATAATTATAATTTTGTTTTCTCACGGTTTTCTACTGTGTCGACGTAAATCTTATCATCTCAAGCGCTTACGAGTACCTACCAACGTAAAGCTGTGTTTTTTCGAAGAACTAGGTACTATGGCAGATTGGCAGTTTAGATAGCCTTTCTAAGTAAGTTTGTTTCTGCATTTGCAGTATTCTCTTCTGAATTATTGAACTGTTGAAATGTTTAGATTTATTATTACTGTCCCAGCTTATTGTTTTGCAACTTTGTTTGTTCGAGACTGCCGATATATTGCGAATGCTGGATTTCAATTCGGATTGTCATTGCGATGTTGGTAAGATTCTGTTGTTACAGGATTTATTTATGCAAAATTTTGTGTTGCCGGGATTTGTGGATTAAGAATTTTCATTTTCATTTTCATTATTATTATAGTATGTGTTTATTTCGTATTATGGATTTTTATTTTTTTTTATTTTTTATGTATTTGGTTTATTTTTCTAAAAGTTTTGATGTTGTGACATTGATCCACAGTTCCCGTCGGTTGGGTGTGCCCGGATTCATGCCATAAACCTATGTGGGCATGCCAAAATTCCGTTCTAGCAAACACATATTATTTTTAAAGATTAAAATTATGTTATTATTAATGTTATGTTATGTGGATTTTTGAGATGTAACTGTTGTTGCACGAATGGATGTGAAAATGAGAATAGAAATTATCTATCTATCTATATACATATATAAAAGGAGAAACTGACTGACTGACTGACATAAAAAACGCACAGCCGAAACTACTGGGACTAGGAAGGTGAAATTTTGCACATGACTTCCTTTTATAATGTAGGGGAGCACTAAGAAGGGTTTTCTTTTTAAATTAGACGTTTAAGGGGGTGAAAAGCGGGGATTTCGTTTGTATGAAAAATCTTATTCCTTGCGTTGATAAACTTGAAACTTGGCACGAATATTTATCTAAGTAAATAATGAACTTTGTATTTTTTGTTTTTTAAACTACCCCCAAGAGGGGGATCGGGGGGTGTCAAAGTTTGTATGGAAGAATTTTGACGCGCAGTCCGATTAACTAGAAATTCAGTATTTATACTTAATACTAAAAATAAAGAATACCGTGTATCAGGGTTTTTCGAAAATCTGTCCCTGACGGGATGAAAAGGGGTAGTCAATTTTACAGTGAAGGATTTTACTGCGTGGCTTGATTAACTCGAAAATTGGTATAAATAATCTTTGAGCCAAGTTTACCCCTGTGGAGGTGAAAAGCGGGGTACAGTTTGTATGAAAAATACTTTTCATTTGGTTAATAATCTTAAAATTTGGCACGTAATAAAGTTTCTCACTATTAGTTTTTCAAAACTATCCTTAAAAGGGGAGTTTAGGGGTGTTAAAATTTGTATGGATGAATTTTAACGCGCAATCCTATTAACTCGAAACTCGGTATTAATACTTTGGATAGAAAAGATAAAAAAAGTTTTTTTTTTTAAATCAACCCCTAACGGGGCGAAAAGGGGTAATTCGATTTTCGGAGGATTTTACTGCGTGGCTTGATTCACTCAAAAATTGGTATACAATCTTTGATTTGAAAATCTTTCGGAAAAATCCGAAACGATTTTTCGATATTCCACCCTGTGAGGGTTAAAAGAGGGGATACAGTTTATATGAAAAATCTTATTCCTTTGGTTAATACACTTGAAACTTGGCAATATTTGTCAATTTCAGTAAATAATAAAGATTGTCACTTTTTGTTTTTTAAAACAACCCCTCACTGAGGATTTAGGGGGTGTCAAAGTTAGTAAAGAAAAAATTTAACACGCTGTCAGATTAACTCGAAAGTCGGTACCAATACCTAAAACAAAAAAAAAACAGAAAAGTACACGTTTCAAGGTTCTTCAAAAAATAACTCCTAACGGGGTAGAAAAGTGTAATAAAGTGTAAGGGATGGATTTTACAGTTTGCTTCAATTAACTCGAAAATTGGTATAAATAATGTTTAAGTCATACAATGGAATGGTACTAAACGCGTCGTGATGAAAAAGGAGGACACAGTTTATTTGGAAAATATTATTCCTTTGATCTTTAAACTTAAAAAATGGCCCGAATACTTATTTATCTAAATAAATTATAAAGATCGTAAACATTACCTTTCGAAAAAACCTTTCAAAGGGGTGGAAGGGGTGGTAATTTTTTTAGAGGAAAGTACGAAATCCACGTGCACGAAGTCGCGGGCAAAGTGCTAGTTGTGTATATCCAGAGTATAGTTATCTATCTACGGGGTACCATAGATAGGTAGGTACGTCAACTGTAATTTAACTTCAAATGCATTCGCGGTGTAGCGGCCGTAGCGGGTGAATAAACAGTATTGCTTGATATTAACCACATTAGTTGGTTCTATACCTATATTAATAATATATTGTTGTTTGTGGTTATTAACGTTATTATCAATCAACCTACGCGACGTTTAGTCCGTAAACGCGCAACACTTTGCAACGAAGTTCATCACTCATCATTTGTATTGATTGGTAGTAGTATTTCGTTTTAACCAACTTCAAAAAAAGGAGAAGGTTATCAATTCGGTTGTATGTTTTTTTTTAATGTTTGTTACCTCAGTACTCCGGCATTTATAAACCGATTTGGAAAATTCTTTTTTATTTGAAAGGACATACTTCCATATTGGTCCCAATTTTAACAAAATCCAGTTCTGATGATAGGATCCATGAGGAATTGAGGGAACTCCTCAAATATGTTAGGCAAACACATAGCGATTTTAGTATTTTCATCAACAAGTCAAGCATTTGCATTCAGAAAGTATCATTTGGTGAAGTGGAACTGACGAAGAAGACCACAGATGGCCACGGGAACTGCTCAATGATAAGTATTTAACGGGTGGCGATAAGATATCTCGATTAAGATAGTTAGGCGACTGTGACGTGTGTGTGATGAAAATGCTTTCATGGATCTGATCTGATGAAGAAGCCGAAAGGTAGGCACCGGAACTCCGTAATAAAACAATGTATCATAGCCGTGTTTGGGCTTATTGGAATTGTCATGAGATGCACTCGGGCTATAAATTATTTTTAAACGACTTCAAAAAAGGAGGAGGTTCTCAGTTCATCGGAATCTTTTTTTTTATCAGTGTTCCCCGATTACTCAAAGACGGTTGGACTGATTTGGATTTTTTTTTGTTTTGTTTGGAAGGGTAACCGGGGTAGGGTTGGGGTAAAGGTAAGGGTATACTTTCCAGGTAGTCCAATTGTTATCAGGTCATGATCTGATGATGGAATCCTGGAGAAATCGACGGAACTCTTCAAATCTTATAGGCACACCTGTGGCGATTTGGGTATTTTAATAGTAACTTGTGCACTTGCTCTCGGAAAGCACCATTTGGTGAAGTGGAACTGATAACGAAGACCACAGTTGGTAAGATGGCCACCGGAACAACTCAATAATAAGTATTTCACGGGTTGCGATTCGATTACTTTAAAATGATTGATAAGCAATATAAGCTCGTCACAATGCATAGTGAAGTGGAGCTGATGGTGAAGTACTAAGAGACTTCCCCAAAAATTAATGTCCCTGCATCGGGAATAGCATTATTTTGTAAAAGGTGATGAGCAGTTGTCATTAGGCTATTGTAACTTAAAACAACCGACTTCCAAAAAAACACTACAATGTGAAAAATAACTTTAATTTTGGAAGTCGGTGGCAAAAACCTAAAATACAGATCCAAAGACACCGACTTCCGAAATTAAAGTTATTTTTCACTTTGTAGTGTTTTTTGGAAATCGGTTGTTTTTTTTTGCAAACAAGTTTTTATTTTTAAATCCTTCTTTAACTAAGGCTTCTCTAATATAGTTTTCCTTTTTTCTGTGTTTCATTCCTGCTTTCGATACGGTACTAGAGCAGCTAGAAATTTCGTAGTAATAGTGTGGTTATTATAACAGACAGTAATTCTCGGTAATCTACACGGTATACGTTTACGCTGTTAGTCGCTCGTAAAGTTTAACTACTCGATTCACAGTTTAGAACTTTAGATACGCGTTTTTCGAGTTCCGTTTTAAAATAGAAGAGGAAACGAATCGAAATGATCGATTGTTGTAATTTTTCTCGTAATTAAAGATGGGTGTAGTACAGTTTT
Source organism: Fissipunctia ypsillon (assembly GCA_947568875.1). Lineage (NCBI taxonomy): Eukaryota > Metazoa > Arthropoda > Insecta > Lepidoptera > Noctuidae > Fissipunctia > Fissipunctia ypsillon. The sequence continues at coordinate 20,416,636 of OX387643.1, read as the reverse complement.
GTTTTGGAATGTGACGTTTCATGAGAATGTTATGGTATTCTACGCAAGTACCATCAGATGCTCGTCTTCAAGAATGTGCAAAACAAAATGCTACGTTTGCTTTGATTTAGCTTAGACGATAGCATAGCTTCAGTACAATTTTGGGAATTTTAAGAAAGAACTTTTCAACACTGTTGGAACTTCACGACACTGTTGGAACTGGAATACATTTTTCTTTTTCTGTTCTTTCTTTAAACCAAATCGAGTTACGCCGCCGCCTAATTGATTGCAATTAGTTTGTAGTTTTACATTTACACGTCTTTTTTCACGTTTACAAGTTGAGTTTTTCTCTTGTGGCGTAGTTAAACTTTAACTCCTCAATCCCTACGTTCCATTGCTTGACAAGCTGATGGCCCAAAATTGACCCAGTACACAAAACTCCAAAGCTTTAGTCATCTCCAACATCTGATACCTTATGTCCACTTAGATACCTTTGGATACAGTTGGATCGTTCATTGTCGCGTGCGTCTTTTCTAATAAAAACATTACAGTTAAAGTTAACGTGTACAGGTCTATTACAGCATTACATCTGTTATCTATTATTGCGTATCGTTCTACGATTATGTTATTAACGTTATTTTTGTTTAGTACCGTTGAGTTTTCCGGTTACTGTTAAAGATTATTTGTAAAAATCTGCAGAGAATTTCAAATCGATTTTAAAATCGAGCGTGTCCCGTTTATTATGTAGTAACGAAGAAATTCTCATAGAACTGCAGATAGGGCAAACAGGATGTCTCCGAATCTATAGCTTAGGTAAACCACGGGTTGGTTTAGTCTACTTAGGTTAGGACCGGGTGGAGCGCCGATGGCTTGTGTGTAAGTAATGGATGGATGTAAGTGGCTCAAGGATCGTGCTGAGTGCAAGGCAAGAAGACTGATGTTTATTAGTGCATAGGATAGGCTGATGACAGTGATGAAGGAAAATACCGTGTTTTTGTTGTTAATGTAGTCAACGAAACAGATAAGTATGCAGGCAGCTAAAAATAACAGATATTTTCCCAAGTTGTGTTAAGTATTTGACATGAATCGATTCTGTTCTGAAAACTTACGCCTAAAATTTGAATGAATATAATATAATTTCAAAAAATGAATATAATTTTAGGCTGATATAATCATCAATACAATAACTGACTGCATACCAAACTGTTTTGTGCTATATGGAAGTGCCGTAATTTGCTTATTTGCGTCAAAATACTCACTGTATTGTCGCAACGAATATGGTTTGTACATTAATTTAATGCTTTTGCTAGAGGGGTACTTATCTACTTGATATAATACTTTGTCTATGTTTTGTTTTAATTCAGTAGCTGTATACGATAAACGTGCTTCATTACTATGAATACGGAAATTGTGCTTTGTTTATCACATAATGCCTTTTCCCCCATTATTTTTTACTTCAGTAATAATGTGTTTAGAATTCTCACAAGCCTGAAACCATCCACTCTATGCAAGTATGTAAAACAAAAGAGACATGTGAAGTTATAATAAAGGGTTGAACCCTGGCGGTAGGGTAACCAGGTTTATCGATGTAACATTCCATGGTGAAGAGTATTAAAAGTAAGTTGAATGATCAAGATACTGAAAATGGAGAGGATGGCATAGATTTATTGGATGAGAAACGATCCTCATCGTTTCAAACGAAATGGGGTGAAATAAATTATTTTTATTTATTTAAGGGCTGGGAGTTCTTGCCGTTGTAGGTTCTTAACTTGAACACCCTTCATGTTTAATTTGTAAAGTTTATAAATTTTGGGAACTTTCATCGAAACCGTTTTATTTGGTCAACAGCACTTAAGTGCATTGTGAGTGGGCCACACACGACTCACTTTATTCCAAAGGGTTATATACCACTTAGAATAGTATGCGGGATCGTCATAAAAAACCGTCTCATTATCATGGATTCGTGTGGTCGCGCATCGTAGAGCGTTAAGTGCTGACGGGGTCGCCAGACCGATCCGAGTAACGACGGAGTGCGCACGCGTGGCGGCCATCTTGAATCTGCAACTGTCACTTGCTATCCCGCGTTCCGTTTAAATAATAACGTTCGGTAACGCTGTGTGCGCTTAATTTTTATATCGTCTGAAAAGTGTGTGACGTTTGTGATTAGTGCAATTTAATTTATAATTAATAACAACTCTATAACTGTTCTACGTACAGTCGTGATCTAACCTGTGGACTTCGTATTTCGGATTTACTTTCTATCGCTGTAAGTGGTCTTTTTATTATATTTAACTTGTTATGAAGTTAGCAGGTAACCGGAGAAAGTCCATCTTTGAGATATTCTGTTACAATTGTCTACATATCGCAATATTAGCATAGAAAATGGTCATTAACAGTAAAACGTTTGAATATGCTATTTTAATCCCCTGCTTTGTTGATATACAATATCGGTCATTGAATATGATGAATAAATTAAACGAGAATTGTAAAAGTATTTAGGACGTGTGGTGAATATAAGCGCTAAATTATTTGCGGAGAACATTTGACACACATAGAGTTAATTTTATTATCAAACGGTAACAACAGCAATTATTATCGAAAGCAACGAATCAATGAAATAGCTGAAAAACACGAAGGAATCGTATTTGTTATCGCGGAATACAGGTCGTTCACGACAGGAAACTATGCTATTATCGAGTTTAACGGTTCCTTTTATGTATTTGTGATTATAAGCTTCAAACATTCTACTAGTTTTAATTATTTCTTCCTTACAGTTCTTTGACATGACATAAAACTTATTACCAGTATTGCTATTTTAATACGCCAGGTGATATAGTCGTGTATGTATACTACAAAATAAATGAAATTTAATCTATTTTCATCTTCTGCAGCATGTAATTTTTCTTCATAATTGTTATAATTTCAGTTTCCACAGCCACCTATGGCTTTAATAAACATTAAAGTTGAGACCTTCAACGCTTGACTACGCCACGATTGCTTATTGGCACGAATACTAATAAAATGCTGGTCATTATTTAGGTTACCTACCGCTGTATTGTTAATTACGTGTTTCGTTATCGTTAAAGTATTATTTATTATAATTATGACAAGTGCGACAGATGTCTGGTCGTCCTTAACTGGATTATGTGTTGTGTATTTGTGGGTTTTCGCTACTAAACTCTGCTTTCTAACTGTAGTCACTCCCTTAACTGTAATTTTATGTGTAATGTTGTCAGTTGTTCTGAACTCTAACGATAATATAGCTTCTATCTTATGGGTTATTAAAGTAAACAAAGAGTTTCTGTATTGTGCAGGTATTTTTTGTCATTAGCTATGATTCATAATTTATGCTTGATTCTGCCTCGGCACTTAGATCATCATAAGTTTTATTTCAAGTTGTAATATGAGACAACCTTTCTTACATACGCTCTATCTCATTTTATAGCATGCAGTAAATTTTTATCTCATGTTTAATGTTTGGACAGGTGTTGCATGAAAAAATATTTTTATTTAATGCACCGTGAAATAGTTATATTTACTTTTCAATTCTTCATGCGATGTGTCTGGGGCTTAGAGGGCAAATAACTATGGACTAATATCTTAGTTTGTAGGATCAGTCAGATCGAGCAAAATGTGTAGTAATCTTCCGATTGCAGAGGAAGCTTGAGTCATTATTCAGAATAGTGACCAGTGCCATACGACAGTAATGTTCTGTAGGTACATACAGATAGACTTAATTTCTGCTCCACCCATTAATCAAAATGGTGTTCTACTTCTTCTTTTGCACGATATAATAGCAAGACTGCAGAGCAGTGTCTATTTCTTTTTTTATAATTGCTTTAAATTGCCAGTTTAGTATTGGAATTACCATTTTCCGAGTTTGCTGTTTTCCTGGTTCTTAACGGCTGATTGAATTTTGAATTACCTTTTATTTGGTTTCCACGGTTACACGATAATATTATTTTGGTCCTTTAGATTCCAATTGACACACTTTTTAAAATAATCATTGAGAATATATCCGAAGCACATTAACGTCCGATCATTCAATAGTAAGAATTCGCTATAATAAATTACTGTCATTCACATCGGCTTGTAAAGAACTTTCTACTTGCGTCCGCGCATGGCACACCGACTGCCTTTAAATAATTGCTTTCATAACTTTATCGGCACACATTAACGTGTATTAATATTTATATTCAAGTTTTGTATAGGAAAATCATGTCTTGTTGAAGAAAATAAAATAACTGTTCGTATTGTGTAAATTATCATGATACGTTTATTAGTTAAACAAAATTAGTTAACGACATTGTACGATCGTGGGTAATGTTGGGCTTACGAATGTTAAAAACGTTATCATAATATTTAACATTAGCGCAAGCTCTATTTGCAACAACGTCCACTACCAACACAGGACATTAACAGTTAACAAAACTCAAACACTATGAAAATACGTAAACTGCATTGAACTAATAAAAATACTGTAATCTAAGTTCTAACAAAAAGGCTTAATATAAACACAAACAATAGCTCTTCGATTTACAATAATGAAAATGCAACAAGGAAAACTGAAAACAAAAATGGCTCAATGATTGATGAAGCGTCTTAGAACGGTGATAGATCACATTTGGCACGCACTGGACGAGTAGTGTCAAACAAAACGAACATGATTCGCTGACAGACGTTCGAACAAGTTACTCTGAGAAAGAAAAAAGATACACAATATGTGCTTAAACATACAATATACATTCATCATTACTGATGATAGGAAAATGTAAATCTCTATATGAAGAGTACAATCAGATTCAAATCAGAAAAACTAGTCCACATTACTATAGGGAACGTGACGTAATACTTAACTAGAAAAGGAAATGCTTTGACCACTAGTCACGGTTGCCTGACCATACATTAGTTAGTACAAGCCCAGCAACAATCGAAATGTTTGGAGTTGCTGTACTACTAGGAAATCCGTAAACGCGCCAAACCTTGTTTATATAGCTCCTAGAATTATCAAGACGGAGGCCATAAAAATTGATGAACGTATCTTCCTTCTCCGATACCACTAAGTATCGGAGAAGGAATATTCTTGAATGAACTAAAACTAGAACGCATGGTAAGAAATAATCGAGATAAACAAAATTATATTAACACTCTTTATTAGGGTTATTTATGGGAAAGCACTTAAGAGATGAGTGAATCAGTTTTATACAGCCAACTTATTATAAAATACTTCTTTCAAATACGATCACGAGGCATCAAGCAATTTTAATTAACATTTCTCATGTGAATCGGTATGGTCGCGTTCTGCATGCGAACGCTCAATTTGAGATATACCACAGTACCGCTAAAATCACAAGGTGAAAGTATTTAAATATAGAAGATCTTTTCGTAAGACATTGAATAACTGATAACACAAGATAACATGCAGAAGAGATAACGAAAGATAAAGTTAGGTATACATAGTCGGCTCTGATAAAAATGCAGTGCCGGCGCCTAATGAAGGTTAACTACAACTGGAAATCAATGGACCTACCACGTTGCAAGCTATGGTTACACATTGATGTGTTCTATCATTAATAATTTTAGATTCAAGGGCCGTGCGCCGGCTTTGATAATGTGGAATAATGACTAAAGTTTTGTACTATATTGATCTCGAATGGAATCATCATGGAATGAAAGCGGTATTCTATCGTATGAAATATGATTTTCTTCAGAGTGTACGGTTTTCGGAATGTCAATGACCGTGGTCAGTGCCGATATTTTATGTTCCCAAGTAAATGACCGTTGCTTGCGGCATCTATGTACTGTCTGAGCCTATAATTTTGTGGCTCCTGAACAAAGGTAACGTTGACAATAATACACAGTTAAATGTCTGTTGCTTATTGTATATTTATGTATGCCGGGCCACCAAAACAGTCAATGTATTGGTAGACGAAATTGTTTATGTAGGTAGAAACAGAAATAAGAGTGCTTTATTGGATAAGGTACGCTTCTGATGTAGTAAAAGTTGGAAAAAGGTTCAGAATTTTGGAATTTTTTGCCATAATTATGTTGACATTCTCATAACTCGCTAATCGTAATGAATAATGTCGAATATTTGCAGCGGTACTATGTGTAGATATAAACAAAGATAATACAAATGAGCTAGTAAAAACAGAGGTCGCAACCGTTCACCGTTCGCTTCTCGCTATGCCGCGACCTCGGCTAGTTACAATTGTTCACCAAAGAACGGACGTGGAGTACATGACTTTATTGTTCTTTTTAATATCACCTATCCCTTGTTTTAATTGTTTGTTTATTTGCATTCAATAGATGCATCTCGAGTCTCGTGGAATCTTATTGATTGTCTTAAAGAATAATATTCGTATTCAGCTACGCAAATATTATTATTGCTTTGTTTGTATAAAAGTTTATTCAATAGGAAAGTATAAGTGTAATAAGTGCTTCGAAATTGTAGCCGATTTGTTTAAGTGATAACGTAAACTTGTCCATGTTGTTGGTGGTCCAGTTTATTCTTAACGGGACGAACTTACGATTGAAAAAAAAAAGTTTTTCATTATAATAATTTGTTTCAATGTTCATTAAGTTTTACAAGTTTTAGTCATTCGATTAGCACAGTCTGTTCATGACAGAGATCAGATATTGGGAGATCAAGTAATCTGATCACCCATCCTATCTTGCAGTGCTTTGCCTATTTTCATGTCTTTCTATGCAAAATATATTGAGTATTGTTACTTCAAACTTATTAAAATTCTGACATAGATACTCATTTATATAAGCAACTTATTTATCCATCTTTCATCTGTTTATTTTCCCATAAAGAGGATCTTATCAAGGTACTGTTTGCGTTTTGAATGTGTGCATTATATTCCATCGGCCATTGAAATCAATGAGTTGCAAGCGCAAACGCATTTTGCGATATGCCGTTATGCTGGACCCGTCCACGAGACTTGTTAAGTCGAGATGTATGTGAGTTGAATAGATTGGCGTCATATAAATAACTATATTTAATGTCAGCTGCTTAGACGAATGTCCAATTATTTTGATGAGGACTTTGCAGATGTCAAAAGTTTTCTTTGGCATAATGTTTATATAAATCTAGAACTGTTGGCTAGGTATGAGGTGAATATAATAATTATTATCGTTGGAAATCTGGAACTCACTAGTAGAATTGTACCCTTCGGAGTAATTTTCGTTAATAAAATGCTTCTAACGACGAAAAATGCTTTTGCTAGTTTTCTGTAGGTATCGATCTTTTATCCTTAATTATGTTTGTAATATAAAAACAAAAAAACAGAACAATAGCAATAGGCTCGCCCCCTATTACATGGGATTTAAACATAACTGGCGAAATGTGGGTGTTCACCTCTGCCTAACCCTTCAGGGAAACAAGTCGTGATGTTATGTTATGTTAAAAAAACACAAAGATCTGAAACCGCCTTGTACCTCAGTCTATTGCGTTTAAACAATATATCATAGATATAGACATTTTCGTTAAACTTCTTCTTTCTTTCTATTCTTCTTTCTTAATTTGTTATTGATTTTTTGCATCAGAAACTAGGCTTTAATCAAATAATACCACCCATGGTGTTGTTACGAGTTTCATCTGTAATTGATTATTGTTGGTAGTGCTTATTTTGTTTTGAGTTTCGTTGAGAAATGATAGATTGGACCAATAGGTGTTCATTGTACAATACTGAGTTGTATATTTTTTAGTTTTATTTTACGAGCTGTTCTCGTTTATTCAAACTCATACTGTGAAAATTTTGCTTAAAATGTATCATTTACTTTCATGTCATGATGTTTTGTCTTTTGTGCTCTTCTTGCATCTTCAGCGATTGCAACCATTGCCACGTCTTTCATGTCATTAGAATTTTTTTTAACTCCTGCACTTCTTTCGACTCATCCTTAAAACTTGAGGTCATTTAAGTTGTTGCAACCACAACTATTCTATGTATTCTATAATCTCAGTACAGTAATCTATTTCCCTAATACGTTGTGTTGCGTGTCATTACGTCGCTCGTACGTTTCAGCCTCGCCTTGGTTCGCCGCTCCGGTGTAGAAATCGCCAGATATACGCAATTACTTTCATGTTCATTTCCAATTTATTGTTGTTAAACATTTTGTAGGTTTGATCGTTCGTTTGACGTCTGGTTGAACTTTGTCTGTAGTAACAGAAATGTACTATAATATGTAACTACTACTACTACTACTGTATGTACTATGTAATGTGTAGAAACTAGTCAATGAAGTTTATAGCTTACATGCTAGTAAGCATGTAAGCTATAAACTTCATTGACTAGTGTCATCAAAAATTATGTGTTATTTTGTCTTCAAAAGTGTTAGCATATGACGAATGTGTCACTAGACTAAGTCTGCCGCCGTCCGTCAATTACGTGATCACGATCTGATAATAAATAACTTGTGACTTGATTTAGTGCTCTTATTTAACAAATTCTGATGTCATTGAATATACTTATATTTTTAGATTGGCATCTTAATTGACACTTTATTAGCTCGCTTCAAATAGAATGAGACGAAAGTGTCTATAGTACATATATTACGATGTAGGTAATAATTTATCAGATGAATGGTTATCTATCATTACATTAATGTTTTGCACTTCAACCGGTTTCTGACATGAAACAAAGGGATGTTTAAAGGGCATTACATATAGGTACCGTATTATTGATACTTATATTGCAGGTGCTGGTTTAGTATTAAAAACGCAGGTGTATTCTTGCCCTTTCTTTTTACCCTTCAAAAGTTAATAAGTATTTCTTCAGAATAACATTTTAGTCTTCATAAATGTTTGATGACCTAAAGTAGTGATGACAGAATATATGAATCTCTTACGAAAAAATCAATCAGATTATAATGTTTTTAGTTCGCTCTAAGTAGTCCTCGTCTTTCCATATTTTGAACAACTTTATGTTCGTTATTGAAGTTAATAAACTTGAAGATCACTGTTTAGAGCTTTTACTTAATTTGAGTATCGTCGTATGTCTGAAGGTGACGCCAATTTTGTAACTGTACTGATGCTAGTCATCTTATAATGCATCCTTTTATGTAGGCGTTTATTTTAATTATTCATATTTTTTAGCTACATATTTATATACATACCTACCTATAGTAATGTTATTATTTTTAAGTGACTTTTTTATAATTATACAATACTAGCAGCGCTCCATGGTTTTACCCGCATAAGTCTCGACCCCATAGGGATATCGGGATAAGAAGTATCCTATATGTTAATCCAGGTTGTATACTATCTGTTTGCCAAATTTCATCTAAATCTGTTCAGTAGATTTTGCGTGAAGAAGTAACAAATATACAAACATACACATACACCACACACTCACAAACTTTCGCCTTTATAATACAGGGTGTAAGGGACAGCCCTCCGCAGACTGATGGGGTGAATTCAGTATATCGTAGGTACTAAGATGAACGGTACATGAAATTATTTCAGGAACTTTATGAAAATCCAATAAACCTGATTTGTTTTATTACCTCACATCACACGCAATGTATCGTTACCGTGGCAAAACGCGCGTAGCGAACGGCACCGCAGCGAGCCTTCACCCGCCGAGTATTTCAACATCCATTGCTGATTTTTTGATATTAGCTGTTTTATTTACATAAATGGAGTGCTGCATACCGAGAATGTAATTTTACATTGAAATAAAGGAATAGTAACTGAAAATACGAGAAAAAAAATGAAAAATTTCCTGAGAATATTCTATTTCCGGTGGAATATGATTCAAAATAAGGAGCTCTGAATGCACCCTGTTAGTTTGCGGAGGGCTGTCCCTTACACCCTGTATAATATTAGTGTGAAGTGTGATAGTGTGATTAAGGTCAATCACATATATTCAAGCGTGCTGTGGATGCTTTAGATAGGGGGAAGGAAAATGCTTATCAAATCTAAAACAGTAATGTTGTAGCCGAGACGAGCATTAGAACATCAGTTAAAAATAATAATTATGTAATTTTTGTCTAACCCTTTGGGGAAACAAGGCGTCATGTTATATTTATGTATTAATTAATTTAACATTGAAAACATATAATATTGCAACATATGGAACACAAGCTATGATTAAAAATCTGTACCTGTGTGCACATTTGTATGCATTTGTTTGAAGTTAAAAAATTATACAAGGTGTAATTTAAAACACCAACAACCTCTTAAGGGGTCATTGTTGTCATCATTATGAACCACTTTTACTCACAAATTAGCTGTTCCCAATACCCATACATTTATGTTCGCATAACTTGTCAAAATGTTGGGAACAGCAGATTTTTTTCGCGAATTCAGGTTTGGTCCCACAGTAAAAGTTGTTCATAATGATGATTACAATGACCCTTCAAGAAGTTTTTAGAGTTTTACTAATAACCCTGTCTAAATATGTAGGACTAGCTGTGCCCCGCGACTTCGTTTGCGTGAATGTCGTAAGATACACAATATACTAAAATAACAGCCACATTTTAATAAAACCCCTTCGTCCCCCGACCCGTCGCCAACCGTCGCGTTGAATCACCCCCCCGCCCGCGCTTTTATTTCGTTTTCGCTTAGTGTTCTTTCCGACTTTTTTCTTTTTGCTCAGTTCCTAAGGGTCTTAGCGTGATGGTAAATAGCCTATAACTATCCTCGAGAATTGGGCTACCAAATGCAAAAATAATTTTACAAATCCGACTTTTTGTTTATAATTTCATGGGTTTTATTTTTTTTGCGCAGAACCCAAATTATTTTTACTAACCGTAGCCTAAGTTACCCGCCGCAACATCAGCTATCTGCCAGTGAAAGTCCCGTCAAAATCGGTCCAGCCGTTTCGGAGATTAGCGGGAACGAACAGACAGACAGACAAAAATGTTAAAAATTGCTTTTTTGTTATAAATACCGTATATAATTTCTTATGTATTTAGTAAAAAGTTGTTATTTTGAAATTACAAACGGACACTTAAATTTTATTTATTTGTATAGATAATCTGACTTTCGTATCATTCAAGTTGTTTTAAAATATTAAGTAATTACTTGACTATTATCGCAGCGAAAGGAGGTTCTGCAATAAAACGCCAAAGGTTTCGACCCAGTCACGTTTTGTAATAATAGGATAATAGGCCAGACTCTAGACTTCTGTAAACAAACGTTACTCAAACGAAGCGGTGGCAAGTAAAATATAAGATGAGGTTACAACAGACCAATCACATGTTTAGAGATGATTTGTAACTCACGTTTTTTGAATAATCACATTATGCAATGGAGGTAAATCATTCTATTTATGATGAAATATAAAAACTCATAATATGAGTGTGTAAAATTGCTTGGATGCTCTAGTGAAGATCCACCTGTGCCTTAATGTGTGCATGTATGTGGTTTTAATTAATTAATTAAAAGTCTGGGTTCTTAAACGCTCAGCGAAAAATTTTGCAACAGTTTAGGCGAGTCGAATCCTAATTAAAGCCTATTTTCATAATTTTGTAAGGTGTGGCTCCCTCGTATAGGTGATTAGATCAATCGATCGGGTTTTCGCAACGATTATGACAAGATAACTGCTTTCTAGTTTAATTTCTAGTTTTAAATTGATGATAAGTGGGCAGACTTGGGTCGCCAAGAAAAATTGGTTAGTTTCTCAGATCATTATATTCCAAAAGACACTTATGAAAGAATAGTCATTCAATAGTTTCATAAGTTAGAGCACCTGTATGCTTTCGGTAGCACTGAAATTGTTCCGACGAACAATTAGAATTGAACTTCAAATCATAATGTAAATAAAACTCAACAATATATCCAGCTAATTAAAATAAACATAATTTTCCAACACATAAGCGGATCTTAAAACAGGATACACACAGAACGTGATGAAAATGAAAATTGTGCTCGGTCGAGCTTAGAACACACAGCATACAATACATAAACACCTTAATTGACAAAGAAAGTTGAGCGTGGTGGAAGGAAACGCACACTTTCCTACTGACGTAGCCGTGACCTACCTGAACAGGCACTTAGTTACTACGACAGATAGTTATCTCATGTTCCAGAGCTTGGTGACAGTAATTTTACATGTTGTTGTGTTGGCCGTCAAAGTATTGGAGAAGTATTGGGTTGACACGTTGTTTTTGGTGCTCTGGTTGACAATGTATCTTTTGTTTGGACTTAAAGAATATTACCGATGTCAAAGTTCGCTGTCAAGGCAGATTTAATGATAAGTAACCTGTAAATGGAGAAATTGAACTAGGAATATGAATACGTTTTATAAGACACTAGCTTCTGCCCGCGAATTCGTCCGCGTGAAGTTTCTTGACTATGCCTATAACCTTCGTGCAAGTGCAAGCAATAAATTGACAAAGTTTTATCACAATCGGATTAACATCTCAAATGTCGAATGAACCCCATAGGTCAGCACATCACCGCGCATGCTAACCAGTGCGCGCTAAACCAGCACTGCGACAGACAAGTAAAAATTGGAATCATTTTTTTTTGTAATGCTATAAAAATGATGCGCCCCGCATAAGCGTTCCATTAGAATAAAATAATTGATGGAAACTCCTTGGTGATAAGATGAATCTTTAACGTCGAATCTTTAATCGTTAACGTCTTGGATTTGCCCTGTATCGTGATGGTGAAAAAAAAAAAAATTATAACATTATTTTGTTAGAGAAAAAATGTTTTATTATAATTCTATTTTTAAATTTCGGTATTGTGTTTATAAAGTATGTCAATATAAATTAGTTTTGAAGTTTATAATTCGAATTTCACGTTATGTTAGTAGATCCCTCAGCAATAGGTTACCCTACGTCAGTGCAGAGAGTTGAGGGCTCTGTCTATGTTGTATTCTATACTCGATAAACCCACTTCTTCTTCTTACATGCCATGTTCAATACTTATACTCTGCCTATAGTAAAAATCTTCGTTCCACTAACAATCGTTTCCACGTCATATAAACGAAATACTCTCGAAACGACAATAAATATAATCGTGAAAGCCGTTGAGCGCTCACATGCAAACGGCTTTAAGTAGGCGAACATTTGACGGGTTAAAGCTATGGCAGCGCATAACATACGAACAAACAAACATTGATTTTTAGGGTTCCGAAGTCAACAAGGAACCCTTATAGTTTCGCCATGTCCGTCCGTCCGCAGCTTAGCTCCTCTGAGCTAAAGCAAGCATGCTAAATTATAGCTCTCTAGTACTAAGAGTCTCTACTCTTAGTACTAGAGAGCTATAATTTGGCATGGATATACATATTAATCACGCCGATAAAATGGTAAAATAAAATCATGAAAAAAAAAATATTTTTTACAGTACCTCCTGCACACGTAAAGTGGGATTTTTTTTTCTCGTCTACCCCATGGTGGTATTGTTGGATAGGTGTTACAAAAATATTGCGGGTTTCTGAAAACAATTTTTCGATTAAGGGATCCGTTTCTGAAATATTAAGCTTTAAAGTGCTAATTTTTGTTAGAGTCAAGTGTCCCCCCTGCCAGCTAAACGGTTAGTTACGTGAAAAAAATTCACGGTAGTAGTATATACAACGAAGTTAAAAGAAAAACTATCACAGTAAAGTAGGCTTTACAAGTTTACGAGTAATATTCGACCAACATGAGAGAACATGTTTTTCAACTACAATGTTAAGTTTGTTCTTGGGATAAATTCATCCCAACTACGGAACCATTCATTGTGCGTGGTCCGACACACACTTGGCTGGTTTTTTTATATATTAGACAAGGATTCGATGAATCTCTCTTAGTAGGTGCATATTCCAATCTTTTGCAATAGCTTCCGATGGTACAAAATATTTAAAAGAGCCCCTTCTCAAACAATAAACCTTTTAGAAGAACGTGTAAACACAATGCTAGAATTTCCTTACACATGGCAACAAACTAAAAGCGTAATTATTGTTACAAAGAAAGTCGACTTCCACGTTCATTACTTTGGTCAACCATTGTGTCCTGAACGTTGAACCGTGTCCACCAAGGTGCCACTTTTCCGGAAAATCTTGTCACATGATCAGAGACATTAATGAATAATGTGTACCGGTAAAAAGCTAACTTGAAGTAGAAGTGGTGGATTGAAGCCTTCAGTTACGATACAAGAGGAAGTTTGTATAGATTTTTATAAAAATTCTATTGCCAACAATTAATTATAGACACCATGTAATGGCTACTAAATAGGAAAACTATTGGCTTTGTATATTGTTTTTTCCTCATTTTGATTAATTTTATCGTAGTGCACTAATTTAATCATAGAGGAATAATTTTCTCAAATTAAAATGCCAGCTGGTGCAAAATAAAGACCAAGATTTGTGATCTGATTTCTATAATGCAAATACATAGTTAGCCATCCACCCCTAAGCTGCTATATGGATACGTAAACCGGTTTCCACGAGTTGAATGTGATTTGATAAGACAAGAAAGTAAAGTGAATTTATCGGTTTTACTTTTATAGGATATAATATTGTGTTTATATTTTCTCGCACCGTTACTGTCAATTGGAACGTAAAAGACTCACTGATGTAAATTTTGATTGAACTCGGAATGCAAATTGGTGTCTATTTGATTTGTGGTGTGCGAAAGCCTGCGGTAACTTTCTTACCATTATCGAATTTTAACTTTATTAGTAACTATCGGAAACGTAAGTGAAATCGTAATCGATTTAAATGTTTTTGAATTAATGGGCATGTTGGTATATAGTGTTGGCAATTTGGCATACCTTTCTTGCCTTTCTTGCGTTGGGAGCCAGATGGGTTACTTGAAGTTACGTATGTCGTAGGTACTTAATAACGCATGATTAAGTACTGTAATAACCCGAACGGACGTTATAGAGCCGGCTGGATTATTACGTGTTTGTGTAATGTTGATTGTATATTGTATAGTATGCGGGGGAAACCAACACTATACTAGAGTTTAAACTCAATAAAGCACCATATTATTATATTAGTTTAGCTTATTAAAGGTACATGTTCAAGACACCGCTATTTTCTATATGACTTCTTTACAAACAATTGGCATAACCTTCAAATTCAAATATAGTTCTACACCTGTCTAAATGTTCGAATGAAATCATAGGCAATTATTCAACAGCCTGTACAACATAAGGTAGCCTTCGGCATCAAACCTTTACAGTAAACCTTCATTAATTTGGTAAATGGTCCATTTCTTGTAATAATCAAATATTATCGATACTTGGTCAAAATCAACTTAAAACAGTAAAAATTATTAAGAATGTAATCTCTTTCGAAAAGGCTTTGAAGTTTCATGTCAAGAGTCATCGAAGTACTTGGCACAAGAAGGCATACATGAGTAGCAGTATCAACTATCGGCGGTACCGGATTTGTAAAACCAGATAATTAATGCCAACTCATTAGCCAATTAACCTGAAAACCAGTAACCGTTGTAATCCGGTGTGTTAGCATATATTAGTAGAATACCTGCATCGCATAAGTCTCTGGTTTTGTACGCCTTGTTATTTATAAGGCCTGTTATGTGACTTTTCTAAAATAACTTAAAACAAATTGCCTATCGATTCCAATTTGTCTTCGTCAGTGAAATGTATAGAATTGACAAAGAAGTTAGAAGTCACGTAGGTATGTATATGTAGAAATGCTTACAGATGCGGATGCTGGATTGAGCTACATCTATTGTAACACAGAGTAGGCTGTAGTGTTCATTTTGTCGCAGTAGGCATCTGTTTGGGCTTGACGGATGGTACAGTGGACCTATTTGAAATTATTTGAGTCGGTTCTTTTTAGTAAATATTTACAGTTGGCAAGAAAGTCCTGAAACGGAACTAAAATATTTAATCATTGGCAACACTCGCTCTGCCTCGTCGAGTAAGGTACATATTCTGTCATTTATTGTAATCGGTGACTGTTTCTCGTGTTTACTTTTATTTATTTGCGTTATTGTGGTGATACTTGTGACCCATTGTGTTCATAATGAATAGATCTGTTATCCGCAGCTCCGCAAAAGCGATAATTTATAAAGTGTACGTTTGGTGGAACTCGAGGCCGGACAAATTTTATCCGATCTCAACGATGTGTATAAAAGAACCGACGAAATGACAGATAAAATGATATTTTATACATGTAATCAGATGTAATGTGTGTATTTCAAAGTGCAATATCTAGTATAAACCATTCATAAAATTATTGAAATGTACATTCACGAATTTGAGGTTATGTTTAAAAAACACATTCGAAATGCAGCGCGTTTGAATAATTTTGATACTTTTTGTTAATATTGCATGAATCACTGAACAAAAACAACTATAGTATTTTTTAGGTAAATCCATCAGTACTACAAGGCTATCTGGGGTCTGAGTACTATAAGGTGATCTGGGGCCTTATAAAACATAAAAATGTCTCACATAACGTGGGATTAGTTGACATCAAGTTATTTTGAAATACCTAATAATTTTATTTTTAATTCATTAAAATAAATAACAGCAAATGTTATCGTTCTAGGCAGTGGCTGAACAAGCTTTTCAGAGCTTTTCTTTTTTCATAAAACCCGCCAATATTCACATAAATTGTAAAAAAAACCTATGTATCAAAACGTTTTTGTCGTACTATATAGGGTTACAACATGAACGATAGTGGCGCCACCATTATTTTCACGACTTTTTGGCCAAGCTGTACTCCAGAACAGCTTCTTTCATAAAATCCTGAACAGATTGGTTTTCAATGGTAATAATTATTAATAATTTGAAACGTGAGGGTCGTTTCAAATTATTCAAAGCGAGAGCTAATAAATCGATATTGAAAGATCTTTCAAAATGGTTACAGCACGAGAAAAAAGTTTTAGGCTCTCGTCCGTGACTTATCTCTTCTTCATAGACAAGTGTGAGAACTTCTTTGGTCAACAAAACTTTTTGCTCATTTGGTCTAGTCTATGTCCATTATGTGATCGCTTAACTGTTTTAACTGTTTTGTATTAACTAATCTTTTATTGCGAGACATATCGCTTATGTAAATATAGTGATACTTGGATGTGTATTGCTCATAATTACGGCGTAGAATAATGGGCCCAGCATTGTGCATTGTGGTTTTTACAAACATTATGTTTTTAAGTACTGTGTAATCTCAAGTAGATACACATACTTATTACCAAGAATTTTATTTTCTCTTTTAATACCATACCAAGGTTTTATGAGTTTAAGCTAGTTGTATAATTTTATTTTAAACTCGAAATAAAATCACGAAGGTTATAATAATATGGTTTAAAAACAAAAGGTATACAGTGCCAGTCATGAATGAATGAATGAAATGCACCGACCCCAGCGTGGTTTGACCAGACTCGATTACTCGAATGAATCCAAAGATTCACACTAGCCCCTGTAGCCTCATGTTTCATGGGGCAACAAGGACTAGACCGGGGGGCGCGGTAATAGTAGGGAAGACGTGCCCTTAGGATATGGGAGGATTATTAGAATCTACCGAGTATGCACACTAGAGTAAACATTGGAATATTGGAGAGACGGGTAATATTTTTATCCATGGATGGGCATCTTTTAACGACGTCGTCGCCGCCAGGTTGTTTCAAGTCCAGCTTCACCGGTGAATCTTATGCTATGCTGTATTACGTGTTGCTGTTTCCAAAGACTTCGTCTGAGATCTCGCTGCTATCCGTTTCAGGTTTCTTGTAGATCTCGCTAGTAGTCTTCTCAATCTTATCTCGTTCATCAGCCGTGTCCAAAAATTGATGTCCTTATCAAAGTAAGTCATATCCTGTTTTAGGTTGTCATTCCTTGTGTAAATTGGTCGGCCGACTTTTTTGGATTTGACCTTGTACTGCATTGCTGCATGTAACAGGTGCAGTTCGCGGCGCTTGTGAGCATGTGCGAGATAGCACATCCTGTGGTTCTTGATGTTTTTAGTTACGGTTTTTCGCCTAAGATTTCATGCATTTTCTTTTGTATCTGTTTATTTCTAGCGCGGTTAATCAAGACTCTCATGATAACTCTCTCATATTTTCTCAGTCTTGACCTGTTAGCTTTAGTGAGTGCCGATACTTTCAAACGTGTATCATACAAGGTACGACCACCATTCGGTACATAAGTCTGGCTAATTTCCAGTCCATCTTTGAGTTTATTATTAATGGTAGTAACGCTAGGTAGGTACGCTAATTGTTCACACGGTGTTAACGGGCCAGGTAGTTGCGGGCTGTTCCTTTGGAACCGGGGTTTGGCGAGCTGTACTTGCCCGTCTCGTTTGTTGTTACTTAAATCTACTGTATGTTGTGGTGTTTTGGCGTAGGTTAATTCCTGCGTTAGAGTTTGCTGATTACTATTATACTGTTCGTCGTCAACCATGACCAAGCTATCATAGTGCTGTTCATTGTAGAAGATGTGTATATTGCCGGGCACCGCCTCACCGGTTGGTGAATATACCAGTGAGTTCTCATTTTTCACAAAAGCTATACAGTGCCAGTCACACATTTTATTTTAGTCGTGTATGGTTAATTTTAATATAGTATAAGTTGGTTATTGAAGCCTACAACACAAAGGAAATAGATCAATTCATTGATTTCAGCTTCACTGACGCACGAAGGCCGACAAATACTAAAAAGAAGAAATGCTCGACAAAAAGTCCATTGACTTTTATTACTTTTGGCGTTTCTAAAGTTCCAATATAATAGAGCAACCATTGATTCCTGATTTAATCAAATATAATAGTTCAAAGTGCAATCTTTTAGCGAATTGGTAAATGGAAACCTTCTTTTGCAGAAATACGTTCTTGCAACCGATAACCAAACGTTCAACTTCTAACTGATGGCCAATTTCCACAATGCACTTTTCTGAGATAAGCCTGAAAATAGCCACGTACAGACGTAGTCGAGAACTTTATAGTACATACTTACTTATCTATCTCAACTCAATACCTATTATAAATTAAAGCTGATTTTTGTGTCTGTATATGACTACAAATTGTTCTTCTAAACCACGCAACAGATTTTCATGCGGTTTTTACCATCATTAATAGAGAATTTATTCCGGAAGGTTTATACAGTGTACAATACATTATTATTAAACTACATATTAATAAAGAAATCTAGATGTTTTGTCAAGTCGTAAAAACCGTGCGAAGGTGCCTACCTAACATTTTATAATTTTGTTGTTCTGATTTCATTTGAATGACTTACCTTCCATTAACTGGGAGACGTTAAGGTTCTAACCTTGATTCAAATAGGTTAAATACGCTTTATTTTACTCGTTTCTGGGTAAACACAAGGAAATGATTTGCATTTTCCTTTGTTCTTGTAAGATTTCAAGATTTTGTAGAAATATTAGTAATGTAATCTTGTACTTCAACGCTTCGCAAGTATGATAAGGCTATAATGACCATATTGACAAAGAATCTATAATGTTATGTAAGACATGAGGAATCGTGCTTTACCATCTAATGGTCAATCAATAAAAGAAAATTGGAACAATACATTGTTATATTATCTAGTTATCGAACTAACAATTCCCCAAAAAAGTGGTTAAAGTATTTAGTAGTAGGGAAAGACAAACTACCAACGAACAAGACTCGCTCACGTAACAACCCTACCATGGAAAAAGCGATCCTTATCAAAACAGGTCGATGACTGGGTTCAATAAACTTATCAAGCCGAAACTAATTCAAATGTAATAAATAGTTTTACGCCGAGCGAATCACAAATTACGTTATTTGATTTCACTGTTTTGTAAATTTGAATTCTGGACGGCTGTTTATTATTTGCACTTGACGTAAATTTAGTCATAATAAATGTTACTTAACTGGTACGGTTTCCAACTGTCAATTTATATAAACCAATAACTTACCGTTATTTATTTTAAAAATATTGAAAAATATTGTAGTTTTCAGATAAACGATGAGAAAATATATTGTGATATTTAGTCCTAAGTTTAACCAAGTATACTGAAACAATAAATTATTTTCTGTCGAAAGAGACTGGGTCCTGCGACACAGGGTATCCTAGTGCGGGATCCAGTGTCATACCTAAATATTGTAACCTTTGTCAATAAAAAACTTACTAAAACATACTACCTACATATATCTAATGTGATTATAACCAGAGGGGTAATTCTCGTAATTTTAAGAACGTCCACAGTCTGATCTCAGTCTCAATATGTCAAAAACACCTGTAATTTCCCTACATATGTGACATTTGATTGTCGCTGAGATGTGATTGCGACTAGATTTTGAACGTTTTTAGTAACGGGAAATGGGCTTCTGATGTTGCCTTGTAAATAAACAAATAAATAAAACTCCAGTGAACGAGTTTGACAGGCTGTTAAGGGAAATAAGTAGGTACTCAACAATGTTTGTAGTTTCCATTTTTCCATACAATAACTAGACTGTAAAAAGGCTTTCAAATAAAATATATTAAATCATTTATGTATTTGTTTCAATAAGCATTTAACAAAAGTTCTTTCTACATGAGGTGATGCATTTAACAAAAGTTCTTTAAACCATATCCTACCGTAACAGGTCTGGTGTGCAAATATTTTGTTAGCCTGTATTTTCACTGCTGGGCAAAAACCTTCCCTTTTTCGCCAATATCTATTACAATTAAAATATTTCTTACACAAGAGTATCATATCTATTAAAATTAGAGTATTTATGAAATTTAATTATTATTATTGCATATCCTAAAAAAAATATTACAATTTGTATCATCTAAATGCTCAGCACTTACGAATACAGCAGTGTTACGAATTCGAGGATATAACTATTGCCGCTATATTATCAAAGAGAAATTATTCTATAACACACATAAAAACTTTCTCGTTTATACGCCTGTCGTTAACGTAATTAAATGGAAAACACATGGGTAAAAGTTTGCGAAATCGATTCAACGGCATTTAAAAGATTCCTCTGTGCAAAGCTAACGAATAGCAATTATAGTATATCACCCTTTTCACTGAGAACCGTAAGTCTTAAGAATCTAGTTGATTTGATGTAGCTTTTTGAGGATCACCGGTCTTTTTAGAAGTAGAAACGACCGAAAGTTATGGGAAATTGTAACGAAGGACCATAAATTAAAACTGGTCTTGGCAACATAGAGTATCCAGGTAATCGATCTTTACCGATAATTAATGCTACCGCTAATCAATATTACTTATATGTAGATAAAGTCCTTTTTAGTACGCAAACTGTTGCATAATAATATTATTTCCATTACATTTAAATAATACCCGAAGGCTGATCCGATTTAAACTGACTAGTTTTCCTGTTCTGTTAAAACCCTTCCAATAATTATATTCAAAGTAATGTCTTAATCAGAGGTACTGCATTCAGGAGCTAGACCACCACCTCTTAAAGCAGTATTATTTTAATCTTACTTGAGTGTGGAAGAGATGGAGCTAGACGCCCTGTATAGCTCGTTCTCTTTCTCACACTGAAGTAACATTAAAATAATACTGCTTTAAGACGTGGTGGTTGGCCCTCAGATTGCATTAAAATAACGGATTTATAAATGAATTATACAATTCTTTGATGTGTCACCTTGCAGGAGCCTTGATCCAATAGTTGATCTACGCATTCCGATCTAAGTGCATAAATCCGTTTGTTGTGTTGTTAAGCACTTAATAATGCTTTCACTTTCATAAAAATGTGCGTGAAACGGAACGGAGAACAATATGTCTTATACAAATGTGTTGGTGTTGTTTGTATTGTTAACATTGTCAATTAAAGTTATGTCATGTACATAATCGTTTGTATTATACATGCCGTATTAAAACTCATATAACTGATGACTTTAAAATAATGTAGGATATGTCATTGCAATAATATATGTAGAATTTCAAACTAAGTTAATATGATAAGGTTTTGAAAATCGATATAGCTATTCTGTCATATCAATGTCAGTAGTTACAGCAATAGCAATTATGTAGTAGAAGTTCGACTACTACAATCGAGAATTGAGTTTAAAAATCAAAGCAATTTATACAAATCGACCTCTAAAAACAACAACGGAAAGTATTGTATGTTTAGATATACATAATGTTTATTGTCTCGCACATTGATAGTCCAAGAATGATGCAACGAGAGACTCCAAATAGTTGGGTTCAAATGTAACGAAGCATACCGGCTTTCGGAGAAAGTGAACTATTTCTAACAGATTGCTTTTTCTTTGTATCTCTAATGCTCCAGACAAGGCAATGGCAGGAAATGTTTATGATAATCTCATCGCCCAATACACTTATGGCTTGAAACATTATAATCAAAGTTATAGGAAATTGTAACAATTTGATAAGAATATCGAGCACTTATGGTTTTCTCATTAACATTGTTGAACATGATAATTATGAGGTGTGAGGAGGACAACTAAACGCTTTTACAATAAACACATCAAATAAAACATTTGTTGATCCAGTAATATCCTTTCTTCTTCTCTATAGTTTTAACATATGGATTGAGTTGTTTAGTGCTGAATGAAAACCTGATAATTATTATTATTCATAAAGTTTTCTTCCCCTATAACTTAGAAATAGTAAGAGGAAAAGAACCAAGTTTTTCCGGCTACGACTGCTTCGAAGAAATATGATATGGGTGTGTGTCACCATCAGCCTAGCGCAAGTAGCCTTTATGAAGGTTAGAAAATACAAAAGCAATGATGAGTCGACTGATGATGAAACAGAGACCCCACATGGTCTCCTAATGGTTGCAATGCCAAGTAACACCTGCAGAGCTATTCTAATATGGCCACAAACAATATTTGAGGTGAATACAAATGATCAGACGGTATCAATCATTCACCGCACAGTTTCGCAACTTAATTGGCATTATTAATTGTTGCTGTTGCAATACCAACGTTATGGTCATGGCTTTTTCTCATACAAATTCATTATAGGGTTGCCTATTGTATTTTTTTTTCGACAAGATATTCCGGTATTCACATGGCATCTATTCTACAAGACTCCGGTGCTATATCTGCAGGAGGCACTGTTAGTATGCTTTTTAGACAATACTCGTAGTTGACGTGTTATTGGTTTTTTCGATCCCATTCTGCATATTTTAGGCTTTTTATTCCGATTAATAAACATTTCACAAGCCTTTGATTTCGTTTGGTCATCGAATATTTTATGCGTTGTTCTTTTTGGTTGACGAAATGTCTTGGAGTTACAGCTAATCACCAATATTGCTTAATGATTCTTATATCTGACATGTCTAAGTACAATGATATATGATAGAGTCATAATAGTTTACATAATTTATTAGTCACCAATTTTTGACCTGCCATAGCCCGCAAGACCTTGAGTTCTATGGTGTTACAAGCTTTATGAGGTAACACTCATGAACTGCTCTAAATCATCAAGTTCATTTGAATACAATACGTTCAATGTTTGAAACCTGTCCGCTAAGCTCGGGTATTTCGTCAGCTCGCTCCTGTAACAATTAAAAGCTGACATTATTCAAACTTGTTTCGTTGGCTTTGACGTGTGTATTACATGTAGATATTGTGATAAGTGACGTCAATCTTGATCACTCACTGTAGGATAGAATAGGTTTCATTGTAATTAAGATGCTTTGTTCAAGTTTGATCTGAGTATCTTCATGATCTGTTTTATCAGTATTTTTAATATTATTTACATCGTCTACTTAAACAAACCTTACTAATAGTATTTCACAGCTAAGCGTAATTTCATTATCGTAATTATGTTGTCATAATCCAATTCCCAGAAGAAAAGTTACCATACACGAATGTTCCCACATATAGGTGTGGTGTTATTTTACTCTATTCTTGCAAATTACTTTTGCTAACCTACTTGAAACTATTTACGATACTGAGAAGCAGTACTGCACTGTTTTAAAACTAGTTTAGCTTGTATGTTTTAAATTGATAAAACTGCTGGAAGTTGATATGTTGTCGAACTATACCATATCAGTTAATTCCAAAGCTTTTTCATGGCTGATCTTTAACGGGATGATAAACAGCTATTGAAATCGTATTTATATTTATTATTTAATAAATATTAAATTTTAAGCAACCTAACTTTTGTGTAAGTTAATATATCTGACCAAACACTGATAAAGCTTCTCACAGTTTTATTACACGGAAATTTAAAAAAGAGCTTTAGTTGTAGGTACATTTACAACTTAAATTGGAACAGTAACGTTGTTAATTTAATTTCAGTTACGTAAACATAAAGGAACATAACTTTATCGGTGAATTTACTATCGCTATAAACTATATTACCCATACTAGTTAATAAACATCGTTTTATATGTATAAGCACCTTAGTAATCGTAACAATGGGACGGATGCGTTTCCTGCAAGTATGCAAGGAACCCACACTTCGTAGAACGTCATATTATTTGAATACTTAAGCGTTGCTTCATACTGAGAAGTACACGCTTTTGTGTGATCAGGATAGGATCGAATCTTGAATTAATATTTGTTGTTGATAGGGTTTGTTATAAACTCTTCTCGTTTGGAATACTAGAGACTTCTCTTTACAAAAGTATTATGAGTAACTTTATACACGACTTTGTATTTTATGACCTGTTTCATCACCTTCGGATGACAATGACAATTCAAGTCCAGAATTCAAATAAATTGAACCAGAGCTTAGTAAGACATTTGGTAAGACAGGTAATAAATCCTTGTAGAATATAAGTAGAATATTCTCTTCCCAACAGGCGGTTATTAACAAATTATGCGTTATAATTAAATCAATCATTGTCTGTTCTTTATCATGAGTCATGTCCTCACTAAAGGCTCCATGACGATTTGTAAGTTTTAAAGCTTCTCAAAAATTCATACACCTTAAAAAGTATCAAGTGAAGATCTTTTAGAGATCTCATGTTAGAGTTTCATGCAGTTATCGATGTAGTTTGTAGAGAATCACGCAGTGTCTCCAATATCATTGTGGCTATTACACTGCAATCTGCAATCGATATTCTAGGCAACAATGAGTATACTGCAGTCTTTATTCACACGGGGATAGTATTATATTAGTATAAGTATTATGTGCTCTTTAGGTTATGTTAGTAAATACAAGTAGTTTAAGTCTGGATGAATTAATCTGTTTAACTTTAGAGAACTGTGGAACATTGCGATTATGTGAATCACCCCCAAACGGGTAAATTGTATACAGTTGTTTTGTGTATCAGATTAATATAATTGGTGAAATTAATGGTTTTAAAAGCTTTATTGCAGGCAGTAAGTCAATCGGAATATTGTTTTTTGACAAATTACTTTTCGCTATAATTCGCGGTGACCGCCTTCTAAGCGTACGGCCACTACTAAACTATTTGCGGTCTCGATAACGAATCTTGAAGCGATTGCTGTTATTTTATTAATGTTATTTATGACCATCAAATAGAGTTCCATTAGGTACGAACACAGGCAGGTGGCAGTAAGAGGGTGATCGATTAACCTTTTTAGGTAGCTCCTGGATTAATACAATGTGAGATGATGTTTATTATCTTTTTCCTTGTTCAGTGTAATTCCAAGTACTTTTACAGTCTTGTATTTTAAATACAAAACTATAAAAGTATTATTTTCATCATAATTATGTATTATGATCATAAGAATCGTTATTGGCATATTTACCTCTCATCTACCTCAAATATGTTTCTACAACAATAGAGAAATGATCGATCACTAGTGCAACGACATACCAGTTTGGCTATTGTTGCTTCAATGGAGCATTCCGCCATAAATCTCAGTAATAACCAGGAATTGATGCTGTATCTTATAAATCGCGATAGACTCGACCCGTCCCGCCCTCTATAACATTTGGACTAAAACGGTTATCGGACGATCGAACTTTTGATGTACGATTGTACACTTCTGTTCAATGTTTAGAGAATTAAAGGTATCCGTTACAATTTATGATTCGTAACTTCAATTAAAAGAATTATTTCTCACGGCTGTACCCAATCAATCTCAAGTCATCTTTAGCTTGAAGTTCGATTACAAAATCATTTTTTACTTCCCATTCTTCATTTTTTTTTCTTGCCTGTGTTCCCTTGCTAAATCACTAGTAGCAGTAGTATTATATAATCTATAATACATAGACTAGAATTGTTATGCCTTTTAATTGTATTAATAGGAGATGAGGTGACTGACCGTACACACAAAAAACTTACTCCACAACTTTAGATCGACGCGTTTGCCTCTCGCTCAATAATAGGTATCAATCTAGCAGCTGAAAGTGGTCTTATTTGGCTATTTAGATTCCTAGTTACTTAATCATTGATGGTATTAATATCCTCTATAAATAATGTTAGATATTCTGTTGCTATGACTCCTTGAGGATTTATTACAAACTGTTTGCGAACTTGTTAAAGTAGGTAAATAGGCTAATGATGCATTTTTTATCGAAGTTTACTGTCGTGCCATCATTTCTTTGTTTAAGTGGCGATATAGAAGTGTCACAAAGGTGAGAGGCATTAATCTACCTTTTCCATTTGTGTTCAAAGAAGTGATTAGGAAATTATCCTAGTCCCTTCTTTGAACACAGATACAATACAATTGTATGAGATGGATGGACTATGGCATTCACAGACCATGAGAGCTGTTACAGTTTAGGAAAACGATTCGTAATCTAAAGAAAAACCATAAAATAAGCGATGGAGGTGAAAACTTAAACGTGTCTAAAAAGTGCTCGTCTTCCGTGAGTTGTAAGGGTCAATATAGTGGAAACTGGTTGGTTTAAAGGTGCTAATAGACGATGGGCCAGCGACCTGGCATTTGTGTATTGAGTTCTTTAAATCTAATATGTGGGTATTAGGAGCTGTATTCACATTGGGAGTTCATCAGGTTTTTGCTGCATTGGTTATTTCATGGGAAACTGCAGTAAGTTCTGCATTGGTCTCTATACTAAGTGGAATTTAGGATTAACTTCTTTCACAACTGCGCAAATTATTATTCGATTCCAACACAAAACTTATTCATGTAACACAATAATTGCTCAAACAAAAAATATGATTCTTTAATAAACCGTAATGTTACATGACTATAATATTATTATGGTCCACAGATTGTTCTGTATGTGGTCGTTATTTCAATGTCGACAAAAGGTTAATGACTCAGAAAATTGATGGCATCTGCGTTCCGCTCCCATGTGCTGCTGTGCCGTTTGTTATTGTGTGTTCATCTTGATGTACTGGTATATTGTTCGATTTTATTGCTTAGAAATCATTACTTGTGGCCTTTTCTGTGGCACTTTCGGTATTGGAAAAACAATGTTGGTTTCCAAGAGAGGGAAATTGATAAATAATATTTGCAATGTGTGAGAGTCCTGATTTTACTGCTTTAATTTTTAATGTTAACCAGAATTGAAATAATTTAAACCATATCATTATGATTATTAGTCTTGAACCCAGTAGTAGTGACTTTATTATTTGAAGCAGTGTATAAAGTGGAGGTAATCTCTCTATCAAATATTTTTTTTTCACTTTGTGTGCTTTCTCCCAATTTTCCTTCTCAATCGTTCGTGCATTTATAATAACAATTTTAGCTCTGTTATGTTTTATTTGGATACTATTGAGATTGACCCGCAATTCGTTTTGACCTCTTCAAAGACGTTATTTTACTTCGATATCCGTGACTTTTACTCTCTGACCCCCTTACGTTGGCGGGGATAGTATTATCTTCGTGCGAAGGAGGCTTTTAACGGTCTCATTAATATTGATTGTTTATAGATGAGATTCTCGTGAATAGATAAAAGGACAATATTAATAGCTAGAGTTTGTGGTGACTCATTAGTATGCTGTTGGTAATAAGACGCATAATCCACTTAAACAAAATATACTTAGAAAGGATAGATATATACGATGGTGTAGTTGTAGCAGCTACATAGACACATATATATACAAAGACACAGACTGCTTAGTTGGTTTTGGATCCTTATCAGTCCTCAATTTCAATCAGCGAATTAGTGATCCCAGAACGATGCTTAACCGTGTTTCTTGTAGACTTGCATTTTTATAATCTGTTCTTTATGTATAGTTTTACTTTCAAACCTATCTTAGCTCATTTACAGCCGTGAAGCAGTCAGAAGTACTTTCTAAAGAATCTGGTGGGAGCAACCACGGTTGCTTGCCAAGACGGGGTGTGTCGGATGCGCAGTGTGACTAAGCTTAATGCGTGGTTCCGTTAGCGCGTGCGCATTGCGGCCCTACGCGGACTATAGAAAAATGTTGGAATAGAGGTGCGACTTTTTCTAAATGACGCAGGCGGCGGGTTTTAGCTTTACGGTCGATGATGTGAAGGTGTGAAGATATTTTGTGTAGTTAGGGCTTTGATGGAGAATTCTTTGAAGTAACTTAGAGAGTTTATCAATAAAAATGATTAGCAAGTATAAAAGGCGGTAGTAAGATTACTAGAATAGGGTTTTCAAGAGTGCAAACTATTTATAGGAGATCATGAGTTAAATTTGTATTTACAATATTACGGTCTACTGAACCTATTTCATAAGTGCGATTGTTACGTGTCAGAAGGTAACAAAAAAGCTGAATGTGTAGACAATGATTTTCTTCCCAATATGGCGTCCTATAAAGCGGCACCAATAGAGACACGTACGCTAACTTAATTTCAAGTCACGTCTGGCTGTTGACCGAAATAGTGAACAAATTATACTCATTAGTTTCTTCTGCCATGTCGTTTGTTGGTGAATTACATAAAGCTTTGATTAATTTGCCATTTGTAAGCTTTTGAAAAACAGCAGTTTGTAAAATATAAATTTTAGTCTGCTTTATTTTTAAGAGAAACATATTGCGATACCATCATTATTTTTCCTGTTACCTAAGCAGATTTATTTTGAAGAGTATACAAATAACGCTTTTTATATTATTCTCTTCAAATTCGATTGTTTTTTATGTTTGTTTGTTTTTAAATCATTTAAATATTTCTCTGTCATATTGTTTTGTTTTCATTTTTCCTTGGTAGTATTGTTCTGCTTATAATGGGTAGGTAGATGGTCATTGTCAAGTTCATATCGCTCAGATCCATTTGTAGTTTTAGGTTGTTCATCATTATTGTGTCCTCAGTGCACCATATCAAGCTTTTGGAAGAGACCAGCACCCTAATTGCGTAACACACTTTCAATCACAATCTGAATGATTTTGAAGGATATTGCTAATCCATTGCTTCATATGTTCGAAAAATTTGTCTGCTGAACAACGTAAATAACGCAATGGATGTTGTTGAACTGTCAAATTGAGAGCCATTGCTACTGTTAGTGTGTTACGCAATTACCCCGCAGTAGGTAAGAGTGACAGAAACGAAGCTCTACGAAGCTTCTTCTAATTCGATGTATATATTTATGACTGTACTGCAATATCACACTACATAACGAAACACATGCAAACACGTACCTTTAGCCTTAAAGGTACGTGTTTGCATGTGTTTCGTTATGTAGTGTTATCTCATAACAGCTAAACCAGAAAGCGCATTAGCATGTGCTCACCATTTCTAATTAAAACCAATTTCACACTGCCACTATGCCACTATACCTTTCTACTGTATTAGGGCAAAACTTGGGTAATCGGTGATAGTTTTGTTTTTTACTTGTAAAATTCGATTCATTGATCAGACTATTTTTTAAATTTACTGTGATATAGTAGACAAAATAAGTTTTGCTAACTTATATCTAAAAATGTGGCAAATACTATAATGATTGAAAAATGTACATTTATCAAGTCAGTAGTAACTTGGTAATAAAACACAATTATCTATCACCGAATAGCTGCATATCACGAATTAGCCAAGTTTTGCCCTACTGTGTATAACGCAGAGATCCATTAAATCACGTTTCATAGACAAACAGGGGGTCAACCACCACCTCTTAAAGCAGTATTATTTTAATGTTACTTCAGTGTGAGAAAGAGATGGAGCTATACAGGACGTCTAGCTCCATCTCTTTCCCACACTCAAGTAAGATTAAAATAATACTGCTTTAAGAGGTGGTGGTCTAGGCTCTGATCTTACTTTTGACACTATTTCTAAGAGCTTTGTAATAGTGATGTGATGTTATAATGTTATGTTATCGTTACATAAATAAACACCATTAAATCCTTGTTTCCAATGAATGATAATTCCACTTGAACAAATATCAACTGTATGAGGGAGTAAATTAAGTTAATTTCAGAATTATTAGTATTTAAAAAGAAAACCTTGAAGTTGTAGCGCATTCTGAATGTTATATGTGGGTTTTAAAGTTATTTTTCCAAAAACTCTTATTTGTTTGCCCCTCTGCGTTAGTAAAAATTTCTAAATTTCTAGTAAAACTTTTGTCAAACGTCGAAAGCAAAATAATCTGTTTCAGACTTTGCCTATTTTATCCTATAAGCGACTAAGGCAAATTTATCATATGTCGATTTGTATTGCACTTGTTGCATGTATTGATTTTTTTTTTGACTTTGACATATATTGGGACCCTGGGATCCCGGACCTTTGGAAGGCGAACGAGGGGCCGAAGCCAACTCACAGAGGCCCGGTAGACAATTTTAAGAGTTGAGGCACCAACCGACGATTATCCCTGTATGTTCTATGCAAAGCACCCTAGGACAATACCCGGTTGGTGCAGGACTATTGTAGAACATGGAGGAACCTAGAACTATGCAAGGACTATGTCCCCTGCCTGATCAATGTAATGTAATACACATATAGTCATTTTATTAATTATTATTATTTATTTACAAAAAAATCTAAGTATGGGGGTTAAGGTTTCATAAAATGCCACTGTAATAAAAAATGCTTTTGAAATTGTGTAAATGTAAAATATGAAAAATATTGTGCAACTCAAAATGTTACAACGAATCGCCTTGTCAAAATAAAGAGTAATTTTTTGGTTAATTATTGTCATTAAACAAAATAACAATAATAATAAAAAAAAACATTTTTAAATGTTTTTATATTCTCATATTTAAACATTTATGTATAATTTATAATTATCAGGTGTGAATTTTTGTAAGAGAGAAGCCGAAACGATGCCGTTTTAACTTACGTACTTATCAATAAAGTAAAAATTAATTTATATACTTAAAAATAAAAGTTTTTTCGGTACTGAATTTAACCTCATCTATCGTCAAATAGCAGAATCAAAAAGACGCTATCACTACACAAACAAAACTTTCAATGTTTTACAGAAATAATCTCAACCAAAAATAATCAAAACCTGTTGTAAGGTGGCCACTGATAATTATGTATGATATGTGTGAAATAAAGGAAATAATAAAAAAATAATATTCTGAATAATTAATTAAACAACCATTCTTATAATATTGAAACAATAGACATTAAAATTAAGAAATATGTTTAACAAACAACATTCCTTTATCTAATTTAGGTCTGACTTGAAACTACATTTTGGAAGGGGCGACTAGAATCAATTCTCTTTTATTGTAAATGTTGACATTCAAAAGTGTCGTATTTGAAATAAATTATTTGATTTTGACTGGTCAAATCCCGATTAGATCGTATTGAGATTCGGCGTTTGACTGTCCAAGTTGGTCTCTTTAGGATTAGACATAAATTATTTAGTCAAAGGCCGAAACTCGCTATTGGTTTGGTTTGTCAGACCTGAGGTTTGACTAGCCAAACATTGGAGCGCCGGAGCTGCGATGTTTGACTATAACATATGGACTAAACAAATATGCTTCGAATGTCGATGGCGAAACGGGCCATGATAACGTATTAAAGTTACCATCTTGCGTAAAACAACTTTTTCATCTCTACAATTATTTTTCTACTACATTCCTTTTCTTTCTGTTTAAAAACGATCGTATTAAAATGTAATGTGTGCCTACTATCTCTAAAAACATCTAATCGTCTTTTTCTCATAGCCAGTAAATAGCGGTATGTCTCATTGGGTAAATAGAGCAGCGAGAACAATGATGCGTCTACCGCACTCTTTTTTGTCATAATAACCGTTAATCTGGCAACACTGATGGGAAAATTAAACTCGGCCATATTGTTTCTCACTAAATATTGTTTTTTTTTTGTTGCAGGTAAGTTCTGGGATTATCTGAGGCACGGGAATCCACCGATCGAGTCGAGTAAGTTGTGTCATAGATTAGTATCGGTTGAGAGCGGAAGTTTGTTGACTTTCATTATTGGCGCAGTGGTTGAGTGGTTGTAGATCCCACGCTTTAGGCTGCGGATTCGATTCCCACGTGGAACAAAATTTTTTTGGTCTGGTGGAAGTTTAAGCATGATGTGTGATTTGTCTTTACAAATGCACTTACAATGCGGGAGAGCATTTGCTGAGATAAACGAACAGCCCTCTCCTGCTATATGAACGATCATGAACTTTTTGACTGGTCTCGTCCTGAAACTTATTTGCTAGAAAGAATCTCAAGAAGCTTCCAAGTACAATGTTGTAATTACAGAGCGAATACGCTACATCGATTAGAATTCTGTTGCCGAAGTCACGCCACCCACAACTATGAGGCAGTTTCGTGGGCGGGAGACCACACAATTAGTTGCGCTTAGTACACCTAGTATGCCAATGTTCAAATATCAAGATTTTAACTAAGTTTTGTTCTGTGTTTATTTCTAATTGATATAAACCAGAAAGCTTACAGCCCCTCTGCTCTAGTATAATTTAGCGGGAAAAAACTTGGCATAAATTCCAATAGATGAATTTTACGAATGTCATAATTTATTTATTAGGCTCTTCAACAATAAGTACAACCACTATTAGTCTAAGCGCTCCATTACTTAAGGGCACACAGAACGTTTGCTTTTGTCTCTGTCTTTTTCTTTACGTGTAAAGAAATAAACTACATTTTTGCTTTTTTTCAATGTTTTTTTTTTATTTTCATCACATTGCTATTAAATAAAAAAAAACTATCGTGTATAAACGCTCCAGTCATCTATGAACTACTTCTTTATATAAAAAATAGGGAAATAGAAAAAAAATACTCGAAATGAGATAACTTTGAGAATTTATTCTATCGAGCCAACTTTATCAAATCGTGTTTCCATTGTGCTGCCTGGTATATATCCCCAATAATATATTTCCCTAAATTTTAATTTAATTGTTCACTACTTCAAAAAAGGGTTATAAAACGTGTTTGTCTGTATAAAAAGCTCGGTGCGCCGTTGAAGAAAAGTGCAGCACGCACTCTATCTGCGCAGATAATTAAACAATTGATTAAAACACGATTGATTAAATTAATATATATTTCTAAAGCGACTAACACCTTAATGGATTACAATAAATGAAGTATATTAGAGTAAATAAGATTAGGTTTTATATTAGATATATTTTATTTTAGATTGGCTTTTATCTATTTTTTTTATCAATGTTACCAATTAAGTAAATGGCCAAAGCGGCTTTTTTAGAGCAGGTGCCGATAATTTAAACAGGTAGAAAATCAACGAGAGGAAAGCTAAACTTTGTGGTTTGAAAAAGGCAACACACTGTAGGAAAACGTGGTCATTTTAGTGCTGTTTCCATATCTGTATGAAACGAAAACGTGGTCATTGTAGTGCTGTTTCCATATCTGTATGAAACGAAAGCGTGGTCATTGTAGTGCTGTTTCCATATCTGTATGAAACGAAAACGTGGTCATTGTAGTGCTGTTTCCATATCTGTATGAAACGAAAACGTGGTCATTGTAGTGCTGTTTCCATATCTGTAAGAAACAAAAACGTGATCATTGTAGTGCTGTTTCCATATCTGTATGAAACGAAAACGTGGTCATCGTAGTGCTGTTTCCATATCTGTATGAAACGAAAAGCCTGCGCCCTACAGTAGAATATAATCACAGGCTCATAATTATGTAAGTTGCCATTTCTAAATCCAGGTTGTACTTTGCGATACAACCGCATAAATGACTACCGTTTACATGCTATGTTTGCTGTCAATTACTCATTAAAGCTGCCCCAAATTTGCCTAACCAGTATACCTTATAAGGCCCACATAATTAGTGATAAATCCAGTTATTTCGCTACCGTGACACGCAGTTTACCCGATCATGCGTAAGCGTTGATTTTTTGCGCAATCAGTACTTACACTGTTATTACGGTGATCATTAGTAATACATAACTGATGGCTCATGAATTTGTTAATTGATGTACCTGTATAGTAAAGTTATAATTAATGTTGCAGGGCTTTTTCTGGCACCAGCTGTTTCGACATATAGAGCTGGGTGGTATCAGAAGAAAAACTTTGAGGCATACTGAGATATTGATATAGTATATTAATGATACGGACTGGACAAAGTTATTCATTACTAGCTGACAGACTTTGTCCTGTCCATACAAAAATCCCATAGAACAAAGGACATTCAGTTTTTCCCGAATTTGAAAATTTTCCGGAGACTTTTAAAATTTTTCTTTCCACAAAAACCTAATTCGGACTATTTTGAACATTTTAAAACAAAAATTAGCCAAATCATCGGTCCAGCCGTTCTCAAGTGATGCGCATACCAACGATCAGCATA
Source organism: Fissipunctia ypsillon (assembly GCA_947568875.1). Lineage (NCBI taxonomy): Eukaryota > Metazoa > Arthropoda > Insecta > Lepidoptera > Noctuidae > Fissipunctia > Fissipunctia ypsillon. Next base: position 20,382,266 of record OX387643.1, on the reverse strand, counting down.
TCATTTTTAGGGTTCCGTAGTCAACAAGGAACCCTTATAGTTTCGCCATGTCCGTCCGTCCGCAGCTTAGCTCAGAGACTCTTCGTACTAGAAAGCTATAATTTGGCATGGATATACATATTAATCACGCCGACAAAGTGGTAAAATAAAATCATGAAAAAAAATTTTTTTAGGCTACCTCCTTACAAGTAAAGTGGGGATGTTTTTTTCTCGTCTACCCCATGGTGTGGGGTGTTGTTGGAAAGCCCTTTCAAAAATATTGCGGGTATCTGAAAACAATTTTTCGATTAAGGGATCTGTTTCTGAAATATTAAGCTTTAAAGTGCTCATTTTTTTAGAGTCAAGTGTCCCCCCCCCCCTGCCAGCTAAACGGTTAGTTATGGGAATGTGAAAAATTTCACAGTAGTAGTACATACAATGAAATTAAAAGAAAAACTATCACAACTAAGTAGGCTTAACGAGTAATAGTCGACCAACTTACATTTGCAGTTAGAATGTATGAAAGAACATGTTTTTCAACTACAATGTTAAGTTTTGTTCTTGGGACAAACTCATCTCAACTACGGAACCCTTCATTGTGCGTGGTCCGACACACACTTGGCCGGTTTTTAATTAGGTATATAGATTACCTACACATTTTTTGTGCACCACAAAAAATAACCCTACGCAGCTCTGTATCAAAAATCCTAAAACCAAATGGTCCTTTTGAAAAAAATAGGGAATAGGGTCTATAGGTTTAGACCTATAGACCCGATTCCTTATTTTTTCCTTTGATAAAGATAAAGAATAGGGGCTGTGTTCCAGGCAACTGTTACTGTATTTATCCAATTTTTTCAGCAGTGCATGTTTGCAACCAACCCATTGCCCCATGAACGCTTTCTTCAAACCGAGTCGTTCGACGACGCAATTTGTCAAATTGTTTATTTATTTATTTTCCCGAGTTTCCGGTCAGCACACAGATTTACGTCATTCATGACCTGTGAATGAAGAAAGGAAGTTATTGTTTCAAAACGTCAAAGCTAATGTATTAGCTAATTCTAGCTATGTATGTTATTCTGTATACTGTCTGTACATATATAGTTACTGAGAGTATTTATCATACTTATAAGTAGTAGGAAAACTGCATGATAAACATGCACGTCTTGTATTTTTTGAGTGTTAGTTTACAGTTCCTATTAACATGAAAATTTTCTTATAATTCTTATGGTGCCATCGAACTGATGCTTTTGGGTTGGTCACACAAATACTTGTCGTGTATAGTTTAATTTATGTATACACATCTTAGTTTATTTTGGATTATTTCATGGAATTCTAGCTTCTTAGCCTCTCTTCTGATAAAATTGTTTCCATCACAGTGTTCGTTTAAGTCCAGACAGGCTGTTGGAGATAATCTGGACAAAAACGACGCTATACATATTTGAGTTCGACTAACCTCAAATAAACCAACCCTCAAATTGATCGCGTCTGCCTACATATTACCTAGATAGAGCAATAGGTTACATACACGAAAAGTAAGTACCTAAGTAGAAGTACACATAGGACGTACTTAATAACTTAACAAAGTTACGAGCACATTGTCGGCGCGCCTGCGCTCGGATGCTGCGCCCTACGCTCGTAGCCATTGTTTCGGAGGCTCCTACATAGTACATGTTTATTACCTTTACATTATTATGTAAGTTTTCCTTTAACATCAGTTTAGGCTCGCCCACGGCCATGTCGTATGTTAATAGGCAAGCGGTGGGCTTTCGCTTTACGTACACAATGCCTTGAGCAATTTGGATAACATTTCTTCGTGCGTCTTCGTCGATTGGCGTTTTAAAGGTTTGGCGAAAATGGTCACTGCGTGTAATCTGTTATTAACAATGTGATGAATCTTGGTAACTTTCAGTTTCTGAGCTGGTAATAAGTAATTTTACATGTGTTTTGGTAAACCAACTACTTAAAGATTGGTCTCTCCAAATGGAGTTGAGTATCAGTAGCAATATTTCCTCAGTAATTTACAACTGTCGGCGGATACTCCTAAAAATAGAGTAGTGAAATTTTATCTTATTACATTTTCCTTCCTAACTCTCACTATACCTTTTGATCGCACTGGTAGGTGATAAATATCTATGACGCAAAATAAGAAGAAAGCGCGCGGTTATTTCGACGAGTAAAAAACTAGGATGCAGGCGTCGGTGCATCTCAATGTGGAGCAAAAGAAACGATAGCGATCAGTAGACATTAGGCGCGGTCTACAATGTTGGCACTAGATTAAAGATCTTTCTCCTACAAAGATTATGCTCTAGTATAAGTTAGCTGATGTGGTTCAAAAGGCTGGTCTTCTAAAACCAGACTGTGTAGGACATGCCTGCAGCATGCCCGACAATCTGAGGGTCCACATAGGATCTGCGCTGGGAACTGGTAACTCCCGGGACGAAAAAGGACTTTGGAGGATGAAAAGTAGGTAGATACTAGAACTTTTAAGAGGATAGCTGATGACAAATAAGCATATAAAACTATTCTTCTTGTTGATCGATTACGTAGAAATGCAGGTGATCAAATTTTCAAGAATTAAATTGCATTAAGAACATTACAGAGTGGTCCAAATTGTGACGTTCAAAAACCTGAATTCCTCATACCCATTACTCATTCGAAAATTGCGGAACATACATGGTGTCCATGTAATATGTATGTATGTTCCGAATTTTTTTGTAGTGTTCGAGTTATTATTTTTTTTTTTGTAATTTTTTGAGTTTTCTGCCGAGCTTCAAAAATTCATCTTTTTTGTGGTAGGTATTTTTCAGTTTTTTTTTGTGACCAAGTTGTCTTGAATGCTACTTTCGTACTTGTAATCCTTTCAATTGTATTATGAATGCTCAATCTTAACCTGTTAATTTTTTTTTTTCAATCTTCATAATTTATTTTTCTATTTTGATTTTTATCCTGTTTACACCTAGTTATATGTGCTTTCTGTGGCCTCCTGTAATTGAAGGAGCACACGTAAAAGAACGACTTTTATTATTGTGATTTATTGATTTATTGTATGTGTATCCTTTGTTGGAGATTGGAAGTTATGATTACAATAGGTACTCAAAAAGCTTTTGTATATCAGAAAAGAGCAGTCAGAAGCAAAACTAGAATTCGACAGCAAGAATCATGCAAGCCACATTTTAATGACTTAAATATACTAACAGTCTCAAGCTTGTACGTTTTGGTCCTACTTAGTCACTTATCAAAATATATCTTTGAATATGAGACTATACAATGTGTCTGTACACAGTGTGACGAAAATTAAGGGTGAGGTACAGACCATCAAACTGAACAACTTTCTCCCGGGGACCAACATCGTAATCGCAAAAAAAATATCAGTCGTCTCATACATTTGTTCGAGTAGGTATTGAAGTTTTGTATGGGATGACTGATTTTTTTTTCACGATTACGATGTTGGTCCCCGGGAAAAAGTTGTTCAGTTTGATGGTCTTTACCTCCCCTTTAAGTTTTACTATTCCGAAACCAGACACCCTGTAGATGAAAGGCAAAAAAGGGAGAGTACAAGAAGAAAAGATCTCCAGATGAAGCAAGTGCCTCACCTGAACGTTGTAAAGCATAGCGCCTACCACAAGTCATTAAAAATGTTCAATATACTGCCGACAGAAATAAAAAGTCTAGTATATAGGTACAAGTGGGTTTCAGAGTAAGCTTAAACGGTACTTGTTAAATAAGTGTCTAAATTCTATTGATGAATTATAAATTAATACAAAAGTCGAATGTAACTTAATTCTATTGATTTTAAATGAAACTTTTATTGAATTTTATGAATTGACTTTTGACATTTATTTTTATATTTTTATTATTTTTTTATTATTAGTCTGATTTTGATTGTGCCAGTCAACCTGCCACATCGCTTGATGTGCAGCTGGTGAGATGTCCACATTGCTCCCAGGCACGCTTTTTTAAAGGCGAACGGGGGCTGAGAATACACTATGGCAAGATCCACAAATCACATAGTGTACCACTGGGCCCCCCAGCTACATCCCCAACATCAACACCTCTTGAACAAACCTTGTGGAAAAAGCTAGCTAAATTCAAAAACTCTACCCCAGTGCTAAAGAGAGTTCCCCGGGGCGCGAGACGATCTGTTGCACTGAGTTTGGCGCAATGTCTCCGTCTTGTGACCCAGGAGAACTCACAAAGTGCCTGGGAGCAGTTACTTACCTTCCCTTATAGGATTCTGCATGTTCAAAAAAATCTGGCAACTAAAAAAACCTTAACGAACCTAATTAAAGAAAATTGTATCAATTCGACCCCAATTTTAGATCCAAAATTACCCGCATTCAATAACCTATCACAAAAAAGCTTATGTTCACATGTAGAATCCAAATTAGGTGAAGGTGACATCAGGGGAGCGGCCAGGATATTGTTTAGCAGCGATGTGGTGGCGCCTTACTCTCCAGAAACGCTAACAGCTCTAGAGAGTAAACACCCCGCGCCTGCGGATGGTCTCACCTTTTCCGACCCCCCCGATCCTCCCGACCTAAATTCAACCTTCCTAAACGTTTCGGCTCCCCAGTTGATTGCAGCCGTGAGCTCCTTCCGAAGTGGTTCCGCCGGCGGCCTCGACGGCCTGACTCCACAACATTTAAAGGACCTATTAAGTTCAGGCGCCGGGGAAGCTGGTGAGTCGCTATTGAAGGAGCTTGCGGCCCTGATAAAACTCATGCTCACCGGCGGTGTCAACGAGGCCGTCATCGATGTCTTGTACGGGGCCAACCTATGTGCCCTGCGCAAGAAGGACGGCGGCATTCGTCCCATCGCCGTTGGGTGCACGTACAGGCGTACGGCAGCCAAAATATGCTGTAAGCTGTATAGCGAATCGCTTACAGCTAAGTTTCAGCCCCTACAGCTTGGTTTTGGCTCAAAAGGGGGCTGTGAGGCTGCCGTGCATGCCCTTTCCACCTTTTTAAACTCCAACAAAGGTGAGGTCGTCCTCAAGGTTGACGTTAAGAACGCCTTTAACTCTGTCAACAGGGACACTTTGTTGGCTGAAGTCAAAAAGGAAATACCCGAAATTTATGGTTTTATGTGGCAATGTTACAGGTACCCTTCTAAATTATTATACAAGGACAATGTTTTAGAATCTGCAGTAGGATGCCAACAAGGTGACCCTCTCGGGCCAGTTATTTTCAGCTTGGCTATTCATCCAGTTATCCAGAAACTAAATTCAAAATTTAACGTGTGGTATTTAGATGATGGAACGCTAGGAGGTGATGTAGACACCGTTTTGAAAGACCTACAGCTTCTCAAAGAGGAATTTAAATCTATTGGCTTGGACCTTAACCCATCAAAGTGTGAAATTTACCTTTCTGACATTACCGACAGACAACTGACTCTAGAAAAATTTAATGCAATAGCCCCACAAATCAAAATTTTAGAAAAAAGTTCACTGCACCTCCTAGGTTCCCCAATTTTAGAAGACAGCTTTTCTCCATTTATCAACGAAAAAATCAAAAACTTCAACGACATTTCGGACAGACTCTTCAAAATTAATTTACATTCGGCATTCACCCTGATTAGATACTGTTGTTTTGGCCCAAATTTTATTTACTTTCTACGTTCTTCCCCTTTATGGAAGCAGCCAAACCTCTTGGACAAAATTGACCAAATTATTCGCAGCACACTAACATCCATTTTAAATGTGGCCCTGGACGACCGAGCGTGGCTGCAAGCCACACTACCCATCCGTTTTGGTGGCCTCGGCGTCCGCAAAATTACCAGTATTAGCTTACCGGCGTTCCTGTCCTCTGTCCACAGCACGGAAAAGTTGACCGAGAAAATTTTAGCCCCCTCCTTGGTTGACTCAGAAGTGCCGTGTTTGACTGACGCAGTGAACGCCTGGAAAGTGGCTTGCCCGGATACAGATCGGCCCTTGAACCTATCTTCCCAGAGGCAGTGGGATGAACCGCTCTGCAGGTTGGTACGGAATAATCTAATTAATACGACCACCAATACTGCTGAGCGTGCCCGCCTGCTGGCTGTGGGGGAGTGGGAGTCGGGCCTCTGGCTTCAGGCGCTACCGTCACCCAACATAGGCACCATGCTGGGTGACACCACCTTCCGGCTCGCTACTTGTCTGCGTCTGGGCGCTCCCTGCGTGGCTCCGCATCGCTGCCAATGCGGTGTCAGTGTCGACTGCCTCGGACAACATGGCCTATCCTGCAGTAAGAGCGCAGGCCGGATAGCACGGCACGCCAGCATCAATGACATCATCCGTCGTGCTCTTGTCACCGCCGGGGTGCCAGCTGTTTTAGAACCCAATGGCTTAGCACGCGACGATGGAAAGAGACCAGACGGAATGACCATAATGCCTTGGAAGGTAGGTAGGCCTTTGGTGTGGGATGCAACGTGTGTCGACACCCTTGCGCCATCCCATCTTCCTAGCACGGCAGGCTGTGCTGGAGCGGCTGCTGCGGGTGCGGAAAACCTCAAACGGCGCAAATACTCCAGTCTTATTGGGACTTATATGTTCGAGCCGTTTGGGGTTGAAACACTTGGGCCATGGGGTCCGAGTGCCCACTTAGTTTTTCGAGACATCGCCAGGCGGTTGGTCGACTCCACACGTGACCAGAGGGCTGGCCTATTTTTTGGCCAAAGAATCAGCATTGCTATACAACGTGGCAATGCTGCCAGCCTTCTGGGCACTTTTCCTGTTGACAGCGATGCGGATGAATTTTTTGATGCCCTCTGATTATTTACCCCCTCCCTTTTTTATATACTTGTACATATTATTATTATTATGTTAGTAATTGTATAATTTGTTTATTATAGACTTCAGTTTTATTAATAAACGGTCTGATTTTAAAGTAATTTGGATGATTGTAATGATTTAAATATTCATTGCATGCATGATGTTTCTTATATACTTAGTTGTAGAAATTCAAACACGATGTAAAAATTGTTATTGAATAAATGAATTGGAATTGGATCCCAAATAAATAAATAAAGTACTTAAAATAATAAAGTTACGTACTAACATTCCGAAGAGTTACTCAAAAAGTATCCAAAGCAGGGATTTATGTTTTTATGGGATAGACTCAAATTTTAAATAACTCGAAAACTACAAAAAATCGCGGAACATACATGAGATATTTTTGATTACCGCGGTTTTTCTTTTGGACGTCATTATTTGAACCACCTGTATTTATAGCAATATACTAAATGGTTTAAGACTTAATAGGCTACTATTTTAATATAAAATTGCTATGTCGAGTTGACATTTAAAATATAGGTGCGTTTTATCGCTGATTCATCAGATTGAACGTTTCTAACGAAAAAGGGTTTGACTTAAACGCAATTTTGGCGCTAAAGTGTTAAAGGTTAGTTTGTTAATGTTAAAAGCTGACATTTGAAAATTGGTAATATTATACCAAGTTTCATGTAACAACATGCTTAAATCAAAAAATTGATCGTTGACTTATTATTTTACTATATTAGCTAAATAAAAATCCAATCCAAATGAAAAAAACATCAGCAGACCGATCGAGAAAAAACCGGCAATGAAGGGTTCTGTAGTTGGGATGGATTTATCCCAAAAACAGAATTAACATTGTAGTTGAAAAATATGTTTTCCCATACATCGATATACGTCACGATCAATTCACCAACTGCAAATGTAAGTTTTTAATTGCAAAAAAATGTTTTTTTTTATGTAATAAAAGTACAAATGATTGATTTTCGGACTTTTTCCTTTATTTGTGCTGTGAGACCTTGCTTCTTGCCAAATTTCATGATTCTAGGTCAACGGGAAGTACCCTTAGGTTTAGATTTATTTGAGAGTTTCATAATATGTCGCTTAAATGGCCGTATTTTTTATTGCGTTGACTTAGAAGCTTGTTTTTTTACAGCTCCAAGGGACCGTAGACCGTAGTTGTTATTAATTTCAACTTGACACCTCCACGCGTTCCTGAGAAAAAGGGTCTTGACAGACTGACAGGTAGATGACCGTTCCGTTTCTTTCCTTTTATGGTACGGAGCCTTAAAAAGTCAACGGAGGCTAAGTTACCTTATTTTCGGCATGGGAACCTCGTTGACCGTATTGCCCTTACAATCTAGACTATTTTGCGCCAGACGACTAAAAATAGTTCCTTTCTAATTCTTTAACGAGATTTTACCTCTCGCATAGGTGCAGGGCGTTGGTTAATATGGGTGTAGGAAATTAATAGGAGCAAAAACAGGTAGGTAGGCAAGTTCGATATTTTAAACAGGTATATTGAAATCTAGTCAGTTGCACTGATTACGTGGATTTCAATTTCCCTGTGGTAATCGACGGATGCATTAGTAGAAATTCATGGATGTGCCCTTTCCTTATCGTTGATATTTCTTGCTATGTAATTATGGATAACATTTTCTTTACGGTCTACATATATTTTGACATATGGATTGTGCTTTTGCATAGTTAGATGAATATAGTTTGCTTCTATTTTCAGTGCATCGTTTATTTAGTTTTAGCAATATTTAGAAAATTCATGTTTCGAATTTCTCCTGAAGCCCAATTCCCGTAACTGAAAACGTTCAAAGTCTAGTCGCTATCTCATCTCAGCGAGAATCAAATGTTAAAAACTTGTCAAAAATATAGGATAAATATAGGTATTTTTGATGTACTGAGACTGAGATCAGACTGTGAACGTTCTTAAAATTACGGGAATTACCCTTCTGGTGTCTTATTGCAGGTCATGAGGTCACCTAATAATTTGCATCCCGTGTGATCTCAAGCTTACAGTGAAATGCTCTTTGAAGAATTTCTAACAATAAATTATAGTTTTCCAATGACTTAATGTCACAGATCGATCGGTTCCGATCTAGTTTAACTGACTGGCTGCTGGCTGCCGACATTGACTTCAAACATTTATTAGAGACGGTCATAATCATATCTTTCGCTATGCTAGTTTTCTGCTTTAGCTGTAGTTCTAAGATTAATGTATTTCTTTCTTTTCGTTTCTTAGATGTAGTTATCTTCTCAGTTTTTTTTGTTTTGCTTTTTTTTGTTGTCACACCATGATACATTTTGATAGACAAGCTCATGAATTTAAGGAACATACTCGTATGCAACTACCTATAAGTTAGTGTTAGGGGAGTTAGTTTGATATTATTTCCGATAAAAATCTATGTTGTTGACCCTTATTTACCTACAATAAAATAAACAAACTAACAGCATATTATATTAAGCCTGTCGTACGATGACTCAAAGTACTTGGAAAGTCGCCTCACGAGGGTTGAGGCTCGCATCAGTGAAAGTGGCCACGATTGCTATCAGTCCCGACTGATAAGACAACTCAATGCGTTACTTATTCGGTCAGATGGCTTTTTGTTTGATACCACTCTTGTTAGGGCGTGCTGCGAAAGGAATGCTGGACAAGCTTTCTTTTCTGTGTTACATTTCATACTTATAAAATCAATAGATAACTGTTATTACTGCTATTGAAGTTGTAAAAAATATAAACTTGTAACTACGTGATGCAATTGTATAAACCCAGCGAGTTTTCTCATGTCCTTATTTCAGCCAATCGAATAGTGTTTTAATAGTCGCATAGATAGCTCGGTTTTCTCTTTCTAATACATGTGTCTGAACTTATTAGTCTAGAATGATGTACAATCGGTGTCTAATAGTGTATTATGAAACATTTAATTAAACACAATTTTGTCGTTTATACACGGAAGTGGTTTAACACCAACGGAATTAATCTTTTGCGTTTTGTGGCATAGTCGTAATAAACTGTTCAACCATAGAATGTTAGAGTGATTCAATCTTAACACTCTCGTCACACATGTTATGGCGAATGCTCATGTGATCCGCTTATTATTGAGGACCCGTGAAAGTTCGATTTTGATTTACTACTTATAGCCTCGTCATTGTTACACAACGTGAAGACTGTACAGTCATGCGAGGTTGCGTTGTCGCTGCGATTTTCGTCACATTGTGAACGCGCCTCTATGAAGATGTGACGCGTGATTGATTCGCGATTTCACATGCTAATGTTGCGATGGAAAATCCTTTTGATTATGCGGTCGTATTTTATAAGTATTTTTACTAACAAGTAAACAACGTTAAACAAATTTAACATTGTTTCTAAAACAATTAAGTACTTTCCTTAGATACAAACTTTTACTTCGCAATTTTATTATTTTCCTCACACAATATGTTGTGCGTTAGGTATATTGTTGCGATAAATAAAACGATTTACACGTAAAACAAATTACACAATTTGTAGAAACACGCGGCGTTTTCTTTAACAATTCAAGCGCGGACTGCAATAATGCTACTAACTAACCGAAAAAAGTTTGCCAATTAAAGCAGAACAGTTACGAAAGTTTCACGTGTGCACACAATTAGACGAACGGACAAACGGACCGAAACCTAATTATACAGATTATACATAATTGCGGACGGCCAACTGGCAACGTGCGCCTTTTTGGTTCTTTTGACAGATTGAGGTTGGCGCGGGAAAATAAGAGTGACATACCTACGTCATATTTGGCAGTCGTACACAAATATTTACTCAATTATTGCATTAATTGGATTTGTAAAGGCATTAATTAAGTAAATATCAATAAGCTGATTGTTTAGTTAATAACGAAGGACACATAAGTAAAAATTGAGAAAGAATCGTCATAATGACTCGCATTTTATGACAGACAACATAGGTACTCCTTGATTAAAACACTTTTACTTTTAACTACGCTTACTTTCATATACACACGGCCACAATCTTTAAGCAAATAAAACATCAGTCACAAACAAAAATATACAACCGTGATTTGTATTAACCTTACGACGTATGGCATAATAACCATGTGGTCGTATCACAATAAAATGATATAATAGACCCTAAGTGGCTGCATTTATCATAATTATCCTAATTGCTCATGTTGTAATGTTAATAATTTGTTACAAAAAGTCCCTTTGCTTGTTACAGGTGAGAGCAATTTTCGTAAAAATGCATTGCGGTAACGCCGAGCAAATTACTTAAGGTAAGTGTGCTTGAGAGTTAATTGTTTACTTGTTTTGCAATATTACCTACGTGCTACAGCAGTGGGTACCTACTTTTTAGTAGTTTTCGCTTTATAGCTTTGTTCAAAACCAAAATATGGTTGAAGCTGTCAAGTGTCAAGGCATATCAGAGATCTGAAAGATTAGAGAAAGATTCTTCTTTTCTACTAACCATACATCTTGCATTCAGAGCATACGTAAATGAAATCGGCATAAGTCACAAAATATAGACGCACACTATTTCAGAACAATTCTTACAACATGTCTCTCAAAATCTATAACCAAATACCAAAACAAATCAGAGAGCTGCCATTAAAATATTTCAAAAAGAAATTTAAGAAACAGTATTATAATAATGTATTGTACACTTTATGTGAATTCTTAATTTATAAGCAAAGTTCCAAATATGATGTCACTGGTAATATAGTTTTAAAGTAGTTTTTTCGATCTCAGTAGTAATAAGCTAATAATTGAAGTGTTTTAGTTTATAAATTCATTTTAAAGTATCTTTTGCACGCTGAATTAAGTAAGCAAAATATGTGGAACTATTACTATTTAAGGCCTTTTATTTACCATATTTTATGCAAAATTAATATATATATATTCTGTTCTATAAATCTCTAAACATTTTTCATCTCAAAGCAATTATAGTCAATTATCGGCGTTATAAAGAGCATTGAAATAATAACTGTGTTTGTAAAGTAAATGCAACGCCTACCAACAAGTTACGTTGCGTGTTTCAAAGACAATCATACTGAGATGTCTAAATAAAATGCCATTATGACGTTCAATGTGAACATTACATTCAAATTATATGTAGTTTACTAACATCTTATTTGAATGATGTTACGTGGTGTCTATCTACTGCAATCTTGTTTAATTTAAATATTTGTTTTCCACCTACAGTGATTTTCGTTTTACTTCTACTAGAATTATTTTGCCTTCGTTCGTTATTGTGTCTAAGCCACAAAATACAAGCGACTCTTAGTTTATGCTTCATCGAATTTTTTTGTATCTTGTACTTTTTGACTAAGATACTTTTATCATTTATTATTATTAGTATCTATTGCATCTACTGTTGGTTTTTCTCAAGCCTTTAATAAGTATCCGTTGCTAGATAGTCTTTCTTTTCTCGTGTGTTTTATTTGCAACAGATAAAGAATTATCAACATTCATTCGTTTCTCCTGAAGCAATTTACATATTTGTAACATTACAATAAAATTAAGTATTCCATTGTCCATAAAAATTACCTTTCTGAGATAATTATTACAAAACTCGTTAGTTCATGAATTTAAGATATCTAGATCGTTACTTCGATATCTATTTAATTATCGATCAAGCAGTTTAACCCGAGAACAAATTTGTGGCGCCAATAATGATACGTTTTCCATCAAATAGCGAGTTTGTAGAAACCGATTTATAATCTACTGTAACTTAATTATGTGTGCCAAGGACTGCCACCTCATTTGTACCATGCATGAGCTAAACAAAGCTTGATAATAACTATGTTTTAGTAGAGGACAAGGGTGGAGTTCACGTTAATTAAAAATAGTAATTTGTTCTGCTATTGTGTTGTTGGCGTGTGCGGTCACTCTTAGCGTGTGCTTGGTTATAGAAAAGTTCATGTGTAACTTTATAATTATATCTATTAATGTCTTTATCTAGTTTGTCCACGGCATATTACGTTTGCAGAATAATTATCACATTTGTCAATTCCCAAAGATTTTCTTTTGTTATGTTGTGAATAATTGTAATTTTTCTCATAATGCATCTCATAGTAAATGATAAATAGCGACCTTATTGAAACGTTAAGGCCAAATTCAATCTCGGAATGCAAACGATTATCTTTGTGAATATTTTAGCAAAACAACATCTTCAAGGTGCAATGCAACAAAATAATTGCTTAACCGGTGTAAAAGAGTATTTTTAGTAAAAAAACCTTTTCTACTAAAATATAGCTTTTGCCTTAAAACAGAAAACTTACTGTGTGTTTATATTACCTCTACCGACATGCCCAAGGATACCATGGTCTTCTAAGAATGGTTGCTGGGTCGTCGACAATCTTGACCCGTATTTACGGGGTGACGTACTATGGCGTATGGGTATCTACTAAGCTTATTGTCTCCTATTTATTGATGTCACTGCTTTATGTCATTTATTTACCACATAATAGAGAAGGCGGGCAAGCTACGTAAGAGATGGAGGGATTAACTGGCCAGATTCCGCTAAAACTGGAAAGGAGGGACGCGAGCTCGCGAACTATGGAAGAAGTGGCGGGAAGCCTTTGTTCAGCGCAGGCTAAACAAAAAAAAAAAAATAGAGAAGAATCAAAGCTCAAATATTAATAATTCCGTATGTTGTTATATGTCAATTTTCTAGAGTTTATTTCAACTCAAAATCAAAGGCAAATCAATGCAGCAGGATGATGATATGACCGATCAAAGTCAAAGCAATTTACAAATTCTGTTACAGTAGTGCGCAAATAACTTTAACAAATTTCCAGTAAGGCTTAGTAGGTATATTATTTATAAGTTTTACTTTTATATTGTTACTACTTATTAACTCTGTGGTCAGTATTTGGTTAGATAATGGCGTTTGTACGACACGATGCGCAAACTTGCAGTCTTGAGGTCACACAATGATTCAAAGGGTTAACGTTTGCTGAAATATATTTTATATTTCGTCGTGCTGGATTCGACACATGCTGATAATAACGCAATTTCAACTTATTACTAGGTGCCTACAAATCTATCAAAGGCTTCACTTTGCGTCATATAAGAGTAGAAGAGAATGGTCAAGCCTAAGATAAAGATAATCACAACGTAATGGTATCGAAGAGAACGACAATGACACGAGACTATAAAAGTTCCTAAAATTAGTTCAAAATAAAATTAGATGGTCTTGAGAAATCCTACTGAACATGAGATTATAACACAGTGCCAAAAAAACTATGATAAATGATTATATCTTCAAAGTTACTATCAGAATAAGACTGATCCGGTCGCCTTTTATGCTCCTGCGCTTATAAGGCAACTTGATATCATCTATAATAAATATTGCCAGTCACTTTATGTTATTAAATGTTCGCAATTATCTCGGAAATTATTACGGGAACCGTATTCTATTTACAGGATCCTTTTAAAGTATATTTTATTAGTTTGTTAAGTACGGTAGCATGATGGAGTTAATTTGATATACAGCCTAGCTCTTAGTCTAGGGGTTATTTGTATATGTTTTGATCTAATCTTAGTACAATTTGCTACTTGTATTTGCACATTAGTACTTGGGTTCGATATTTTAGTCTGTTCATGTTTGCTAACCAAATAGCCTTACGTTGAAGATACATTGTTATTGGTAGTATTATGATAAAATTAAATGAAACTATTGTTATCGTCAATCAAAAACCAAAAAAATGCCTTACAAAGTAAATAGTATTACGATATTAATTGTTATGATAGCTTTAAACTCAGTAGCAGTGTAGGCCGGAGGTATCTATGATTCGCCATTTATGTCATTTATATTAATTAGATCACAGTTTATTATAACTAACATTAATGAGAAAAATATTACTAAATTAATTGCGTTTAAGTATTTCTTATATCTAAATTGAGGAGTAAATAAAGAAACTAGTTAATAAATCGCTTGGAATATTATGTATAGGTAATAAGGTTGACTCGGGTTTGAGAGTTATGTTAAGAATATAAGATGTTAATACGATTAGTTATAATATTAAACGACTGACCAAGATCAACATATGATACAAACATTTCAAATGGCTCAAACGTTACACTATTAAGTAATTCATTTCCATTCATACAAAATGTTGTTGATGGCTTCAAGCCAGTTACTATAGAAGGCAACGTTATTTTGCCGACCAAAGTATTAGATCAGCTATTAAATCTCCATAATCCGCTAGTTTTATGAACGTTTTCTTAAGCAATCGGATTCGAAATGTCAATCGTGCGCATCTTGTACCCGTATAACCTTTATCCGATAATTGGACACAGCTACCCGAGTGTTTTATTTGTTGTGACGCTCCATGCCTAAATGATTATTGAATTTAAATTTTACATCATTACCCGATTGCGGCGAAGCCAAAAATGGGGGGTTATGTGTTTGACCTGTAGGTATGTATGTCCGTCCCTATGTTCCCTCGTAACTACTAAACAGCTGAACCGATTTTGATGAATGATATGTCGTTAGATTCGTCTTTATTGCGCGAGTATCACTGAGTGTATTAAAATGAAAAAAAAGCAAAATGACGGATTATTGGCGCCAAAATATTTATTTTCAAAAAAAAATTCTCACAAACCTATCGAGCGGGATATCAAAATGAAGGGTTTTTGCAACTTGTATGTTTAAATGTAATTTGGAATAAGAAATGATAAAAAACAATCCCGAACTTTTGGAGTGCGTGAGTAAGAAGCCGTTATCACCCGATTATTAGCGGGTATTGTATTTACGACCGTTACCTAAAGCAGCAGCAGCAGTCGGAGGCATCTTCTTAAATTTAACATTATAGGCCTCTGACTGCATGAGATTGTTTGGAGACAAAATAGGTTATCTTGTTCCCATCTTTTTTAAAGTTCACTTTTTACGCTGTCGGGTTTTTAGATTTTTTAATTTTTTCATACTTAAGCTTGCTGGTTAACTAAATATTTGAGTTTGTTCTTGACACTAAAATATACTGTTTGATAAAAGGATACAGAACGTACGAATATAAACTTGGTATGTAATGGATATTACAGAGTAGAATTTTATCATTAAGTAAATAATTGGCAGCTACACAGGAAAATCAATTCAATACATTTCTAAGTAGACTAATGAAACGTTATGGAGACATTTCAACCCACACAATTTTCACTTCAACAAAGATCCCTAAATCTGCATTACGACCCACGGTTAATAGCCTCATTAAAATAGATTCTACAACAAAATAAGCCTAAATTATGCGATATATTCGATCTCAGTCACGCAACAGACATCACCAAACATAGAAGTTAGTGGCAGAGTAGGTAATATAAAGATTAAAGTTAAGCTAAATTAGCGTAGGGCATTACATCCGCCTGGCAGATATGATCGGGCCTGCAGCTCGGTGGTGTGCTGGCTGATCATGTCCGCAGATAGGGTCGGGTGTCCCTTAGGGTACTATGTTTGGTCACATTTTGATTTCCTTGGATGGTTTTCTGGAAATCTGTGCCGGAATTGCTGGCATGATAATATACTGGCAGTGTCGTCACGCTCTAGTTTTTATGCGGTCAGCAGTCCTCAGAATTTATCTTTGAAAACGATGTGCTTGTTCTAATTAAATCAGAGCAACCATTTTCGTAGACACCATAACTTCAAATATTCGAAAGTGTAACCTCGCACCCGAATGCTGCGCCAAGAATGGTGATGCTGAGTCGTGCACTCGTGCGCCAATGGCGATGAAAGCGACCGCTGTCCCACATGAATTGTTGTATTAAATATGCGATAGACGACAGTAATGTTCTGTTCTGTATGGTCAAACTATGTTATTAGATTACCTTTTGTGTATTCAGACATCGTTGGAATATTAAGGAGTATTGATAAATAGTTCGATTAGAAATTGTTGTGAGGATACAATTGCGATTGTGTTGTGAAATTATGATAGCATCATTATTGATAACCGGTTTGTTACTAATTTGTGTTGGTTTTCCCCTTTGTATTTAGGCTCTATGCTATGCATTTTCAGTTATGTGTAGTTGTGCTGTGCATGTGCTCATAATTATGTTAACAAACGCATGACCTAAGGCTAAGGTAAATTATCTTATATGTTCATATATCAGACAGACCACCTCATCCGATCGGTTTTAGGGGCCTTACGATGACCACTATATTAATATGGTCAAAATAATCACTACGTTAATGAAGCAGTTTGTTATGCTGTCAGTAGACAGGAGAATGCTGCTGCAGTCATTAAATTAAACTGAAGTCACCTTTTACGATAGCCGATATTGAAAGGGTTTTCTATTTTTATTTTGGAGAACATCTTTAATTCCAAAATGGACCGGAAATAAATCAAAATTACGGAAATAAATTATTTTACGGAAGCAAATATTAATTTTTATGAGTCCATTTTCAAGGCTCTGAGTATTTTAAGATTTAGTCTTCACTTACATAATACTGTTGTATCATCTGTCCAAATATTAGTACTTACATTACCTTGGTATGCAGTTTGTAGAGGCATTTCATTATCTTTTTAAAAGATTATGTAGTTCTTAGAAATAATAATAATTACAATTACGGAAATAGGAGCTTCGTCTTTCTCAAGGTAACAAGTTATTCTGGAATTGCCTTTTTCTTCATAAACACCTGAGATTTTTACACACAGCTCCGCAACTGCAACTGTCCTCGCATGACGACCACCGTGGGAAGCATCCACTTCCTCGAGAAAGAAATCAATTTACTTTTACACCGTAGTAAATCATACCTAATAGTAATGGAAAACATGCCACAAAAACTCAACGTAATCACATAATTGATGATATTGTGAAATTTGTGCACACTATAGTATTCTTTATGGATGCTTCAATAGAGGCCATAATTACAGCCATAATTTTTAAGGATGGGACAATTTGTATTGCTTTCATGTTTTTATCTCCTGATGTTTGTACTTTGTAGTCGGTCAAGGCTCGTTGGCGAGGTCGGTAGCGTCTACTGCCTATTGTTGGGGATCTGGTCGTGATCAGTGATGCATAAAGAGGAATTCTGAATAAGTCCTATTCATCTGCTATGAGAAATGATACGTTTGTGTCGGTGTTATCTGATGGCTGACAGAGATATAGTTGAGAAGAAATAACAATATTACGATTGTTGTCAAAGCAACTTTGTTCTTGTTTAAAAAATTAGAAAGGCTTTTAAAACACGTATATCATCTTATCTAAGCTAATGTGAATATTGACCTACTTGAATAAGTTTTGCATTTAGCATGTTGTATCTAAATCGTTTCAGGTAGAATTACGTGAAGTCATTTACAAATTAGATTTCACAGAATCATAAAATAATTTTATAGAGCCATCAATCATCATTGACATCATTTAATTTCGAATCGCTTTTAGTGGCTTTACTATGCACATAAATATTATGACTAGCCCAAATTTGATGCAGGTGACTTGGCGCAATTATATGCATATAATCAGTTAGGTCCCAACTATTATTTAAGTCGTTCACCTATGTATCTAGGTTGCCTCTTAAGGCGTGGGCTTTACCTTTTACGAAACCTCTTACAGGCACATGAAATTATCTCGCTGACATGCATCATTTTCTAAATAGACTTGCCGTTGATCGAATTTTAGCTCCAATTATCTGGTAAAAAAAATACGTTTTGAAAATAATGCAGCCAAGACATGAAAATTGGTATTAGTTTTGTCCTTTTATACTGCTGTGAATAATACACATTCATCAATGTTTTAGAGATCTGTCTAGAGCATTGATTTAGTCATTTTGACGCTTATCTAGTTATATTTTAGATGAGTCATGAGGCTAAGGAGATCTTCGTTGGTGGTAACAGACAGTTCCTTGTGTCTGTATTATTAAGGACATAAAGACGTTATAACTAAAATTTCAGCATGCTGTTAATACATCATCAACATCATCATCGCCATTTTTTAAAGATTTGTTCCACCTACTCCGAAGTAAAGACTCCTTTTGTATCCACGAAACATAATATTATTAAACTCGCTCTCGTCTGTTATAAGAACAACACAAAAGTATTTGAATATGCATTGTTTGTCTGCTAAAGGTGGTTGTATTGTGTTAGTACAATGATAGTACAGTCACCGTTTTGATTTGTCATCGATGCAGGTTCAATCTTGAGCACCAATGGGTTACGAAAGTTATTTATTTGTATTCATGGCGCTATGGACATTGGAGTTTCAACAGATTCACGTTCAAGTGTGTTAGAATTTAAATTAGCAATTTCAGAGCCGTCTTTGAGATAGAAGTTGAAAATGTAAAAATGTTTTTGATAAAACCAAGTATATTCTTAGATCAACGACTCTATCTTTTCTACATCCAAATCCAAACGAAACGACAAAAAGGCTTACGAGGGATTTTTATATCAAACGTTAACATCCTGCCTTCTTTCACTATCATCATGGAAAACATTTACTCTGCAACCAATTTTATACCTTTGCATTGTTCACACATAACACATAACGTTATCATTTTGTTTCAGGTAAAATGAGAGCAGTGTGCGAGATTTCAACATTACGTAAATGACTAGGGTGTTGGAAACCGTCGTGCTAATATGAAAGTAGCATCACAGTATTAGTACCATTTTAGTAAAGATGGTGTGAATTTTATTATCTTTGTGCTTATTTGGATTGTATTGACATTTGTGTGGATGCAATCGGTGCCGTTGTTGATGATACTCGTAACTAAGACCTCGCTGCAAGTTTTGAAATCATCAATGATGCTAGAAATTACGATGGACATATTTAGTTTAAGCATGAATATAGATAAGATATAAGTAAATTAATAAATAGAGTGAATGCCTGAGGCAAATCTGACCTAGACTAGAAGTAATTAAGAATACTGTAATCACAAGGTTGACAACCTTTACTATGTGATGTAATGAGGGCCTGGAGTTCTAAAATACAGGCTTAGGCTTAGTTTAGACTCCTGCCGATCTATTCTGTAAACATCACACCGTGAGCACTTAGGTGAAGTGAGTTTGAAGTGAGCTCAATCCCTAGTAGAATAAGGTGGGATGACAGTTCACATCACGCTCACTTCACCTAAATTTTCACGGTGGGATCTTTACAGAATAGCACCACAGATCTCCCACTAATTACAAAGTTTTGTCAAAATACCTGTCAAATTTATATGTACCTATAACTAGTATTTTTTTTTTTTTTTTTTTTTGTGGATGGGAAATCATCAAATGACTTCTCCCGCTCTGGGCGGAGCGGGAGGGCGTGTCAGACTTTTACTGACTAAAACCCACCCGTGTTCCTTCTGTTGCCTGTGCCGGGGCCACGGTAACTCTTTCGAACATCCCGCAACCTATAACTAGTATAAGAATGTAATTTGTGGAGATAACTTTTATTATAAAAAAAATGATGAAAAATAATCAGAATCTAAGATTTTTAAACAGCTTCGATTTCTCATATCAAATTGGCCATGAAATTATGGATTCAAGAATGGAAAAAATTGTAGGTAACTCAATTGCTTGTTTTGGCTCTTTAATAAAGATTTATTTCCACGATGGGCTATCTCACGGCTAATACTGGCAAGTTGGCATCTCACATGGCTAAGCTCATCGTGATTTTACAAGTGTAGATGGAATGTAAATGTTACAAGGCTAGCGTTCAAGAGAAATTAATTCGTGTAGAAGTACACTTGTAGTGAAAAGGTCAAACAATCTATGCTAAGTCTATTCACTAACGAATTGTTCAAGCAATCCACCCATTGCTCAATATTTATTCGGCGTGTAAATATCACTGCATCTCTCCAGTATTAGATAAATCAATAGTCATAGCGTTGTCTATTTCATCTCACAGTTCAATTGTTGGTAAAAGGTATTTGTTATAACTGCATGAATTCAGTAATACACATGTTTTGTGGTGGGTTTGTCCTACGTTTTTAGGTGACTAGGTGAACCTCATTATTTTTATCATTTTCGTGACAAAATTAATGTTCTGTAACATTTTACTCTTCAATAATACTAACTCTACTTCCCTAGTAATTTCATGTTATCTTTCAGTTTTATCATGTTTGTTAGTTTTAAAGTTTCCTGCTACTGCTTCAAGTGTAGTTTGATCAGGTACTTTATCTCCTAAAGCCCTCAACTCCTTCCACTTTCGCTTTTATATAATTTTACAATGTTTTGAACTATATGATATAATTATTATAATGCTCAGTCATTTCCTACGATAGCTATTGTAAATTGTTTAATTAGATATTCGTTTTATCGATGTTATGTAATTTGTCTAAACGTTTTTCAACTCAGTGAATATCGCATAAATCGCAAATGTTTTAGAAATAATAGATTTTAATAGTCTTACACAGAAAGGTATGTTAAGTAATGTGTACACAGATTAAACGCATCTATTACCTACTTAAACTTCGGTCCTTTGTACACCTAGTGAAAACTTTAGGTATATGATTATTTTTTGTGATAAGCCTACTATTTCGAAAAATGCCTTATATCTAGGTACAAAATTTAATACATCGAAGTGTTCAGGTTCCTTTAACAATGTAACTATGTAAAGGAAAAAGGCACATGCAGAAGTCATTCTTGCTGAATGTCGTTGTTCCTGTAGGAAAATACGAAACAATAAATTAATAGATTCGAACATTCACTAATTTTTTGACACGATAGTGCATTGCTAATGACATGCAATGTAAACAGTAAAATTGCTTAGGAAGTAGTTATTTATATAAGTTAGCTTACATAACAAGTATAGAATACCAACATTTTAAATGAGTCAATTATATCTGGCTTCTTATTTGAATAGCAGTACAACCATAGACGAGTTGAGGTTTTAGGGAAAGGTTTACCGCAGAAGGAAAATTGCGAAACTGTCCCGCTTTTAGTGCCCATTTAGAACAAATCCTTTTTTGTATTCTTTGACTCTTTTTTGATCAAGAGTTACTCTCTTGAACGAGAAAATGAAATGAACAATGTTGAAACTGTGAATTATACACAATCGTAGGTTTGAAGTACAACATATACATAATTTAAATATGAATTTAAACGGTTCTTGGTCACGGTATAGTCTGATAAAGCTGTTTTATTTAAGCAAGTGTGAAGTATTTTTTGAAGCCAAATGTAGATACCTGTCTTGTTAGATACAAAACGCATAATATAGGCGCTATCAATATTCCAACTCCAACGATATCAGTAAATTTAACTAACTAAATTGATTAGTTCAAAAGAAATCTTTGGATGTTAACTTCAAATGTTGATTTTTAATCTGTGCTAACTATAACAGAAAAGTTTTCTCAATGTCATGTTCAAGCTTCGACTGTGCTAGATTTCTATCAAGCGGCATTGTAGACTTTGCTTGATTTAAAATTTGATTGTAGTCCAATGATTCTAGTCTGAATTTCAAAACACTCTATTTAACATATCTTTCTCACGTAAGCGTGGAACTAAACTTGCGTTAACAGAGTTTTAATGCAAATTCAGTCATTTATTCTGTTGACTTGCAAATAAATTGACTTTGTATGATTCGAGGAAATAAATATAAACAGTAATAGATCACGTCAGTCTTGTCTACAAGTCAATTGATTTGGATTGCGACAAGCGCATGTTATCCAAGACTGGTGTTATGGAAATGAGAACATTCAATTTAGTATAATTGGCTTCTTTATAGTACTTCATGATCATCGTTACTGAAATGGGCTGATTCTGATTCCTCTACGAGGTCTTAAAATAGTACCTACATAATAAGACTATAAATGCTATTTAACTGCTCATAATACTTTATGATCATCGTTACTAAAAGGAATGGGTTCTTCTTCTTCTTCTATACAAGGACAAGACTCTCGATCCTTTCCCACAACACAATCGAGGACGAAGTTTCACAAACTCCCAGAACCATCAATTCCAACCTTCTTGCTACTATTTATCACACCAAATTCCTTTCAAAGGTTTCAAAGCAATTAACGGAATCGGCTCGTGACAGAATCATGAAGAGTTAGCCGCTCGTTAAGAAGTTTCGTACGTGATCGAAAGGTGAATTACTGCCGTCAGCAATTAGTTATCACCTTGTCTTACTTTGGTTTTAGTCGATTTTAAGTGCGTGTGTTGAACTACGTGGGAGATTAAAATGAACGGAACGTGGCAACATGCGTATCTTCATATTTTCCTCAGCAACGAGCGTTTTACTCCTTCTACAAATTACAATATCTAAGATGACATTCCTTTAAGCAGCCTATGTTTTTGCAGAGCGTTGCATCTTAGCTCGGAAATAACTTGGTGTATTTCGGTATTTTCATCATCAGTTAATGGTATTTCCGTTGGCGATATGCTAGCGATTTAAGCACGATATATTTAGTTTAGGTGAATCTTTAACTGTTAACAAATGTGAAACAGATATTATGAGTACCTACTGTATTCTTCCTTGCTTTAATAGTGTGTATACAACATTATACTTACATATTATTATATTCTGAGAGTTGTTTGTTAAAGACGCGTGTTGTTAAAAGTAAATTTGAGGGTCTACAAATAAAAACCTCTTCAAGTATTATCTCATCTCATGAAGACAATACCATAAAAAGTCCCCCACGACAGTACCATTCTCTTGGTTCATTTTACGGTCCAACATTCTACTAGGTAGAGGTACTACACCCATTCACAGTCGAGACACCTCCATGCATAGTTCCAAGAAAGTACGCCACTGGCCGTCGTCGGTCGAATAACAATGTGAACGAAAGTGTCGCGCCCACCGGAAGCGCCCGGCGAAAATCGTATAACAGACAAACAGCTATTACGATAAGTTCAATCGTTTTTACTAACGTCTTGTTATGCAAGGGATTATGTAATGATTTATTTTCATGTCTTTTATTCTAGTTATACGTTACCATGCTATCAGTTGGAACTTTACATATTTTGTACCCATCGGCCGATAGGAGCAGCAAAAGAAATATGTCCGACTTGAATGATATAAAGTAATCATATTACACAGAGCCGTTTTTGAGTCCAAATGTATTTAAAACAGACATGTTGCAGTAACTTTTTTTTTCCAACATAGTGATTGATGATCCATATAATTAGGCTACTTTTTACGCCTGAATGCGTCAAATATGTAGGTGAATGATTAACGGAACAGCTATGCCTGAATACATCGCTGAATATGTATGAACTGTCAATAAAATATCACTGCGTAGATTGATGTTTCCTTATGCATTTGTAAATGAACAAGTAATCTTGTACGGTTCAATAAGTTACGAATGTGGTAGTAACCAGTTACATTCTTCATATCGCACAATGTGTGACCTAATAATGGTAATACCTATAGCGTGTATGCAGAAAATCCTTCCAAAGAATCAAAAAGATATACCATCAACTGATACCGTTTATGCCATTCAAGTCTTATACAATCATAAAATAAAGGGCAGTTTTGTTTAACACACCTGCATTATTGACGCAAAACCACTTCATTAGTCGGTTGCAAGATCCAAACCAGTAAAGCGTTGATCAACTTTCGTCGCAGCAAGAACATATTTTGCGATAATTAATTTGCAATATGTGGTTTATTTCATATTATCCATATTTTGTATCCAACAATTTTGTGGCTACATGTTTCTGCATCTAAAAATAACTTAATGGTTATTAAGTGCGTTGTAACGACCAGAGGAATGAATAATGAATAATATGCAACTTTTGGACTTTGGAATCCTGAAGGTGTTTTTACCAAAACTTACGTAGATTTAGGTGTAGAGATAGAAGTACTACTAGTTACAATAAAATGTGACAAAAATGCTATACAGCCATTCCAATTCACGGGAACAAAGTCAAAGCAATAATACTCAATAATTAGGCAGCCAATGTAATTTTATTGTATTCGCACCTAATAATACGGTGGTGCAGTAAAAACTCGTGCGAAATTCTATTACTTTACGCGAAGTGCGCAATCCTGGTGTTTAGTGGCATGTCATTAATATGGACAGACATGGGAGAACAGTGGGACATACGAGGTAGAGGTAGGTTTTTCGATCGCGGAAGAACATGGTCTTACTTTCGCCTAGTAAATAATGTGTAGCTATTGTTTTGTCTGTTTGCTGTTAGTTTTAAACCTATAGTAAATCGTAATGGTCTGCAGTCTACATCTGTATGTTTTATTCTATTTCACGAGCATTCTAATGGGTTGAACGACGATTTCATGTATTTATTTTCCCTTGATAGTGAAGATCTTGTTTTATGTCAACAAAATTAATTATGTTTAACATTTTGGTTAACATAAATAATTTGGGTTCGTCGTTAATATTAACGTTAACGTTCTTGACCTCTTCAATAGCTTACAAGAGCAAGACCAGTTATGGAGATGTAACATTGTGTGAAAACGGAACCCGTCGCAGTTCAATTGTCATCGTTTAACGAACATCGTTGCGTAACCCCAAGCTTAATGAGAATACGCGTCGGAATTAAATACCCATTTCCGCGAGTTTCTTTATAACTTGTTGCCGATAGCATCTTTAGTAATGGCTGCATGTGATGCAAATGTTTTTGTATTAGTGTCGTCATTTAAAAAAGGGTCGTTATTGTGATGTGAGGTTAAAATAATTCTATTGTAGTTATGTGGGTGGTTGTAATATGTTTAAAATTTTAAATGTGCGGATGTCAGTTGGAAAGGTTTTCATACTTGTATAGAAAAGTTTTTTGTTTCATTTGCTCTTTGTACTTCACTGAATCTTTTTTAATATCATGCGATTGGTTGATAAGATTTGGTTGTATGGTAAGTATGCCACAAATAAAACCATAGATCTTTTTCTATACAATCTTTTACTCGGAGCTGAGAATCTAGACCTTTTAAATTAAATATTTTTAATATCGTAACAATAATTCTGTGGCAATCTACTTCTGTACGCTGTCAAGCCAATCATCAAACATTATTAGCATTTATGCTTTTCACAAGAAACAAGGGGATGGATAATACTATACTCGACAATGATAGCCTTGCCCAACATATAGTCGTAAATTGAGTAAATTCACTGTGACAAGTAAGTAACACACAAACTTATCCTTCAGTGCAACTGATAAGACCACCCGTTATTTTAAGCTGTTTGGAAACCGCCTGCATGTGAAATCACAATTACAATTACCTACAAGGTCTATAATTTACGTAGTATTGTGCAATTATTTGGTAATAAGTTTTGTTTTATTTAATTGGATTTTCTTATTTGTGGCATGGTCCTTGGATACTAAACGTGGTTCACTTGTTCTTTTCCCGCAGATACTGACAAGAATAAGAGTTAATCAAATAACCCTCACTGGGTTTACGTGGTTGTTCACGGCCCACTCCCTCTCACCTCTGTGAGAGGGAGTATAGCTATAACGTTCCCAATGCTGACACAAGCCTCCTCCGTAGGAGGCTTGTGTCAGCATTGGGAACGCTCTAGGCTGATCTTGATATAATTATGACAAGATCACGAGATAGATAAGCACTCTGTAGTAACTCGATTCCAAATTACTTTATAGACAAGAATTTTGAGACAAGTCACAAATTCAATAGTTGGTGTGCAAATCATAACACTGACTTGACCAGGAATAATTAGGTTGTGAATCAATTTAAAAATGAGAGCTTGCTATGAATGAAACAATAATAATCGTTAACACAACCCAATGTTATCAATACACGCTCAAAAGGAAATGACTATTGTGTAATAACAAGTTCGTAGCCAAGTTGTATAATGAAGCTCCGAACCTAACATGTTCGATGGCTTACGATTGTGTTACAATGAATTAATATTATTTATTATACAATGAGATCACCCCGAGCGACGTGATACAGTCCGCATTCAGGCAATTAGTTTATCATAAAAGTTCATATTTGATTTATGACACTGTTTTGCATTTTGATTCTATATTCATTTTAACTGTCCCCTGATTTCGATGCTCAAGGGCTTAGTAAGTAATTGTCTTTTCTTTCAACTTGAACAGCTTTTATTAAATTGTTAACTAGAAGTAAATCGTAAACAACATATTCGTTTCTAAATGGCATGGCAAAGGGCTTCTACTCCACCCTTACTATTACTATCTATAAAACAGTATTTCCTTAATTTCACTGTTTCACTGTTTTCTTATCTGATATGAGTCAGACCATGTCAAACTCATTTAAAATTGAATCTACAGGAGGCAGCATCACATCTACTACACTGATATTAATTATATCATCGCTTAGCGGTCGCCGCTGTCATTCACCCGCGGCCGCTCACCGGCACTTGCGCAAGTGGCCGCGACACCCGATCTATCTGCCGATGCCGGTTAATTGCATATTGTTCACGAGATTTATGTAGGACCATATATGCAGGTAGCTTGTGACCACATGCGTTAGGCTATATTGATAGGCAGTTTGTAAACTGGGTTGATAGGGGTTAATTTAAGTTGTGGTAAAGATAATGTAGAATATGAAGTGTAATTTTAGCTCTTCATGCATAAATTCTATGGACTTGTACCCAGCAAAGAGTCGATAGATGCTCGAGATAATAAAGATGATACCACTAAACACAATAAGACGTAGGTACCTTCTTTTGAACTAAATCTACTTAGAAATATGTCACTGAGAATATAAGTCTAAACACAAGAACATTATTTTCTTGTACTTTTTGTTTGTTTGTGTCTTCAAACTGTCACTCGTCCTCAATGAAAGCATTTCCAAGACATTTATTACTAAAATGTTGACACTTGTACACTAAGTAGTTAGGAAGTACTCGTTTACCAGAACTTTGGAATGTATTTGCCCTTCCCATATATACACACTGGCCTCTGCTGAGTCTACAACTTTTTCATGGTAGAAGTTAATAGCGAAAGTTGGTAGCCATGAATAATTAACGGTTTATGGAAAGTAATGTTTCTGTATTTTCAACAAATTAAGTTTTTTAAGAGGACCCAATCAAAGTTTCCCTAGTCCTAAAAACAGTTTTTTTTTTTTGACGTTTTAGGTCCTTCTTTTTTAGTAAAAAATATATAGAGACATTGTTCAGAACTCTGCCTGTATTTTGTTTTCATCTTTTCCAGTAGAAATCGTTCAGCAGTTTCTATACTTTAGTTAGTGCAATGTTTAATTTTTTTTACCATGATGTTTACTTGGCCAGACTGGTATTTGCTATACTCAAGTTGTATATTTTATTCTCACAATTTCTTAACATTTCCGTTGTTTGCCAGGATATTTAACAATGCTTATAGAGGTCGTTTACTTTTTGCCAAAATTATGTACAGATTTCAAAATAATACGTTCTTGGTAAATGTAAAAATTATTCGTAACATAATTTAAACAAAATGTATGGATTTTGGTATTTATGATTGTGTCGTTGTGTATTATAATTTTATTTGCAGTAGAATTTAAAAACAAACGACGAAACGACGTTTGTAGACAAACGGATGATGATAACTGTCATAATGTAAGTCCATCGAAAGAAAGTAAAAGCTAAAAGCTGGGCAATGCGGGCGGTGCCCACAGGAAAAGTTATTAAGCTAGGAGTTAATGATGTACGCAGTCACTGAGAAGAAAGTTAGGAAAGTCATGAACATTTATATAACAAATTACACATCTTCCTACAATGACCATAATTTCGTTTGACCTTGCACACATTACGACTTCAATGAACGTACGGAGGATATCATTAAAAATAATGAAATGATTCAAGCTAATGTGATCCTTGTCTTCAATTTGAATAATGACAGAGACGTTCATTTCGAAGGAGACTTAACCCAGTCTTTTGTCCCAGGGACCCGAGAACAATAAAATGTTATAACATGCAAAAAACATTTTCTCATACTAATAATTACTTGAATGTAGTCTCGCAATCACGACTGTCCTAGAAAGTTAGTGGCCATATTCATTGCTCGTTCATCATTGTGTTGATGTGTTTAATAATTTTCCAACTATGTAGTGGCACTGTGACGGTTCTGACTTAAAAACTATTTAGTTCAAGAGACGCAGCTTATTCTTTAATTAGTGTTGGTATGCTTTTGTTGAATATAAGACCTGAGATTGGCTGTGTTAAATTCTTTTGAGGTGAAAAAATGGAAATAATGAGATGTGGCAAAATAAGGCGAATAATGAAAACATTTATGAAGTTGCGGAAAGTAAATTTTAGAAAACTGTAGTCAAACAACCCGTGACAACAAGTTTCAGTTGAATTTAATTGTCATCAACTTATTGTGCTTTCCTGTTTACGTGATACACAAAGCGGATACTAACTTTTGTATCCAAATTGATAAAGTATTTAGAGAAAGTCCGATCTGAATCTTTCAAAATCAACCAAGTTAGCTGTTCAAATCTGAAAACCTAAATCCGTACACGACAAATAATTTAATTTTTGCACACGAAGTCGGTCACGGTCTCACGTCATTCGAAAGTTTTCGCCATTATTCGAGACCGTCAGATGCATTTTTTGATAAAAATAATAAGTGCTTACACCTATTATTTTTATGAATGGTTCTAGTGAGCATTAGACAGACTCATTTATGCAATAAAAATATCAACTTGATGTGTGTATTGGGACCATTTCTTTTTAACCGACCTCAAAAAAGGTTCTCAGTTCGTCGGGATCTATTTTTTCTATTTTATGTATGTTCCCCGATATCTTTAAGATGACTGGACTGATTTGGAAAATTCTTTTTTTGTTTGAAAGTGTATACTTTCCAGGTGGTTCCATTGTCATTAGGTCAGATCTGATGTTGGGATCCTGGAGAAATCGAGGGAACTCTTCAAATATTATAGACACACCAAAAACGATTTGGGTATTTTTTATAGTAACTCGTGCATTTGCTCTCGAAAAGCATAATTTGATGAAGTGTAACTGATGATGAAGACCATAGTTGATAAAAAAACAAAAAAATCGCTATATATAACATGCCTATAATATTTGAGGAGTTCCGTCAATTCTTCATGAATCCTATCATCAGACCTGGATTTTGACAAAAATGGGACCAATCTGGAAGTATAATCCTTTCAAATAAAAAATTCTAAATCGGTTTATAAATGACAGAGTACTGAGGTAAAAAACACAAAAAAAATACAACCAAATTGAGAACCACCTCCTTTTTTGGAGTCGATTAAAAAAACAACCGATTTCACAAAAAAATATTACAAAGTGAAACATAATTTTAATTTTGGAAGTCGGTGGTAAAAAACTAAAAAAACAGATCGAAAGACACCGACTTCCGAAATTAAAGTTATTTTGCACTTTGTAGTGTTTTTTTTGGAAGTCGGCTGTTTTTTTTTTTTATAAAAAGTTTTTAATCCTTACTTTTCAATCTTGGAAATGGCAAGTTTGAATTACAGACTAGACTTTTCCTCACTTTTAATTTCAATCACTGAATTTAATTTACAGCAACTTCTGGACCATTTCCAAAACCATTGTCAGAATCATTAGGCATGCTAGTTTTTTCTATCCATATCAGTTCATAATGGTGGTCGTGCGATCCGGCGGCGGTCGCACGGTTGCCTGCCTCTTAAATTGATCCCATTGTTGTTCTTCGCCCGTTCGACGAAGTTATTAGTGCTGGCAAGTTCAAGCGAGCACAGCTTGCTTGAGAAACGTACCACATTTAATTTCGAATTTTCTCATTTTAATTTAACCTTTGAAAAGAGGTGATTAGAATTTAAAAAAAAACGTGTGCGGTGGGAGGACCCCCGTCAGGAACGAAGTTCTTTCTCACATATGATATGACTTAAAAAAAAAAGCAAAATTTTCGCAGCCGCCATCTGGGATTTACATTTTGACCTCACTATTGACTTTAGCACCCTCGAAAACTATGAAAATGATAAACATAATGAAACATTTTAGAATTTTCGCAGCCGCCATCTTGGATTTACGTTTTGACAAAATTCACACTTTAAATTATAAATTCACACTTTACTACTACTCTCCTCTCTCTTTCTCTTTTCTTTATTTTTCTTTCCTTTTTCTTTATCTATATTCGAAAGAAGTCGTATAGAGGAGGCATACAAGTATGAACGCTTTTTCGCGTGACGATTTCTGCCAGTTTAGTCCTACGGCAAGCCGCGTAAAAGAACTTCGTTTCAATAACACCTACGCAATTCTGAAATACTTTTTAGGTCATTATTAAAACATAGGTTCGCCATGCTGTTGGTGTGCCTGTAGTGTGTTAAAATAAATCGTGCATCAACGCACAAGTATTCATGAATGCATTGATTACATATTTATAAACGAAGCAGGTAGGTACGGAGACCTAACTACAATAAACGTGAGACGAAAATTACTGTTTTCATTCTTAGCATGCAGATGCAGCTATGTGCAGAAACCAACAGTCTCATTAACGCATAGCTCTATAAAGAATTTAAGTTATACACCAAGTAATCACAGCACATAACATTCTATATATACTTTACCATTCCTTGGGCACCGGTTAACTGCACTGATAAGATTAAAAATAACTATATTCTATATTATTCATTCAAAAGGCAAAAGCTTTTGAAATATAGCATTAAACATTCAAGAATCGTTTTGTAACTGTCTAGTTCTTATGAATGGCTTGATGTTTAACATTCTCGGTGTCTTGTCTAATATAAAATTATTTCAAATTGCTTCTATAGCATCAGGTCTTTGTTTTTAACACGTGCTTATAGTTTATTGTTGTATTGATGTTTATTCAAAGTATGTAATGGGATTTGGACAATATAACGATATGTACCTATGATTTAACAGACATAGAATGGCCAATTACTGTATATCATGGGACGTGTACAATAATGACCAAGAATTTTTAAAGAGTAAAAATAATGGAAAATAGGTGAGAGCAAACAATGCATAAATTAAACGGAAGAACATGACACGAAATACAATAAGTTATTCCAATACACCAAACAAAACATTCCGATTAGCTCATCGAACAAAATGTAAAACCAAAACGGTCATGGGAATCAATATAAAAATTGCAAGGATCACGAAGGGAGCGTTCAACTCTGTCCAAATGTTCGCGCTAAGCTCTACGTTTCCAGTATTAGCTGACCTCGCATTGTATAGGCGTTTCTTATAAGGAGAAGTCAGCTTACACACTTACATGCTTAGCCGCTTATATGTATAGCTTCCTAAATAATGTCGTTGTGCGTACGAGCGCGAGCAGAAACAGAATTCAGATGTCAACACGTAGTAACGTTCACATGATGTGGATGGAATCGCTGATTGTCCATATTATGTATAGCAATATTCGCATCGTGACCGTACGGTGAATTTATAAAAATTGTTGGTTGATAAGAAGGAAATAAAGAAATGATTGCGTTTTAAGTGCTTCTAGTATTTTTTCGGATAATACAGAAGTTAGACTGAAGTTTCCTATTTTTAATGCTACTGATGATGCGCTAAATGTTGAGCCTATAAACGACAAACCAAAATGTCGGAATAATAACCAGACAAATTAAATATAACTTCGCTAAACACCTATTTATAACTTTAACACACCGATAATTACAATTCTAAATTAACAGATAAACTAGAATAAATTATAGATGTAGCTGACGATTAAAATTAAGTAGGTTCCGATGGTACCCACGATAAATGAACCGACCGTTAATGACCGTAAAGGTACAGATATCCAAGTAAGGAAGAGACAGATGATCCGCTATCGACTGAGAATTTCCCGTAACTTAATATAGGATGATTATTACGTTATTTTGTGTCCTCATTTCCTGCGATCATTCAGGTCTTGTAATTGAGTTCGTGATGTCGGCGACTGGTTTGAGTCCTGCGGGAATTATGTTTTGTCTGTTCCAATGGAAAAATTCTAACTATGCAAAATATTGAATAATTTAGATTTCGTTTTATTTTATTGTTTGTTAAATTAGTTTATACATTACCTTGATTTATTTTTAAACTACTTCATTCAAAGATAATTTATAAGTGAGTAGGTATTTATTAATAAGTATGTAGTTACCGTTGCTCCAAAGTAAGATGACACAGCAAACCATACAAACGGTACTAGAAAATATCTGGCTTACCTTCGTTAGAAAATTGTAAGTGAGCTGTAAAGGAACTAATAAGTGGTAATAAGTGAAATGAAGTAACCCATGTTTAGACTAATGCCTCGCTGGTATCTGGCTTCTAATCACCGTATTCAGCCGAGGTGTAAGCACCACAAGCAAAGGCTCGTTTGTGCCTAGAAAGTGTTTCAGCGGCACTCTCTAACTACACTTTAATGTTTCTTAGTATCGGTATCAGATAGTTTTCATCGTTGAGTTTTTTTTATTGGAAAATGTACTGCATCAGCTTTGTGCATAATTAATTTAGTTGTTTCTATTATTCTGTTGTGTCGTGTTGGACTGTTCCGTCTGTTGATCACTCTATTCGCAAGTGAATGTAAAATGTGTGCGTTAGGCTATTGTAACTTTGTGAAAACATCAAGATAATACCATAAGTGGAAGTCACATCCAAATCCAGAATCAGACAAGAATAAACTAGGTATTATCTGCATGCCCCACTTAACACAGTAGGTACTAACTCATTACGTAATTAAGCAAAACAAATGACAGACTTAGCATAGATTTTTGGGAAAAACACCTCTTTGTCTCCGTTGGTCCATCTTGCCTTGACTGATTTGGACAGTCTCGTCATGTTGCTTGTACACATCGGCTTTATCTCCGACGTTATTTGCAAACTAAATGCAGTACACATCATCATTTCTATGTTTGGTTATTTCATTATCATTGTCTATATCTGTCAGGGCAACCTAGTTTTTTTTTGTGTGTCCATATTATGTGTGTTATGTGTTGTGTGTGTGTATTATGTTCCTTCATATTTTATTCAGCTTAATGATTGTTTTTTTAAATAATTTCCATTGCTGTTGTTAAGGTACGGAGAAGCAGGAAAAGCTGCTGTGTTTAGCGGCAGCTTAGTGTTTTATTGAAACGTGTAAATCTGCTTAATCTACAATGATTCCGTCCGTTCCACTATAAGTTCTATGCAAGTGGTGTTGCGGTTACGTCTAAAATAAAACACACAGTTGCAAAGAATGAATGAATTAAAATACTAAACCTTCACGTAACTGCTAGCAACGAAAAAAATATATAAAAATGTGCACCTATTAGCTTAATTACCCAACATTCACTTACAAACATACCTGTGTACTTATGTCTTGAGTATGAGCATTTGCAACAACCAATTATCGGGCGAGTTTTTTTTCAGAATTATTTAAAACAAAACAATACTAGACTTACCGGTTCGCTGTGGTCAGCGGCAAAGGATGGTGCTTTCACCTGCTAACAATTACTCGTTGACAGCTGTCCATCTTTAGAATAAGTTCGTATTATAATGGCACGTGCGGAGTCTTCAGTTTTTTTTGACATCAGCTGTGTCTTTTGTGGTTTTGAATGTCAATGCTCTGCATCAGTCATGTTGTGTGATGACTTTTGTTGTGTACCTTTTGTTTTCTAAAGTCGTTAATGAGATAATAAGAATATAATTGAATTGTTCTTCCCAGCTTAAACACTAGGAAATGATGAAGTTTGGGCGTTTTGTAATCTGTCTTTGGCAACATTAATTGACCTTCAAAAGTGTGCTAATTCTCATCATAACGAAAAGTTACTAAAATCAGGTTGATCAGATGTATTGTCTCTAACATCATCAATAACAATCGTCCGTGAACCCTCAACACCCTGATGTAAACATTATACATATTATGCATATGAGTTCGTTGATAAAAAGCACAGCTCCGTAATATTACCGCAGTGTTACGTAGGTATTTATTACGTGCGACATTAAATACGCAACGGCCATGTTTGCGTTCCGTCTGGTATGAGTGAGGCTTTTCTCATTGAGATTGTTTTGTGATACTGCTGATAATGACTGAATGCACTTAGCAATAAAATAAAAGGAATAGACAATTACATTGTTGTCAAAGACAACAATTTTAAAACCAGGCGGCTCACTTTTATTTCGTGAAAAGTATCCAAGTGTCAGCCAGATTGATTTTGTCTTACCTACGTGCTTGTCACTAGGTAGGAATAAAGTATTCAGAAGAGAATGATCTGACGGCAATAAGATGACTGACGATAGTACCGGTATCGATGTGTATGGAAATGCATACTATAGGTGAAATGTTTCATTGAAACCTAACTTTCATGATGATTTTAATTAAGTATGCCGTGTTTTGTATGCACAAGAATATGCATTCCCTTTATAATCACTTTTCATTTTTTGCCATTACCTAAACTAGTTTGAAGGCACTTGTAATAAGTTAACTTTCATGTGTACATATATTCATTAGTAATCTTAATTTTGATTACATACGAATCATGTTATATTCAACTAGTCATTACAAGTTTGTTATTAAATATGCGTGAAGTTATTGTAAGTACATAGATAATTTATGATCGTAATGAGAAATCTGACATTCATATTTGCATACTTATTAATAAAATTCTTCTGTTGCTTTGTTATTTCGGTATTGGTAAGTAATTACGTAATTTGAAACATGTCATATTACCATAGTTGCGAATTTTAGCATATAGAAGAAGTTAGTTATATTCCGATGGGAAATGACATGAGAAACCGTTTTACTAAAATCACATGTGTGCGTGTTTTGTAACTTTGTTTCATCTTACAAGAACATAGTAACTTTTATGCGGATAAAGACGAAGACCATCATAAATTGCACTTAAACGACCAATAAAATAGCGATATAGATAGACTTTTATGTTAATTAAATGAAGTTTGATGTATATTGATGATATACTTTACGTAACGAAGGCGGAAGAGCATCAATAACAATTTAAATGAAAGCACCTGTTTTATGGACGTCGCGAATCGAGTATCGTGAACGAAATTATTTAGATTAAAAGTTGCCGGACACGTGGACACGATGCGATCGTTACGATATACGGGAAAGCAAGCAGAGACCATGAAAATGGAAAATGTTATTATGATAAGAAAATATGTTATTACTGGTAAATTAAGCGTAAAGAAAAGTGAAAGAATAACAGCAATACTAATTGAAACAATAAGGACTACCATAAGGACCAACCAAAGTAAGGAACCCTGTAGCAATTTTAATTAAATTAATAATGATAGTTAAAAGCGAAAATATTCTACCACTTTCCTGCAGCTTAATTGACGCGTGCCATATTTTAATTAGAAATAATTAATTAAACTCGACATTTTTCTCACAATTTCAAAGAGCATTGAATAACGCCAAGCCAGAAATTGTGAAGAGAATATGATGATGAAGTAACTATACCTACTATTTTCCTTGTTTCGTTACTTATTGTAATTCTTATAGCTATAACGTAAATCGTAAAAAAATAATTCTTACTGTCAATTTATATAAATAAATCCATGGTGACGATGGCGTAAGAAAAGTATCTAACACTGAACATTTATTGATTGTCGTTTACATCCAAACGACGTAAGGTGATTAATACCTATCTATATAATAAATAAAGATCGGATAATCGGATGCATATTTACCTAAAGTTAATTTTTGCTAAGTAATTATGGATGTGGCTTCTTTTTTTTTCTTAATATAAATCCCCGGGGTTCCGGAAAATCGCGGAATGCACAACTAATCGGATACATGGTATAGAAACGACTTCTTAAATATGTGGTATTATTTATTTAAAAATTATCGAGACACTGGGATCACATAACTATTCTTACGCTTGAAATTCATTTTTAACTCCCGATGTAAGTATATGTGTATGTAGGGTGTAAGAGAAAGGGCGGTGCGTGTCGATTCTATAGTCAAAACGTACTAAATTTATCACTTCCTGAATCGCGAAATTTTTACGATCGATACAAAAGTGCATTCCATATTAGCCAACACCTCAACTTTAGGTAAATATGCATCCGAATATCCAATCTCTGATAATAAATTACATAAATATTAGAATTATTAACTTATGTAACTTATAAGTTATTTAAAAACGAATCAATTAAATATCTCTGTGATGTTGTGGGTCAAAGAAGACTGCAATTTAGTAGCTGCAACGAAGTTTTGCTCGATACACAGATACAATATCGGAATAATAAGTAATATAATAAGTATTAAAAAGCTCATAAAACAAAAGTGTGGCTACTGGTGTGCAATTGCAGAAGCCTATATCTGGCAGTAGACTGCCTGATGACTGGCTGATGATGATAAAACCAAAGTAGCTTACCACGAAGACCTACATGAGAAACAAAATTATCCTTTAAGGTTTAAAATAGACGAATTAAGGTGTATAGATAAAAGAATAATGATTGATGACCATCCACGTTACTTTCCGTATGCGTATCGTCATACCATATGGGTGTACCATATTAGGGAGAGTTTCTAATTTCCTGCGAACTTAACAACCTGTCCAATCTTTTCAAATAGGTGCGGCTCGCTTTCATCCTTACGTAACAATTTTCATCATTACGCCATGAACGGAAGTCAGTATGTTAAATTGTTTAATGACATACTTATAGGGACTTGTAACATGTGATAACGTAGGGTCAATGAATCGTTATGTAAGTATGTGACTCTGTTGATGTTTACATTGATTCTATGTTAATGTTTGTTTACGTTCTTTTACCGTATTGGAAAAATGGCACGTGGGGTATCTAAGCGTTGTGTTCTGACATGGTTTTACGATTAGTGTTCCGATTAAAAGATTCTGGATCGGTGAAAATTCTTTAAACGAATCCAATTTTAGTATACTTTTAGTCTTTTTTAGTTTTGTTTCATCTACCTATGTACTTCTTTGACAAATTGAATAGGAGCCAAAGACTTTTAATTTCCTCGCGCCAAAAGATCAAATGTTTACCTAATTAATACATACTTGTACAGTCGTAGACACTAATTTGAAGATTACTGAAACATTCATGTGGATAGAATTATTTATGTCCAGTTTGGGTATCAAAAGAGCGTGGCATGATGCCTTATGAAACTGAATACACTTTGCATACAATCATGTTAATAGTGACGCCAGGAAGCGGCGATACTAATAATAATATACAATGTTTTGTTTGAGTGTTGTCTCTTTAGTGATAGTGCAGTGGTAGAAAGATAGTTGCGTTGTTAAAAAGAATAACTGGATGAATAGGCAAGGGAGACCAAAGAATAGACGGATAACATGAGGGATGATGTGAATGGAAAGGGAGTATACTGACGGAGGAGGATAACGTGACAACTGACGGGGAGAATGGAAGAGGAAAATAAAATACTCGGATCCCAAGTAACATGAGATAAGGGCAGGCAGAAAGAAGGTGCTGACGTTACTTCTTTGATCAATTTATTGAT
Source organism: Fissipunctia ypsillon (assembly GCA_947568875.1). Lineage (NCBI taxonomy): Eukaryota > Metazoa > Arthropoda > Insecta > Lepidoptera > Noctuidae > Fissipunctia > Fissipunctia ypsillon. The sequence continues at coordinate 20,344,325 of OX387643.1, read as the reverse complement.
TGAAGCGTTACTTCATGAAAACTATTTAACTACATATTAAGTATGTGTTTAGTATAAAATAGGTACCGCAACTCATACAGTATGTTGATAGAGACAAACTCTTTGAGGAATTTTATTTGACTCGAATATTGAGAGCTCGCAAGTTCACAACTTCGCAAAAAGTGAGCAATTACAGAAGAATGTTCAAATCCCATAACGAAATAGAAATGTCTGTTATGTAACAACCAATTTTGAAATGTGGATTCCATAACCACTGTCTATGTATTTGCTAATCTTAAAATAGATGTTCAGCCAAATTTTATTTTTGAAATATTTCAATAGTTGCATGAGAAATAACTGTTAAAAGTTTGCCTTTCCAATCGCAATTCGTGTTTCAAATTTTGTACGTAAAGTTGTACGCTAAACTGTAGGCTGGATTTTAGACAATAATATTAAAAAGGAAATTGCCTGTCAAAACTTAGATATTATTTTATACCTTCTATTTGGGATTACATCCAATATGTGAGGTGAAGCTGAACAAATGCTGCAATGTAAAAGAAACAAAAAAAAAATGTTTACGATTCCAAAAACAAAAAAACATCATCTTAATCACTTCCATTATTTTTGCCTGCTTTGCGATTTCACACTTCAACGATAATAAATGTCACTTCTCGATATTCCTTACAAAATAATTATACATTTGAATTCTTAACAATAAAATACCAAACATTTGTTTTTTTTTGGTGTGTTCTGTATGTCAAGGCTTCCTTTCATCATCATCATCTGCCTAGCCTTTCCTTAACTATGTATATTGGGGTCGGCTTCCAGTCAAACCAGATGCAGCTGAATATCAATATTTTACATGGAGTGACTGCCTATCTGACCTCGAAAACCCAGTTACTGGGTAATACGAAACCCCTTGGTGGTGTCAAGGCTTCGTTTATTACACCTTAAAATATTAAGGTCGACCCATAATCAATCTAAATATACTTGTACAGTCAAATATTAATTAACTAAGTATCGGTTAACGACATGGCTGATGATAGTTTGTCAATCAATCAACATTAATAGGTTGGTGAACAAACCACGTTAGAATTAAACTAGTTAAAAGTATGTATTGATAATAATTGTATGAAAATAAATATATATACTTCGTGACAAGAATGAAGGAGGAATGCAGGTAGATGACAATCCTGCACTTAAACAATTCAAGAATTAACTTAGTAGCTTTAATATAACAAGCAGAATTAGATTCACTATTTTTATCTCACGAAGCGACGCGCGCTTGACTTGTGGTAACTAAGTGCACAAACACGCTGTGAATGTGTGCGAACAGTACTGAGAGCTACTGCGCTGAGACATACATACACGGCGTGATTGTACACTTGGTAACCACAAGTAAAGCGCCAGTAGCTTCGAGAGATAAAAATGCTATACGTACTAAGTAATTGCTTGGCAAAGTATCAACAAAGCTCTTTAAATAGACATGGATGTCGGTAGAAGACAATACTGCTTTGCACATTTAGGTATTTAGCAACATAAGACTAAGCAGTTCTAAGTTGCCTACAGTATCAAACCAGCTTTAAAAAAAAGGTTCTGTCGCAAGCATTATGACTATAATTCAAGCCTACTCTAATTATAACTAATTGAAATAAATAATTCTCCGTACACAGGTATAGACAGCAATTCATGGCGGTCGCGCTTGACGTTTATCTGTCATGCACCAGTTGTTATTGCGACTGACACACAATACTTTAATGTTATTGTATAATTCCATTTTTAAATGAATTCGATACCTACCGCAGTTTGTTCCGCGATTGACGAAACACTATGTTTAACCACGTATAAGGTTTCATTAATATTACGCCATCTTAGAAATAAATATGCTTATTGGTTCTTTGAAAATAGGTTAATTCCAAGCAGTATTTTTCTGTTTTTCAAGTTAAGAGATTTATTACTGCGAAACCTATGATTAAAACCATTTTATAGTTCATAGAAGTTTACCATACCAGTCAGTATTTAAAACTTAAAATAGATCAAAAGTAAGCAAAAAAATATGACAGTAAAACGAGGTTGAAATAAAGAGCTTCAGCTTTTCTATTTGAAATGTAGAATCAGATAAAAATGATACAATACACAGTATTTTGTATAACGATCTAGGTGTTCGAAAAAAAATGACGACTATATTATATTTCCTATAATATTTAGTAAATAACCAGCTGGAATTGGACTGTTGCTGGTTCAATAGCTTCCTTTTCAATAATGTATTTATATCACGCTTTCGCAAACATAACAGGCACTTTGCAAGTTGAAATATTTTGAACTATTAGTGGTTGGACTTGAAGACAGAGTTACTTTTGTCTGTTTGAAGAATGCTTTAGCTAATGTTATGCACAATGTGAATCATGAATGGCATCTATAAACAGTACAGAATTTATAACGGCATTTATATTGTTTTAGAATATGATGGCCGCATATCGCTCGAAGAGAAATTGCAATTTGTATCGCATTCATGTTTTAAACATCAATGAAATATAAACTGCGTAAATTCTTGAATCGAAGTATCTTCATTGCTTATAACTTCGATTTCAGCTTGCATATATTAATTTGAATATGTTTATGGTACCGCATGAAACCAAATCAGACAAAATAAATTCTATAAACAATAGTTTTCCAACGCTAATCGAATTACAGGTTTGTTGCAACTTGATGACTAATTCGAAAAAGACTGGCTTTATCTGTTAGATTCCTTTGTCAGGTAGAATGGCAGGGTTAAAACGCGAGTCGGATCAAAACTAGCGGAAACAATAATCTGTTGGCGCCATTTATGGTCTGTCAGTTTGACAAGGGTCAATATTGCTGACAGCGAGATTTATTTATGGCCATGATTTCATTATTTTGTTTTGAATATAAATAAAAAGTAATGAGATCTAAGAATATATACAATTAACCTAGTTTCCGAGATGAAAAGAGATGAAACAATCGTATAACACGAGAAAGAAAGGAAAACAGAGTTAGTTTATGAACCGTTTTCCTTCTCACGCAACCAGTGAGAGTTAGTCGAGGTAATTGAGTCACAATAGGTAATAACATACTGTGCACTTGTAAATTATCAAACGGTAGCTACATTTGTCGTGGAAGAAGATAACGGCAGTACATCATATCATTGACCTATTTAAAATAATTTCAAGGCTTACCTACCTTTAACCCAACATGAATATGAACGGAAATCTCTAACTGCAGTGTTACTTTAGAAGTCTGCTCTAAAAGAGAATGGTAGCAAACCTTAAGTGCCAACATCACTCAAAGGTTCTTGCTAATTCATACCTACCTGCAATTAAATAGTTCTGCTAGACACAGTAATCTTTATTATGCAGTCACGAAGTATGTCTTTTGTTGTATCCTCATGAAACTAGTACGGTTTCTCATAACTCAATCGAACCTTGGGGTCTGATTAAGCATTCCTTTGAATCCATTCACTGACTTGGATCTGTGTGATTTATATTGTAGAACTGTTGTATTTTTATATCTAATTGATTAATTCAGAACAGTTCCCACCTACTTATTTCAGTGTACAAGTGCTGTTGCATATTTAATAATGTTAGCTTCTCAAAATTACGCCTCTGGTGGAATTATCGCCTAGGGGCTCTTCAAAGCTATCAAAGAAACAGTCATTCGTCTTATGTTTTTTGTTCATTGCCTCCCTTATTGTCTTCATTATGTCATCAGTCCATCTGGCTACAGGACTGTCATCACCACTCTGTTGTCAGAAGTTACTGTAATTATTTTTTTAATACCACCGGAACTATAAACACGCTATTAAAGAGATAGTATCGCCGACGGACTGCAGATTCTTACTCCGCCATGATTAGCAACATCCCGACACTGCTGTCATTAATCATTAGCCGAGCTTTCCATCCATACTTATCTCTTGCGTTTGCACTTTCAACAACCTCTACACCTTGCGAAATAAGAGTCATAGTTCAATGTTTTAGTGGAAATATAAAATTGTCTGCAAAATAATGATAGTGCTCATTATGAATCGTATTGCGGACTGTGTAAGTCTGAAATACTGTGGCGGATGGCAACGGATGCAGAATCGCGTAAGCTTCTCAATAACGGATGGATGCAGGCATGGCGATCGCTTTCCTGTTATCTTTGTGTTGGATATTCAAGTTCTTATTTTGATTTACTTAAGGCACCTATAAGTATTATCTGCAATGTATAATATAAAGTCAGCGTTTACAACGTAGGTATATTTTACGATGACAGTAAGACCATGCATTTTGATGAGCCTAAAGACTAAACTTAAGACTGTCCGACTTTTTTCTTACACTCAGGTAGTCCTTTGTTTAAGACTTCTTGCAACTTTTTATTGTTGTTATTAATTTGTTACTTTGTATGGCTATTAAAATTATATCTCTTTTTGTTACAGATGCAAAGAATGGACTGCGGAGCAAATGAGCTGGGCAGGAAACTGCGAGTTGATCAGGTAAATTATTATGTTTCATATTTTGTACACACGAATACGAAAATAACTTGTGACATTTCAAATAACAGAAAAATTTCACCGATATAATTAATCGAATAGAAAGACAGTAGCAAATCGTAGTGCACTTTGATAAATGGTGGCAAAAAAAAAAAAACAAACGCGTATAGATAATCACTCTCTCGATTGACATGTGTCATGTGTGTCAGCTGTCAAATTATGAGCTAGTTATGTAACCGGTTTGCACACACCTGTAAGAAAAACTAGAGTATCCGATCAGCTGTTTGTAGGTTAGTATTTATTGCTGGCAATTATAAACTTGTTGTAGTCTTATTGCTCCGCCATTACTTCGCATTTTAAACGTAACCGTCCGACTCTTTCATGAGAATTTAATTATTTTATTGAACTTAATTAATAGTTATTAATCATTTTTATGATTGTAACACATTCATAATTCGCGTAATTGGTTTTATGTCTGCAACTTGTCAATTCTTTGATTTAGTTTCGAAACCATTCGCCTTTTTCTTCATTGATGATATTGGAGAATTTTCGTTCACCACAATAAAGACCCAATTTCCAATTCGTAAAGTGGCACTTGCTCTCGAAGTAATCGAAAATTAATAGAACAAAAACGAGTATTGGAATCGATTCCATTCAGTATCGAGTCATGAGCGGTTTATGTAACGGTCCCGTCCTGCGCGAGTGATGGCCCGATATATCAGACACCGGTTACTCGATTCTTCAGTGCATCCAAATTGTTGAACTTTAAATTGGTATCGATTAAATTGTGGAGGTGGATTTGAATTGAGAATGGTGCTAGTGGGTGAGGCTCCCCCGGGAGGTGCCACAGGAGGAGGCGCGGCATGGGCAGGTCAGGCCCATGCCTACTGAGGACCGGGTTCTGGCCCTGGTCCGACGGGAACTGGCTGCCTTCGGGAGCCGGTTTTCCGCCCTGGAGCCTATAGTCCTGCGGCCCCCGCTAGCGGCGAGCCAGCCGGCCTCGGGCCAGCGGAAGGCGGCCTCGGGCCAGCGGAAGGCGGCATCGTATGCCGCCGCCGCGGCTGCCACGGCCAAGCCAGGGTCATCGGGGCAGGTGAAAGGCGGAGCCGTCCCGGAACCCGCGAGGGCCCCAGCCCCGGTGGCGAAACGACCGCCTCCGCCTCCTAAATCCCCTCCGGCTGACGCCGAATGGCACGTAGCCGGGGAGAAGAGGAAGGCGGGTAAGGCAGCAAGGGCGGCCAAAACAAAGGAGAGGCGGCAGCGGCGCAAGGAGCGAAGCGTCGCGGCTAGGCTCCGTGCCCCGAAGTCCGCAGCTGTAGTGATCACACTACAGTCGGAAGCGGAAAAGAAGGGCGTGTCCTACCGCGACGTGCTTGCCAAGGCGAGGGCGGCGGTGAACCTCGACGAGCTCGGTATCGCAGATGGCGTCCGGGTAAAGGTCACTGCGACTGGGGCCCGGATGCTGGAGGTCCCCGGTGCGGCCAGCGGCCCGACCGCTGACGCTCTGGCCGAAAGGCTTAGGGCGTCCCTAAATGCGGACGAGACCCGAGTATCCAGACCCACCAAGCGCGCTGATATGCGCATACTGGGTTTGGACGACTCAGCGACGGAGGGAGAGGTGATGGCCGCCGTTGTTAGGACTGGAGGGTGCTCAGCCGAGCAGGTTAGGGTAGGCACCATCCGTCCTGACTTCACGGGGATGCGAACCGTTACGGTGAGCTGCCCCGTGGCGGTGGCCCGGAAAATTACCGGGGAGGGCCAAAGGTTCAAGGTGGGCTGGGTTTCCACGCAGGTGAAACTGCTGGAGCCCAGACCTCTGAGGTGCTTCCGCTGCCACGTAGGCAACCACGTGGGAGCTAAATGCACCTCGGAGGTGGATCATAGCAGCCACTGCTTCTGCTGTGGTCAGCCCGGTCACAAGGCCGGCTCGTGCAAAGCCACGCCGCACTGCTTCGCGTGTGCGGCAGCTGGCAAGCCGGCCAATCACCGGGCTGGGAGCAAGGCTTGCACTCCACCCGCCAAACCCAGGGCCAGCAAGCCCTCCGCCACCGTCGTCACCGCTGCTGCCGCCGCCTCCACTGTCGCCGCCGCCGCAACCACCGCGGCAGGGCCCTCACAGGGGGTTCGGGAGGGGGCTGATATGGAGTGCCAATAATGGCCCCATTACGCCTCCTCCAGGCGAACATCAACCACTGCGCCTCCGCTCAGGATCTGTTGCTCCAGAGCATGGCGCAGTTGTCGATTAACATCGCCGTGGTCGCTGAGCCGTACTTTGTCCCGCCCAGGGATGACAGGGTGGAGGACCTGAGCGGCTCAGTGACTCTAATTTCATCGGCCGCCGCCGGTACTCCGTCCCTCGAGGCGGTCAAGAGGGGACGGGGTTGCGTGGCAGCACGGTTCGGGGAGATTGTCGTGGTAGGGGTATACTTCTCCCCGAACCGAACTCTCGCCGAGTTCCACAACTCCCTTGCGGAGTTGAGAGTCGTCGTCGTCGGGTTCCGTTCCCTGCCTGTGCTCGTCCTTGGGGACTTCAATGCGAAGAATGTGGCTTGGGGTTCCCGGCTTACGAACCACGGGGCAGGATGGTGGAGGACTGGGCTCTGGAGACGGGCCTGGTCGTCCTAAACCGGGGTTCTGTCCCCACGTGTGTGCGGATGCGGGGTGAGTCAGTGGTGGACATTTCGTTCGCCAGCCCCGCTCTGTCGCCGCGTGTCCTCGACTGGCGCGTCATGGAGGGGGTGGAGACCTACTCCGATCACCGGTACATCCGGTTTGACGTCTCCGCCCAGACCTCGAGCGCGCCGGTCCGACAGACCCCGAGTGGTCCGCGGTGGGCGTTGAAGCAGCTGGACCGGGAGCTCCTCCTGGAAGCCTCGATCGTGCAGGCCTGGGTGTCACCACCGGACAGGCCTGCTGACATCAATGACGAGGCGGGGTGGTTCCGGTAGGCCATGTCCGAAGTATGCGACGTGGCAATGCCCCGGGTCCGGCCCGGACGCGCCCGGCGCCAGGTGTGCTGGTGGTCGCCGGAGTTGACGTCTCTGCGCGACGCGTGCGTTGCTGCGCGACGCCGGTACACCAGGCACTGCAGGCTCCGTATCCGCCCTCCGGATACGGAAGCCATTCAGGCGGAGCTGTACGAGGGGTACAGAGCGGCGAAGACCGCCCTCCGAGCGGAGATCCTGCGGGCCAAGGGACTGGCCCGTGAGGAGTCGCTGGAGACTCTGAACAGGGACCCGTGGGGACGCCCCTATAAAATGGTGCGGAACAAGCTCCGCCCATGGGCTCCCCCGCTGACGCAGAGTCTCCGGCCCCAGCTCGTGGAGGACGTGGTGAGCGCTCTGTTCCCTTCGCGAGGGGAACATACTCCCCCGCCCATGGCTCCGCCTCCTGCGGTGTCGGATGCGGACCACGCAGCCGACGATGACGACGATGCTCCGGAGGTGACCGAGGTAGAGCTGAGAGTGGCGGTGCGCAGGCTGAATGCCAAGAATACCGCCCCAGGACCCGACGGCTTACCTGGAAAAGCCTGGGTCCTGGCCTTGGAGGCTCTCGGGCCTCGACTAAGGGGGCTCCTAAGCGCATGCTTGGAGAGGGGCCAGTTCCCGCTTCAATGGAGGACAGGGAAACTGGTCCTAATTAAGAAACCGGGGCGCCCTGCGGACTCGCCGTCCGCTTACCGGCCCATCGTGCTGCTCGACGAGGTGGGCAAGCTCTTTGAAAGAGTCATTGCAGACCGCCTTGTCGGGCGGCTGGTGAGGGTGGGGCCGGATTTGGCGGAGAGCCAGTTTGGTTTCCGCAAGGGGCGCTCTACGGTGGACGCCATCATGCGCGTACGAGCCCTCACGACGGGGGATGCTGTGGCCCGGGGTGGGGTCGTCTTGGCGGTGTCTCTAGACATCGCCAATGCCTTCAACACCCTGCCCTGGAGTTGCATCAGGGAGGCACTCCGGTATCACCGAGTGCCGACCTACCTCTGTCGCGTGGTCGAGGCCTATCTGACGAACAGGGCCGTCATCTACCCCGGTCACCGGGGAGAGTGGAACCGGCGAGAGATGTCGTGCGGTGTCCCGCAGGGATCGGTTTTGGGACCGCATCTGTAGGACATCGGGTACGACTGGGTGCTGCGCGCCGACCTCCCTGGTGGCGTCAGCGTAGTTTGCTACGCTGACGACACGCTGGTCCTGGCGCAGGGGAGGTCGCACCAGGCGGCGGCCGAATTAGCGGCACGCGGGGTTGCGACAATTGTAGAGAGGATCCGGCAATTGGGACTCGAGGTGGCCTTGCACTAGTCCGAGGCCATGTGTTTTCATGGTCCTCGGTACGCGCCACCATCGGGTTCCCAAATAACGGTAGGAGGGGTTCTCATCGGTGTCGAGTCGACGATGAAGTACCCGGGACTCGTCCTCGATAGCCGGTGGAATTTCGTGGAGCATTTCCGACGTTTGGCTCCCAGACTGGAGCGGGCTGGGGCTGCCTTGGGGCGGCTCCTGCCCAATCTGGGGGGTCCAAACGCCTCCTGCCGGAGGCTCTACGCGGGGGTCGTGCGGTCCATGGCCCTTTATGGAGCTCCGGTGTGGGCGCGTTCCGTGAGGCGGCGACTGGTCCGTCGGTTGAACGCGTCCCAGAGGGTCATGGCCATCCGGTTAGCCCGGGGATACCGCACGGTCTCCGGGGAGGCGGCGAACCTCCTTGCCGGATTACCGCCATGGGATCTGGAGGCAAAAGTCCTCGCGCACATCTGGGAGTGGCGCGAGGAGGCAGGACGCCGGGGCGTAACTCCGTTGCCACGAGAAATCGCGGCACGGCGGACAGAGCTCCGGCAGGATCTCATGGCGGCATGGAGAGTGCGATTGTCGCAACCCAGCGCTGGGCACGCCACAATTGCGGCGATAAGTCCCCTCTTTAAGGAGTGGCTGGAGAGGCGCTACGGCGTCCTCACCTTCCGCCTGACGCAGGTCCTCACCGGACACGGGTGCTTCGGGAGGTACCTGTTCCGGATAAGGCGGGAGGAAACGCCCGGGTGTCACCACTGTGTGGATCGCCCGGAGGACACGGTGGAGCATACGGTGGAGGTCTGCCCGGCTTGGGCGGAGCACCGCCGTGTCCTCGCGGAAGCGATCGGCGGCGGCGATCTCTCGCGTCCGGCCCTGGTCCAGGCCATGGTACGGAGCGAGAGTGCATGGGAAGCCATTACCTCCTTCTGCGAAGCAGTAATGCTCGTGAAGGAGGAGGCGGGACGCGTGAGGGAGAGGCAAGCTTTGCACCCTCACGCCCCTAGTCGCCGCAGGAGACGCCCTGGGCGTCGGGAATTAGCAGCTGATTCCCGGCCACCGTAGGCGCGGGCTTGCGGACGGCGAGCAATAGGTAGCTCGCCGTCCGGTAAGGACCAAGCCCGAGTCGACGGCGCGTCGTGTTCCACGCGCGCCTCAAAGAGATGTCAGCACTATTGACGGGGTCCGCTAGGGCCGATGCCAGCTAGGGTTGCGGGATGTTCGAAAGAGTTACCGTGGCCCCGGCACAGGCAACAGAAGGAACACGGGTGGGTTTTAGTCAGTAAAAGTCTGACACGCCCTCCCGCTCCGCCCAGAGCGGGAGAAGTCATTTGATGATTTCCCATCCACAAAAAAAAAAAAAAAAAAAAGTGGGTGAGGCTGAGGGATAGGATAAACCTGCCACTTATTTTAGAGTTTAAGGTTGCTCGATGGTATTTGTTGAGTTTTTGGACAAAAATTCGTTCACAATGATGGCTTTGATTGTTACAAATACTAAAGTTGTTTTTTTTTTTTATTTAAAAAAATTGATGTGACTTATGCAGGCACTTTTTATTTACAATAAAATAAAGTCTCGTATATTTTACAACTTGATACCATGAATGAACTTTTAAACTTGAATAAAATGCTTGGCATTTTATGTCAAAGTTAACCCTGAAAATAATTTTGAAGTTCAATGCACGATAAGTATTCTTGAACATTTTGCTATTAGTTACAAAAAGGTCAAAGTACGACTAAAATAACTTCTTGTGACAAATTACAAAATATGAGCGAACTAATGACCAAAGAAGTTTATAAAATAACGTTAAAAACCTTTCATTGTAATTTATTCAGCATGAGTAACATGCTAAGCTTCGAAATTATTTTCTGTTACTACACCTAACATTTTAATAAGAACAGTTATTTACATCTTTTTTATTATCAAACAGTGTAAATCGATTGATTCGATATTAGTCATCGGAGCAGTATCTACCTCTTTTCTACGTACACTCGAAACATTGTCGATTGTGCACATAGGTTATAAGCCGCATTGACTTCAAATTAGCTTACGTAACGTCATTAGAAGTGTTTATTTTTTCAACCGTTTCGTACGTGATCCTACTTATAATAATTATGCAATTGTTAGTGATGTGTGTAGCATCTATTCTTATATTGATGAATAGATTTGAAAGGGATTATCTAGATTTGTAAGGGGAGGAAAGATCTCAAGTACTTTATGAAAGAAAAAAAATATAATTACGAAACAATACTTTTAAAAAACGATAATTTATGATCTAATTAAATCAAAAACAGTAGTTACATTTTCGCATAAATATCTCTGATATTTACATTAACAGAATAACGGAGAGCTAAGCAAATCGCATAGCCACCATTATTATAAGCCATGTTTATTCATATGTCACAGTAATCAGAACCCGTTTGGTTGGAGATAATAACAATGCTTCTAAAATACTAGAGAGCTTTCAAAGCGCTGTTTGGGGATATTTATTGTGGTATTGTGATCGTAAACCATGTGCTGTATCAACAATCGACACTATAAAACTTGACCTAGTTCACAAAGCGATGAAAGCTTAGCTTCTAAAAATATTGTCTTTTAGTAGTGACTTGTTTGATCTTCTTGTTTATCCTTTTAGATTGTTGATCGTGAATTTTAAGGATATATTGAAGGACACAATTCACAGTTTAATTTTGTTGATAAGTGCATTCGTTAAAAATCATTGAAAAACTTATGGTACTTTTTACACAATTGAATTCCTATTTATGTTAGGATTGCTAATCTATAACCTTAGTTTTTGTAGGTATAGGGTAAACAAAAACCAAGCTTTTACATTAGGTTCGAACTTTTAAAATTATTAAGCTATTAACTAAGTTTAAGTACTTATAGGTATTATTAAAGTAGTCATCCATCACAAAAAAATACCTCATGGTTTATCTAGCATAAAAAGGCATGCGCGTTTCTTCGCCACATAATTTTACGTCACCTAGTCCCAGTTTGACACGGAACAAAATTCTTATATTCATAACCTCCTTAAGACAAAAGCCAGCATACCAATACATCAATATATCTATCAGTTAGTCGCGTGCGCAGGCTCACGGTACCTATAGAAACATGGGAACAGACATACTGGCGAATCATCGTGTCGTGAGTCTTCGTATTTAAGTTTCTCCGGTTTATCTCTCTTGTTTTAATAACCTACTGTCTTATTATTTTGGACAATCAATGTAAAGCAAGGAATTTGTTTAGAGTTTTCTTATGCTCCACCATAAGAAAACTTTTTGTTTTGTTCTGAGGCGTATTTCCCGTATTTTAAAGAACATTCTATTCTCAGTCTCAATCTGTCTCAAAAATACCTCTAATTTGACATTTTTGACAAGTTTTTACATTGATTGTTGCTTTTTAATTAGGTAAGTACGGGAATTGACCTACTGCTCTTTTTCTAGCATGGATGTTTATGAGTTGTTAAATTCTAGTAAAAACACATGTAGGTCGATTTGCATACTCAATGTTTATTCTTCGCGAGAAAGGAATCACTTTTCGCTTTTACAAGGGACAGTCTCATCAGAAAAATCCATAAAACGGACTATAATAAAGAAAGAGGGTAAGAGCTTCATAAATAATTAGTTTATTTGCGAAATTTTTGATTCGGGAAAATTACGATTCACCCAGATTTTATACGTGTGACATTCGAACGGTGGTTGGACGTCACGACGGTGATCCATCACCGACCAGACCGTGCCGTGTAAACCGGTCCTGCGAACGGTACACCCGCCATAAGGCGAAGTTTCCACCAACAGATTTAAGCAATACTCAACTAGCAACAGATTGAATCAAGTGAAAAATGTGTATTAATGGTGTCTTTTACTAAAAGGTCTACTTTATGTAACTGGATTTAGAGAAAAAAAAACGGAATTGGGGTTTTTGTAAACATAAGAAAAATTGTGGTTTTCACGTTATAGCTTACAGTGCCGAAAAATAATTTAGGTAGTTCTGCCTCTTCCTAAAATATAAGTCTTCCTTTTAGAAATCTTTAGCAACGTTTACGACACTTCCTAACCATATATTTAACCCCGACCTACCACCGTACAATCCATACAGGCACAGTCTTAGAATACTATTAACATCATCGGATATCGGCGTCTGCAACGTTTTTACACGTCCGCACGTTTCCGCTCTACAGTACTTACCCTTAATGACCGGTGAGTACCTGCTTGCGATCAGGTTTTACTTGTTCCGCAATGTGGACTATTGGGTTATGTCCTTTGCTTCTCAACAGCCTGACGAGTAGCCAATGATTGTCACTAGAGTTGATCCGGTCTTTAATAAAGATATGACTTCCGGCAATAAGCTCGCCCACTATTACATGGGACTTAAACATAACTGGCGAAATGTGGGTGTACTATAATTACAAACAGGCAAGTACATACACTTCTACCTAATCCTTCGGGGAAAACAGGCGTGATGTTACGTTATGACTTCCAGCATTTGCGCTGTCGTGGTTACCTACACGATCTTTGGATGTCCGATATCCAAGATCGTAATCCTTTAACAGATTAACTGTCCGCGAAGTAGACGCAACAGGAGAAATATGGCTGTGATAATATTATGTAGGGCAGTGGACAGTGAACGTTTTAAGATTGGGCTCATATTTTCCAAATAATTACTAAACATCTTGTGAAAGAATTCAGTGACATAGGAAGACCCAAAAGTAGCTCCCCTAAAAATATTCCATCCCACAAAAATCATCAATCCGCCTGTCAAACGCGGTATTTACGCATTATCCCCCAAGAATCTTTATTTTGAATTCGTGGGAGATGCAAGTGCAACTGTGCACAATGCACATGTTCGATGGTAGCAATGAATAAATCCGTGATCGAGTTGCGTAGTGCAGTGGATAAACTTTTGACTTTCTGTATACATACGTATAAGAGCAGGTTGGATCCACGTTTTAGGGTCAATAAAACCTCTTTTTTTAAATATTAAAATAAAATATTTGTTCTTGGCTTTCGTTCCGGATGTAAGTATCATTGTTGTATTGTGTCTGTGTGGTAACCCACAATAATTCCTGACATTATAATCATTCGTCAGGTGCATCTCCTCTTCCCATCGTATCTACGTAGGATTTTATGAGCCATGTTATTAGTTACAAGTGTTACAACGGTAATAAATTAAATAACCGATATCCACTGTAAATTATTTCTTAGATGCTAACTGTAATTACGTAACAATCTGTGCTAGGAAACCTGTAAACGCGTTGCAGCGTGCATGGAAAAGATTTTGTTTTGGTGTTAGTTGCATCGTTGGTGTTAATTGAATGCACAATCTTGATGAATGATGATGTTGATCGATATGTTGGAGAATTACTTCACGTTCTTTCATTGAGTATTTCAAAACTTATTACCTAATTCTATCATTAGTACCAAGGTTCTCCACAAAATTTTTATTTTTTATTTTATAGATTTTGAAGTTGTTTTCAGTATCACTAGATGCCCAGTGCCTAGATATTAGTTTACTATTAATTCCTGCCATCATTGCTCGTGTTTTTGTATTAAAGCATAATGAAGTTCAATTATTTTTCCTGGCGGAGATCGTGATCGGAGCTTTTTTAGCCTTAGGAGAGTGAGGGGCTTATAAAAGCCTGAGGATTTAAAATTGTTTGGCCTTTAAACACTTGACAAAATCCTTAAAGTTTTAAAAATAATAAAATTACGTAATAAAGCACCAAACGGAGAGATTACAAGCTTCCTTACATCTCCGCGCCCTCGAACGTGATTTTCATTGTTATGTAAAAATGTAAAAGTCTCTCGTCTCAAGTTATTTATTGGCTTACACTGATATTGTGCAATTTAACCTTTTCTCGTACATTCTTGAGCAAACCACAGGTTTACTTTAAACCTGTACAGACCTGTCCGTATAAGTGGCACATATGTATCAAATAATCAGCTTTCCGTATTTTTCTTGGGTTTTTCTATCTGGAATTTATCAGTAGCAGCCCGGAGTCTGGATTTGTGCCCAGTTAATGGTAATAGGCTCACCCCCTATTTCGAGGACTTAAACATAACTGGCGAAATGTACACTATAGGTACACCTCTACCTAACCCTTCGGGGAACAAGGTATGATGTTATTTTATGTCTTTTCCTTGATAATGATGATTTTCATAGAAAAGTTGTACAGTTATTAGCATCAATAAGGAATTCTTCGTCATATCTATTATTATGATTGTTAAAATCTATTGTCCACTTTTAATATTATTGCGGAAAATACTGTAAGGAAATTCACACTTTGATCGTAAATTCTACAGGTTTGTTTTGTTTTGTAATGCATTGATGAACTTCTTGTTTTATTTTATGCCGTTGTTTTGTATGTAACACAGCTAAATATTACATAGGTTTCCATTACGTAATAGCTACAAAATATTTCAAAGTAAAAAAATAATTAAAAAGATTACCACCAACCATTTATTTAATGGTCCGCTCACAAAACATATTGGACAAAATTAATCCCACCTAACATTAAATTCATTCATAAAATATTGGACATTATGTCTTATAAAGCTTTTTTTTAAATAAATTTGAGTCTTATCAACTAGAAAATAAAGCACACAATATGACCAGAAGAGGACTACTAAGATCCACTTCTTTGAAACAGGTAACTCCAAAATGATGTCGTGATCCCTTTTCGGTCCTTTCATTAATTCCTTAAACCGGTTTTTGCTTCGGGTCCATTCTATGTTTACTATGTTTTATATTTTTTCTCATGTTTCGTATCATGTTACACAATTTTTTTTGGGAATTCTTCTACTTTTTTGAGTCCAGCGGCGTTTAGATGGTGAATTTTGATGAATGGTGTAGTTTTTTCCTAAATTGTTAGTTATCGGTTTGTGAAACAGCTTAGTAAATTTTATGCTATTCTCACATATCTAAATGAAAATAAATTATGCTTATCAAAGTTAATAAACAAATAAAATTAGACTCACAAGGTGGCGCAAATTACAAAAATATTCTCATTGAGTTTTATTCCCTACTTTTGCACTCAATTACATCTAAGTAGGTATAATTAAATAATTTGCACACAGTCAGCTAATGACATTAATAACTTCGGCTCGTATAGGTACTTCGTCGAACCCGATTCTTATCAGTCTCGTCACGCCACACCGAAGCACACGACAAGAAGTAAATGTGCCAGCGGAAGTGCTTGCATTCTCACGTGCATCAGATTTTGCGTAATCCATAATGATCATGCTTGATAGCCTGCAAGACTTGGGAGTTACTCTTGCAAGGTTTCTGTGGTCTTTGACAAGAGAAATTCTTGAAAAATGTAATTAAATCTTAATTTTTAACTGAATTAATAATAATGTGGTTTTAGTCAACCATCTTTGTAAGGATGCAACACTGTGTAGGCTCTCTGGGAGATAACAGTGCATCCTGTTTTTAAGAATCAGACGCATGATTCTTAAAAATAGGAGGCACTTTTATCTATCTTTTAGCGATTTTAGAGTTAAGAATATTAAGAAAAACAAATACAAAATCAAACCAAAAAGGATCAGTTTTTTTCAAATATTAAAACAACTCATTAATTTGGTATCAAATATATTAAGTTTATAAAGGTAAGCTATACAAACAGGTCGGTCTATTTTTCACTTTCCAAACACCTGACAGATTTTAATCGCAATTTACATCTGGTGGTATCCAAGTATCATTGAAAGTATCATCTGACTTAAAAACACCACGAAGAATCCTCATCGTATATTTTACAAGAACATAAAGATAATACCTCACGTACACATGAAATGGTCATCTCATCGTACAGGTGTTCCACCCACACGGGACCAGCAAAGTGGTCCATCGTCCCACTTATGGCCACTTTCCCAAAGCGTCTACATGTGGGGGTCACAAGTTTATGAACCTACTTTTATTGTGATTTGTATGAGAACTGTATTATTTTGTGGCTGATGATTTATTTTGGGATCGATGTCGATTGGGTGGGTATAATCTATCTATTAGCGGTTCGGTGTTTTGATTATTTTTTTTGATTATGTTTAGCTCTGTTAGGTCACGGCATTATAAAAAGACTCTATTCTTTGGAAAAAAGTTAGTTTGTTCTGATCCTGACTAATATTTGTGTCAGACAATATCTACTTAGCCATAATTACTTTTAAAATATCTGCTCTTACGAGTTACAGAACCAGATCAGAATATTGTAGACACAATAAAAAATCATAAAGCACAAAGTTGGACAACTTATAATTACTTAAAATACCATGATGTACACTTCGCTACCATTCAGGTATTACAAGAACAGTTTAGGTCCAAATTCTTTCTTAATAATGGATCGTTAAAGGAAATTAAAAAACAATGAGCGTCCAATCGATTACATAATCGATTAATGGAATAATCAAATGTAATCTATACGGAACATGGATGCAGTGGTGAAAGTCGGCCGGCCGGTGCAGGCTCATCTCATAATGTCAAAGGCTTCGACGACGACCCAGCTTTTTATAAAACTTGTTATCTCGATCGCACCGTTTTGTCTGTACTCAATTAATTTTATCTTCATAATTGAGATGTCAGTTGTTTAACTTATTAATAGAGATGGTTATTTTAACATCAATTTAAGACATAAATCCACGATATATTAGGACGAAATAGTAAGTACATAGACAAAATAAATTTCTCCAAAGGTTATACGGATTCCAGAAATCACTAGGTGTTGCTTAAAACTTATGATGGTCGGTTAAATAATGGCAAAATAAAATAGTACAATGAAGAAAGGTTGTGTCAACCATCCAGTAAACCCATGTATTCAACAATATTTAATAGAAGATTGCACCTCAAATTTCTTCTGTGTTATGTTGTTATCTTTCAGTTTCTGTCTGTTCTGAACAAAACCATTTACAAATAATCCGTCAAAATATTGCCTACATAACTGGCTTGATCCTAGAGCGATCACCAAAGCTCCCACTACCATGGCACCATAGACCACGAGTTAGTTATTCCTCGGTAATGACCGTCATTACGGCTTACAACGGGAGGGTCGGACCACAGTTAAGGTCACACTTTCCCATGTGTTTGTCTTTATCTGTTTACATTACAAGTATTAGAACCTTTCTTTTGGTTTACGGTAAAAGTAATGAACAGGATGGGTGACACTTTTTCTTTATTGTTATTGATAATATATATGTGGACATTTTGTGGTGCTGGGCATTGTCATACCATAATGCTCCTTGTTAGCTTTCCTGCTTTGCGCCTTATTATTATAGTAGTTTTATATAATATCCGTCACCAAAATAAAGACACGTTTCCTCTTGAAAGTGCCTTCTCTTAAACTAATCGGTGATTGAAACGGTTGGAGAGAAATGCTAGTTACTATGTAAGGTATTCAATTCTACTTGGAGTTTTATGATTGTCTTAAGCACTTACAGACCAGTTGAAAAGCCCAAATAACCATTAAAATACATTAAAAACTCGTTCAATTTCTCTCAAAACATATAAAGTGGCAATTTGAGCCTAAGACCTACTCACGACTAGTGCGGTGCCTTAATCGATAACTTTCGATTTATTACAAGATCGATCCCGTCGATAGTGTTGGATTTATGCCGAGTTACGATAAACGTGAATTATCGTGTCTGCCTGTGTTACATGGCGTTATTTACAGCATTTCGTGTTATGTGATTTATTATCGGTATGAGACCTTGTTTTGTGCAGTCTAAAGAATTAATTTGTCGATTTACTTTGTCAACTTCATGGCAGCCGGTGAAATTTTAATTTATAAGCTCTGATTAAATTACGTTAATGACGTAAATAGGCGTTTGTTGTCGGTGGTTTTTGGCATTTATTTGACATTTATAATTTGATTAAGTAGCCTGACTAAATTATTATTTAGCTTTCTAGACCAGCGTAATATCTGGTGATACGGTGCTATGGTCCGGTGCTTCTTCTGCGAATTATCATCTTCTTATAATTAGAATACTTTAACGTCACACAGTTTAAGCTTCTTCATTCAACACTCCAACGAGTCATGTTCCTTAAACAGGTGCATTCCATACATCTTGATGATTAATGGTAGATGTTGTTTTTTTGGTGTCTAAATATTGATTTCACGTACCTTTTTTATATTTTATACCCACAAAATATAATTTATCTCATAACTTTAAGAAACTCCTTTTCCGCCTGTTAAGCAGCCTTCGTACGTTGAATTCAACACTTGTGAATACATATCACGTTTCTATGTGTGCGTGACCGACATACATACAATTGTTTGTGTATGTGTGTGTGGGGGGGGGGGGGGGGGGTGTAAACAAAACTCTGATTTTACGATATCCTGTTATATGTACTCAGATGTTTGGTAAAAGTAAGAATTTCATTATTTTGTTTTGATTGATTTTACGTAGATACAACTACGTATAATTAATTTGTTGGCACTATTTACCTTTATTACACAATTATCTACTGTCGGCGTAACCACCTTGTTACGCCGAATCCAAATAACAAGGGACTAGGGCAAGAGAATGATGATGAAATACTGTTATAACTATACCTATTAGGTTCAGCCTTTTCAGTTTCGTCAAATTGTTAAATGTTAACGGTTAGTTTATATTTATGCTACTAATAAACAGGTAATTGATTCCTAATCCTATAACACGCATTGCCGACTAACGAGCCAAATCGCAGTAAATTCAATCGTAATAACTCCTATGTCCTTGAATGAACCAGCTCAGTTCCTAAATACATGCTCCATTGTTCTATCAACCTTATGAAACTAACGCAAAACAAAGAAACATCTAATATAATCAATACACCGGCAAATCAGTCTATACAATTAGCTATCGAACAGTAAGTACTTGCAGAGCATGGGAACTGGGGCAAACAAACGGGCTTCGAGCAAATAGCCCATGACTTGGGACAGTCACAGTGAGCTTACAAGGACATTCGGACTTTATAGCTCTAGGACATTGTAATAGGGATATTGTTTCGTAAGATTTTAGCTGTTGAAAGACGCAAGTATTGAGTATTACAGAATTATTTTAATGGGGTAATACTTCAGCTTCAGTATAGTTTTGAGAATGGGTGTGCACGTCTCTGTTATGCAATGAAGAAACAACCGACTTCCATAAAAAAAAAACACTACAAAGTAGTGGTGCAGCCTTCATACAGCCCGATTCTTATTGGCTTCCCTTCGGAAGAACCACTCTTCTTAGTGTCTATTATTGTCAAGTAATATGGTACACCTGGGTGTGTAACTGTGTATTACATCACATTACAGATATTTAATACTAGTTAAATACATCATAAGACTATAAATATTACAAAATGATTTCGTGTAAACAGAGATTTCTGATAACATCAGCGACAAAATAAGCCGGCCCTCTTGTGTCGGAATGCGGTACTATATTCGAGGTACGGACACACGCGACTTCGTGTCCCGCAGTACCGCGTCGTAGGTAGGTAACTGGGGAAGTCGAATTACAGCGAGTTATGATAGGGACATAAAATAGTACGCAGGCGAGAACGAGATAGAATGAAAGATTGTTCTTTTTTGTGATTTTTCTTTGTGCCATGTTTACCGCAAATAAATGTATTTTTTTTTCTTTTCATTTTCTATAATAATGTTCTTTCGTAATGTTGATTTCTTGACAGGAAAATTCACGTGTATTTGGTTTTCACCTGCTCTTTTGCATTTTATTCGTTCTAACATGATTTTAGAATATTTTTGTAATAGAATGTTTTTCAGAAATAAAACTATACCTAATCGGTAATTTTATCGTTTTATTTCTGTGAAAAATTGATAAAATATTCTGCTTGTTTATTGATAGCGTCTCTTTGGTTATGTCACTTTACCAAAGACGGCGTTAAATTGTGAAAAGTAATGACTTAAATTTTTGAGTTAATTCATTTTGATGATAGGTTAAGTTTTGCATTTGTTGATGAGAACTGAACAATTTTTTCTTCAGCGTCCCTCTAACGGTAATTGTAGCTGCGCTACTGCGACAAAGTTAAAAATAAAATTAATTTCGGCAGTCGGGGCCCTGTGAATCTGTATCTTAGGTTTTGCTACCGACTTCCGAAATTAAAGTTATTTTTCACATTTTAGTTATGGTAACTTAGGTACCTACCCCACACAAATTCGTATACCACTACTTACTGAGTAAACAACAGTGACATGAAGTAGGTATTATAACATCATCTAGATACCTACACAAAGTGGATTAAATACTTATTATCGAAGCTAACTCAAAAACTACCCAAGCAAAGTTAATAACATTTTTTTGGGACCACCGCGCAAGCTTCCGCTAACAAATGAATATAATAATTTTAAAAATCGGTCCACAATTGACGAAAATATCGATAAACAATATATAAAGATGATCAAAGGACCTTCTCTTTTTTTGAAGTAGGTTGAAAACTAAAACCTTACTTTGTGACATCTTTGCCGTACCTACATTAAACATGGTAAAGTTAGACTGCAAGATGGAGGTTTTGAAGAAAACTTATGGCGTAGCTAAATAAAAGCCCAATCAACCCGTGTTTTAGCAAACTTGTTTGAGCAGTGTATCATGAATTTTAATCATTACCTATACTTTTAGCAAATCCATTGCATTTTCATGTAGGAAAATGAATACGTTCATTTTAATTCAATCTCGAACAAAATTGACGTTATCAGAACCAATTCATGTGAACTTTGATCAGTAGTTCATCGTTTTACTTTTAAAAGCAATTAAAGCCGCCTTTATCGACCGCCATACTTATCAGACTTACAGTTATGTAAAATTTAAAACGAGCTAAGTAGTATATGTTCCATTAAAAAAGTACAAAGTACCTCACCATTAGCGAAAACGCAAGTCATACATGCGTAAATATCGATATAACAAAAAGTAACCCGGTCACGGGTACCAGCTTTTCGGTATTATCGACACGCATCATCGAGCATCGCCCATCATTATTTAGATTATGTTGGAGCAATATTTGACTTTCGCAGCTTTCATTGCGAATTCTAATTACTAAGAACAATGTAGGTAGTGAAAGTTCTGGTCAGATTCCAAAATTGGTCTTAGGAATTAAATGAGTGATTCAAAGCCAGTACTGTCCAACTGATTGTCGTCATTACAGTACGTGAGCTCTGATGAACTGAATTTGCTGCCGAGTCTCATTTGTTATTCGCGTGGAGTTTGTAATGGATGGCCATTTACTTAATTTGGCTACAAACGTTGGCAAATGTAACTTTGATTTGGTTGATGTTGTAAATACAAAAATGTTATTATCATGCGTGTTGTTTACCAGCTTTTATCTAGGTTTTGAAATCCTTGGCAATAAGTACCTCACTACATAACTTAAAGCTATCTTAAGAAATAAGGAAAATGGAAATCTTGAATCTTTAGAAAGTCATACCTACGGAAAATCAAAGTATAAATAACCTCTTTTTCCAATCAAATCATTACGGTATCACAATTTATCGATACAGTCATTGAAATCGCAGCTTTATCGTAGTCAGGGCAGAAAGATTTCGCAAATAACTAGAGATGACCACATGAGCTTCCACAATTTTCTATCGACTTTCGCTAATCGAATCGTAACGATCCCCAAGGGAACTGAGAAGTGTAATAGCAATTATTATTATCGCGGTAACGAATAATAATCGGATGTAGAGTAAGTTTCATGTTTGGAATTGAGGATATTCGATTCTATTAATCTTCAGAAAGACCATATTATTCCATTAATTTAACACAGTACTTACTTCATAGTTATAAGCTTTAGAGTTAAAAGTCAACATTCGAATCGCCCAGGGCATCAAGTATGCGCCCTAGTACCCATAATCAAATTGAACACACTTTCTTTCATGTTACTAGTGGCAATGAAAGACTCAGTAGCACAAGCTGTTTTCAAATACTCACATTTTCACGCGTTAACCAATCAAGCTTTTTTCGCGGTGCTCTCATGACATTGTTCATAACTAATTTTCACGATTTTCGTCACGACACAACGCGTAAAATTACCGTGGAACTGACTCTGCATTTGCGTAAAAAAGCGGTTTTGGTATTTGGTTAAAATATATAACCTATCATAACATCACGCCTTGTTTCCCCGAAGGGTCAGGCAGAGGTGTACCTGTAGTACACCCACATTTTGCATTTATGTTTAAGTCCCATGTAATAGGGGGCGAGCCTATTGCCATCAACCGGGCACAAATCCAAACTCCGGGCTACTACTGAGAAATTCCAGATAGAAAAACCCAATAACACTTTGCCCAACCTGGAAATCGAACCCAGGGCCTCATGCTCAGCAGTAGCGCTTGCAACCACTAGACCAACGAGGCAGTACCAAAATAAAAATATATAATTTATAAGATTCGCCATAGAACTTCTTTGAGTGAGAGATGGTTTCGTATCTTGTAACACCATCTATCGATCAACTTCGTCTAATTATGTTCTTTCCTGTTTTTTTAATCTTGTTGAGAAATTATAAATTAATTTATCTTAGGAAACTTTTACAAGACAAAAAGCCTGTCGAGCCATGTTTAGATCGGGTTGAACTTTCTATAAAATAAAGGGTTGCTGTCAACCGGTCGAACAGGCCAAGGTGGCACTAATGTTAAGATAAGTTATGAGTGCAAAAGTTCAGCTAATCCATACTTATCTGTAGCTTGTACAACCATTTGAGGAAAATTATGCCATAAGTTGTTTATGCGATCGAGAAAACTTGATGTAAAAGTTGACCTATTCAACTTTTACATCAAGTTTATAACAGCAAGCAACGAAAATAAAACTGAATTTAGATTCAACATTTCAACTTGTTTTAAACGCCTTGCTACAAAATTGTTTGGTAACGCGTGACAGAAATATTGCTATTACAAATAATGTAGGCGTCCGTACAATAGTAGGACGGTAGGACGACTACGAATTCATTGAAATAAAGAAAGGGATTAAGATAACCTATACAAGATATTAAAAAATAATAAAGTGGTAGATTACATAACAAGAATTATTTTTTCAGTTTTCAGGCTTCTAAATAATAACCGTCGCTCGGGTCGATTTTCAAGGTTGCAACGCTTGCCGAATCGATCCGTGGATGGGTGACCATCCATTACATACCCAGATCCCTCCGTGCCTCGGAAAGCAAGTTAAGCCGTTGGGCTCAGCTGTCATTCCAAGATCTTTGACAGTCGTTACGGGCAGTCAGAAGCCCGAAAGTCTGACAACCAGTCTTACCATGGGGTATCGTGTTACCCAGTAACTGGGTTTTGGAGGTCAGATATGCAGCCGCTTCATGTAAAATACTGGTATTCAGCTGCATCCGGTTAGACTTGAAGCCGACCCCAACATAGTTGGGAAAAGGCTAGGCAGATTGAGGGCCCTGAAAAAAATAAGATGCTAAAGCCTTTAAAAACAATTCCTGAGGTATCAAAAAAAAAAATTACTTTCAGCCGAAACATAATCTGTATTAACTGCTCAATCCATTTACTAACTTATCTAATGACCGGCTAGACAAAAATAATGTTACAAACAAATCTAAGTCAAAGGCTAACTAGATTCTTAAACATTTCGCCGTTGGCATGTCATTCAAATTATTTCAAATCACTCAGTTCAGCTCCCACGATACGTATCGTAACTAAACAACTAGCCACTTTTATTTTCGTTGCCGTGTCGCAAGAATATCCAGTTAATTTTACCGGTCACGACCCGGCCCGGTCAGAGATATGGACAACAGCTGATGTCAGCCGCGGGCGGTCACTGGTGACTGCTGACAGATTTAAAAGGAATTTGGAACCTGTAATGTAGTGAATGATGGAAGATAGGGAGAATGGATGATTAATGTTGGGCGCAAGGTTGGAGTGACGAAATATTAGAGTTAGATTTTTGTGTTGATCTATTTTCCAGAAACCGGGCGTTAGACAGTTCTCGAACTCCTATTGTCTAAATTATAAAATAACTTCACTTAGGTACAACAGTTCAGTTCGTTAAATCTGTTAAAAACTTATAGCAAAGTGGGCTGGGTAACCTACCTACTCTTTACCTCATTCATTCATCATAATCAGCCTATAATGTTCCCACTGCTGGGACACAGGCCTCCTCTCTGTGAGAGGGAGTGGGCCGTAATCCACCACGCAGACCCAGTGCGGTTTGGTGGAGGTCACATGTCTACGAATTTTTGGTTCTAGGACATGCCGGTTTCCTCACGATGTTTTCCTTCACCGTTTTGACAGCAGTAGTGATGAAATAATTTACATATAGTAAAGCACCTGTCAGGGTTCAAACCTATGATACAACTCGTAAGTCGCAAGTCGCGACCGTTACCACTGAGCCACCACGGCTCTTTACCTGACTGCGGCGAAGCCAGAAAGGAGGGTAATGTTTTTAATTCCTTATTTTCGTTCACAAACGTTAACACTTTCAACAAGATAGCTGACTGTGATCCAAGATAAAGTTACAGTAATTAGTAATTTTTGGTTACAGTTTATAGGATAGTTAAGATGGAGAGGTTAAAACTCTTGAACTGGCTCGAATTTTAGGACGAAGTTGATTCTAGAAAGTCTATTATTGCTTTAAACGAGTCACAATAGAAGTTAAATTGTTATGACGTGTATAGACGTCAAACGCCCGCGAAAGCGTTAAGAAGAGGAAGAGGCTTCTAAGTAATCGGATTGTGGATAATGATGAATTATGTAATTATTTTACACTTACTTAGTTCAAGCATGAATTTACAAAACTACGGGTGTTCTAATCTAAATAACCAATCAATCAACACAGCACAGTAGTATTGTAGTTTCCAAAAAGTAAGTAATGACCATTGCTTAATCCATGTAGACTGATCAAAGGTTTTTTTTTGTTACAGGAAAAAGGGAAGACCAACCGAGAGGATCTGAAAACAGACATACAGCATCGGAAAGAAACCTTTTATAGGGTACGAATTACTTGTAACATTTATTATAGTTTGTAATGAGCTTGTAAGGCTCGCAGACAAAGTTCTAACGAATCATGCACGTTTTGAAAAAGGTCAAATTCTACATTCTACAACAACGACTCAGTATATTATGTACCTACCTATTCATTTATTCACATTTTGAGACAGACTTATTCTTTTGCCATATTTATTTCATGCATGTATGAAAAGTGGCCTTATGAGCAAGCAAGACATACCTATAGGAATCAAAGTCAGGGTTTGCTAGAGTTCTGCTATTATGGGAATACGAGAAAGCTGGATCGCCGATCTAGTGCTGCAAGCGCGACTGCTAGTTCAATTCCCAGGTGGAGCAGCCTTATTTAGATTTTTTATGAGGAGTTTCTCATTAGCCTTCAACATTCTCGGAGTCTCGATTTGTGCCTGGTTGCTGTCAATAGGTTTGCCCTCTATAACATGGGGCTTAAACTAAACTGGTCTACACTTATGCCTACCTGTTGTTGTTAATAATAGTGCTTTCCAGTAAATATCGTCGTTTGAGTTGCAGGAGGCTCCGTCGGACGAGGATTCGGCGGTATCGTCCGCGCCCGCCTCACTGTCACCCCAGCCGCTCAGCGACATGTGGGTCAGTATTACACAAAGACATTACATTACATCATACATTACTAGATACAGTATCTACACATGTGCACACTGTTTAGTAAATAGGTGGGCCCAGACAACTGCTTGTGTTGGAAACAATGGTCTGTGGAAAGTCGATCCGAACATTCATTAAGGTTTATCAGCCATAAGTTCTCTTAAACATGGGTAATCATTTTCATTATGAGTTGTATTATCTTTGCCTTTCGACTATAAGTATCTGCTAGATAGATAGAATAGTCTTTATTATGCACACCATAAATATTACAGATATAAAAGACAGATACAGATATAAACAAAAATATATATAATAAATTACCGGAAAACATAAAACAAGAAAATAAAACCAGCGTACTTTTAAATAAATTAAAAAAAGTCTTAATTACAAAAGTTTAGTTATTACTACACAATAGACGAATATCTAACGGATAAATTCAATAATAAAGGTAAATCTCTCTAGTTATCTTCAGCCATATTTTAAGTACTGTGGGCATGCTATGGGTAGTGTTGGTTACTGCGCAATAGAAAAACCGTTTGCAGTTCAAATAAAATTATAATTCACGATCAAATTAATCACACTAGCAATTCACACACTGTAGGTACACGACACAATTATACGGAACGCGCGACAGTTTCCAAACGTGTTCACTGCTCGACAGCCACCGACAAACTCTGCCCAGTTGACGAGCGTTATGTTTTAGACTCTGTCGAGCGTCACTTGGTGGCGCTGGCGTCTCGATTATAAAACAACGACTGACGTATTTACGACAAATCGATAAAACTGTTTACCAGATAAGTAAAACAATAAAAATATGAACATATTAAATATTCATTTAAATATACAGGCTAATTACAATACAAAATATCTAAACGAATAAGAACAATAAATAACGAATAATTAAATAAGCAATAATAATATATAATTTACTACTAAAAATAAATAAATAGATTGACCTACACATAATACATTCAGAAAATAAATAAATGAGTGATAATATAATCATAACTAATAATGTTGTAAAAAACAAATACCTAGTTAGCAAATAATTTAAGTATTTAGTAAAGAAAATCATTAAAGCGCTCTTCCTCTCTCTTACTTTTAAAATTTGACTGTGCCCGACAGGGTCCATAATTGTTTCTATAATAAAATTATTATTATAATACTCACCACCTGAATGTGTACATTATGGATTGCAATAAAGAATAATTAAGTAAATAGAATTGAAAATAAGATGCTAGATTTCTTCCTAAATAAGTAGCATCAACAGTTTCCACTGTCTAAGCAACGTCTTACCTGGCAACCTGGTATACCAAGATACCCACCGTCCACGTTGGATAACCCTGTACAAACTTCTGCAGGAAGGGACTTCTCCAGTAAAACCAGTCTTCCATTAAGAAAACTATTCTTCCTCCATCTACGAAAAGCTCAAGTCAGCAGATCCGACAAGTCGACATTATCAATTCGCGTGTTAACATTGTTGGTAGAAGTTTCCACTCTGGCTTTTTATCGGCTACTTTTATTTATGCATGTTCTAGTTACATAAGTACCACTCATAGAATAAACAATATACAAATTAATTTTATTATACATCATACATAATGAGGTATCTGCTAGATTTATTGACATTAATCATTACCTTTAGAACATTATTTACGCACGAAGTAGCAAATAGCTGTCGGACTGAGCAACTTGCTTTCCAAATAGATTCTTCCTTGTACCCACAATTTCTAATAATAGGTAATTCCGATACACCAGGCTTGATAGCAAGTTAATAGATAGTAATAGGCACTGTTTTAGATATTACGGAAGTATTGAAACTAGGTCTATTTTACACGGCTTAGATTTGGACATTACTTACGGTGAAAGCGCCAGGGTAGCCCGCGAAATTCAAATTTCCTTACGTTTTTTGCAATTTGCAGGTCAGTATTATGTTGTATTTTAATTAAAATATTATTCGCGACCGTAACATATATGTAACACAATTATAATCATTAAAGTCATCAATACAACTATCTAAGACCAAGTAATTCTATTGAATGACTATGTCATGAAATATTAACACTTCAAGATTATACTAATTTAAGGAATTGTATTACTGATTCTAATGATTATAATTCTGTAAATACATATTTGTTATGCTCGCGAATCATACTTTAACTAACATACACCCAGACACTGAGGTGCAAATTACAAAAATCGTAAGAAAATTTGAATTTCGCGGGTTACCTTGGCGCTTCCCCCTTAAGACTGTGGATTATGTATGTAGGGCTAGCTTCTGTATCGACAATTTTGTCTATTGAATAATTCAATTAAATCGGCCTATGGTATGGATTGTGCAAGCATCATGGTAGACGATAGAGAGCCCTGTCGTCCTATACTTCATGCCCCGGAATTAACGCACAACCTCTTATGGGGGAAGCTCTAAGGTAGCCCGCAAAATTCAAATTTTCTTACGATTTTCACAATTTGCAGCTCAGTGTCTGGGTGTATGTTAATTAAAGTATGATTTGCGACTGTAACAAATATGTTTTTACATAATTATAATCATTAGAATCAGTAATACAACTCCTTAACCGGGAGAGCACCACCGGCGCTTTTTCAGCGCCGCGCGTCGACAAACCGTCAAGCCCCACCGGCGCCTTTTCGGCGCCGGTGACTCGCGCGTTACACGCGCGGATAAAATTACTATAATTAAGTCCTATATCGGCTGTGGGTAGTTTTACTCTATGGTATGGAAGATATTCTCGTCAAATAAATAATTCTAAACCAAAAATAATCATATGGCAATTTTTGTGAGCGTAGTCACAAACGTACCGCGCCGTCGGAATTCTCCCGGTGCTCGAGCGTCGTTGACGTCATCGCGTAGTAGGCTCGCCCGGAGTTAGTATAATCCTCAAATGTCAAGATTTCATGAATAATCATTTTTAGAATTACTTGGCTGTAGAGAGTTGTATTGATGACTTTAATGATTATAATTTTGTAAATAGATATTTGTTACAGTCGCCAATCATATTTTAATCAACATATAACCCAAAACTGACCTGCAAATTGCAACAAACGTAAGAAAATTTGAATTTCGCGGGCCACCCTGGCGCTTTCACCAGAGGATATCGTGCCGCAGTGGCGCCAAGATTATACGTTATTATTACTACAAACAGTAGTTTTACATTGTTAAGTTTTATCATAATCATTAAAACGGAAAACAGTGGCCACTAAGCTCCGTTTTATGGATTATAATAAAACTTAACAATGTAAAACTACTGTTTGTAATAATAATAACGTATAATCTTGTGGAGCACAACATAACGTGCTTATTTTCTGTATTTTCATCTTAAAATAAAAGAAATAACCAAACAAACGATGAGGGCACCAATGCGGCACGATATCCTCTTAAGGGGTCGTTGTACTCATAATTATGAACAACTTTTACTATGGGACCAAACCTGAAATTGCGAAAAAAATATCAGGTGTTCCCTACATTTTAACCAGTTATGCGAACATACGAATGTAGGGAACAGCTGATTTTTTTTCGCGATTTCAGGTTTGGTCCCATAGTAAAAGTTGTTGATGAGTACAGTGACCCCTTAAGAGGTTGTGCGTTAATTCCGGGACATGTTGTATATGATTGTTAAGTAATTTACCTACGCGACGTTAAAATATTGATTGCAGTCAATGATAATTATGTCCGTTATAGGAAAGAATATTTCGTCTTTTGTGCTGAAAGGATGATGATAGACAGAAGACATGGGTAGGGAAATATTATGCTATTGCACCACATATTGCATCTATCAAGTATATTAACAATATCTGTAGTTGTGTGTATATGGCTATACATAATAATTAAATTCGATGCAATATATCACCGACACCTCCTGTCGCGCCTTCTACATAAATATTGATTTAAGCGCTGAAGGTCGGATCAAATCATTAAACTAATAATACTAGTAGCAATCTATTTATGGCTGGTTATTAAATAAAGTACTAAACGTCTTCTAGCCACAAAGCTATTTTGAAAGGCCCTTCGTTTCTAAAAGTCAATCTCTGTTTCAATCACCCTAAATCTAGCTAGAAATAAGCTGTGCCAACGAATCTAGCCACGATTTATAGTTTTTTATTTAATTTTATGGCAATGGGCAAAGATCGTCACTAACTGGCTGCGTCGAGGTAGACTGCAGCGAAGGTGGTGTGACGGTTTGATCATATTTGCAGGGCCACA
This sequence comes from Fissipunctia ypsillon, assembly GCA_947568875.1. Lineage (NCBI taxonomy): Eukaryota > Metazoa > Arthropoda > Insecta > Lepidoptera > Noctuidae > Fissipunctia > Fissipunctia ypsillon. Next base: position 20,313,836 of record OX387643.1, on the reverse strand, counting down.
CAGGGCCAGAGATCGCGCAAAATAGAGAGGTTTGATCATGTTTGCAGGGCCGACAGGGCCAGAGATCGCGCAAAATAGAGAGGTTTGATCATGTTTGCAGGGCCGACAGGGCCAGAGATCGCGCAAAATAGAGAGGTTTGATCATGTTTGCAGGGCTGACAGGGCCAGAGATCGCGCAAAATAGAGAGGTTTGATCATGTTTGCAGGGCCGACAGGGCCAGAGATCGCGCAAAATAGAGAGGTTTGATCATGTTTGCAGGGCCGACAGGGCCAGAGATCGCGCAAAATAGAGAGGTTTGATCATGTTTGCAGGGCCGACAGGGCCAGAGATCGCGCAAAATAGAGAGGTTTGATCATGTTTGCAGGGCCGACAGGGCCAGAGATCGCGCAAAATAGAGAAGTTTGGAAGGAAAAAGGGGAAGCCTTTGTCCAGCAGTGGGAAAAAATTTAGGCAAACAAAAAAAATATATGAAAGCTGTAAACTGGTATATAAACCTGGCTGGTTGGGTAATTTTGCCGTAAAATTGAACCGAACAATCTCCCTTAGGACATTCAGGAAGTAAATCCACAAGCAAAAGCTATTTAAAATTACACACAAATTATTATGAATTAGATTTATGAACATCAATAACGATGAAATCTAAGTGGCTGACCATTGTGCTTAACAAAAGGCGATTATAGCAGTAACGGCCCAATTAAACCCACACAAAACGACTTATCTAACTTGTGACGTGGATTGCCTTTTACGTGTTATTTAAGGGACAGTTTACACTGAGGTAACTGCTGCTGGCTTCTAAAGGCTGGGCATTAGGGAGATGTAAAATAGGATCCAGGAAATAAAGGGCCATTTCACCTCTTACATGTGGGTAAAAGTGACGAAGAATTTGGCAAAGATATGTAATAGCAGGTTCATCCTGTGTGATCATTGGCTATTGTTCAATCTTATACAAAGAATGGTGATTGTGTCGAGTGCACCCTAGGTCAGTCCCACCCAGTCAACCCCATAAACAACAACCTGCTCATAGATATGAGCTATTTGAAAATGCACAATTTTTACATAATATTCGTAAAGGATACAGGGGACCTACCATAATCAAATGCAGGGGTGCAGAGCAAGTCATTGTTTGATTGGTTGCTTGTTGTTTTGTGGGTATACTTCTGCCTAACCCGTTTGGTAAATCAGACGTGATCTTATCTATGTATGTGTGTGTAGTTGCACTTTGAATGACACTTCACTTCTAGCTATAAGAGTGGTGACCCACCTGAGCCATGATAAGCAGGTGCCATCAGGTCACATAATCCTATAGGTTTGATCAAAATTGGTTAGATGACGTCATCGGTAACAGTCTGGTTAGATTTTGTCTCTGCGTGCGTGAGTTTGTGATCTCGTAACTCATAGGCTTTATATCACTAATTAATTGTAGACATACTTTCAATTACTGAGTGGAATTACAAGGTGATTGATCTGCACGCAACTCAGATTATGTTAGAGGCACATAAAGATCAGCACAGTAGTAGTTAGTATCACTATCTGCTTTGCAACGCATAAATTAACTAGCAGGCCGGCTGATTAATGAGCTACATGTATACATGAATACAACTGATGCTGCGATTAACGTGACCACCCACTGGGCCCAAGTATTTCAAGAAAGTATCATAGAATCGAAAAGAAAAAGAAGAATGAGTTAGATACCCGAGTAGCCTCATGCGCATTTGCAGAACAGTAGGTAATGAACCGAGTTTATAAAAAAAAACTGTATTTTAAGTAGAGAATAATAGTTCTTCGGAAGGCAACCATTTTTAACACTCAAAGATAATATGCCACGAATTAGACCAAGAGCCCCACTTTTTAGAATATTTATGAAGCCTTTCTGTCAAAATTGACTGAAAATTTAGTGACGAAAAGAAGTTTTATTTTGAAGATACACTGTTTTTTAAAGTAGCGACATTCCACACTGAATTAGGAGCCCTAATTTCAACCAATATGAATACAATACGTGAAATACACACCAAATTGAGAACTAGGTATGTATTTCACGTACCTTATTTTTCTACTCACAATTGTGCCAATTTATGCCTCAAGTACCATTTTCCGGCGCCGATGTATGTGCGTCTGTCTCAAAGAATGCTTTTCGGCCTTGGGCCATAAGAGAGGATGGTTGAGATCAGCGTTTAATGGCAAATAGTATTGCAGTATAAACATTTTGTCACCTACAAACTATTGGCTTGGCTCTTGCGTCACTGTATTGTGTTTCTATGTCATGTAGGGTGACTATGCTTCTTTAGTTTACTCGTACAATCTTTACTTACCGTACTACGTAATACGATAGTCTGAGGTTTGAATAAAGCGACATATGAGAAGAGATAGCCCATGAGAAACAGTAAAAAAGTTGCTTGGCAATTTTTATCCAAAGAAACTGACCTAAGAAGGACCTAGGAATTGTCACCGCACATAAATCTGCATATTTCTGCACCTGCATCTGAGTATTTCTGATGAGTAGAAACTGAAACAATTATTATGTAAATAGTAATGTTATAATGTGTAATGCATATTGCAATAGATGTACCTAGGCAGAACAAGTCAGATGGCCATACAAGAGGCCTGGGTCGGGTGATAGGTATTTATGTATACAAATTGTAATTTCAATGCTAATCAAATAATCATGGAAAACTTGTGGTAATTAGGTATCATTAGAATTGGCCACAGGTTTTAACAATTAGAAATTGATATGTTGCACTATGTAGGTTAAAAGCGTTTAATTATTTCCCGTTTCGTAAATTACAAAAGGCTGGTTTTGAATGAAATATGTTTGCAATAGTTTCAACATTATCTAATTTGTTTCACCGTATCAGTGGTACATGCGAGCTTGGCCTTTTTAGTGGAACTGCGCCTTAGACACGACCCGAGTGGGCAGTGCACGTGTAGGCTAATAATTTGTTAATCCTATACATAAAATCGCTCGTATTTGGGCAAAGCGATACAATCTAGGCTGTTTGTTTAGATATATAAAAATATTCACCTGCGTTGCCGGCATAATAGGATAAGTATAATTAATAGTTTTGTCTTTGGATAATGAAATAAATTAAAAGATTAGAGTGCCTCTTATTTTTAGGGTTCCTTACTTCAAAAGGAAAAAAACAGAACCCAAATAGAATCACTTCGTTGTCCGTCTGTCTGTTTGTCAGTCTGTCAAGACCCCTTTTCTCAGGAGCGCGTGGAGGTATCTAGTAGAAATTAATATCGAATACGTAGGTCTAAAGGTAAAAAAATCAAACTCGAAGTCAACGCAATAAATAATACGGCTATTTATGGGACATATTAAATTTATGGGAAATAAATAAAAATCTATAGGGGGTACCCGTTGATCTAGAATCATGAAATTTGGCAAGAAGCAAGGTATCACCGCACAAGTAAAAGAAAAAGTCCGAAAATCGTTAATTTGTTGTTTTATCAGTAGGTATCACATAAAAATATATTTATTGCGATAACAAGCTTACATTGGCAGTTGGAGAATCGACCGTGACGTACATCAATGTATGGGAGAACATGTTTTCAACTACAATGTTAAGTTTGTTTTTGGGATAAATTCATCCCAACTACGGACGGAATCCTTCATTGTGCGTGGTCCGACACGCACTTGGCCGGTTTTTTTTTATGTTAGCAATAAATTAATTTGACAATAATTGAGTTCATTACTTTTAAACTTTAAGTCGAACAAAACGTTTTGAAACGTTTCATGATTCATTTCAGTGTTAGCATGAATTTTCATTTGAATCACATACGTACACTCCCACAGGTACACCACACATACTAGAATGATGGACAAGCTCTTCTTTATTGAAAGCTATGCCGTAATTATTGATCTAAAAATATATGTATTTTTAGCTCTAAACAGAAAAATACCTACTAAGTTTTTTTTTTACAAAATAGGGATTATCCCATGTCCACAAAACTGATGGTCCCTTCCGTTCCAGTCATGCGGCCAATGCCGTTCGTCGGCGGAGCGCGCGTCGGCCGCTGCGCGGGAGTGCACGCGGCTTACGGACGCCTTGCGAGACGCGCGCGACCAACTCGAGCTCATGGAGTTCAGGCTTTTAGAGTTGGAAGACGCACATCCTGATAAGGTACCCATTCAAAAATATTTTTTTTGTTTTTTTCTTAACTTTAGCCAAAGTATCCTTCTTTGGAACCATAAAGTGAGGTGATTTTCATTTGTTTTCCGCTGTGACGTACGTTTTCGCGCATGATTCGAATGTTTTACGTACTGTTGTGTGTGTATTTGAACGTCATGTGAAGGTGAAGGCTCTTAGTTTTCAATGGAGTTTAGAAGCGAAATCATGAATGGCGCAGGCATCAATCAGGTACATATTTTTGTTTTTTTTTTTTTTTTTTGTAATTTTTTCCTGCTTAGCGAAATCATGAATAGCGCACGCGTCATTCGTGTTTTTTTTTTTGTAATTTTTCCTGCTTAGCGAAATCATGAATAGTGCACACGTCAATCAGGTACATATTTTTGTGTTTTTTTTTGTAATTTTTCCTGCTTTCGTATTAATATTTATCTGCCTAAATATGTTGTTATTTTGCGAGGTTTCCCAATATCTTATCTACAGTAGTTTGAAAGATACGATATTTATGTTTTTTTTTTGTTATCTTTTTATCACTTATTTCTGAGATATGTTTAATGCGTTTGGCTTTGCGAAATTTGGTTACCGCGTAGTGCCATTCTGTGCTATGCAAATGTATGATTTTTTTTAATTACATAATTTCGGTCTCGTTAATGAATATTTGTTATTCTAGTGGCTGGTCCATATTATTATGTACTTTTATGATGGGGTCTAAAATAAAATTAACGTGGTTACACTACTTATAAATAATTTAATCGAACTATTATTTTCTAACTTTTATAACAATATCATCAAAATCTCACATACAGTTTATCTCACATATAGTTTTGAGAAAAACAACGTGAGAAACAGGGGAACATTTTGAAAACAAGACATTTTCGCTGATTCAATCATTCACAACATTCCATTAAACAACTTTAAACATTTATCTTTAGATTGTAGTAGCAATAATGGATAAACAAGAAAACCCTACCAAAGTAGGTGTAAGTGTAAATCAATTATAACGTTATTTTCCAACACCATCCTCCATATAACAGCACGGACTAAAATACTCTCTCACGTAACACTGATTATAGATAACCTTGACCTTAGGCTACACACATTTTCCATACAAGCAAGAGGTCAACTAGAAGTGGTTGTTTTGTTAAGCGCAGGACACACCGCAGTCATAGGCAAGCTTAGCAAAGCTTGGCTCCCGCAGGGCAGTTTACATATTGATGTTTCGACCAAGAGGTAACACTTCAATATGTAAAATGCTCACAGTAACGTGAACTAAGCTAAAGTTAACTCAGCGTATCTTGGTGCAGCCATATCAACTATGCAAACAAAAATATTTGGGTCCACATTCACACCGAGTTCTGAGGATGTAATGACGTGGCTCTACTCGCGAAAGGGTGATCGGGCGTCAGAGTTCACTTAGCTTAGCTGGAAATGACGGAGTACCTATAGGGGAAGCCAGCATTCATAATTTCATACAGTACAGCTAGCTTATTTGGCTCAGTTGGCTTAGCTCTGTTGTTCACAGTGTGAACCAAAGTATGAAGAGACGTCGCAGCTTCGAGGAAAGCTGGCTAAGTTAAGTTTGCTTAACTGGCCGTGTGACATACGCCTTATGTTCTTTCAAATTAATATAACTTAAGGTGTTAACGGAAACGCCTGCATTGATCATTATTAACGGTATTGTTACTTATGTATTTCTATGGTAGCCGGATACACTTCTGTTTATGGGACACTTGTCGGTTGATTACCTCATTTAGTTAGTCACAGTCCTATATCAGGTGTTGATATATATACTAGATAATAAAATATGTATACCTACTTATGTATTTACTCAGTAAACAGTTATGTATGTATGGAATGGACAGTAATGCGCAGTACTTTAGTACTAAAGTTATTTTAGTGTCAAGAATCAAAATGTAAATCGATTAATGCATATTTGTAGTCTCTTTATCTTGGAATAGAATCGATACTCTGAGAATGAAGGCTTATCGATGAACTACTAGAACTGCTATCGACAGCTAGGCCTATAATTTCTCACGTAACACATAATTTATTAGAAAATAATAATCTTCATTTATCAGAGCACATAGCTTTAGAAGAAAAGGCTTTCTCCCTAATTAAGGGTTTTTAGCGGTCATAAAATAATTTATGCAGCAGTTAAGGTGTCCATCATGATTCACTTAAAACATGACCAATCTTCACCGGATGAGTTCACAAATTCTCTTTGCCAGAGTTAGTTGAGGTTCTACCGTGGAGAGTTTCACGCGCATACTTTGTAGATACAGCAAGACCAAATCATATATCGCGTGAATCCCCGTTACCGTCTGCAACTTGATACGGTCCGCAAAACTAATTTAATATCCCATCAATAACACTGGTAAGTAAGTCACAATAAACACGTCTCGTTGGCTTCGTTAGCTCAATTATAACTACCGCAATTATGAAGTAATTTTACGCTGTGGGTAATTTAACCGGTGGTTACTCTCACAATGTTTGAAGACCGCCAACCATCGCTTGATATCCGAGACATGGAGCTACCGCGGAACTAATTTGTTGGCATGAAGCAATTGATTAGTTCTTTTTTCTAGAAGACACTGCCTATTAATTAGTTGATCGAAATAGATCAGCCTGTCTTTGAGCCAACTATTTGTTGATTCGGTGGATGTTGATAAAAAAATTCGAGCTCCAATAAACACCCCATTCATTTGTCCTGTTTATAGATAATTGGCATATTTAGGCACAATAACCATTCTTATATTATTTATGCGATTATCTGTTATATTGTATACAACATAGACTATATACAGTTACGTATATATTATGTAAAGATGTGTATTTGGTTTTTAAACTATTTTCTTTTTATAATTATGTATGTGTTCGCTTAATTTTTTTTTCCGTGTCTAAACGTGAGGACTTAGTATTGGCTCACTGTTTACTATTCTATTACTATCTTGTTTTAATGTAGCTGTTAGTCCTCCATAATAGTTAAATAAATAAATATGTAAATACTTTTTACTAACTGGGACAAACAAAAGGCCAGCGAAGTAGGAAGCGAAACTCGTCCCATAACTCCATGATAGTTTATTATTACGTTTCCACGAACGACGGACGAGCGCCTAATATAGTAGCAACATTCTACACCATACTTAATCTGTATCAAAAAGAAAAAATCGTTTTACATAGGTATATTTGTCAACGCCTACTGTAAGTCGCTCGTTAAGCCTCTGGCCGCCTAAACAACCACTACGGTCCAACTAGTGAGAGAGTACGGTCAGATTTTTGGCGTAAATTTTTTATCTATATATACGTGTGTGATGTAAAGTGATTGCTGTGTTTCGACAAACTTGTAACGTAATACCGTGTAACCTTCTTTCAGTCTTTAATTGTTATACTTTCGTGACTCTGACAAGGATTGTTATGTTCAGCGGCCTGAAAATTGTGCGGTGTTTGTTATTTGAACTGAAATTAGTTTTGTTTCTATAGCATATAAGTTCCATTTCTCTGTTTCAGGGTGCTAGGGACAACCTAACCGACTCGGATTCGGGCTGCGTGTCCCCAGGCTCCCGTATCAAGGACTCCGCGTCGCCCGAACTCAAACGAATGGATTCCGGATACAAATCCCCCCACGCCCCGAGCAGCCCCTGCAACCCTCGACGGCACCTGGGCACGCTACATGATGACTTTAAAGAAGATTTCGCCAGAGCCCAAGTGTTAGCCGACATTTTAGACAAAAACTCCGAAACCACCAGTGATTCCCTCAAAAGTAACCCAGTCAAAGAACATCTGGAACAGATGATACTAAATGCGGCGTCGGCGGAGGACAGGGCCTGCTTGGAACAAGTTCTGATGCTGCTATACAACCTTCAAGCGTTGAGCAGTTCTGTCAGTGAAGATGAATGCTTTCAGGTTAGAAGCTTTTTACACCTTGTAAAATTTAAAAAAAAAATTAATGACAGTTGTCAACAAAAACAGCACAAAAACCAAACAAATACATGTATAAAGTTTTATGATCTATATTTCCAAATTCTCGTCTGTTTTCAGGCAAAACCAAGAAAAATATGTGACCTGAGATTCAAACAAGAAACTGACAAAACTCAGAAGGCGATCGCAACTGTTACACCGTATCAACAGAAAGGATACAAATGCGTGTCCTTGGAAAGTCTTTGTAGTGAGGAACGGAAACCCAGCAATGTTCTGCAAGAAAGTGGTATCTTCGAAGGTGTCGAGACAGAGTCAAAGAGTACCCAAACAGACGTCAACGAAAACTTTGAATGTAGTGGTGAATTAAACACCGAAATACAACGACTGAATAGTATAAGAGAGAAATTAGAGAGACAAGGAGTTAGGAATAGGACATTAAGTACTAAAGAAGACGGAGACGGCTTGGAGTGCAGGTGTGTCAAGTTAGGCAAGAAGCACAAGCAGTATTACGAGAGGAGGCTTAAGTTTTTGGAGGGAAAAATCTCTATATACGAAGCGGCACAAGACGTTAAAGAGGCTAAGCTAGCACAGAGATTGCAGAAAGAGTTCCTTCTTGAAAATAGAATACAGGTACTTATTCAAAAATTTCATAAATATTCTAACGTAAAAGCTAAAGTTTTTTAGAACTTGTGTACAATATTTTGTTTCACAGGAACTCGAATCGCAACTATCCGAACTACAAGATAAATACGAAAGACTAGAGGAGGATTGCTGTGAACTGGAAGAAATCGAAAATGATACCCGTTTACATTGGCAGCAGTAAGTAGCGTGATCTAATTAAAGTAAATTACCATAGCATTGTTTACCTAGCTTTACTGCTACGAATGAAATGCAGTCGATCTCAAGGCCAAGAGCACCGTTTAAAAAAAACCCTTTTATTGTTGAAATCTCAATTTTTTTATGACTTTTTATTCAGCGTTTAGTTTACCGGCTTCCCATTTTCATATATTCATTTGTATATGTTACCGGCAAAGCATATAATTCAGCCACTTTATAGAATACTTGTGATTCTGTACAATGCCGAACTCGTCTAGGCATTGTATATAATATGTTATCTATCGTTTATCATTATAACAATTTGGTAAAGTATAAAATGAAGGGAAAATAATTTAACATATTTTGTTAAATAAAATAACTCGAAACAAACTTTACTAAGGGCGAATTCGACCAAAACCTTTTTACCTAGTGTAAGTCTAGTACAGCGAATAATTTTTTAATTTTTGAGAGATTTTCCATACAAAAACTGTCAGACGTCAATTTTATTCTGCGGATAAAAGATAGCCGAGTTTGGTTAAATCTGCCCCAAAAAGGATAGTTTTAACTAGGCATTTTATATGAAAATAATATCAAACATCACTGAATGCTTAAATATTGAAGCGAGTACACTGATCAGATGCCATAGTTCTCCCTTGACGCCACTATTACGTACAGTACATAATGCAATTATACGCGGCACACACAAAAGCAAAGTAAAACAAGTTGCAACGTGTTCACAGTGGCGGTTTAGCACTGCCGGCGCCCCGGGCGAGATTTTGGCAGCGCCACTCTCCACTTTTGGGGAGCAGAGAGGGGTGAAAAATTTTAGCACCCCGCTTCGGAGAGTTTATTTTCTTTTGTCCATTTATACAAAAATAGGAGAAACTTTGTCGACTTATGCAGAAAATTTCGAGAATTAGGAAACTGTAGGATGTAAGAGCGAAAGAAGGGAACTCGAAAATTTTAGCTTCCTATATTTATGTTAATTTGCATGCGTACTTGGCTTCCTACACCAGCGCTAACTGTGTGTACTGCGTGTTCTGTTTACTGCCTGCCCCGCGCGCCCTCCTTCTATTCCGCCAACCGCGTATTCCATACATTGCCGGTTGAACACTCGGTATTGTATTATAGAATGCCTATGCAAAGTTTTGAATAAATTATATTTCATACTTTGCCTGAACGTTATAGGCATTCTATAGATTACCGGATTATAGAGACGGCCGATAACATATGCACACCTAGGTTTTCTAGTAAAAAATAAAGAATCGGTATAATTGTCTGTCGACAATTATTATAACTCGAGTTTTTGACTTTTCAATATCACCGTGTTTAGTAGGTAGTTTATTTATTTATGATTATTAAAATTCTGTATGTAAGGATCATAGCAGGTGGCGTTCTGTAGTTTCTGCCTGCCCTCATGAAGCTGAAGAAGGTGTGAGTTAATGTATATATTAAAATTCTAGGCTAGAGATGGACTATGAGCTCTGTTCTGCTCAACTAAGAGACATGACGGAGCAACGAGAGTGTTCGCGGTCGCAAGCCGAGCGCCTGATGGCCGAACTGACCAATAAGGAATGCGCATTGAAGTCTAGGGAGGTAAGTTCTTCTTTTTTTAAGACACTTTTTTCCTTGCAGACTCCTGTAGCATTAAATTATCAACATCATCCTCCTGTATCCCTATTTATTTGGGGTCGGCGCAGCATGTATCCTTCTTCCATACCTACATTCATCTCTATTAGCGTCTTCTTAGAAGCCGCTCGCTTTCTTGGAGTAATTTTTTTTTATTCTTCAGAAAGCTAATATGTACATATAAAGGTAAGTTATGTACAATAGCGCTTACAATATTACCAAGCTTCTATAAATTATCCATAAATCATTTTGTTTTGCGAAACACACTTTCAATCACAAGCCCAAGGATTTTGATGGAAATTCATAATCCAATGCTGCAGGTTTAAAAAAATCGGCTGCGGGGGACAACGTAAACAACGCAATGAATATTGTTGAATTGTCAAAATGCCTGGCTTTGGGATTGTGAGTGTGATACGCAATTAACCTGCTTGTCACGCTTGACATATTGTGAGTAAGATACCTCTACAGTAAGAAACGAAAAAAAAATACGTAAAAAATACATTACAAAAAATAATAATGAAAAACCAAGAATGATGATGATGAGATGATAATAATTTTGATGATATTTGAATGAAATTATGAAGTTGCTGATCGTCCGTTAATTCTTTAATCTTCTAGAAAGACTTACGTACGAGGTTGGAGAAGCTTGAGAAAGCGGTGCCGGCGCTGATAGCATGGAACGTGGTGCAAGTGGTAGGCGCTGAATTGTCCTTTGGTGGAAAGGTACGATACTTTCTAACTTCCTTAATTAAATTATCAAAATCCTTCTTTCCTTTAATCTATCGTTGAAGAATGTTATAGAAAGAAGGCTAATAAAAATAAGATAGATATTCAAATATTTGCTAATAATTTAATTTAGAATCTCCTAAAAATTGTTAAATTGTGTGTGATATTGTAATAAAAAAGATTCTTCGCCGTTGTATAATTGTAAGAATATACATTTTCTATATGTGTCTATTTATGACAAAAGTCTCTGTCGTCTTTTTAAAGGTCGTACGTCAGTGCAGGACAAAGACTTTCTCAGATGTAGAAAATTCCTCATGTTTCATTTAAGCACTCGGTAGATCCTCCTATGATCTACTAGATCAACGTGTGGAGTGCTTCCTTCTTCAAAATAAACACGTTGACTATAATTGCCTCAGTATGGCGGTAGTTCAATTTCTCCCTAATAATATTTTTTTTATTTGCTAAATTAGCCAGCTTTTGACCTCGATCTCGCCTTATGGAAAGCGACGGATGAGGTCTACGATGGAATGAGCGTACCCAGAAATCTTCCTTCTAATAAAAACCCTCTGTTTGCTCTCCAGCGGGCGCTTATGAGCCGTATGAGCGGCTACAGTGAGAACACGCGCGCGACCGTGCAGCAGATACGTCAGGAGAGTCGCGAGTACAGCAAGCATTGTGGCGCGCTCGTCACCTGGAACGCTAGCCAGATAGGCACCACGCCCCAGGAGGAGGAGCTGCAGAAGCAAGTCATTAAGTAAGTGTCACATACATACCACGTGTAACAGGAGGATTGACATTCCTTTAAACCACGTAAAGAGAATCATGTTCTTTGCCCGTATACAAAAATCAATCAAATCCAATGAATACTTTAGCCACAGGAAATGATGTAGATCTGAGTCCGTAATAATAATATGTAAACACGGTAAGGTCAACAACCTGTGCAAAACATATGATTCTATTATCTGCGTCTCAATATGCTTGAAAGACAGAGAAAGTTATATTACTCTGGCACGCCCCGCCCATTCCCATAAAATCTAACAATTAGGAAGAAAAAGAAATATTACTTATGCAAATTATGCAAATTGTGCATAGACAATTGCGAGTGTGTGTGTGAGCGGAATTTTTTCGGCAAAAAGTGTCGGGACTCGACTAGGTCAGACAGTGCACCAGCGAATGGCGCGCTTTGAAGAAAGCACGCATATTTTTTTTTATTACAAGACGAGCCGCGCGCGCATTGTCGTGATTTTATGAAAAGTTTTTGTTTCTATTGACCTGACACCCACCTTGATTTCGTTTTGTGGGGGGGCGTAAAAAACGAGGCGTATGCACGAGAATTGAACACTGTGGATGATTTAAAAATTACAATAATTAATGCCTTCGACAAACTAAGAATAATGGCAGATGGGGGACTTGTTACGTTACGAGTCCGTCTAAATTTAATAAGACAATTCGCTTGTGTATAATTAACAAAGGACACTTTGAAAATTTAAAAATTTGACTCTATTGATGATGTAAATTCTGATTGTGATTTGATATTATGTGATTGTGTTTTTTTGTGTGTGTGTGTTTTATTTGTTATTGTGTCGTTTTATTCAATCAGTGATCTTTTAATCAACAACGCGTAACTTTGAGTTTGTACTGTTCTCCGACTAAAGTGCCTGTAGGTAGGCACCTGCTTGCTCCCCGCACCGCCGCCGCCACGCCCCACACCGCACCGTTGGTGTTCCTGTCCCCCGATCTAACCCGCCGCATCGCGTTCGCCTGCCCGCGCTATTTCTTCATTTTCGCTTAGCGTCTTTTTGCTCGGCTCCTAAGGGTCCTAGCGTGTGTTAAATAATAGCCTATAGCCTTTCTCAAAAATTAGGCTATCAAATGCAAATAGAATTTTTCAAATCCAGGTGGTTCCAGGGATTAGCGCGTTCAAACAAACAAACAAACTCTTCAGCTTTATTATTAGTATAGTATATAGATAAATAAGTCCAAGTTTCCTTACGATATTTTTCCTTCACCGATGTCAGTAATGTCCAAGATAAACTCAGAAAGTGCATATAAATTGAAATAGTCACATTGGTACTTACCCGGATTTGAACTCACAACGTCGTGATGAATGAGAGGCGAGGCCTTAACCACGGGGCTATCATGACACTAGTATTTAAATAATTAAAATTATATCAGCATCAACAATTAATTTTTTCTTCTATTCCCAGGTTAATAGCCGAGAGAAGGGATATAGAAGACCAAACAACAAATATAAAGAAGCAGCTCGAAGCAAAAGTGCGAGATCTAGAAGAACAATTGGAGACCGCTAAGCGACAGATAGCAGCCACCATCTGTGGTGGAGAAGTGAAGAAAGAAAAAATTGAAGAAAAGTTAGCAAGCTTAGAGTCTAAGCTCCAAAAAGACAAAGAGAATGCAAAGGTTCGTTAATCTATTTATTTTTTTGTAGAAATTTAACATTCGTCCGTACCTAAGTATATATCGAAATACTGTACTGCAACCACCTCGAAGAATATTGATTGTAGTTGGGAACGTTACCGACTTCATTCAGTCACTAGCCAAGGCCATTCCAAGAGTTACTCTTGGAATCTACATTGAACTGCCTCAAGCCGCCAATACAAACAAATTATTACAAATAGTCAGATATTCTGTGCGAATTGTTTCATCAGCTACGCATCATAGGTTTAACTGACGTAATAGAGTAACAGAAATTTTAACAACCTGAATACCAATTCACACTGATGCCTGACAATGTAGACTCGTAAGTCACACATACTTGTGCAAAGTAGAGCGTTGCAACAATGTAAGTGTAACACATTAAATCTTTAACCATCATCAAAAGATGATGAAATCTTGAATGATTTTTGTTTTCCATAGCAAAACAGATAAGTTCTGCTGCACTTAGCGCTTGTGAGACTAAATAGTATTTTCGATGGATTGTGTCACATTTACTGCTTGCTGATTTATCGTTACAGCAAGAAAATTAAACACATCGGTCGATTTTCCTCCCTAAACGACATCGTTTCGTCCAGCTCCATTTTTACTAAGGCTAGCAAGCCATTTATTACATTACATGCAACAGCAAAGACAATGGTCGTGGTGGCTTAAACAAATGCTTAAGATGTCGTGTCAGTACAATTCGTATTATAATCATAACTTACGATTCTTCACCTAAAAAAATGTGCGTACCATATTGTCGTATCGTAAAGTCACCGTCGCCGTACCTAAATCACCACAGCAAAACGGAAAAGTAGTGACTGACAAAAATCCTTGAAACACAATAACAATAAGCTAATTTCTCGTCCTACAGCAACCGGCAGACCCGACAATGGGAATGAAGATCCGAGCGTTACTGATCAGCGAACAAGACCTAAAGAACAGAGTGTCAGAGTTAGAGAGAAGAGAGGCGGCTTACCTGGAAATGTTGACGCAGGCAGATGATATGTGGGCCGAGATGGAGGGTGGCTACAAGAGGAGGATCCAGGACTCGCAGACCACGGAGTCATCGCTCAAGGGAAAGGTGGGACGAAATGTTTAAGATTTTAATCGTAGAAAGTTTAGGGATGAAGTTTGTATAGCAGACTATGTTTCATATTGTAATATATATAATGCATAATGCTGTGTCACATAGAACACTGTATTTGCCTATTCTATCAGTCCTGGGCCACCAGGAAACAGGCTAAACAGGCCTAGTTTGGGGCCCATGGCCATTTATTTATTTATTGACACATACAAGTTGAAATAAAAAAAAAAAAAATACAATCGAGAATAAAGCAAGTAGAAGACAGAAGAAGTGGCCATGTTCTTCTGTCTTCTACTTGCTTTATTCTCGATTGTATTTTTCTTTTCTTTTTTCATTTCAACTTGTATGTGTCAATAAATAAATAAATGATTAAATTATTATATACTCGACGAGGAACAACTTGAGATCTATTTCAGTTTTCGATTTTATTTAATAAAATATTGATGATGAAAAAAAAAATTATGAGAAAATCGAAGCCAGGTGCCTCTGAAACTTCAATGATAATCGTCACAAGTACTTATCAAAAACTACAAGAATAAAAAGAGTCACGATTGCAGATCGTGGAAAAAGTCTTATGACGATGTTAAGTAAATGATTTTTTTATAATTTCAGGTCAAGAAACTAGAAACCGAGTGTGAACAATTTAAAAGATGCTTCGAGCCACTAAAGAAGAAGTTGAGAGAAATAGAAGAGTCCGAATCAGGGATGCGCATAGCGTTAGAGAAAGCTGAGAGAGATACTAAAAACCTCATGGATCAAAACACCAGTATGCATAGCGAGCTGAAAAAGGCAGAAGTCGAAGCGAGGAAGTCTGAAGTCGCGTTTAAGGCTCTCGATGCCAAGTTCAAGGTATTGTTAAAATTTTACTAGTTACTTGGTAATACAGAGTAGCTATTTTATTCCCTGCTCAAATTAAAGAAAACATTTTCGTCATATTTCATCTTAATTTTTCGTCAAAACCAATTAAATGGTCAAAACCTACAAAATATAAAAGTAAGTTTTATTGAAGTTTTGTTTTGTTTTGTTCATTCATTTCTATTTGTATTACAGAAAGAGTTAGAGCAACTACGTAAATTAAACAAACACTTGGACACCGAGCTGAAGGTCTCTAAGGAAGCAGTGAAGAAGACAGAGATCAGTTTCTTGGGAGACCTAGAAATGATCAGGAAAGAACTTTCTCGGGCCTGCAAGAGTAATCAAGACTTAGAAGTAACAAATAGTGAATTGAAGGAGGAGGTATGTGCGATAGATTTAAGAAAAGGTGGACATTTTTGTCAGGTTTTTACTAGGGAATTGCATTGGATATTAGATTCATAAATGATCTAATATGGTACCTTCACATTATTCATTGGAGAGGGATAATATCTTCTATATAGATAGCTTTAGACGTAGAACTTCTTATTTGATATTTATGTTGAGTTATTTATTTAGATAATGGCTCAGTAGTTGTACGTGTAGTTGCTTTGGGTACGCACTTAATAACGCTTTCAATGTTTACCGCTTTTTAAACTAACCCTATATGCATGTCTGCTTGACACTTACCTTGATCATTCCGATCGCTCGGCATACGACAGTGCATGCTCCGTACCGCGTTGTGACGTGTAAATATGCATGGAAGCCTTCGAGGAAATTCTAAGAAGAAATGTGTTCTCAGGTCGAATCCCTGGAAAAGCAGCTTTCTTTGACACAGAAAGCTTTAACTCAATGCAAAAGGAAGTGTGACGAGAAGATAAAGACTTTAAGTCACGAGTTGTCCATTAAAACTGAAGAGCTAGAAGAATTGAGAAGCGAAACAATGAGACAGTCATTCCACGCCTCTCGCGTAGAATTAAAGCCGGATAGAACTGAATATATTGACGAAGGCTATTCTGTATACACGGCGGTACCAAAGAAGACAGATTACGGGAGAATGCATCACAGTATGAGTTATATAACGTCGGAGTCTCGTTGCTCGTGTCCGTCGATGCGTAGTCAGCTGGTTGGGCAGTTGATCGAGGACTTGTTCGAGAGGGTGCACAACACTGTGGACGACGACCTTACCAGGCTATGCAACGATATCAATTTGATTAATAATAGAGAAGTGACTGCTGAAACCAAAGCGAAAATTACAAATTACCTCTTAATGGCTATCTCGAAGGAGCTCGTTAGGTCTATAGGGGACGCTGATGCTAAGACTGATACAGAGGTCAGTATAGTAGTGGTTTGTTTTCAATAATATTATGTAATATCATTTCATTGTGACTAAAGTTATAACTCATTAGATTATTAATTTTTTTTTTTTTACTAATCATGAAATTTTGACAACCAATGGTTTTGGTCGATATAATTTAATGATGTGGTA
Organism: Fissipunctia ypsillon; assembly: GCA_947568875.1. Classification (NCBI taxonomy): domain Eukaryota; kingdom Metazoa; phylum Arthropoda; class Insecta; order Lepidoptera; family Noctuidae; genus Fissipunctia; species Fissipunctia ypsillon. The sequence continues at coordinate 20,296,758 of OX387643.1, read as the reverse complement.
TATTTAATGACCTGGGTTATTATTTGATTTATACTGTTTGATTTCTTCTTTTACTTATTATTTTCCTTGTCACTTTACACGAGTTTTGTTTTTGTCATATTAAAAAAAAATCAATAATATGTCTCGATATGAGTTAGTGCCTAATCAGTCATTTCCAATTTCATACTATAAATTAAATAAAAAAAGCATGATCCTCTGGATAGAAAAAAACGGTTTTATACAGGGTACAAATTAAACTAGCTAGTGAAACTCTGCAGACGAGATGGGTATCGATATCTAAACACGATAAAATAAAAATAAAAATTTGAGGTTTTTTTTTTTGGGGGATCAACGACAGCTGGTAGTGAAGTTTACTTGAAGTATGAGTTGAGAAAATCTGTTTTCGTTTGTTTTATCGTATTTAGGCTACGATACCAATTACGTCTGTGAAGTTTACACAAAAAAACTGACTTTTTAAACTGATATTTCAAGTGACTACACTAACTGCGTTCGACAAACCAAAAAAAAAACATCAAATTAATTTATCTTTATTTTATCATGTTTAGATATCGATGCCTATCACGTCTGCGGAGTTTCGCTGGCTAATTTAATTTGACCCGTATTTTCGAAGCTATTTTTTTGAATCATCACATTATCATTACGCTATCCATGGTTTTGGGTATCCACAATGTTCGCACACCAACTGTGCTGCGCGTCTAGCGAATCTCCGACTGCAAAACTTATAACACCTAATGCTCCTTTATTTGGGACAAAAACAAATATAATCAAAGATAACCAACGTAAACGAGAATGATAGCTGCAAAAGTTTAAAATTGTGGCGCAGCTCCCAATACCCGACTCCTAGTGAGAGGGTAGGTTGTTCCAGATTAACCCTTTAACCGCCTACGACGGATTAATCCGACAAATATTTTCGTGTCCATTTCGCCAGGGTCGTATATTTACGACCAAATATCGTAATGATTCAAGTTGCCCGGCGCTGGGGGCACGACGACTGATATGAAGTCGGGCGGTTAAAAGGTTAATACATAAAAAAAGTACTGCAAAACTTGTTGCGAAGATACTGCTCTGATCGAAACGGAACGCGTGTCGAACACTAACCGCTGCCACACACGTGGAGCGATCACCGTGGACTGTGTTGTGGTTGCATCTCGTGATGTACACTCCGAAAGTGAAGACGTATTCACTTAGGTACATAGCAGTTGTGAAACCCCAGAGCGCAGTTGGTGGCTCGAACATGGTGGAAACCCAACTTTACAGAAATGTATGGCTGGGGTATCCTTTAAACGCTATCAGTGACGTCTGATGTCAGCGTAAACGTTACTGAATATTTTACGGCCGATGGCGTTTGAGGAGACTTCACCCCTAAATCGTTGATCCACCTGAAGCTCGCGGCGTTCTTTCTAGTTAATGTGGCGTGCCATGGCGTGGCTCGCCTCGCGGTAATGTACCAGCGAGCTTTAATGGCGAGCCAACACGACTGAACTAGCTCCCTGGTGGATCAACGGCTTTTTCATCATGACGGTATTATTGAATGATGTTCCTTGCCAGGAGTGGCAGCGTGCCGCGTCGTCGATGTCGTACGGCGCGGGTGGGCTAGTGCCGGGCGCGAGCGCGGGGGGCAACGCGGGCGTGGTGGCGGGTGCGGCGCGCCTGGCGTCCGTGAGCTGTGCCTGCGCCGCCGCGCGCCTGGCCGCCACCCGCCCCGACCTCGCCGCCGCCGTCAAACTGTGTCAGGAGGTAACTGTTGCTGCACTACTAATGTCTGTTCCAAAACTATCTGATGAAAATGTAAATAAATGGATCAGTAACGTACTTGTGGATGCCAATTTGTAGTGCCACCAATGAATTAAGAATGATATAGAATCATAACTCTCGTACGAAGCCCGCTAAAACATGGTTCCAAACTCATACCACTAAACTGCTAATACTAACGCAACACGCGCACAGACAAAACAAAATACATTGCTTTTATTTTCTGTACATGAATTCGCCCACCCATTCATTTGGGGCGCAATTTTATTTAGTAAGATAATGTTAGAGTCAAACTGAAATATCGAATCAAGCGAGTGCGTACGAGATGGATTATTATGTGACATTGAGCGGCGAGGATGGTGTAATGCAGTATGCAGTAGGTGTCAGTCATTTATTAAGAACTCAATTATTATGAATTAATATGTCACCTCTTTACCTTTAATTTACAAAATATCTATAAGTAGCTCTAGAAATTTGGAAACTAAAGTTGTTTTATTACTAACCAAACACCTATTTCAAATGTAAATAGGAAATCATTATTTTCATAATAGTATAGGATCTATCGATTTTCGTATATTTTTTTAAAGTAGCATAATTATAAAATAAATTTAAAAAAAAACAAAAATCTTTTATTTCCAACTCAAAAAAATAATAATAATTATGCAATTCCCGTGATGTACGAGTATTCTTAGTTTCGTTTCGTAGTCATCGTTCCAAAATAATCAAATAAATTTAAAGAATCGTTCTAAGCATTTATTGACAAGCCCCCCCATCAGACGACCGCTAGGCTTATAAGCTGTCAAACTAGATTAACAATCTTGGTATGTAACTGAATATTGAGGTAGGTATAATAAAAACAAAATAAACCATAAAATTTTAATAATCCAAAAATAAAAACAAAACAAGTAAAAACCAAACGTGCTCTTAACTATAAATTTAAAATAGTACAATTATAGATTTTCAATGAATTAATGAAATATTATTTCATTACTTTTTATAATAACAGTAATAACCGTACAAATAGGTATAGCAGATTTTTTTAACATACGATTGCCTATGCGTGACGAATTTATTTCTTCATTCCCAAAATGTATAGAGCATACCCTACTAGCATTATTTGGTAACCAGTCATCCTCTCTTCTTTCTAAGCGGACTGCTGCAATCCACTGTAATCGTCGAATCTCTTTTCTGGAGAAACTAAAAGTAAATGATTGATAAGAAACACTAACAAGAAACCCAATCCATCCAATTTATAAAACTCTGTACTTAATATAAAATATACATATAATAGTTACGTATAAAAAACTGGCTGGCTATTTGTTCATAATACAGACAAGAATATTTTTTGTCGAGGTTGCATATAAGCGAACAAAACACGAAATTATTTCACTTATCAGTGATAAGCGGTGATAGAAATAGGTAGTGCTAATTTGCCTAAACTTCGAGGTAGGAAGTAACATGGAGTAGATAATACCTCCTCTAAAATCCCGGAATAATTTTAATGACGTTTAAATCCCGGGATTTAAACCCCGAGGGAGCTCCTAGGCATGGAGTTGACATCATGTCTCAACTTCGGAGCCACCATCAAATACAAAGCCCAAACTGCGGCCAAGAAACTGGGCATCCTAAATAGGGTGAAGCGATACTTTACGCCTGGACAGCTTTTAACTCTCTACAAAGCGCAAGTCCGATCCTGCATGGATTATTGCAGCCACCTTTGGGATGGCTCAGCTAAATACCAACTTGCCGCGCTTGATTCGGTGGAACGCAGAGCGACATAAGACTGGTGGGTGCCAAGCTTCACAGCTTGGCTCATCGCTGCAAGGTTGCCTGCTTGTCGGTCTTCTACAGATTGTACTTCGGTGAGTGTGCTCGAGAACTCCACGACCTCTTTCCGCCTGCCCCCTTCTACCATCAGACATCTAGACGCACTGCAGGCTACTATCCCTACATAGTTGCTATTCCACCAATTAGCACTAAGCGTTTCCAAATGTCTTTTGTGATGCGCGCAGCAAAGGAGTGGAACTCTCTGCCTGCGTCTGTGTTTCCGAACGTATACAACCCTGATCTCTTCAAAGTGAGAGTTAACAGGCTTCTTCTGGGTAAGCTCGCTCCATCGCGCATCGTCGACTTTGTCTCTGTCATCTCTGACCTAGACTAGAGTCAAGAGCAAACCTATCTTAAATAAAAATTAAAAATTAAAAAAAAATAAAAACCACGAATTATTTATTGGACTTTATTTGTAGTTACAAATTATTGATTTGAAAAATCATATCATTTTTTAGGGTTACACACACACACACACATTTATATCTGTAATTTTTATGGTGTACATAGTTAAGAGTATTCTATCTATCTATAAATAAAGTCCAATAAATAATTCGTGCTATTTAAATCCCGGGATTTAAACGTCATTAAAATTATTCCGGGATTTTAGAGGAGGTATTATCTACTCCATGTTACTTCCTTCCTCGAAGTTTAGGCAAATTAGCACTACCTATTCCTATCACTGGTGATAAGTTATCCCAGTTTGTTTTTATTTCCTTCTTTCCGTCTTTTACACCAATTTACCACACAGGAGGTCATTTTTGTCCTTGCAAAACGAGTTGTTTCTTGGACTTTTCACTAGTCGAAACGATGCGGGCGTCTGTCACTGAGCGCGCGTCAGACTGATTGATTGTACTTTTTTTCGTACCGCCCACTTGATTGGGGTTTGCGTGGAACCATTTTTGAGCGGAATTCGTGTTCTATATCATTCTTAATTCGTTGAGTGCCACTTATAAATTAAGTGCTTTGATTTGATTATTTGAAAACTAAAACCCGAAACTCTAATTTTAAATCGCCTGTTGTTTTTAATTTGACAAATGAGGTTAATTTTGTAACGTTAATTTTCGTCCATGATTATTCAATTAAAATTGTATAATTAAATTCATACAATAATTTTTGGAAAAAGTGGTGAGATAGAATGTTGAAACATATACAAATGAATATGTTACTGATTAATTACCCTTTAGTGAATGATTGCGTAAGAATTTAACCTGAACAGGTTTTGTTTACACTTTCATCAGAGACTTGGAACAGAGCATAGTTATATGTACCTACCCATACCATACAGTGAACCGGAAGGTACAGCGTGGGTAGCTGCCCACGAAGTGTACTCTAATGAGCTGGTGAAGGCCGCGGGAATTCGCTGGATGCGAGAAGTACAGAACCGGTGGATGTGGCGATGCTTGGGAGGACAATGTCCAGTTATGGATGTTTTTTGGCTGAATAATTATGGAGCCGAAAAACGTCCCTGTTATGCCCAATCTTCTTCTTAAGAATCATGACGACAGCACCAGTTTTAAAATGCATATTTAGTCTACACCAATGTTTGTAGTCCCAATCTGAAGCTCAAGCGTAAGCTCTTTGGTGAAAATACATGAAATCTATTCCTACAAATACTACAAAGTACAATTTGAATTGCAGGAAGTTCTGGATCATGGCGATGTAAAAATCATGGAGGAGCAATTAGCGAATGCAATCGAAAGTATTGTTGTAAGTAATAATATATCTTAGCATCTTCTTTCACCCTTTCTGTAAAATAAAACCAGTTTATTCCGAAGTGTAGTACCGTACGCGTAGGAATGTGCACAGTCCTCAGAACATTGTATTGGGATCTTATTGGTTGCAAGCCCTTTGTCCGACTGGATTTTCCGTCAGATAAAAATACGAACTATAGTACGCGTCATGTAAAAAGAACGCTGGAAGAAAGTGGAGGGGGGGTGTTTGCGCATGAGTACACTCGCTCACGAAACTACTAGGCCTATTGTTTTATTTTTGAACTAGCCCTTCACTCGCGGCTTCGAATATTGGTTATTCGTAGATACATTGAGAAATATATTGATGGAGTATTATTAAATAGAATTAAAAACATGTTTGATTCAGTGTAGAATGTTTTTCTAATTACAAAAAATTAAAGTAATATTGAAACTCCTTCCATTAAGTCGTCGTGGGTGACGTGAAAACCAGACGAGGACGTGGTGCTACAGGTGGCCGTTTCATCGTCGTCGCTGTCATCGCTTGAGCTTTCATCATCATTTGAGTCAGAATCATCATCCCCTACACGAATAATAAATGTTTCTGTCATCATGTCGACCACATGATCGCTTTTACAATAATCGGCCTCTATTTCCTTTACCTTGGTGCATAATTTCCCCCATTTTGTTGCTCCCATTAAATTTACTTTTTCATTAACCAGGTCAGTTATCCGTGTAAGGTTCCAACTTACATTTTTGCTGGCGACATATCCCTTTATTTGGGACCAGGCCATTTCAATAGGATTTAGGTCCGGGTGATATGGGGGCAAACGAAGTACAGAATGGCCTGCTTCGTTTAATATAGCGTCGATATTAAATTTCTTAAATAATTGCTCTTTGTATTTTTTTATTAAGTTGTATAACTCCGGCTTTAGCATGGATTCTTCAAATTCAATTCCTTTTTGACGTATCCAGATTTGCATGTCTGTTTTCTTTATATTGGACGTTGGTGCAGCATCGAGTTGTTTGTTGTGGTACGATGCATTGTCGACTACCACGACTGAATTAGGCGGTAAATTCGGCATCAGTTTAATACGGAGCCACCGCTCGTAATTTTCCGAATTCATGTTGTCGTGGTAGTCTCCACTTTTTGTACCGGCTTTGAACGTTAGCAAAGCATTCGGCACAAAACCTGCTTCACCACCCGCGTGCACGATGACCAAGCGGCTACCTTTAGATAGAAGTTTTTTAATGCCTTTGGTGGGACCATCTGTCCAAGAATGATGAGACGCGTGGGAACTATCGACGTATGATTCATCAGTGTAAATGATAGGTCCTCCTTCCTCTCTATATTTTTTTATCTTTCTCAGATATTCAATTCTTTTAAATCGAATTTGTGACTGCTCGATTAAAATTTTTCTGTTGGTTTCTGTTTTTTTCCACATAAAACCCAATTTTTTTAATATTCGCCTGAGACTGCTGCAGATCCATGGAAATGTAGGTCATCCTGTAACTTCCTTCGAAACTTGCCTATGGTAGGCAATTCTTTTTCAGTGACGTGGAAATTGTGGACCACTCTTTTAACAACACCCTGGTCAAAGCTATCAATGTCTGTTATTGGTTTTTTTTTTAATTCTTTTATTCTTGCCGGGAGTTCCGAAGACAATAAGAAATTCCGAATCTTTTGAACCTCGTACAATTCGTCTCACTGTAGATTCGGAACATTTTGTTGCCTCTGCGGTCCGTTTCATGCATTGTTTTATATTATAAACTGCATTATTGTCTGCCTCTCTCTTCATAAAACAATATACGTCATAAATCATTTTTCGCAATTTTCTATGTAAAGCCATTTCGTAATTAAAAACTTTTGTACGCGATGGTATTTTTAGAACGAACGTAACGTGGACACAGCGCGGAAAGCAAAGGTCGACTGACGAACCAATAGCGCACCGGCAAGCATGCGGCGCGTGACCCGCCCGCCCCGCACCGCATCTCATACCACCAAATAGACCGATAAATCGCCTATGCGCAGCTTGACCGCCAGCGTTCTTTTTACATGACGCGACCTGTACCATACAAACTTCCATCCCCCATGTAACCCCTTTAGGAGATGAATTTACAAAAATCCTTCCTTAGCTCCCTTCTCTACGTAGTATAAAATAAACACACTAACACTTTACGCGTCGTCTGTCTGTATATCCGCTAACTCCTCCTAAACCACGCAAAGGATTTTGATGCGGTTTTCAAGTCGCCGAAAAATAATTTTACATGGCTTACGTAGCAATAGCGTAGCGTATAGCGTAGTAGAATTGCAGTTCTTCTAAAATCCTAAAGAAAGCTCCGCAATGGTATATCTCGTATCTGTTACGGATGACTCACAGTAACCATTTCTTTCATTAAAACTTTAATAAAAAATTGCGTTACTTGAGACGCTATTCAGTGTCGACCCACGTTACCTCGCGGGCGCGGTGGCGGGCGCGGTCACGAAATATCAAACACACTGCAAACTATACAAGTGTTCACGTACAAAACGCAGGTGCGGTGTGTGAACACTTGCATAGTATGCAATGTGTTTGATATTTCGTGACCGCGCCCGCCACCGCACCCGCGAGTTAACGTGAACAAGCACTTACTCTTATCCATAGTATATCATTCTAATTCTAATGAATACTTTAGAAGATATCAATGGTTAAAGCAACCGAAATAATAATTCAGGGACTGGACTCGCTCGGCCGCCACAGGCTGTTTGCAATGACAATAAGAGGTCAGACATTCAACGTTGCACGAGTGTTTTTCCCATGGATAGCTATACGTAGCCCTTTCGCGCGTCACTTCCAAACAAGTCAGCTGCAAACATTGTTTATAAAGTAATTCTATAATCAAAGGCAGTAACTTCACATTTTTCACCTTCTTTTTTCTAAATTACACGTGTGAAGCCGGGACGGGTCGCTAGTTCATTATAAAAGGAACTCTTGTGCTACATTTCAAGCTTCTAGAGCCAGCGGTATAAGCTGTGCATTGTATGTCTGTGAATTTAAGTTTAAATCTCTATAGCCAAATGATGAGAATCTTTTGAAAGCCGAAACAGGTGGAAAAACTCTTATCTTGACGTGGGCAAAAGAAGATGTCGTTATTTAAGATATCAAGTCAGCTATCATTGTGATGATAGTTGTTGCGGCTAATGGTCTAATATAGTATATGGCTCTCTATGGTCTAATACGTATGGTCTCTTTGAAACGGCTCGTATGGTCAGGAACTCTGGAATCTTGACTCGTAAGCTCGGGGTCAGTTTCCGTTAGGCCACACGGCACGGTTTTTTTACGGTACGGCGTATAAAAAACGTGTCTGTCAACAAGCTTCCATGGCGTTCCATACAACACTGAAGACCATGCCCACACATGGCGAATAAACCGTAGTTTTTCACGACAAGAAAAACGTGTGTGTACAAAAGGCCGTACGGTGAATGGTTTCCTCATGTTTTTGTTTCTAATGTGTATTTTTTTCTTTTTCAGAATTGTCCATCTTGTGCTTTGGGTACAAATGCGATAGTTTGGAGCACGGATGTCTAACAACGTCATTACGTGCGATTTTATGTGAGATAATATTTTATAATCACCTGTTTATTTATTATTCATGAAGTTAGCCTTGCAATATATATTCGCATTTGAACATCTGAAGACCAATTCCCGTAATCAAAAACGCTCAAAATCTACGTTGTCTAAGATCAAAATCTGTTTAGTCGCAATCTCATCTCAGCGACAATCAGAGTTAAAAACATGTCAAAAATGTAAGGAAATTTTAGAGGAGGTATTTTTGCCGGAGTGAGACTGAGATCAGATTGTTAACGTTCTTAAAATTACGGGAATTACCTTACAGACTGTATTTTTCAAATTTTAAGTAGGGTAACGTTTCTTATTGTTAGTAAATTTGTATAACTTGGTTTTCTCTGTTCCAGGTGTAATACCTCCACCGACCTCACTCTGGTGCCTTCATTAGTTAAGCCAGTAGCCACTTACGAACTGTAAATATATTTGTATCATAATAATACTCCTATTTTAATCAAGTAACGTAAGCGAACCATATCGAACAAGTGTACCTACATTCGAATAAGATTTTTTTTAATACGCTTGAATTCTCGACGTATTTTTGTTTTATTTTTTTCTTTTTGTCCGTTTCTGTGCCAATTGTGTTTTGATGTAAACTTGCGTGCAATCAAACTTAAGATGTACAATATTATGCTTCTTTTGCAACTAAACATCGAATATTTTGATCCAAATGTTTCAGATCTGATGATTTATATTTTCTGTCTTACGTTTTGTATGGAACAATTAAAATTTATCGACGAATATTTTCCAGATGTAAAAACAAATCGAATTTCAATAGTTTCATTGCAGGCAAGTGTTGTTTGTGTAAATAATTATTACCATTCGATGACGAATCAATGTTTTGTTTTATTAACAATTGAGTCGCTCACAAAATATGATACATTAGGTATCTTTCTTTATTTTACTTAAATCGAGCTTTATCAGGAAAAACATCGTAAGCGCCAAAAATCACAAAACTATTTTTCTTCGTAACCTCTTAATTAGACAGATTTAGATCTTGTCGCGATTACTCTTAAATTTTATTTTAAATTTACACGACTTTATTGTTGTAAGAAATTATCATCGTAAATGACAGCATCGTTAATTAAACCCTTTCCTGTAAAAGGTGCAAAATGTCGCTTACGATGTTCTTGCAAAGGCTCGTTATACATATAAAAAAAATGATTTTATTTAAGATGATTCATTGATCGATTAAAATTATTATTTAAAACGGTTGTTTTATTATTCAATTACCTGCTTTCATATATTTATTAGATAGGTACAGTCAACCGCACATCAGTGGTAATACTACGAAAATCGCCCTAACCACTACGGCATAATAACGCTGTCAATGTCAAAATGTTACCACTCCTGTGCGATTGACTGTACTTTATTAGTTAGACAAAGTGTAGGCGCTTCTAAAATTAGTAATATAAGAAGTTACAAAGAGTAGAGTAGTAGATAGTTTAGGTTTAATTCGCCTGTAAAGAAATAGAAGTAGGTACAATGGTCTATATTTTTATGTAGATATTATTAACCTCTACCCATAATTTACCTTACCATAAGTTTCCACTAGTCATATATTTAATAAACAGTCTTAAATCTCTTGTCGAATCGCATTTGTTAGTTGCGAGTTGTTTTATAAGTAGTGAGAACACACTCTTGACTAACGGCCGAACACAACAACCTATCTATCACCAGTTTTGGCATACTGGAGATAGAAAAACCTATCTTGCTATGGTTTTAACGTCCCAATAATCTATATGAGATTATGGAATCTTACCGGCCTGAATAAGGACAGATAGAATTATACTGTGTACCATCAATAGCGATCTGTCTTTTACTGAAAATAAGTTACTGGGTTCGGCCGTAAGACATAAATGGGTAATCCACATTTAAAATATTTAATATGGGGCTTTAATATATAATAATATCTTTGAGCTGAACGACAATCAATAAGAGAAATGTAAGCAAGTCATAACGCTCTTGCCACGCTTATAATGTACAAATGAAGCCCTTTCATAATAGTACCCATTTAACCTACTTTAAAATTCAACCCCCCATTTCGCCTTCCGTTGCAATGAAACTAATAATATTTTTTCAATTCTTTCGCTTGCAATATAGGCGGACAAGCGTTATTTATAAGTATTCCCGATATCATTTTGTGGTTCCTGAAATAAACAGCAGTGTCGAAGTCAGACCATTAAAATGTTCCTTTTTTACGAACGAAACCGTAAAAAAGGACTTATTCAAACTCATTCGGCCACAGAAGAATAGGAATATAAAAAGAAGAATAATACGTGTCACATATATGTCAAAAAAATAAAATGAATTTTCAATAGTAACGATGTCTGTTAATTAAATGTTTTGTAATAAAAAAATAATTTCACTAAATACTATAGAATAAAAATCATGATTAAATAATTATAGAATACAGTTTCTTAGAATGAAGATGATGGATAAATACCTAAGGCAAGTACTTTTCTCTTCGCTTAATCGGTACCAAATTTTGTTTTAATTCGTGCCTATCCTGTAGCTTACAAAAGTCCTTTATTAGCTTCTGATTCTAATCCTGTGCTCAAATACAGGCTACAGGCTTCTTCTCGGTAAGCTCGCTTCATCGTCGACTTTGTCTCTATCACCTCTGACCTAGACTAGTCAAGAGCAGACCTATCTTAAATAAAAAAAAATACATGGTCAGTTCTGTGTGTTTACAAATGCTTCGGAAGCACTGTACATTATAACCCACCGATTTTATATAGTAGCTATTTTTATTTTGGTAAAACATACCCTTTTTTGTGTATTTTTGACATTCCTAAAACCAGCAAATTCGTAGGGGCCGAGAAAAAAAAAAAAAAAACTTCATGTAGTGGGTCTTAAGTTTGGTTTCCAAACAATAATGATGACAGATGTCTCGAAGTAAGGCGTGGTCGACGGAGCCCTGCTCCGCGGGTCTCCTATTTCTGGGTGGTTTAAAAAAAAAATAACCACGAAGGTTGTCCGAGTCGGGGTGCCCCAAGTCCCGAGCTCGCTTCGCTCGCTCTTGCATCCTAAGTTTTAAATAAATATATTAAATATCTTGGGGACAACTCACACACGGCCATCTAATCCCAAGCAGAGCTTGTGTTATGGTAACCAGACAACTGATATACCTACATACTTATATAATTTATAAATACATACATATTATAGATAAATTACACCCAGACACAGAACAAACAATATGCTCATCACACAAAGTTTGTCCTGGGTGGGAATCGAACCCACGACCTCCGGCTTTGCAGTCAGGGTCACTAACCACTAGACCAACAGGCCTGTCAAAGTTTTATTGTTGTACATTATGTTGGTGTGGTAAAAACAATGAAAAATGAAACAATGACAGATACAATTGTCACAAAAAATATATTTTATTTCGTAAATACGTCTAAGTTTTTGAAACTTTACTATTTATTTTCTCGAAAACTATTCATTTGCTGGCCGTGTCATTTTGCAAAAGTGTTTTACATGAAGACATCTATACGCAAAAAAAGTTTAACGCTTCTCACGCTTGGGGTTATAATGTACAGTGGAGCCAATGCTTTTTTCTTCATGCCCAAAACTTGTACGTTGTAGGTACGGAGTTGTGCTAAAGAAGCTATACGACAGATATATTGTAAATTTGAGCTGCAAAAAATGTTTATTTTAAAACACAACTCATGAGCTGTGTTGAGGCGAAGAAGGAAATGCGTTCTCTTTGTACGTAGACGTATTAATTTGTAAACCCAGTGTCAATATTAGCACGGGTGGTGAGTAAAAGAAGCTTTTGGGCAGACAAATGTGTACGAGCTACGTATGCTTCATTAACACAGGACATGAGCACGTAGCTACAGTCTGTTATGTTGATTTCCAAATCTCTTTTTGATTCGATTTGTATCACTATTGTAGACGATAAGTCAAATCGTGAAGTTGGGGTGCAAGTGCTGTCTGAACGTATTAATTTTAAATAGATATATTATTTGTGTTGTATATTATGGAGACTGTTTAAATTTATATGGGAAGTGATCTATGAAACAGTTGCGATACTGTAGTGGTATTGGATTTATACTCTTGTGCAAAGGGGCATCTAAATCTGACCCGGCAATTTCGAGAAAAATATACTTTTAGAATTTACACGATTTTCAAGGGCAGGTATTTTAACCGTTGTAGCTACAGGAAAACGTTCCTAAGAGACTGTCCTTAACTTCTAGAGTAATTGTTAACTGCATTCGCAGGTTATGTAAAAATGTTACAGTTAGCTAAAATAAATTACCATTCTTACGTTTTATTTTTTATGGTGCCAATCGATACAGTTTCCTGTAAGGATTAAAAGACTCTTCTAGATCTACTGAGGTAGATCTACTGAGGCTTGCGTACTAGAAAAGTTACAAATGAAAAAAACGGTCGTAGAGACATAGGTCGAGTAAGGTGATTTCCTAGGTTTTTGGTATTTTGTTTTGGTGGGTTTGCTATTGATAGCGGCATAATAACAATGTTTATGGTTGAAATATTTAGCCTCGATCGTTGTCTCCTTCGCACTTTGCGATTGACTTTGTACCTTATATTTGCCGGTTTTGTTTTTGGTTAGAATTTGACTTATTTTTATCTGCCCCCAGATTATTGTATGGTCGGAGGTGCCGTTAACGGCCCATTCACCTTTGATGATGTGAGAGTTTTTTTTGTTGTATGCGGCGTAATAATATGATCCAATGGGGATTTCTGAGTGCCCTTTGACCATGTTATCCTGCATGGTGATCTCGATTTCGTCGTTTCTATTTGAAGTTTTTCCCTGTTGGCTATATTCAATAACATTTCCCCATTGTAATTGGAATATTCATGATGGAGGTTTTGGTGAATGAGCCCTATGCGGTGGAAATTTTGCGTATCTTGTCGACCAATATGGGCGTTAAAGTCACCTAAGATGACTAGCGTACATTTCCTTGGTTTTTGTCTAATCAAGTTTAATACCCCCCTGTGAAAGATCTAGTTGCTTTATCGGAACAACTGTTGATGTGAGAGTTGATTATATACAGAGGGATAGGATTGACATCGCGTCGGTATCCTTTTTCTTGTTGTTGTGTTTCAATTTGGGCGTCCTTTCTGATTAAAATTGCAAGTTCCCGGTGCGCTTTACCTGCGGTTGCAGATAGGTGCCATTCAGAATGCTGTGAGTTGTACATTCCTACGTTCATACCTATTTCCTGTAGGCAGGCTATGTGGATACTCCTATGTGAAAGTTCAGCGTCTATTTTTTTTTGGCGGACGTTCCAGGTTGCAACACGCAAGTCTGGGCAAGTGTACTTAACTGCAGCAGAGGGCGGATTTCTAAGTATTGTATAACCAGTTGTATGCACGACTTCACCTGAAATCGGTGTACCCAATGGTGACGCTAATTGTTCACACGGTGTTAGCGGGCTAGGTAGTTGGGGGCTATTTCTTTGGGACCGGGGTTTGGTGAGCTGTACTAGCCCGTCTCGTATGTTGTACAGGTTACTTAAATCTAGTGTATGTTGTGGTATTTTGGCGTTGGTTAATTCCTGTGTTAGAATTTGCTGGTTATTATTATACCGTTGTCGTCAACCATGACCCAGCTATCATAATGCTGTTCATTGTAGAAGATGTGTATATTACCGGGCACCTCCTCGCCAGTAGGTGAATATACCAGAGAGTTCTCGTTTTTCATGTGAACATACACATTTACGAGGTAGAATTCAGACGCAGCGATTAGGATGTTTTCTTCTCCCTAGAACGTCTCATTAAACTGCGCGGTTATATATTTGTTATTATTTGTTCCCGAGATAAATTGTTGTTAGAAAGAAAGTCCTGAATGTTATTCAAAAGTGCTAAATATATTCTGTCATCGTCTCTATTGATTGACACAAATTTTGCAAGGTCGCGACGAACCGATAAGTAGTCGAAAGTCAGCCCCATTAAGTTATTTATTTGGTGAGCTAGGGATCTAAACAAACAATTTCCGTCTCTTTTAATTGGTACCAATGAAGCCATTGACGAGTTTTGCACCATTGTGCTTAAAGACAAAGACGTTGGCTACCCCCGTCAAAACGGGGTGAGACTTATGAGCCGTTTTTGCTACTGTCTGAGAAATGTATCTTATTATGAAGCTTTACAATATTAAGGGTAAAGTTTTTGTTGTGTCGCAAATTAAATTTGGTTTAACACTCACAGAAAAGACATAGTAAAAAGAGAGGAAGTACGTTATCTTCATACAAACGCACCGCGCGCGGCTTGTATGTGTACGCCAAAGTATCTATGCGTCGCCGCACGCACACTTAAACAAATCTCAGCCCGTTTCGCAGCGCGCCAGTCGGGGCTAACATCGCACGAGGTTCGCGCGTCACGGCTTTTCGGCACCGCTAAATGAATGAAAAATGTGTGATAATCGCAGGAGAGCGTATTGCTGTGTGTTTGGGTGTCTTAATAATTCATCGATTCCAGAATTGTCTCTGTTCAAATTACCTATTGAACAGGGAAAGAAGTCACTTTTTCTAGCATATCATTTTTACTTGATGATGAGATACCTACTTACTTATTTTTTGTTGTATTAGTTTTCTATCAGACAGAGGAAGTAGGTAGGCCTACATTCCCACTAGAATGTACTTTTGATCTGTCAATTGATTTGCCGCTATTGCTTTGTTTATGTTTAGTCATGCCGATTTCTCAGTACCTATTGTAGGTATAGTAACTAAGTACCTACTTACAGTTATAAAATCGTACTTAAAAAATAAGTAATTGACTAATTGTGAATCAGATAAACAGAGTAAAGTTCGAATCACCTACCGTTTACTCGTGCTCATCACCGCCCCGCGCCGCCCGTCTGCTGGCCCGTCGCTCTTTCTTTCATCGTGAAAGGTTTCATCATCGTTTAGGTACCCAGACAATACAAGTAAAAAATACAACTTCCCGACCCTTGCCAATTTATTGGCACTGAATTAAAATTTAACTAAAAGTGACAACCCTGAGACAGTAGGCAATTATATCGCGGATTGTGCCGGAGATAACCTACTTCCTCTCTTTATACTATGGAAAAGATGAGCAAACAAAAAAAAATTTTTTTTTTCTCCGTTTGTCCCGGCGCAACAATCTCGATTGCTTTGCGCAACCAAGCAATTAAACCAAATGTTTAACGTATTTTAAGGGAATTTTAGCTTAATGCTACACTTATTAACATTTAATGCTAGGTTAGAAGGCTATTTAAGACAAAAATATTCTGAGAAAACAACTTCTGTACGAAATCCAAGTCGAAAATGTTCTTTTTGTTAGAATATTGAAGAACCCTTGTTTATCTTGCCTTACCTAATACCTATGTATTTAATATGAACATACCATCCCAAAACAATCGATGATCACGTTTACCAGTCCCTAACAACAGTGACCTAGCTTACCTTCACGCCGACAACGTTGTCACAAGATCTATATATCTAGAAAAGGTATAATCCAATAGAAAGAAAAGATATCACCAGGTTAGTTTGCACCGGGTATCAGGATCCTTTGGCAGGCTGTTAGTTCCTTTTGACAGGACCGCGCGTAGGTTTAGTTCACCCCACCTTCGCAAACACTTTGCACCACAAAGTATTATTACGCGACTCAAAACTCATCAAAGAAACACAGCACAATTTCGATTGCCAGAGCCGCAGCCCGCCACATGTGGGGCGCACGCTACAACAGATGCGTCCACTTATCCCGACACGACTGCTTGCTACAGCGTTCAGATGCAAAACCCTTTTGTACGCAATTTAGAAGTAATAAAAAAATATTTGTATTAAATCAATATGATTTAGATGCGAAATGGGTCGCTAGGAAATCTGCAAACAAAAGCATCTGCTAGCCTTATCCCAACTATATTGGGGTCGGCTTGCAGTCAAACCGGATGCAGCTGAATACCAGTATTTTGCATGGAGCGACTGCCTATCTGACCTCCACAACCCAGTTACTGGGTAATACGATACCATTTGGTAAGACTGGTTGTCAGAATTTCGGACTTCTGACGGCCTGTAACGACTGTCAAAGATACACGAATGACAGTCGAGACCAACGGCTTAACGTGCTTTCCGAGGGACGGAGGGGTCTTGATATGTAAAGATGGTAAGCCATCCACGGATCAACCGCGGCAAGCGTAGCTTAACCTGATCGATCGACCCGTGCAGCTGTTATTTCAAGTCACAGAAATCCACAAAAATCGCCGCAGAAATCTACAAACAAAAATAACATATAAAATAACAATACTACTCCATGCATTCCCTTTTCCAGAACAGTCGATGTGTGTTACACTAGTTGACGCGTTGTCGCAAACATTGGTCAACCAATCATAATAATTATTTGCGATTTGATTTATATTTACCTACTATTTAATTCAGTTTTTATATTATTCAGAAAAACACTAAATAATATAAACTTACCGAAAAAAGTATATTCCATCCAAGATCTTGATGTTACGGTGGATATTTACACAGTTTTTCAACGCGCACTGCGGCATTTTGATATCACGTTGGCTATGATTGGACCATACTAATCTATATATATAAAAGGAGAAACTGACTGACTGACTGACTGACTGACTGACTGACTGACTGACATATCAACGCACAGCCGAAACTACTGGGACTAGGAACGTGGAATTTTGCACACGGCTTCCTTTTAGAATGTAGGGGAGCACTAAGAAGGGGTTTTTGGAAATTCGACCTTTAAGGGGGTGAAAAGGGGGTGTTTCGTTTGTATGAAAAACCTTATTCCTAGAGTTAATAAACTTGAAACTTGGCCCAAATACTTATCTTAATAAATTATGAACTTTGTATTTTTGGTTTTTCTAAACTACTCTCACGAAGAGGATTGGGGGGTGTCAAAAATGTATGGAAGAATTTTAACACGCAGTCCGATTAACTCGAAACTCAGTATTTATACTAAAGTCCAAAAATAAAGAATAACCTGTATCAAAGTTTTTCGAAAATCTACCTCGGACAGGGTGAAAAGGGGCTGTCAATAATACAGGGAGCATTTTCCTGCGTAGCTTGATTAACTCGAAAATTGGTATGAATAATCTTTGAGTCAAGGTTTGGAAATATCCTAAACGATTTTTTTTAAATTCCACCCCTGTGGGGGTGAAAACCAGGATGAAAGATGAAAAATCTTATTCATTTGGTTAATAAACTTGAAACTTTGCACGAATATTTGCCTAAATAAGCAATAAAGTTTTTTACTATTGGTTTTTCAAAAGTCGGGGTGAGAAGGGGTAATTAGATTTTCAAGAGGAGGATTTTACTGTGTGGCTTGATTAACTCAAAAATTGGTTTATGAAATCTTTGATTTTAGTTATGGAAAAATCCGAAACGATTTTTCGAAATTCCACCCCTGTGGGGTGAAAAGAGGGGATACAGATTATATGAAAAATCTTATTCCTTTGGTTAATACACTTGAAACATGGCAATATTTGCCTCAGGAAATAATATAAATTGTCACTCTTAGTTTTTTAAAACAAGTTAGGAACACTAGGACCATAAGAACAGTAAGAAAAAACTTTAACGCGCTGTCATATTAACTTGAAACTCAGTATTTATACTTAAGTGCAAAAATAAAGAATAACCTGTGTCAAAGTTTTTCGAAAATCTACCCCGGACGGGGTGAAAAGGGGCTGTCAATATTACAGGGGAGAATTTTACTGCGTAGCTTGCTTAACTCGAAAATTGGTATGAATAATCTTTGAGTCAAGGTTTGGAAATATCCGAAACGATTTTTTAAAATTCCACCCCTGGGGGGGTGAAAACCGGAGAAATAATTTAGACGAAAAATCTTATTCATTTGAAGAATAAACTTGAAACTTGGCACGAATATTTGCCTAAATAAGCAATAAAGTTTCTTACTCTTGGTTTTTCAAAACTACCGCTGACGGAGTGAGAAGGGGTAATTAGATTTTTAAGAGGAGGATTTTACTGTGTGGCTTGATTAACTCAAAAATTGGTATAAGAAATCTTTGATTTCAGTTATGGAAAAATCCGAAACGATTTTTCGAAATTCCACCCCTGTGGGGGTGAAAAGAGGGGATACAGATTATATGAAAAATCTTATTCATACACTTAAAACATGGCAATATTTGCCTCAGGAAATAATATAAATTGTCACTCTTAGTTTTTTAAAACAAGTAAGGAACACTAGGACCGTAAGAACAGTAAGGAACAGTAAGGAAAAATTTTAACGCGCTGTCATATTAACTCGAAACTCGGTATTAATACCTTTTCGGAAGTCAGTGTCTTTGGATCTGTATTTTAGGTTTTTGCCACAGACTTCCGAAATTAAAGTTATTTTTCACTTAGTAGTGTTTGTTTTGGAAGTCGGTTGTTTTTATTGTTCATTTTTTAGTGGGTCTGTTTGTAATTTATCTGAGTTACAATAGCCTAATGACAACTGCTCATCACCTTTTACAAAACATTGCTTTTACCGAAGCAGGGACTTTAATTGTTGAGGAGTTCTGTTGGTACTTCACCAACAGCTCCACTTCACCATATGCATTGTGACGAGCTTCTATTGCTTAGCAATAATTTTAAAGTAATGAAATCGCAACCCGTGAAATACTTATTATTGAGTTGTTCCAGTGGCCATCTTACCATCTGCGGTCTTCGTCATCAGTTCCACCACCTGTTGCTTGATGTACTTCACCAAATGTTGCCTTCCGAGAAGAAATGCACAAGTTACTATAAAAAATACCAAAATCGCTATAGGTGCGCCTATTTTGAAGTTCCCTCAATTTCTCTAGGATCCCATCATCAGATCCTGACCTGATGACAATGGGACCACCTGGAAAGTATACCATTTCAAACAAAAAAAGAATTTTCCAAATCGGTCCAGCCATCTTCGAGTAATCGGGGAACCATAAAAAAAGATTCCGAAGAACTGAGAACCTCCTCCTGTTTTGAAGTCGGTTAAAAATAATTTATAGCCAGAGTGCATCTCTTGACATTTCCAATAAGCCCCAACACGGCTAAGATACATTGTATTATTACTGTTCTGAGTTCAATGGTACCATTTTCATCAGAACCATTTATTTAAATTTGCTTCATCATAGTCGTTTAACTATCTTAATCGAGATATCTTATCGCCACCCGTGAAATACTTATCATTGATGAGTTCCTGTAGCCATCTGTGGTCTTCTTCGTCAGTTCCACTTCACCAAATCATACTTTCTGAATGCAAATGCTTGATTTGTTGACGAAAATACCAAAATCACTATCTGTTTGCCAATAATATTTGAGGATTTCCCTCAATTCCTCATGGATCCTATCATCAGAACTGGATTTGGATGAAAATGGGACCAATCTGGAAGTCCAATCCTTTCAAATATATATTTTTTTAAATCGGTTTATAAATGACGGAGTAACGGTAACAAACATTTAAAAAAACCATACAACCGAATTGATAACCTCCTCCTTATTTTGAAGTCTGTTAAAAATAATAACGAAGTCAGAACTGTGCATTGCATATATTTAAAAAGAAGTGATTGAACGAGTCTGTTGCGCACACTATAGTTTTTAGAATTTTTGTCCGTTTGTTGTTTGTCGGGATGTATGTTCCGGATTGGCGCAAAAACGGTTGATTGAATTTAGAGGAAATTTGGCATACAGATGTTTTAGAACCTGGATTAACACGTAGGGTAGGTACTACTCGTAATTTGATATATTCCAACATACACGCGGGCGAAGCCGCGGGCAAAAGCTAGTCTATATATATAAAAGGAGAAACTGACTGACTGACTGACTGACATATCAACGCACAGCCGAAACTATTGGGACTAGGAACGTGACATTTTGCACACGGCTTCCTTTTATAATGTAGGGGAGCACTAAGAAGGGGTTTTTGGAAATTCGACTTTTAAAGGGGTGAAAAGGGGGGAATTCGTTCGTTTGAAAAATCTTATTTATTCCTAGAGTTAATAAACTTGAAACTTGGCCCAAATACTTATCTTAGTAAATTATGAACTTTGTAATTTTTGGTTTTTCTAAACTACCCCCACGAGGGGGATTGGGGGGAGTCAAAAAATGTATGGAAGAATTTTAACACGCAGTCCGATTAACTCGAAACTCAGTATTTATACTTAAGTTCAAAAATAAAGAATAACCTGTATCAAGGTTTTTCGAAAATCTACCCCGGACGGGGTGAAAAGGGGTTGTCAATTTTACAGGGGAGAATTTTACTGTGCGTAGCTTGATTAACTCGAAAATTGGTATGAATAATCTTTGAGTCATGTTTTGGAAATATTCTAAACGATTTTTTAAAATTCCACCCCTGTGGGGGTGAAAACCGGGGATATAGTTAAGATGAAAAATCTTATTCGTTTGGTTAATAAACTTGAAACTTGGCATGAATATTTGCCTAAATAAGCAATAAAGTTTCTTACTATTGGTTTTTCAAAACTACCTCTGACGGGGTGAGAAGGGGTAATTAGATTTTTAAGAGTAGGATTTTGCTGTGTGGCTTGATTAACTCAAACATTGGAATAAGAAATCTTTGATTCAAGTTATGGAAATATTTTAAACGATTTTTTTAAAATTCCACCCCTGTGGGGGTGAAAAGCGGGGATATAGTTTAAATGAAAAATCTTATTCATTTGGTTAATAAACTTAAAACTTGGCACACATTTTTGCCTAAATAAGCAATAAAGTTTCTTACTATTGGTTTTTCAAAACTATCCCTGACGGAGTGAGAAGGGGTGATTAGATTTTTAAGAGTAGGATTTTGCTGTGTGGCTTGATTAACTCAAACATTGGTATAAGAAATCTTTGATTCTAGTTATGGAAATATTTTAAACGATTTTTTTTAAATTCCACCCCTGTGGGGGTGAAAAGTGGGGATATAGTTGAGATGAAAAATCTTATTCATTTGGTTAATAAACTTAAACTTGGCACGAATATTTGCCTAAATAAGCAATACAGTTTCTTACTACCTATTGTTTTTTTAAAACTACCCCTGACGGGGTGAAAAGGGGTAATTAGAATTTTAAGAGGAGGATTTTACTGTGTGGCTTGATTAACTAAAAAATTGGTATAAGAAATCTTTGATTTCAGTTATGGAAAAATCCGAAACGATTTTTCAAAATTCCACCCCTGTGGGGGTGAAAAGGGGGATACAGATTGTATGAAAAATCTTATTCCTTTGGTTAATACACTTGAAACTTGGCAAAATTTGCCTCAGGAAATAATAAAAGTTGTCACTCTTGAGTTTTTTAAAACAAGTAAAGAACACTAAGACCGTAAGAACAGCAAGGAACAGTAAGGAAAAATTTTATCGCGCTGTCATATTAACTCGAAACTCGGTACTAATACTTTTTCGGAAGTCGGTGCCTTTGGATCTGTATTTTAGGTTTTTGCCACTGACTTCCGAAATTAAAGTTATTTTTCATTTTGTAGTG
Organism: Fissipunctia ypsillon; assembly: GCA_947568875.1. Lineage (NCBI taxonomy): Eukaryota > Metazoa > Arthropoda > Insecta > Lepidoptera > Noctuidae > Fissipunctia > Fissipunctia ypsillon. The sequence goes on along the minus strand of OX387643.1, from coordinate 20,274,475 downwards.
TTTGTTTTGGAAGTCAGTTGTTTTTATTTTTCACTTTTTAGTGGGTCTATTTGTAATTTATCTGAGTTACAATAGCCTAATGACAACTGCTCATCACTTTTTACAAAACATTGCTTTTCCCGATGCAGGGACGTTAATTGTTGAGGAGTTCTCTTGGTACTTCACCATCAGCTCCACTTCACCATATGCATTATGACAAGCTTCTATTGCTTAGGAATAATTTTAAAGTAATGGAATCGTAACCCGTGAAATACTTATTATTGAGTTGTTCCAGTGGCCATCTTACCATCTGTGGTCTTCGTCATCAGTTCCACTTCACCTAATGTTGCTTTCCGGGAGCAAATGCACAAGTTACTATAAAAAATAACCAAAATCGCTATAGGTGTGCCTATATTGAAGAGTTCCCTCAATTCCTCATGGATCCTATCATCAGAACTGGGTTTTGATAAAAATGGGATCAATCTGAAAATATTTCCTTTCAAATAAAATAATAATTTTTCAAATCGGTTTATAAATGACGGAGTAACGGTAACAAACATTAAAAAAAAACATACAACTGAATTGATAACATCCTCCTTTTTTTGAAGTAGGTTAAAAATAGTAACGAAGTCAGAACTGTGCATTGCATATATTTAAAAAGAAGTGATTGAACGAGTCTGTTGCGCACACTATAGTTTTTAGAATTTTTGTCCGTTTGTTGTTTGTCGGGATGTATGTTCCGGATTGGCGCAAAAACGGTTGATTGAATTTAGAGGAAATTTGGCATACAGATGTTTTAGAACCTGGATTAACACGTAGGGTAGGTACTAATTTGATATATTCTGACATACACGCGAGCGAAGCCGCGGGCAAAAGCTAGTTTGAAATAAGATCACAAAAGTATTTGTCGGGCCGTTTTTGAAGCGCTTATCGGGAATCTAGTGCTATTATTGATCGAAGATGTGACCAAAAAAGAAATCTGCTGTTCCAGATATGCGAACATAAATGAATGTAGGGAACAACAATTTTTTTTCGCGATTTCGGGTTTGGTCCCATAGTAAAAGTTGTTCATAATGATGAGCACAACAATGCCATGGCAGCTCCCTATTCAATAAAAATCAGCGTGTTTAGTTATATCCCTAGGGATGTAGCTATATACCGTAATGTAGTTATATGGATGCGTTTCATAACAGTAACTGTCTGAGTACCCTAAGTTTTGTTATTGCGACCAATTTCGACGTAGCGCTCGCCAGCCGCTATCACGGCACCGCTCGCTTCGCTCGCTCGGCTCGCGCAGTTGGTCACAGTTCTAACATTTCTTTTTTTGCTGTCGGGGTTATAAATCCTCATGGATGTCCTCCGCCCTGGGGTGGACAGAGGGGTCTGTCAGACTCTTATCGACTTAAACCACCCCGGTGTTCCCTCGAACGTTTGTACCGAGGCCCGACATACAAAATTAAATATTATTACTAAACGAGAGAGAGTGCGTGTCCAACCGCGCCCTCTCCCCCGCGGCGGGTCTTCGGGGGTCGTAGGTAAGTACGCTTGCACCCGCGCAAATCCAACTCGCGCGTAGTGGTAAAGAACCGTAAGTCCCACATACTGTCGTTTAACATTTTATTTAGATTTATTGTTTAAAATACTGAACAATATTAAGTGATCATACGATCGTTTACTTTTTCACGCTTAGGGACTTAATGTTATTTATAATTTTACATCCACGAAATTAGTGGCTGTAGTACTTAATGTCTTTTACCATTGGATCAATACGGGTATACTGAATAAGAATCATTGAAAATACAAAAATGACAAAAAATGGACTTAAGGTCCTTTAGCTTTCACCTACTTATTTATGATTGGCATCATAAAAATAAAATGTAAGATTTAAAGTTTTTCTAGCTGACTGTATCATTTTTCAAAAATCTGTGAATGCAGTTAGAAATTACTCAAGAAGTTAAGACAGTCTTATATGAACGTTTTACTTAAATACTAAACTTGCTCGATTGGCATCATATAAATGAAATGTAAGATATAACGTTTTTCTAGCTGGCTGTTCCATTTTTCCATAATCTGTGAATGCAGTTAGCAATTACTTCTCCTAAGAACGTTTTTCTGAAGCTACAACGGTTAAGGTAGCTTTCATCACTGCCTCAACTTCTACTTCCACCCTGTATTACTCCGATCGGACAAGGAATCAAGATAAATGCCGTTGTAATTCTTGTAACAAATAATACCCTTCTAATGATATATCATTTATACGAATTAAAGCGAGTACCAGCTTCGATACATTTAGTGGCATCATCATCCCTTGCTATGGGGATACTTTAAACCCTGGGGAAGGACATAGGCTACTTTTTATCGACATACCACACGGGTGTAGCCGTGGGTGGAAGCTAGTACCAAATAAAATATTAAAAATTATATGACGAAAAGTGGAAGGTGAAGGAGTTTGAGTGTGAGTGATATCTGAGATTTTAATAGTATGAACATAATTTTACAAAGAAATATTTATTTATTAGTTAGTTGGTTAGTTTATGCACTCCCGTACCTCAGACTTCCAAACTTGCTTAACTTCTAAGCTTGCTAAGCGATACACCGTGTAAAGGCTCCTGCAAACAGGCGCGACACGCGACGTGACACAAAGGCACCGCGTGTCCCGCGACGAGCGGTGCCTTTGTGTCGCGCGCGATTCGCGTCGCGCGTCGCGCCTGTATGTGTAGGAGCTTTAAGTCGGTTGTTTTTTTGTCGGTTGATGATACGTGTATAAATTTTTAAACTTAATTATACCACTTCTAACAATACTTTATTTTATTCCGGTAGTACGATCCCGTGGGATAATTTCCGTCCTCCACGCGGGCAAATGCAAGTCTTCTAAAATTTTTGATAGGACGGTATTTATGTGAAATGTTCTTTTGCAGGTCTTGAATGCACCAAGCTTGTGTTGCAGCGGTCAGGGGTCGAAGTAATAAACGCGTTTATCTACACGTAACACCGAAGAACTAGGGAAAACACAAAATCCTAGGCCTGTATATTAGAAATTTGCAAAGTATGGCCCAAAATACATCCAATGATTGTTGTAAGGCTCCACAAGTCAATTCCAAAATTGACGAGGCCGCATGTTCGTGTTCACATTGTGACATCAAGAATGCTTCTGAAAAGCCACAGGATCTTACCTGCTCTTGCGAAGACTGCACAGAAGCATGTCTCTATTACACCTGCGCGGACGTGCAGAGCAATAGGCCCGCAAACCCTCCGAAGAAAATTAAACCACCCACATCATCCCCCACAACCCCATCAGGGGATAATGCAGTTATGTCGACAACACTGCGACAACAGGAATCGACCGGTAAACTACAAAAAAGGGCTTATTTACCGGCATCAGAAACTAAACTAGAAAAGGAATGTGTAGTAGAAAAATGCACATGCATGGGAGATCGAGTTTATGGAAATATGACTGCAACACTGCAACAACAGGAGTCGATTGTTGGACTACAAAAAAGAGCTTATTTAGCGGCGGACTCAGAAAAAAACCCAAAAAAGGAATGTTTATTAGAAAAATGCACATGCATCACTTCAGACCCTTGTGGAAACATACAGAACAAAGTTAGGAAAGAGTCACCGAATCTTTGCGGTGCGGGTTTTTGTTCTGAGGTATCAAAAATTGGTCATAAGCAAGAGTTACCGGATTATTTACATGGTGATGTGGGTCATGTTTTTGATGTACCCAAGATGTATTGTGATAAGCAAGAATCATTTCAGGTACCAAAGATATGTTGTGACGAGCAAGAGTCATCTGAGATACCAAAAATTGGTCATAAGCAAGAGTTACCGGATTATTTGAATGGTGATGTGGGTTATGTTTTTGATGTACCAAAGATTGGTTGTAATAAGCAAAAGTCATCGGATTATTTGAATAATGCTGCGGGTTATGTTTTTGATGTACCAAAGATTTCATACCATAAGCAAAAGTCATCTGAGATACCAAAGTTTTGTCATAAAAAAGAGTCGTCAGAGGTACCAAAGATATATTATCATAAGCAAGAGTCATCTAAGGCACCAAAGTTTTGGCATAAGCAAGAGTCATCTGAGGTACCGAAGCATTGTCGTAAGCAAGAGTCATCACGGGTACCAAAGATTTGCTGTCATAAGCAAGAGTCATCTGAGGTACCAAAGATTTGTCATCAGCAAGAAGCACCGGATCTTGAGAAAGATGGTGCAGGATATATTTTTGATGTACCAAAGAGTTATTCTGATAAGCAAGAGTTACCGGATTATTTGAATGGTGCTGCGGGTTATGTTTATGATGTACCAAAGATTGGTTGTAATAAGCAAAAGTCACCGGATTATTTGAATAATGCTGCGGGTTATATTTTTGATGTACCAAAGAGTTGTTCTGATAAGCAAAAGTCACCAAATTTAATGACTACGTGTTATGTTTTTAATGTACCAAAGATTTGTTATTATAGGCAAGAGTCACCAGATTTTATGAAAGGTGCTGCGGGTTATGTTTTTGATGTACTAAAGATTGGTTGTAATAAGCAAAAGTCACCGGATTATTTGAATAATGCTGCGGGTTATATTTTTGATGTACCAAAGATTAGTCATCAGCAAGAAGCACCGGATCTTGAGAAAGATGGTGCAAGATATATTTTTGATGTACCAAAGAGTTGTTCTGATAAGCAAGAGTTACCGGATTATTTGAATGGTGCTGCGGGTTATGTTTTTGATGTACCAAAGAGATGTTCTGATAAACAAGAGTTACCGGATTATTTGGATGGTGCTGCAGGTTATGTTTTTGATGTACCAAAGAGTTGTTCTGATAAGAAAGAGTCACCAAATTTTATGACTACGTGTTATGTTTTTAATGTACCAAAGATTTGTTATTATAGGCAAGGGTCACCAGATTTTATGAAAGGTGCTGCGGGTTATGTTTTTGATGTACCAAAGATTGGTTGTAATAAGCAAAAGTCACCGGATTATTTGAATAATGCTGCGGGTTATGTTTTTGATGTACCAAAGATTTGGCATGATAAGCAAGAGTCGCCGAATCATATGAAAGATGCTGCGGGTTATGTTTTTGATGTACCAAAGACTTATAAAGAACTATCCAAAAAAGGCCAAGAAATAGGTATCGAAAGACAATGCTGCAAAGAAAATAAAAAAGACAAAAAAAAAAAAACAAATGAATTTAATATGTGCAATGAACTAGAATCAACATCATCAGAAACTAAGACATCACAAGTTGGGTCAAAGAACAATACACAAGTATTAAATATAAATAAACTTGTGTCAAAGAGGACTACATCTGATACAATGCACATTTGTTGTACAACAAAAAAGGAATCAGATTCACATCAATATAAACCGATGAAGAATGCGCAAGGATTATTCAAAAATATACTTCAAACACAGGAAAATGCATTCAAAATTGAAGATACATTATCTGGATATATATATGAGCTACCAAAATATTCACCCACAACACAGAAAAAGAGTTGTGAGTGTCGTGAGTCACTCAAAAACAAATCTGTATCACAAAACATTTCAGGATTATCGGGATATGTAATACAGATGACATGTAGAAGTTTACGACATGAACCAGCGAACAATACACGAAAAATAGATAAATCAATGGAGAGTGCTTCTGATACAAAGAACACATTATTAAAAAAAAAGAGTTGTGAAGCATCTGGATATGTATGGGAGGTACCGAAACATTCTACTAAACATTCTGATCATAAGAAACAAAAGTGTGATTGCAATGAGTCCGCAAAATATAAATCTGATAAACCGGAATATGGTTTTGAACAAAAAAATAAAATTAACAATTGTGCGTACACTGAGCCAGCGAAACGTAAACCTAAACTACCTGAATGTGCGAATGACGGACCAATCTGTAGAGAAATAGATAATGCAGAAAGAGTATGGAAAAATAAAAAAAGCAGTGAGAGCAAATGCAAAAAAAAAATTGAATGTGAACCACCTGGATATATATATGAGCTACCAAAATATACACATAAACTACTATCACAGAAAATTAGTAGTGTATGTCGCGAATCAGTCAAAAACAAATCTGGATCACCTGCATATGCACAAGAGCTGACAAAATGTACACATAAACCACAATCACAGAAAAGTAGTAGTGAGTTTGTAAGTAAAGCTGATAAAATCCCATCGGAGTTACCGGGTTATGTGTTTGTGGTACCAAAACAAACACAGAAAAGTTGTTCTTGTACTAAGTCAGTAAAAAGTTATTCAAAATCATCACATGAATCAGCCAACAATGCAGAAGAAGTTAGCATAAATAGACTTAAATCAAAATATATTCAACCTGATACACAAAGTATATGTAAAAGCATGGTTGGAACACAGACAAACACAACTAAAGTCCTCGAAAGAAGTATGGGTTTACCACATCCAGCATCGAAATATACAATTGATTTATGGAAAGATGTAATAAAAAATCAGGCAGAAGCTATTGAGGTGTTAAAAAATATATATTTGCCTCAAAAAGGCAAAATAGTTTCTACTACTTGCTGCTGTCCCCTTTCTTTGACCGAACCATCCGATACTATAAAAAAATGCAAAAATGCAGCAATACAGCCAGGAACTGCAAATCTTAGCGCAGAAGAATTAAGCCACATGTCTGATGCAGAATTCAATGACTGTTTACTTTGCAGGCAATTGAATATATCTAATAAACCAAGAAAAATATCAAAAACTGATATCATTAAGAGATTAAAAGAAGCATACAAAGCTTGCAGTTGCAAAATCTGTGAATGCTTCGCTAGTAGTAAACCGGTTAAAACCGATGCAAGTAAACCTGAATGTGATAAATGTTTGAGATCAATATCATCGCATGAAACGAACAAACAACCACTATGTTCCTGCAAACCCTGCGATTGTGCTCAATGTATTAAAAGTTTAGTGGAGCAGTGTCATTGTGATCCTTGTCAGTGTGGTGATTGTAAAAGAAGGAATATAAACCAGGGCCAAAGATTTATGGTCGCGCCTGTTGTAACAGAAATCTACGATATCTTACGTGTAGCATGCATTTGTTCACCATGCGCTTGCATCGAATGCGGACTAGTTTACCCTTATGCTTCTAGTATAGTGAACCAAATGTCAACCAGTACAAACAAACACGCACTGTGTAGATGTGAATTCTGTCTCAATGAAAGTAGTGACCAAAGTGGTTTCGATTCCTGTAAATGTCAAAAGCACAACAAGGTCATGAGTAAACCAGTTGAACATGACACACACGAGTTTGATATACGGACAGCTAGGATTGTACACAACACGCCTATGTTCCAACGACTAGGCAGAAACAATACAATAGCTATGTTTGCAGCTATACCTGTTAGATATCCTACTTTTGACGATAGACTAAGCCACACGCAAACATGCAGTTGTAAGGAATGCGAATGTATCTTTTGCGTCTGTCAACAAAACGCTATAAAATCTTCTCAACTCTGCTCATCCAATAAAGCAAAATCTAAATCATATTTTAATGACCGTTACAACAATTGTGAATTAAAAATGCCGTACGAATGTCAATTATATCAGGAAATACAAAGCCACGATAAGAGTTGTGTGTATGATAATTGTGATTGCTTAAATTGTGAAACATCTAACATGCCTAAAAATCTATACAGATTTGGAAGACATAGATATAGTGATGGCTCATACGAGCACTATTCTAAAAAAGAGACGCCAGGAAGAGTTTTGCACCCTTTTAAAAAGGGTGATGTTTTAACCCCGTCAACTCATAAATTGAAAGTCCAGAACCTAATTTTGCAAAAAAAACACTTAGATGAGTCAAGTGGTCCTAAAGTAATGACAAACACAGATTCAACTTCTAAGCTGCGAGATATTGATATCTTCAATGAATTAACATCCAAATTCAATGCATCAAAGAGAAAAATAGATTCCATTAAACAGGCAAAATTATATATGAACGATTTTAACACAAGATATATACATAGATGCAAAACTCTTGAATGCGATGCGTATATGCATTACCAAGAAAGAAATAAAAGGTCTTTACATAAAAATATTACGATCGATAATGATAATGAAATTTCTGGAAGCTGCTTTTCTGATCATTCGTCATCTTACTACAAACACTATAGCAGTAACACCGTAATTTCACGAAATAAATCTAGGGAAAGTTCCTGTAACAGTTCAGGTAACAATTACCCGGAATATTTTATACAGGTTCCAAAAGGAACTGACGAAATAAGCTTAAAAGATGTAATAAAATTAGACATAGATGAAACTATAAATCTAGATAAATGCAACACTATCCAAAATAGTACTGAAAAACATAACGTAGATAAGATATCATATGGTAATAAAAATAGTTGTAAGATTAATGAATGTAATCATTTCAGCAATAACAAACTTATAGCTAGGCCAACTGAATCAAACAACAATAATTGGGGAAATGCTCATATTGCAAGTATGCGTCGTAATTACAAAAATAGTTTACACGTACAGTTAAATAATCAAAATGACAAACATAAAAATTGTATGAATAATGATTTACAAAATGGAGAAAGAAATGAATTACAAAATTCTGCGTGGTTAACAGGCAGTCAGTCTTCTTTAAAGATGAATAATGCAAACCGTGAATATATGAATGCAATTCATGATTTCAACGAATTCCAAGTCGCACGTAATGTATATTATAATAACATCTCAGAAGGAAACACTTCAAAACAAACAACACATTCAGACTTTGCTAATGGTGCCGAAATTTTAAATGTGCTTGACTACAAAAGAGTCAGAAATACGCTAATGAATGCTAAGAAGTTTTCTCTAGAGCTAATAACATTATTAAAAACGTACGAAAAAGCAAATGAAGAATTCAAAAGTAATTCGGAAAAGCTGAAATTATCCCATCCTATTTAGTTCTGATTTTGATGAAAGAAATGAAATTTAGAAGAAATAGAGGATTGTTGAAGAGGAAAACGTCAGCGAAATTTAACACGACCTTCACGAGAATCACTTGGAAGATGATAAGACATGAAAGGTAAGCTGATACTTTTTCGCAATTTCTTCTTTTTGTTAAGAGGTTTATGGCTAAACAAATTATGCTAGTATTTAACTACAATAAGAATTACCTATATAAAATATAGGTAGGTACCTGGTAACCTTTTCAAAACATAAATCAAAGAGAAAAGCAGAAATATACAACGAAACTAAGCCTGTATTGCGCAATTGTGGGGTATGCACTGTTATTTTAGTGAAAAGAACACCGTGTTAACAGTTCACATTGCCGTTAAACACATTCAAGAAGAGAATCGAATACAAAAACACGGCAGTGATTTAAGTAAATTTAGATTCAGTTCGAACCAGGTACCTACCCACCGTATTCGGTAGCGTTGAAGAAACTACCCACCGTATTCGGAAGCGTTGAAGAAACGGCAATGTCGACTTTGAAAATGCTAATGTGAGTCAAGTCTAGAATACAAATTATTATTCATTGAAAGCAGGACGTATGATTTAACTCAAATGTGCTGTCAGTCAGTTATACTACCTAAATGCGCACACATATTCTATGACTCAATAGAACAATCTATGCAAGGTGTCCCAGACCGAATGGTCCAAAGGCAAATGCGGTAAAGCGGAGGTGGCCTCCTATCATTCAAACATTTTAAAGATGGATATTCTCAACAGTTCAGAAAATTTCGCTAATTTAATCATTTTCAAGAAATCGACGTAGTGAGTTCAAAGGCTGAAAGATGCCTTGATAGTGTAGGTACAAGGTTATGTTCCTATTTACGTTCAGTGGCTTTGCAACGCTTCAGATTTTATTTTTACACGACTGCCCCAAAAAAGGAGTGTAATGTTTTCAGGATTCATGTAGGAGGGGTGTTCAAAAAGTAAGGTGACTACTTGTGCTCGGCAATTTTGTTCTATCGAGGTTTTGCTCACTGTTTTCTTCGATTGACACCAAAAACTTCTAAACTTTTATGCCTCTGCCATAAAAACTACACATGCTATATAGTCTAAACTGTGATCGTGACGAGTGAACCAACACAACAAAACAAAAAATTAAAAGCTTGAATGTACGTAGCCCGCGAAATTTGAAAAAACACCTTACTGTTTGAACACCCCTCGTATGTTTGTGAGTTTCTTTTTTTCACAATAATTATTTTTTAAATTCAATATGGCAGCAGTATGGCTTCATTTTCAAATGTGCAAAAATATTTTTTCTTCAATTATTACAATATGGGTATTAAATTGAAGGCCTTGATAGCACATTGCAAAACAAAAAAAAAAATGTCATTGCTGTCGGGGGACCTCTTAAATTAAGCCCCCCACTGCAATGACAATTTTATTTATTTGTTTTAGTCTGGGAGTAAATGAGTGACCTTTCGCTTTGTTTATAAAGATTAACTAATACAAGTATTTTTTTTACTTTTTAGTTCGTTTTTGGCAGGACAGTCGTGTTTTTAATTTTTTTTAATTAGGTACTTATCTTTTTACTTTTTTTTAGTCGTAATTATTACGGAATTTATTTATAATTCTTAATTACTACATGCATCACGTTTAATTTTGTTAAAAAACATTAAAAAGTAAAAAAAATGAATATTTAAGGTGTAAAAAGGGTTGCGGGTTGATTTATGTAAAGAAAAAGATAAATAGCAGAGAACTTTGGTCCGAAAGGGTAAGGTACGCGACTATCGAAAGAAAAAGAAAAACGTATCGATTGCAATCGCTGTTAGGGGTGGGTAACGCTCCCAAAATAAACCGTAATGGAAAAAAATATCAGAGAACCAAGGTTTCTCGCATTTTACAGGTTTGAAAATTTAAAATTAAATAGTGAACGAATTGAAAATTAGCAGAGAGTTACTACGTTACTTAACTAGTATGTAAAAATATCGTATAAAATCGTTGACATAACGTAATTACGTCCGGCGAGGTGTCGTAGACTGCAGGAGCTGGCTCTCTGCTCAGGAGTTGGCGTTGGTTGTGTGACCTTTCGCAGTCAAATACCCGGCGTTGACCAACGATGTCCAACGTTATTTTGGGCCAGAACCTGGAGGCCGAAAGGCGGCCTGTTCTAAACTGATTAATCCAGGAAAATAAAGATGAAACCTCCTGACTCAAACCATGGAATATTGAAATTCGTACTTGAAAAAATTGTTTCGATGGTAAAAGATAGGACGACAAGGATATTAAAACAACTCAGATAATGTGATTTCACAAATTACACGTAAATTTCCAACAAGCTGGGTCAGTATCAACAGATCAACTTTTTGCAACTGACGCACCATCCTGAAAAAAATGAGGACTGACTGGACTGTCAGAAAAAAAATAATTGGAATCACGAAATAAAAAGGTAAAAAATCGACCAGGCTCAATGACAAACGGAAAAAAGGTTGACAAGAACCAAAAAGTTTTGACATGCAGAGTCATGCTGCAATAGGTACAAGATAACACTAATATATATATACAAGTATACAATTACAAATAATAATATTATGTACAAGTATACAATTACAAATAAAAAGGGGGAAGAGCTTATTGGGCATCAAAAAATTCGTCCGCATCGCTGTCAATGGGAAAAGTGCCCAAAAGGCTGGCAGCATTGCCACGCTGTTTTTTTACTTGCCTTTTATAACTTTATAAAAACTTTGGCGAAACTGTAAACCAGATTTAAAAAAAGAGATTATCTCAACTGTAAAATTTTTAAATGATAGGTGGCCACGTCCGCTTTCCCCCAGTTGCCTTTGGACCACTCTGTCTGGGACAACCTGTACATTAAACACTGTATTTTAAACACTGTATTTAAATTAACTATATTACTATTCAGCTGCATCCGGTTAGTTAGACAGGAAACCATCCACTGACCCCAACATAGTTGGAACATAATTGGGTAATCCCAATATCACCTGCCTAGCCTAATGGCTAGGCAGGTGATATTGATGAAGATGTTGATTTGTGAATTCTCTTCACAGTGTATCATTGTGATGAACAATATTCTTACAGATGTTTTCTAATTCCAGTTATTAAGTAGTCGGCGGTTATGCCGTAGAAGTCCATGGCTGTGGAGCCGTTCTCGCCGAACACTGACAAACACTTGCTGACTATCAGAGCCATTACTAAACTTCCAGTGTACCTATCGGTGCAACCAGCAATCTTCAAATTGCATTTTGTGTGTAGAGAGAGATATTTCTGTGAAAATATAAAGCAGACCTGCAACATTACATAATGCCGGGCCGTAACCAGGAATTCACTGTGGGAGAGGAGGGAGGGGGAAGGATCGAGCTCTAGTTGTAAAAAAACTTTTAAAAAATGGTACGTAATTTCACACCGTGCTAAAACCTTAAGGTTGCACTAGTCGATATTATTTCCATACAAATTTCGAGATGGTATTACTCCACTGTTTGACCTTGTACATCCAAAGTTTAACATGATATCGTTTTCGTTCGTTCGTTTTCGTTTATTAATTTTGTCTGTGCGGAAACAGAATAGTAAAATAAAAAGCCATTAAAATGTTAAAAGGCAACAAATGTTCGTTTTTCTTGCTAATAAAAGAAGTGTAAAATCTCCAAAACAAAGTCGGCACCAACAAAGCTAGATTATCGAAGAAATAAACTTTATTAGTAATGGATTTATGTAGTGGTTTTTTTATAAAACTCGATTTCCCAAAGGACTTTTCGTAATTTTTTACGCGCTCGTTAATTGACGGAATGGTATTTTTGTGCGAACAAACTAAACGTGTTGTGCGTGTAAACTAGCGTCTAAGTGATCATCACTGATACTATCTCTGTCAGACACGATTCTCGGTGAGACAGCGTGCTTTTTGGCCACGCCCACCAGTGAGTTCGAGCCCGTGACTAGTTCAACCTTAAGGGATGATTTTTGGGATTATTTCCTCTCTCACTGCCATGCAGCCACAGTATAATAAAATAGCAGTGTCCTTGAAATAATTACCTACGGCTGCTCGGTAGACAAGCACGCACTAGGATTGCCCACTGACTGTGTCTCTGGGGTGACGTAGGTATTTGACAATGCTATATCAAATTGTTTGTCTTTTCGTTTTTATTTTTTTTATTTTGTTAAAATGTATTACTGCAAATCTTGTAAGTTTTAATTTTTACCAGACTACGGTAAAGCCAAATGAGCGTATGATTTTAACCGGCTATGTATTGTACGTTCATCTGTTCCCTCAAAACTCCGTTGTATTTTGTTAAATGAGCTATCGTTGGAAGTGCCATGCTGTTCCGCGGCTTATGCAGATGCAGTGATACAGTAACTTTCTATAGAAAACTTACATAAAAAGACCTAGAAAAAGTCCGCGATCATATACATGGTTAATTCACAAATTAATAAAATATGACACGGTTGTATGAAAAATGTATGATAATTTGTCTATAGTCATTTGTAATGTTAAATCCTTATTGAAATAAATTTGCTTATTGTCAGGGAGATTGTATGTACTTAGATAAAAATTGCATTCTACACCAAATCATTTTGATGAATATTGGGTTGAATAATTTAGATTTCATGGACGTGTTTTTGATCGCGGGACGCACGATAAAGACTTTCTGTGACAGACCGATATACACGCGGGCGAAGCCGCAAATAGAAGCTAATATATATATTTTGTTCCTTCACTCGTGCACCGATCGCATGGAAAAAGAACGATACTCACCTACTAAGTCAAGGACGTTATGCTCGTTACGCTTCATTAAATATGCAATGGCATATTTAACCTGCATAACACAGAAATAAATAAAATTATTGTTTGTTAGCTTATATATTATGTAAATATTATGTATTGGTTTAATTGAAATCTAGAAATAAAGTCCAAAAAAAAAAAATGGCAAAAAAAAAAAAAATAATTATTGTTATAAGCTTACCTTGTTGACTGAGTTATTAATTAAAAAAATGATATTTGTGGTTTCGATATTGATGAATTCAAACATCCATACAATGAACAATACAGTCGATAACTTCGTGCCATATTTTTTCACGTAAATGAATGTGGCACCTTCACTGAGATTTCGAAGTGCGTCGTTTCGGCCGTTTTCTATGAAGACATAATACTGTAACTTTATTATACTGTGACGCAGCTGACTATTTTTTTGGAATGAAGATGATCCCAATCATCCTTTTTAAGGATTTGGCGCGGTATGAAATTCCTTTTTTTATAATTTTTTTTACAAAATTTGACATGCTGTAACTTTGGATTTCCCCTTGGGTGCGGCGCCTGACTCTCATTCTGTTGATTATTGAATAATACATTGTGGCAGGGGTACATGGACGTGCAACCTGTTACCATGGATTCAGTATATGATTCTGGACCTCATGCGTTGAAATTTTTCGTAGGTTATTAAAAAAGTGTGTGTCATAGCTCCGACGTAAGACTGGAGTTTACGATTGTCTTAGAATCTGCAATAGGCAAAGAGGGTAAATAAACGCATCTCTTATAATACTGAAAGCATTATGTATTTTTATTCTATTCACATTTTTCATATTGTTACTGTACAGCGTCTACATATAATAATATATATTATACATACTTACATGCGTCAGCTGTCGAGCAGCTTACCCTGTACACGTCGGCTGTATACAAGTATACACATACCTGATTAAGTGAAAGGTGTGCAAGGTATATTGGGCAGAAAAACGTAACGCTTGTATTAATTTCACTCCTCATATAATTTCCATACCGGGGGCCAACCTTATATTAAAATCGATTCTTAAGGAGTAAACTCCAAAAAAATTTACTGTTCCATACATCTGACCGTGAATGTATTGCACTTTTGTATGAAAAAGTAGTTTTCTTTTAATAACCGACCAAAAATTTCAACGTATGTACTGAATCCATGGTAACAGGTTGTGTGTTGATCTCCCTGCCACCCTGTATAGGCCAGTCATTTAACCATAGATCTACATATACCTTACGCCAGATAAGGGTGGAATAAAAGTCATTAACCCCACTTGTACCAAAAAGTCTCGAAACTTAAATGCAAACAAAAAAAAACATGCCACGTGCACGCGTCAAGGACGCCTCGTACCGCGATACGTTTGTTTTGATCGTGTTAGCGACACTGCCTTAACATTTTTTCGTATAGTTTTGAAATATTGGAATACATTGTTATAAGGCGTCAACGACTTTATTCCACGGTTATCTGGTGAAAGGTATAGATAGCTAACGATCCTGAAATACCATATTATGCTAACCATTCGACTTTTTGACGTCATTTTTAAATTGTTTTTTTTATTGAAATTGTATTACATTTTAATCAGGTTTTTATTTATAGGAAATATGGGATTAAAGATAATTATTACAAACAATGAAACATTTATTTAACTTTTATGTACGTACTAAATCACAAATCTTAAAGAGCACATGTTTGTTTGAGATCAATAAATGCGAATTTCACCAATGAAACTGAACGCGATCAGCACAAACCACGCTTAAGGGCTGTCAGTGTTATTATTTTCTTTGGAATAATGACACTGACAGCTCTTAACGTACGTGTAGATCGCGTTCAGTTTCATTGGTGAAATCCGCCCTAAGGCACTTAAACTTACACAATGCCTGAATTAGGAACTACCTTATTGAGAAAATTTGGTGTTTTACTTTGGAATTAAAGAAAAAACTTCCAAATCAACGATAATATTATCAAATGACTTAGACTATATTGGCGCAAGTCGAGCAAAAATTAACTGTATGTCCGCTACAAATGGAAACGTTGCAACTATGACAGATTCTTTGCCATGCTCCTTTTTTTTGTAGGAACACAAACTGCAACTTTTTCTTTTCCTCGTGGAGCCATTTTCAGGTATCAAATGAATTTCAGAACCAGATGGCCTAGAAATTTGACTTTAACCTTCAGCGCATTCCTTATGGTTCAAACCCAACACATCTCTTATTTTATATTTATTCTTCTTTTTGGCGTTTCAAGTCGACGTTTTAGCCATGGATGGTTCAACGAGATGTTTATGCAGTTGCTTCATATAGCTTCTTCGTGACAGCTGTTTACCTCTAGATACCATGGCATTCTGGCAATAGAAGATGTAGGATTTGATCCTCGATATACCCAGCATGTCACAGAACATGCACATGGGCCACCGGTTGGTCTTAAGGTTGCATGACATAATATTTGAACACATGGTCATATGTATCTACGCCACCATTGTAAAATTCTATCACGTTTGTTCAATTTTCACAATGATCTTTTAGGGAACTAGATCAGCAGTGTAAGACGCCAAAGCGTCCCTCCGGAGCAACTGGACAGATTCGCAACTGAACTGATTCTCAGCTGGACAGATTAGCAACTGGACAGAACGTGTACAGTCCTGACATAATTAAAGGTGTCCGTTTCGACTGCTCGGCCACAATGTCGTAGAAGAAAAACGACTACGTCAACATTACGAAGGAATATGTAAAACACTAACAATGAAAGTCGCAAATTCGTAGATCCAGTATTCAGAAAGTTATAAAGGTTTAACCATGGCCGCGCGGTCGGCACATGGAGAACCGCGCGGCCACGCAATTTTCTTAAACGGAGCTTAGTAGAGGTCCCATTCTTTTTGCTAACCACTGATACGATTTCGAAGAAAATGTAGATAGTAAGGATAAAGCCCTAATGTTTGGATTTCACGACCTTACAGCACTTAATGCTATGGCCGCGCGGTCGGTACATGGAGAACCGCGCGGCCACGCAGTTCTCTTAAACGGAGCTTAATAGAGGTCTCATTCTTTTTGCTAACCACTGATACGATTTCGAAGAAAATGTAGACTGTATAAATAAAGCCCTAATGTTTGGATTTCACGACCTACAGCACTTATAACCTATAATGCAAGTTAGAAGTAGGGTGACCAAAATTTATGGTGCGTCACTCAGACATTTCCATAAGCGTTGTTTTTATATCACATAGTAAGTAGTATCTAATATCATAATTTTATTTTATTTTATTTATTAACCGATTCGTTGCGATGTCTAATTTCGCTAACTTCTAACTGTGGCGTCGAACAAAAATAACGTGACACTGTTCAGTGCCCAACGCCATACGATTAGATGACACGCATCTGTGCCTTCAGCCATGCGGGAAAGAAAACAGTATTTTGACCATTTTTTACATGTTCAAAGCTTGAATACTTTTAGTTTACATTCGAAATCTAACGTGAACGGCCAGGCACATTGTTGTAAGTGGTTAAAAGTGGCAAAATAAGTGTATTTCTGGAAATGGAGGGTAAGTGACTTTTTTATTACAGTTGTGCTAAACCTTTTCGCATTTTCTAATGATTTGATTGATTATTGAGGTCTAAAAATATTAGATTTAAGTCCCGTGACTATTTTTTTTTCGTATTTCTGACAGCAAACCCTTTCATTTGATACCCATATCATGAAGGTGGATTTCAAACAGCCAGTCCGCCATCTTGGGGAGGCCGCCATATTGGATTTGTAATGACGTTTCTTAGCTAGTCATGTATTGTCATCAGAACTCAGAGCGTGTGCAAAATTTCATCCTAATCGAAGACCGGGAAGTGGGTCAAATTAAGATTCCAAGATTTTCTTACATACATAGTTAGTTACAAGTGAAGCTAATAAAAGCGTGTTAAAAACAAAAAAAAAAATTACAATATCTAGAAACGAGCTGAATATACGTGAAAAATTAAGATAATTTGGTTCTGGGTAAAAACCATAACTTAATCGAAGGAGTTCCTTACCATCGATTTAAAATGACACACATCCGTGCCTAACGCCACACGCAAAAGAAAGTGATGGCACTGAAACTTGCCATCTGCAACGAATCGACTTTTAACTTTCAAAAAGGTTGGTTACCCCTGTTTAAAAAAAAATCTTACAATATCCAGAAACGAAGGCTACGAGCTTAATATACGTGAAAAATGAAGATAGTTTGGTTCTGAGTAAAAACTTCCTTAACTTAATTGAAGGAGTTACCATCGATTTTAAAATGACACATATCCGTGCCTAACGCCTCACGCAAAAGAAAGTGATGACACTGAAACGTGCCATCCGCAACGAATCGGTTAAGGTAAACAAACAATTGCGCACTACACATGGTTAACATTAGCTTTAAATTTTAATAATCTAGGAATATCAGTGCGTAACTAACTACGTTATCCACATGTTATATATTCGAATTGAAATGATGAGCGCGAGTACAACATTACTAATTAATCATACAAATTAGTAAGTCCTACCAAAATTTATACAATATGAAAATAGGTTAATCTTCTGCTTTTTCCATCACTTTTAAGTAACTCAATGCGAATTTTGTTAGCTGACAAAGAAAATAAATCTAGTTCCGAGAAGAGGGTATTATAATTTTTTGATAAACCTCGTAGAGGTGCGCGCATTGGTGCGACAAGACGACACTGCAAATAGCGGGCATCCTCGCACCCCACGCCGCATAACAGTTCTAGGTACTACTAGACTTAATAAAATAATATAGGTATATATATTTATATATATCCCACAGCCTTGGTGTTTAGTTCTGATAAAGTTTCATAGACAGCAGCACTTTCTTCATGGCCGTTCTTTATGGTCGACTTGCTTCTCTTATCCATTATTAATAGTTACTACTCTTTGGGTACTACTATGTACACAAAAGTGATTCCTTGAGACATTTTACGTGATCAACTATTGTTTTTACAACTTTTCATTATAGAGCAAGGCATAATTCTATTTTTAAAACTATATTAACTACACGACGACTCGTCACGTTCTAAGAGCGGTGAGCATTCAATTTCGATTCGGAAAGTCGTATGTCTATCTCGCTCGCTTTCGTAATGACAAAAAAAGACAGACATACGACTTGACGAATCGAAATCGAATCGCAGCGTTTGTGAATAGCTATGCTGAAATCAGACTAATTTATTGTATTAAAATTCACCTTTCACTTCAACTCTGATACCGCCACCTATACCTACCTATTAATATATTTGTCAGAAATACAAAAGAGCATGGACCTCTGAAGCACCAAAATGGCGGCGGCGTAACTGTGTGTGCGTGTGTAAAGGGATGCCAGATGAAGGAAAATTTTACCCATTTTTAAACAATATTTCAATGAGATCTCCCTTGGGATTTATTACTTATAATTAATGAATAGTTTGTAATATAGTTAAATTTTAAATTTTATATGAGGGTAATACCTGAAATAAATGATTTGATTCGATTTGATTACAAGTTTTTGTGACGGATATTTTAAAAGAAAAGGTAAAACAAATAAAACACATAGAAAATAAAAATATTTACAACTTATTTAATAGGTAGGTACTTATGTTAATAAAGTTTGAAAATCCCTTTTGTTGGATCAAATTTTTGTTGACTTGTCTTTTGCTATCAACACAAATCTAGAAATCCCTTCTAATTTACCAATGTGGTGAAAACGAATGTTTAGATACTTTTCGGCTATGTATTTAATTAAAGCTATTTTATGTTCTATTCCTGCAAATGAATGTTCAAATTCCAAATCTGAAAAAAATTTTTCGTTTGCTATAAATTTTTCTAAGATTTTGTTTAGCATGTACTGATGTTGTCTTTCATTATATATTGTTGTTTTATCTTTTAAAAGTCTTCGGACCACCATCTCACAAGTGCAACAAATGTCGTACAAATCTTCTGATGGAAAACTCAAGCCTCCCATTGTTTTTAAATTTATCAACTTGTAAAAAAATAACCAGTCATCTGTACATAGCCGCACGATACATTTTTGGCATTTAATATTTTTAATTGCGTAATGACATATGCTGCCTGCCAGATATCCTTCAATCAACTTCCTATAGTCATTAAATTCTTCTATTTCTAATCGTTGTGCCAGCTTGTCATCGTCTTTGGTGATTTCTTTCATGAATGATAGGGAGTTGTGACTAACATCATCTTCTTGTTCTTCGTGACGATATGATGGAGTCGTTGTGTTAATTATTTGATTGGCCGAAGAACAATTAAGCACAGCTATTTGCTCCAAAGGAACACAATTTCCAGTGGTCAGGCATCGTACTTCTAAATGCGCCAACAGTTTTTTATAGCAACCTTTGAACTGACGAACATTATGGTTATCATTGAAGCCTCCTTGCATTCTGATGGATTAAAAAAACATCTCAAGATGATCCTGGCTTAATTTATAGGTTGGTAGGAACACCAACCGTTTTGCATCAATTAATTTGGCATACAGTTGCTTTAAACTGTTAATATTTATTAACGTGCCAAGGAAACCAGTTTTACATTTTGCATCTACTAAACGTTTATAAAATACAGTAATAACAAAAGTCACTCGACCGTCTTTCGTTACTTTTCTTTTTGATAAACATTTAATTTTCAAGTTTAATATATTCAGTTAGTTCGTCTAAAAACTTAAATATAGTATCTTTGTTCTGGGAACAGAGTGGTTTTTTGAAATCAAACTGAGTCGTAGCTCGAGAATTGAATATATCGAACATTATATTCATATTGCTAATGAAATTTTCTGTTGCCTTAGAATCTTTAAATACGTCTAGATTTAGGTCTTCTCTGCACGCTTTTATAGCAACTGCTACGCTTTCACTATACACCTGAGTGGCCAGTTTTACCTTCATTATATTATTTTTGAAATTGATATGTTTTCTTGACAATTTATTGGCCAAGTGTAAACCTTCTTTCTCTTGTAATTTATTGAGTTCCTCGATATAGTTCCATTTAATTTTTTGGTTATCCTTGTCCATGAACTCTCTTTTGGATTCTAAATGGTTTCTTAATAACCTCATCACGTGACTAGGGTCCAGAAAAAATGCAACCTCAGAACCATTGGCAGGATGAGTAAACGTTGTTTTTAACGACTCGGGCTTGAAATTGCAACCAAGTGAATCCAATGCATTGAAATTTGTTTGATGACCATCGCATGTTAATGCAATAACATCAATGTCAGCTTCAAAACATTTGATAAGACATAATTTTATCAAATTAGCTTTCTGTTCACCTTTTAAAGAATTACTTAAGAAATATCCCAATGGTAGTTTGAAGCGATGGTTAATCCCGACGAGTAAAAAAACTAATGCTTGGCTTGCCAAAGGCGCACCTTCTTCAACTCCTGAACCCATATCTTCTAGGCCTATATTTTTTTTACCATCCCAAATTTTCTGAGCTCTAATAGCAACTACGTCAAAAAGTAAAGTGCACAAAGGCCGATGCTCACTTACTTGAGCTTTTGCTTTCAATGCCTGAAAAGATTCTTCAGTAAATCCTGGTTTATTTATTTATTTATTTATTTAAACTTTTCACACTTAAAAAAGTACAAAGGCGGACTTAATGCCTTAGGCATTCTCTACCAGTCAACCAAGGGTGGTGAAGAGATTAGATGGCAGGTGCTCTGTTAGAAATGGAACAATTTGTACATAAATAAGTCATAAACTTATAATACACATACATACATATTTACTATAATATATACCTATATTATATACATATATTATATACAAATTCAAGAGAGAGGTTTTGAGATGACTCTACGCTATTTATTTTGAAAATAACTCCGCAATCTCCGCTTAAATGCATACCGACTGGTGGCCATCCTGATGTCAAGAGGTAGCGCATTCCAAAGAAGAATGGACTGAATATGAAAGGAAGAATGAACAAAGTCAGAAGTATGAGAAGGACAGAGTAGGAGAAGATTGTTAGAAGAACGAAGATTCTTAGCGTGTGAAGAACATAGATATTGGAAGTGAGACACTAGATAAGAAGGAGGAGTGGGAGAGTTAAGAAGGGAGAAAAGCGTGGTCAAAGCACGCAAATTTCTTCTCTGGCGAATGGGCATCCATTTGAGCTCAGACCTGTAGCTCGACACATGGTCATATTTTCTGAGGTTGAATATGAACCGGATACAATTGTTAAGCAGTCTGTCAAGCTTATCCAGCAACACCGCATTCAAGTCAAAGTAGCACACGTCACCATAGTCAATGATAGGGAAAATCAAAGTCTGCACAAGCATAGTTTTCGTCTTAGCGGGCAAAAAGTTTCTCAGACGATACAGAGATCGTAGAGTACCGTTGACCCTTTGACTAACATTAGAGACCTGGCGCTGCCAGCTAAGCGTCGAGTCAAGATGCAAACCGAGATCTTTCACAGTAGGGGTAATGGGTATGACGGTACCATTGAAAATGAGAGGAGGAAGAGAGCTAAGCGTCACCCTACCCATCATGCGCGAGCTTCCAATTACAATGGCCTGACACTTTGAGGGGTTCACTGATACCCCAAAACTATCAGACCACTTTTTGATTGCATTTAAGTCTCGGTTTACATCTGCTACAGCATCCAATAAACTTTCCACCCGCGCAGCTGTATACAATTGAAGATCATCGGCATAAAGATGATACGAACACCGAAGACAGTGAGTTATAAAATTAATGAAGATGGAGAATAACAATGGAGAAAGAATACCACCTTGTGGAACACCAGCATCCAGGTCACGCCAACTCGAAGAGCTCTCATCAACGCGAACCGACTGCCGGCGTCCCCGAAGATAAGAAGAGAACCATTCCAGAACCTCGGACGAAACCATGAGATGAGAGAGCATAGCAAGGAGAATATCGTGGCTGACAGCGTTAAAGGCATTGGAGAAATCAATTAAAACCACAACAGTAACCTTAGTATCCTCCATCGCTTCTCTAACGTCACCAGTCACTTTAAGGAGAGCGGAAGCTGTACTATGCCCAGGCCTGAATCCAGACTGAAACGAGCTAACAAGGTTGTTCCGGTGAACAAACCCCGCAAACTGTCTGTGAACGCAGGCCTCAAGCACTTTAGACAGGAATGGGAGAATGGAAATGGGTCGAAAGTGAGTGGGCAGGGAGGGGTTTGAAACTTTAGGAAGCGGGCGGACATAGGCCATACGCCACAGGGATGGGAATTGTCCGGAATCAAGAGAAAAGTTTATGATGTGGGTAATCGGAGGAAGTAGGGTATCGAGGATCCAAACGACCATACTACGACTGATGCCGTCATCCCCCACAGCCTTGGATTTTATGGACAGGATGGTCTTTTTAATTTCGTCCAAGGTGACCAGAGAGAAGTGAAATGGTTCTATGATGGGACTAGCTAAGCCAGTAATGAAATTGACCGTCTGGGACAACATTTGGGAATCCAAATGACAAGTGGTTGTGAAGTGACGGTTGATATCATCAAGGCCAATTGTATTAGGAAAATCCACATGACGTGGTTTGCCGATACCAAGAGTACCAAGGAACTTCCAGATATCAGCAGGTGAAGAAGAAGATATGTTCTCGAGAATATGGCGGCGCTTAGCGTTACGTATCATCTGATTACACCGATTTCTAGCAACTTTGAAAAAGTTCCGATTTGCTTCACTGCGATCCTTTTTAAATTTATGAAAGGCCCGATCCCTGCGCCTCATCGCCATTCGAACCCCGGTCGTCATCCAAGGAGCAGGAGGACGCCGAAGTTTAATTTTTTTAACAGGAGCATGTCTGTCGTATAGAGCAAGGACCGCCCGATTGAAAATGCGCAGTTTATCGTCTACAGCTGTCGCCGCTGCCAAGTGATCCCAACTGATATCTGACGCATCCTGACGAAGCTTCTCAATGTCCATGCGCGCAAAACTCCGCATGTGCAGAACTTTTGGGACAGGTTTAGGCGGTTTTAGGACATAGGAGAGGAGAATGAGGTCATGTTGGGAAAATCCAGGAGCGGGACACTGACCATGATAGGGAACTAGGGAGGGAGTGGACGTGAGAATTAAGTCGAACCAAGTGTCATCGCCTGAGGTATTGAAATGGGTAGGTTGCAGTGGAAGTATATGGAGACTGACGGACTCAATGATGTGAAGGAGTTTACGGGATCGAGGGGTGCGGTGAGCAAGGTCAGTGTTGAAATCGCCCATGATGACGCAATGTGCATACTCTGACCCCACGGACTCTAGCGCCAGTTCGAGCTCGGAAAAATAGTCAACGGCGGGTGGACAATAGACAACCCCAAGAAGGGTCTTGACGCCTTTGACGTAGACTTCTAAAAAGAGGTACTCGGCGGAGGCATGGTACTGTGAGAGGGATGAGGCAACGATTTTGAAAGGGAAATCGCTACGAAGATAGATAGCTACACCACCCCCTCCCTTTCCAATTCTGTCATTGCGGATAAGAGTGAAACCTGGAAGAGAGTAGGTGGTGGAGAGAAGATGAGGTTTGAGCCAACTCTCAGAAACCAGAACGGCATGGGCATTGGCGCCGGTAAAGGTGTCCAACAGATCACTGTAGTGACTTGGGACACTCTGCGCATTTATGTGGCAGACATTAAATAAGTGGCCTTTTTGTTGGCTGAAGCTCCGACGCACAAAGTCACCAATGGTATCAGTCAAGGAGCTAAAACTTGCATTTACAGATGAGCTAGAGGAATCAATGGCAGAGTAAAAAGAATCATCATCAGATGTCATAAAATACAAATACAATTAATATTAATAATAATAATATAAATAACTGCTAAATATGTAAATAAACTAAAAGTAGCTAATATTGCTTTCGCTTTAGGTGCAACAACCACTATCTGTGCACCACCCACCAGCAGTACCAGTATAGACGTACATGGATCTCTTGACGCGTGGCCAAAATCGGAACTAAGGTGTATTGTTTCGAAAAACGTTAAAGTTTATTCAAGCGCCAAAAGATCCCTGCAGCACTGTACAGAAGTAACAATACTAAACAGGAAAAAACATGAATTAAGAATAGGATACAGTATCACAAACATAAACTTAAGAAATGAACAAATAAAGAACAAAATTATATACTTAATGACAAAGTTACATGAGCAAAAACGGAACGTAAATTACGAAACTGAACACAAGAATGTGGAACAAGGAAAATAGGACGTCATAGACAAATTCAAGATTGACAGGTGACAGTAACAAGTAATGACGAAACAATTTAATATTTTAGTAACACAAACAATACGCAAATTACCGGCAGAATGTGATTTTAGTAGTTTTGAGGTAAAAAAAAAGAAAAAGTAAGCAGGTAGACGTGTACGATACCTGGTTCTGCATTAAAATGCCCGTACCACTTGGCCAGTGTCTTTCGGTGAGGAAGGCAGGTATTAAAAGTTTGTCTAACGTAATCGTAAGCTTTCGGAGAATAATAGTTGAGGGTTAGGCAAAATTTTTTCATAGACGATGAGTATTTAACTTATTTGTTTATTTTTTTTCTATTGTAATTATTAAAAATGTTAGCATCGACAATGTCTTCATTTAATCTGTTAAAAAGATCAGAATCAACATAATTTTCTTCTTACCTTTTAACGATTTGTTCCTATCTTGGAGACGTCTAACTTTTTGATTTAAAACTTTTATTTTCTTTTTTTGATTTTGTATCAAGGCGCGCATTTTCATCTGATCTCTCTTCATACGTCGTTTTCGGGGAGTAAATAGTACTGACAATGGTTGTTCCAATCCAACTCCAGATATTACAGTTTCTGATGACTCCTAAAAATATTTCACAAACATATTAGCTTTACATATTATTTTTAATATTTTTATGAATTTTGAATAATAAACTCGAAAATCCCAATTTTTTTGTAGATACTTAAATTTTGCAGGGACGAACTAGTGTTTAATAAGCAAGACTGTTGCACTGTCAATTCTTGCACAGAGAATCTTTCAACCACTGATGAGCTCTAAAAGAAAATGATATACATTTCGGTAATTAGATATAAACAAGGCTTATAAAATATCATGACACTTTCAGTAGGTAACTACTCACTTGTGTCAAAGGCGTCGTTACAGTTTGAGAAGAAGGCTGTTCTAATTTCTTTTCCTGCCCGGAACCTGAGGCTACTGCTTCAATCACTAGTGAACTCTAAAATAAATAAATAAATATCGGGTTAGCAACGATTGAAAACCATAACTTGCATTAGAATAAAATAGCTTTTTAGTCAAAAAAAAAAGACCTACTAATCCTCAAACCTGACCTCTAATAACTTGCACAATATATAATAATTACACTTAATAGAACTGCATATCAGTGATAGTAAGTACGTACCCTATTAGAAACACTGGAAGTAATTATTTCAGCCGGTTGATCTTCTTGAATTGTTGACGTATCGAATAAAAACTAAAAAAAATCGTTAAACTGTTATTTCATTATTAAATTGTTAATCGTCAAACTGTTAAAAAATTTGATTTAGAGGTTAGGTTATGAGGAGAGGACCTTAAGTTAATTGAATATTACCTTTGTTGGTACGGCGTAAACAACAACGCGAAGAAGTCCGCCTTTAGTTGTATACAAATTATTCTTCTCAAAATGTATACTGCAGATTACACTATGTATATATTGTTGGATTCCAATTAATTTCATTTCTAGACTCTCTTATTATTTTTATCCAATCATTTTTCCATACGTCATTTGCTGAGGGAAATCTGTAAAATGTAGAACAATATATAATAACGATAAATAGTAACATAAAAATACAAAACTCCCACATTTAAAATAATTTCCAAATTGAAATAGTTGCAACACTGATTGATTTCGTGATTTATTAAATTCATTGACGTAAAATTGAGAAATAAGCTTATTATGACATGCTTACCTATGAAAAGTGATCCCCTGGCTTTTTTTAACTGAACCACTATGGTTTCGACAACTTTTCACAACACATGACGGCATCTTTTAATTTTTTTTAGTAAAATAAAACGCGGGCGTCCTTCGAAGTACTTCGGAGCGTAATGGCCGACGGCAGTCCGACTATGGTGTGAATGTGTGCGTGCTGGCTTATCTATATTAGCGCGCTGATCGACTAAGGGTGCTTCAGTTAATGTTAAAGGAGACGGCGTCCGCCTTTTTTTATAGGTCCATGCAAAAGAGTGTCAATCCCGTGATAATCAAGAATATAGGCACCTAAATAAAACTAAATAATTGTATAAAATCGAATCTTGTGACGTTGCATAATTGTTAATTTACAGTAGGTAACAAATGAGTGTATGATTAAATGAGTGTTCTCTTTAGCAAAATGTTAAAATTAGTATTTATACGAATACGGTGTTAATATTTTCGCATGTGTACTTCTCTATCCAACTAACCATAGTTATTCCATCATTATGATATTAGATACTACTTACGTATGTGATATAAAAACGACGCTTTTGGAAATGTCTGATTGACGCACCATAAATTTTGGTCACCCAACTTCTAACTTGCATTAAAGGTTTTAAGTGCTGCCGATCTATTCTGTAAACATCACACCGTGAGCACTTAGGTGAAGTGAGTTTGAAGTGAGCTCAATCCCTAGTAGAGTAAGGTGGGATGACAGTTCACATCACGCTCACTTCACCTAAAGGAGATGGAAAATGGTGGGCCCAAATGTAATAAGTTGAGATATGATCTAAAAAATTTGTCATATTTTTTTATCTTAGAATATCAAAAATCAGCTCAATTCTCAATCTGGAAGCGGAGATTTAAGAGAAATATAATAGTAGTAATCGATTATAAAATTACAAAAAGAAAACCTTCGCACTAGGTAATTAACTCGAGTAATTAAATGCACTAAATATACTTATAAATAATAAAGTGCATTTAATTATATGCCATATTATTAAATTAAATATCAATTAATTACTAAAAAACCAATATAATGAATATCGATTTCATATCGATTAAAATCAGTCTTATATTTTTAGTCTATGTCACTGGCATGACAGCTGTGAGTCAGCTCAACATTGACAGTAGACAGTTGCCGACTGCTCTTGCTTGTTCACTCGTTTCGTGTCTGTGCTACTTACACTACAGGTAGTGTAAGTAGTGTAAGTAGGAGCACAGAACACATTGAGCATCCATTATAAATAGTTACTGCTCTTTGATATTGAGTAGGAGTATATTTGTGTTCTGTGGTTTATAGGGTGGCTTCTGTGTGTGTTTATTGTATTTATCTGATAAAAACAATTATAAATTATTGCAAAAATTAAATATTAGGTGGTATAAATGGATGAATTAAAATATTGCCGAGTATGTCTTGTGACTGATGTGAAGATGTTTAGCTTGGAAACTACGTCGAGCGATTCCATCGGTGTTGTTTACTCACATTTGGCGCAGATTCCGGTAAGTCATCGTAAAATGCACCAATTAAAACAATTTCCTCAAAAAACAGTGATATAGAATTGCTACTATACACCGGACTGCTAATTTATTTGTAATAATAACTGCATGGATACCGTAGTGGTTCCTATTTATTAATAAATATTAAACTCTTGCAAGCTTTACTCGTAAAAGGGCTACCAAAGGATTGAAAAGCAAAAGTGCTTGTATTATACTGGAAGGAAAAAAAAAAGAAATTGACATCTTTATAATAGTTAAAATGTGGAAAGTGGTAAGGGAGTTCTTTGCCCAGCAGGGGGATGTTACTGGCTAAAATATCGTCCCCGTAGAGCGGAAAGTCACTAAGACTAAAAAGAAGAGTTAAGGTGAACGTCCACTGGTCTGCACCGGCTGCAACACACGCACGGTACGCAACGGATTTTGGTTTGATTTGTATGAATTCATACAGCACTGCATCCTCTATCAGTACCGCCCACACCGAGCGATTGGTTCATTT
Organism: Fissipunctia ypsillon; assembly: GCA_947568875.1. Lineage (NCBI taxonomy): Eukaryota > Metazoa > Arthropoda > Insecta > Lepidoptera > Noctuidae > Fissipunctia > Fissipunctia ypsillon. Next base: position 20,245,940 of record OX387643.1, on the reverse strand, counting down.
CTTCATACAAACAAACCAAAATCCGTTGAGTGCCTTGCATGCGGTGCGGCCGGTGCAGACCAGTGGATGTTCACCTTTAGAAGTTTTTATCAAGTTATAATTCTTATAATATCAACTTTATTTTATTTCCTTTAAGATAAAGCTAAAAACAAAGGTATGTAATGGAAAGCCAAAGTTACGATGACATATATTTCAAAAACTTTTAACTCTCACTAACTCAAACAGGGTTTTACGACTTAATAACTTTTCGCTCTATGGGGACGATATATAGAAAGACAAATATGTTAAATAACCTTTGCTCATATTCTTTCAAGAAAACTCCAGACAAGTGCATGTCTGACGACATACAACGAAGAGTCCCATAGTTGGGATGAATTTATCCTATGACCAAAATTAACATTGTAGTTGAAAAACATGTTCTGTCATACATTCCAACTGCAAATGTAAACTTGTACACTCAATATTGAGTGATTTACCATGTAATTTTAAGACCATAGACTTCTTATCAATTTTCCTGTAATCTATAAATCTCTACAACTATTCTCAGTATTTTTTCAAAATATTAGGCTCAGCAGTTTCGGAGATAAGGGGGGAGACTGGTCAATTTTCATCTATTTTTTTTAATAACTTAAAAACTATTGGTAAGGGGAGAGGGGGACACTTGACTCTAAAAAAAATTAGCACTTTAAAGCTCAGTATTCTGCAAACGGATCCCTGAATCGAAAAATGGTTTTCACACACCTACATTATTTTGAACGGCCTATCCAACTTCACCCCACACACCATGGGAAGGACAAGTAAAAAAAAAGGCTTCCCCCTTTATGTGTAGCGGAGGCAACCTTTTTGTCGAGATTTTATTTTACCACTTCATATTTTTTTATTTTTCTTGATTAAAATGTATATACCGTGCCAAATTGCAGCTTTCTAGTACTAAGTCTCTGAGGTAAGTCGCTGACAGACAGACGGACATGTCGAAACTTGATGCTATCTTATCCTCAATATTATTATGTACCCAAATCCCATATTTAGTTACCTATCTCTATTACAGATATTTGACAGGAATCAATATGTGTGTTTTGAATGTGCCAGTCTCCTCCATAAGTATCAAGAGTTCAAGTCAAAATCTCTCAGAGCTCACAACATTATATCTAGAATCAAACTTGGTTCATCACAGGCAAGTATTAAAAAAAAAAATGCAATCAATTATAACATTTTTGATTTTATACCAAAATTTCAATTACTTCGCAGATAACAAGGCAAACGCTCAAAAATGTAGATAGGAAAATATATAAATTGGAATCTACCTTGATATTATCTCCAGTAACTATCTTTTATGAGGAACCTACAAGTAACACAGAAACAGAAATTAATTTTCACGACAAAGAAAATAAACAACTAGAAATTAATGTTAAAATAGAAGAAGTCAATAACATAGAAACAGAAAAGGAATATGATTACAACGAATCGTATAATGAAGAGTTCATTGATTTTACAGAAGAGTCAGTCCCAGAAAAGGTCACACGTCCAAAACATAAAAGTAAACCAAACAAGGAATCAAAAAGTAAAAAAAGAAAAGTTAAAACTGTTATTAAGAGCGAGGATGATTTCAGTGATGATGAACCTTTGTCAAAATGTGCTACGAAGACAGTAAACACTAAGACTATTAAAAAACAGAATGGTCTCAACATTGGTTACTTTGATGACTATGCAACTGTTGTGTTTCTGACCCCTGAAGATGCCAGAAAGGAGGTGCTGTTGAGAAAAGAGTCCAGTAACTATAAAAAGTCACCATTCAAGTGTGATTTATGTTATAGAGGATTTGAAGCAAAAGCAGCATTTGAAAATCATACGAAGAAACATAGCATTGTAAGCATTTATCCTTTCTTTTTATTTACCATAAATGGCAGGTCTGAATCATTTTATTTTGGTTACAGAATGCACACAGCATTTGCGACCTTATGGGCAATTCCCGTAATTTTAAGAACATTCACAGTCTGATTTCAGACACAATATGTCAAAAATACCTATAATTTCCCTACATTTTTGACATTTGATTGTCGCTGAGATGAGATTACGACTAGATTTTGAACGTTTTTAGTTACGGGAATTGGGCTTCTTATTATGAATACAATGTCGTACCCAATCTCCCACAGGTTCAGTCAAATGTTAGTAATTTGAGTACTTAGTTATTTTTATAATATTTTCAGGAGAACGGGAACTATGAATGTGATCTCTGCCACCTCAGGTTTCCTCAACAAGTACATTTGTGTAAACATAGACTTTCATGCCACAAGAGAAAGTTTAGCTGTAAATTGTGCTCATACATTTGTTATTGCACGTACGTATTATTGCTAAGTACCTACACACATTTATTTAAGAGCCATTTGGAAAAAAATGGTTTTATGTTACTAAACTGTTACTTATCATTGGTAATGCGTTATCATTATTAATCTTCTGATCAAATAATATTAAAAAATACTTAAAAAAACGATTTCTGAAAATTTTACATCAATATTTTAAACTAGCTTCCGCCCGCGACTTCGTCCGCGTGAAATTTCTTGTTCCCCTGACCCACCCCGTCGCATCGCATCGCCTGCCCGTGTTGTTACTTCGTTTTCGCTTAGCGCTCGTCCGTACTTTCTTTGTTTTTGCTCGGCTTCTAAGAGGGTCCTAGCGCAATCTTACATAAGTACTCTATAGCCTTCCTCAAGAATTAGGCTTTATAATGCAAAAAGAATTTTTCAAATCCGCGAGAGAGATAAGCGCGTTCAAACAGTCCATAAAAAATAAAATTTGTACACTACCGCTCAAAAGTATTTGGCCACCTAGTAAAATACATTTTGTAAAAGTTTGATTCAATGAAACTGTTTATTAGCATTTATAAACATAACAATAATACACTTTTTCAATTTTGGACTCATCTATGTGTCCACCTTTATTTTTAATAACAGCCTTACAAAGCTTCGGCAACCTAGCTACTAATTTTTCCAATGTTGCCTTGGTTATCTTCTGCCATTCGTCTTGCAGTTTTCTGCACAAGTCTTCCTGAGATGTACGACAATGTTCCCGCATCTGTCTATCCAGCTGATCCCACAATAGTTCTATCGGGTTTAGTCTGGGGACTGTGGGTGTGGAGGCCATATTTATTTATATTTAAATCTTCATGCACAGAAATGTACAGAGGCGGACTTAATGCCATATCATGAGTTTCAACACCTTTTGTTGTTCTTTACCTTTTAAAAAGTCCTTGCATAGTCTTGACGTGTGTTTCGGGTCATTATCCTGTTGAAATATAAATCCCGGACCAATTAAATGAGTTCCAGAAGGCACTGCGTTATTCTCCAATATCTTTTTATAACCTTCTTTTTTTTAAGATTCCTGGTATTCGCACAAGATCTCCAACGGTGGAGCCTCAAAAACAGCCCCAAACCATCACAGACCCTCCGCCGTGTTTAACTGAAGCTACAGTACAAGCGTCATTCACCCTTTCGTTTGCTCGCCGCCGTACGAAAACTCTTTGTTTGGATCCAAAAATTCCAAATTTTGATTCGTCCGTCCAGAGGACCTTTTCCCAATCTGCTATTGTCCAGTTCAGTGGTTTTAACACCGCTATGCATCCCTTAAGTCCTGCGTCACGGAGTCTTCTTTTGATTGTGGACACACTGACTGGTTTATCTCGATCCACATTAAACTGTGCTGCTATTTCCGGCGCAGTTAATCGTCTATTCCGTTTGCGTTTAATAACTATACTCGAAGTTGTGGCTCTCGGTCTGCGTCTGGTCGGTCGACGTTTGTTGCAAATTGTTCCTTCGGTCGCAAATTTCTTAATATTCAACAGTTAACTAAATAGTCAACAGTTTGCCTTGGTATCTTCTGCAGTCTTGAAATCTCACGATTACTTTTACCGGATTTATGAAGGCCGATTATTATGCTTTTGATTTCTTGGGAATATTCCTTAGTTTTACCCATTTTCTTCAAAAAATAAAACTCAGAAGTCAAAAACAAGAAAATATTATTAGACTTTAAGTACCTACTGAGCTACGGCGAGCGTGTTTTCTGGTCAAATGACATCAGATAACTAACGTAATAATATTTGTAATAGTTATACTACATTTAAGTTATGTTTATTTCTCAATAACTAAATCAAAACAAAACGGTGACTTCAAAGATTAACTTCGAAGAAGTTCCGACAATATCACTATTTTGGTTTTATGACCAGGAGTCTGCAAATAACAATAAGTTGTTTACGATTTTACCGTAGATAAGTATTTGGCGGTGTTAAACAAATAATGAAACCTAATATTTTTTTTATTTGAGATAGGTTTGCTCTTGACTCTAGTCTAGGTCAGAGATGACAGAGACAAAGTCGACGATGGAGCGAGTTTACCCAGAAGAAGCCTGTTAACTCTTACTTTGAAGAGATCGGGGTTGTATACGTTCGGAAACACAGACGCAAGCAGAAAGTTCCACTCCTTTGCTGTGCGCATCACAAAAGACATTTGGAAACGCTTAGTGCGAATTGGTGGAATGTCAACTAGGTAGGGATGGTAACCTGCAGTGCGTCTAGATGTCCGATGGTAGAAGGGGGCAGGCGGAATGAGGTTGTGGAGTTCTCGAGAACACTCACCGAAGTACAATCTGTAGAAGACCGACAAGCAGGCAACCTTGCGGCGATGAACCAAGCTGCGAAGCTTGGCATCCACCAGTCTTACGTCGCAAATGAGCCTCTTAGCTCTGCGTTCCACCGAATCAAGTGCGGCAAGTTGGTATTTAGCTGACCCATCCCAAAGGTGGCTGCAATACTCCATGCAGGATCGGACTTGCGCTTTGTAGAGAGTTAAAAGCTGTCCAGGCGTAAAGTATCGCTTCACCCTATTTAGGATGCCCAGTTTCTTGGCCACAGTTTGGGCTATGTACTCGATGGTGGCTCCGAAATTGAGACATGATGTCAACTCCATGCCTAGGAGCTCGAGCCGGTCAGTTACAGGAACAGATGTACCCCGAAAAGTAGGCGTTTGATTGAAACGACTCCTAGCGGTAAAAAGACACGCCTGTGTTTTGGTGGCGTTAAAAGAGACCAGATTATCATCACCCCACTGGGAGACAAGACTTAAGGTCAAATCTGTCCGCTCTACCATGGCCAGTCTTAAGGAACGAACTTCAGCTTTTGCGCTGGACAAGTATCTCTCTGAAACTGTACTGTCATCTGCGTACCCAACAATACCAGGTTGAAGTAGGTCATTGATGTGCAGCAGGAAAAGAGTTGCAGAGAGAACAGACCCCTGAGGAACTCCGGCATCAATAGGTCGGAAGAGCAGCCGTCAACAACTACTCTGATCGACCGTCCACTAAGGAAGTCTGATATCCAGCTACAAAAATCAGCAGGGATGCCATAAGCAGGAAGCTTGCTGAGTAGACCAGCGTGCCAGACCCTCTCAAAGGCCTTCGAGATATCAAGCGATATATTAAGTGCTTCGCCATGTTTCTCGATAGCCTCGCCCCAGCAGTGCGTGACATACACAAGAAGATCGCCAGTTGACCGTCCTCGGCGAAAGCCATATTGACGGTCACTGAGGAGATCATTGTTTTCAAGGTAAGTCAGCAACTTACTGTCCAGTACCCTTTCCATAACCTTGCACAGAATGGAGGTAATGGCGATCGGACGGTAATGGGCAGGGTTTGCACGGTCGCCCTTTTTGGGCACTGGTTACACATTTGCAAGCTTCCAGGATTTTGGTACCGTCCTTTTTTTAAGAGAGAGGCGGAACAAACGTGTCAACACAGGAGACAGTTCAGGCGCACACTGCCTCAACACTCTCGCTGGAATTCCGTCAGGCCCGCTGGCCTTGTTCACGTCTAGACTGCACAATACTCTTCGGACCTCTTTAATGTGAACTGCGATCTCTGGCATCCAGGAGTCACAATGAGATACAGTAGGTGGTTGCTTGGAGACAGCGTCCAGACGGGAATTGCTCGCAAAGAGAGATGCAAACAGATTTGCTTTCTCACCTGCAGAGTGAGCCAGCGACCCATCAGGTTTCATCATTGGAGGTAAAGTGGGTCGACAGAAATTCGCTTCAGCCGTTTTAGACAGGGACCAGAACTGTTTACTACCCGGAGGGTGCGAAGCCAGCTTGGCCCCAATACGTCCGACATGGTCAAAACGTGCCCCACGTAAAACCCGCTTGCAGAACTTGGCGGCAGAATTAAAAGCTCTCTTCCTCGCGCAAACCCTACGCGCTCTAACTTTGCAGTCGCGGGCCTTGACCCAGGCTTGGTAAGCAGACTCTTTCCGGGCCTCAGCGTGGGCGCATTTTGCATTATACCAAGGCCGAGATATATGACCGAGCGGGATGTCGGAGAATGGAATAAAATACTCCATCCCCTGCCGAATCACGTCCGCAACCACGTCAGCACAGCACGAGGGGTCACGCGAGGAGGAGCACACTTGCCGCCAAGGATAAGACGCAAAAAAGTGCCGCATCTCATCCCAGTCTGCTGACTTGTATCGCCATACTCGCCTAGTGCCTCTAGGACTCTCATCTGAAGGAGAGAGCAGGTCGATATGGATTTCACCAGTCAGTGGTCAGACGTTCCCAGCAGGGCTGAAACCGATACTGAGTGACTGTCCGGATCAGATGCCAGCAGAAGGTCCAAGCAATTGGGCCGTCAACATCCGGTATCCGCGTTGCCACATTCACCATCTGGGTCAGATCTAGCGTTAAAGCAAACTTGCGCGCCTCTAACCCGGCATGGTCAGTTTTCTGGTACGGGTACAACCACTCTTTATGATGGGCGTTGAAGTCCCCCAGAAAGATGAGCTTCGCTGTTGGGTACCGCTGCTGGGCTACGTCAGTCGACTCCACGAGGAAATTAAAGAGCGCTGTTGTCTCATGGTCACCGCTGTGCGATCGGTAGACGCCGATGTAGAGAGATTTCTCCACGCCAGTGTCCACAAGTAGCCATACGGCAGAAAAACCCGATTTCTCAAAGCAACGGAGACGACGACAACAAATGTCATCGCGGACGTAAACACAGACCCCAGCTTGCTTCTTAAACTTGTGTTCAAGAGAGTAACCCGGGTAGCTGAGATACGCCACATCCGACGGGGTTGTTATCTTCGTCTCCGTTAGGAAAAACAGGTGCGGCTTCTCAGTCTCAATGTAGTGATGGATCGGATCGAGATTGGAGTGCAACCCCCTGATGTTAGTGAGGTGCACTTTTAGTGGGAGGAAGTGCACCCGTTGTCTAACCTTGTTTTTCTTTTTTACTTTGGCCATATTTGTGAAGAGTTGTTGGGGAAAAAAGTCGACTTGTCGAGGCGCTGCTCAGTAATCCAAGTGGAACACTAGAGCTAACCAAACCTATGGGGAACTCATTTGGAGACTGCGGGGAAGTCCGAACCCCCCCGGATATGGCCACCGGGTCCTCGCATCCAGTCGCAGTCTGTAACGGTGGAGCATACCGGGATTTTTCACATGTTAGCGGGGCAGCCTTTGGCACGTAGCTGGCGTGCTACTTGGGCCCCTACTGACTGCGGTCGGCCAACGGCTGGCACCGTGCTTCGGATCCCGCTACCCTCCAAAATGAGTTACCCGGCTAGTCATGCCCAGAGACCAAGACCGGTTCTGAACAGCGCAACTGACAATCTTCTGCTCCCCCAAAGGCACTGGCACTCCCACACACTGACGGAACACAGCAAGCTGCTTGGCGCCAGACTCCGGTAGGATGGTGGTCGCGAGCCAGGCGGCCCCTTGCGGAGCCTACCACCGCTAAGTGGGATCGTTCAGCCGTACCACAGGCAAACCCGTGGTGCCGTCGCCCGGGGTGTACCACTAGGAGGTAGATCCAAACCACCCCAAAATGTATTGTTTGTTTTTATGTATTGTTTGTAACTTAAACAAAATGCAGGTGGCCAAATAATTTTTAGCAGTAGTGTAGGTAACTAATATACTAAGCGCATTTTTCTTACTTTAAGAATTTTCATACCCGTCGTAATTTCTAAACGAAAGGTCCAATTTGAATAATTTAAAAAGGAATTCACATTTACTTAATCAACCTTGATTATAAAACTATTTATTTGGATAAGAATTAATACCATGTTTATGAAAATACCTTCGCAAGCTAACCGTTTACGCAGCGTTTACGAAGCTTTCAAAAGGAATAAATTTTCCTCGTTTTTGTAACATTTTTAATTGATGCTCGGCTCCTATTAGTCGTAGCGTGATGTTATATAGCCTATAGCCTTCCTCGATAAATAAGCTATCTAACACTTAAAGAATTTTTCAATTCGAAACAGTAGTTCCTGAGATTAGTGTGTTCAACCAAACAAACTCTTCAGCTTTATAATATTAAGTATAGACGAAGGCAGATTTTTGCTTGGCTATGGTAGGTATAGATTGGCTTCCTCATCTTGAATAATAACTACTAGCTTTTACCCGCGGTTTCGCGTAGAGGTCGGAATAACAGACCTATTTTATAAACCTTCTCCATGAAAAAATACGTATACATGCCAACTTATATCGAACAAACTGTGCCCCGCGACTTCGTTCGCGTGGTAGTCATAAAATACACAATATACTAAAATAACAGCCACATTTTAATAGAGCTCCCTCGTCCCCCGACCCGTCGCGTTGCTTCGCCCGCCCGCGCTATTACTTCGTTTTCGCTTAGTGTTCTTTCTGACCTTTTTCCCTTAAGAGCCGCGTGCTCCTAAGGGTCGTAGCGTGATGTTACATAGCCTATATATCTTCGAGGATTGGGTTACCAAATGCAAAAAAATAAATAATTCAAATATGACTTATTGATCACAATTTCAAGGGTTTTAATTTTTTTGTGTGGAACCCTAATTATTTTTCTAAAGTAAAAGTAGCCTAAGTTACTCCCCGAAACATCAGCTGTCTGCAGCGGTCCAGTCGTTTCGGAGCTTAGCCGGAACAAACAGACAGACAGACATAAAAAATTAAAAAATTGCTTTTTTGTTATAAGTACCGTTTAAACTTTCTTATGCATTTAGTAAAGAGTTCTTATTTTGACATTACAAATAGACGCTTAAAATTTATTTAGAGCCGATTTTTCAATCGTCAGATAACTTTTATCTGGGGAATATGTTTGACGTTTTGACAGCTTTTGTGTAGAAAATATGTCAAACCGCCATATTTATTCCTCGGGTAAAAGTTATCTGACGATTGAAAAATCGACCCTTATCTGTATAGATGTAGATATAGATTACCATGAAAGTTGGCACGTATAAGTATGTAATATTTCAAACGAAACAAAAACGACTTTGGTCAAATGTTGGTGTTTATCAATCTCATATATTTATACCAACTTCCATTTTAAATATATAGATAGAGAATCCAGGCTCTAGCACAGTTTATATTAATGCTTTTACGTTCTTGTTACAGTTACCAAGCGAAAACCCATGTAAGTCTACACAAAGGAAAGAAATATCCATGTAAACATTGTGGAGAAATATTCAGGTATATAACTGTCATAACTGGGGCTTCTGGCTAAGTAATAATAGCCGCACGGGTCGAACGATCAGGTTAAGTTACGCGTGCCACGGTTGGTCCGTGGATGGGTGACCATCTTTACATATCAAGACCCCTCCGTGCCTCGGAAAGCACGATAAGCCGTTGGTCCCGGCTGTCATTCGTAGATCTTTGTCAGTCGTTACGGGTCGTCAGAAGCCCGAAAGTCTGACAACCAGTCTTACCAAGGGGTATCGTATTATCCAGTTACTGGGTTGTAGAGGTCTGATAGGCGCCATGTAAAATACTGGTACTCAGCTGTATACGATTAGACTGGCAGCCGACCCCAACATAGCTGGGAAAAGGCTAGGCAGATATGGGGCGTAAACATAACTGGCGAAATGCGGGTTTATTTAACACCTCAGCCGAACCTTACGGGGAATACAGGCGTGATGTTAAAAGTTATGTTTATAACACCCGGCTCCCGGATTCTCTACAAAGTTATCCACACGCCAAGAACTCGCCTCCCGAGTCTTATAGATGAAACCTTGCTATTTTTGGGCACGTAAGTGATTATGCGTATTTTGGTTGGCATTGAAAGCGTTGAATATGTTGGCCCTGAACCCGAAACTTGTGTAGGCAGTCTAAAAATCATTCAAAAATATTTTCCAGCATGCCAAACAGCTTACTAATGCATAAACGTATGAAGCATTTGAAGGAGTCTGTACGGGAAAGTGTTTGTGAGCTTTGTGGAAGTACCTTCGGCACGCCCAGGGGACTGTTCTTACATAACATGAAAGTGCACAGGCAGGTGAGATACATGTACTAAAGCCAACGAGACGAGATAAATTTCATGCTTCGGGATTAAAAACTTACTAATTTTCCACCTAGTTCAGTATTTGATTACATTTCTGCCTTCGTTCAGTACTTATTTTAAACATGAAAAAGAAAAAAAAACTTACACATTTGACAAAACACTTCTGAACATGTCTGTACTTCTACTATGAAACTTAATTGCGTATGGTTCAGTTTCCATTGCAATTAAAATTATTTTATGACTTTAATCGATAGTTTTTTTCATTCAAAAATCTATACGGGGTTATTTTAATAGCTAATCTCCGCAGACGCGATTGATATCAATATCTGAACAAGATAATAAGATTTGATGGTTTTGGAGAGGTCAATGACCGCTGATAGCGTTGTTACTTGAATTATGAGTTGAGAAAAACTGTTCTTATGTTTTATCGTGCTTACCACAATCACATCTGTGAAGATTAAACAAAAACAAACAGATTTTTAAAACTGATGTTTCAAGTGATAACTGCAGTCTACACAAAAAAAAAATCAAATTAATTAATTTTTTGTTTTATCATGTTTAGATATCGATACTCGTCGCGTCTGCGGAGTTTAGCTAGCCAATTTAAAATAAGAGAGTAAAGTGCTATGGCGCCTGAATGACATTAACAGGGGGGCGTTGTTGATAAACAATTGTGTGAAATTGTATTTAATAAACAAGATGGCAGCGTTAGTTCCGATTTTGGCCAAGCGCCCAAACATCCATGTACAGTCCATTCACAGTTATTTTACCTCTGACAGCAGCAACCCAATATCAACATCAACGTAACGAAAATAAAGATCACTGTTGTTTTGACAGACTTGGTAACGGCAGCAACCCAACCCAAACCCTATTGCAATGACAATAAAGATCACTGTGAGTTTGACAGTGATGCATAATCAGAGGTAAAATAACTGTGAACGGTCTGTTCCGTTGTGTTTGGAATGTTAGTCTAATTTTACCATAAAGCCCCGTATTTATGGAAAACTGACCTTAACGGGAAACATGTTGGTGGCAACATTTCATATAGTTTGAGTGTGAAACATGTTACCAGCAGAAAAAATTATGTCGCTACAATAATTTTACGCAACTTTACCAAGATACGGCTAAGGCACCTGTACCACCGCCGGCGAGTAGCGAGTAAAGCTAACAACTAAAAACGAGTTGTATGTTTGTCTATTCGCCGGTGGTGTTCACCACCGGCGAGAACTTGCAAACGTATAAAAGATTGTAGGTGATCGCCGTTCGGCAATCACCGGCTAACAATCTTTTGTACGTTTTTTGACCAAGAAAATAGTCGATAGCTTGTTGCTTTCTCGTCGGCGGTGGGAGAAGTGCTTAAAAGGGATGCCCCAACTTAGCCCGTGAAGTTTTTTCAAATTGCAGCTTAAAAAAAGTAGAATGATGCTTAATGTTTTTTTTTCAAATTATTTTAGGATAAAAATGACAAGCTTGGCCCCGAGTGTGAAGACTGCGGGGTGCACTTCACATCAGAACTAGCCTGGAAGCGACACCTAGTGCTTTCTACTAAACATAAAGTCAGGTTTGTACAAAATTAGAATTAATTTTGAATCAAATCTTGATTGTTTGTATTAAGTCAATATGCTTTACCTATTTATGAGATCATTTTGAAAGGTTATAGAGAGTCTACAAATGTTTTAAGACCGTGTTTCGTTACAGTAACGGTTGCAAATTCTGTGGAGACACATTCTCAAACGAGGACGATCTTAAGGTTCACTTGAGAGTGCACTCTCGGAAGCCAATCAACAGATGTAATAATATACAACTACCCGCCGCCTGTGCTATTGTAAGTATTTGCACTATATCAATTTATTTGGTACACCAACTATTTATACATCTATACAAATTAATAAAATGTTTGTAATGTCAAAATAACAACTTTTTACTAAATGCATATGAATGTATATACGGTACTTGTAACAAAAAAGCAATTTAATTTTTTTTTTCTGTTTGTGTTTGTTCCGGCTAATCTCCGAAACGACTGGACCGATTTTGACGGGACTTTCACTGGAAGATAGCTGATGTTACGGGAAGTAACTTAGGCTATTTTTATTATAGAAAAATTATCAGGATTCCGCGCAAAAAAAATTAAAACCCATGAAATTGTGAACGAAAGTCGGATTTAAAAATTATTTTTGAATTTGGTAGCCCAATCCTCAAGGATGGTTATAGAACATAGGCTGTATAACATCACGCTACGACCCTTAGGTACCGATCAAAAAGAAATAAAGTCAGTAATATAGCGATATTCGCTTAGCTAAGCGAAAACGTAGTAACAGTGCGGGCGGGCGATGCCACGTGACGGGTCGGGCGACGAGTGAGTTTTATTAAAATGTGGCTGTTATTTTAGTATATTGTCTATTTTACGACTTCCGCGCGAACTAAGTCGCGGGGCACAGCTAGTAATAAAATAAAATGCCTATTATATGCACATATGTCGCAGCCAATTAGCTTAATTAATCCTACTGGAATACAGTATCAACTAGTAGGGGGGTATTGTGACTGTGACTGGGGGCCTTATACAAGATGTAACATAAATAACGCACAACCTCTTAAGGGATCATTGTACTCATCATTATGAACAACTTTTTCTATGGGACCAAACCTGAAATTGCGAAAAAAAAAATCAGCTGTTCCCTACATTTTGACGAGTTATGCGAACATAAATGTAGGGAGCAGCAGAATTTTTTTTGCGATTTCAGGTTTGGTCCCATGGTAAAAGTTGTTCATAATGATGAGTACAATGACCCCTTAAGAGGTTGTGCGTTAATTGTGTTACACCTGGTATATTGTAATGTCAACTGTATACTTAAGGTAATAAATTGTGCAGAAATAAATAAATTAGACGTCTAGTTACGACCCAAGCGCTAGATTGACCCGACACTATGCTGAAGACGTCCCGGACATCAGCCTGAACGTGATTATGACAGGCTCTGAAGCAGCTTAAACAACAAGGCGCCGAGTGATGACGGAATTACGGCCGAACTCCCGAAGGCTGTTAGAAAACCGATTCTTAAAGCCCTCCAGAAGCTGTTTGAACCTGCCTCTGCTGAGACTTGGGCTGTACTGCAGTCTTCAACGGTACTAGATTGCATATCGGTACATCGAAGTGCTGAAGTGTCTGTATTAACGCACCTTTCCTTCTGCAGCGAAGTGTGAAGCAGGGAGACGTTATCTCTCCGACACTGTTCACCACTGTACTGAAGGGTGTCTTTAAGGTTCTAGACTGGAGAGGGTTAATTACCAACATCCATGACGAGTACATCCTCACTAGTGATGTGCCGTTCCCGGGAATTTTGGAAACTTACGGGAATAATCCAGTAAACGTGCCCGGCAATATTCCCAAAAATGGAAATTTAGGGGAATATTGATGATAATGTACTTTAGTGTTTTTTTATTATATGCTAGCCAATTAATTAGGTAAATTTGCGTACTATCGTGGTTACATCGATAGTTGATTATACATATAAGTTGAAAATTTCCAAAGTTTCCAATATTTACGGGAATATTCCCTGTAAATTTACAATCTTCCCGTAAATATTACTATAGTAAAAAAAATCACAAAGCATCAGAAATTATGTTTTATTAAAACATTTTTAATCACATTGATTTCTTAACACAATTTTACAATCAGATTCTGAGAGTTATAAACTTTTAAAAAAAATTAACCATTTTAATAAACTACTGAATCAACACACTTTTATATTTGTTTAAAATTAATAAGTATCTGTCTTTAAAGACTAAATATACTCGTATAATCAGCACCATTGAAACATTGCACTAGTAATTTTTACAAATTTACCCACCGACAAAAATAAATTGACAATATTTTAACTTTTTTAAAAATCAACAAGTTCTTGTCACCTACTATTACAAATTCACTACTGACAAAAATAAAAAGACAAGATTTTAACTTTTTTAAAAATCAACAATTTCTTTTCACCCATTACAAATTCACCCACCGACAAAAATAAAATAACAATATTTTAACTTTTTAAAAAATCAACAAGTTTTTACCTATTACAAATTCACCCCACTGACAAAAATAAAATGACAAGATTTTAACTTTGGTAAAAAATTAACAAGTTTTTATCACCTATTGTTAAAAGAAAAGGATCATGTTTAAAATAGATTAAAAATATTATAATGTATAATCATCATCATTGGCAAGGACCAAGGAATCATAGCTATTACAAATTTACATTATAACCAATATTCAAAATATTAAATTATGATTAATGTTACTCTGAATCAGATGAAAAAGTATTACTTATTAGCCGACCGCGCCTAGTTAAGTAACTAGGCGCGGTCGGCTAATAAGTAATACTTTTCCTAGGAATCCTATTCCTTGGAAGATCAAGTGATCTTCCAAGGAATAGGATTTGTCATTATCTGACAAAGCGATATCAGAAAATTCCTCACCGGAGTTTGAAGCTGAGCTAGAACTAATGTTATCTTCTATATTTGACGCTGAGAGAGCACTTTCTCCTACACTATTAGATGTATTTCTATTCATCACCTTCCAGTTGTGGGCAATAAAAGTTATTTTCCCAGCTCTGCTGGTCTTCAGTCGATTTCTTTTCATAGTGTGTATATTTGAAAATGTGGAAAACGACCTTTCTACTGCTGCTGAAGTAGCAGGGAGGGATAGAATTTTTAGAGCTGTTTGTCCTAGAACTGTTTTTGAAAATAGTGCCTCCCACCAAGCTAAAGGTTCAACATTTGATGCCATTTTCCACACAAAATCTTTGCCCCAATTCCCACTTCTGCATTTGTAATGAGATAAATCTTCTAATAGTTGGTTTTGTTTAGCAGGTTCTGTCAAATTAAAGATGACTTCGCTCCCATCAATATTTTCTTCAGGAGCGAGATGTGTCCCCTGACTTCGTGGATCTAGAATAGATGCAGCAAAGTGTATTGGCTTCAGACCATTACTTTTTCTTTCTTGAAACTTTACCACCAGATCACTCATATCATCATCCAAGTAAAGTCTCGTTCTCGAATCACCTAGTAGATCGTCCAATTCTTTGAATGCCGAGTGAACCAAGTGAACTGTGCAGTAATCTCCTTCTAGACGTATGATCCATTTAACAGTAGGTGTAATGATTTTCTCAATTTTTTCCATTTCTCCCCAAGTAGTTTCATCCAAAAGTTTTGTCCTATATATTGATAGAGATTGATGATTCACATTTATGACTAAGTTTTGTAGTATAATTTTGCACTTGTAAAACTTCTGAAGAGTCTGCAAGTAGCTACCCCATCTTGTCTTGACAGGTAAACTAAGAGATATGTTCATTGATTTTTCTTCAACAAGTTTTTTGAATTCAGCATTGAGAATATGTGAACTCTTAACGGTCTTGATAATATCTATTATAAAAGCGAATAAATTTCGTATCTTAGAGATTTTCAAAATGTCGTTAATCATTAAATGAAACGTGTGGGCCAAACATCCAAACCAGAAGATATGATCGTATTTTTCTTTTAGTAATCTTCCACATTTGAGCATATTGGCGGCGTTATCAGTTATAACACCGAAAAACTTTTCTGCACCAAAGTCTTCTAATATTTTTGATATCTCTTCAAACAAATACTCTGCCGTGTGTCTCATATTTTTCGTTTCGATGAACTTCAAAAAATACGGTTTCGGTCCGTACAACACAACATTCAAAATGGATTCATTTCTGAGGTTTGACCACCCATCAATAGCCAAGTGTAGAATACGGCTTTCTCTTATTTTCTCAATTATGTTGGAATGTACTTCTGCGTATTCTTGTTCCAATAACGTAGATGACAAAACTTTTCTAGAGGGTGGATTGAATGCAGGGTTAAGCAGTTTCAATGCTTCTATCCAGAGTGGGTGATGTAATAAAGAGAGTGGGCACCCACACACATAAATGGCTCTTGCAATAGCCCGATGTGTCTTCATCTAGAAAAAACAAAGAAATACATTAAAGTTATTAACCGAAGGTAGATATACAAGCACTTTGTTGTGTTTTTATGGATAAATACAAACATTTTCATTTCGCAACAGGAATAACAAAATAAAAAATGCACGAAATAAGAGAGGGAATGAGAAAAAAATATTGAGTGCACATATAGTACGTTTAAGTTGAAAAAATCATAAAATACTATAAATCAAAATGACTTATCATGACTCAGCCGATACAAATTCTATAATGTAAGAAAAGTATATAACCTCTATAATGATAATTGATTAACTTACATCATCGTATTCCACTATTTCGACTTCACGTAATTCATTTGAAGCCGATGAGCTAGCCTGAGGTTCACAAGCAGGCGTGGTATTTTTTCGAAGCAGATCTTTATTCATTGAGTTTTTGACACTATCAGGACACTTGTCACATTTTTTTAAATGAAGAACAAATTTTGTTGCATTTTTGTACTTGTAAACAGTTTTACAAAATGAACACAAATATCGTGTCTGTTCATTAACAGTGTTTATTAAAAAGTGGTCGAAAACTTTACTCTTTGGTCTCATCGTGACACACGTCTTATGCACTTGATACATAAAGCGAAACTTCGCGCGCGCCAACATGCTGCTTGTTTTACAAGGGGTGGGGGCGATCGCTATGCCGTGGCGCAAGCTAGTGCAGGTACAAACATGTAACGACATGTTTAGCTGTGGTTATAGGAATATAAATATCGCGTAATGTTAGTTGCACATATGTAATTATACGAAAAATGTATTAAATACATATTTGGAAACTTTGGGAATACTTACGGGAATATTGGGAATATTCCTGTAAATTTACAATGGGAAAGTTCCCGTAAATTTTCAATATTTCCAGCGGCACATCACAAATCCTCACCTTCGGTTTGCCGACGATATAGGTAGTAGTCATAGCTGAGACTATGGTGGACCTCAGTACAATGCTCGATGGACACTAGTAGAGCAGAGTAGAGCGTCCGAAAGAGTGGGTCTTAAAATGAACATGGACAAAACAATTGTCATATCAAATGCCCATGTGACACCAAAGTAACCAACACATAGCCAGTTGCAGAAACGAACTTTAACCTCTCGTCTGTCGGGGCGCGCAGCGTAAAAAAGGCGCCGTCTGTCGGACAAATACCGCGCGTGCGCTCATTTTCAACTGGCGATGATCTAGCGCAGATCTAAGTTCCGACAGACAACGGGTACACAATTTGGTGGGTAGATCTACGTTCCGACAGACGAGAGGTTAACTTTTAAAGCGGTCAGTTAATACTAATCTTCCATTAACTTGTTGCAGAAAGCAACATATTAGACTCGTTTTTAATGGTTCTTTAATTTGAATTATTGGAAGTGTCAAACGAGGGAATCTGTCACATTTTTTGTTGCACAAAGCGCCATTAACTTATGCTCAAGTGGTTTTGTGCAACATCATTAAATTAATGAAATCATTAGCGTTAATAATCTATTACGAATTGGAGTATTAATGTTTGTCTTTGTGCAACTGGGTGACAGCCTGGAGAATTGCCAAATTTAAGTGGCAGTTGGCAGCACATTACTCGCAGAACGCATGGCCGATGGGACTGAAAGGTTCTGTAGTGGCGACCCCTACCGGAATGCGTAGCGTTGGAAGGCCTCCCACGAGCTGGACCAATGAACTTGTGAAGACTGTAGGATGCGAGATGCACAGGATCGGTCGATGTGGCGATGTGCGGCTTGGGGGAGGTCCATATACAGCAAGTGGACGTCTTTCGCTTAAAATGATGATGAAGATTACACAATAAACACTCATCCATTGTTACTTACGACAAAGCCATCTGCCTATATAGCCATTTCCCAAATATGTTGGGGTAAGCTTCCAGTCTAACCGGATGCAGCTGAATAACAGTATTTTACATGGATCGCCTGCCTATCTGACCTCTACAGCTTAATAACTTGGTAATATGATACCCCTTGGTAAGACTGGTTGTCAGTATTTCGGGCTTCTGACGACCCGTAACGACTGTCAAGATCGAAGAATGACAGCCGGGACCAACGGCTCAACGTGCTTTCTGAGGTACGGAGGGGTTTCAGTATGTAAAGACCACCCATCCATGGACCGAGCGCGGCAAACGTAGCTTAACCTGATTGATCGACCCGTGCGGCTATTACTTAGCCACGAGGCCCATCACAACGCAGGCAAGCAAACGAAAACCCAGATCACATGTAGTCACAGTGGGTTCGGTATATGCATGTAACGGCGGGGGAAGCGGGGCGTTGTATATGGTCACACAACATTACCAAAATGCCATCAGCAGAATGCACGCGCTCTTAAACAAGAGGTTGGACTCATCTCCAACCTTCAGTAGGGGAGATATAGCCACTGCCACTCAAGCCCACTCCGTTGGTTTATTTACCTCAAAAAAATAATATTTCTGTGAAAACAAATTTTATTTTTATTAAGATATATCCCCGCGGAGGCGCGGGGAATTTGGCGCATTATTCTAGATACTAATCTGAATGCGTATACAAATTTTTAGCTGCTTAAGAGCGTTGTCACATTTTGCACCTCTCTCGCTCACACAGAACCAAAATTTTAAGAATGTTAAATGAAAAATGCTTTTTTGAAAAATGTAATCAATGGGCGGTGTACAAAATAATATTAATTTAATAGGTAGTTCTCAAAAACACATTTCTATTGTGTTATCTAATAAACTTAGGTAATCAAGTATTATGATCTGTTTTTGAGATGATGTAAATAAATGCCACAATAAAAATGTGTTTTTAATAATTACCTATTAAATTAATATTATTTTGTAGACTGCCCATTGATTACATTTTTCAAAAATGCATCTTTTCATTTTAAATTATTAAAAATTTGGTCCCGTGTGAGCGAGAGAGGTGCAAAATGTGACAACCCTCTTAAAGTATCACAATGAGAGTAGTCGTTTTACACATTTAAAATTAAGTATATCATAACTTGTTTTCATAAAAAAAAAAAAATGTTAATTTTGATTTCCAATATCGCCGTAACCCAAGAAGGTTCCCAGGTATAAAAAGAAAAATCACAATTAGAGGTAGTTTAAACGGGTTACGGATGTAAAAACCCGTTATGTGTAATTGCAGTGCGCCAAATGGCTAGTAAACCGCGTGGAGTACAAGACCCACGTGACGTCAGAGCACCCTCACAGCGACGAGGCGAAGAAGTTTCACGCAGACGACCAGACGCCCTTCGTGTGCGAAGTTTGTGGACAGATGTTTAAGGTATTCATTGATATTACCTTTTTTAGATTAATAAAATTTTAATTGATCCTCTCGAAACCTATTGACCTTCTAATGATGTACACTTTTTATTTATGATGCACGCTTTAAAAAAAAATGCGCCTCTTTTTAACTTCCTGGCCTTGTCCCACAGTTGGTCGCAGTAACTAAGTTATGGTACCAGACGGATTAGGTTAGGTTAAAACTGTGCAGCCGAGTTGGTTGCAGTAACTAAATTAGGGCACCCCGACCAAATGGGTTAGGTTAGAACTGTGACCAACCGCGCGTGAGCCGAGCGAGCGGACGGCGATAGTTACCATCGCGGAGATTTGCGGTCCGCGGTGCTACATCCAAGTCCGTCGCAGTTATTTAGTATTTAGGACACCAGAATACACTAGGTAGGTTCACTAAAAGAGGCGCATTCATTATACATATTAGTGTTCATTAATATTTTTAAGGAAAGCAAAATGAGAATTATTTGAGGTTCGATAAAATACATGATAAGTGGCATATTCTTCCTAACCGAATTATAAGGCTGCTTATTGTTTCAAATAAGAGTAAGGAGTTCGATTCATATTTTTCAAATAACTAGATAATGTATAGTCGGCCTCGTAAATAGCTTTACTACTTTCGATGAAAAACTCCCAGTAAACTGAAACTTCTAAGGTTGAATTATCAGTGTCATTGGTTTGGAAAGTAAAGAATTGACCTTGCCGTCTTATAACGTGGAAGTGACATTCAACTGTTGTAAAAGTGTGGTGGTAAAACAATTTTATGGTCGACTATACCAAGGTCCAGTTTTCTCATAAATAAATAATTCTTGGACCACTTTTCTTTATTTCTCTTGAATTTATTCTGTGCCGAGAGACCTAAAGTCTTATTTCAAAAACTCATGTTCACCAAAAGAAAAGGCATTTGAGGTATAATTTTTCCATATTTTCTCCAGCAACAATGCTTCCTAACATACCACCAACGGAAACACACGGGAGAACGTCCCTACAGATGCGACGAATGTAACAAAACGTTCCAACTGGCCGGAGCGCTGTCTATACATCGCAGTATACACAATCTGAAGAGACCGCACAAGTGCCAGATGTGCGCCCGTGTGTTTACATTCAAGAGCGCCCTTAACAAACATATGAAGGTAATTATTTATTGTTATGAACTTGCCATATATTTTTGTAACAAGTTTATACAGGGTTATTTTAAATTCTTTTAGTTGGGCGAAAATCTAAAACTAGATTTTTCAGAGAGCTGTCTGTCCCTATTTAAACAGTGACTATCGCTAGAACATAATAATTCTGTTCTTCTATTTCGCACCCAACACTTACAAAACGTCATTTGAAAGAAATAATATCAATTTATTTGACCGAAAGTATGTAAAAAAAACCGGCCAAGTTCGTGTCGGACCACGCACTATGAAGGGTTCCGTAGTTGGGATGAATTTATCCCAAGATCAAACTTAACATTGTAGTTGAAAAACATGTTCTCCCATACATTCCAACTGTAAAAGTAAGTTTGTACGCTCAAAACTGAGTGATTTACCATGTTATTTTAAGACCATATACTTTTTATCAATTTTCCTGTACTTAATCCATATGTCTCTACAACTATTCTCGGTATTTTTTCAAAATTTTAGGCTCAGCAGTTTCGGAGATAAGGGGCAATGGTCAATTTTCATACATTTTCTTTAATAACTTTAAAACGATTTATTTTAAAATTATAAAAAAAAAAACATATTTGAAATCCTCGTAACAAGCCATAACATTTGGCATGTCACACGGTACAGTTTGCAAAATATTTTTTTTCTTTTCTAATTTGTCCCCTAAAAAGTGAACCCCATATTCAAAATTCATTTATTTACGTTACACGTTCGTGCTTGGGTCACAGAAAATCATATGTATCAAATTTCAACTTAATCGGTCTAGTAGATTCGGAGCAAATCGGCTGTGACAGACGGACAGACCGATACATGAGTGATCCTATAAATCGGACGTACGGAACCCTAAAAATCTGAAAAAATAACTTAGTTATGATTACAGTATGTGTGCCTCACGGCTCACTCACTCATTCCTTTCTTACTCTGTCCACAGGTCCACCTCGGCATCCGTCCCCACAAATGCGCGATCTGCGAGAAAGGCTTCATACACATGTGCGACTTAAAGCTGCACATCAAATACGTACACGATAAGATACCGTGGCCTAAGAAGAAGAAGAGGACTATTGTCGATGATGCTCCGTATTTAGACTTCCACTAATGTACAGGAAAAGCCCGAAGGACTGACAACCAGTCTTACCGACGGGTATCGTCTTACCCAGTAACTAGATTGTTGAGGCCAGATAGGCAGTCACTCCATGTTAAATACTGGTATTAAGCTGCATATGGTTAGATTGGAAGCCGACCATAACATAGTCGGAAAAAGGTATTTTGCTTGGTCAGCTATTAGATTAACTACCTTGAATATGCAGGCAGCTATAATTGTATAAAAGGTCACCCATCCTTACACTGACGCTGACAAACGCAGCTTAACCTCGTAAATCGGTTAGCCTATACGCTTCAGGGCTAAACTTTCCTGAGTGGACTTGAGTTTACTCCACAATAAGATGAATGTGAAGAAATTTATGAATCTCGTATAATTAAAATGTTAGTGAAGTCACTTGTATAAAATGTACTACAATTCTGTGAAATAAGAATTAACTAAAATATACAATTATTGTAAGTAATATATTTGTTTCGTTTTATAAAGCACCCACAGCAGGCCCACTGTCATCTTTTCACTACGACAAGAAATGTTCTCGTTTAGCTACGCAACATTGGAGAAGGACCAACGACTTAGGTTGGAAATAGTGTTATGGACGTGCGAAGCGTAGCAAAGACTGTTAGCGAGTGCGAGTCCATATTACATAGCCATAATATAAACAGTGTGCAGTACGCAGAGTGGCGCAGTGGAAGCGTGCAGGTGCCGTATTTATGACGTTCTAATGCCATCATGATTCCAGAGAGAGACCGAGCTATACACGACCGATAACACCATCCCTTTTTCGGACTGGAACCATGATGGCATTAATACTTCATAATACGGCACCTGGGCCCATAACCTATTATAAGGGGATATTTAAATAAAAAACGACGTAAATTTGCGAGCGTACGCTGCTCCGATTAGACGTCCAAGCGAAACCGCGTCGCGCGTCAGCCACTTGTCGTCAGCCCTCGTTCGCGATTATACTTACTAACATTGTTGTCCAATGCTATCTAATTTTGAACTATGGTTATCTGTGGAAGGTGTGGTGATGAAGTCACGGCAGTAATTCAATGCTCGGCATGTTGCAATCACTTTGACTGCCCTTGTTCTGGTATCACGGAGAAGGGCTACCGCAAACTCGGGGAGATGTGCTAATTGCAAGAATGCGGGTCATCTAAGCACCTAGTCACTATCAGGCATAGCCTCGCCAGTTGTTCCTGTACCGGTTACATTAGAGACAAAAATGCGTGAGTTGTCCAGCATCCGACAAGAACTCATTCCTATCTTCAGCTTGGCATGTGAAGTGCAACTCTTACGATACAGGAGTTAACCAATCTCAAGGAACTTCCTGGTAATGTCCTAGCGTTGGACGAGAGACTAACCAAATTAAAAGCAGTGCATTGGAGGTATCAAAACAAAGTCAGCTATTGTCAAACTCGAGGACGGTCACCAGGACATTGGTGAGTGGTTCCGCAGCAATAATGTGGAAATTAAGGGAGTAGCGATGAAGGATAGAGAGAATCTCTTTGATATAGTTAGGAAACTCGGGGAAAAAGTCTCCTATCCTATTAAGAAGACTCAAATCATTTTTTTACACAGAGTACGGACTAACGCATCTACCAACAAGAACATTATTGTTTCTTTTATAAGTAGACATGCGAAAGAGGATTTCATCGCGGCTGCTCGTTCCCTCGATGACCGCAAGCACTCGCCACAACACTTAAGCTCACATTGGAATCACTTACTTCCCTGGTCAGGCCATGCACGATGAGGTCCCTGGTCAGGCCATCTGCAAAGCTTTACGAACCTCCTGCTGATTGATCTTCTCTTCGATCCAATTCTGGTGACATCTTCTATACATCCGGACTGCCACACCAACGATGACAATCGCCAAACACACAGCAATAAACAACAGCACCGTGTTGATAGCTGTCAGCTGCTCCTGCGTAACCGCCGCGGCATTCGAACCACCCGCTGTCGTCTGAGCGATAATCACCTCTTCCTTAGATGTCGTGCTCCCCATGGTCCGTGACCCGACGTGACGTGAAGCTGACCGAAGTCGACTGAACTGCGACTCTGACTAGCCCCCAATATCAACACGGTGCTGTTGATGTGAGTAATTCCAATGTGAGCTTAAGTGTTGTGGCGAGTGCTTGCGGTCATCGGTAAATTTAGAGACAATAGTTTTAAATGGAAGTGGAGTTAACGTCACTGTTTATACAACTTAAATTCTTAAGGGAATCTATTGTTAAGTTAGGTCCTAGTAGGCGGAAAGGCAAAAATTATGGTGGGAAAATTAGTGACACGAAAGCCTTATACGGTAAATTTAAGAGTATAGTTTCAAGGTCGAGCAAATTTTCGGAAGAGTTAACGCAGTTGATAGGTAAAATAGAAAATTTTGTACGTAGAGACTATAAAATTTTAAGGTGGGGGCAGAATCGAACAAGAGATGGCGGCGGAAAGGTTTTCTTTGAGGACGGCGGTTAGCTTGCTCCCGAAAATGAGTGGGGATGAGCAGGTGACCCAAGATTTAATTGATACCATAGGTTTATATAGTTCAATGTTAGAGGAGGCTGATAGTGCTCTTTTAATTAAATTCGTGCTAACCACACGGCTTACCCAGGGGGCTAGGATTCGGTTGTCCTCCAATTACGCAACGGTAGACAGTCTGTTGGCTGACATGAGGAAGCATTTATTAATGGTGGAGTCGGACGTGGCTGTGCAAGCTAAACTTGCTCGCGCTAGGCAGAATAATAAATCGGTTGCGGTTTTTGGGGCCGAGATAGAGAAGTCGATGGTCAATTTGACTATTTCTCAAGCCGGGGAAAGTTCGGAAGCCTATAAGATTTTGCAGCCATTGAACGAAAAATATGCGATTAGGAAGTTTGCTGACGGACTTCGTAATCAGCGTCTTGGTACGGTTATTACGGCGCGGAATTTGAAAGATGCTATCAGGGTAGCCGAAGACGAGGATTGTGTTTCGTCGGCCCAAGTCATGACGTACCAGCGCTGGGCCGCAAGGGGTGAAATCACATTTTAATCTTTAATTATTATCTTTTATAAGTACAATGATATAATGCGATTGAAAAAATATTAAATAATAAAAACAACATGGATTTATTAGAGTTTCTCCGTGCGATTGCAATTCACACAAATTTTAAAATGGACCTATAAAAGATAATAATTAAAGATAAAAATGTGATTTATTAGTAGACTGCGTTTTTCTTGTATTCTTAAAGTGTATTCAGTATATTGATATTTCGATAGAATGAATATGCGATGCGTTGAACACTCGACCAAACAAACATTCGATATTTTGAGCACTCGATGTATTGAGTGTGCGTTGTATTGAATGTTCGATTTAATAACCATTCGATATTATGAACGTTCGAGTATTTAGACGTTCGATTTATAGTGGTCGATCAATTGATATTCGATTATTTGGCATTCGATTTGGCGTAGTACACCCGTATTGAGTATGGATATAAATATCAACTATCTTTTTTTAATATTATGAACATGCATTTAAAGTTTTTTTTCCGACCTACCCGCGTTACTACCGCCTATACCAGTAGTTCAATTACGATGGAATATAATATTAATGCTCGAGTCTGTGAGCTGTAGATGTTCATATTTTATTTATGTCGATAAAAGGAAGCCTTTGTTTTCGTTCGGGTTTGTTACGCATTATTTGCACACTTTCATAATGTTATAGCGTATTTGTAGATATCACGTTCTATACTTAGTGTATGAACTAAATATTTATTACTAGAATGTTCGAGGACTGTGGACGAAGTCAATTAACTTTTACAGAAATGTAGCTAAATGTAACTATGATGTAATCACTTTAACGGCGACTTGGCTCGTTGATGGGATTTTAGACAGTGAGCTTTTCGACGATAGGCACCTAGTGTGGCGGCATGATCGAGACTACGCGGTCACAGCGCAGTCGCGTGGTGTCCGTGTACTAGTGGCAGTCCGCCGTAAACTTGCTATAGTTGAGAATGTTAGCTGGAAATCCAGTGCGGAAGACATTTGGATTTCGATTCAGTTTAGAACCAGCTGTGATAAACGTACCTACCAACTTAAGTAGGTACTCTATATCTGTGTGAACAGAATTCAGGCAATAGCTTCGCTAGTCCATTATAGGTATACATGCTTATTTGGATAATCTTTCAGACTTAATAAATAACCACCCCACAGATACCTACAATCATTCTTGGAGATTTTAACATGAGCTCCGTAACTTGGACGACTTCATATGATGGAATCTATTGCGCCTCAAACTAGTTTGCTTACTCATTTTGTTGACACTATTGATTTTTGTAATTTACAGCAATTTAATTTCATTAATAACAGGCATGGCAAAATTCTAGATCTAGTCCTCGCAAACACGCCCGTCACCGTCTTGGGATGTTTAGAACCCTTAAATATCAAAGACTCATATCACCCTGCGTTGTTAATTCAGCTTGTTATTGTAGAACCTCAGGCACTTAAGGCCAGTGCACGCATGGCTTATCAATATAACAAAGGTAACTACCAACGAATTCGATCTGACCTGCGAGACACCAACTGGGACGACATAATATTGAAAGGCACTGTAGATGAAGCTGTCGGGAATTTTTATTGAACGTTATTTGAGATCAGAGAGAAACACGTCTCTCAGCGTCTGTGTAAATTCTTTAAATATCCACCTTGGTATAATTCTGCGCTAATAAAGATACTTAAAGAAAAAATGAAATATTACAGGAAATTAAAGTCAACGGTAATATTTCTGATCGCTTATCGATCATATCAATTACTTCGCGACAGAGCCAATGATATCGAACAGCTTCGTTATAAGGCTTACATGACTAAAATTGAGTCGTCCATAGGTAATAGCCCAAAACTATTCTGGTCGCACGTAAAAAGCAAACACATGAACAGTAATTTCCCATCGAGTGTGTCATACGGTGTTAATAGACATAAGTTTCTATAAATAAGTGACTCGGGGAGGAAGAAATTTTGCTAATAACTTTCTCACAAACTTTCTAGACGCTTCCCCCGCAAGTCACAACTGTGGTTCGACCGCATGTGTGTCTAACTGTGATTTAGGTAAGTGCAATCGAGACACAGCGATTGTTCATGGACATTTAAAATCCCTTGACTTAACCAAATCTGCCGGTCCCGATGCCCTACCCCCAGTATTCATAGTGAAGTGTGCTGAGGAACTAGCTTTACCTGTATCACTTTTATTCCAAAGGTCAATATCTGAAGTACCTTCTTTATGGAAATCTTCTTTTATATCATCCATCCATAAAAAGGATGCTAAAGATAATATTGAAAATGATAGGCCAATTTCAAAACTTTTATAGCTAAAGTATTGGAACGCATAGTTTACAGTTTACAATATAGCAGTATAGTTTAGGTACAATATAGCAGTGTGGTTTCTAGCTTGAGTCCTCATAAGCACGGGTTTCTGAAAGGAAGGTCTACAGCTTCCAACTTGTTTCTGTTCACAGATTATATTACTAAGCACATGGATAATGGATCCCAGGTTGACGCAATCTATACTGATTATAACAAGGCGTTCGATAGGATCGATCATGACATTCTACTGAGGCAGCTTTTTGATTTGGGCATTAGGGGGGACCTGTCTCACCGGACACGGGTGCTTCGGGAGGTACCTGTTCCGGATAAGGCGGGAGGAAACGCCCGGGTGTCACCACTGTGTGGATCGCCCGGAGGACACGGTGGAGCATACGGTGGAGGTCTGCCCGGCTTGGGCGGAGCACCGCCGTGTCCTCGCGGAAGCGATCGGCGGCGGCGATCTCTCGCGTCCGGCCCTGGTCCAGGCCATGGTACGGAGCGAGAGTGCATGGGAAGCCATTACCTCCTTCTGCGAAGCAGTAATGCTCGTGAAGGAGGAGGCGGGACGCGTGAGGGAGAGGCAAGCTTTGCACCCTCACGCCCCTAGTCGTCGCGCCCTGGGCGTCGGGAATTGGCAGCTGATTCCCGGCCACCGTAGGCGCGGGCTTGCGGACGGCGAGCAATGGGTAGCTCGCCGTCCGGTAAGGACCAAGCCCGAGTCGACGGCGCGTCGTGTTCCACGCGCGCCTCAAAGAGATGTCAGCACTATTGACGGGGTCCGCTAGGGCCGATGCCAGCTAGGGTTACCGTGGCCCCGGCACAGGCAACAGAAGGAACACGGGTGGGTTTTAGTCAGTAAAAGTCTGACACGCCCTCCCGCTCTGCCCAGAGCGGGAGAAGTCATTTGATGATTTCCCATCCACAAAAAAAAAAAAGGGGGGACCTGTACCTACAGATGGTTTTCGTCATATGTGAAAAATACGGCACAAGCACAGAATACAGTTACAGAATTTCTGGATGACGTAGTTATAAGAGATTTAGATGAAAATGATGAATGGTAGTTAATAAACCATTCCACTTTAACATAGTATTTTATTTGTTTTTCCCGTTCGAGCGTTAATAATTAGTTCTAGCACATTTATTTTTTAAATACCTATTTGGTAACGGCAAATCCTAACCAAAAAAGTAACAACATTTTTTTAGACTTCGTATCGTTTAAATCGTAAAAATGACTAAGTACAATATGACATTATTTTCTAAACTTATAGGTAGTCTTTCTACTATACCTTATAACTATACATAAACTTTCATTATCAGGTTTTTAAATGTACCTATTGGAAGTGGGCATTGTTGTTTGGAATCAGAATTATGCAGTGCATTCAAACAGATTGGAATACAAAGGAAATTCACGAGATACCTGGGTTATAAATTCAAAATCCCTTATCTGAGTTATAATGAACGATGTACTCGATCCCATTTACTTCCACTTGTGACTCGGAGGAATATACCTATCTGACATACGGTTCATAGTGAAAATAGCACAATCAAGGATTGAATATCCTGAACTTCTTTCTAAGCTGTCTCTGAATGTTCCACCTCGACATTCTCGTTTCTCCTTACGCTCGCACGATCCACCGCAGTAATTCCTACCTATATGGTTCGCTCATTTTCCCAAATTGTAAATAATGAACACCCTTCAATTGATCTGTTTGCAAGCAGCTTAGCGTCCATCAGTACCTACTGTTTTATCTAAAAACTATTGTTTCTAATGCATCCTAATAGTGGTTTCGCATGCTTTTATGCCTATAATGTATTTGTTGATTTAGTGTTATACTTAGTAAATGTTATGCTTAGTAACTTACAAGACCTGTACATTATTGCTAACTGTGGAAGCTTGTAAATGGCTTGTCGTGATTAACCTCACTGTTACTTTTGCATTGATAGCTGTAAGCCGCCCAAACACAGTAAAATAAAATAAAATTCTGTGAACGCTAATGACAGACTACAATTTTTTCTAACGTATTTAACACTCGATGCCAATATGTCTTTATTTCGCTTTCAATATTCTAACATCACAATATTCTATAGAGCTTACAATTAACCATTGTTTATTTGATGTTGCCACGATAAGCAAACGACTTTCTAACAAGTGTAGGTACACTCGAACAAGTAAATTGGTATACAGGCAGCTTTGATTATTCAAGCAGCTAACTTGCGACTGTAAAAAATGTTGTGAGCATGCTGTGAAGTCAAATCTCTTCCATTGTTCTTTTAATTAAAGTATGTCATTAGCTTAAAAAGTTATTACCTACCTACGCACATAATAAAAATAAATGTTGGCAGTATACACACGGCTACACATTTCCAGTATAAGTCTTATTGTACGGAAATCTTATACAATGCGAGATCAGTTTATACTGTAAATGTATATAAAGCCAGATATGTAGCCGTGTGTACCTACCTACTGGAAAGATAAATAATTTTGTCTTTATGCAAGAAATAGCTTGTTCGACTGTACACATTACTACGCGACCGTCAACGTCCCCGTAACACTAGTTCCAGCCTAAAGAGAACGCACATTATCTCATTTCAAGTGTACAAGTGGCGACAATAATGGACCTACCTACAACATGCAGGGTAATTGCGTAACACACATACAATGGTAATGCCTTTCATTTTGTCAACATTCGTGTCCGTATTCACAAAAACTAGCATAAGCATAATCAGCCTATAATCTTCCCACTGCTGGGGACACAGGCCTCCTCTCTTCGTGAGGGTGTGGGCCGATGAGACTAAAACTAGGAACCATCTTAATTAACGCCTGAATATGCTTTGTTGGACTTTCAACTCTCGGTTCCGGGCCGAGAGTTGAAAATCTAACAGTGCGTTTTTATTTAGGGATCAATTTAGGTGTCACCTAGCGTATGTTAAAACGGGCTTAATTGGCAATGGCGCAATGAATCGTTGGGGCATTTTCGTTGCCGAGCAGACGAATTTTTCAACTATGTGAAGCAATGGATTTGCAATTTCTTTCAAAGTCAAAGCATTTTACAGGCACTTTTGAATTGACAAAGGAGTCGGTCATTCAAAACGTAGTAGGTTCCTATGGAGAAGAACGGGCAAGAAACTCCATGGACACGTTTTGAAATATTATATGGTTACAAAATGTTGTGAAGGAATTCTTCGGATGGTGATTGAAAGTGTTTTCAATAGGCCATATTATGGACAAAGCTTACAAAACTTCAACATTAAAACCTTTTTATCACTATACCAACTCTACAACTTCTAGGTATCTATTCTCTCCTTTTTAGGGTTTCGTAGTCTACAAGGAGCCCTTATAGTTTCGCCATGTCCATCCGTCTGTTGGTCTGTCTGTCCGCGGCTTAGCTCAGAGACTACATAATATTAATCACGCCGACAGTGGTAAAATAAAATCTTGTTTTTTTTTTAGTGTAGGTACCTAGCTACCTAACCTCCTACACACAGTAGGGATGACTTTTTTTCCTCGTCCATCCCGTGGTGTGGGGTGTCGCTGGATAGGCCGTTCAAAAATATTTCGGATGTGTGAAAACCATTTTTTAACTCAGGGATCCGTTTGCGAAATAGATAAAAGTTTTTAAAGCTTATTTGTTAAGGGTCAACCCCCTGCTAAATGGTTGTTTTTGAATTCGTGAAAAAATCACGGCAGTAGTACTTATGTCTAACGAAGTTAGAAGGAAACCTATCACAGCTGAGTACCTAGGCTTTAAAGTTAACGAATAATAGTCGACTAACTTGCATTTGCAGTTGAAATGTATGGGAGACCATGTTTTTCAACTACTATGTTAAGTTTGTTCTTGGGATAAATTCATCCCAACTACGGAACCCTTCATTGCGCGTGGCCCGACACGCACTTGGCCATTTTTTTGTATCTCATGTCAGATATAAACGTCATAATACTATTTTCATAATCAGTTTTATAAACAACCAAAAAAATCTAATGTGCAATGTAAAAATAGAAAAAAAATTGCAAAATGCCACGAAGAGGTAGGGTGCCTCCGGTGCCTTGTCATAACGATAGTCTAAATAGATTCAAACAGACAATTAAAATAAAAGCATCGAATGGCATACAAATGTTGAATTCTCCTCCACGTAAGCTACGGAGTAAAGACAATAGCGTTGTCAATAGATCCTGTAATGTATCACCGGCCAAGATCGACTTTGGTCAGCATTACATTGGCTCGAGCCCTAACGCTTTTAAGGATGCGGGGCAGACCACACAACGAATCGATTACGATCAGGTACTTCTTTACTATATGAAAGCTTCTCTAGAATGCCAGTTTAAATTACAGGACCGTTACGCTCGCTATCGGCTTATTGGCTGATTTGTTTTTCCATGTAACAATGATATGCATATCACGCTTGAAACTTTACTTTTTGCTGTGTGCATACCGACTGCCAATGTTAATTGTTTCGGTAAGCATTGCCATTTATGCCAAAGTGGCAGTCTCCCTACTTACATGAATTGAGGAGGCCAAAGAAGGGGTTATAGCCGGTAAGAGACAAAAACCATAGCATTGCCAAAGACATTAAACCATTCGCCGTTCCCATGCGGATTCATAATTTTATCATCCTAAAACATTTAAAAAGGCAGTTTTTTCATGTTTTCCAGTTCGTAACTCTGTTGCAAGATCAATGTGGTTACGACCCAGCAACACCAAACATCACTCATCTGAAGGACTTGAAAAAAGAGCACCGCGACACACGCAATAAGGTTAAAACTGGTTCTCAACGCGCTGGCCAAAGTAGTGGCAACTCAACATTTGACGGATCGCATTGGCAGAAAGTGGATTGCGTTGAAGAAGTTGATAAGTTTTTTACGAATAGTGGTAACTATTAGGCCTTATCAAAATAGTTATTAGCAGCCCACCAAAAACTTTTCATGTAAAGTAGGTTTCCAAGACGTACATAACGCTTTCACTGTTAAAAAATTGTCAGATCTAATGTAGGTAAAGCCAAGCCCCGAACCCTACAAGGCCTAACTCTCCAAACCTTAGATCTTGGTCAAAATGTACGGTTCGGCCGTTTCCCTGCCGTCGCACAGACAGACCTATGGGCTTATGGTAAGAAATTAAGTCACTCGTCTTGAATTTAATAGTTCAACGGAACAGCCAAGCCATACATTTTGACCAAGATGTAAGGTTTGTAGAGTTAGGCCTTGCAGAGTTAGGGGCTTGGCTCTAGATTAGATCTGATAACTTTTTAACAGTCAAAGCGTTATGTAAGTCTTGACAAACTACTTTATATGAAATGTTTTAGATAGCATTTCTTGGTTTGTAGAGTTAGGGGCTTGGCTCTACATTAGATCTGATAACTTTTTAACAGTCAGAGCGTTATGTAAGTCTTGACAAACTACTTTATATGAAATGTTTTTGATAGCATTTCTTGGTTTGTAGAGTTAGGGGCTTGGCTCTACATTAGATCTGATAACTTTTTAACAGTCAAAGCGTTATGTAAGTCTTGACAAACTACTTTATATGAAATGTTTTTGATAGCATTTCTTGGTTTGTAGAGTTAGGGGCTTTTTTTTTTTTTTTTTTGTGGATGGGAAATCATCAAATGACTTCTCCCGCTCTGGGCGGAGCGGGAGGGCGTGTCAGACTTTTACTGACTAAAACCCACCCGTGTTCCTTCTGTTGCCTGTGCCGGGGCCACAGTAACTCTTTCGAACATCCCGCAACCCTAGCTGGCATCGGCCCTAGCGGACCCCGTCAATAGTGCTGACATCTCTTTGAGGCGCGCGTGGAACACGACGCGCCGTCGACTCGGGCCTGGTCCTTACCAGACGGCGAGCTACCCATTGCTCGCCGTCCGCAAGCCCGCGCCTACGGTGGCCGGGAATCGGCTGCCAATTCCCGACGCCCAGGGCGTCTCCTGCGGCGACTAGGGGC
The DNA here is from genome assembly GCA_947568875.1 of Fissipunctia ypsillon. Classification (NCBI taxonomy): domain Eukaryota; kingdom Metazoa; phylum Arthropoda; class Insecta; order Lepidoptera; family Noctuidae; genus Fissipunctia; species Fissipunctia ypsillon. Next base: position 20,212,899 of record OX387643.1, on the reverse strand, counting down.
GTCAGGGTGCAAAGCTTGCCTCTCCCTCACGCGTCCCGCCTCCTCCTTCACGAGCATTACTGCTTTGCAGAAGGAGGTAATGGCTTCCCATGCACTCTCGCTCCGTACCATGGCCTGGACCAGGGCCGGACGCGAGAGATCGCCGCCGCCGATCGCTTCCGCGAGGACACGGCGGTGCTCCGCCCAAGCCGGGCAGACCTCCACCGTGTCCTCCGGGCGATCCACACAGTGGTGACACCCGGGCGTTTCCTCCCGCCTTATCCGGAACAGGTACCTCCCGAAGCACCCGTGTCCGGTGAGGACCTGCGTCAGGCGGAAGGTGAGGACGCCGTGGCGCCTCTCCAGCCACTCCTCAAAGAGGGGACTTATCGCCGCAATTGTGGCGTGCCCAGCGCTGGGTTGCGACAATCGCACTCTCCATGCCGCCATGAGATCCTGCCGGAGCTCTGTCCGCCGTGAGAGTTAGGGGCTTGGCTCTACATTAGATCTGATAACTTTTTAACAGTCAGAGCGTTATGTAAGTCTTGGCAACCTACTTTACATGAAATGTTTATGATGGCATTTCTTTTTGTAGGGTGCTCTATTTCTTTTTATTTTAGCGGTGATATTGTACCTACTAATATTACACGTACAGGGTGAAAATGACAGATCTCTAAATTGTTTTGTTGTTTGTGTGCAAATCCTAGCCTGCATACCAAATTTCAGCTTTCTAGGACTTTAGGAAGTACTCCTAACATGACACAAAAGTTACTGAATTTTTAATTTTTTAACAAATGAAACTTAGTGATTTTTATTAAGTCTGCTAACCACATCTTGTCCTGAGAGTTCCGAGCTCTCTAGCATTATCTAGACCGAAGCTATGAGGGTTTGAAAATACGATGATACGCTTCGAGAAAAGGTAGGTAGTGCCCCTGCTTTTTGTTTTTGGCTTGTCTTGGCGATATAGCAATCAACTGCTGGACTTTCTCAGGTACTTTTGTGCTAGTTCAGCGGGTAGTACCTCCGGAGATCGTCGCTCTACCTAGTCAGAGACGTTCTTACGTTTGCCGTTTTGATGGAGTTACAAGTTCTCCTATCTATATCTAAACAAATGAATAAAATTGAAGTGTCTGTTTTTGTAATGTCAAAATACAGCTTTTTACTAATGCATACGAAAGTCTAACCGGTACTTATAACAGTAAAACTATTTTAAGATTTTTTTCCGTCGGTCTGTCTGTCTGTTTGTCCCGGCTAATCTCCGAAACGGCTGGAGTGATTTTGACGGGACTCACTGGCAGATAGCTGATGTAATAAGGAATAACATAGGCTACTTTTATTTTAGAAAAATAATTAACATTCTGCGCAAAAAAAAATAAAACCTATGAAACTGTGAAAAAAAATGTCGAATATAAAAAAAAAATAAAAACATTTTTGCATTTTGTAGCCTAATTCTTAAGGATGGTAATTATAGGCCATTTAACTTCCTTAGGAGCCGAGCAAAAATATAAAAGTCAGAAAGAACGCTAAGCGAGAACGAAGTAATAGCGCGGGCGGGCGATGCAACGCGGCGGGTCGTGGGGGGTTTATTAAAATGTGGCTGCAATTTTAGTACAATGTGTATTTTATGACTTCCACGCGAACGAAGTCGCGGGGCACAGCTAGTATCTATTATTACAAGAAAGAGAGAAACATGATAAACTTTCCTAGGTTAAATTAAATTGGATTATGATTGGGTAATTTGGTTTGATAGTCTCTCATATGACCTAGGCCTGTCGACTACGAAACGTTAGGCTTTCACATCGTCATACGTAGTTTAAAAAACTAGATTTCATCAATATTTAGTGTTCTTGCCTGTATATTACTGCTGCTTTTGCAGTCGACATTGTTTTATTTTAGTATATTGTATATCTTACGACATCCACGCGAACGAAGTCGCGGGGCACAGCTAGTCTACATAATATATAACCGCCCATCTTCTCCAGAAAGTACGGGCGTCGAGTTGCCTTCGAAACACATGTTCGTATCCAAGGTGCCACGCGTGAAGATCATTGCAGAGAAGTTTTCAAAATATAAGAGAGGCAACTTGGAACTGCGTAGATTGGACGAAAAGGTGGTTTGTGTTGAGTACGACATTTTCAATCAGCCAGCCAATGAAGCAGTTGTGAGTCCAGTGCAGAGGATGAGGGCTTTCTTCTCAATCAAACCTTCTCTTGATAATGACAGTGATCAGAAACAAGGTGGGATTATTTTTTTGCCGCATTGTAGAAACTTCATAGTGCCTTTTGCAAAAGAATCTAGACTTGGTTTAACAACAAGTTCAAATCAAACGTTTATGCATTTGGTGGTTTATGAAATGAGGCAATAAATTAAGAAAGAAAAAAAATTAAATGAACTTTTGTTGCCTTCATGGAAGAATAAGGCAACTTTATACCTACTGCTCGATTTTTGCGACCAATTTTGTACCGAATAAATTTCATTTCTAGCAGTTGTTTAATATTCAGTAATTATGAATGTGAGCGTCAGCCGCCGCACCCAAGGGGGAATCCATAGTTACAGCTTATCAAAGTTGTAAAAAAAAAACAAGTAATTTCATCATGTGGTACACCCACATGATGAAATTACTAAAGGTCCACCCTTGCCCAACCCTTCGGGGAAACAAGGCGTGCTGTTATGTTCTGTAATTTCTTACCGCACCAAAACGATATAGGTACCTACGTCGATTTTTGGGATCATTTCCCAAAAAAGAAAATAGTCAGCTGCATAAAAGTGGGGGGAATATGTCGTCACGTCATCAGCCTATAGCAGTCCACTGCTGGACATATGCTTCTCCAATTGCACGCCATTCAGCTCGATTCTCGGCAACTCTCATCCAGCTGCTACCAGCCACCCGGCGGAGATCGTCGCTCCACCTAGCCCGTGGGCGTCCTACCTAAGGTTTGCGGATTCGCGGTCTCCACTCAAGAACACGTCTACTCCAACGGTTATCGGTTCTACGGCTAATACGGCCGGCCCTTTGCCACTTCAGCTTGATTATTCTGTGAGCTATGTCCACAGCTTTGGTTCTGTGCCAGATCGCCTCGTTCCGGATTCGATCCCTCAGAGAGACTTCAAGCATAGCCAGTTCCATAGCTCGCTAAGCGACCTTGAATTTATGAACCAGCCGTACCGTGAGTGTCCACGTTTCGGCTCCGTAAGTCATAACAGGCCGGACGCACTGATTGAAGACCTTCGTCTTTAGGCTCTGTGGAATACGCGACGAGAAGACTCGACGAAGCTTCCCAAACGCTGCCCAGCCCAGCTGAATTCTTCTGTTAACCTCCCTCTCAAAGTTGTTCTTACCAAACTGCAGTGTTTGCCCGAGGCAAGCGTATTCTGGAACAACCTCGAGACCACCGTCATAGACAGCAGTCGGTCGCGGAGTGACGTGTTCGTAGAACATAACCTGGGTTTTGTCCAAGTTCATCCGGAGACCAATGCGTACAGAAGAATGAACTAGGCCGTCCGGCAAGTCATGCAGCGATTCAGCCAGTATGACGATGTCATCTGCAGATCTCATGTGTGAGATGTACTCGCCGTTAATGTTAAGGGCCCCTAACAATGTTGCAGTCTAAAAACAGAAAATTCGAACTTTTTCAGCACTTTCTCAATATCGTTAAGATATCTGGTTTTTTCGTTTAATGCACAGTAATAAAATATCTAAGTAATGCCTTGCGCTGACTCGTGTCATTTAGTACCACCCAAGGGCTTCTCGACGACGGGTCTATATGCTAGTCGGACGCCAAACTCGCGAATTCGCGAATTAAGCGTGCTTTTTTAGCGTGGCCTAACCCAGTGGTTCCACTGTGCGTTAACACCCGCGCGTGCGCTGCTTCACAATTTTATAGCGGGTATACAGCCTTGGCCAAAAGTATTGAGCACCTTACAAATTTCGCTCGTCCACGGTAAGTATGGGAAGAAACCAAATCAATTGCTTATGGATTATTTAATCGGCATCTACAAAGGTTTAAAAATAATCAGTCACGCCGCAGCTAGCAATAAAACACCTGGATGTCACAAAATTTGTCTTTTTCAATTTTTGTATTTATTAATCAGTTCGCTACTATCGCTCGTTGTGAACACATCCAGTGATCTAGTGCGCCTTTTGTATTTTATTTCAGAAGTTTTAAGTGTTATCGTTGCAATATGCCAAAACAAAACGAACTTTCTTTAGAAAAACGTGTGCAGATACAGCTTCTGTATGAGCAAGGGAAATCACAAGTAGAGATTTCTAAAACTGTGAAATGTTCGCGCCGATCCATGCAATATGCTATTCAGCGATTCTCTACTACCGGATCACATGAAAATAGACCGAGAACCGGGCGCAAACGCATCACCACAGACCGTCAAGATCGTCAGTTACTGAGAGAGTCGTTAAGAAATAGGAAAAAAACATCTTCAGAGCTCGCTGCTGAGTTGTCGGAACAAATTAAGAAGCCAATTTCTGCTCGAACTACTCGCAGAAGACTTCAAGAAGCTGGTCTGAAAGGCTGTAAAGCTAGGAAGAAGCCATGGCTCTCCGATAACAACAAAAAAGCTCGATTGAAATGGGCTTTAAAACACCGAACTTTCACCGCTGAAGATTGGTCAAATGTTGTTTGGTCAGACGAATCAAACTTTGAGGTGAGTAAGTCAATTCAATGCCCTGATACAATTTTATAAAATGTTTTAAAAACCAAACGCATAATTGAATTTATTTTAGTTTTACGGAACTCAATATTTTTCTCTTTATTGCAGATTTTTGGTACACCTGGTGTGACCTTTGTGCGTCGCCGTGTGGGCGAAGAATTTAAGCCAGAGTGTGTGATCCCAACCGTTAAACACGGTGGAGGCAGCATAATGGTCTGGGGTTGCATGACCGATTCTGGAGTTGGCGAACTGTTCGTGTGTGAGGGTCGCATGGACTCTACTAAGTACATAAATGTACTAGAAACTGCATTACTGCCTTCATTCACGAAACTTTTTGGCGACACGAATATGGATGGTGTCAAATTCCAGCAGGATAACGCGCCATGCCACAAATCTGCACGCACTATGAGATGGTTTCGGGAAAATAACACGGAACTGCTTGACTGGCCAGCTCAGTCTCCAGATCTGAACCCCATAGAACATTTATGGGGTTTATTAAAGCGCAGGGTTAGGCGCCACACAATTAACAACAAAGAAGATTTAAAACGCTGCCTGCGCCTAGAATGGAACTCGATTACTGTTGACGACTGTAAAAAACTTGTTAACTCTTTACCAAAAAGAATTTCTGCCGTAATTAAGGCAAAGGGTGGACCCACAAAATATTAATTTTCTATTAATAAATAGTAAAATAAACCCATATAAAACGTTTTGTTTTATTTCTATTTGATACTCCGCATAAAACTGAAAGATATCATGGGTGCTCAATACTTTTGGCCAAGGCTGTATGTCCTCGTGTAAATTACTTTCGCACTACGCAAACGCCTAGTTTTTGAGAAAACAAAAATCCTAATGTTTCAGAAAATTCAACATAATTACACAATAAAATTGACATTTTAGCACAGATAATGAATGAATTTCACTCCTTGGTTGTTCCGTGTTATGTTCAGACAAAGTGACAGCGGATTTTAGTATTTATAAATATTGTAAGTTTTTAACTTAAATTCGTTTTTAAATAGCTGCTACCGTAATGAACTCAATTAGAAAGCTTAAACCCGCTGACGGCTTTAGGCGTCAGCAGAATTCAGCAGATTAGCCTTTAGCCCTCCCTCGACTATGCCTACTAACACTAGTCTTTACTGCACGTATCCTAGTCAACCTATTGTAAAATGTTTACACTGTCGCTAATAAGTATTATATTTTGTCATAAACATACCTTCATATTTGCGCAATTCGATGAAGCAACTATTCAAATAATATAACCCATCACTTTTTTTTGACCTAGCTTCAATTTTTTTTTAATCGGCGTTTGACCGACTCTGGCCGTTCTGTGCGACGCGGTGAGTCGGGGCCGAAAGTTCACGTGGACGAAATTACGGGCAGAAGCTAGTATTATAATAATGACATTGATATCAATACAGCAGTGACCTTAATTTTTAAGTTTGATAATCCGAAGTTAAAATAAGGACACTTGATTAAATCATTGATTCTTAATGAAAAAATTATTTGATTTAAATCGTGAATTAAATCATGATTTAAATCATGCCAACCTAATAAAATTTTTGCTATTTGCTATTTTTAAAATTTGCTAAGCTAATAAAATTTGTATAAGGGTTTATACAAATTTTATTAGCTTTAATAAGGAAACACAGGAGCCTCGAAGCGCACCGTTATCTAGGTACAGACCTCCCCAGCGTTACGTATCCAATAAGTAGGTTATGCCGGGAGGTCTGTAGTAGGTAAATAATACAGTAGTGTAATTAGTTTCAGACTTACATATACTTTATAGTTTGCTTTTACTATAGAAAATGCCGTACTAGGTATTTTTATAGGATATCTACACATCGTCATAATCACAATAAAATCCATCCAGTATTATGGAACCTAGTAAGTAAAAACTATGGAGTGCTGATAATAGCGGTTACGGACCAAGATTATTTGTTCCCGCTACACCGTACACGCACACTACGATTGTCAACGATAGTTCGAACGCACACAGACACACTGTGCTCCGATTCACTTATTCTAAGAAATTGTTAGGGATCCTTAATGCCACGTCCTTAACAATTCAGTGTCTTAAACACATCTTCGACGGGTGACGGGTGTGTCTATTTTTTTTGGGTTGAAGATGATTCCAAAAACCGTTCCACAAGGCTTTTTGGCGCGTTATGAAATTACTTTTTTTTACAACTTTGATATGCTCTAACTTTGGACTCTCCCTCTATTGGAGCAGTAGACCCTCAGATCTCTTTAGCACAAAGGGAAAACTATTTTTGGTATAATTTTCAACTGGTAAGTATAAAATTACTTTTTCAAACTAACGCCATCTCCCGTACTATTAGACAACTAAAAATAATATCTATTATTTTCAGAGTTACATACACTACCGTCAAATATCAAAACTGAATTCGAAGTATTAGACGAAGATCTCCAAAAATTAACAGAGAAAGAGATAGAATGTATCGACGGCAAGATAGAAGATAACAAATCTTATCTGGACGACTTAAGGCGTATTTTAAAACGGAAACATGTGATAAACGCTCAGAAGAATAAGACATCTTTAGATTTGCAGTCCCTGTACGAAATGGCGAGAAAGGACAGACGACCTCTGAACTGTGATTTCTCGGAAACAAATTTGTTGTCAAAGGCAGAGTTACAAGATGTAAAAGATTTGATTCTTCAGCGATGTACGTCGAGTGTACATGGGTTTAGTAGAAGAACGATAACAAGAAAGGAGAATGGGTCAGCAATGAACCCCCCCAGTGTTATCTCTGAAATCATTATTGCAGAGTTGATACGTTGACGTCAAACTTGAATATCTAGTCTATCAATGAAAGTATTGTTTTCCATTTGTAATCATTTATTTCAAATAGTATCAAAGTAGATAACAATACTTTAAAATATTAACAATACCATCGTTTAGGTCAGACAACCGTCATTGAATTTTGAGGATAGGTACTGATTTAGTTTTTCTAAACATATTGTGGAGTTTCACAGTCACCATTATAGCAACCAGCTTGGATGAAACACTTGGAATCTTATTTTGGTACATCTACCTATTAGTGGATTTGTTGTGATCTCGACATCACATACGTTATCACTTTGCCCCATTTTTGACGGTTTCTGGGTTAAAGGCTGGATCGAGCCCCAATTTCTTCATCTCGACCGCCATTTCGAATAAGTAATCGTAGCATTCCGTCCTGTTATTAAGAAATTTGAATTAGCACTAACATCACTGCAGGATCAAGAAAAAATATAAAATTGCTTCAGTGGTTAAAACATGTTACGAGAAAGAAATAGCACATTCGCAGGACACGAAGCGTTTCATACACTGGCCTATCACTACTTGTCTCTGTCGCTCGCGTAAAACTAAGATACATTGCCGTCTCGCTCACACACATGAGTAAGTAACGTCAATAAAATAACGTTGAGCTGAGGGTATGGGTACTAGTCTAATAAATTACTGCCACATGAGCCATTTCAGTTTTGTCTCTGGGATGGCAACGCAATTCAATACCAGAGGCATTGCAGATGTTCAAAGACAAGTGACCAGGCCAGTGACTTGTTTACCATCCAATATTAAAAATAAACCTACATCGTCTTCGCCTGCTGCCAAGAGTCTCCCCAAACGTAGACTCCATGCCTCCTGACGAGCACAGCGCTGGTGCCTGGGTACTGACGCAGAGCTTCCCCGAGAGAGCCTGCGAGGTCTTTCTCGAAAGGAGTGTTCTCTATGATTGGTACGACCAGCTTCTCGTCATATCGTAGGTAGCGGCCTAGAGAAGCGTCTTTTATGCCCTGTAGAAGAAAAATAAGGGTTACAATTAGGTATATAATAGCTAACGACTCGCCCCTGCTTCGCACGGGTGCAATGGCGACATGTCAAAACAACGAAATTTCTGTGCTTAATCTAAGTTAAATATTAATGTTTCATGCATATAAAACTTCGGGAATAAATTCTCAAAATAATTGTGAAAACCGCAAAAATCTGTCGCGTAGTTTAGAACAACGCGGTCACACAGACCGACATGAAAAGCGAGATAGATGTGTCGTCATCTGAGCGGAAAGACTACGTCCATCGCTGTACAAGCGGCGTAGGCTTCCTCAACAAGAAATGAATGTTCTTTTTGTGTTGTATTTATTTCAAAATAATATCCATCCTAGGGTTGTTTTCTGTGCACATGGACACCCTGGCGGACCCTTGATTACATCTTGTTCGACTACTCGTGCATACTCTTTAACACCAAGCAGCAGATCTATCGGGCCTGGGTTGTTGTACTCGGGATCAGCAAGATCTTGACCCTTCAGGTGCAGCCAGTTGTGAACAGTCATTGTGTGGTGTGGTATTCTCGTAGTCAGTTGCTTGGGCATGACGTAAGCTTCGACGTGCATGTTGAATTCTGGTTTCCTTCTTGATAATATGTTTAGCTGAACCACGTGTTTAATTGGTGCTTGCATAGAACCCACACCTGTTACAGTGCCTTCAATTGATTTTATTTGTAGCTTCAACAATTGAGTTGCCTTTTCCCTTATGAAGCTCGCTTGTGAACCTTGATCTACAAGAACCATTAACAGTGTCGCATGTCCGTCATTCTCTTTTGCTTTGACTAGTGCAGTTGCTAATAATACTCTTCCAGATACTCCGATACCAACATGAAGAGTTGTTATGGCCTCCTTGTTGGCTTCTTGTTAAGATGTCGATAGTTGTATTGGTTCTGTCGCTGTGGTATCCTTCGACTTCTCTGATTTGTGAAGCAAGGAATGGTGACGTCTTCTCTATACACGGTAAGTAACTGGCACCTTGCACTTGTAAACTGAAAGACCCAGAAGCCGGCAGTTGAAACAAAGCTGTTTTTCTTTCACATAATTATTACGTAGTGTAAGGTCCATTTTAATAAATTCTTTGCAATAACATAAGGTATGCTTTTCACTACAAAGTGCACAGCTTTTATCTTTAGCAACATTCGCGGCATAGTAGGATCGATCGCTCTTTGATTCTACGATCTTTATTTGTTACGGGTTGAATGAGTTGTATCATTTCCAGTGTTCTAAATTTTGATTCCAAAAATCTTTTTAACTCTTCCCAAGATGGCACTTCTTCTGACTTTTCCTTATAAGCAAAAGTTTCCCACTCTTTATGTGACTCCTGGTCCAACTTGTGAATCACCAGAAATATATTTAAAGGATCCCAGGAATCGGTGTTCATTTTCAAGTTTTTTTATTTATTTAAGCACTCTGTCGTAGTAACTAACAAAGTCTTCACACTGTTAGCTGTCTGCGTTGTGATTAATTAGGGTTCTGCACAAAAAAATTAAAACCCATGAAATTGTAAACGAAAAGTTAGATTTGAAAAATTCTTTTTGCATTTGGTAGCCCAATTCTCTAGAATAGTTATACAGGGTTACAGGGAAAGTCGTACTGAATATTAAAGGATGTTATTATTCAGGTCATTTCCGATGAATTTCATTCTGAAATAAAATGTCCGAAACTTAACCGTTATGGAGAATTAAATTTTAAAGATTATTTTTAAAAATCCTTTATTTTTTGGCTTTTAGTCGTTTTCTTTGGGATTAGAGCTCCTAGAGTCGGTTTTTTTGATGTATCTAGTTAGAGGACATGTCCATTAATAAAAATGATCAACAGAAACTGAACCTACTACTAACAGCTTAAAAAACTGCTCGACAACGGTTAGCATTATGAATTTTCTAATAGAGTGTTCTTAACTTAACAGGCTTTTAATAAAAAATATTGTATGGAACTTATTCTGCAAATAATTTTATAAAGTTCTACGTCTCTTTAGCTATTCAAAAAGGTATAACACTTGCTATTAAATAGGCAAAACATTGCCCAAATAACAGTTAAGTTAGGAGAGGGTACATTTTTAGTTTGAGGTAAAAGTAGCTAAAATACGTAAAAAAAAGACAAAAATTTTAGCAATATTTTTATAATTCATGTTCTACATGGCCGCCGCTATTTCTTACACAAAGTCTCATTCTTTTTCTTAAATTACTTTTCACGTCAGAAGTTCGTAGGTTCCGCCTCATTTCCTCAGCCGCATCAATAATTTTTTGTCTTAGAATATCGACATTTGCGATCGGTGTCATTTGGTCGTATACTAGGCTTTTCATATGACCCCACACATAAAAATCCATCGGCGTTAAATCGGGGCTCCTCGCCGGCCATGCTATGGGTCCGCCTCTTCCAATCCATTGGTTTGGGTAATTCTCGTCCAACCATGCTCGAACACTTCTTCTGTAGTGCGCTGGGCAGCCATCATGTTGAAAGAACATGTCTCGTCTCAATGCAATAGGCAAGTGTTGCATTAAAGAGGGTAACTCCTCCCTCAAAAAGTTTTCATATGTCTCGCCATTCAACTATTCAAGTTATCGGGCAGGAAGTATGGCCCTATCAAATTATTTGATATTATACCCATCCACACATTAAGACTGAATCTCCTTTGTGACCCTTTTGGTCTTTTTTTCTTGGGGTTACCTTGCGCTTTGGGAGCCCAATAATGGGTGTTATGATAGTTTGTGATTCCGTCTTTGTCAAATTTCGACTCATCTGTCCACATGATTTTCTTTAAAAAATCCGGATCTTCATTATCGGCATTGAGCATAAATCTGCAGAAGTCTAGTCGTCTCAATGGATCCCCTTCTTCAATTACTTGCACTGGCGTGTAATGGTAAGGGTATTGCCCAGAACTGTGCATTACGAACCAGACTTTCCACTGGGGAATACCAAGCCGTCGAGCGACAACGTTTGTTGACGTGGTTGGGTCGGCTTCAAAGAGACGTCGTATTTCATTATCTTCGTCGTCGTCATCAAGAACACGAGGTCGTCCCATGTCAGTCCGACGTACTAGCACAGAACCAGTTTCTCGTAGTCTTCGATAAACTCTGTCAAATACGCCAATATTAGGTACTCGGCGAGTAGGATACCTTAGCATGTATTCATTGCGTGCGCGCAACGACACTCCTTCGCAAAATCCATAACACATTAGGATGTCAGCATATTCCTCGTTGGTAAATGTTGCCATGTTCACAACACAAATCAAAGTCCAGTTACAAGCCACGTCACACAGTTAGAAGATGAAACAGTCCAAAAATCCAAGCCAAGTCGCGTTTTTACAAGAAAAAATCGGAGGGCACGGATAACACATCTACCATGGAAGAATCGCATGAGCAGACTAAACAAACACCACGATCCACGATTTGACAATTCAGACATTTAAAATGACATAAATACCTGTCACCGCATGTCTCCCGGGCACAAACAATGTCTACCCAAACCTTTTTTCATTGTTTAAAAGTGCCAGGTAGTAAGCCGGATTCTTTTGTATCGAAATTCTGTTATGTTGTACTACCAGATGGGCCTATTCTAATAACATTATTTTAAGATTTTATGAACAAACCTAGTAGATGATATACCTTTTTGAATAGCTAAAGAGACGTAGAACTTTGTGAAGTTATTCGCAGAATAAGTTCCATACATTTTTTTTTTAAAGCCCATCAAAGTTAAGAACACTATTAGAAAATTCATAATGCTAACCGTTGTCGAGCAGTTTTTTAAGCTGTTAGTAGTAGGTTCAGTTTCTGTTGATCATTTTTATTAATGGACATGTCCTCTAACTAGATACATCAAAAAAACCGACTCTAGGAGCTCTAATCCCAAAGAAAACGACTAAAAGCCAAAAAATAAAGGATTTTTAAAAATAATCTTTAAAATTTAATTCTCCATAACGGTTAAGTTTCGGACATTTTATTTCAGAATGAAATTCATCGGAAATGACCTGAATAATAACCTCCTTTAATATTCAGTACGACTTTCCCTGTAACCCTGTATACTTACCTTATGAGCCCCTTATGAGCCGAGCAAAAAGAAAAAAGTCAGAAAGAACACTAATCGAAAACGAAGTAATAGCGCGGGCGGGCGATGCGATGCAACGCGACGGGTCGGGGACGAGGGAGTTTTATAAAAATGTGCCTGTTATTGTAGTATATTGTGTATCTTACGACTTCCACGCGAACGAAGTCGCGGGGCATAGCTAGTAGAAAATATAATTTTAACTCTCGTAAAATTAAAAATGTAGTGAAGTCTTGGTAATTGGCATTGATACTACAATACTCATAAGTAAGTAATACACTACCGTCCAAAAGTTTGGAAGCACACCTGTCTTCAAACAAAACAAATGAATACCGACTATAGGCGGGAAAAATTAGCAATAAACTATCGTTTTACAAGCTATTACGATTGTTTACATAAAAATAAAAGAATTGTTATTCCACATTCATAAAGTTATAACTAACTCCTTAGTTTTGACGAAACACGTGTTTTATGACTTAATCCCGGTACTTAATTGTTGCAATGGTGTGGTTTTATTGATAATATTTGGTGGTTTTAACTTTTTAAGACCCTGTTTAGTCCAACTGGAGCATTGGCACGTGAAAGTTGTGATATTAACATTGCCCGTATTCGACTCCTTTGACTTTATTTTTTCTTCTGAAAATGGCAAAACGCAAGCATATCACACTCGAGCAGAGAAGCGCTATTTGTACTCTACGTGAGGAAGGATACAGTGAACGTCAAATCGCAGAAAGGCTCGGAATCTCTCGTTAAGGTGTCCACCATACCCTTGTTAGAAAACGAGAAACTGGGAAAAATGAAGATAAAAAGAGATCTGGTAGGTCCAAATCCACAACAAGGTAAGAAGACAACTTCATCAGGATTCTCTCTAAACGGAATCGACACTTAACTGCACTACAAATCACCCCCGCTCTGAATGGAACGCGAGAAACACCCGTTTCAAAAGCAACTGATAAAAATAATTACAAACTTTTGGACGGTAGTGTATTACTTACTTATGAGTATTGTAGTATCAATGCCAATTACCAAGACTTCACTACATTTTTAATTTTACGAGAGTTAAAATTATATTTTCTACTAGCTGTGCCCCACGACTTCGTTCGCGTGGAAGTCGTAAGATACACAATATACTACAATAACAGCCACATTTGTATAAAACTCCCTCGTCCCCGACCCGTCGCGTTGCATCGCATCGCCCGCGCTATTACTTCGTTTTCACTTAGTGTTCTTTCTGACTTTTTTCTTTTTGCTCGGCTCATAAGGGTCGTAGCGTGATGTTAAATAGTATATAACTATTCTCGAGAATTGGGCTACCAAATGCAAAAAGAATTTTTCAAATCTAACTTTTCGTTTACAACTTCATGGGTCTTAATTTCTTTTGTGTGGAACCCTAATTGTTTTTCTTAAATAAAAGTAGCCTAAGTTACTCCCCGTAACATCAGCTATCTGCCAGTGAAAATTCCGGCAAAATCGGTTTAGCCGTTTCGGAGATAATTACCTATTCGTATTTTCAACTATGATTTTTTTAACAAGACTGATTATTTGATTAAAATTTTAATTTACAAAATACTGACATTAAGTTTCATTTTAAGTTAAGTTCCTGCTTTATTTTTTACAAAACAAAGTTATTAGTTTTTGTGTCCAGTGATCGGGCATTTATTTGGGCGTAAACTCATTTATGCCCAATATGCCAAGTTTATGCCCATTTTGTCCATATTTGTTTTTGCCCTCGACCCATCTCTAGTTTGGTGGGATTACTTCACCTACCCCGTCCCTCTATAAACCGCAGAAACACAGAGCGCGTCGTGTCTAGCGCAGACAAGATTGTTTCTTGTTCGGCACCATGGCAGTGTACAAGTTCGAATTCTTGCGTAGACCCGATGACTTTTCTTAACGTGTACAAGCGGCCTTAGAGAACTGAACTATACCTTGATCATCTCCTGATGAGTGATAACGAACTCCTTATCGTACAGTAAGGTGCATCGCACCGCATGTGGCGAGTGCGTGTGTATGACTGCGCCAGCGCCGCGCTCCTTGTACGCAAGCATGAACAGTGGGGTGCACTGGCTTTTCTTTAGTCTGGAATTTATAATTTTAAAGATGTTTTTATTCAACATGCCTTCTTTCCCTACACGAGTTTAGAAAGATTCCGTAATTACAAAAAGCTTAAGAAGCCCTAAAATGTTTCAAGCATTGGGCAGATTTTTCTCAGGAATAAAATTGAGGCATGACAGAATTAGTTTGCCAATAAAAACAATATTTATAAATCTCGAATAATAAAATTTTCAGATGATTGGAAATCAGCCCATATTAAAGATAAAATAGTTTTATTTTATCTGTAATTTTGATAAAACAACAAAAAAATTACTGTGTTTACCAGACAAAGAACACGCTTCTGTAACACGATTTATGTTGTGAGAGGATAATAAATAAATAAGCAAAAAAAAAAAAAAAATTACTTTTTCTCAGGCGGCGGCAATTCAATATCCTCATCATTGATGGTCTGCACAAACAGATCATCAGATTTCATGCGTTCCTTTTGCACTCCTGATGGTGCTATGTAGATTTTGTCCCTGTAAAAATATATTTTTTATAAATTTGAAAATGGAAGTTTAGAAGTTACGAGTTTTAAATAAAATTAAAAAAACAATGAGTAACTACGTTTTTAGCTGACCCTTAATTCCTTATACTTTGTATGATTTCAGTGAACATCTTGAATCTTTATGTTATTAGGTAGCCAACATGTTGACAGCCCACATCATTGTAAGTAGTCAGAGTCACCGCTGCCTATGAGCAACTGTAATACCAGAGGCATCACAGATCCTTAATATAAGTAAAGTATAAGTATTAAGACTAGAAGAGTCAATCATACCCTTCTTGCCCCCTTGAGGGGCTTGTGGCTAAGTAATAACAGCCGCACGGGTTGATTGATCAGGTTAAGCTAAGCTTGCCATGGTTGGTCCATGACTGGGTGCCCATCTTCACATACCAAGACCCTTCCATGCCTCCGAAAGCATGTTAAGCCGTTCTTCCCAGCTGTCATGAATGGATCTTTGACAGTCATTACAGGCCATCTGAAGCCCGAAAGTCTGACAACCAGTCTTACAAAGGGGTATTGTATTACCCAGTAACTGGATTGTGGAGGTCAGATAGGTAGTCACCCCATGTAAAATACTGGTATTCAGCTGCATCCGGCTAGACTAAAAGCCGACCCCGGCCAAGTTTGTTCGGACACGGCTCAGCATATGATGAAGAGTCAAACATACCCTTCCTTTATAGAGATGCCACCACCAGTTCCTGTTACCCACCCTAAGTGGTAGAATTGATTACATAGCTCTGGGATCAAGTTTCTTGGGTGTTCCTGCAAAATTTTAATGGTAAGGTGAAAAAAAGATATGTGAAATGCTCAACCTATGGACTGTCTTACTATATAGAATTTGGTTAGGGGATCATCTCGGGGAATGCCACCCTATTATGTAATACTTATTTTTTACTCTGCCTTATTTACTAAAACAGTCATAGTGAATATCCTAAAGATTGTTATTTTTTTATGTGCATTGAGAAGAAAAGTTATTTTACTTTCATCACATAATCAGTATTATTTAAGTAAGTATGTCTTTATTCATTAATGTTCAAATCCAATAACCTATTTTCAGTAAAAGACAGATTGCTATTGATGGTAGACAGTATAGTTCTATCTGTCCATATCACACAAGACAACATGTACCGTCATAACTCAAAAAATGGCCGAATTGAGTTAAGATTACCTACGGATCAAGTAATTTTTAATCTACATACTGTCAAGACACTCATACAAAAAAGTCATTTTTGTAAGAAGTTACGTAACTTCATTAGTTTTGATTCTATGATTTTTTGAACTTTCAAATCACTTTTACTCGAAATGTCTAATTTTGAGTTATATCTGTACATGTTGTCATGTGCGAAATGACAGGCTGGTAAGATTCCATAATCTCATATAGATTATTGGGATGTTAAAACCATAGATAGATAGGTTTTCTATCTCCAGTATGCCAAAACTGATGGTAGATAGGTTACTGGGTTCAGCCGTAAGTCGAAAGTGCCAGGGTAGCCCGCGAAATTCAAGTTTTCTTACGTTTTTGCAATTTGCAGGTCAGTATTAGGTTGTATGTTATTTAAAATGATCCGCAACTGTAATAAATTATTCAATTATTTCCGTTTATTTTTAATACACTACTGTTTGTTTTCCCCTTACGCAATAAAATAAAACAATAAGTACAGCAAAATAAACACAAACAGGTACTCACGGGGCCAAGTTCTGTCATGTTTCGTATTACGTACGATCTCACAATGTACTAATGATGTAGTCAGTCCCTAGAAGACAAAACAGATGTTTTATCACAATTTTACAACGTCTTACTTTATCTTATCAATACGAGACAGTCAGGAAACTTGCTCAAATGCGTTCAAATCTGTGGTTCATATCGTTCAAAATATTGACATTACAACATCACAATCACAAAGGTCATGTCATGTCAACAATGTCAACTCTACATGCGTTCGGAAATAACTAGTTGCTGTTAGTTTTATTTTTTTTTATTTCCGTAAGTAGGTTTATACAAACACTTTTACATGTCAAACATTTTTTTTTAAACTAGATGAGGCCGGCGGCGTTTCCTATCTGACTGCTCTGAGAAGAAAGGCCGAAACAAACTCACACACACAGTCACAGTCACAGTCTCTTTTAAAGTCCAGACATAATCTTGGTCAGATCATGTGAAGACCATGTAGGTTGGTATCTGAAATGGTCTTTTGAGGAAGAACCACACAGATTGAGTGGACCTGTCCAGTCAGTGCAAGCATCTGTCAGTAATCGTACAGCTCAACATAAAAGTTAAGGAGCGCAACGATTCGACGAACAATACCAAAGAAAGGACAAAACATTGCGTGACATTGCGGGACATTGCGTGAGCTTACGGTAACTAATGGTAATAATAACTAACTAGTTAACTAAGAATAAGTTAGTATTTTTACTGAGACCATTTTAAATTAAAATGTAACTGTAAATTGCTTCATATTTTTTACTTTGTGATGCCTAATCTAAGGTAGCCCGCGAAATTCAAATTTTCTTACGATTTTCGCAATTTGCAGCTCAGTGTCTGGGTGTATGTTGATTAAAGTACCTACTTATTTTTTTTTGTAGTAGGTTTCTGCGACCGTAACAAATAATGTATTTACAGAACTTCCTAATAATAATTAAAATCAGTAATGGAATTCCTTGAGTTACTTAATATACTATTATTCCTCAAATGTCCAGATTTCATGAAATAGTCATTTAATAAGATTACTTGGTCTAAGAGCTTCCACACAAAACTGCGACGTCGCATCGCATCGCAAAAATCTGCGAGCTGCGCATTGAGTTTAATGGGGAAGGTCGGGCAAAGCTAATTGTAGATGGCGTGGTCATAGCTAGGTCCCCACGGCCTACAATAAATTTGACATTTCGTTCATTCGTGAGTTTGCTTTTATTTCGCTATTTCGTTATTTTCGGTGATTTTAAATCAAGTATTTGGCATGGAAAGTGTCAGAATTTAAAACCATAAATTTATCCTCAAAGTCACTTTCTTCAAAATGTTTCTACTCTGTTTAATTTATAAAACATCTCTACGAACAGCTTTAAGCCACCATCTTTTAATTTTAGGGTCTCTCGGGAAATGGTAGACTCCCGTTTCGGGGTATTTAATAACACAACAACGCATCATTTTCTCAAAAATAAAATAAAACCACCTCACGCCTTGTATTATTGGCTTGTGTTGGGAACTAGCTACGACAGCGTCATTTTGACAGTTCCCTTCCCCCCAGTTCAGTTCAGTTCCCCATTGCCTACAATTCTATGCACAGCTCGCAAATTGCGATACGATGCGAGGTCGCAGTTTTGTGTGGGAGCCCCTAAAGAGTTGTATTGATGGCTGTTATGATTATAATTCGGTAAATGCATAATTATTTGGTACGGTCGCGAATCATATTTTACAATGGGTGGGTTTGAAAAGTTTGTTAGGGGATTTTAATTATTTTATTCTGTGAGTTTAGTAGTCTCAAAGTTATTTGTAAACCATGGTTAACCATTATAGTTAATTATGTAATAAAGTATCACATAGTAATTTGAATATCGGTACCTAAGAATAACTTTCGAAATGATACCTGTTATACATAATGGGGCAAAAGTAATATCCTATTGTGAATTGGCGGCCATTTTTTGGAAACTAAAAAAGTTAAGCTCTGTTTTCACGGAAAGTTTATACCGAAGTGTAAGATTGATGATATTAAGTCGAAAAAATGGTATCGGTCAAATGACTACCTTCTGAGGTGATGCATATTAATTATTGTGCTCGTTTTACAGAATTTTGAATTGTTGCTCGCAAAACAACCTCCAAATTAGTGACTTTTTCTTCAATGTTTTTCAAGACGTCCAAGGTTTATGCTTTGTTGTGGTAAACGCGAGATTTCAAATTGGCACCGTCATAGCTGGTGATCTGGCCGGCCTGTTTAACTCACCAAAACGTGAGATCACAAAGCCCAGAAATTGGTGATTCAAAATCTCTATCTGTCTACCTACAACAATATCAAATTATGACACTATTTGCAAAAATTATGCCACATTCACATTATGACATTACTTTTGCCCCACCCTGTAGATGTGATGAGGTTGTTTTTCGTGCGAGCAAAAGATTGCTTCAGTAATGTTAGTCTTTTAAAACTTTAATAAAGATACTGGCATAATTCAGGTTTATCTTCTAATAACTTTCTATATAATTTGACACTGTCAATGCATTTAGTACTTATGTCAAAATTCTAGCATTCATAACCATTGATATTATCGTGATAACAGCTAATAAAAATATATAAAATAAAATTGTTTACTGTGGTTACCGACCATGACAAAGTAATAAACATATATGAAAGCATAATTGGAAACGCGAAGTAAGTTAGTTTGGAATCTCCAAATAGTAAGTACATATCAATTAGTTAATAATGACAAAGCAAAGCGTGAGTGCTGCTTGACCAGCGACAAGCATGAGATCAATAGATGATGGCGCGGTTTCTTGCTTGATGGCGCCAAGCTCGTCGTGGTAATTAGGTACTGTGCCGACTCAATATTATTACCAAGCCAAGAAGTAGAAGCTTAGTAGGTTACGAACTTACCTATCTTAATCAGTGTCGATGATAATGACTTAGTACCTTGACCAGTGTCGACGATGATGGTACGATTCGCGCATGCGCAAGTGTGTGGTTGCGCAATGAATTCTGAAGACTTTTTACTCGGTGATGTCACAAATACATAATCTATACAAATAAATAAAATTGAAGTGTCGGTTTGTAATGTCAAAATAACAACTTTTTAATAAATGCAAATGAACGTACACTACGTTCAAAAGTTTGGAAGCAGCAAGGTAAAATCAAATAAAACAAAACAAAGTCATTTTAATTTCAATATATTGATAAAAAATTAAAATATAAACAAAAACTAATCTAAGCAGAACAAATTTTTTACACACAATAAAAAATTAAATTAAATTTTAGCTTCATCAAAGTGTCCTCCTTTTTCCTTTATTAGCTTCTCGCATATTCTAGGCATTCTATTAATTAATTAATTAAAATAATCTTCATCTAATTTGTTCCATTCGCTCTCTAATAGCTTCCACAAATGTTCTGAGCTCGTAGGAGAACGATTTTTCACCCTTCTATCGAGTTCATCCCAAACAAGCTCAATGGGAGAAAGATCAGGTGATTGAAATGGCCATTGCATGATGCTTAAGATTTTTTATTCTTTTTTCTTGTTCAAAAAGGTCTGGCACATTTGAGAAGAGTGCTTAGGATCATTATCCTGTTGGAAAATTAATACAGGAACAATTAGATTAAGTCCACTGGGTACGGCGGAATTTTGAAGAATTTTAAAGTAACCTTCCTTGTTTAGGTTTCCAGTTATCCTCACAAGATTTCCGGGTTGATTGTTGCCAAAACACCTCCAAACTATGACATTACCTCCACCATATTTTATAGTAGGCACAGTACATGCCTAAGCCCTCCCTTCTTTTAACCGGCGTACAAACACACGTCCATTGGATCCGAAAATCTGAAACTTTGATTCGTCACTCCAAAGGACATTTTCCCATTGCTCTATTGTCCAGTTTTGGTGCGCTTTTGCCCATTCTAGTCTATTTTTTTTATGTCGAATTGTTAATTTTGTTTTTTTAGCTGCAACACATCCTCTTAGTCCCGCAGACAATAAACGTATATTAAAAGTTGTTTTTGAAACGGGTGTTTCTCGCGTTTCATCCAGAGCTGCAGTGATTTTTGTAGTGCAGTTAAGCGTCGATTCCGTTTAGAGAGAATCCTGATGAAGTTGTCTCCTTGCCTTGTTGTGGATTTGGGCCTACCAGATCTCTTTCTATCTTCATTTTTCCCAGTTTCTCGTTATCTAACAAGGGTATAGTGGACACCTTTACGAGAGATTCCGAGCCTTTCTGCGATTTGTCGTTCACTGTATCCTTCCTCACGTAGAGTATAAATAGCGCTTCTCTGTTCGAGCGTGCGTTTTTTCATTTTCAGAAGAAAAAATAAGGTCAAAGGAGTCGTCGATATCTTTCGAATACGGACAATGTTAATATCACAACTTTCACGTGCCAATGCTCCAGTTGGACTAAACAGAGTCTTAAAAAGTTAAAAACATAAGCTGCGTTTATTTTAGGAAAATAATTAGGGTTCCACGCAAAAAAAAATTAAAACCCATTAAATTGTGAACAAAAAGTCGGTTTTGGAAAATTCGTTTTGCATTTGGTAGCCCAATTCTCGAGAATAGTTATAGGCTATTTAACATCACTACGACCCTAAGGAGCCGAGCAAAAAGAAGAAAGTCCAAAAAAACACTAAAGCGGAAACGAAGTAACAGCACGAATGGGCGACGCAAAGCGGCGGGTCGGGGGACGAGGGAGTGTTATTAAAATGTGGCTGTTATTTTAGTATATTGTGTATGTTACGATATCCACGCGATTTAAGTCGCGGGGCACAGCTAGTTACCTAATACAATAATTGATACTTAAGTACTAATACTTACGGCAGTAAATCTCCGGTTTTTGCAAAACATATTACTTATAAATTGCAACTGCACTAACTTCCAAGATGTTATGTAGGTAGGTACCTAAGTGGTAGATATAATAATTATGTTTATGTTTTCAATATTTACAGACGGTTTCAGAAGTTGCGAAAGGAGTAACAAAATAAGGAGTAGTAAGGAGTGGTCCATGAGACCTCTCAATAGTCTTATTAAATAAGTACTCATTTCTATTACTTACGACACCCAAAAAAATCTGTCAATAAAATTATTGCTTATCTCACACTCATGGCGTCAAGACAGCAGGAGTTTACTAAAATAATACTTAGAAATCATCCTCAAAAACGTTTTTCGCGTGCAGGAGCATCGCCGCTAATTTCCTTGATACAGTTAATAAATTAGTAAACGCTGTAACATTGCGTAAATTCACGACTATGAGATGCCTCATACTGTCATCTTTTACGATAGGTACCCATCACGCGAGCAAATTGAGGTCTCACCATTGTTGACGTAAAACACTGATTTAAGACCAGTACCAATCCCCATTAAGCCCATGAAATGTTAGCATTTGGGATGACCTGATATTGTAACGTGCTTGTAACTGATTTTTGTCCCTAACAAATAAAATAAAATAAAAATATACTAGTTTTGTTTTGGCGGATTAACATACTGACCATTTCAGTCTGATTAATACGACAAATGTTTTCGTGCCCGTGCCGCTTCAGTTTTATTTATACGACTATGTTCCTATTTTGTTTTTTATTTAATTACATGGCCAGATATTATCATAAATCGACAAATCGACGATTCGTCGATTTTTGAGCTGGGCGCTGGGGACAAACCAAGCGGTCAATAGGTTAATCAAACTGTTAAGCCCTCGTTATCCACGGGTGATTTTTTGTCGCGAGCTGGATTTTCAACGCACTGCTTAGCGCCGAGAGTTGAAAATCCAAGGTGTGATAAAAAATCGTCGCGTTAAAAAATCGCCTGTGCATACCTGGGCTAAGGGACCTCGCGCACTACACGGGGTCGTAGCCGAGTAGTAAGATATAATGCTCTTGTTATTTTTAGGACATCATAAATTGCACAAAATGCGTGAGATACCCGAATGTCTGAACCGTCGCTACAAAGCGTTGAACGACTTGATTGAGGATATAACCACCGCCATGCCAGGAAGCATGGCCGGGCTCAACGCCAGCGGCGAATGCTCATCCACGGCCGCGACCGCGCCGTCTTGTAGGGGGGAAACCAACTCTGAGGCGGAAAGCGAAGTTGGCATCAAGTTAATGTGCGATTTCTGGAAAATTCTCCAGGATGATCCAGATATCAATCTATCGGTTCGTAGATTGATTACTATTACTATTTCTGACGTCTTTCTTGATAAAAAGCAGGAGGTTTTCAAGTCGATGCGTATTTTTTTTAGCACGCCGTCAAGGAACACATGTGCCCAGAAACTTGTAGTGGCAAGTGTAGCTCGGCCAAGAAACTGAGCTGTAAACCATCTTTAACCGGAAGCGGCGGCGGCGCGAACAGAGATAAACAGTAATCTATTATTTATTACTTATTTCAATGAATACTTGTAATAGTCCAAGATCCCAGAGCCCCCAGACCTACTTTATTTTAGAATAGCTAAAATTTTGAAAGGTAGCCGAAAAGCTGGTTTTTAAATATGTTTTACAGAATATTGTCAAACACTAATATTCATTATTGCCGAACACTTTTCCCAGGAGCCTTTTTAAGGTTTCCTCCCAAAAAAAAGGCACAATTCTTAGGGATAGTTATAGGAAGGGATAAAGATAATATTTTTTTCGCCACTAGCTGTGCCGACTTCAAAAAAGAAGGAGGTTATCAATTCGACACGTATGTATTTAATATTATTGGAACTACAATAAATTGACATATCTATTATGGCTTTTAATTTATTATTATTAGGATTATTCTGATTTATTAAGAGCGAACGTTCCAGGCTCCCCGTTTTGATTTTCAATTTAAACACATAAACCCTATGATAAAAGCTTTTCGGCAAATGAGAAGCAAATTGACCAAAGATTTGTGGGGCATGTCTATCAAAGTTTGTACATCTATAACGGAAACAGTAGCGCCATACTTGGCTTTAATGTTTAATTTGTGTGTAGATCAAGTAGTCTTCCCGGATTTAATGAAATACAAGTAAGGTTATACCACTTTTTAAATCTAGGGACAGTAAAGACACCAACAATTATAGACCAGTATCCGTGTTGCCGGTATTCAGTAAGGTGTTCGAAAAGGTGCTCAATCAAATGTTTAATCATTTTAACACCAATCAAATCTTACACGATCAGCAATATGAGTTCACCAAAGGACGTTGTACGACTGACGCCGGTGTCACCTTATTAAAACACATATTGACACTGTGGGAGGAGGCTCAAGATGTAAAAGGAATCTTTTGTAACCTCTCCAAGGCAATTGACTGCGTAAATCATGAAACCTTACTCTTGAAACTTGAGCATTACGGACTAGGTAAAATTGCGCTCAGTTTAGTAAAATCTTATTTAAATGATAGACACCAGCAACTTCAAATATATGGTGTCAATTCACTCGGTTTGAAAGTTAAAATGGGTGTTCCACAAGGCTCGATATAGGGTCCTTTCCTTTTATCAAATCTTGACGACGTAAATAACGCCCTACTGCAGTTCCAAAATTGGTGCACTGCTAATAATTTAGTATTAAATGGGAAAAAAACTAAATGCATAAGATTAGCTTTACCGAATGTTAAAAGTAGTGATTGTGACATAGTATTGAATAAGGAGAAAGTAGAATTTGTCGATAAAACTGTTTTCCTGGGGATCACACTCGACTCAAGGCTGTAATGGGATCCTCGTTTAATATCTCTTGCAGGACGGCTAAGCCGTGAGAAAAATCCGTTAATTTACTAATTTAGATACCGCAAGGCTAGTCTATTTCAGTTACTCTCATAGTATCATGTCTTACGGTATTTTATTATGGGGACGGGCTGTAGATATCGAGTCTATTTTTATTCTGCAGAAAAGAGCCATCAGAGCAATATATGGCCTCCGTAGGCGCGATCCTTTAAGGGAACTGTTCAAAGAAATTAACATCATGACGGTACCTTCTCAATATATCTATGAAAACAACATGTACGTAAGAAAAATCTAAACATTTTCAGTAAAAGAGGTGAACGACACAATTTATAGGACTAGAAATAGGGAACAATTAGTTCAACCAGGTTTCAGACTGGCTAAAGTAGACTCATTCTTCATGGGGTACTGTTTAAAATGTTACAATAAAATACCTCCCCATATTCACCAACTGGATGAAACGAAATTTAAATCCTCTATAAAACGCACACTATGCAGCCAAGCATATTTAAGTTAGGGGATTACATCGCTGACAAAAAAGCTTGGCTCAATGCTGGTCCTGCTCCACAAGGGCGCAGTAAGTAATTGATTAGCATTCGAAAATATTGTTGGAGCTGCTGAAGATTATAAAAACTATCTTTGCATTATATAGATTCAATCTTATAGTATTGTATAATTGCATAGCACATGTGTGAGCACTATGTACCTACCTACTATAAAGCTACCATTAACTGGGTACGTCTTTTAGTGACTGAATTTGCCCTGGCGACAGAGTATTCCCACTCCCCACTCAAATGTCTCGCTGGTGGTGGCGTGTGTGATGGAAAATTAAGTTCCCTTCAAAATGGTTGAGCTGAATGGTGCTGATCCATGCGTCATGTTCGTGAACGGGTGCCGTCAGTAGGGACTGGTCATCTCTTAGCTGCCACGGCTTATTTTGATTTTTGAATCGATTTTGGTTTTTATCTTTTTTTGCGGACGCTTTTTACGTGCACGTCGTTCTACATGGTTCTCACATACTTAATTTCAACATGAATGATGTAACCAATATTTTGTAACAATATTTTCATTTAAAAGAGTGTCCGTGGATTTTCTTGCCAGTTTTTCTCCATAGAGATCTACGCTTTGGAATGGGCAACTAGCTTCAACTTTCTAACTGACCGACTCTTTGACAATTCAAAAGTGCCTGTAATTGGTTTATTTGAAATAAATGCTTTGAGTTTGAGTTTGAATTTGATTACATATACAAAATTTTATAGGTGTATGTATGTTTGTCAACGCATCTCTCCGAAACTAGTATTCGGATTGTGACCACTTTTTACTGGCTTACATTTACTTCAACTTGGGAACAGTGCAAGTTTAATCAAAATCGGTCCTGTAGTTTCAAGATATGGACTAATACGCGTAAATGTGACGGCCTGGCTTAGTGTTACGAGCTTATAACAGGTGTTGTTTCAAAGGGAAAACATCTCAAAACCTTGATCAAATTGTAGTGCAATATTTACAACAAACTTAACTACTTATTACTAACAAATATTCCAGTTTTTATTTAAAACTACAAATAGCGAAATAAAAAAGTACCTAATTTAAAAAAATTAAATCGACTTCAAAAAGGAATTAACTCAAAATTATGAAATAACTTTAATTTCGGAAGTCGGTGGCAAAAAAATTGAAATACAGATCTGAAGACACCGACTTCCGAAATTAAAGTCGTTTTTTAATTTTGACTTAATTTCTTTTGAAGTCGATTTGCATAATCAGCCTATAATGTTCCCACTGCTGGTACACAGGCCTCCTCTCTTCGAGATGGAGTGGGCTGTAATCTAACACGCGGGCCCAGTGCGGGTTGGTAGATGTCACATGTCTTCGAATTTGTGGTTCTAGCACATGCCGGTTTCCTCACGATGTTTTCCTTCACCGTTTTGAGAGCAGTGGTAGTGATGAAATAATTTACACAAAGTAAAGCGCCTGCCTGGGTTCGAACCCACGACCTTAAAACTCGTAAGTCGTACCACTGCTCTCGATGTCCATTTAATTATTTTAAATTACTTTTTTACAACTTCCCTATTCGAGCCAGATTTTGTTCACAATTTCATCGGTTTTAATTAAAATAAAAGAAGCATGAAATACTCCTTATAACATCAGCTATCTGCCAGTGAAAGTTCCGTCAAAATCAGTCCAGCCGTTTCGGAGATTAGCCGGAAAAAACAAATAGACAGATAAACATTGTTTTTTGTTTTAAGTACCGTAAATACTTTCATAACCATTTAGTTAAAAACTGTTATTTTGACATTACAAACAGACAGTTAAATTTTAGTTGTACTTAAGTTTTTACTTAAATTAGTATAGATATAAAAAGTATTTAATTAAAAAAAATATTTGGAAGTCGGTGTCTTGGGATCTGTTTTTTAGTTTTTGGCCACCGACTCCCGAAATTAAATTTATTTACTGACTTAATTTCTTTTGAAGTCGATTTAATTTTTTGAATTAAGTACATTTTTATTTCGTAATTTTTAATTTTAAGTAAAAACTGGAATATTTGTTTATAATTTATTTATTTATTTACTTAGGTTCACCCACAGCACATACATATAATAAATCATACGGTAATATTCTAATATACTGGATGATTATTTTGAATATGAACAACTTTCAACCAAGTATACCTAAGATCACGAAAAAAAATCAACTGTTTCATACATTTTGGTCAAGTAGGTAGGTATTAAACTTTGTATTAAATAGCTGATTTTTTTTCGTAATTTCAGAGTTGGATCCATAGTGAAAGTGGTTCATATTCATGGGTAGAAAACCCTGTAAAAAATTTGTGACTAAAAAAAATCATCCAGTATTATGCCAATTACGGGTAAACACAACACTGACAACAAACACGCCAGATTACCGCTTAGTTGCTAACTTAAGTCTAGGTGTACAATGGGTTAAGAAAATCGGATATAAATAATTTTGTTACTAGGATAGTGAAATTGAAAACAGAGTAATTAATTAATTCATTAATAGTACAGAGAAATAATTTGACTACGTTTCATTGGTGTGTAGGTAGATCAAGATTCTTGATTTGAACTTAACCCTACGGTCATTAAATATATCCGCTTCGGGTACGGACTTATTAAATGAATTAAGGTTGTCACACATCTTAGCGAGTGGTGAGTTGAGACCTGTGTTTGTGGAGGTAATAGGGCGCTGTAGAATTGTGGTTATGGGAAAGCTTGGAATTCTAGGCGGAACTTTCAATAGAATGCGCGATAGCAGTTCACTACAATCTATGCGGCCGTTCACTAGTTTGTGAAGGAACGTAAGGCAATAATAATAAGTAGTTAATAGTTTTGTTGTAACAATATTTACTTACTACAATAGAGTTTGACCAAGGTTTTGAGATGTTTTTTTTCCCTTTGACATCACACTCGTAGCTCGTATCAATAAGCCAGGCCGACACACTTACATATTAGTCCATATCTTGAAAACTACAGAACCGATTTTGATGAAACTTGCACTGTTGTTGAAGTAAATGTAAGCCAATAAAAAAAAGGTCACCATCCGATTAATAGTTTCGGAGAAATGGCGTGGACAAACTTATATACTTACATATGGCTGGTGGGCTGGCCATGTCTCCCGAATGTCTGACGACAGAGTGGCAGAGCGCATCTTCTACTCAGAACTGCGGGATGGCAAGCGGAGGCAAGGCGGCCAACTCCTTCGGTACAAAGATGTGCTTAAGCGCCACATGAAGCGGTGTGGTCTAGAGATGTCACAATGGGAGGCAATGGCAGCGGACCGGTCACTGTGGAGGCATACCGTGAGCACTAAGGTGTTTGCGTTTGTAAGGAGACGTAAAGAGGAGCTCGATGCTAAACGAGACGAGCTCAAGGCCCGACCACCCGCGGCCATCCAATATAATTACTGAATGTGAATGTGGACGCACTTTCACGGCAAAAATTGGTTATATCAGTCACCTGAGGGCACACCAGCGATGTCATCAATAGGCAGATCCAAGTCGCTGTGGCCGAAATCGGCCAGGATCATATATATATGTATATATACTTACATACCTACACCTGTAAAATGTATATTAGATTGAAAGCTCTAATAGGTTATCATATCTATGTCAATATATTGCAGTTCCAATAATATTACATACATACATACGTGTCGAATTGATAACCTCCTTCTTTTTTTTGAAGTCGGTTAAAAACATACTAAACATGCAGTATTGTTACGGATGACGGCTTAGTTGATTGATATGTATATTTTAATTGTGCGTTGATGTTACGTAAATTTGATTTTTGGTTAATAAAGACTCGTTTATAGTAGGGCGTAGAAATAAGGATATGTAAAATCCGATTGTTTGTTTTATTTCCTGATAGATAAGTGCTATTGTAAGGGAGGTGGCGCAGAGCGTGATTCAAGACAGAGACGGAGAGATGTTCATCACGCGCCGCGGCCCTCCCCCACCGCTTGCTACGCGCTAAGCGCGATTTGTATAAAAGACGGGCGGTTTGCTGCACCCGTGTTCCCCTGGCTGGAGGCTTTGAGTTAGCTTAAGGCAGCCACAGGATTGACCGGTTAAGTAGTCACGGCCACTCTTGGCCAACTACGAGATGCCATTGATAGGAAAAAAAAATGCACCCGTGCTCCCCCCGTCCCTTGCTCGAAGAAGCGCCAGCCCGCGCCGAAGCTGAGCCTGTAGCTTTAAATTCCCCTGTTAATAATAATCACCCAAGTTTGATCCAGCCTGTCCCAACTAGCTGTCCCCCCAGTGACGCCCTAAGCCGAGGTTCGTACCCCACAGGGGGTGCCCTTAGCGCGCAGTCACTTAGTATTGTAAGTAACACGCCCCTGGCTGGAGGCTTTGAGTTAGCTTAAGGCAGCCACAGGATTGACCGGTTAAGTAGTCACGGCCACTCTTGGCCAACTACGAGATGCCATTGATAGGAAAAAAAAAAATGCACCCGTGTGCCCCTGGCTGGAGGCTTTGAGTTAGCTTAAGGCAGCCACAGGATTGACCGGTTAAGTAGTCACGGCCACTCTTGGCCAACTACGAGATGCCATTGTTAGGAAAAAAAAAAAAAAAAAAATGCACCCGTGCATTCGTCGCCGGACCGTCAGCAGCAAGCCTCCCTGGAAACAAATCAAGAAATAAGAAACCGAAGTTTTAATTATACAGTCCACCTCGTCAAGTATGTTAAAAGAAGTATAACTTTGAACTTTCTGCATGTTTAGTATGTTTTATGGCGAATAAATTATCTTAATACATTAAGCAAGTTTGAGTATTTTCTAGCATGTGCATATCTTGCACCAAAGATGCATCGACAAGGCGACCTAAAAAGTATGAGTGCGGCGCGGCATGTAATAGAAAAGGAAAGGACGTGCCACTGCGTAAAGTTTTAGGCAACCTTAAAGAGGTTAGTGTAGTTATTCCGTTCTCTGCATCATCATTCTCTGTTGCCCTTATTCCAATTTATTTGGGGTCAGCGCAGCATGTCTTATACCATACTTCTCTATTAGTCGTCATCTCAGTAGTTACACTCTTTCTAACCATATCATTTTGCACGAAGTCCATCTATCGCGTCTTTCGTCGTCCCCTACTCTTATAACCAACATTCATACTCAAAACTTTCCTTATGACATTTTCTTCAAAGTCGAAAGTCAAAGATATAAGATTTATTTGCAGATAAATATGGTTACAAAAGTTCTTAAAATGGTAGGTAATTTTAGTACGAGTAGCTTAGCATATTTAATCATAACATAATGACATGCAAATTTTTGTTACAGGTAGGTACAATTACATTATTACTTAGATTTAAACTGAAAGAATTCTTTTATATTATAGAAGGGATTCTCAATTAACAACCTACGTAAAGCCCTTTTGAAGCGAACCATTGGAAGTTCTTTAATTTGGTTAGGAATCTTGTTATAAATTTGAATACACATAGGATAACAGCTTCGCCTATATAGTTCCGTTTTTATTCTCGTATTAATTAGTCTATTAGGATATCTAGTTTTGAACACACATTTATCTCCCAGTTTTTCAAACATCTCTGTATGAGTTTTGGTAAATTTACATACTTCCTCAATATAAATACCAGTCAATGTAAGTATTCTGAGTTTATTAAACAGTGGTTTACAGGATGTGAGTGGGTCTACATTACAAATCGCACGTATACACCTCTTTATTTGTGCGATGAAAGCTCTTCCGAGATGCACCGAGTTTCCCCATACCAGTATACCATAACGCAATACTGAACCAACATATGCATGATAAGCTTGCAGTGTGGCTTGTCTATTTGTTAGATTAGATAAACACCATAGAGCATAAGCAAACTTACTGAGTCTTCCTGACCGCGCGTAGCAAATTATCTCTAAAGTGCAAGCTGCGCATCTACACCGCAATCATTCGTCCCATCATGACGTATGCTTGTGTTGTATTTGCGTACGCTAAGCCACACTTTATCCATAGGATGCAGACCCTACAGAACCGCTTCCTTAGAAAAGTCACGGGGGCACCCTATTATGTACGCAACGAGTCTCTTCACGTTGATCTCAAAATCCCCACCGTCCAGCACTTCATGAAACGCCTCGCCAAGCGTTTCTTTGAATCTGCCATAAAGCACCCTAATCCCCTGATTGCGGCGGCCACCCGCTATAC
The DNA here is from genome assembly GCA_947568875.1 of Fissipunctia ypsillon. NCBI lineage: Eukaryota > Metazoa > Arthropoda > Insecta > Lepidoptera > Noctuidae > Fissipunctia > Fissipunctia ypsillon. The sequence continues at coordinate 20,181,782 of OX387643.1, read as the reverse complement.
CCCGTCGCGAATAAGTCGCATCCGCCGTCCTAGGCACTCACTGACCGTCCCGGATGACACTATAACTCTCCTCCAGGAGAGTAATCCCGCCACTAGCACGATCCGGAAACTCAAATCGAGACCGCCGTGCTTCCGCCCTCGCCGCCGAGGGCCACCGCGACGTCCCCGTCCATCCCCACCCCGGCCCTTGCTCGAGCCAGCCCGCGCAGCTGAGCCCGTAGATTCAAACTCGCCCCCAATTAATCCGATCCAGCATGTCCCATTGCTGTCCTTCCCCAGCGACGCCCTAAACCGAGGTCCGTACCCCACAGGGGGTGCCCTTAGCGAGTAGTCGCTTAGTTTTAGTTTTTATGCCTGGCTGGAGGCCTTAATTTATTGCGGCATCCACAGGCAAGCCCGGTTAAGCAGTCGACAACCTCCTACAGTTTGAACTGCGAGATAACATTCCCCAAAAACAAAAACAACCAAAATCAGTTCGCGTTCTGACCTTGGAAAAGACAGTTGGCAGCAGTACTCGAAACAATAATACTTCTGAGAAAGAACACGTGTTTCACTGTCCACCAATCCCAGCAACACCAAAAGTGAACAGTAACGTACCAGCTGCTACGCAAAACGTGTTGGATCGGTACTTGGGTTTAAAAGTACCTGTTTGAGACACTATTACGAAGTGCGCTAAGTAGAGACAGTTTTCTACCCCGTAGTTTACGAGCACCCTACTAAACCATTTAACTGAGTACACTTTTATGACTGAGGCGTGAGCTTAGCTCCTAGAAAACTCAGTTTAGCTCACTCCTCAGTTTTGTTATATTTATTAAACGATACGTTTATTATAGTCCTCGCGCAAGTTCTAGACACCGTCTGAGTTGTGTGAGCGGTGAGAAGGGGGAGGTAGACAAACGTCAAGCTATCTCAGTCTGCCGCCGACCGCCGCGCTGGTTACACGATTCAGTGGTTCGCGCCAGTTTGTTCCAAACGCACATGGGATAAAATATGTTAAGGTGAGGTAGACCCTGGCGAAGTAGATATTTAACGCTACCAATCTATTAGCGGAGCGAGCCGGCGCTTACGTCGCCGGCGTGAACTTACATGAACCTAAAATGTGTCACAGTATAGGTAAGCGTGTCGTGTAGGCAGTAACTCAACTTATTGGAACGAAGTTCTTTAACGTGGCTTGGTAGAAATCGTCACTAACGAAAAAGCGCGTTCATACTTTCTTCTTTGAAATTCACAATTTCTCTCTCTCTGTCAAGAGAGAAAATTTTCAAATTTTCGTCATGGGTATCGTTTTCAATGTTTTCGAGAGTGCTAAAGCCGATAGTAAAGTCAAAATGAAAATCCAAGATGGCGGCTGCGAAAATTTTCTAATATTTCGTCATGGGTGTCGTTTTCAAGGTTTTCGAGGGTGCTGTAGCTGATAGTAAAGTCAAAATGAAAATCCAAGATGGCGGCTGCGAAAACTTTCAAGTTTTTCATCATGGGTGTCGTTTTCGTGGTTTTCGAGGGCGCTGAAGCCGATAGTAAAGTCGAAATGGAAATCCAAGCTATTAATATATTATTAAGTAGTAATAGATTAAGTAATTAAAAGTACACACAATATAAAAGATATAAAAAATGTGACAAGCTGCATAGGTACTTATAATTATCTTAACTACAAGTCAATGTTATTATTTTATAATGTTTAGTGCGTGATAAAAGCATGTTTTTTAGTTTTTTTTTTATCTAGGTAGCTACATATTTTTATTTTTAGCCCGGAAATAGAGAAATATAATATTATAATTACCCATTACATTAAATAAAACAAACATGTTAGTCTGAGGTCTCAAATACCTCGTGAGCGTCTTGTCCTCCCCGTCTCACCGCTTATATACCTCAGGCGGCATAGGTACTTATATCTTAACTAAAAGTCAATGTAATTATTTTATAATGTTTAGTGCGTGATAAAAGCATGTTTTTTAGTTTTTTTTTATCTAGGTAGGTACATATTTTAATTTTTAGCCCGGAAATAGAGAAATATAATATTATAATTACCCATTACATTAAATAAAACAAACATGTTATTCTGAGGTCTCAAATACCTCGTGTGCGTCTTGTCCTCCTCCGTCTCACCGCTCATTACCTCAGGCGGTGACTAGAACTTACGCGCGGATTATACTTAATTTGTTAATTCGAATCATGTTCTTGAGCGTTTTTAATATTTTATCGAAAGGCGGCTTCATTCGAAAAGAAATGCAGCGACAGATTGAGTGAGCTCTTATCAGCTCAGAAAGAACTAACAGAACAGATCATCAATTTGGAAGAAAAGGAAAAAAAAGGGATTGGACTAATGCAGAAGGCTGACTGTATGTGGTCTAGTATGGAAGAGTCGTACAAGGAAAAAATGCTCGCATTTCAGGAAAGATATCAAGAGTTGCAAAAACAGGTAAGAACCTATATATTCTTTTTTAAGAATCCACCTAATGTTTTGTTAATAATCTCTTAATCTATTGAATGGAATCCGAGAAGTCAGTGTTCTGCTGTCACTGTGATACCAAAAATCTTATTATGTTGTGTTCTAACATTACAAAACAGTCATAGACATTGCAGATTACAAAGTATGTATATTAAAATTAACAACGAAGGAACATTAAGGGGGTATTGGAGCCGACTTTTAAGGTGTATATGTGTGTGTATGTTATAATGATTGTATGTATGTGAGGATGTGTATATGGAAGTGAGTGTAGTAGTGTTTAGCGTCTACGTGAGGGTGTGTTGAAGTGTTTGTGATTGTGTTGTATATGTGCTGCTAATATGTTCCAAATAAGGTGAAAAATTGCAGAAAACAGTAGCACAGGTTTATTAATTTAAATACGCCTACTGCTGATGGAGTATTAGTTCTTCTGTACGAGCGTAGTCTTGATCCTGTAGCCAGCTTTGTACTTTAATCTTAATTTCATGATGATTTAGCCCAGCCAACTGAAAGGCTTTACATATATTTTTGTAAATTAATGTACTCACAACGTAAAAATGGCGCCTAGCGAATGCAGTTTTGTAGTGTACTGACGGGCATACATTTTTTGTTTTACGCTTAGTAGGATCTGATGGGGGAATTTTTTTATATATTCTAAGAGTAGCTCGAAGGACAAAGAGCTGTCTCACAGTAAGTAATTTGCAGTCCGCATATAATTCGGTAGTAGAGAATCTGTATGGTCTGCCAAACATCACCTTAAGGACAGCAGATGATGATGATGATGGCAGAAAGCGCAGCTCCAGGAAAGGCCTCGACTTCCAGTCTCGGCCTTTATTCCAGCTTGTACATCAAGGGCTGCAATGATAACCACGCTTGAAGGCCGAGAGAGTAGCTAAGCTATAAGCTCGAGGTCATCATCGGGTGACTAGCAACGCAGTAATTGCGGACTAAGGCTTGTATAGTGTTTTACTCAAACAATGCGAGTAATTTAAATAAAACCATTAGTATAGTAACAATTTATGTAAAGTAACAATTGTTAAAAGTACAATTTCTAAAATTCAGGACCGCCTTTCCAGGGTTTATTTTCACCGCGCCGTGCGTTCGTGCAGTGATAATTGTACTGCTTGTACAGCTATACAGCCAAATTCTGAATATGTTTTTTTGCACCTGACAATTTTTGAAACAATTCTCGACAATAATGTATTTTCAAAGGAAACTGCTGATGGCTAAAACGCACTAGTAATGAAATTCCATGCAACTTTGCTGGCGCCTATTCAAGTAGCGTGGAAAGATCCACTGTGCTCAAAGAAGGTTGTCAAAATAATGACGACATTACAAGCATTTTTGAGTAAAAATAATTGATTGAGATGAGAGATCTTGTGGTCCCACCTGTACTCTTGTGCGCTGGGTTGGAGGAGACCATTTGGTTCAATGAAAACTCCTTGTTGCTCGATGACTATTTATTTCGAACTGTTCACTATAAATCATGATTCGAATACACAAAATCGCTTGTTTTTGGGGAATGGCATCTCGCAGTTCAACCTGTAGGAGGTTGTCGACTGCTTAACCGGGCTTTCCTGTGGATGCCTCAATAAATTAAGGCTTCCAGCCAGGCTTAAAACTAAAAACTAAGCGACTACACGCTAAGGGCACCCCCTGTGGGGTACGGACCTCGGCTTAGGGCGTCGCTGGGAGAGGACAGCAAATGGATATGCTGGATTGGATTAAGGAGCAAAATCGCTTTTTTTTGTTTTTGGGGAATGACATCTCGCAGGTCAACCTATAGGAGGTTGTCGACTGCTTAACCGGGCTTTCCTGTGGATGCCTCAATAAATTAAGGCTTCCAGCCAGGCTTAAAACTAAAACTAAAAACTAAGCGACTGCATGCTAAGGGCACCCCCTGTGGGGTACGGACCTCGGCTTAGGGCGTCGCTGGGAGAGGACAGCAATGGGACATGCTGGATCGGATTAATTGGGGGCAAATTTAAAATTACGGGCTCAGCTGCGCGGGCTGGCTCTCGAGCAAGGGTCGGGATGGGTATGGACGGGGGCGTCGCGGTGGCCCTCAGCGGCGAGGGCGGAAGCACGGCGGTCTCGATTTGAGTTTCCGGATCGTGCTAGTGGCGGGATTACTCTCCTGGAGGAGAGTTATGGCGTCATCCGGGACGGTTAGGGCGTGCCTAGGACGGCGGATGCGACTTATGCGCGACGGTGTGTAGCGGGCGGCCGCCGCAATCAGGGGATTCGGGTGTTTGGTAGCAGATTCAAAGAAACGCTTGGCGAGGCGTTTCATGAACTGCTGGACGGTGGGGATTTTTAGATCAACGTGAAGAAACTCGTTGCGTACATAATAGGGTGCCCCCGTGACCTTTCTGAGGAAATGGTTCTGTAGGGTCTGCATCCTATGGATCAAGTGTGGCTTAGCGTGCGCAAATACAATACAAGCATACGTCATGATGGGACGGATGACTACGGTGTAGATGCGCAGCTTGCACTTAAGAGAAAGTTTGCTACGCGCGGTCAGGATAAAGTGAAGCCTACCGAGAGCGCAAGCGGCACGCGAACGAGCCGTCTTGATGTGCTCTCTGAAGGTCAGGTGTTGATGTAGGATCACGCCTAAGTACTTGGCTTGCTTCTCCCAAGGGATCGGATTGCCATACATGGTGATCGGGCTAGGAGGTGCGGGAGCGTGGAGTCGCGGTCGCAAGAAAAGGACGGCCTGACTCTTATCGGGATTGACCTCAATCCTCCACTTCCGGAACCAAACGCTTAAAGCGTTTGCGGAGTTTTGGAGAGTTCTGGCGATAGAGCTCTGGCACAGCCCTGTGTAGTAGATAGCTGTGTCATCGGCGAAAAGCGCCAAATGAGTCTAGCTACATTTGGGAATGTCGCTCGTGAAGAGCGAGAAGATGAGGGGAGAAATCACCGAGCCCTGAGGGACACCTGCGCGTAAGGGGTGAGGGGAAGAGAGTGTACCCTCAATGCGATAGCGAAAGGTGGGGTTCGACAAAAAGTCTCGTAAGATGAGCACGAGACGGTCAGGCACCCCGAGTTGGTACAGCTTATATATTAAGCCGTTGTGCCAGACCTTGTCGAACGCTTTCGCTATGTCGAAGAATAACATGCCCGTCGTTGCCGTGCGCTGGAAGCCAGCGCTTAGGTGCTCAACGATTCGGTGAACTTGCTGGATGCAAGAGTGATGAGTCCTGAAACCAAACTGTTCACTAGGGATAAGGCTCTTAGCCTCGACAAAATCTTTGAGACGCTTATAAATAAGCCTCTCATATATTTTGCCGAGGACATTGAGGAGACTAATGGGGTGGTAACTAGTGGGCTCAGACTTGGGCTTGCCTGGCTTGGGGATGCCGATGACAGTGGCCTCTTTCCACGTCTGCGGAAAGATGTTGTTGCTAAGAGCACCATTGAAGATGGCGGTCATTAGAATTATCAGGGGGGCGTGGAGGAGTTTGAAAACCTTGGTGATACCGTCCGAACCAGGGGCCTTCCGATCCTGTAGCCCTTTAATGATGTTTTGCACCTCGTCTGGAGTGACGGGAGGCAACGGATCATCAGGGTCTTCCACACGGGGAAGAGCAGCTCTGCGTTCGACTTCGGCGTTGACCTTGGCAAGGTGCGCTTGGTCAGCTGGTTGGGAGCTAGGAGAACATTGAGACTCCAGGCTGTCGGCTAGGCATTCTGCCTTTTCGGGGTTGTCGAAAGCGATGCTCTTGTCAGGGCGAATGAGGGGAGGCATCGAAGCCTCCCCAGTGGAGCTACGCATTTTGCGTTGAAGTTGCCAGAAGGCCAGATGGTTGGGCTCGAGCTCGCTGAGCATCTTGTCCCAGCCCTCGGAACGCCACGCCGTTATGCGTTTCTTTACAGCACGCTGTAAATGGCGCATGTGGGCTTTGTTCGCGTCGCAGGGAAAGGAGTCATAGGCACGAATGGCCGCGTTCTTCTCGGTTATCAGTTCACGTACGTCAATCGGTAACTTCGATCATCCATCGCCGGAACTTTCCGCGAACAATCCGTCAAAACGGATTGAACGTGTTCTGTAAACGAGTCGATCGCACCCGTCGTGTCTTCGACTGACACTATGTGGTCAGGGATTGTATCCAAGTGAGGCGACGTGGTGGATTTCAGCTGTTCGCTTACTTTCCTCTAGTCGGTTATCACTTTGGTTCGAGGGGGCTGGTTAGGATCGAGCGGGCCCGAATAAGAGGCAAAGAGCATGGTAATTGGGCGATGATCCGAGTTGAGTTCGTGATGCGTCTCAATAGAGTGCAAACGAAGGTTTACATTCTTGAGTAGCGCAACATCGAGCACGTCTGGAAGCTGGCTGGGAACGCCAGAGTAGTGGGTTGGATTCATCGGAGCGATGACATCGAAGTTGAGGGAGGCACCTAGGTTGAACAGTATCCTACCTCTGGTGGAGGTCGTGTTGCTGTTCCAGGCGGGATGCTTGGCATTGAGATCCCCCGCCAGAATGACGGAGTCACTCAGACCGAAGAGGACAGTTAGGTCCTTGGTGATCGCAGTAGGATCCTCCGCACCATTGGCAGGCGAGAAGTAGGCAGAGATGATGGTGATTGGTTGATGACCAGTCATGCCGAGCCGACAGATTGAAACCTCAAAATGAGAGACTAGTGGGGGAGGGTCCATAGGACTAAAGTAAAGAGACCTTTTGTAGTATATAAGGGTGCCACCCTTGTGGCAGCGGGACCTGTCATTGCTAACTATGTCATAGTTGGCAATTTTCGGGTCACGCTGATGGGGCTTCAGGAAGGTCTCTTGAATGAGCATAATGTCGAGTTGATGATCACGCAGAAAGGTGGCGATCTCATCGCGTTGCCCGGTAATAGCATTAGCGTTGAAGACGCCTAATTTAAGGGAGCGGGGTTTGAGGGACCTAATCCTTTGTACATTCATGATGCAATTTAAAAGGTTAGGTTTTCGAGAGCTTGCGATACCTCGGGGTACGCATTGAATATCTCAAGGAGACGCAGAGCGTTTCCTTGAGCGGCATGGATTTCCTTCACCATGGCGTTGGCCGCAGGGGTGTAGAAAACAGCGAATACGCTGAGAAGAAGCACCTGTGGGTTTGAAGGCTGATGGCCTGAGGGAGCGGACCTGTTTGCTGACGTGGGAACCGGCGCAGCCCTGGGAGCAGCGGCGGCCACAGGGGCCACTGGAGCTGCTGCTGGGACCGGCGTGGCAGTGGCCAATGGCGCAGGGATGGGTTGAGAGGGCGGCACCAAGGCCGAAGCTGACTTGAAGTTGACCCATGGGGAGGGTCTCTGAGGAGCAAGACGCTCGGGCAACTGAGCAGAGGGGAGCTTTACGCTCGGGCTTTCTCTTTGCTGGCGCTCGCTGCCACGCTTCGCCAACTTGGCCGAGGATGATTTGGGGGCTTTACTGCATCCCAGGTAGTTAGCTGGGTGACCAGCTTGCCCGCAGAGCACACAACTTGGAGGTTCTGTGCACAGAGTCCTGTCCTTGGGGCGAGGGCAATCCGCAGTGCCATGCCCGCCCAGACACTTAACGCATCTGGGAGTTGCGTAACAGTGCGACTGGGAGTGGCCGTATAATTGGCAACGATGGCACTGGCCGACGATATTGGATTTTTCGGGCTTCTCGATAGAGATGCCCGACAGTGAACAAACCGACTTCACTTTGAAGATCGGGTGATGACCTTCAGCGGGGTCGCAGATCACCAGGACCATGTCAAACACAAGGCCCTGTTTCGTCCGGTGAAGGCGATGGACGGCAGACACTGGGTTACCTTGCGAGATCAGGTCTGCCTTGATCTCTTCGGTGGCGATCTCTTTCGGGATACACCTGATGACAACTCTCGTTGGAGTTTCCTCCGGGAGAGAGAATGTGTGAAAGGAATACTTCCTTTCACGTAGTAATCGGACGAGGTCCCTGTAGTCCGAGGACGAGGGGACAGTGACTTTGATGCCCTGCTGGGTTGACCGGGCATTGGTATAATTGATCTTGTGATCAACGCATACCTTTGAAATTTCAGTCCATTTGGACTTATCTTGGATGTATAAGGGGGGCGTGGGACGCACTTTCCTCTTCGAGTCCGTTGGGATAGGACTGGCTGAGGTGGGTGACCAGGTGGGTGCCGAGCCGGAAGTAGAGGAAGGGGCAGGGGCAGGGGCGCAGGCAGGGGCGGAGGCAGAGGCGGAGGGGATGGCTGCCGCCAGAGGCTTTTTGGCCTTGCCGGCCTGGGAGGAACCACCCTTCTTGCTCTTCCCTCCCTTTCCGACGACTTGGTAGTCGTCTTCGGAGGAAGTCTGGGAGATGGCGTCCTCGGATTCGGAGTCCGAAGGAGGGGTGGAGGTGTCCATCCCCTCGGGCTGGGGGGAGACTGTCGACGGCATCGAAGCTGCCGGAGGAGGGATGCCCCTGTCTAGTACAGGGGGCGATAGCGGGCTCTCTAGAGCGTTGCTGTATTCCGCGATAGGGGCGGTGTCTAGATGGCGGTTACGCCAGGCCTTCCCATATTTCAGGAGAAATTCGGGGTCCTTAAAAAGGACCTCCCTAGCAAAAGCTGCGATGTTGGCGTCAGACATCGCAGGAAAAGAACAATAAGGATTTTGAATTAAAAGTAAGGGGGACCTGAAGATCCTACTCCCCGGGTGGATGGGCCCGGGGGTGTGTGGCCCTCCCTGTCGGGTGTAGACAGGGAGGTGAGTACCTACGAGTGAGCCCTAAAGTGTAACCTGTCGCCAGTCTTATTGTGCGACAGGGCCCTGACTAGTCTAGCGCGAAGGGTGTAGACACACCCTAAAGACACTAGGTGAGTTGCTGGGGAGGGAAAACTGTCACCAGAGCCGACTAGGAGACCCCCCAAGGCCAGTTAACTCTGGGACCCGTCCAATTGACTGCCTTACCCTGAAGGGGCTCGGCGGGTGTGTTGGGTCAACACCCCCTTGGCTTCGTTGGCACCGTGATGTATCCGCCAAGGACCACGAAACTGTGGTTTTTACCCTGAGGGGGCCAGGGAGACACGCCGAACGTTTATATGACGGAAAACGTTAAGGAAACAATTGATCAACAATCGCCTTGAAAAAGGCAATAATTGATATAGCTGGGTGTAGTCGAAGACTACAGAGTCGTTTCGTGACGTGACGTCACGAACGATCGTCGATGGCGGTGACTCAGCGGTGCAGCGAGCAGATAGCGTCGAGCGGCACGTCCGTCCACAGCGGTGTCGAGCGAGAGAATGTAAAGGAACGGCCGCAAAATCGCTGTTTTTTGTTTTTGGGGAATGGCATCTCGCAGTTCAACCTATAGGAGGTCGTCGACTGCTTAACCGGGCTTTCCTGTGGATGCCTCAATAAATTAAGGCCTCCAGCCAGGCTTAAAACTAAGACTAAAAACTAAGCGACTACATGCTAAGGGCACCCCCTGTGGGGTACGGACCTCGGCTTAGGGCGTCGCTGGGAGAGGACAGCAATGGGACATGCTGGATCGGATTATTTGGGGGCAAATTTAGCATTACGGGCTCAGCTGCGCGGGCTGGCTCGAGCAAGGGTCGGGGGGGGGGGGGGGGGTATGGACGGGGGCGTCGCGGTGGCCCGGAGCAAAATCGCTTTTTTTTTTTTTTTCCTAACTATGGCATCTCGTAGTTGGCCAAGAGTGGCCGTGACTACTTAACCGGTCAATCCTGTGGCTGCCTTAAGCTAACTCAAAGCCTCCAGCCAGGGGCGTGTTACTTACAAATACTAAGTGACTGCGCGCTAAGGGCACCCCCTGTGGGGTACGAACCTCGGCTTAGGGCATCACTGGGGGGACAGCAAGTTGGGACAGGCTGGATCAAACTTGGATAATTATTATTATCTGGGGAATTTAAAGCTACAGGCTCAGCTTCGGCGCGGGCTGGCGCTTCTTCGAGCAAGGGTCGGGGGGAATTATTAACTCGGGGTTTTCGCGCTGGACCTCGGCGGCGGGGTCGGAATGTCGGTTTTTTGTATTTGTATACTGTACTAGAAGCCCTATTGCTTTCCTGGAGGAGAGTAATAGGGTCGTCTGGGTCTAACAGTGTATGCCTCGGACGGCGAACTTTACTTATGTTGGAGGGGGTATAATTTGTGGCCTTGACAACTAAGGGGTTGCGATGTTTGGCGGCGGTATCAAAGAAACGCTTGGAGTTACGTTTCATGAATTGGAGGATGGTGGGGATTTTGAGATCGAGATGGAGGATCTCGTTCCGGACATAGAAAGGGGATCCCGTGATCATTCGGAGGGCACGGTTCTGGAGGGTCTGCATCCTATGGATGTGGTGGGGTTTTGCGTGAGCAAAGACTGCACAGGCGTACGTCATAATAGGGCGTATGCACGCCGTGTAAATGCGCAACTTGCACTTTAGTGACAACTTGCTTTTTGCATTCATTATCGAGTGGAGTCTACCGAGAGCGAAAGCGGCGCGCGAACGAACCTTCTTTATGTGCTCTGCGAAGGTGAGGTGCTCATCGAGAATCACACCTAGATATTTGGCTCGCTTCTCCCAAGGGATAGGCTTACCGAACATGGAGATTGGTCGGGGGGGGGGCTATGGCGCGGTTTTGAATAAAGAACCGCTTGACTTTTGTCGGGATTCACTTCAATTCTCCACTTCCTGAACCAGTCGCCAAGTTTGTTGACCGCTCTTTGGAGAGTGAGAGAAATCGAGGCTTGTTTAGTGCCTGAGCAGTAAATGGCCGTGTCGTCTGCAAACAGAGCCAACTGTGCCTTTTTGCTCCTGGGTATGTCGCTGGTGAACAGCGTGAAGATGAGGGGGGCAAGCACAGAGCCCTGGGGGACGCCTGCGCGGATAGGATGGGGGGAGGATAGTGCTCCTTCGATGCGATAGCGGAAGGTGCGGTTCGACAAGAAGTCTCGTAAGATGAGTACGAGACGGTCCGGCACACCGAGTTGGTAGAGCTTATATAATAAGCCGTTGTGCCAGACTCTGTCGAACGCTTTCGCTATGTCGAAGTATATAACACCCGTCATCATGCCACGCTGGAAGCCAGCGCTTATGTGTTCGATGATGCGGTGGGCCTGATGCACGCAAGAGTGCTGGGTTCGAAAACCAAACTGTTCGTTTGGGATGAGGCCTTTTGTTTCGGCATAGTCTCTGAGACGCTTATAAATAAGTTTCTCATAGACTTTGCCGAGGACATTGAGCAGACTGATGGGGCGGTAGCTCGAGGGCTCAGATTTGGGCTTTCCAGGCTTGGGGATGCCGATGACAGTGGCCTTTTTCCATGCATCTGGGAAGATGTTATTGCTCATGGCACCATTGAAGATGGCGGTCAGTAGCATTATGAGGTGGGCAGGGAATAGTTGTATTACCCTGTTTGTGATACCGTCTGAGCCGGGAGCTTTACGGGGCTTTAAACCCTTGATGATATCGTGCACTTCGTCTGGAGTGACGGGAGGCAGAGGATAGTCAGGGTTTTCAACGGGGGGAAGGGAGGCTCTACGTTCCGACTTCAGCGTCGACTTTTGACAAGTGAGCTTGGTCTACTGGTTGAGAGCTGGGAGAGCATTGAGCCTCGAGGCTGTTGGCTAGGCATTCAGCCTTGTCTGCATCGTCGAAAGTGATGGTCTTGTCAGGGCGGAGTAGGGGGGGCATGGAGACTACTTCTTTGGACTTTAGTTTCCTTTGGAGTTCCCAGAAGGCCTGATGAGTGGGCTCTAGGTCGCTTAGCATCCTGTCCCAGCCAGCGGTACGCAGCTCCGCTAGGCGTGTCTTTACAGCTCGCTGTAAATGGCGCATATGGGCTTTGTTCGCAAGGCAGGGGAAGTTGCTGTATGCACGGACAGCCGCGTTCTTCTCGCGCAACAGTTTACGCACATCGTCCGGCAATCTCCAGCGACGATCATCGTCCGCTGGAGTTACCTTTGAACAGTCGTTCAGGACTGATTGTACGTGCTCAGTGAGCGAGTCGATCGCGGCCGTCGTGTCCGCGACAGAGTCGAACTGATCAGGGATGGAGTCCAAGTGACGGGAAGAAGTGGATTTCAGGCTTTTGCTTACTTTCCTCCAATCTGTGACTATTTTGGTGAGAGGGGGTTGAGTGGGGTCATGGAGACCGACACGGGGGGCCAGTTTCATGACCACTGGTCGGTGGTCAGAGGAGAGCTCTTGTACCGCCTCTATAGAATCCAACCGTAGGTTGATATTCTTCAGAAGCGCTATGTCGAGGACGTCGGCGGTATGGTTGGGGTCGTGGGGAAAATGGGTTGGAGTCATCGGGGCGATGACATCGAAATTTAGTATGGGGCAGAGACCGAACAGTTGTCTTCCTCTGGCTGAGGTGGTGTTGCTGTTCCAGGCAGGGTGTTTGGCGTTGAGGTCGCCCGCTATGATAACGGAATCACTCAGGCCGAAGAGGGCAGAGAGGTCGTCAGAAATCGACTGGGGATTTTCTGACGAGGTTTGGGGGGGAACATAGGCCGATACTAGGGTGATCGGTTGGTGGCCTGACATGCCTAGCCGGCATACAGACACTTCTAATTTGGATAGGGGGGGAGGGTCCATTGGGATGCAGTATAGAACCTTTCTATAGTATATGAGGGTGCCACCCTTGTGACACCGAGTCCTGTCGTTGCGAACTACGCAGTAGTTAGCAATTGACGGGTTACGGACGTTGGGCTTGAGGAAGGATTCCTGTATAAGGAGAATATCAATTTGATGATCACGGAGGAACTCGGCGATCTCATCGCGTTGTCCGCGAATGCCGTTGGCATTGAAGTAGCCTAATTTAAGGGATCGGGGCTTAGTTCTCCCTTTGGCTTCATTATCCATAGTGGGGGTTGGGAAGGTTGGCGAAGGAGGATAAGGCTTGCGTAATCTCAGGATACGCGTTATATATCTCCAGAATCTGGAGAAGGTTGCCGGCATTTCTGGCAGCAACTAATTCGCTTGCCATTTTCCTGGCGCGTGGGGTGAGGAAGGCCGTGAAGGTGCCCGAAATAATGTTGAAGGGGTCGAGGGGGTTAGGGCCAACCGTAGTCGGTGAGTGGGGGGGTGCAGTACCGGCTGCAGGGGCGGTTTTAGGCGCTTGCACCGGTCTCGGGGGGAGGGAGGGGGCGGGCGCGGCGGCGCGGTTGCGGGGGTCCATCAGCGCTGGGATGGATGGGGGTGGGGGGCTGGTTTTGGCCAGGGCCGGGAAAGCCCTTTGATGGTTAAGGGCCGTCCAGGGGCTAGGCCTTTGAGGGCTTAGCCGTTCTGGCATTTGGGTCGAAGGGGCGGGGGCTTCCCTTTGCTGGCGGGCGACTGCGCGCTTGGCCAGTTTGGGGGATAATTTCGGGGCTTTGGGGCAGCCCCGGAAATTTGCCGGGTGTCCTGACTCACCACATAGCACACAGCTAGGTGGCTCGGTGCAGAGGGTACGGTCCTTAGGACGGGGGCAGTCAGAAGTGCCGTGCTCGCCCAGGCACTTGACGCACCTGGGTTTGGCATGGCAGTTCTTCTGCGCGTGGCCGTATAGCTGGCATCGGTGGCATTGACCGATGAAGCCATATTTATTGGGCTTCTGGATCTCAAAGCCCATGAGATGGCATATGGTTTTTACACCAAAGATAGGGTGATGCCCTTCAGTTGGGGGACAGACGACAAGGACCATGTCGAATGCTTGACCGCCTCTGGCGCGGTGCATTCGGTGGACCTCCGAAACTGGGATATTTTGGGCCTCTAAGTCGGCCTTGATGGCGTCAGTAGGGATTTCCTTAGGAATCCTACGAATTACCACTCGGGTCTGGCGCTCTTCGGGAAGAGTGTAGGTGTGGAAGGACACACCTCTCGCCCGAAGGAGCCTGGTGAGCTCCCTATAGTCCTTGGACGTAGGGATGCTCACTTTGATACCCTGCTGGGTGGAGCGGGCGTTGGTGAAGCCGATCTTATGCTCGGTGCACCATTGGGACACATCTGTCCACTTTGCCTTGTCCTGAATGAACACGGGCGGGGGGGGTGCCAGCTTCTTGGGGGCAGAAGAAGCAGGAGTCAGGGCGGGGGGGGCATCCTGCGAGGAGGATGTGAGGGCGCTATTTTTTGCCGCTGAGGCAGGGGTAGAGGATTCAGGCTTACCGGCCTGGGAAGGACTGGCTGAGATGGGTGCCGTGGGGACAGAGGCAGAGGAGGAGGTGGAGGCTGGGGCGGAGGGGATGGCTGCCGCCAGAGGCTTTTTGGCCTTGCCGGCCTTTGAGGAGGCGCTCTTCTTCCTCTTCCCTCCCTTTCCGACGACTTGATAGTCGTCTGAGGAGGAGGAGGAGGAAGTGAGCGAGATGGCGTCTTCGGACTCTGAGTCCGAAGGAGGGGTGGAGGTGTCCATCACCTCGGGCTGGGGGACTACGGACGGCATCGAAACCGCCGTAGGAGGGGTGCCCCTGTCTGCTACAGGGGGGGAAAGCGGGCTCTCAAGAGCCTCGCTTGGGTCAAGGTGGCGGCTACGCCAAGCCTTCCCGTATTTCAAAAGGAAGTCGGGGTCCTTGAAGAGGACCTCTCTTGCGAAGGCTACGATGTCTGCGTCAGACATCGTAGCAAAGGCAAAATCGCTTTTTTTTTTTTTTTTTTCCTAACTATGGCATCTCGTAGTTGGCCAAGAGTGGCCGTGACTACTTAACCGGTCAATCCTGTGGCTGCCTTAAGCTAACTCAAAGCCTCCAGCCAGCGTGTTACTTACAATACTAAGTGACTGCGCGCTAAGGGCACCCCCTGTGGGGTACGAACCTCGGCTTAGGGCGTCACTGGGGGGACAGCAAGTTTGGGACAGGCTGGATCAAAATTGGATAATTATTATTTATCTGGGGAATTTTACGCTACAGGCTCAGCTTCGGCGCGGGCTGGCGCTTCTTCGAGCAAGGGTCGGGGGGAATTATTAACTCGGGGTTTTCGCGATGGACCTCGGCGGCGGGGTCGGAATGGCGGTTTTTTGTGTTTGTGTACTGTACTAGTAGCCCTATTGCTTTCCTGGAGGAGAGTAATAGGGTCGTCTGGGTCTAATAGTGTGTGCCTCGGACGGCGGACTTTACTAATGTTGGAGGGGGTATATTTGGCGGCCTCGACAACTAGGGGGTTGCGATGTTTGGCGGCGGTGTCAAAGAAACGCTTGGAGTTACGTTTCATGAACTGGAGGATGGTGGGGATTTTGAGATCGAGATGGAGGATCTCGTTCCGGACATAGAAGGGGGATCCCGTGATCATTCGGAGGGCACGGTTCTGGAGGGTCTGCATCCTATGGATGTGGTGGGGTTTTGCGTGAGCAAAGACTGCACAGGCGTACGTCATGATAGGGCGTATGCACGCCGTGTAAATGCGCAACTTGCACTTTAGTGACATCTTGCTTTTTGCATTCATAATCGAGTGGAGTCTACCGAGAGCGAAAGCGGCGCGCGAACGAACCTTCTTTATGTGCTCTGCGAAGGTGAGGTGCTCATCGAGAATCACACCTAGATATTTGGCTCGCTTCTCCCAAGGGATAGGCTTACCGAACATGGAGATTGGTCGGGGGGGGGTGGGCCTATGGCGCGGTTTTGAATAAAGAACCGCTTGACTTTTGTCGGGATTCACTTCAATTCTCCACTTCCTGAACCAGTCGCCAAGTTTGGTGACCGCTCTTTGGAGAGTGAGAGAAATCGAGGCTTGTTTGGTGCCCGAGCAGTAAATGGCCGTGTCGTCTGCGAACAGAGCCAACTGTGCCTTTTTGCTCCTGGGTATGTCGCTAGTGAACAGCGTGAAGATGAGGGGGGCAAGCACAGAGCCCTGGGGGACGCCTGCGCGGATAGGGTGGGGGGAGGATAGTGCTCCTTCGATGCGGTAGCGGAAGGTGCGGTTCGACAAGAAGTCTCGTAAGATGAGTACGAGACGGTCCGGCACACCGAGTTGGTAGAGCTTATATAATAAGCCGTTGTGCCAGACTCTGTCGAACGCTTTCGCTATGTCGAAGTATATAACACCCGTCATCAAGCCACGCTGGAAGCCAGCGCTTATGTGTTCGATGATGCGGTGGGCCTGATGCACACAAGAGTGCTGGGTTCGAAAACCAAACTGTTCGTTTGGGATGAGGCCTTTTGTTTCGGCATAGTCTCTGAGACGCTTATAAATAAGTTTCTCATAGACCTTGCCGAGGACATTGAGCAGACTGATGGGGCGGTAGCTCGAGAGCTCGGATTTGGGCTTTCCAGGCTTGGGGATGCCGATAACAGTGGCCTTTTTCCATGCATCTGGGAAGATGTTATTGCTCATGGCACCATTGAAGATGGTGGTCAGTAGCATTATGAGGTGGGCAGGGAATAGTTGTATTACCCTGTTTGTGATGCCGTCTGAGCCGGGAGCTTTACGGGGCTTTAAACCCTTGATGATATCGTGCACTTCGTCTGGAGTGACGGGAGGCAGAGGATAGTCAGGGTTTTCAACGGGGGGAAGGGAGGCTCTACGTTCGACTTCAGCGTCGACTTTTGACAAGTGAGCTTGGTCTACTGGTTGAGAGCTGGGAGAGCATTGAGCCTCGAGGCTGTTGGCTAGGCATTCAGCCTTGTCTGCATCGTCGAAGGCGATGGTCTTGTCAGGGCGGAGTAGGGGGGGCATGGAGACTACTTCTTTGGACTTTAGTTTCCTTTGAAGTTCCCAGAAGGCCTGATGAGTGGGCTCTAGGTCGCTTAGCATCCTGTCCCAGTCAGCGGTACGCAGCTCCGCTAGGCGTGTCTTTACAGCTCGCTGTAAATGGCGCATATGGGCTTTGTTCGCAAGGCAGGGAAAGTTGCTGTATGCACGGACAGCCGCGTTCTTCTCGCGCAACAGTTCACGCACATCGTCCGGCAATCTCCAGCGACGGTCATCGTCCGCTGGAGTTACCTTTGAACAGTCGTTCAGGACTGATTGTACGTGCTCAGTGAGCGAGTCGATCGCGGCCGTCGTGTCCGCGACAGAGTCGACAAATGGTTTTTACACCAAAGATAGGGTGATGCCCTTCAGTTGGGGGACAGACAACGAGGACCATGTCGAATGCATGACCGCCTCTGGCACGGTGCATTCGGTGGACCTCCGAAACAGGGATATTTTGGGCCTCTAGGTCGGCCTTGATGGCGTCAGTAGGGATTTCCTTGGGAATCCTACGAATTACCACTCGGGTCTGGCGCTCTTCGGGAAGAGTGTAGGTGTGGAAGGACACACCTCTCGCCCGAAGGAGCCTAGTGAGCTCCCTATAGTCCTTGGACGTAGGGATGCTCACTTTGATACCCTGCTGGGTGGAGCGGGCGTTGGTGAAGCCGATCTTATGCTCGGTGCACCATTGGGACACATCTGTCCACTTTGCCTTGTCCTGAATGAACACAGGCGGGGGGGGTGCCAGCTTCTTGGGGGCAGAAGAGGCAGGAGTCAGGGCGGGGGGGGCATCCTGCGAGGAGGATGTGAGGGCGCTATTTTTTGCCGCGGAGGCAGGGGTAGGGGATTCAGGCTTACCGGCCTGGGAAGGACTGGCCGAGATGGGTGCCGTGGGGACGGAGGCAGAGGAGGAGGTGGAGGCTGGGGCGGCAGGGATGGCTGCCGCCAGAGGCTTTTTAGCCTTGCCGGCCTTTGAGGAGGCGCTCTTCTTCCTCTTCCCTCCCTTTCCGACGACTTGATAGTCGTCCGAGGAGGAGGAGGAGGAAGTGAGCGAGATGGCGTCCTCTGATTCAGAGTCCGAAGGAGGGGTGGAGGTGTCCATCACCTCGGGCTGGGGGGAGACTACGGACGGCATCGAAACCGCCGTAGGAGGGGTGCCCCTGTCTGCTACAGGGGGGGAAAGCGGGCTCTCGAGAGCCTCGCTTGGGTCGACGTGGCGACTACGCCAAGCCTTCCCGTATTTCAGCAAGAAGTCGGGGTCCTTAAAAAGGACCTCCCTTGCGAAGGCTACGATGTCTGCGTCAGACATCGTAGCAGAAGGGAAAAAAGAAAATAGAAAAGTAAGGGGACCTAATAATCCTACTCCTACTCCCCGGGTGGATGGGCCCGGGGATGTGTGGCCCTCCCTGTCGGGTGCAGACAGGGAGGTGTGTACCTACTTGTGAGCCCTAGAGCTGAAACCTGTCGCCAATCTTAATGTGCGACAGGGCCCTGACCAGTCTAGCGCGAAGGGTGTAGACACACCCTAAAGACGCTAGGTGTGTCGCTGTGGAAGGAAAACTGTCACCAGAGCCGACTAGGAGACCCCCAAGGCCGGTTAACTCTGGGATCCGTCCAATTGACTGCCTTACCCTTAAGGGGCTCAGCGGGTGTGTTGGGTCAACACCCCCTTGACTTGGTTGTCACCGTGAGGTATCCGTCAAGGACCACGAAACTGTGGTTTTTTCCCTGAGGGGGTCAAGGAGACACGCCGAACGTTTATGAGACGGACGACGTCAAAGAAACAATTTGTCAACGATCGCCTTGAAAAAGGCAATAATTGATAATGGGTGCAGTCAGAGACTACTGGAGTCGGAGCGTGACGTGGCGTCACGAGCGAGCTTCGATGGCGGTGAGTCAGCGGTGAGTCAGCGGTGCAGCGAGCGGAATGCGTCAGCGGCACGACCGTCCACAGCGGAGTCGAGCGAGGGAATCCCCCGCAAAATCGCTTTTTTTTTTTTTTTCCTATCAATGGCATCTCGTAGTTGGCCAAGAGTGGCCGTGACTACTTAACCGGTCAATCCTGTGGCTGCCTTAAGCTAACTCAAAGCCTCCAGCCAGGGGCGTGTTACTTACAATACTAAGTGACTGCGCGCTAATGGCACCCCCTGTGGGGTACGAACCTCGGCTTAGGGCGTCACTGGGGGGACAGCAAGTTTGGGATAGGCTGGATCAAAATTGGATAATTATTATTTAACTGGGGAATTTTACGCTACAGGCTCAGCTTCGGCGCGGGCTGGCGCTTCTTCGAGCAAGGGTCGGGGGGCAAAATCGAACCACGTGGATGTCGCTACGTCCCCGTCAGGGGGCGCGGCAGGCGGTGTCGGGGTTACCCCCCCTGACCGCGGAGGCCATACGGTGACCCGTAAATACGGGCCCCTCATCATATTGCCATTTTGGCGTAGGATGGATGAGCGCAGCAACTACGTGCGCCCATGTGTGTGATTGCTATGTATTTTTCTGTAGGCGCGTTACGACGTTGTCCCACAACGCCGCTTGCTTCACGACACCTCGGCGGTCAGCCCCCGCCAGGTGAGACCCCCAGTTACCTGGGGGAGGCCCAACGAGGACGACCAGCGACAGAGGTGCCGACTCCACGCTCCTACAGAGTAAGGTGATTAGCCCCCGCCCGTTCTGATCTCAGAGCTAGCCGATCACAGTCCGGGCTAAGAGGCTGTCGTGTGTGTGAGGACGGTATTGTATTGTGTAACACCGTCCGGTGTCTACGCGAATCGCAGCCCGCACCGCGCCTTCGCGTGTGAGTTTGGGTGCCTGTATAGAGGTGAATGTCTGTTGTTTGTTGCGTAATCAATCGTCAATCCGGTGGGTGAGTGGGGTCATCGTCCGCAACCAGGTCGCGGGGTAGGGGCCTCGCGTCGGGGGGGCGCGTATGCCAGGGCGCTATCTGCTTGACATGGGGCCAAGCAGATGCGTCGGCACGCGCGAACATTCCCTTCGCGAGGCGGCGCGCAAACTCATCCAGGCTCTCAATCCCGAGGTCGCGCTGGATGACATCGTTCCTCACGTAGCGAGGAGCGTTCATAATGGTCCGCAGCGCAAGGTTTTGCTGCGCGCGGAGCAACTTTCGGCTCGACTCGCTCGTGAGGGCGAACCAAGCGGGGGCGGCGTACGTCAATATCGGGCGCACGTACAGTTTGTACACGCCCAACTTGACGCGCGCCGGGAGGCGGGACGAGAGCACTGGTTTGAGGAGGTTGCGGGTGACCCTCCCCCGTGCGGCGACCGTGCGGACGTGTGGCCCCATCGTGAGCCGACGATCGATGGTGACACCCAGGTACTTGACCCGGGGCGACCACGCGATGTCGACCCCCTGCAGCTTCAAGGGTGGTGGGAGACGCGCGGCACCGGTGAGCATCGCCTGCGTCTTACCCACATTCACCGACAGCCGCCACTTCGACAGCCACTCGGGAAGTAGTTCGAGGGCGCGCTGCATTTTGACCGCCGCGTACTTCGCATTAAGCGAGGTGGTAATGTACGCGGCGTCGTCAGCATACAGCGCTAGCGTCGCGTCGGGCGTAGTGGGGATGTCGTCGGTGTAACGTGAGTAACACGCCGGCGAGACGCAGCTACCCTGCGGCACACCGGCCAGCACCGGGCGGGCGCTGGATAGCGCTCCGTCGACCACCACCCTGAAAGTCCTGTTGGCAAGAAAAGCAGAGACCACCCTAACAACGCGACGGGGCGCGTCGGATGTGGCCAACTTATAAATAAGGCCGTCGTGCCACACACGGTCGAAGGCCTTCTCCATGTCGAGGAGTACTGCCACCGAGTATTCCTTCCTGTTTAGCGCAGCTGCGAGTAGGTGCAGTACCCTCGACAGCTGGAGCGTCGTGCTATGCTCCGACCGAAACCCGAATTGCTCCGGCCGTGGCGCTATGTGGGGTTGGAGATGTCGCAGCAGGAGTGCTTCGAACACCTTGGAGACTGTCGGCAACAGGGTGATCGGCCGATAGCTCTCCGGCTTCAGTATATTCTTCCCCGCCTTGGGCAGCATAATGACGCGCCCTTCCTTCCACGAAGCGGGAAAGGTCCCCGTGCGCAGTATCCCCGTAAACAGGCGCGCCAGCGCCGCTACCATTCGGTACGGCAGATGGCGCAGCACTGTGTTGGTGATACCGTCAGCACCGGGGGCCTTCCTAGGCTTCGTTCTTAGGATGGCGCGTCTGACCGCCCCAGGCGAGAAGAAGATAGGGTCCTCCTCGGGAGCTATCGGCGTGGCGAAGTAGTCTCCCAGGTGTTTCTCGACTGCCGCGACATGCTCGGAGTCGCTGGTCGGGTTTGGTTGGAACTGACGCTCCAGGTGCTCAGCGAAGACCTCCGCCCGGTCCTCCGCTACATACTTGAGCGCCCCGTCGCTGCTTAGCAGTGGGCGCACCGGAGCTGGGGTACTCGTTAGCTGTCTGCAGAGCTTGTAGACAGACGGCCAGTCGTCTGTCGTGGCGTCTATTCTTTCCTCCCAGTCTGCGGCGGCCTGAGCCTTGAGCTCGGCCTTTACCTTCTCCGCGAGACGGTTTAACTCTGTCTTCAGAGTGGGGCATCGGAGTTGTTGCCACTGCTTGCGCAGGCGCCTCTTCACGGCGATCATAGACTTGATGTGCGCCGGCAGGGGCGGCAGTAGCCCTCTCCCCTCCGGCTGCGTAGTAGTCGCCGCTTCCAAGGCGCTTTGAATGCAAGCAGTGACATCGCCCGCCATCTGGTCCACGTCCGCGGAGGTAACGATAGGCCGAGTTGGCGTGGTGGTCTCTAGCTTCTCTTGGAAGGATGTCCAGTCCGTTTGTCGGCGTGGCGCTATGGGCTTCAGTCGGGTCGGCATACCCGAAAGGACGACGAGTACAGGTTGGTGGTCCGACTGTAGCTCGTCGTCTATAACTTGCTGCGTGATCTGGCAGCGTAGCCCTCGGTAGACTACGATGTCCAGCACGTCTGGCGTGTGCGTCTGTGCTTCGGGGTAATGTGTCGGCGTCTCTGGGCCGGACACCGTATAGCCGAAGGCTTCCGCGTCCGCGAAGAGCCGCCTCCCCTCGGTATTCGTTAAGCAGGAATTCCACGCTGGGTGCTTGCAGTTTAAGTCACCGGCGAGGATGGTTGCCTTCTGTGATGTGCTAATAAGGGCCCGCAGCTCCGACAGGTCCAGATGGGCCGCGGGCGGCTTATAGCAGGCATACAGGTTGATGTCCTCGCCGGCCATGTGCAGCTGTACACCCAGCGCGTAAAAGCTACTGAGCGACGGCGAGGGGATTTCCTGATGGACGACTCTGCGCCTCACTAGTACCGCCAGACCACGGTAACGGGAGTTATGAGCCGACCTTTCATCCTTCCTGTAAACGAGATATCCCGGGAACCTAACCCTGTCTTCGGGTCCCAGGAACGTCTCGCTTATGAGCGCCACGTCGATGTTTTGGTCCCGCAGGAGGTGGCGGAGGGGGGCGACCTTGTCCCGAAGGCCGCGGGCATTCCAATGGATCACCCTCAACGACTTAGCCATGATACAATCTTAAAAGTTCGGCCAAGCCGTCAAGGATGACCGTCTCTATGTCTTGACCCTGCCTTATAGCTTTTATTAAATCCATTAATAATTGTATAGCGCAGGTTGTAAATTCCTTCTTGGATGTCGGAGTCATCATTTGGGCGCCGGTGGCGCCACCACTCGCGTTCTTGGTGAACTTACTAATTGCAGCGTTCTGCCGCTGCGATGTGGTGGCGCTAGCCGCGCCAGTGGCGGCGGTGCGTGCTTCGTTTGTCGACCGCTGCGCTATGCCGGCGCTAGCGGTCGCATCCTTACCTTCCTTCGTTACAACCTGCGCTCCTTTCAAGGCAGGGTCGGCCTCTGGGACCTCTTCTTGGGTCGCCGCAGGGGTGGGTTTGGCCTTCTTGCCTTTACCCTTCCCCCCGCGTCTGTGTTCCTTCCTCCGCCTAGAGGAGGTGGCTTGCCTATCTGTGGGCCCGTTGGCCGCCGCCATTAGCGACGTGCCTTGTGCCTCTTCTGGCATCACTTGTGGCCTCTCGGTGGCCACTGTGGGCCGGCGTGAAGCGGCCGTGATGGCGGCGGTCCCCGCTCGCTTGTTCCTTATCTCGTGTTGGAACACGGGGCACTTGATGTTGCACGCGGGGTGCGGGCCACCGCAATTAACGCAGGTGGCCGGCTCCTCCCGCGGGCGCGGGCAGTCACGTGCCGCGTGCTCGCCTCCGCATCGCACACAAGCGAGCGGGCGGTGACACTGGTGCGAGCTGTGTCTGAACTTCTGACACCGGTGGCACTGCGCGGGCCCACGTTTCCCTCTCCAGGCTTCTATTTTGACACCACGCATGTACATGAATACCGTGGTGTCGTATATGGCCCGGACGTCGGGGGTCTTCTTTAAAACTGCGTGGAACACGCAGCCGGGTCGTCCTTGCGCACCCTTTATGTGGCGCGCATACACCGGCTGGTATCCCAGCGCCCGGAGCTCCTCCTCAATCTCCTGCGGGTCGGTGTCCGCTGGTAGCCCCCGTATCGCTACCTTCATATTCTTCTCCGCTGGCAGTGAATAGGCGAACCAAGACACGCCGCTCTCCTTCTCTAGGCCAGTCAAGTAGCGCTGGACCAGCCTATATTCATCCTCAGTTTCGGGGGAGAATTTCACCCCCGTCGCATAAGGACGCGCGTTAGGAGGCCGGCCCAGCTTAGCGGCGATGGCCCTGAAATGGGCGGCCCAGTTGGGTAACCTTTCCACTACCAGCGGTGGGTAGCGTGGCTTCTTCGCCTGCTTCTGCTTCGTCGCCGTTGCGGCGCCGGGGGCAGTGGCAGGGGGTGGGGTCGATGTAGTAGCGACAGGGGGGGCAGGGGGTAAATTTAAAACACTTACCCCTGCTGTGGTCAAGTCCGGTGTTGGTGACGGCGACGCAGGTGGTGTGCGCCGCGCCGCGTCGGCGAAGGTAGGCGACGTTGGTGTGTCCCGACCCCGCGGCGCGCATTCACGCTGTTGCCGCGGCGGGTCAAGGCAGTACCGCTTCGCTTCCTCCGACGCGGTCTCGTCAGAGCTCCTCCTTCGTCGCTGGGGTCTTGGCTCGAGTTGAAACTCAAAGTCGAACCCCAGCGGCGGTGCCGGTGTTCCTCCCACGTTGGGCCGCGATCCGAGTCGCGGGGTCGCATCCGGAGACACGTCACCGCGACCGGACACGGCCGAGCCCGCAGATGCGAGCGACATGCTCGACCCCGCACGTGAGGAGCATGCCGACAGCATGGCGGGCGAGTCGTAGGCGGAGATCCGAGGGGGTGCCGGTGAATCGGGCACCCTTGGTGTCGTAGGTGCTGGCCGCTCTCGCTCAGCCTTCGCCGGTCCCGCCAGCGAGAGGCGGGGACCAGCTGTGGCGGTGCGCGAAGCTGGCACAGCTTGGGGCTTCGTCTCGTCAGTGGGCGCAGGTGGCGACGCAAAGCGCGGCAGTAGCGCAGAAGTGCGTGCGGGCGGTGCACTGGGGCGCACGGATGCAGTGTGTGCAGCGGTGCGTGCAGCGGGCGCGGCGGGCGCGATGGGCGCGACAACACGCGCGGCCGGCGCAGCGGCATGCGCGGCCGGCGCGGCGGCACGCGCGGCGGGCGCGGCAACGCGCGCGGCCGGCGCAGCGCCGCGCACGGTCGCAGGTGCGCGCGCGGGCGGCGCGGACGATGTAATGGCGCGCACATGTTGTGCACGGCCGGTACTCACGGCAGGCCCCGGAGCCTGTATGGGCACCGGGCGGAACGCGGCGGGGCGGACGGGTACCGCGTGCTGTCGACCAGACGACGGCGTCGGCGCAACGCGCGCAGGCGCCGACGCCGCCGGTGGGCCGGCGGCTGCAGCGGCGCTAGGTCCCCCCTCCTCTTCCTTCTTCTCTCTTCCGTTGGGTTGACCCTGCTAGCGGTGCACCGGACGACGCATCACCGATGTTCGGCAGCGACGTCGCCCGGTCCAACGCCGGAGGGTCATCCTGGGTCCCGGCATCGCGGCCCAATGAGCCGCGCTTGCCGGGTTTCGGCATCCTGTGGACGTAGCCTCCGCGACCGCTCCGGTGACGACTCACCGGGCAGCACGGGGTGCTCCCCCTGTGTCTACACAAGTGCCGGCTAGGTTACTTGTGCACACACAGAGGCAACGAGGGGCAAAATCGCTTTTTTTTTTTTTTTTTTTTTTTCCTAACTATGGCATCTCGTAGTTGGCCAAGAGTGGCCGTGACTACTTAACCGGTCAATCCTGTGGCTGCCTTAAGCTAACTCAAAGCCTCCAGCCAGGGGCGTGTTACTTACAATACTAAGTGACTGCGCGCTAAGGGCACCCCCTGTGGGGTACGAACCTCGGCTTAGGGCGTCACTGGGGGGGACAGCAAGTTTGGGACAGGCTGGATCAAAATTGGATAATTATTATTAATCTGGGGAATTTAAAGCTACAGGCTCAGCTTCGGCGCGGGCTGGCGCTTCTTCGAGCAAGGGTCGGGGGGAATTATTAACTCGGGGTTTTCGCGCTGGACCTCGGCGGCGGGGTCGGAATGTCGGTTTTTTGCGTTTGTGTACTGTACTGGTAGCCCTATTGCTTTCCTGGAGGAGAGTAATAGGGTCGTCTGGGACTAATAGTGTGTGCCTCGGACGGCGGACTTTACTAATATTGGAGGGGGTATATTTAGCGGCCGCGACAACTAGGGGGTTGCGATGTTTGGCGGCGGTATCAAAGAAACGCTTGGAGTTGCGTTTCATGAACTGGAGGATGGTGGGGATTTTGAGATCGAGATGGAGGATCTCGTTCCGGACATAAAAGGGGGATCCCGTGATCATTCGGAGGGCACGGTTCTGTAGGGTCTGCATCCTATGGATGTGGTGGGGTTTCGCGTGAGCAAAGACTGCACAGGCGTACGTCATAATAGGACGTATGCACGCCGTGTAAATGCGCAACTTGCACTTTAGTGACAACTTGCTTTTTGCATTCATTATCGAGTGGAGTCTACCGAGAGCGAAAGCGGCGCGCGAACGAACCTTCTTTATGTGCTCTGCGAAGGTGAGGTGCTCATCGAGAATCACACCTAGATATTTGGCTCGCTTCTCCCAAGGGATAGGCTTACCGAACATGGAGATTGGTCGGGGGGGGGTGGGCCTATGGCGCGGTTTTGAATAAAGAACCGCTTGACTTTTGTCGGGATTCACTTCAATTCTCCACTTCCTGAACCAGTCGCCAAGTTTGGTGACCGCTCTTTGGAGAGTGAGAGAAATCGAGGCTTGTTTGGTGCCTGAGCAATAAATGGCCGTGTCGTCTGCGAACAGAGCCAACTGTGCCTTTTTGCTCCTGGGTATGTCGCTGGTGAACAGCGTGAAGATGAGGGGGGCAAGCACAGAGCCCTGGGGGACGCCTGCGCGGATTGGGTGGGGGGAGGATAGTGCTCCTTCGATGCGATAGCGGAAGGTGCGGTTCGACAAGAAGTCTCGTAAGATGAGTACGAGACGGTCCGGCACACCGAGTTGGTAGAGCTTATATAATAAGCCGTTGTGCCAGACTCTGTCGAACGCTTTCGCTATGTCGAAGTATATAACACCCGTCATCATGCCACGCTGGAAGCCAGCGCTTATGTGTTCGATGATGCGGTGGGCCTGATGCACACAAGAGTGCTGGGTTCGAAAACCAAACTGTTCGTTTGGGATGAGGCCTTTTGTTTCGGCATAGTCTCTGAGACGCTTATAAATAAGTTTCTCATAGACTTTGCCGAGGACATTGAGCAGACTGATGGGGCGGTAGCTCGAGGGCTCAGATTTGGGCTTTCCAGGCTTGGGGATGCCGATGACAGTGGCCTTTTTCCATGCATCTGGGAAGATGTTATTGCTCATGGCACCATTGAAGATGGTGGTCAGTAGCATTATGAGGTGGGCAGGGAATAGTTGTATTACCCTGTTTGTGATGCCGTCTGAGCCGGGAGCTTTACGGGGCTTTAAACCCTTGATGATATCATGCACTTCGTCTGGAGTGACGGGAGGCAGAGGATAGTCAGGGTTTTCGACGGGGGGAAGGGAGGCTCTACGTTCGACTTCAGCGTCGACTTTTGACAAGTGAGCTTGGTCTACTGGTTGAGAGCTGGGAGAGCATTGAGCCTCGAGGCTGTTGGCTAGGCATTCAGCCTTGTCAGCATCGTCGAAGGCGATGGTCTTGTCAGGGCGGAGTAGGGGGGGCATGGAGACTACTTCATTGGACTTTAGTTTCCTTTGAAGTTCCCAGAAGGCCTGATGAGTGGGCTCTAGGTCGCTTAGCATCCTGTCCCAGCCAGCGGTACGCAGCTCCGCTAGGCGTGTCTTTACAGCTCGCTGCAAATGGCGCATATGGGCTTTGTTCGCAAGGCAGGGGAAGTTGCTGTATGCACGGACAGCCGCGTTCTTCTCGCGCAACAGTTCACGCACATCGTCCGGCAATCTCCAGCGACGGTCATCGTCCGCTGGAGTTACCTTTGAACAGTCGTTCAGGACTGATTGTACGTGCTCAGTGAGCGAGTCGATCGCGGCCGTCGTGTCTGCGACAGAGTCGAACTGATCAGGGATGGAGTCCAGGTGTTGGGAAGAAGTGGATTTCAGGCTATTGCTTACTTTCCTCCAATCTGTGACTATTTTGGTGAGAAGGGGTTGAGTGGGGTCATGGAGACCGACACGGGGGGCCAGTTTCATGACCACTGGTCGGTGGTCAGAGGAGAGCTCTTGTACCGCCTCTATAGAATCCAACCGTAGGTTGATATTCTTCAGAAGCGCTATGTCGAGGACGTCGGCGGTATGGTTGGGGTCGTGGGGAAAGTGGGTTGGAGTCATCGGGGCGATGACATCGAAATTTAGTATGGGGCAGAGACCGAACAGCTGTCTCCCTCTGGCTGAGGTGGTGTTGCTGTTCCAGGCAGGGTGTTTGGCGTTGAGGTCGCCCGCTATGATAACGGAATCACTCAGGCCGAAGAGGGCAGAGAGGTCGTCAGAAATCGACTGGGGATTTTCTGACGAGGTTTGGGGGGGAACATAGGCCGATACTAGGGTGATCGGTTGGTGGCCTGACATGCCTAGCCGGCATACAGACACTTCTAATTTGGATAGGGGGGGAGGATCCATAGGGATGCAGTGAAGAACCTTTCTATAGTATATGAGGGTGCCACCCTTGTGACACCGAGTCCTGTCGTTGCGAACTACGCAGTAGTTAGCAATTGACGGGTTACGGACGTTGGGCTTGAGGAAGGATTCCTGTAAAAGGAGAATATCAATTTGATGATCACGGAGGAACTCGGCGATCTCATCGCGTTGTCCGCGAATGCCGTTGGCATTGAAGTAGCCTAATTTAAGGGATCGGGGCTTAGTTCTCCCTTTGGCTTCTTTATCCATAGTGGGGGTTGGGAAGGTTGGCGAAGGAGGATAAGGCTTGCGTGATCTCGGGATATGAGTTATATATCTCCAGAATCTGCAGAAGGTTGCCGGCATTTCTGGCAGCAACTAATTCGCTTGCCATTTTCCTGGCGCGTGGGGTGAGGAAGGCCGTGAAGGTGCCTGAAATAATATTGAAGGGGTCGAGGGGGTTGGGGCCAACCGTAGTCGGCGAGTGGGGGGGTGCATTACCGGCTGCAGGGGCGGTTTTAGGCGCTTGCACCGGTCTCGGGGGGAGGGTGGGGGCGGGCGCGGCGGCGCGGTTGCGGGGGTCCATCAGCGCTGGGATGGATGGGGGTGGGGGGCTGGTTTTGGCCAGGGCCGGGAAAGCCCTTTGATGGTTAAGGGCCGTCCAGGGGCTAGGCCTTTGAGGGCTTAGCCGTTCTGGCATTTGAGTCGAAGGGGCGGGGGCTTCCCTTTGCTGGCGGGCGACTGCGCGCTTGGCCAGTTTGGGGGATAATTTCGGGGCTTTAGGGCAGCCTCGGTAGTTTGCTGGGTGACCTGACTCACCGCATAGCACACAGCTAGGTGGCTCGGTGCACAGGGTGCGATCCTTGGGACGGGGGCAGTCAGAGGTGCCGTGCTCGCCCAGGCACTTGACACACCTGGGTTTGGCGTGGCAGTTTTTCTGCGCGTGGCCGTATAGCTGGCATCGGTGACATTGGCCGATGAAGCCATATTTGTTGGGCTTCTGGATTTCGAAGCCCACGAGATGACAAATGGTTTTTACACCAAAGATAGGGTGATGCCCTTCAGTTGGGGGACAGACAACGAGGACCATGTCGAATGCATGGCCGCCTCTGGCGCGGTGCATACGGTGGACCTCTGCAACCGGAATATGTTGGGCCTCTAGATCGGCCTTGATGGCGTCAGTAGGGATTTCTTTCGGAATCCTACGAATTACCACTCGGGTCTGGCGCTCTTCGGGAAGAGTGTAGGTGTGGAAGGACACACCTCTCGCCCGAAGGAGCCTGGTGAGCTCCCTATAGTCCTTGGACGTAGGGATGCTCACTTTGATACCCTGCTGGGTGGAGCGGGCGTTGGTGAAGCCGATCTTATGCTCGGTGCACCATTGGGACACATCTGTCCACTTTGCCTTGTCCTGAATGAACACAGGCGGGGGGGGTGCCAGCTTCTTGGGGGCAGAAGAGGCAGGAGTCAGGGCGGGGGGGGCATCCTGCGAGGAGGATGTGAGGGCGCTATTTTTTGCCGCGGAGGCAGGGGTAGGGGATTCAGGCTTACCGGCCTGGGAAGGACTGGCCGAGATGGGTGCCGTGGGGACAGAGGCAGAGGAGGAGGTGGAGGCTGGGGCGGCAGGGATGGCTGCCGCCAGAGGCTTTTTGGCCTTGCCGGCCTTTGAGGAGGCGCTCTTCTTCCTCTTCCCTCCCTTTCCGACGACTTGATAGTCGTCCGAGGAGGAGGAGGAGGAAGTGAGCGATATGGCGTCCTCTGATTCAGAGTCCGAAGGAGGGGTGGAGGTGTCCATCACCTCGGGCTGGGGGGAGACTACGGACGGCATCGAAACCGCCGTAGGAGGGGTGCCCCTGTCTGCTACAGGGGGGGAAAGCGGGCTCTCGAGAGCCTCGCTTGGGTCGACGTGGCGACTACGCCAAGCCTTCCCGTATTTCAGCAAGAAGTCGGGGTCCTTAAAAAGGACCTCCCTTGCGAAGGCTACGATGTCTGCGTCAGACATCGTAGCAAAAGGGAAAAAAGAAAATAAGACAGTAAGGGGACCTAATGATCCTACTCCTACTCCCCGGGTGGATGGGCCCGGGGATGTGTGGCCCTCCCTGTCGGGTGCAGACAGGGAGGTGTGTACCTACTTGTGAGCCCTAGAGCTGAAACCTGTCGCCAATCTTAATGTGCGACAGGGCCCTGACCAGTCTAGCGCGAAGGGTGTAGACACACCCTAAAGACACTAGGTGAGTAACTGTGGAAGGAAAACTGTCACCAGAGCCGACTAGGAGACCCCCCAAGGCCGGTTAACTCTGGGACCCGTCCAATTGACTGCCTTACCCTGAAGGGGCTCAGCGGGTGTGTTGGGTCAACACCCCCTTGACTTGGTTGTCACCGTGAGGTATCCGTCAAGGACCACGAAACTGTGGTTTTTTCCCTGAGGGGGTCAAGGAGACACGCCGAACGTTTATGAGACGGACGACGTCAAAGAAACAATTTGTCAACGATCGCCTTGAAAAAGGCAATAATTGATAATGGGTGCAGTCAGAGACTACTGGAGTCGGAGCGTGACGTGGCGTCACGAGCGAGCTTCGATGGCGGTGAGTCAGCGGTGCAGCGAGCGGGATGCGTCAGCGGCACGACCGTCCACAGCGGAGTCGAGCGAGGGAATGAATCGGCAAAATCGCTTTTTTTTTTTTTTTTTTTTTTTCCTAACTATGGCATCTCGTAGTTGGCCAAGAGTGGCCGTGACTACTTAACCGGTCAATCCTGTGGCTGCCTTAAGCTAACTCAAAGCCTCCAGCCAGGGGCGTGTTACTTACAATACTAAGTGACTGCGCGCTAAGGGCACCCCCTGTGGGGTACGAACCTCGGCTTAGGGCGTCACTGGGGGGACAGCAAGTTTGGGACAGGCTGGATCAAAATTGGATAATTATTATTTATCTGGGGAATTTTTACGCTACAGGCTCAGCTTCGGCGCGGGCTGGCGCTTCTTCGAGCAAGGGTCGGGGGGATTTATTAACTCGGGGTTTTCGCGATGGACCTCGGCGGCGGGGTCGGAATGTCGGTTTTTTATGTTTGTGTACTGTACTAGTAGCCCTATTGCTTTCCTGGAGGAGAGTAATAGGGTCGTCTGGGTCTAATAGTGTGTGCCTCGGACGGCGGACTTTACTAATATTGGAGGGGGTATATTTAGCGGCCGCGACAACTAGGGGGTTGCGATGTTTGGCGGCGGTATCAAAGAAACGCTTGGAGTTGCGTTTCATGAACTGGAGGATGGTGGGGATTTTGAGATCGAGATGGAGGATCTCGTTCCGGACATAAAAGGGGGATCCCGTGATCATTCGGAGGGCACGGTTCTGTAGGGTCTGCATCCTATGGATGTGGTGGGGTTTCGCGTGAGCAAAGACTGCACAGGCGTACGTCATAATAGGACGTATGCACGCCGTGTAAATGCGCAACTTGCACTTTAGTGACAACTTGCTTTTTGCATTCATTATCGAGTGGAGTCTACCGAGAGCGAAAGCGGCGCGCGAACGAACCTTCTTTATGTGCTCTGCGAAGGTGAGGTGCTCATCGAGAATCACACCTAGATATTTGGCTCGCTTCTCCCAAGGGATAGGCTTACCGAACATGGAGATTGGTCGGGGGGGGGTGGGCCTATGGCGCGGTTTTGAATAAAGAACCGCTTGACTTTTGTCGGGATTCACTTCAATTCTCCACTTCCTGAACCAGTCGCCAAGTTTGGTGACCGCTCTTTGGAGAGTGAGAGAAATCGAGGCTTGTTTGGTGCCTGAGCAATAAATGGCCGTGTCGTCTGCGAACAGAGCCAACTGTGCCTTTTTGCTCCTGGGTATGTCGCTGGTGAACAGCGTGAAGATGAGGGGGGCAAGCACAGAGCCCTGGGGGACGCCTGCGCGGATTGGGTGGGGGGAGGATAGTGCTCCTTCGATGCGATAGCGGAAGGTGCGGTTCGACAAGAAGTCTCGTAAGATGAGTACGAGACGGTCCGGCACACCGAGTTGGTAGAGCTTATATAATAAGCCGTTGTGCCAGACTCTGTCGAACGCTTTCGCTATGTCGAAGTATATAACACCCGTCATCATGCCACGCTGGAAGCCAGCGCTTATGTGTTCGATGATGCGGTGGGCCTGATGCACACAAGAGTGCTGGGTTCGAAAACCAAACTGTTCGTTTGGGATGAGGCCTTTTGTTTCGGCATAGTCTCTGAGACGCTTATAAATAAGTTTCTCATAGACTTTGCCGAGGACATTGAGCAGACTGATGGGGCGGTAGCTCGAGGGCTCAGATTTGGGCTTTCCAGGCTTAGGGATGCCGATGACAGTGGCCTTTTTCCATGCATCTGGGAAGATGTTATTGCTCATGGCACCATTGAAGATGGTGGTCAGTAGCATTATGAGGTGGGCAGGGAATAGTTGTATTACCCTGTTTGTGATGCCGTCTGAGCCGGGAGCTTTACGGGGCTTTAAACCCTTGATGATATCATGCACTTCGTCTGGAGTGACGGGAGGCAGAGGATAGTCAGGGTTTTCGACGGGGGGAAGGGAGGCTCTACGTTCGACTTCAGCGTCGACTTTTGACAAGTGAGCTTGGTCTACTGGTTGAGAGCTGGGAGAGCATTGAGCCTCGAGGCTGTTGGCTAGGCATTCAGCCTTGTCAGCATCGTCGAAGGCGATGGTCTTGTCAGGGCGGAGTAGGGGGGGCATGGAGACTACTTCATTGGACTTTAGTTTCCTTTGAAGTTCCCAGAAGGCCTGATGAGTGGGCTCTAGGTCGCTTAGCATCCTGTCCCAGCCAGCGGTACGCAGCTCCGCTAGGCGTGTCTTTACAGCTCGCTGCAAATGGCGCATATGGGCTTTGTTCGCAAGGCAGGGGAAGTTGCTGTATGCACGGACAGCCGCGTTCTTCTCGCGCAACAGTTCACGCACATCGTCCGGCAATCTCCAGCGACGGTCATCGTCCGCTGGAGTTACCTTTGAACAGTCGTTCAGGACTGATTGTACGTGCTCAGTGAGCGAGTCGATCGCGGCCGTCGTGTCTGCGACAGAGTCGAACTGATCAGGGATGGAGTCCAGGTGTTGGGAAGAAGTGGATTTCAGGCTATTGCTTACTTTCCTCCAATCTGTGACTATTTTGGTGAGAGGGGGTTGAGTGGGGTCATGGAGACTGACACGGGGGGCCAGTTTCATGACCACTGGCCGGTGGTCAGAGGAGAGCTCTTGTACCGCCTCTATAGAATCCAACCGTAGGTTGATATTCTTCAGAAGCGCTATATCGAGGACGTCGGCAGTATGGTTGGGGTCGTGGGGAAAGTGGGTTGGAGTCATCGGGGCGATGACATCGAAATTTAGTATGGGGCAGAGACCGAACAGCTGTCTCCCTCTGGCTGAGGTGGTGTTGCTGTTCCAGGCAGGGTGTTTGGCGTTGAGGTCGCCCGCTATGATAACGGAATCGCTCAGGCCGAAGAGGGCAGAGAGGTCGTCAGAAATCGACTGGGGATTTTCTGACGAGGTTTGGGGGGGAACATAGGCCGATACTAGGGTGATCGGTTGGTGTCCTGACATGCCTAACCGGCATACAGACACTTCTAATTTGGATAGGGGGGGATGGTCCATAGGGATGCAGTGAAGAACCTTTCTATAGTATATGAGGGTGCCACCCTTGTGACACCGAGACCTGTCGTTGCGAACTACGCAGTAGTTAGCGATTGACGGGTTACGGACGTTGGGCTTGAGGAAGGATTCCTGTATAAGGAGAATATCAATTTGATGATCACGGAGGAACTCTGCGATCTCATCGCGTTGATCGCGAATGCCATTGGCATTGAAGTAGCCTAATTTAAGGGATCGGGGCTTAGTTCTCCCTTTGGCTTCTTTATCCATAGTGGGGGTTGGGAAGGTTGGCGAAGGAGGATAAGGCTTGGGTGATTTCGGGATAAGAGTTATATATCTCCAGAATCTGGAGAAGGTTGCCGGCATTTCTGGCAGCGACTAATTCGCTTGCCATTTTCCTGGCGCGTGGGGTGAGGAAGGCCGTGAAGGTGCCCGAAATGATGTTAAAGGGGTCAAGGGGGTTAGGGCCAACCGTAGTCGGTGAGTGGGGGGGTGCAGTTCTGGCTGCAGGGGCGGTTTTAGGCGCTTGCACCGGTCTCGGGGGGAGGGCGGGGGCGGGCGCAGCGGCGCGGTTGAGGGGGTCCATCAGCGCTGGGATGGATGGAGGTGGGGGGCTGGTTTTGGCCAGGGCCGGGAAAGCCCTTTGATGGTTAAGGGCCGTCCAGGGGCTAGGCCTTTGAGGGCTTAGCCGTTCTGGCATTTGGGTCGAAGGGGCGGGGGCTTCCCTTTGCTGGCGGGCGACTGCGCGCTTGGCCAGTTTGGGGGATAATTTCGGGGCTTTAGGGCAGCCCCGGTAATTTGCCGGGTGACCTGACTCACCACATAGCACACAGCTAGGTGGCTCGGTGCAGAGGGTACGGTCTTTAGGGCGGGGGCAGTCAGAAGTGCCGTGCTCGCCCAGGCACTTGACGCACCTGGGTTTGGCGTGGCAGTTCTTCTGCGCGTGGCCGTATAGCTGGCATCGGTGACATTGGCCGATGAAGCCATATTTGTTGGGCTTCTGGATTTCGAAGCCCACGAGGTGGCATATGGTTTTTACACCAAAGATCGGGTGGTGCCCTTCAGTTGGGGGACAGACGACAAGGACCATGTCGAATGCTTGACCACCTCTGGCGCGGTGCATTCGGTGGACCTCCGAAACAGGGATATTTTGGGCCTCTAAGTCGGCCTTGATGGCGTCAGTAGGGATTTCCTTAGGAATCCTACGAATTACCACTCGGGTCTGGCGCTCTTCGGGAAGAGTGTAGGTGTGGAAGGACACACCTCTCGCCCGAAGGAGCCTGGTGAGCTCCCTATAGTCCTTGGACGTAGGGATGCTCACTTTGATACCCTGCTGGGTAGAGCGGGCGTTGGTGAAACTGATCTTTTGCTCAGTGCACCATTGGGACACATCTGTCCACTTTGCCTTGTCCTGAATGAACACAGGCGGGGGGGGTGCCAGCTTCTTGGGGGCAGAAGAAGCTGGAGTCAGGGCGGGGGGGGCATCCTGGGAGGAGGATGAGGGGGCGCTATTTGCCGCGGAGGCAGGGGTAGCAGATACAGGCTTACCGGCTTGGGACGGACTGGCTGGGATGGGTGCCGTGGGGACAGAGGCAGAGGAGGAGGTGGGGGCAGGGGCGGCGGGGATGGCTGCCGCCAGAGGCTTTTTGGCCTTACCGGCCTTTGAGGAGGCGCTCTTCTTCCTCTTCCCTCCCTTTCCGACGACTTGATAGTCGTCTGAGGAGGAGGAGGAGGAAGTGAGAGAGATGGCGTCTTCGGACTCTGAGTCCGAAGGAGGGGTGGAGGTGTCCATCACCTCGGGCTGGGGGGAGACTACGGACGGCATCGAAACCGCCGTAGGAGGGGTGCCCCTGTCTGCTACAGGGGGGGAAAGCGGGCTCTCGAGAGCCTCGCTTGGGTCGACGTGGCGACTACGCCAAGCCTTCCCGTATTTCAGCAAGAAATCGGGGTCCTTAAAAAGGACCTCTCTTGCAAAAGCTACGATGTCTGCGTCAGACATCGTAGCAAAAGGGAATTTAAAAAGAAAATTAGGAAAAAATAAGGGGACCTAATGATCCTACTCCTACTCCCCGGGTGGATGGGCCCGGGGATGTGTGGCCCTCCCTGTCGGGTGCAGACAGGGAGGTGTGTACCTACTGGTGAGCCCTAGAGCTGAAACCTGTCGCCAATCTTAATGTGCGACAGGGCCCTGACCGGTCTAGCGCGAAGGGTGTAGACACACCCTAAAGACGCTAGGTGTGTCGCTGTGGAAGGAAAACTGTCACCAGAGCCGACTAGGAGACCCCCCAAGGCCGGTTAACTCTGGGACCCGTCCAATTGACTGCCTTACCCTGAAGGGGCTCAGCGGGTGTGTTGGGTCAACACCCCCTTGACTTGGTTGTCACCGTGAGGTATCCGTCAAGGACCACGAAACTGTGGTTTTTTCCCTGAGGGGGTCAAGGAGACACGCCGAACGTTTATGAGACGGACGACGTCAAAGAAACAATTTGTCAACGATCGCCTTGAAAAAGGCAATAATTGATAAAGGGTGCAGTCAGAGACTACGGGAGTCGGTGCGTGACGTGGCGTCACGAGCGAGCGTCGATGGCGGTGAGTCAGCGGTGCAGCGAGCGAATGCGTCAGCGGCACGACCGTCCACAGCGGAGTCGAGCGAGGGAATGCAAAATCGCTTTTTTTTTTTTTTTTTTTCCTAACTATGGCATCTCGTAGTTGGCCAAGAGTGGCCGTGACTACTTAACCGGTCAATCCTGTGGCTGCCTTAAGCTAATAACTCAAAGCCTCCAGCCAGGGGCGTGTTACTTACAAATATTAAGTGACTGCGCGCTAAGGGCACCCCCTGTGGGGTACGAACCTCGGCTTAGGGCGTCACTGGGGGGACAGCAAGTTGGGACAGGCTGGATCAAATTGGATAATTATTATTTATCTGGGGAATTTAAAGCTACAGGCTCAGCTTCGGCGCGGGCTGGCGCTTCTTCGAGCAAGGGTCGGGGGGAATTATTAACTCGGGGTTTTCGCGCTGGACCTCGGCGGCGGGGTCGGAATGTCGGTTTTTTGTGTCTGTGTATTGTACTAGAAGCCCTATTGCTTTCCTGGAGGAGAGTAATAGGGTCGTCTGGGACTAATAGTGTGTGCCTCGGACGGCGGACTTTACTAATATTGGAGGGGGTATATTTAGCGGCCGCGACAACTAGGGGGTTGCGATGTTTGGCGGCGGTATCAAAGAAACGCTTGGAGTTGCGTTTCATGAACTGGAGGATGGTGGGGATTTTGAGATCGAGATGGAGGATCTCGTTCCGGACATAAAAGGGGGATCCCGTGATCATTCGGAGGGCACGGTTCTGTAGGGTCTGCATCCTATGGATGTGGTGGGGTTTCGCGTGAGCAAAGACTGCACAGGCGTACGTCATAATAGGACGTATGCACGCCGTGTAAATGCGCAACTTGCACTTTAGTGACAACTTGCTTTTTGCATTCATTATCGAGTGGAGTCTACCGAGAGCGAAAGCGGCGCGCGAACGAACCTTCTTTATGTGCTCTGCGAAGGTGAGGTGCTCATCGAGAATCACACCTAGATATTTGGCTCGCTTCTCCCAAGGGATAGGCTTACCGAACATGGAGATTGGTCGGGGGGGGGTGGGCCTATGGCGCGGTTTTGAATAAAGAACCGCTTGACTTTTGTCGGGATTCACTTCAATTCTCCACTTCCTGAACCAGTCGCCAAGTTTGGTGACCGCTCTTTGGAGAGTGAGAGAAATCGAGGCTTGTTTGGTGCCTGAGCAATAAATGGCCGTGTCGTCTGCGAACAGAGCCAACTGTGCCTTTTTGCTCCTGGGTATGTCGCTGGTGAACAGCGTGAAGATGAGGGGGGCAAGCACAGAGCCCTGGGGGACGCCTGCGCGGATTGGGTGGGGGGAGGATAGTGCTCCTTCGATGCGATAGCGGAAGGTGCGGTTCGACAAGAAGTCTCGTAAGATGAGTACGAGACGGTCCGGCACACCGAGTTGGTAGAGCTTATATAATAAGCCGTTGTGCCAGACTCTGTCGAACGCTTTCGCTATGTCGAAGTATATAACACCCGTCATCATGCCACGCTGGAAGCCAGCGCTTATGTGTTCGATGATGCGGTGGGCCTGATGCACACAAGAGTGCTGGGTTCGAAAACCAAACTGTTCGTTTGGGATGAGGCCTTTTGTTTCGGCATAGTCTCTGAGACGCTTATAAATAAGTTTCTCATAGACTTTGCCGAGGACATTGAGCAGACTGATGGGGCGGTAGCTCGAGGGCTCAGATTTGGGCTTTCCAGGCTTGGGGATGCCGATGACAGTGGCCTTTTTCCATGCATCTGGGAAGATGTTATTGCTCATGGCACCATTGAAGATGGTGGTCAGTAGCATTATGAGGTGGGCAGGGAATAGTTGTATTACCCTGTTTGTGATGCCGTCTGAGCCGGGAGCTTTACGGGGCTTTAAACCCTTGATGATATCATGCACTTCGTCTGGAGTGACGGGAGGCAGAGGATAGTCAGGGTTTTCGACGGGGGGAAGGGAGGCTCTACGTTCGACTTCAGCGTCGACTTTTGACAAGTGAGCTTGGTCTACTGGTTGAGAGCTGGGAGAGCATTGAGCCTCGAGGCTGTTGGCTAGGCATTCAGCCTTGTCAGCATCGTCGAAGGCGATGGTCTTGTCAGGGCGGAGTAGGGGGGGCATGGAGACTACTTCATTGGACTTTAGTTTCCTTTGAAGTTCCCAGAAGGCCTGATGAGTGGGCTCTAGGTCGCTTAGCATCCTGTCCCAGCCAGCGGTACGCAGCTCCGCTAGGCGTGTCTTTACAGCTCGCTGTAAATGGCGCATATGGGCTTTGTTCGCAAGGCAGGGGAAGTTGCTGTATGCACGGACAGCCGCGTTCTTCTCGCGCAACAGTTCACGCACATCGTCCGGCAATCTCCAGCGACGGTCATCGTCCGCTGGAGTTACCTTTGAACAGTCGTTCAGGACTGATTGTACGTGCTCAGTGAGCGAGTCGATCGCGGCCGTCGTGTCTGCGACAGAGTCGAACTGATCAGGGATGGAGTCCAGGTGTTGGGAAGAAGTGGATTTCAGGCTATTGCTTACTTTCCTCCAATCTGTGACTATTTTGGTGAGAGGGGGTTGAGTGGGGTCATGGAGACCGACACGGGGGGCCAGTTTCATGACCACTGGTCGGTGGTCAGAGGAGAGCTCTTGTACCGCCTCTATAGAATCCAACCGTAGGTTGATATTCTTCAGAAGCGCTATGTCGAGGACGTCGGCGGTATGGTTGGGGTCGTGGGGAAAGTGGGTTGGAGTCATCGGGGCGATGACATCGAAATTTAGTATGGGGCAGAGACCGAACAGCTGTCTCCCTCTGGCTGAGGTGGTGTTGCTGTTCCAGGCAGGGTGTTTGGCGTTGAGGTCGCCCGCTATGATAACGGAATCGCTCAGGCCGAAGAGGGCAGAGAGGTCGTCAGAAATCGACTGGGGATTTTCTGACGAGGTTTGGGGGGGAACATAGGTCGATACTAGGGTGATCGGTTGGTGTCCTGACATGCCTAACCGGCATACAGACACTTCTAATTTGGATAGGGGGGGAGGGTCCATAGGGATGCAGTGAAGAACCTTTCTATAGTATATGAGGGTGCCACCCTTGTGACACCGAGACCTGTCGTTACGAACTACGCAGTAGTTAGCGATTGACGGGTTACGGACGTTGGGCTTGAGGAAGGATTCCTGTATAAGGAGAATATCAATTTGATGATCACGGAGGAACTCGGCGATCTCATCGCGTTGATCGCGAATGCCATTGGTATTGAAGTAGCCTAATTTAAGGGATCGGGGCTTAGTTCTCCCTTTGGCTTCTTTATCCATAGTGGGGGTTGGGAAGGTTGGCGAAGGAGGATAAGGCTTGGGTGATTTCGGGATAAGAGTTATATATCTCCAGAATCTGGAGAAGGTTGCCGGCATTTCTGGCAGCGACTAATTCGCTTGCCATTTTCCTGGCGCGTGGGGTGAGGAAGGCCGTGAAGGTGCCCGAAATGATGTTAAAGGGGTCAAGGGGGTTAGGGCCAACCGTAGTCGGTGAGTGGGGGGGTGCAGTTCTGGCTGCAGGGGCGGTTTTAGGCGCTTGCACCGGTCTCGGGGGGAGGGCGGGGGCGGGCGCAGCGGCGCGGTTGAGGGGGTCCATCAGCGCTGGGATGGATGGAGGTGGGGGGCTGGTTTTGGCCAGGGCCGGGAAAGCCCTTTGATGGTTAAGGGCCGTCCAGGGGCTAGGCCTTTGAGGGCTTAGCCGTTCTGGCATTTGGGTCGAAGGGGCGGGGGCTTCCCTTTGCTAGCGGGCGACTGCGCGCTTGGCCAGTTTGGGGGATAATTTCGGGGCTTTAGGGCAGCCCCGGTAATTTGCCGGGTGACCTGACTCACCACATAGCACACAGCTAGGTGGCTCGGTGCAGAGGGTACGGTCTTTAGGGCGGGGGCAGTCAGAAGTGCCGTGCTCGCCCAGGCACTTGACGCACCTGGGTTTGGCGTGGCAGTTCTTCTGCGCGTGGCCGTATAGCTGGCATCGGTGACATTGGCCGATGAAGCCATATTTGTTGGGCTTCTGGATTTCGAAGCCCACGAGATGACAGATGGTTTTTACACCAAAGATGGGGTGATGCCCTTCAGTTGGGGGACAGACAACGAGGACCATGTCGAATGCATGGCCACCTCTGGCGCGGTGCATACGGTGGACCTCTGCAACCGGAATATGTTGGGCCTCTAGATCGGCCTTGATGGCGTCAGTAGGGATTTCTTTCGGAATCCTACGAATTACCACTCGGGTCTGGCGCTCTTCGGGAAGAGTGTAGGTGTGGAAGGACACACCTCTCGCCCGAAGGAGCCTGGTGAGCTCCCTGTAGTCCTTGGACGTAGGGATGCTCACTTTGATACCCTGCTGGGTAGAGCGGGCGTTGGTGAAACCGATCTTTTGCTCGGTGCACCATTGGGACACATCTGTCCACTTTGCCTTGTCCTGAATGAACACAGGCGGGGGGGGTGCCAGCTTCTTGGGGGCAGAAGAAGCTGGAGTCAGGGCGGGGGGGGCATCCTGGCAGGAGGATGAGGGGGCGCTATTTGCCGCGGAGGCAGGGGTAGCAGATACAGGCTTACCGGCTTGGGACGGACTGGCTGGGATGGGTGCCGTGGGGACAGAGGCAGAGGAGGAGGTGGGGGCAGGGGCGGCGGGGATGGCTGCCGCCAGAGGCTTTTTGGCCTTACCGGCCTTTGAGGAGGCGCTCTTCTTCCTCTTCCCTCCCTTTCCGACGACTTGATAGTCGTCTGAGGAGGAGGAGGAGGAAGTGAGAGAGATGGCGTCTTCGGACTCTGAGTCCGAAGGAGGGGTGGAGGTGTCCATCACCTCGGGCTGGGGGGAGACTACGGACGGCATCGAAACCGCCGTAGGAGGGGTGCCCCTGTCTGCTACAGGGGGGGAAAGCGGGCTCTCGAGAGCCTCGCTTGGGTCGACGTGGCGACTACGCCAAGCCTTCCCGTATTTCAGCAAGAAATCGGGGTCCTTAAAAAGGACCTCTCTTGCAAAAGCTACGATGTCTGCGTCAGACATCGTAGCAAAAGGGAATTTAAAAAGAAAATTAGGAAAAAATAAGGGGACCTAATGATCCTACTCCTACTCCCCGGGTGGATGGGCCCGGGGATGTGTGGCCCTCCCTGTCGGGTGCAGACAGGGAGGTGTGTACCTATTGGTGAGCCCTAGAGCTGAAACCTGTCGCCAATCTTAATGTGCGACAGGGCCCTGACCGGTCTAGCGCGAAGGGTGTAGACACACCCTAAAGACACTAGGTGTGTGGCTGTGGAAGCAAAACTGTCACCAGAGCCGACTAGGAGACCCCCCAAGGCCGGTTAACTCTGGGACCCGTCCAATTGACTGCCTTACCCTGAAGGGGCTCAGCGGGTGTGTTGGGTCAACACCCCCTTGACTTGGTTGTCACCGTGAGGTATCCGTCAAGGACCACGAAACTGTGGTTTTTTTTCCCTGAGGGGGTCAAGGAGACACGCCGAACGTTTATGAGACGGACGACGTCAAAGAAACAATTTGTCAACGATCGCCTTGAAAAAGGCAATAATTGATAAAGGGTGCAGTCAGAGACTACTGGAGTCGGAGCGTGACGTGGCGTCACGAGCGAGCTTCGATGGCGGTGAGTCAGCGGTGAGTCAGCGGTGCAGCGAGCGGGATGCGTCAGCGGCACGACCGTCCACAGCGGAGTCGAGCGAGGGAATCATGCAAAATCGCTTTTTTTTTTTTTTTCCTAACTATGGCATCTCGTAGTTGGCCAAGAGTGGCCGTGACTACTTAACCGGTCAATCCTGTGGCTGCCTTAAGCTAATAACTCAAAGCCTCCAGCCAGGGGCGTGTTACTTACAAATATTAAGTGACTGCGCGCTAAGGGCACCCCCTGTGGGGTACGAACCTCGGCTTAGGGCGTCACTGGGGGGACAGCAAGTTGGGACAGGCTGGATCAAATTGGATAATTATTATTTATCTGGGGAATTTAAAGCTACAGGCTCAGCTTCGGCGCGGGCTGGCGCTTCTTCGAGCAAGGGTCGGGGGGAATTATTAACTCGGGGTTTTCGCGCTGGACCTCGGCGGCGGGGTCGGAATGTCGGTTTTTTGTGTCTGTGTATTGTACTAGAAGCCCTATTGCTTTCCTGGAGGAGAGTAATAGGGTCGTCTGGGACTAATAGTGTGTGCCTCGGACGGCGGACTTTACTAATATTGGAGGGGGTATATTTAGCGGCCGCGACAACTAGGGGGTTGCGATGTTTGGCGGCGGTATCAAAGAAACGCTTGGAGTTGCGTTTCATGAACTGGAGGATGGTGGGGATTTTGAGATCGAGATGGAGGATCTCGTTCCGGACATAAAAGGGGGATCCCGTGATCATTCGGAGGGCACGGTTCTGTAGGGTCTGCATCCTATGGATGTGGTGGGGTTTCGCGTGAGCAAAGACTGCACAGGCGTACGTCATAATAGGACGTATGCACGCCGTGTAAATGCGCAACTTGCACTTTAGTGACAACTTGCTTTTTGCATTCATTATCGAGTGGAGCAAAATCGCTTTTTTTTTTTTTTTTTTTTTTTTCCTAACTATGGCATCTCGTAGTTGGCCAAGAGTGGCCGTGACTACTTAACCGGTCAATCCTGTGGCTGCCTTAAGCTAATAACTCAAAGCCTCCAGCCAGGGGCGTGTTACTTACAAATATTAAGTGACTGCGCGCTAAGGGCACCCCCTGTGGGGTACGAACCTCGGCTTAGGGCGTCACTGGGGGGACAGCAAGTTGGGACAGGCTGGATCAAATTGGATAATTATTATTTATCTGGGGAATTTAAAGCTACAGGCTCAGCTTCGGCGCGGGCTGGCGCTTCTTCGAGCAAGGGTCGGGGGGCAAAATCGCTCAAAAATGCTCCACACTTATACTAATTTACATGGGCGCAAGTAGCGGCTGGGGTAATCTATCATACAATTCAAAATACCAATCACAGCCCTCCCTGCTTGCGCCCCACTATCGATCCACCAATCAGAGCAGTTTGCTTCCAGACCGGTTTGAACCGGTTTCGACAAGTTTTTCTTGTCGAGAATGGAGCGCGATCATGTCTACTATCAACTAAAAACTTATAACTATGCACTAATATAAACTTATAGACTATTATTTTCACTGATTCATAAGTCTATATGAATAGGCTGTCCTTCATTGTCACATGTGGGTGGGCATCCTGCACAATAATTTACAAAACTAAGTTGTATTTTGATACTTTTAGCTTACAACCATTCTACATAAAATCAAATTCATAAGGTATTTTTCTTACTGTTAAATAGCCTATTGAGGTAGCCCCAACTTATGTGGCCTATCCCGAAGTGTGCTCAGTGTAATACACCTAGTATAAATTTCAATAAATGGCTTCGAGTTGCCACTCTATAAAATTATATCAGCGTTGGTAGGCACCTAATCGTCAATCTTTATTATAGTTAAGAGAAGTAGAAGCGAGTGCAAACAAGTGGCGGAAGAACAAAAAAGATCTGGAATTTCAAGTAAACAATTTAAACAAGTGCAGCCAAGATATAAACGAGAAAAAAATTCAAAAGGAGAACGATGGTAAGGTTATGGAACTGGAAATTGAAGGCTTTAAGAAAAGAATCGCGAGTAACCAGAAGGACTTAACCGCTGCAAAGAATTCGTATACATCAAAGAAAAATGCTTCCGATGTAAGTAACAACATTCAAAGCTAAGCTAACAACAGATTTGAATTTTAAGATTAAATGTTTTCAATTTAATATTTTGTTGAATTTTAAACATTAAAACAAGGGTTCCTTGGATGACACAGGATAAAAATTACATGTTAAACAAAACCGTGAGTTAATCTTTTAACTTAGGTCTACGCACTACGGCGGTGCTTTATAAGTTTATACAATTCATTCAGACTGATGGTAGTAAGTGATACTGCTGAGCATGAGGTCAATGAGCTCAGCCTATCGCAGTCCACTGCTAGACACGGGCCTCTCCCAGGTTGCGCCACAACACTCTGTCCTCCGCCTTCTGCATCCAGTCGGTTCCAGCCCCCTTTGTAAGGTTGTCGGTCCATCTAGCCAGGGGGCGTCCCACACTATGCTTGCCTGCCGTCGGTCCTCCGACAAACATGGCCAGAACACATAACT
The DNA here is from genome assembly GCA_947568875.1 of Fissipunctia ypsillon. NCBI lineage: Eukaryota > Metazoa > Arthropoda > Insecta > Lepidoptera > Noctuidae > Fissipunctia > Fissipunctia ypsillon. Next base: position 20,137,264 of record OX387643.1, on the reverse strand, counting down.
TGCTAATGCTGCAAGCTATGTCGGTAAAGCAATTTCTTCTACAACAGACTAATCTATATCTATACTAACAATAAAGCTGAAGAATTAGTTTTTTTGTTTGTATATTTGAAGTTTTGAACGCGCTAATCTCTAGAACTACCGGATTTAAAAAAATATTTTTGCATTTGATAGCCCAATTCTTGAGAAAGGCTATAGGCTATAAACATTACGCTAGGTCCCTTAGAAGCCGAGCAAAAAGAAATACTTAAAAGTCAAAAAGAACGCTAAGCGAAAACGAAGTAATGCAGGGGCAGGCGATGCGATGCGACGGGTGGATAGGGTGAACAAGAAATTTCACGCGGGTGAAGTCGCGGGCACAAGCTAGGTATTAATAATATACGCGTTAAAATCATTTAAGGCACGGTTGGCAAAAATAGTAGAGGAAACGGAAAAAAATCAAAAAAAGATTGGTAATGAGTGCAGATGTAAGGCTGATAAAGAAAATGAAGGTAGCAGCTGTATAAAAGAAGCAAGAGATGAACTGCAGAAGATTTGCAGGGCTCTGTTACACAAGAAACTTGAAAATGAAGATCTTCGACTAGAAGTAAGAGGCACTTATGTAGATAGCGAATGATTTATTCCTTATTAACGATAGATGGTTTTTGACTTTTTAAATGTTTTTGCCTGATATAAGTATCCATCTCGCAATGTAAACTGCTAGGCAGAGGGGATACTTATCTAAGTGTACAAACAAATAACGAATATACGTTGTAGAAAATTATTACTTAGGCTGTAGGTACTCTTAAATAATAATTTTCTATAACGTATTTTCGTTCTTTTCCTTCTAATATAATATCGATGGTATATATTAGTACGCCAACTATGTTATCATATTACACTTAAAACTATCGTTAATACCAGCTGACCCAACAGATGTTGTCCTGTCAAAGGACATCATTCAGGTTTCGAACATTTTGTACCAAAAAAAAAATTAAAGCTGGCCTAAAAAAAAAAACAGTTTTCTTAAGGGAAATAAAACCCTCAACATCTTTTACTATTACAACGAGGTAATACAATTAATTTTAGACCTATGTTGTAATAGTTCAAAAATGTTCAAGATTTTTATTTTCCATTAAAAGTCGGTATTTTTTCTCAAAACATTTTTAAAATATGATTTTTTGTATTTTCAACCTCAAATAGCAACCGAGGGGTTGTAATATTAAAAACTGTTCAAGATGTTATTTTCTATAAGAAAATAGTTTTTTTTTCACTGTAATTTTTGGGTACGAAATGAATAATGTCCTTTCAATCTTTAGAAAAAAGCACTTTCAGATTTTCCCGAGTTATTCAGTTTTTCGGACAACTTATACAAATTTCTTTCCATTAAAAAAAATAAAAATAATTCGGACTATTACGAGCATTTTAAAACAAAAAATAGCCAAATCAGTCCAGTCATTCTCAAGTGATACGCTTACCAATGAACAGAATTTCATTTTCATTTAGATATGTATATTTACAATAATAGATTTACATCACAATAATAAAATAAATATTTTAGAGAGAGGCGTTAATACAAGAGATTGAACTAATAAAAAATACATGTGACACTTGTACAGCAAGATGTGCGAGAAGAGAAAAAAATATTGATGATGAATCGAAAAGAGTCGACAAAGAAATTGAGGAGTTTGAGGCTAAATGCATTAAATGCCACAAATGTACTGACAGTTCAGACGTATTGGGGTTCTGCGTCGATTGTCCAAGATGTTTAATTCAACGGGAGTGTCTGAAGGAAGGCGACCACTGTCGTACTGATCATACTAAGGACTGTGTTTGCACGCGTATCAAGGAGCAATTCTTAGACAACGTATTTGAAAATATGTACACTGTTCTGGAAAGAGAAGTAAAGACTTGTCCCGGCAAAGAATTGGCTGACTGTATATTTCACTGCTTGAAAAGAAGTAGGAATGGGAAACTTGATGAGGAAACTAGGAAAGTCTTGCAAGACTTCATTTTGAGTACAGTGAAAAAGAATTTGAACTTAACGATAGTCGGTGGAGCGGTGAAGACAAGATGTGAGGTAAGTGTATGTGTACCGTGTAAAAAAGTATGTAATTATGGAATTTGTGGATGAATTTGCTTTGTCGATGATCTGCAATTCCATTCTGATTACAATAGAAAAGTAATTGATCCAGCACCCTAATTGCGTAACACATATTTTCAATAAAATTAAATCGATTGCTTCATAATGTTTTGAAAATTCTTCTGATTGCCTGTAAACAACAACGACAAACAACAACGCTAAACACACCAAGTTGATAACGAAATTTGAGAACTTTTTTCGTAAAGGTGAATCTAGATTGCGCTTTTTAATGATCTCCTTAAAACGATCGTCGAACGATGACCGTAATCCCGCTGCCATGCACCATTGAATCGAACTTAACATTCGAAGTCATCGATGGACTGAAATCTAGTGGCACATTTATTTTCTAGTTCAGCTTAATATTTCTTTGACTTCCGCTATCGCTTTGTTTGTTCAAGATTAAATGGCATTGCGCTACCTATTTTTGGATAAATTTCTGACGTATAGTTTTTAGACACATTTTCTTTATTTCTTTTCTTTTTATTGGCATTACGATGACTTGTTTCCTAACGTGATAATATTTGTACCTAGATGGAGCCAGAGACATACAAGCAGCTGATGCTTTGTCTCAAGGATGTTGCTGTGACCCTTCCAGTCAAAGAAGACAAGGGTATTGCGGCTAAGAAGGTATGTATTGTTAACTTGCCAACTATAAATTGGACTACTCCTAATTTCTAAACCTTAGTCTTAGCATCGAATTGAACTGAAATCTCTGATAGCAGTCTGATGTCAGTCTCTGATATCTATATCTGTCGGAAATACGTTAGTTGTGGTTTGATTAATCGGGACGCCAGCGCCACCAGGCGGCGCTTGACAGAGTCTACAACATAACGCTCGTCGACCGGAGTTAAGCAGAGTTTGTCGGTGGCTGTCGAGCAGTAAACACGTTTAGAAACTGTCGCGCGTTCCGTATAGTTGTGTTGTGTACCTACAGTGTGTGAATTGCTAGTGTGATTATTTTAAAGTAAATTATAATTTGATTTGAACTGCCAACGGTTTTTCTATTGCAAAATAACCAACACTACCCATAGTACGCCCACAGTAGTTAAAATATGGCTGACGATAACTAGAGAGATGTACCTTCGCCGTCATATCTATATTCTTAAGTTTGATTTCCTTTGTTATGTAGTTGTGCTATTTTTCTAAATTACTGTTTCACTGTCTCTGGTGAGACACATCCACCAAATAAATTAAATATAAACCGGCCAAGTGCGTGTTGGACCACGCACAATGAAAGATTCCGTACTTGGGATGAATTTATCACAAGAACAAACTTAACATTGTAGTTGAAAAACATGTTCTCTCATACAGTGTAGCTGCAAATGTAAGTTGGCCGACTATTACTCGTTAACTAGTAAAGCCTACTTCGCTGTGATAGTTTTCCTTGTAACTTCGTTATTATGTACTACTGCCGTGAATTTTTTCACTTAGCCAAAAATTAGCACTTTAAAGCTCAAGATTTCCCGAATTGATCCCTGAATCGAAAAATGATTTTTTTTATCTGCTATTAGCAACAAAATATAGAAAAGTTTGTAGCTCTTTAGTTTGTCGAGCGAAAATTGTGTCGCGCAATCGTTTGTCGATCAAAAGTTTCGCGTCGTCCCATCGTTTTTGTCGTGAAAACAATCAGTCGCACTAACGTACAACGAGCTGATGCGCTGTCGCATCACTGATGGTCAACATATCGTACTGTCACCCTAACATTTGTCGCGGATTTGTTTGTCGCAACTTTGATGCGGAGTCGTATTAAGCCTTTTATGACGTGTGACGCCATTTTGTAGCGAAAAAAAAAATAAAAAGACGGAAGATTCACTTTTCTGCTACGACACGTTTAATTTTGTTTTTAAAATAAAAATAGAAAATAACATTAAAAGGTAAAATAATTGAATATTATGGTATAAAAAATGCAGGTTGACCTGTGTGAAGGGAATAAAATAGAGAACTTTGGTCCGATAGGTACGCGAATAACGACAGAGAAATAAAACGTACTAACTAGTCGATTGCAATCACTAATAAGTAACGCTACCAAAACATATCGTTATGAAAAAAAGATCAGAGAACCAAGGTATCTCGCATTTTACATATTTGAAAATAAAATTAAGTAGTTAAAGAATTAAAAAAATCTGCAGAGGATTACTATCTACACTATTAAATTAGAACGTAAAATATCATAAAGATATTTTAAAGGCCTTGTGGTGAAATACGTAAAAAGAATTTATTTATTTTTATTTACTTATGAGACTATTTGTTAACCCCCCAGCCGCCGTGTAGCCGCTGGCACTCGAGCCTCGAGTGCAACTGTCCTAAAGGGCCTACAAGCTGTCCTTGCATTAAGAAGGCCCCGAAGCCGCCCACTTACCCCGGATCGTGTGGACAGGCTGACACTGAAGAGGTGGTGGTAAGTGATTTAAATATTTGGTACCTTGTAGTACCTATGTAGGTACACATTATTCCCCCGATCGCGATCGTCGCACTCTTTCATATGAATACTAGCTGTGCCCCGCGGTTTTACCCGCATAAATAAGTTTCAATCAGTTGAAATCAGTTTCAGTTGTGGTAATATCGGGATAAAAAGTATCCTATGTCCTAACCCAAGTTATGGTCTACATGTGCCAAGTTTCATCCAAATCCGTTCAGCCGTTTTAGCGTGAAAGCGTAACAAACAAACTAACTCACTTTCGCGTTTATTAGTTAAGAGAATTAGGTGTTTTTTACCATTGAATAACCAGACTCAGTTATTTAGTGGGACCAATGGGACTTAAAAACTTATTCCCGTTCGTCCCACCAGTGGAACGACGGCAGTGGGACGAGCGGGGAACACACGAAACTGACCGTGTACGTACATGCGCTTGTGCGTTACCTCCCACACTGATTTATTATTTGTTAAAATTTTAGGAAAATGTTTACGGTTACAATATTTGTAAATATGTGAGCACCATGTATCTACATATTACATAATTAATTTATCTGTCATTGCTTCATTTTTAATTCTTTGTACTTACCTACACACATCAAAAGTGTCTAGAGATCAAGGTTTTTAAAAATATACTTTATTGCCCCATCGAAATTAAATAAAAATATCTATTTAGATTGATTAAATAAAATGTTTTCGTGTGTGTACCAAACCTGCACCCTAATTGCGTAACACACTATAAATCGGAATCTGAATCATTTTGAAGCAAATTGCTAATTCATTGCTTCATAAGTTCGAAAAATTTATCTGCTCAACACGTAAATAACGCAATGAATGTTGTTGAACTGTCAAAATGAAACCAATTCCGATTGGTAATGTGTTACGCAATTGCCCCGCTGACATCGCGAAAAAAGAACTGCTATTCCCTACATTTTGACGAGTTATGCAAACATGAATGTAGGAAACAGCAGATTTTTTGATCCCATAGGAAAATTTGTTCAAAATGATGATTACAATGACCCCTTAAGAGGTTATCTATGTCTATCCTAATTAGATAATTAATATAAACAAAATATTATAAATCATTTTAAAAGAGTAACTATGGAGTTGCTTGCCAATTCTTCTTCATACAAAACTACCTTTTGGAAGGGGCAACTAGAATCAATAATAATTCTGTTTTCTTGTAAAGACGTTCAAAAGTACCTTTTACATGCCTAATTGAAATAAATGATTTGACTTTGACTTTGCTTTTAGAACCCGATTGTGAAGGTTGCTCCCCAAGCGGAGCCAGCGGCGTCCAGGGCGTCCTCCAGCAACCAAGTGGTGCCGGGTGCGGCGGAACGGAAGCGCGATCCGTGCGAGGGCCAGTCGTGCCCCTTCGGCCCCAACATGCGCGCCGCGCAGTGCGTGCTGGGACCCGAGTCGCTGGCCGAAGTACGCACCGCCCGGCCCACGCCAGCCGTCGTGCCCAGCGTGAAGAAGGTGAGTGAACGGTCTCACTGCTTTGTAGTACCGTACTAACGGTCAACTTACGAAAACCTTAACCATACTTAGAACCTTGTCATATTATACGATGCTAATTATTATTATTCAATAAATGCCTTGGATAAATGTCTCGGGGTCCTTTGGAAGGCGTATGAGGGGCTGAAGCCAACTCACAGAGGCCCGTTATATATTTATTTTAATGATTATTATTATTAAAAGCCTATCATGTCTCATTGCAGGGTAAATACCTCCCTAATCTTTTTCCACTTTTCTCTATTTAGAGCTGCTAACGACCAGTTCTTGTGGAAGGAGCTCACAATGCAAATGGCGACAGCAAAAATGTGATTTATTATATCAACTCACAGGTAATGAGTTTAATGTGACAAAGTTCAGACGTGATCAACGTTTTCGCAAGGTGATCGCCTACGTTGTCATCTACTAGTAGCACCTTCGAATCTGTCGCTATGAGTCATACAACAGCAGCGTTGATGACGCACTTATTTTCTTTTCTTTAAATTAGGAACACTCGGAGCGGTACTCTTGCGCATTAGTCGTTCAGACTGCTGGGTCTCCTATACGTCATAGGTGACGTCTGGAGTCAGCATAAGTTATGACCTGTCCCACCGCTGACGAGGAAGTGACTAAATAGCCATCGATTATTTTCTCTCTACGTAGTGAGAGGTCTCGCTGGCGGTGTGAACAGTCAACTATCCACTATTATTATATGTATTCCTTTTACTGACATGGGGCCTACATCTGTTATATGTTTCTTGAGCTAGAAAGTAGTCGAAAGCTAGTCGCTTCCTCGCCGGCGGCCGTGGGACAGGTGCCTGAAAGTCACAGAGTATTATTTTAAGCAGCAGTAAACGTTTCAAATACACCACATACCAAGCATCCTTGAAGCTGCGCTCGGCAAGACTGCCATCGATGACGTATATAGGAAAGTTCACCTTAGAGCATTATAAATGACTGTACCGGCTGTCGTGCGGCTTTTGTTTCCAAAGAAAGCGGTGATACAAAGCGTTTTTTGACACCTGTCAAACACTATATATACGTGGTTAGCAAACTAAACGTAATACTAGTCACGTCAGTTGTCATGCTACGTCACAGTTGTACTTCTCAATTTAGCAATGTTCTAAACGAATTAATACGTGTCCTATTTGCTTTATCGCTTATTTAGCTACTCATGTACACTCAAAATCTCGCTCCCTCTCACACATACACATATACACACCCCCACACACATACATACACACACACACACACGCCCCAACACGCACGCACACACTCATACTCGTAAAAGTGATTGTATTTGTATTTTTAGTTTTTCCTCTCTGCTTTTCTTTTTTTATACCTGTTTAGCTCGTACGTTTATAATGTAAGGGAAGAGCGGAGCCTTCAACTACAGGCATTTTTTATGCTTAAATGGAGACTCCTCGATATGCAGTGTAAGCCAAATGAGATGTATGAAATAAACTTATTTTTTTATTTTTATGACAACTGAAGTGACTGGTATTGCGTTTAGTCGGCTAACCATGTCACGTGTTATTTTTGCTTACCTTTATTCAATTACCTAAACCAATGGAGTATAGTGAAAATTACAGATTTTCACGAAGGCTGTTGTTATATGACAGAACTGCTTTCCTAGGAAACCCAAGCTTTATAGGGCCTAATTTGAAGTCATCCTCATCAGTCGCTATCGATAGGACAATAAAACCACCATGTATTGATAAAACGATAGCTTGTCTAATTTGATATGATGATTGGAACAGCAACATTTGTTGTTGACCAGTAATTGGTTCTGTCTTCGTGTTTTAAAAGAAGTATCCAGCTACTTATATATATATATATAAAAAAAAAACAAGAAAATCTTAAACTAATATTCATTAAATTATGTGTTAGGTAAAAGGTAAAATAATATAGTAATATTTTTATGTTCAGGCTACATGCATTAGTGGAGACAATGCGGTAAAATCATGTCACACAGGTCAGTGAAATAGTAGTTAATGGTTTGAAAGTAGCGTGGGAGTACAATAATTTAGTGCTACTAGACATTCATTGTCGTGAATTTTAAATGTTAGTAGTTTAGATGATAGGAGTCAATCTCGACATCGGATGATCGAGGAAGTCATGGGAATAAAAACTGAGGTGTCTACAGAAGGAGTAAGTTTTACAACAATAGACAAGTTAAGAATTCAAAAGTACCTGTCTTATCAAGCATGTTACAAACATCATAATTATTATATTAAGTATTGAATTATCTTTCATGAATTTGAAATGCATCTTTTCGTCATAAACCAAATAAAAATACATAGTGGTTTAATTCTAGGTAGTTTTAGAAAACTGGCCACCATGTTGGGGTAACAATAAAATACTGAATGTTCCGTAATTCTTCTTTAGGTCCCTGTGGCTGAACGTCGTGGTGTACTGAGTTCATCGAGAGGAAAGAATTCAGCATGCGATTGTACTGGGTTACCAACTCAGACCAATAAAAAAGGATAGACAACACTTCGAAATCGGTTTGTATTAATTTACAAAGTCACAGGGTGTGACGTAACCAAAAGCGATCGTCGCGTTAATATGTCACTTTTTGTTAGATGAAACAGAACGCGTGGTCGCGTGGCTGACACAGGGCGCCTTCCGGTTTTTCTAACAAAAAGTGACATATGAATGCGACGATCGCGTATCCGCGCGACGATCGCTTTTGTATAGGACGGACGCGATGATACATAATACTTAGTTGCCTACTGGTAATAATACTAATATAGTTATCGATACATTCAAAAATACGCTTTATTTCAGTCTTGGCCTGTCAATTGTTATAAAGGGTAAAAAGATTTAATCTGGTAACATTCCTATCGCTCGCAATGACACTCACATGACTTAATAAAAGTGCGGGAGGAGGCGGGTGCTTGCACGGACGCGCCTGCTTTAACTGTTCGTAGACCCTGCTTGTATTCAAAATGCTTGCGTCTAGGTACAGTCAAATCCAAAATATGTTCGTCACCTTAGGGGCTATTTTGTCTGCTCATTACACGATGGAATCTGCTTTACCGACTCAACATTATACATTGCGTCGTAATGTCAATACCGCAGAATGCCATTCAGCCATCTTCTTTAAAATTTAGACAGAATTAAACATGTGACACTGACATACTCTGACAATTAAATTCTCTATGTATTTATCATAAAATGGCCAAGCCATTAAATAGGTTTTAGGTTGATGTCATCTCGACATTGGTGAAAAGTGTATGCTATTTTGATCTTTGTTATCAAGTAATTAAGTATAGTTTTCTATGCGCGTAGTTTTCTATACCTGCCTGCACTCTGATTCGCCCCACACATGCCATGTGCACACCCTGATTTAATTCAAATCTGTTCAGCGAGGCTTTGTCTATCGTTTTTCTTGGTATGAGGTTATCCAAATACCTACAGAAGAAAACTGCCTAATAAAGGTAGTCCGTCCGTAAGGTAGTGTACAGGGTGTAATAGAAATACCTGGAAACCTGAAAAGGGGTCCTAGTACTAATCAATAAGAATACATTTTATTATGATGGTTGTTTGCCTCGTGAAAAGTATTTTTTTGAACAAAAGAAATGCTATGAAATGGTTTGGTAGTCTACAAAAATAAATAAAACAAGTTGACATACGCATTGCGATTATAAATGTCCCTAAATAAACAAAGAAAAAAAAAAAATAAACAAGTCACATTTATAAATCTAGTTAAAATAATAAGCATAATTTGATAAAGTATTTATAAAACAAATAGGGATGAAATGAAAATTCCTTGATAAAAATTGGGAATCTTAGATTTAAACAGGCTAATTCACTCGTTCTGTCTTTAGAGGTACCTACCTATTTAATTGTTCTTTTTATTTTTGTTTTAGTTATATTCTGGACTTGCAAAGCCTCGTTAACATGAGAAGAGTTTCTCGGCTATCAAGAGGGGTGAAAATTCGTGCGAGTTATCTGGAGATTCTCGCCTGTGCCTGTGGCTCTCGCATCGACATTCTCGCATCAGCGTTCTCGCATTTCAAAGATTGAGAAACTCGCCTCATGTAAACGAGACAATGACATTCTTGTTAAATAACCGTACGTTAGAGTTTCAACTTTCATTTGGTTTGTACTCCCATGTAGTTTCAAACACATGATGATTTTGGAACATCTTAATTTTTTTATTCATTTACATTAATTAATAATATTTGGATTGCAGATACAAAACATCTGAAAGGAGATATGAAGGACAGTTTCAATGAAGGCATGAGAGCCGACTATCAGAAAACAGCAAGCGAAAATCTTCAACTTAAATTGTCCCTGTCAGACGCTGCACCCGCACAAGCCAGTTTTAAGCCAATTTCTAGTCTTCAAAAAGCTATCTTGTTTACTGATGAACAACAAGAAAAAATCCGCGAAGAATTGACCAAAAATAACCTTAACCAAAAAAACACTAAGGACCAGTTTCAGATAGCTTTTAAAAATGAAAATGGTCAGTCAAATCGTCAGTTTACTGAATTGACACAAACACCATCCGGAATGTTAACTATTCAGTTAGACGAACAGACAATCAAAATAATAGAAGAGAAAAGTATAACTGATCCTTATTTATTTATGTCTATTAATACACTTAGCTCTGGACATTTATTAGTTGATTTTGATGCGACAGAAAATGTAATTGATAACACTCATAGGGTAACAGTTAGACGAACATCATCCGGAACAATACTACTAGATGTACATAAAAATATGATCTCAATACTGAAAGATACTTTATCGAATAAAATAACAAATGCAGGTTTATCTAAAAGTATCAAATTGCCGTCGAGCTCTAAAAGATCAGAGAGTCCAATCGATGCGGATGCTGAACTAGCACACCTACTCATGAGTGACAAAGACTTATTGTTGAAAGAGAGTACGGGCACTACATTCAGTTACCCAGACTTAACGTTAAAAGGCATTATGGGACCTACAACCACAAATAATCACTTGGATCATATTTTGGACCCCATAGAAATATATATGAAACATAAGAAAAAGAATGAATTGAATTGCACCTGTCCTAAAACCACTACTGATTCAGATAGTTGCCAACTCATGAGTGACACAGGTTTAATGCTAAAGAATAAGAAAAAAACAATACCTACGTCCTCTTTTGATAAATCCAACACAAGTTTAGTTAGTTGCAGGATATTTACAGAACATGATAGTCCTCAAGAACTAATTAATAGCTGTAAATCATCTGTTTCTAGAAGTGTAGATAATTGTAACTTTATATCAGAATTCAAGCAATTATATAAACTAGGCAACGCAAAAGTCGCTGTAGAAATTCAAGTGGAAAATGGAGTAGTCCAGAAAGTACCTGCAGTCGTTACAAATACTAAATCTGGCTTTATAGCTATCTATGCTAGAGGTATGTCTTCTTTAAAAGAAATAAGTTTTGATGGAAAAGAATGCCCAGTACTTCTTTCAAAGACGGTTTCAGGGACTTATTTTGTAAGAATTTGTAATAATGATCAAAATCGCAATGCGACTCTTACAAAAACTCCATCTGAAGGAATTTTACTGATACCTCAATCATTTCAAAATAAGCATCGAAACGGACATGAGGTTGAAGATTTTTTCAAAGTACAATTATCTGTTTTGAAAAATCAACTATTAGAAATCCCAGCAGTATTAAAACCGACATCATCAAAAAATTACTTAGTTGTTTTAGACACAGAATTTGAAACATGCTATAAAGAGACTTTAAAAGAATATTTTGGAGACAATCTCGAGGGTAGTGTTGATTTACACACAACAAGTTCAGGAAATTATATCTTAGAACTGGACTATGAAGACGAAAGTCATTTTGGAAAAAAAAATGCATTGCTGGTTAAAACTTCATCAGGCCATATTAAAGTCCTCGTTCATGGACCTGACTTTGAATCTATAGTTCAACGGAAATTAAGCATAAATTCAACTTCATCAGCACAAACGTCGGCGCAAATAAATAGCAACTTGCCTGCCTCGAGTAGAGAATTTCACAGAGAAAATCTAAGAAAATCGAAAAACCTCGACAATCAATCAAGTATTAAAACAGAATCATCCTCAAAAGTGAAGGAAAAGCTTCAAAGCAGCTTACCGTTACTTTCCGAACCTTCTACTGTTTTCAAAAAGACTCCCTCTGGTCAATATGCTCTTCTTTTGAATGAGGAGTCAAAAAAATCCTTGCTTAACAACTTACAGAGTAATTCTTTAACGAGTAATACAGACGGGCTTGTAACCATAAAGCGGTTGGATTCAGGAGAAGTAATCATATATCCTAATCCCGAAGACGAAGAAAAGGCACATTATGGAGCTTTGAAAATAACAGCATCGGGAAACTTTTATGTGGTAGTTGATGAGGACGTCATGAAAGATCTTACTGAAAGTTCCACAAAGAACGAAGTGTCATGTAGCGCAGTAGGAACAAGGTCTACACACGCAAAGCATCTAATCGATTCTATTCATAAAGCAGTTGCAACAACATGGCAAGTTAAATCAGACGTTTGTTGCTGTGACCCATCCACATGCGTATGTGCTGATTTTCTATTTGATACAATGGATGAGTCAAACGGCAAACTAGCTCAGCTCTGTCCATGCGTATGGAAAGAGGCCAGCGCTGATAAACATATGGCAAAACAAAATGGTGTTCCTATACCAAGCACCTCCAGAGACGAATCCGGCCAAATGGTTTTTGAACCTAGTTGTGACTTGACTGCACTTAAAAACGAATTTGAATCTACAGAGCAGTGCTTTTATGGGCTAGGTTCTAGTTATCTACAGCATCAACTTTATTGTGATGGCGTATCTAATAAGTTATTAGAAAAATTAGAATTTTGCCAAGCGCACGAAAACCAACCTGAGAAAAAAATAGACTTTGAGGCAAAAAGCGAAGTGCCTGCAGGACAAAACGCGTGTCAAGTATGGGATTCTTTAGATTATTTACCACCGCAACTTCCATATTTTTTAAAAGACGTTAGGTATCGCTAATAGGGGCTTTTGTATAAAAATAAAACTTATTCAAATATTGTTTAAATAAAATGAGCATTTATTTAAAAAAAAAAATTGTCACATTTATCTAAGTTGAAAACAAGGAATGTGTGTCGCAGTGTCGCCCATTTTATTTCCCAACTTCGTATGATCAATGATCGCATACGTTTTGTTGAGGAACTCGTAATGGTTGTATTTTGAAATGCCGCACTAAAACTCTACGATTGATGATCGAAGTTCCATTACAATAGCCATTTATCAGATGCTTGTGTACGATGTGCGAACATGCTTTTGTTTAAATATAGGAAACGGTAACTAATGTCCATGTGTCATGCTAATAAAAAACAAATTGTATTTTCGTTTTCAACGTTATTAAATGCTTAACAATTCAAAGTTACTATAAACATTGTTTTTTTTTTTAGATTTCACATCACATTTTGTAGCATTTTAATCTCTTAGAAGTGACACGCACTTTCCTTGTATTAACCAAGTGTACAAACACGTTGCGAATGTGTGCGTGAAAGCGAGTAGCATCAGTACATAACACTCACACGCACATACACACTTCTGAGTTCGCCATTGTCTCGGACGGTACCGAGAGGTCCTGCGCTTACACACACGCATTCATATCGTGTTTGTACACTTGGCAACTACAAGTAGGCGCGTGTCGCTTCGTCAGATAAAAATACTGTATACACAGTAGGTAATTTATTTTAAGCAATAATTACAAACAAACATTTATAACTACTTTAACTTTGACCATTTCAGAAGTACCTAGACAAAAATTTCACTCGATTCAAGAAACGGCTCTCAATTTTCATTTACTCTGCATGGCTCTTATTTTCATGAATACTTCGCACAGTGCCTTCCTAATGACTTCCTGCGCAATATTTTCCGAACAGGCGTCTCACGATGTTTTCCCTTTATACGTGCGCCCGGTAAATGGTTTAAGTTTGCCTGCAGCCTGCAGTTTCATCTTGCACGTGTGTACCCGATTGCGAACCGAATACTAAACTTAATGTGCGACGCATTAGTCCGAAGGATATTATTCATTTTTATTCTGTTAGTTTCTTCGGCTGTTATTTGTGACTCATGCTCGTGCGACGAGAAATATGGTAATGCTTGGCTTTAAAAATAAACTTTGTGTAGATGTTTTTGTAGACATTGGTTTGATGTAGGTGTCTGTCTATTCTTCCTTTAATAAACAGGTTTCTAATGTCATGATTAAGCTTCGTAGTCATGCTGAAAAAAAGTCAAAAATTTTACTGAAACAATATCACCGATATCGTACCCACATATCTGTGAAACAATTGGTTAACCATCAACGTGTTACAAACTTATTCTTAGTAAACATCTAGCTAGATAATTAAAATAAAACAAACAGTAACTCAAGCCTGGTGATTACTTAACCCAAGCATAGAGTTTCATTTCTGCGCGCTAGTAACACGTTTCAAATTACATTTTACGCAACGCAGAGCCCTTTCCATAACCTACGTCGTATTCCATTTGGTAGTCAACAAAACTGGCGTTAGAACACTGTACCAAACTCTCTAGGAGTAAAGATATGCTGGAAATGACCAAGATAGTTCTGTTCTACTTATATGTCTTGTGTAGGAAAATCATTGAAATTATGGGGAAAATGTTTGTGGAATGGGTGATCATTATTTGATTTACCAAGTAGTAAGCCACATGGAAGATTAATTAGATAGTCCACTCCACTTCATGTTATCCATAGTGGGGGAGCTTGAGCACTAGCTGTAGAACTTTGTCTGGCGGTGATCAGGGTCAGGAATCCCTGTCCTCTTCCAAATATTTTTCAACCACGACTTTCTCACACCGTGTCTTCCAGTGAACTATTTCCATGTCAATGGATGTACGTAAAATTCGCAACGTAGCGATATTTCGGCTCGGCACTTACTCCCGTGGGTTCGCGAAGCTTATTGAATACAAATTGTTTCTTTATCAGCCAACTTTCGCGGAGAGACGCCAGAAATAATCGCGTATTGTGAACTGTTCCCACTTTTGTGAATACACGTTTACACTTAAACGTTTTATATTTGAGTTACAACAGCTTTTTACTACTTTCGCAGTCTGTTGGTTTTATTTTGTAAACTGTCTTCGCTATTTCAATCTATATTGATTTGAAATTGAATTCTTTATACACCGCAATTATGGTGTAGGTACGTGTTGCTGCAATCCTGCAAAATGGCAAAAAGTATTAAAGCCTGGGAACTATTCTTGTTAGGTCTAGGTATTATGAAGTATTCTTTTTTGTCTCTCTAATTTGTTTGCATGGAGAACTAAGTGAACTAAGTGCCTAATCAAAGCAAGCTAAGTTATTGTAGGAACTAGTTCCGTGTAATTGGAAGGTGTTGTCGAGTGGAATCATCTTCACATGCCTGTCATCCGGTGCGAGGTGGAACTGCTATTCGAACCAGTTAGAGATAATTTAATTTCTTAGGATGCGTAATCTGTCGTTGAGTCGGTCGATTTGATTGATTGTCTTGTGAAAGTAAGAGATCCTTTGGTGAACTATTTGTTTGTAAGCCTGGTCCCATTATTTATTAAAAAAACTAAGCATGAACAAAGCATAGGTGTTGCATATGCGTTTCATTTACGTGTCAATTTAGCGATAGAAAAATATATTTGTTATTTGTATTTATACGCTTTTATGTTTTAAGGCACGTATACTTGCATAAATCTGCTGGTTTATTTTCTAGGACTGGAAAAAAAATAACAGATCCTTACGTTTAAAGGTGAACGTCCACTGGTCCGCACCGGCCGTAACGCACGCACGGCACGCAACATATTTGCCGATGGCATGCGTCCACTGTATCGGTATTTTTAATTTAGTCTTGAGTGTTTTTATTGTTGTTAGTAGACGTCGTCCGTCATGGAGATTGACAAATATATTATTATTATCAGTTGCTTGTTGGCAGAAGAAGAAGAACATAAAACTAAACGTAGAATGTGGGTTCATGGATTAAACTATCTCCTCCTAGAAGGATCCTGTCTCCTCCCAGATATTATCTCTTCTTTGAATATTGTCGATGTTTCAGATTATACGTACTATTCTTCAAAACTTTCTACAAATAGAATTAAATGTGTGTCATCCATTTTACAATGTTTTCGGCTCACCTCAATTATAAACAGGAAAACAAGTGCGGCAGAGAGCGTTGCACGTGGTGAACAAATCCATGTGACGTCACCGGCACGCAACGCATTTTTGGTTCATATATGTGCTCGGAGCAGGTGGTACCGATAGTGGACGTAGTGTTATATGAATTCTTATAAAGCAAACCAAAATCCGTTGTGTACCGTGCGTGCGTTGCGGCCGGTGCGGGCCAGTGGACGTTCACCTCAAAAAGAGTATTTTCAGAAATGCATGGCAAGTCCAATATGTTCTAGTGGCTAGGATACCTGGCTCTCACCCGGGCGGTGTGGGTTCGATTACCGGTACCGGAAAAAAACTTTGCTAGTGTTAATTTTAGAACCAGCTTAAAGTCCTTAATTTTACTTCGTAGTCCGTAACGATTTGTAGTTTTGGGGTATGTTTTAGACAATCTGCACGTATTTGTGATTGTTTAGTTATTACGCTATGGCTCTGTTATACAAAATTCGTGGTCTAAAAAAAAAACTGAAGCCAAAAATGCACAAAACAAAAGCGTTTCCCGTTCAGCCACAAATGCTTCAAAAAAACAAGCTCTTTTTTAACAGTATACACAAAAACTATCCAGACAGTTGATACAGATAATAGCAACAGGGCAAAAAACCCTTAGGCTGCCACGCCACCCGAGCTGGGGGCCTTTTCAACCGCAATTTTTCACCACCGCATGTATACGTCGATGTTTTTGTAACAGTCGGCTGATTGATTTATGACCAGCAGTCTGATCTAGTTTAGATATTTCGGATAGTGTTTAAAATGTGTGGTGTGTTAGCAAACTATGTTTCATGTAGGTAGCACTAGTACCTACCTACCTTTGGGTATTTCTATCTCCTCTTCGAAATAGAAAAGTCTTGACAGATTCAGAATGATAGTGTCTAGGTTAGTCTTAAAATAAACTAAGCCTATTGTTCAGTTTGATTATTGAAATATTCAATTTAGTTAACAAAGGAATCTCATTTTCTTGATAGTCTTTCATTCGCTCTTGACAGATAGTGTGTTTTTCAGTGTTTAATTCATTCATCCATCATTGTGGCGGAAATTAGCCGATCTAATATTTTTTCATGAAAATAATCATTGGGTTAGTTAAATCTATTTATATAATTACTTTTCCCGACTAATCCATCAAAGCAGAGCCTAAGCCTCCGCGGCCACAAACTTGAAATTTTGGCAGTTGATGCCTTTATGTTGTAAGCATCCACTAAGGAAGGATTTTTGGAAATTCGACTTTTAAGGGGGTGATAAGGGGGATTTTGTTGGTATGAAAAATCTTATTTCTTGAGTTAATAAACTTGAAACTTGGCACGAATACTTATCTAAGTAAATTATGAAGTTTGTGATTTTCTATTTTCATAAACTACCACCCCCTAAAGGGGGACTAGGGGTGTCAAAGTTTGTATGGAAGAATTTTAACGCGCGGTTCGATTAACTTGAAAGTCAGTATTTATACTTAAGACCGAAAATAAAAAGTAACGTGTATCAGGGTTTTTCGAAAATCGACACCTAACGGGGTACTAAAGTACGAAATCCACGCGGACGAAGTCGCGCGGGAAGTGCTAGTTACATATAAAAATGCATCCAAAAACTTAGATTAGCCTTAAGTATTCATAAGTTACTGGTTACTCTGGTTTACTTTTCCTTATCCATCATAACATAATTATAATAATGAGTGTTACAGTTACAAATGTCACGAGTTTCTTTGATGTAAATGCTCATAGTAAGTAAACCCAATGGAATCTGATATTACGATTGGCGTATTTCCAAGCACATCGATGAAAGCGGGTAATCAACTGGATCCATGTTATAAAAAGTTCGTAAAATGTCAAGCCTCGCCTTTTGTGACGCATTGGAGACATTTCTTAGTCATAAACATTCAATAATACCGATGTAGAGTTATAGGGTTAGATGTGTTCACATTGTAGGTATGGAGTATTGGTTAGACATAGAGGTTTACTTTGCTATTTATTTCCTTGAAAGGTTTTTCACGATTTTCATTTTCATCTTACCCATTTCGATCGTACCCAAGTAGCGATTATTTTGCTGCAAATTGGGCAAATTCTATACTTAAATGATTGTGGTGCAGTTGCATTCTTTTCTGTTTAAGGTATAATAAGCAAAACTGAGAGAACGCATTTTAAATGACATTGAATCACAATATATACGCGCATGATTTAAATAAAAAAATGAAGAAAAGTGTTGGTTACACAATAAAAACACGTTGTAACCCACTTCTCTCCCATCCCTCAAACGAGACAGCTCAAATCTAAACGAAATAAAACTGCCTATAAAGATTAAAGATCACCAAGCAGCCTACAATTCATTCTCTTCACAATTTCTCGCTTGACAAAAGAGTAGCGCGCACAATTTGTCAATCCATCCATCCGTACTGTTAAAATGGGCTGTAAAACTTTTAACACTCGACCCTAGGAGAGTGGGGCGAGACACTCAGAATTTTGTAGTTCCGCATAGGAACCACATAAAGCGAAATGGGACAAGACCGGAACGGAATAAAAAGAAAGGTCGGCCCGGATACGATGTGCCCGACAGTAAAACCAGTACTTGGATGAAAAAAAACTTCAGGAGAATAAGATTTGGTGCGTCTTTGAAACGTCAGAGAGGAATATAAATAAAAATGGCCGGTGAATTTGTGACACGATCAATAGCGCTATCAGTTTAATGTGCTGTGAAAAGGGGTGACTAACTTGTACACACAATGTTATAAGCCCAAGCAAAGGTGGTTTTAAAAAAATGTTTCTAGCGATGACCAGACATAGTCAAATCCGGTCATAGTGTAATTATTTAAAACAGTCCAGTCGAAAGAAAACATCTCAGATTGTGTGAAAGACGATATTATTATGGTTAAAAAGGGAGTGAACGATAACGACTGAAGAAGATGTATAGAAGAGAACGACGTGGTGCGCCAATCGTGAATGAATTGAGATAAGATCTAAACAAGAGGATGGTGATAGCCAAGCCAATCATTCAAAGAAAATAGCTGGCTGGCTAAATCCATGTTATTTATCCAAGTTTCATTACTCCTAAAACTAAGTAAAAGTGATTTCATGACTTTGATTAAGCACACAGTACTTAAATGAAGCAAATAAATCAGGTCCCATATTAATATTTGATAGGATCCCATAGCGTCGTATTACATAATACATTCCGAATAACTTTCTTGTTGATGGAATGTGTGTACTAGGACTTGTATGGTATTTGTTATGTACATAACAATAGGATATTCTTCAATACTACATATTAATAGCGATTGTCGTCATTATTTAATTAATGTCCGTTGTCATATTTCTTTTAGTTTGTCTGGTATTCTATTTCTTCTAGAAGCTTCAACACATAGATGTTGCTGCTTTTATAACAACAAGAATGTAATTTCAGCTTTAACACATAACATTATGTATGTGTACTTCCATCTACGTATACATCAGCGGCGAAGTGTGAATTTTTGTAAGAGAGAAGCCAGTTTTAACTTACTTACCAATAAAGTAAAAATCAATTTATTACCTTAAAAATAAGTCTTTTTGGTCAATGTTTTAGAGAAAAAAACTCAACTAAATTAGGTACTATCATTCTAAAATTATTATAGGAATATAAAGAAGCAAATGTAATACAGTTGCGCTTTTCAATAGCGATAGAGTTGCTGATGCGAACCTCCGAAGGGAAGCCGGTAGGAATCGTGTTACATGTTGCTTTCGCCACTGGTAGGTATACATGTGTTTTTACAGTCCGCATGTTATTTCCGCGACCGCATTAAACAGACCTTTCTGCTCACACAGGAAAAGCTAATGAGAGTGAAGATAAGTGGTAAAGAGTAGATAAAGGCCAAAAGGTGACCCATGTTTTTGATGTTGTGTTGGCAGAACTTTCGTGTTTACATATACACTTTCTATGATCAAAGGTTAGACTTATGTCATGTGTGGTTTGCTTTATAGAATTTACAGGTCGCACTTATGTTTGTTCTAGAATCTAAGTACTAACATAACATCACGACTTGTTTCCCCGAAGGGTTGGGCAGAGGTGTACTACAGTACACCCACATTTCGCCAGTTATGTTTAAGTCCCATGTAATAGTGGGCGAGCCTATTGCCATCAACCAGTCACAAATCTAGACTCCGGGCTGCTACTGAGCAATTTCAGATGAAAAACCCAATAACACTGCCCGACCTGGGAATCGAACCCAAGACCTCGTGGTCAGCAGTAGCGCTTGCGACCACTAGACCAACGAGGCAGTCCATCATCATCTAAGTACTTATTACCTTAGTTTAAACTAGAAAGTTCGGTGTTAACGGTGTTTGCCTTTGTGTTGTACTAACTTTAGTAACTGCCTATTTTGTGCTTTTTACGATTTTTGTATTGATATAATTTGTCTTGATGATTACCTTGACAATATTATGCATTTGATATACGTCGTCGTCGTCGTTGTTGTGTTTGATTTACGTCTGGCGTGTGACGTTAGTGTAAACGGGGAGCGTTAGATTAGATTCTCAGCAGTAAGCTTATTGCGATACTTAATTTGTGATAATCTATTAGGGTCTTGATTATGGTAGAGACAACAATTACCTACCAAACCATCTATCATAACAATTTATACCATGAACACTAAAATCGATCAGAGTTTAGCTAGGTATAACAAAACCCCCTGGAGGGGTGTTGATGGCATGTTTCAAACACGCAACATTTCCATATTACATCGAAAATACACAGCTGAAACATTTTATTTCTTCAAATGCATGGAAAAAATGCAATGTGGCAATGAAGAATTGACGAGCCTTATCCCGATGTGCGTGAAGACTGAAAACATAATTCAGTTATGAGTGGGATTACCTAGGTAGCCTATGATATAAGTTGAGACACAAAATAGTACCTAACCAACGAAAAGATGTTTGTTTGAAATGTTTTCGTTTGTTTATCAATGGCACATTAATTTTCTAGCTGCTGATTGACAGCTCGGTTTGAATATGCCTTTAGCAGTGAATAATGATTGACAATTGTTTGTATTTAAAGTACCATAATGTGATCACAAATCCTCTCACAAATCTCCCTTACTATGGGGCGTTTCTGCTAATGATATTCGGAACATAAGAGAACTATTTGTAGTTCTTTACTATCCTTAACAAGGGCCAAGTTTAGTAATGGACATTCACAGACGGATAAGATATCCACTTGAATATTCTGTACGGGTCCTTGGCAAACAAATTTAACAATCTGGACGCATAGAAAAAAGACAATAATCGAAGGAATTTGCATTTCCATAAACTTTTTGTTTGTCTACACTCGGTGGGTCCATTATGAATTTTATTGATTTGTATTCAATCGGAGTGTATTCAAATCAGTTATTGTGTTCTTTGCGCGAAAGGGGACGGCGTTAAACCTATTGATATTTTGCGGTTTTGCGTGTAGGGAATTGTGTGTAGGCGGGTAGGTAATACTATTTTTTGAAGCTGGATAGATAGTAATTATTATTATTGTGGAAGCAGTTTTTGCACGTCAGTTTTAAAATAACAAAATCTTACAGGATTGGGAGGTTGTGTTTGAATCATTTCTGACGAGTTGGTACATATCTGACTGAGTCATATTTCCTCGATAACTTAGCATAGTCACTGCAGGCAGTCTCGATAGCTTGTTTCCTGAAATAGGTACTATTTTCACTTTATTTTCATCACCGTCGTTCCTTAATATCTGACTATCTGGTCTCTGGTCTCTCTTAAATTTTGTATCAACTACATTATGCCATTTCTTATTTCCAGAAAGATTCACCACCTACTCAGTACCCGGTTATTGTACATCACACAATACAAAACATTCCAAAATCACCGAATAGTTTGCCGCACATCATTGTACACTAAACACCCCGTTCAGATATCAATCACCGGGATTGGTGGCACGGTCCGTGAATCAATCACGACTACTCGCAGACGGCACGATTCTAATGTATTGGAAAATTGAACTTTCAACGTGCTCTTATTTTTGTTTGCAATCTCAAGCAGTTTGTGTCGTGGATTTTATTTTGTTTTTGTTTACGTTAAAATTGATGGGAGTTTTAGATAAGATTTGTTAATCAAGTCTATTTTAGGCAGGTTGCAGACAGGTAACTGTTTTTAATCCTCACCTAATAGGCGTGATGTGTGAAGTGCTGGTAAGGGAAGTGTAAGTAACACTTACAATATTTCGGCAACTGTTAACGGCCGAACCCAATAACCTATCTATCACCAGTTTTGGCATTCTGGAGATAGAAAAACCTATCTATCTATGATTTTAACGTCCCAATAATCTATAAAAGATTATAGAATCTTGCCGGCCTGACAGAAAGACAGATATAATTATACTGTCAATCATCAATAGCAATCTGTATTTTACATAAAATAGGTTATTGGGTTCGGCCGTAAGTCTCATGGTATTGGGGCCAGGCCTATTGCCATTAACCAAACAGAGGACTGGACTGGACTGTTTACTGTACCGAGGCTAAAATTTTTCTAACGGCAAAACCCAATAACTCTTTACCGAACGGCAGTCGCGCAAGTTCGGCAGACAGCCAACCTTTCTTAACTTTATCACATTCTTAACAAAGTTAGTCGCTTTTCGTGTCTGTGTGGGTGACCGTTTTTTTTAGCCTGCTCTGTCTCACTCTTGGTCAAAAGCCTCCCTCCACTCCTTCCATCTTTCGCGAGCCCGCGCGTCCTCCTAAATTGAACGGAACTTATCCAGTTCATCCCGCTATCCTACGTAGCCTGCCGCGACCCCGTCTTACTGTCTCAGGTCACTAGTTCAGTAATATCTTGAGCCCACAGTTTGTCCGACACGCGGACATGCGGTAGTTACGTCCTGCCCAGTCCCATTTAAGTTGGGCAGCCTTTTGAGCTACGTCAACAATATTAGTTTTGGAGCGCTGTAGGTATTTTGAACACGGTCCTAGTATACTGCGCTCCATTGCTCGTTAGCAAACTTAGAGTTTGGAGTTCTGGATGTAAGTCAAAGACCAAGCCTGTGTACCCATAGGTTAAGATGGGAAAAATACACCCCTAAGACGATCCACTGATTTAAATTTCCATAAGCTTGCGTTTCAGTGACATAGGCAACTCATCTTTGAAAAGTTGCTTCATGAATCGTCCGTCTTGCGACTTCTTTTGTCTTGCCTCTCCTGGATAGAGACTACTTGGCCCAAGTAAAGGTATTCCTGGACATGTTGTATTGTGTCCCCATCTACTTTAACATTTTTGGGTGTTTCGTTCGTGACCGCTTATACATCTTCTAAACAATCCAATAAATTTTGATGCTGTTTTCACCATCATGTAGAGCGTTTATTTTGTAAGGTTTGTGTGAAGCAGGCGGCGGGGCGCTCGTTCTCCATAAAATAATATTCTCTAGTATTTGAGTATCCGGGATTCTATATTGCAAGGTCTACCAAGCCATGTCAGCGTTTTGAGAAAGGTCGCACTCATCGAGTAGTTATGACGGATCTTGTAGCAATCTGCAGAGAAGCTGAACCAACAGTTTTATTTGTTAGTTCTTATTGATACGAGTATTTCTACCTTTTCTAAGAATATTAGGTAGGTATATTAGATAGGTACATTGTCTTCTGAATTGCGATAATCTTTTCATAGAATAATTTGCGGGTTTGTGGGAAAATTGATAAAATATTCGCAAAAATAGCACTGGGGGAGTAAACAAACAGATGATTTTTTTTTGAGGGGAAGGGATAAGGCTCCCTTAAATATTTTGAATAAGTTTCACCTTAACAAAATAATGCGCCATATTGACAAAACTACCTATTATGATGGCTGGAACATAACCATCATAATAGGTAGTTTTGTTTTGACAAGACAATGCAGTGTTACGGCGAAGGGAGGCGTATTTAGTATGGATCTCGCGGTGAGACACTCAATTGATGTTTCCGATTGAGTGAACAAGATATTTGCATAGAGCAGATAAAACGACACAGGAAATACGTATAATACCTAGGGTAGGTTCTATCTAAAATATATAGGAATATACAATACCCGAGATACCTACTATATATGTAAAAATATTATGAGGTATGAATTAGGATAAAACTAGATAAAATAGGTACGGTAACGAATTTCAAACCGACACAATACTGCTAACGTCAATAAATCTGTATTTGGGAATTATTTTTAGACGATTTAATTGTGAATCCTAAAGAGAACCTATGATAATAAAAGATACAAGCCAAATAACGTAAACAAAATGTAGGTAGGTACTAAGAACAAAACTTTACAAAAAAAAAAATATAGCAAAAAATAGTCTCAAAAAAAGGAAAAGATGCCAACACCTCTATAAATTTACATCAGCTGTATAGAAATCGAATCACATACTCCTTGATTTTGAGGAGATCACAACCGGAATACCAATGACGCGCCGTCAAGTACGATCTGAGGGTAGCAACACTTTACTGCCGCGCGCGCCCTCTCTAGGTCATAATCTAAAGATATACGCAATTTTGTTACATGGAACGTGATATCGGCTGCCTGTTTTTTTTGCGTCTTCTAAGTGATTATTTTCCATCTTTTATGTCGGGGCGAGAATAGCTTAGTTGTGGTAACAGGATTAGATAGATTAGGTAAAGTAAGAAGCAGGAAATTATATTCAAGTTTGGTACAGTTCCTTTCATTCGTGAAAAAGCACTGTAGACGCTACCAAACAGGGTGTTCGTCCTGAGTGAGATATACTCCTTTTTGCCAAAAAAAAACAACAATTTACCTTTAATTAATACCTGAGTAATAGGTGCTGTCCAATATTGGTGCCCATGTGAGTTTTGTTGCGCCTATTTAAAATTCTGCTTTCAATATTTCCATCCATAAGCAACGTTACAGGATGCCGATTTATATATCTGAACTAATCATATTAAAACAAAAAGGTTGAAGTACATAAAAATATAAAATAAAAAGTTAACCGAGCTACCAGAGGTTACGACCCAACCAAAGGCTGGGTATTTCATAGAGACCAAGCACCTCCTACAACATTTTACGACCTTCCTAAAGTTCCTCAACATTTAAAACTATATTAAATTCTTGGGAAGTGGTCACAGCTTTATAAAGACTTCATTTCGTCAGTCAGAAACCGTCCAGTGTATACCAGTTAGGTTATGTGTGGATACAGAAAGGTAGTGAGAAAACATATCACTACTTTATTTAGCGTTTGGTATTGTCAAACTGCATATCGCCGCCCTAATGCTTTAACTGTAGAAAAATTGTGCATATTTATTTATTTGTGATTATAAAGTTATCTTCCCAAAAAAATCGTCGTTTGGCTATTCAAGCACTAGGATGGCTTTAATACAATATAGAGACCCAGCCTATAAACGTTGATAGAGAAGCCTTCTGTACGTCTACCATGAGTTGTTAATGAAAACCTACTCGCTAGCGTTAAAGTCGCTAGCGTATTGACGTCGATCGAATAGATTTCGATAATGCTTGCACCATGAGATTTACGGAGTCATACGCAGGCGCTCGCGTAAGCTCGATAGATCGTGTCGTCTAGCTAACTTCACTCCTTATGTTTTGTTTCTTTCTTTCTCAGTAATAAGAAGAGAGGCTCCCATGTCGTCTATTCAATTTGTAATTTTGTTTACGTTGTGTGGTTCGCGGCGTTTTTGTTTTATGCAGGCCCTACACGTTCAAGTAATTTGATCAAACAGGCTGGTCCAAACAGTTTTATCAAATTGGCATGAATGTTTGTGGGAAAATTTGATCAAATTTAATGAGTCGTCAAATGGCATGAAGAAATATGAATTTTCGTATTTCTATTCGATCAAACATTTTGATCGAACGGTTTGATCAAACAATTTGAGCATGTGTGTTGCGAGCGCTCAGTTGCTGCTGCGTAGTGTCTTAATAGTGTCTTTCTTCTTAATTAATGGACTGACTAACGACAGAAGCATTAAATATGTTTCCTCATTCATTCGCAAATAATTATGCCAGTCTTTAAGAACAAATTTCAATGTATTTAACAAGTTTATTTAGCGAATATTCGTCTCTTTTCATGAGCCTCTTTTTATACCACATAATACGACTTTATGTCCTTTTTTGGGCCTTCAAAACAAACACTAAGCTGTCTATTGCTAAGGCGTTATCTGTAGACATTGTTAAGAGCGTTGTCACATTTTATCACCGCACATTTCTATTGTGTTATCTAATAAACTTAGCTCAATAAATATTATGATCTGTTTTTGAGACGATTTAAATAAATGTTACAATAAAAATGTGTTTTTAATAATTACCTATTAAATTAATATTATTTAGTAGGGAGCCCATTGATCACATTTTTCAAAAAAGTATATTTTCATTTAACATTCTTAAAAATTTGGTCCCGTGTGAGCGAGAGAGGTGACAAAATGTGACAGCCCTCTTAAGAAACACAACAACTCTTGCCTGCTTCGATGCAGAACTGACGCCGCTTCAAGCCTGCATGAAGATGTGTAGTCACTTGAAAGATCATGCCAATTTGATAAAGCTGTTTGAATCAGCCTGTTTGACCAAATTACTTGAACTTCTATGGCCCGCATTAGTAGATAAGCCAAGCCACTTGAAACTTTAAAAGTGTAATAAATTAGCTAAGCTCAAGTGTCGTAGGTAATAAAATGCAACATTATTCAATAATATGCACAAATCTTCAAATGCTTCTTTAGCGAGTCTGTAAAATTTGATAAACTATTTTCCAATTGGTATCCAACATTAATTCTCATTTTGGCTTGAAATTCACGTTATTTAGGTAGTTGGTCTTCAAATTCAGCGGCCACTAACATATTCCATGCTAAACAAGTTCCTCCAGGCTTTATTTTGACTTTAATAGACTGAAAAACGTATATAATTATAATGTAAACATATGTTTCACACCTCAAAACGCTAGTGAGCTACGTAACTATTATCGCAAGCGTATTTTTCGATAGCGTCTGTCGAATTAGTGACTCATGGTGTAGTTTTGTATGGTGACAGCTGAAAAACGTCAGTGACTGTCGAATAGATTACGTTAGGTGTCTTACCTATCGAAATCTATAGTGCTCATGGTACGAACTTTAATTCTTTTTGTGACCGCTAGGGGCGCTGTACAATATTTCATAGATATCATTTACGGAGACGCTAGCGTGTTTTGACTGTGTAAACTCATGGTAGAGCTACTGCACTCCGGAAAACCAAAAAAAAAACTATCCAATAATCACTATAGGTTACACATAATTGGGCACAAAGTCAGTCCAGTTAAACAAATGAAATATTCCTGTAAACAGAAACGTCTACGATTCCTTCGACTTTCCCTCCTTGTGAATATCTAGCTCCTGTACTGGCTAGCAGATAAATAATTTCATTCATGTACTACTGCAAAACTTTTAATTAAACTAAAAGCTCCAGTGTCACCTGAGAAATACTGTCTAAATAATTCTTCGGTCAGCGCACTATTAAATATTTTATATTGTAATCTCGCTATACAGGCGTTCCGTCTTTTATTGACACAGCCAGACCTCCATAAAGTTGCTCCGCTTTACGACGCCAACTGAACTAAAGCTTTTTGCACCGTTGTGTATGATTAAAAATAATTATTTAATAATGAAAAGTAAGGTTCAAAGGGAATTGAGCTAGTTTTGTGTGGACCGAATTTTTGGGCGGTTCTGTAACGGGATAGTGTTGACAAAGGACTTGTAGGGCTCATTTTGTAAACGGTAAAAGTATGTATGGATAATGAATGGTTAGGAAATATGTTGGATACTTTCGGGAATAATGATTCTTATTTGTAAAAAATCAGGAACTTACCTTTAGCAGATACCAGTAGGATTAAGTAGGTAATTAAAAAACAGACAATACAAATATGACAAAATTTATTTACCCTTCCGTTTACCATTCAAAATAGTCGATATGTGCGCAAGAGTTGACATTGCCGCAGTGTTTCCTGTCTGTTAGAGTGGGACAGTTGCGGCCGCCATCTTTCTTTTCGCGCACCACGCTCCTGTACCGAAGCTTGTCCCCGAAGCCGCAGGTCACTGAGCAAGGAGACCAGGCACTCCATTCTGACACGAGGCAGTCATTTGCTGTAGGTGAAAGGAAATGTAAGGTAATATTTTTCTTTCTTTCTAAGAAAAGCTATTCATAAACACATAATAGGGGTGGTGGATGTTGCAGATACGAGAAATGAAAAAAAAACTGGCCAAGTGCGTGTCGGCCCACGCACAATGAGGGTTCCTTAGTTGGATGAATTTATCCCAAGAACAAACTTAACATTGTAGTTGAAAAACATATTCCCCCACATCAACTGCAACTGTAACGCACGTGAACTGTTCTAACTGCAAATGTAAGTTGATTCGCTCAATATTGAGTGAGTTCCCATGTTATTTTAAGACCACTTAACAATTCACTTCTTACCAACTTCTTTCTTCTTCTTTCTTCGGACTTCTTATCACTTTTCTTGTAATCTCTAAGCATGGATCTATTCTCAGTATTTTTTTCAAAGTTTTAGGGTCAGCAGTTTCAGAGATAAGGGGTTGAAATGGTCAATTTTCATCTATTTTCTTTAATAACTTTAAAACTGTTTTATTTTAAAATTATAAAAATAATATGGACTG
This sequence comes from Fissipunctia ypsillon, assembly GCA_947568875.1. Lineage (NCBI taxonomy): Eukaryota > Metazoa > Arthropoda > Insecta > Lepidoptera > Noctuidae > Fissipunctia > Fissipunctia ypsillon. Next base: position 20,108,496 of record OX387643.1, on the reverse strand, counting down.
CCTCGTTGGTCTAGTGGTCGCAAGCGCTACTGCTGAGCATGAGGTCCTGGGTTCGATTCCCAGGTCGGGCAAAGTGTTATTGGGTTTTTCTATCTGGAATTTCTCAGTAGCAGCCCGGAGTCTGGAATTGTGCCCAGTAGATGGCAATAGGCTCGCCCCCTATTACATGGGACTTAAACATAACTGACGAAATGTGGGTGTACCATAATAGGTAACCTCTGCCTAACCCTTCCGGAAAACAAGGCGTGATGTTATGTTATGTTATAAAAATAATATATTAATTTGAAATTCTCATAAGAAGTCCTTTTATTTAATAAATATGTCACACAGTACAGTTGGCAAAACCTTTTTTTTAATTTTCAAATTTTTCCCCCAAATGTGCAACTCGTATTCAAAATTCATTTATTTTCGTTACACTTTCTTTCTTGTTTGGGTCACAGAAATTCATAATGTAGGTACCAAATTTCAATTTAATCGGTCCAGTAGATTCGGGGTAAATCGGCTATGACAGACGGACAGACAGACAGACACACAAGTGATCCTAACGTTTTCTCATTAGGCCATACGGAACCCTAAAAAAGATTATTATTAAAAGAGTATTTTTAAATGAGTAGTAGTCGGGCATTTATTCTGCCTCTTCTACAAATGATTATCTACTTATTTTATCATCGTTCAGTCGTCTAGACACGGTCTGGATTTAGATACTATTTCAGACCCAATTTTTACCAGAGTAATCGAAATCTAATGGAGAATTTAATCCAATTAATTCAGTGAGCAATTCGTAATACTTAAGTGTCGTCTTTAAAAGATCGCTTTTAGCCATAATTAAAATGTCTACTTTTATACAGGATGGCGGGGAAATCGACGCGCAAATTATAACCATGATCCTAGATCCCCTAGCGTAAAACATTTTCGTCGGTTATCAAAAAATAATCTGCTGTTCCTTATAAAAGACCTATGCGGTCAAAATGTATGGGACAGCAATTTTTTTTTTTAATGACCGACTAAAAATTTCTACGTATGGTCCAGAATCATGTACTGAATCCATGGTAACAGGTTGCACATCGATGTCCCTGCCAACCTGTATAGGACGTTTATACGGTGTAGTACATAATTAAGAGCATTCTGTCTTATTTCTTACGTTGGATCTTGTTGACTGCGTGGTGTAAGCGCGACCTGAAGTGCCTTGGCAGATGCTTGTGTAGACCAAGTTTTCTGCCGTGAGCAACAGCCAAGACGACGTCATCCATGTTCTTGAGCTCGCCTTCAAATTCTGCTTCTGTTGTTCTGTAATGAATAAATAGTAACTTCACTTCCACGATATGTAAGCCTGTATTTATTCTTCCATTCTAAACCTACAAATGCCTACGAAGTAATCCAATAAAAGCCGACAAAGCGTCGTTAACATGTCGAGGTATTCCGGATACACAAAGACATGTCTGTCGAGTATCTCGCCGTTTCCATTGCACCCAGTTTTTGATAAAGTTTCTGTTCTATTAAGTAGATATTTTGCAATGTAAAAGTACTAATAGGTATAGAATGAAATTGCATTGTTACCTACTCTAAGATATAAATAAAAGTCAATAATTTCCTAATATTAGTTTCCGATTGACAAATACATGCAAAAATTCAATGGTTAGGGGACGATGGGGGAATTGCGGACGCGGGGTAAATACGGACTCACATATATCTACTTTATCCCCGCCACCCGCGTCCCGCCGCCGCGATCACGCATTACGTTCCGACATCTTTAGTGTCCTCCAAACATTCCCGACAGGCGGCTGCGCACACGCTTCAAGGTAATTGAATTTTAACATTTTTTGTGATTTTGATGTAATTTTTGATGTTTACTATTTTGAGTGTTATTCAAAAAGATTAAAGTGTCAGTAAAAAGTCATATTTTCTGTCGATTGCGATATTAATGACGAGTAAAAAGTACAATCGTTTGCCTTGATAAATTTTATTAACCTAAAAATTTTGTTATTATACTTTTTCTAACTCGTTTGGGTCAATTGCGGACAAATGGCCTGGGGTAAATACGGACGTCCGTTTTTACCCCATTATTGATCTTAACCTATTTTTTTACGTTATTTTTTGTATATAATAATATTTTTATATTCCAGATGCCTCGAAAATATATTAGGAAAAAAGAACCAGCCTATACCATAGAAACTTTACAAAAAGCTGTGCAAGAAATTAAAGAAAAGAAGACTCCTTTTCGACAGGTGGCAGAGAAGTATGGCATTCCCAGAGCGACCCTTTTCGATCAAGTGCAAAAAGCCTGTGTTAGTACCATGCCAAAAAGAGGTAAGAAGTCAGTATTTAATGAATCTCAAGAAAAAGAACTGGTTGAATTCATATTAAAATCTTGCAAAGCCTTCTTTGGGATAACTATTCCTACCCTACGAAAAATAGCATTTGATTTTGCCACTGTTAATAACATACCAAATAACTTCAATAAAGATACCAAAATGGCAGGTATAGATTGGTATTATAATTTTATGGCGAGACACCCCCATATATCACTTCGAAGACCAGAAGCTACTTCAATAAATAGAATCACAGCATTTAATCAAGAAGAAACGGATATATTTTTTGAAAATTTAAAAACACTCATGTTAAAGCACCAATTTAAATCGAATTCAATCTACAATGTTGATGAAACTGGGATTAGTACTGTACAACGAAATTCCAGGATTCTCGCACCAAAAGGATTAAAACAAGTAGGCAAATGTACCAGCGCAGAACGTGGTTCCTTGACAACAGTTATAAATTGTTTCAATGCTGCAGGCACATACATTCCCCCATTTTTTATATTTAAACGAAAGCGAATGAATGCACTGCTTATGAAGGATAGTAATAGTAACATGGTAGCTTGTGTTTCTGATTCAGGCTGGATAACAGAGTCAATTTTTGTTGATTGGCTTCAACATTTCAAGGCATTTGCAAAACCATCTGCAGATGATCCTATTTTATTAATACTGGACAACCATGAAAGCCACGTTAGTTTGAGAGCTCATGAGTTTTGTCGCAAGAATTTTATTCATGTTTTGACGTTACCACCTCACACATCCCATAGAATGCAACCTTTAGATTTAACTTTCCATGGTCCACTAAAAACGGCATATAACAGAGAATGTGAATCCTTCATGGTCAACCATCCAGGCACCAAAATTACGGCATATGATGTTGTAGGCCTTTATACAAAGGCTTTTAATAGAACCACAAGCACTGAAAAAGCTATGAATGGCTTTAAGTCTGCTGGAATTTGTCCAATGGATCAAGATAAATTCAAAAACACCTTTGAAAGTTTTGGGGATATAGTTACATCAGATTCTCTTCTTGAACAACAGATACAAACAAATACTAACAATCCAAGCCAAAATGAGTCTCAGAATGAATCTCAAGTTGACTGTGATGCTGTCAATGAAAATATTTATAATCTAATAGAACCTCAAGAAATATTTCCCAATATTGACGCAAACTTTGAAGATTTAAATGAAACAATACCTACGTCGGCATTAGTGGGCGATGTTAGTGAAACTGGTGCTAATCAAAGTATAACAAGTCAAACTTGTCCATCTCCCTCAGTACCACTTAGTGATGTAGTGCAAGTACCAACCCTAAAACCATCTCGTACAAAACGATTAGTTAAAAAAAAACATTCCATTATTTTTACCAGCACACCGGAAAAAGAAAACTTAGAGCAAAAAGAACAAAAGAAAATAGAAAGGAAGAGAAAGAACCTAGAACAAGAAAAGACCAAAACTTTAAATAAGAAACCAAAAAATACTAAAGAAAAACGACCAAAAGGTTTAAGAAACTTAAATAATTTTGAATGTGAAAAAGAAAATGATGAATATTTCTGCATTTATTGCCAAGAAAAGTATTGTGACCCACCCACCGAAGATTGGATTATGTGTTCAGAATGTAAGAATTGGGCACATGAGAATTGCAGTGCTGGGTCTTCTTCAAGAGGCTACATTTGTGAATTCTGCAAATGAAATGGAACCTCATCCGTAAATACCCCATGTCGTCCGCAATTAACCCAGCAATAGTCCGTATTTACCCCAAGAGCTAAGGGTAATTACGGACAAGAAGGTTTTTGTTTTTCGTTAAAATTTAATTAATGTTGATTGATCTCATATAATAATTAATGTTGATTTGATAGGTTAACAAATATAGTTTAATAATTAATAAAGAAAGACTGATTATTATTAAAAGTTTGAGTTTTATTTATGATTTCGCTTAAGCGTCCGCAATTCCCCCACCTTCCCCTACTCTTATTCCCTAGTGGTATAACTAGAATAATTATGAGAAGTCTGCTGGTTCTATAACTGAGACGTAATGTGACGCAATATTGATATCTACATATGCAATGCAGTAACATGTTTTAATGGCAATTATCAGTAACCAGTTTAACAGCCAGACATAATGGAAATGAGTCCTTATGCTAATACTAATGGAAAAGTAATAAAGGTAAGTAACGATATGAAATTCTATCAATTTAACGTAGCAAAAGAGGGTTTCTGTGTTTAGGCTTTATAAAAATATTTGTCTTATTCTCAAAGCTGTCTCTTGGGTTTCAATTAGTTGAACTTGATTTTGATATGACAAATACATATCTATAAATTGATAATTTTAATAAAAGGTCATTGATTTCCATAACATTTTTGACAAAAAAAAAATTGGTAAGACTGTTTATTCCCAGATAATTATCTTATTAGTTCATAATAACTTACGAGTACAGCTTCGTAAAAGGTAACTAATGGACTGACAGTAGATAATTATTACAATAATCTGCGATCATCAATCCGTTTTACTAAGCTACTGATTAACCAATATAACAATAAGAACATACAGTAATAACAACAATAACAATTGCAGCTAAATAAATATGACTGCATGGTTCTCACTACGTCGGACTGGCGACGGTTTTGCCGAGCCGGTAAAACTGCCGGAAGGTCCAGTGGCTGTATAAATGTTATGAAGCTGTTCACAACTTTAACTGAATCTGACATAAATTCCGAGTTCGGTATTTTTGTCGGACGTTTTGTCACTGCGGTTCGCCGGCAAAACGCTCGGACCAGCGTTATGTGGACGAGTTCGCGCCAGTATCAATGCCTCCACTCGTCCCGCGTGCGCTCTTCCCGTCATTTTGGCGTTGACATTCTGTAGAACTTGATCCGGTATAATGTAAACACCCCTAGGTCCGGGTGACGGAATCCGGCGAAACCGCCGGTCCGGTGTAGTGGAAACTCGGCCAAACATTTGTACAGCGACTGGACCTTCCGGCAGTTTTACCGTCTCGGCAAAATCGCTGGGCTGGCGTAGTGGGAACCCGGCCTTACTATAGATTATATGTAACTAGCCTGTGTCCGCGACTTCGTCCGCGTCCCCTCGACCCCGCGCGCCCCGCGTGTCCCGTCGCGTCGCATCGCCTGCCCGCGTTATTACCTCGTTTTCGCTTAGTGTTCCTTCTCTAACTTTATTTTTGCTCAGCTCCCAAGGATCTTAGCATGATGCTAAAAAGCTTATAGCCTTTCTCAAGAATTGGGCTATCAAATGTATAAATAATTTTTCAAATCCGACTGGCAGTTCCAGAGATTATCGCGTTCAAACAAACAAAAAACAAATTCTTTAGCTTTATAATTTTAGTGTAGATTAGTATAGATGTAGGTTACACATTGGTTTAATACTTACGTAGTAGTCGGAGCTTTAGTTACAACTACAACATAATTTTCAGGTACATTAGGTCTCGGAGTCCCCACAGGTTCCTCCTCTAAATCCTTCAGCTTGTCAACATAGTTTCTTGTTGTCATAAGATTGTGTTCTTGTATTTCTTCATTGAAGTCGTTATCATTGTTTACTATTGTCTTTCGCGGTAGTCCTTTATGTTCGTTTTTAGCTTTTAGCACTGACTTGAGTTCTTTGCGAGCTAAGTCATTCAGTTCCTTTGTTGAGTATTCTTTTACCTGAAAGTATAGGTCAGACAGAACATGCAAAACATATATTAAAGTCAAAGTCAAATCATTTAATTCAAATAGCACATAAAAGGCACTTTTGAACGTCAAAATTGATCCCAGTCGCCCCTTCCAAAAGGTAGATTTGTACGGAGAAGAATGGGCAAGAAACTCCACCGTTTCTCTTTTAAAATGTTTTACAATATTTTTTATAAGTACATTTATTATATAAATTATATGTGAAGACGATGCACCTAGAAAGAAATTACTATACCGCAATAGGTAAACAATTAAAAATGAAACAATGACAGATAAATTAAATATGTGTTATATACACGGTGCTCACACATTCACAAGCATTGTAAAAGTGTACGATTTTCCAAAAAATTAAAATAAGTAATTCAGTGTGTGAGCCGTTATATAGAGGCACACATCTTCATGCCTAACTGCCTAACTTTTTGCGGAAAACAAGCGTGCTGTTCTGTGACGTCATGCGTTTAAAGCTAAAGTAAAATCTAACCTTTGTTCAAAGGCATTCTTAAACGATAAGAATAGTTGCTCGCTGTGATTAACTCAAGACAATGTTTATGTTCTTTCTCCAGAATTAGCTTACCGACTGACAGGTTATATGAGTTCATATAATTGTTTATTTATTTGACTGTATTTTAATTTTGTTTTCATTTATTGATCTAATCATTGCAATTTTTTTAAGAGTTGTATTGCAATATGTGGTTAGCTAGCGATCTCGACAATTTATTGATCATATTATTCTTGCCTGAGCAACCGGCAGCAAGTTCTTCATGCTCCCTTATTTATTTTACTTCGATGGTCCTAGTTTTATCATTTGTGACTTGGAGTTACAGCTATATATGTATAGCCATGTGTAAGCGGGCATGCCCTTTATGCCTGGAGGCTTTTATCTAGGTATAAAGTTATTTTACGTCTTTAGATTTAAATTTTTATCTCTGCTTGAGTATAGTTTCGATGTTTTTTATTTTTATTTTATTGGCATATTGGCGTGTATTGCTGACACATGGAAAATAATTTTATTTAATGTTTTTGTGTTGCGTAATGTATGTAGATAATTTTGCATACTACTGTATAGAATCAAGTTTTCCTAACTAAACAGACAGCTGTGCTGCTGGGGAGTTTGTTGCGCCGCTTCTTCTTCCCAGCTAAAGCACTAAGAAGTGGTGATGGGCGGGCGTTTTGGGGGACTGTCTTATGTAATTTTTGACGTTCGAAAGGTGCTGATTCTCAGCCTAGTTTGAATCAATGACTTTTGATTTTTATTTCATATTATAATGCTATCGTCTGATAATTTTCGATTCCAGCTAACAAGTTTTTATTCAGATTGATTTTGTAATTTAAAATTTCTTGCACTATTTCATATTCCTACCACCTACTCGATATACAAATTAGATTTCTTCTAAAAACTACCACATAAATTAAGATGCAATTGAGAAAAGCGATTATTTCTCAGTAACCTGTCATGGTTGGTCTAAGGGTTTACAAATTGCGTCTTTACACTGTGTAACTGCAATTTTATACGGTAATGGTAGCCCACCAAAGACTTAGCTGTGATACACCAGTATTTATCGAAAAAATTTCTTTGTGGAAGAGTTTAAGGTGATCTTAAAGATAGATGTTATTAGTATAATGTGCTATTGATAAGTATGTAGAATATGATTTTTTTACACAATGGAGCGTGCATTTTTTTTAAATATCTTATTACAGAGTTAATTCTATTTTATCTACTATTACCCTCGGTAATACCCTTGGCGTAGGCACTTAATTTTCCATTAATCAACCGTTACGCCGTTCACCTTATCACCCCTAGGCATAAAACTAGCACGTAGTCACAGAACGGAATGATTTGATTAAACACTGGAAGCATTTACCTAGCAGTATAGCAGTGTAACCCGATAACCCGTGTAACACGATCATGTACTTGCATTAACATAATATAGTTACATTACAAGTTACAACGCCTCGTCAGTAAAGATGCACGGTTTAGTTTTAAACTACTATAACCTAACCTAACCTATCCGCACAACCATTCTCTTACGTAATGAGAATTGGTGTGCGGGTAAGTTTTTGCACTACGTTACGTCTACAATAATAAATTTGATAATTAGAAATTATGATGGAAAGGTTGAATAGAGGATGAGTTTGATGCTGCAAAACGTTGTCATTGTTACGTTTTTGGGTGTGTTAGTTCAGTAGTTAAACCTGACAGAGCACCAACTCTTTTAATAGCAATCGGTATTTTGGATGTATGAATGCTTAAGTGGTTACCTCGTTTGTGTGTGACTCTGAACTGTGTGTCATTGTGGTGATTATTCAGGAAAAGCCGACGACTTGTTACCAAGAATTAAGAAAAAGATGAATAGATGTTACCTTGGTAATCTCTACTTTGGCGATAGCTGGCAGTTCCCTCAGCTGTGGGTAGTAGAAGCCGGCGGCTGGATGGTCGGGGAGTCTCGGCTTGTGCCTCATCACAGGGTCCGGAGGAGTGGTCTCCCAGCGAGGAGCTGTGAACGTTAACCCACTAGCTGCCCCCACGTCTAAAGGCTCCAACTGGTCATAAATAGGTCAGTGGTTAGACGAGGAGGGTAAAACTGATCAGATTAGATTGACCGGCACCCAAATTGTGAAACACACTGTCAATCACAATCTGAATGATTTTGAAGCAAATGGAAAGAAAGAAAAATAGTTTTATTTGTCACAGAACATGGTTTGGCTTATATGAGAAATTAGTAGTTAAATAATAGAAGTGTTTCCTTACATCAAGAGTTATCTGATCCACCCAGGAGGAGTCTACGCAAAGATTCACACCATCTACACCAATGAACCAATCAGGTGACGGAATCATGCGGCACATGAGGGATACCTGTAACAGAAAACAACAGTTATTAGTAAATATATATTCCGGTCTGTGGCCAAGAGTCTCCTTTGCTGTAATGGGGCGTAAGAGGTGATAGGGTGTTTGAAGCGCCTTTGCTGGTCGAGGCACAAATCTTCTGATAGATATTACGCTTACGATCACGTATTCGCGACCAACATCATTTTTTCACGAATCCAAAACCCGAAAATGTCTTTTTAAGTCAAATATACAAGCAATTCTGCCGACGGCTGTTTGCTGTCGGCGGTAAGGCGAATTGTGTCATTTTCGACATGACAGCCTGTCGAATGGTTGTGATTAGCTCTGCTGGTCAATATTAGACGAAACGCAAAGTAGTACGATTTCGTACCATGTACCAACTGTTAATTGTCACCTTTGCTTGTATGTATCAATCATGTGAAATACCAAGAAGAACCCCTGAAAATACCAGATATATATTATACCCTTACCAAACTATGTCCACCATCAACAAACACCAGATTCGCGGTGTTCCCAGTCCCAGCTCCTAAAGCAGGCGCCGAGAACTGGTCATACACTTGCTGCTCATCATCTCCTTCCTTTACCAGGTCATCAATCTTGCCGTACTGGGAGAAGGCGCGGACTGAAGGCTTGGCGACCGAGCCGATGTGGTACAGGCTGTAGTTTGTGGAGTGGGATTGGCCTGGGGAGAATGGAAAAGAAGTTTAAGTTATAACTTTATACGGGTAGTCAGAAGCCCAACAGGCTGTCAACCAGTCTTACAAAGCGATATTGTGTTACCCAGTAACTGGGTTGTGGAGGTCTGTTATGCTTCATATAAAATACTGGTATTCAGCTTCATCTGGTTAGACTGGAAGCCGACTCCAACATTGTTGGAGAAAGGCTAGGTTGATGATGAAAGATATTGCCATGTCTACCAGGCTTGGCAGACGGTTTGGTTACCAAAGTTTTTATGACGCGACTGTGGCAATAATAAAACTTCAGGAGACCCATGGGTGCCGCGATGAACTTAACCAAATAGCTTAGCTGTAGGAACACTTTGAATTTCAAAGTGTTCCTACTGGCGTGCGGTTGACTGTTTTCCCGTTGACGGTAATACTGATACTACTTTTATCACTATTCCCGTTGACGGTAATACTGATACTACTTTTATCACTATTCCCGTTGACGGTAATACTGATACTACTTTTATCACTATTCCCGTTGCGTTTTTATACCGCAACTATATTATTTTATACCGCGGATAAAAAATCTTCAAGGTAAATTGGAACATTACACCGCAAATAACAACGTTATGCATGTGGTGGATTTATGTGAACAAAACATTTTATTTTTCAGAAAATGAAATGTTGAAAATCGGTACCTAGTTGTGATTGTACGTGTTCAAAACAGCAGCCATCCGAACTGTGTAAAATGTTTAATGGAAATACCATCACAAAAGTTCGAAGAATTTTGGTGTGCCATAAATAGAATTAAAAAGTGTACTTCAATTTAATACGTACTATTTGTTACACATTGCTTTGTTTGTTTTCAGATAAATATTCATTTCCATTTTCTGTAGGATATCGTCGATTTTGATTTTTCACCAGGCTTATACAAAAAACGCTCTAAATGGGAATATGGAGACATTTTGTAGGATGACTGAGTCTCATTATTTCTATTCGTCGTTTCTTAAGTCAATGGGTATAGTGAGACTGATTTGAAAAATCGTGCGGTCTCATTATTACTGTTGCAATGGGTAATGGGAATAGTGAGACCCACCCTAGAGTGCCGGTGTAATTACATACAGCAACACGCTGGTTGGCATCAGGGACAAGTATGGTGGTAATGATTCCACGGACAAGCTCTAACTAAAGTTATTTCGTTCAGTTCTTCAAATTCAAATTCATTTATTTCTTCGTTTTGCGAACGTAGGGTAAAATTATACAGATGTTATAAAAAAAGATGATCCGCATACTATGTCCCGCCAGAAGGCATACAAAATAGCTTAGGTCACGTTAACAAAATAAAAACTAAAAAAAATCAATAGGTAAGTAGATGTCACAATTTCGTATACAATGATAAATGAAATAAAAATGACAATTCCACTAATATTATAAATGTGAAAGTTTGTGAATGGCTGAACGGATTTGGATGAAATTTTGGACACAGATAGCTTATAATCTGGATTAACACATACGATACTTTTATCCCGGTGAACCGACATCCACGTGGGCGAAGCCGCGGGAAAAAGCTAGTGAAGAATATCACATTCTTATGGGAGCAACATTTTAATTATAGAGACAGATATACAATTATATTAATATTATTTTAATGGGTCATTAACATATTAATTAACAGAATAATACGCCTTGGCATTCAATAATTTAAAAATCTTACGTTTAAACTCATTCATGTTTTTGGTTAATACAATTTGATCAGGTAAGTAATTCGTTATAACTTCGCGGCACCTATGGGTCTCCTAAAGATTTATTATGATACTGCCATCGGGTGCTTACCTAAAGAAACAGGTTTCTGGTACAAACCCGTGCGGGTCGGTACCGATCGGTACAGGGTTATTATGATAGTCGGCACCGACAAGTTTAAACCTGTTTCTTTACAAGTGAGCACATAACATAGGAATATTATACCTGCCCCGATCGACCTACCGACCCGCACAGACTCGCCTGTACCGGAAACCTGTTTCTTTATGTAAGCACCCATAGTCGCGTGAAGTCAAGCGTAGTAAAGACTACGTTGAAGACAGCGAAGTTTGGCGCTAATTCCTTCTGCACATGTGGCTTCCCTGGTACCTCATTAACAGCATAACTATTTATGTAAATGTCTATTAACTGGTCCTAATTTACTTTAATTTAATTTATTTTATTGTTTTTTTACATGCTTCCATGATATAGTCTTTTCATTATTTTACATTATTTAGAGACTTGTCTTTTAAATAGATTCTTTTATATTTTGTGAATGTGAGACCGTTGTAGGCTTAATAGACTGTAGATTTGTAGACCATTTTCTATTTTGTTAAGTACTTGTTTTGTCCTCCCATACATAAAAACACTGGAATTTGAAAACATTGTAAAAGCCAATTATTTTTAAAAGAGTAACCGTGGAGTTGCTTGCCGGTTCTTCTCCATAGCAAACGACCAATTGGAACCGTACACCTAGCTTCTGACGTTTCATAAGTGCCCATGTAGGCTTATGTGAAATAAAATATTTTGAATTTGAATTTGTAAGAAATTTCAATAGAATAAGAGTCCAGCTTATACCTACTGATTTTGTAGCCACTGACGTGTGGCTTTAACATAAACAAGAAGCCTATATTCTCGGAAAGGTTACGCAGAGGTATACACGTGCGGCCTACTGTACAAATATTATCAGAGATGTCTTAGGGATTAAACAGGGTCAAATTAAGTTAGCTAGCGAAACTCCGCGGACGTGTTGGGTATCGATATCAAAACATGATAAAGCAAATTTAAATCTTGTATAAAACACACTCTACGCAGCCAAGCATATTATATATAAGTTGGGGGATTACATAGCTGACAAAAATGCTTGGCTCAACGCTGGTTCTGCTCCACACGGGCGCAGAAACTAATTGATTAACATTCGAAAATATTGTTGGCGTTGCTGATGATTGTAAAAACTATGTTTTCATTATATACATTCAACCCTTAGTATTGTATAATTGCATAGTACATGTGTGAGCACTAGTACCTACCTACTATAAAGCTGCCATAAACTGAGTACGACTTTCATTGACTTGAATTAGCCCTGGCGGCTGAGAGTATGTTATGCTCACTCAAATGTGTAGTTGGTGGTGGCGTGTGTGTTGGATCATTAAGTTCCCTTGAAAATGGTTGAGCTCAATGGTGCTGATCCATGCGTCATGTTCGTGAACGGGCGTCGTCAGTAGGGGCTGATCATCTCTTAGCTGCCACGGCTTATTTTAATATTTGAATCGTTTTTAGTTTTTATCTTTTTATTACGGATGCTTTTAACGTGCACGTCTTTCTACATTGTTCTCCCATACTTATATAATTTAATATGAATTATGTTACCAATATTTTAATTTAAAAGACTGTCCGTGGAGTTTCTTTCCCGTTCTTCTCCATAGGAACCTACTACGCTTTGGAATGGGCAACTAGCTTCATCTTTTTGAATGACCCCGGACAATATTCATAGTGCCTCGTTGTTGGTTTATTTGAAATAAATGCTTTGAGTTTGAGTTTACGTCAGCGGAGTTTCGCTAGCTAATATGACCATGTATAAAGGTAATTCCACTCATTCGTACATAATGAATTACCTCTACTATTTACTCATTGAACCTCGTTTACTGATACAGACGTAACTCGCGTATAGAACGGTATATTAAGTTAAATTCAACGTAAACGCGGTGAAAGGAACCGGCCCATCGAAGCGTCTCCGCTTGCTGAGTGATTCTCAAAGGAGTTCCGCACAATACTGATTATGGTGGGGATTTCATTATTAATATTATGTAAGGGCCGATTTTTTAATCGTCAGATAACTTTTAAATGAGGAATAAATATGGCAGTTTGACATATTTTCTATACAAAAGCTGTCAAAACGTCAAGCATATTCCCCAGATAAAAGTTATCTGACGATTGAGAAATCGGCCCTAAGTGAAACATATTTAATATGAGGGTTAAAGAGTAGAATAGGGTTTGCTCTAAACTAATTAAGCCTTTAAGTAGAGTTTTATTTTTGTTTTTTTTTTATTTGTTTGGAAGAAATGCGTCCCTTTTTTTCTGACATTATGTTATTACTATAGACTTATTGACTATATATAGACTATAGATTTAGTGTTTACTAATCTTTTAATTACAATCATTGCAAACTATAGTTTTGTATAAATTAGAAGCATCTTTTCAATTTTGTAAATGTGAGTACCATGGAGCGGTTTTATGTTATGATGTAGGTATGTTGACTTGAAAGAGTATGGCAGTTGAGAGTATGTCATGCTCACTTAAATGTCTCGCTGATGGTGGCGCGTGTGTTGGATCATTCGGTTCCCTACAAAATGGTTGAGCTGGATGGTGCTGATCCACGCGTCATGTTCGTGAACGGGCGCCGTCAGTGGAGACTGGTCATCTCTTAGCTGCCAGGGCTTATTTTTAATCTTATATTTTAAATTGTTTTAATTATCTATTTTTTACATTGTTCTCACATATAGAAGCAACAAGAACAATAACAATGTACCTACCCAGGATTTTGTAACAATTTTGATTTAAAAGAGTGTCCATGGAGTTTCTTGCCCATTCTTCTCCATAGAGATCTACGTTTTGGAATGGGCGACTAGCTTCAATTTTCTGACTAACTGACCGACTCTTTGACAATTCAAAAGTGCCTGTAATTGGTTTAATTGAAATAAATGCTTTGAGTTTGAGTTTGAGAGCGAATATTTTTTTCTGTAAAAGTAGTAGTATTATAATAAATAAAAAAATCGAAGTGAAGTCAAAACAGTACATTGAATATTTGAAAAAAAAAGTAATTGCTACAAGGTTTGGACGAATTGGAACGATTCTAATGCCGAAAATCTAGTTTCTAGGAGTTTTGTCTGTATGTCTGTTCCAGCATCACACAAATACAACACAGAATTTGTTAAAATTTTGCATAGATATTCCCTAAGTCTGGTTTATCTGTAGGCTATAAATTATCACGCTAATTACTATGGGGGATGATCAATATTGCATTATGTTCGTTTTCTTCTACCTATAGCTTACCTTAAAGTAATGCAAAGGATGCGCCAAAAGGCCAAATATTGCAGATAGTTACAAATTTAACTTTTGAAATAATAAAAATTAATTTAACTTTATAAACCTTTATAGAGATAAGCAGTCAATCACGTCATATAAAAGAATGGCTATTTTAGTCAATTTTGAACAAATCAATTAGTTTAGCGATTCGACGACTGCTTTGCTACTACGGGCAAAACCTGTGGTTGTAAGTTCGATTTCCAACTATTGATATTTTTTGTGACTTTGTTATAATTATTATTATGATAGTTCGGAGAACGTACACAGAAAAACATCAAGTTTAGGTCTCTACTGTCATCTATGGAATAAAAAGAAATATCTATGGTTATTTGATTTTTAATTAGGACGAGCTGCTTCTCACACGGCCACCAGTCCTAATTTTCTGTATATTTTGGCTGCTGAAACGAGAACTATAAACGCAATATACAGGGATTTACAGAAATGTGGCTGTTATTTCAGTATATTGTGTCGTCTTATGACTTCCACGCGAACGTATTCGTAGGCAGAAGCTAGTAATTAGAAAGGTTAGTAATGGCAGATTTATTAATTACGAGCCATGCTCCCGCCTAATGGGATATCCCATTGGCAAAAATGATGAATTTCCAAACTTTAATCCCATACCAACCTAACCTAACCTAAACTAACCTAACCTAACCTCTTAAGGCGAAAGCGCCAGGGTAGCCCGCGAAATTCATTTTTTTTTACGTTTTTTGCAATTTGCAGGTCAGTATTGGGTTGTAAACGTATGTTGATTAAGATATGATTCGCGACCGTAATAGATATCTATTTACAGAATTATAATCATTAAAATCATCAATACGACTCTCTAAGACTAAGTAATTCTAAAAATGAATTCTAATTTCATGAAATCTTGACATTTGAGGATTATACTAACTGAAGGAGTTGTTTTACTGATTCTAATGATTATAAATATGTGAAAACATATGTTTTATGGTCCCGAATCATACTTTAATTAACATACACCCAGACATTGAGCTGCAAATTGCAATAATTGTAAGTTAGAATTTCGCGGGCTACCTTAGCGCTTCCCCCTTAATGGTATACATGTTCAAAAATGCTTCCTTAGTCCTTCCCCAAACCCTTCACTTTTGTTATAAAAGGAAATTTTGTGCAAAATGTCGTGCTTCTAGACCCAGCGGTTTAGGCTGGGTCTTGTCTGTCTATGAAAATACGACTTTTTTTATACAGATGCTTTTAAAACGTTAATTTAAAAAAAAAAACCTTTTATATATAACCTCATTAATGCAGACGGCAGAATCCTATTACAGGCTTCGTGTTCTGAGTTCCCAGAGGAATAATGTTATTAGGCTTTTAACATTAATTTTAAAGTTTAAATAGTAAATACTCATTATGCTAACGTGCTGTAACCTTTATTAGATAATGAGCATTTTGAAATAACAAAACGTGCAAAATGTAGAATTATATAAGTAATACATAGGTAAGGTTAGCAAAACTTAAAGTAGTAATGTTGCAGTCCACTGCATTATCCGCAGATAAGACACATTTAAAAATCAGTGGTTGCCACTAAACGAGCATGACCAAAATTAACAATATTTTGAAATAAATAAATACGTTACTATAAAGCCAGCTACAGCTACAAAACCAAATCAGACCAGCGGGCCAACCACTACCTCTTAAAGCATTATTATTTTAATGTTACTTCAGTGTGAGAAAGAGATGGAGCTATACAGGACGTCTAGCTCCATCTATTTTCCACACTGAAATAAGATTACAACAATACTGCTCTAAGAGGTGGTGGTCTAGCTCCTGAAACAATTTCATTTACTTAAATTATGCAATAAATAATGTATTAATGCTATATAAGATAATAATCATTATTGTGATAATTCAACATTTTCTATTTTCTTTTCATATCGAAACCCGATTTTTAATGGAATTAATTCTCGACAAACCTATTACAATAACGGGTTATTATTAAAATAATTCAATTAAACCTTATTTGCATTTGCAGAATGGTGCTGGTAGCTACCTTAGCCTTTATCGAAACATTTTATAGGCCATTTACTTGGAAACAAGTGGAGTGAGATATGCAAATACAGCAGTTTTCTAGGGCCATACTATGTTCATTTTATTATAATTACTTGATATTCATCGTCGAGGTGCTCCGAAAATATTAATAGACTGAACTGTAAATTATTTATGAGATTTTACTGAATTATCTTCCGGGGATTGCGAGAGGAAGTTTATTTTTAAAATAAAATAGGTTGAATCGTTCCAAAATGGAGCGCTCTTTAACAAATTGAGGAATAATGTGTTGTTTATATTTACACCCTTCCTTTTGGCCTTGCCGTAGTCGGGTAATAAAAGAAAAGCTAGATTAAACAAACATTAATCTACTTCCCACGAAAACGTTGTTATTTTCCGTTTTTCATATCAGCTGATACATTTCTTTCACTGATTACACCCGAAGGAACTTCTAAATAACAGTCCAAGTTATGATTCTAAAACAGCAAAGTTCATTGAACTATTTATATATTTTGAGCAGACGAACTTCCATCGAAAAACACAAACAAAAATAGCGCGTAGATATAGTGTAAGAGAACTTTACGTAATAATATTTAGATTGGAGTGGGATTTATGATTATTATATTAAAGCGTTGAGTGAAGGGAGCAGGCACACTGTATATATAGGTAGTCTCGACTATGTTTAGACGAATAAAAACTTATGACGGCTGATGGATGGTTGGTTTTACCGAGTATGATGACGGTTATAAAACATTGAACTTACTTGAATACTTACCCCCTTATTCATAAACGTTGCTTGAAGTTAACTAATGATTAGCGACTGATTTACCATACGTTTTTTGACGTTTAAAAATCATTTAACTTTAATCAACGTTTATGAATAAGGGGGTTAGTTATTATGATAAAGGAAGAGTCGATAAGAAACAAAGATTTTAATTTAACCATTTTCCCTAATCAATATCAGCCAAAAGCTTTAAGTATCTAGATATTAAAAAGACAAATAGTGTCCGAGTTAAAAATGATTATCATCTGATGGCCCATAGAAAATTAATAGGTACTACTAAATATATTACATTTATCCCCCCAGACTGCTGTATCACAGGTTCCAGCTAGCACGGGGCGCATTGATCAGATCTCTGTGCACTTGTAAGTCACATGTTGTAAATGCTACGCATACCTACTTTGTATTGTTCGTTTTATTTATTTGTGTTGCCCAAGATACTAATTAAACATTTAGAAATATTATATCTTCTATTTTTTTTTTTGTATAAAAAAGAAACAAGCGCTCTAGTTTTTAATTAACCTTATTTCTTAGTATCAACATCTAATAAAGTATTATGATCAGAGCAAATATGTTTTAATGGAACTAGTGCTTGGGTGGAGGCCAAGAATCTACGATACTCGTATTCCCAGAAGATGAACTAAATATCCAACAATGGACTGCCTACTGTACCTACTGTGCCTACTGTACTGGACTGTTACTCGGGATGAGTAAAAACGGGCTTTAAAAATCTATATTTAATTAGTTAAAGTGAGCATCTATAATCGCAGGAAAGTGATGGTGGTAGTGGAATTAACATTTCTTGTTTCACACTTACCTCATCACCTGCCTAGCCTTTCTCTAACTACGAGTTTATTGGGGTCGGCTTCCAGTCTCACCAGATGGAGCAGAATACCAGTATTTTACATGGAGCGACTGTCTATCGGCCGCTGATAATTAGCTTCATTTCAAGATTGCCTTTTTAACTATAGCTTCGTTTGATATTATATTATCCTATCAAGCTTTGAGGGAGTGCATTTCAATACACGTAAGAGTGTGCTGACTGACATTATCATAAAATATTTGAAATAATTCGTTAACCATTTGAGTTTCAAGTTTCATTTTCCAAGTAAATGTAAATTAATTCCAATAAGCCGATGGATTTAAATCTTCATCTGCATCATATTTCATTTCATTATAAGTCCGCGATATCCTCACGAAGAAACTTCTCAAGTCATCGTCCTTTATTATAATACCAACTAACCCTACAAAAGCGTGCTTAAAATATCTCAAGCTAAGTTATCTTTAAGTACGAAACTTGGGAACTTAAGCTCTTGCAGCGGATAGCTTCCAGTGAAGTGTTCACCGTTATAAGTTTTATGAATTATACTGAATTCAGTTTGGATTCATTTAAATTATTTTCTAGAATACATTCTTTGCGTTTGTTCAGGGAAAATCTTGTTTTATTATCTTCATTCTTGCTTCTTTGGAGTTAAATTGTAGTTTTATAATGTAGCTCTGCGGTTGTGGGTTTAACCAAAATCTATTTTTTTTTGTGCAAGAACAGGCACCCCTCTTCCATTATTGGTGTCGTTTAGTACTCTTACTAAACGACACCAATAAGGGAAATAAGGGTATTATTTTGATATTCTTGTACAGAGGTACAAGAATATCAAAATAATAACACCCTTCATTCTATAATAGAAATGAAACTCATTTGTCAGAGTTCCGTAGTCAACAAGGAACCCTTTTAGTTTCGCCATGTCCGTCTGTCTGTCTGTATGTATATCCACGGCTTAGCTCACAGACTCTTAGTATTAGAAAGCTGTAAGTAATTTAGAATGGGTATAGGTACATATTAAACAAAAGTAGAATAAAATCTTGTAAAAATATCCATCCCATAGTGTGGGATAGGCCGTCAAAAAATATTGCAGGTGTGTGAAAACCATTTTTGGATTCAGGGATCCGTTTGCAAAATATTAAACTTTAAAGAGATACTTTTTGTAAGAGTCAAAACTAACCATTTAGCTGGCAGGGGGCTACAGCTGCGCACATGTGGGAGTGGCGCGAGGAGGCTAACGCCGGGACGTAACTCCGGTGCTGCGAGAAATCTCGGCACGGCGGACAGAGCTCCAGCGGGATCTCATGGCGTCATGGAGAGTGCGATTGTCGCAACCCAGTGCTGGGCACTTGATGCCGAAAAGATCGTGCGTGCAATAATGAAGTCAGTAAAGTAGTGTAATGCCATGTCTAATGAAAATCCTTGTCGAACCAAACATTTTTGCCTACAAATGGTTCCTGAAAGAATGACTGAAAATATCTGGGACCTTTTTGTCACAGTATATAACACATTGTTTACACGCAGTACGTCAGTTAGAGGTTCGGTAGGTACCTAATGCTATTTGTATGCAACATGTGTCTTGAGCCTATCAGATTTTGAGCGGCTGCCTCATATTCTGCCGAAATAGGGCTGTCCCAAATTTGTTTTATTTTGTAAGTAGACTAGCGATGGGCGGGTCCCAAGCTACACACGTGGCCTACGAATACAAAAACCTCCTGGACTAATTAATGTTCGAAATAATGTTGATAACCTCATGAAAATCAATTCAGTTACCCAGACAGACACTAATTAGTGACTTTGTTCTATACCACATAAGATACATAGATAAAATCTTGCCTTTTTCCTATGGGGGTAAGCAGAAACTACAGAACACCACCTGCTACGATCCTTACATACTCCTTTCGTTTACGTTGTTTTATGATGGTTATGTAGAATAGAAAGAAGGATTTTTCTAGTTCTAATTAAAACTATAGTTGAACCATATTAGGCCCCCATATTAGTTTTAAGAAAGATGGCGTAAACATTCAAAGTTTGTTGTAATTTCGATGTAGGAAAACAAACTTCCAGAAAGTAGAAAGCTTTAACTTTCAGTGGGAAATCTCTGTAAGCTGTTAGGTTACGCGAGCTGATGTGTAAAGTTAGAGCAACTTTTTTCAATAGCAATTAATAGTAGTAAAAAAGAGTAGCAACATATTTTTGATGTAATTACAGCTTTTCTTTTATAAAAAATACTTAAAATTCTAAACTGAGATCAAAAGATTTTTATGGAACTTGAAACGTAGTTAGCCATCAAACAGCAAGTCAAATTAAAATCTGGATTGAATATATTCGATCAATCTGCCTAGCCTTTTCCCAACTATGTTGAGGTCAGCTTCCAGTCTAACCGGATGCAGCTGAATACCAGTATTTTATATGGAGTGACTCCACAACCCACTTCCGTAACACCCCTTGGTAAGACTGGTCAGACTTTTGGGCTTCTGACGACACGTAATGACTGTCAAAGATCTAATAATGATATCCGGGACCAACGGCTTAACGTGCTTTCCGAGGCACGGAATTGAATATATTCGATATTCAACTAAAATTTTAATCAAACAGATTCCTCGACATTTTATTATCTCCTGATCGTGAAAAAAGATGTCGCCATAAAAACAGAAACCCTTTTTATTTCCAAACCTTAATACACGGACGACATTTATTTCAGTAGAAATTTTTGGGACAGATTTCAAAATCACCAACCCTGTCGCCCGCCCCTTTTTGATTGAAAACAGACAAAAGAATTTTTTTTCGTCGCAAAAAGGACAAATGCCTTTCGAATACCGACGTACCAGAAGATTTATACCCTCTCACGGATAATTCAATATCTTTTACTCTCATAATATAATGGAGACAACTTTGTTTTCTGGTCACGGCTTGAACCTTTGAACGGCATAGACATGTTCTTTGAACAGTTCTCGGTTTTAATCATTTATTTTGTTTGTTGCTTCAAGTTAAGAGTATGGGATCTTGAAATATATATATATTATTATGTTTGCCTTGTACTTCATGTAATATGAGGATGCCTCTTGTTATTGTTTAACTTTGTGTTTTTTCTTTGTTTATGGAAATTGTAGGATTCTTGACCATCTGCGCTTGTTTTATCGTATTCCTAATTTTTTTTTATAGGTACATCATCTTCATCTGCCTAACCTTTTCCCAACTCTGTTAAGGTCACCTTCCAGTCTAACCGGATGCAGCTGAATACGGGTATTTTACTTGGAGCGACTGCCTATCCGACCTCCAAAACCCAGTTACTGGGCAATACGATACCCCTTGGTAAGACAGGTTGTCAGACTTTCGGGACTGACTTGACGGTCTTGGGGAATTGGGGTCGGCTACATAGATACATGTAGGTACTACAATTCGTCGAACAGACTGTTTTCCTGGGAATTACGCTGGACTCAAAGCTGCAGTGGAGTCCTCATTTAACATCACTAGCAGGGCGGCTACGATCCGAAGCCCAGCTGCTTACGCTGTTTGGAAAATCCGCCAATTAATAGACGTCGATACCGCGAGACTGGTCTATTTTAGTTACTTTCATAGCGTCATGTCTTACGGTATTTTGTTATGGGGACGGGCTGCAGATATTGATTCTATCTTTATTCTGCAAAAGAGGGCTGTCAGAGCCATCTACAACCTCCGCAGTCGCGAATCTGTAAGGGAACTGTTTAAAAAAATTAACATCATGACGGTACCTTGCCAATATATATATGAAAATATTATGTATGTTAGAAAAAATCTACATCTTTTTAGTAAGATAAGTGATCGGCATAATTTTAACACTAGAAATAAGAACAAATTAGATCAACCACGTTTCAGATTGTCTAAGGTACACACTTCTATTATGGGGTACTGTGTAAAATGTTATAATAAATTACCTCTCGATATTCTTCAACTAAATGAGAAGCAATTTAAAACATGCATTAAACGCACACTATGTAGACAAGCATATTATAGGTTGAATGATTATATCATAGATAAAAATGCTTGGCAAAATGCTGGTCCTGCTCCACAGCCACTTGGGCTTTGTTATTTTTTTTTTTTGATTTTTGTTTTTTTTGTTTGGAAGAAATGCTTCCCTTTTTTTTCTGAAATTATGTTATTCCTATAGACTTATTGACTATATATAGACTATAGATTTATTGTTTACTAATCTTTTAATACAATCATTGCAAACTATAGTTTCGTATAAATTAGAAGCATCTTTTCAATTTTGTAAATGTGAGTACCATGGAGCGGTTTTATGTTATGATGTAGGTATGTTGACTTGAAAGAGTATGGCAGTTGAGAGTATGTCATGCTCACTTAAATGTCTCGCTGATGGTGGCGCGTGTGTTGGATCATTCAGTTCCCTACAAAATGGTTGAGCTGGATGGTGCTGATCCACGCGTCATGTTCGTGAACGGGCGCCGTCAGTGGAGACTGGTCATCTCTTAGCTGCCAGGGCTTATTTTTAATCTTATATTTTGAATTGTTTTAATTATCTATTTTTTACATTGTTCTCACATATAGAAGCAACAAGAACAATAACAATGTACCTACCCAGGATTTTGTAACAATTTTGATTTAAAAGAGTGTCCATGGAGTTTCTTGCCCATTCTTCTCCATAGAGATCTACGTTTTGGAATGGGCGACTAGCTTCAATTTTCTGACTAACTGACTGACTCTTTAACAATTCAAAAGTGCCTGTAATTGGTTTAATTAAAATAAATGCTTTGAGTTTGAGTTTGAGTACGAAAACAAAATATTTTAAAGGATTCCACATACTGCATTCCTTACTAATTATCACTGACGTCAGATTGCTAATGAGCTCAATACAATTAGGTTTTTGTATACCTATATAAAATAGATAAACATTATTGTACACCATATAGGTAGATAAAATAGGACACAGCAAATGTATTACGTGCGTTTAAAAGTTACACAAACGTGAATTATTCAGACGATACCAATAAAATTATAATTTCACCTCAGATTGAAACATCGATTTCAGTTGAAAATTTCCTATTCATTGGCTAAATTCTCGACATCAGAGCCATCTCGTCCGATATCTATTTTTGCAACTGTTCAGGAGAGAAAAAATAACCATTGAAAATGAATAAATGTTCTTGAAGATTGAGAAGAATACGTCTATATTTATAAAAGCTTGGTTATTTGAGATTCAAGGGATGCCAGCGATGCCTCCAATGAATCTGGAAAAAACTGCATTTTGTATCCGAGGGTAGTTACAGCAGACCCAGTTTTTAAGGTCCAGTTGCAATCAATATGTTGTCGTCAGACTTTTTGGTTCGAAAACTTTGAACTACAATATTTGAATGAAAAAGTATGCTGGATGATAATGAAATCCGATCATTTGGTTCAAAAATAGAAATAATGTGTGTAAAAAATATCTATTATGTATATTAATAACACACCCTATGGTTCGGGAAAAATATCATTTCAATTGCTATTTTTGTTGCTTATGTATAGACATGACATAGTAATCCTCTAAAAAAATCTAATTAGTATGGGTACCTCATTGTAATATCATTTGACTCGTTAAAAAAAAACTTATTTATGACACCAAACATGTTTAATGTTGGCCTAAATATGTTTTATATAAGACTATTTGGTACTGGGTTTATTTGATTAGTATATGGTGTATTGTTAAATGAGTCTTTATAGCCTCTTCCATCCATACATTGTACTGAATTAATAATTTGTTGAATGAATTTAGTGGCGTGAGGATAGGCAGAAAGATGTAGTAGTACTTCAAATGAATACTATTTCCTAAGGTACTGCAGTTAGCCAAAGAAAATGGGTATAAATGTATAGCTCTTACCATCAAAAGCGACTACTGCGTTGATGATTTGAATGCAGGTACAGAATACCGTAGATGCCCTAAAATCATAGTATATCATTACATGTATTTTAAATGTGGACGTCGCTTTCATATGTTTGGATGTTTGTTAATCAATCACAGCGTAGTGTTTGGGTCAAATATGGCACACGGGTAGACCATGACCTGGATTAGGACATAGGATAAATTCTAGTATTTCGCCAATTAATTCATTTTCATTCATACTGTGCCTTGCAAACATCATTTTTTAAGCCTATAAACGGACATTTTAAAACATTGGCCTCCTAATGTTTTTAAGAGTCGGTCTGCCGGACAGAACGTTAGGCCTACAGCATCGTGCAATAGCGTTAAGATATAATGCCAATGGAAAAATCTCTTCAAGGAGAATATTTCGTGTTATGACGACTTCTCTCGAATGTTAGTCAGTGAGGAGCACAGAGCTCTAAATAAGAGTAATTAAGCATTATTGAAATTCAGGTATTTCGACAATTAATTAACTTTCATTATTTCTGTGCCTTGCAAACATCATCTTTTAAGCCTGTCGCCGTTCACTTTAAAACATGTATGCCGTTTTAGGAACAATATTTGTAATATTTCAAACAGTCGGTGGGACATAATGTCAAACCTGCCGAAACTCCCAAAACCGTGAAGATAATTGAAATTCATTGAAAATATTTCTTTTAGAAGAACTTTTATGACTACTACGACTTGTTTGCATTATTAATTTGTTCGGCGTTAAATCGTTAAAACGTGACGTTAAATTCGTTTTAGTAAGAAATGTTTTTTAAATTTCTAAAGTTCTGTGCCCAAGTGGTCAACTATTTAGGTCAATAACTCCGAACTGTCTAACAATTGGCAAAAGTCATGTTATTAGCAAAGGTTCTCCTTAAAAAGTTCTATCCATTGGTATGTAATATTATGGCTATTGGGATTCAGGGCAGAAACCCATAGTTCAGTGCCCATTCTTCTTTTCACGTTTATAATATTACTATCCTTATGATTAATAGGATAGTAGGATGTGCGTCTTCTGACAGAGTCGTGGGATGTTCGAAAGAGTTACCGTGGCCCCTGGTACAGGCAACTAAAGGAATACGGTTGGGTTTTAGTCAGTAAAAGTCTGTCACGCCCTCCCGCTCCGCAAAGAGAGAGCGGGAGAAGTCATTTGATGATTTCCCACCCAAAAAAAGGATATGCGTCTTATTTGTGCAGAATAAACAATTTTTCTTTCTTTTTCTTTACCTTTATTCATTCGAATGTTCAACCAGAGGATATAAAATAGTCCGTTTTATTATAATTATTCAAATAGGAAGGTACTAAAGTAACTCTCAAGTTAAAAGAATAAAGATATAGGTAGAAACAACAAACAAATACGACAATAAAGAAACAATGACTCTACCTAGAGATCTGAAGAAAAGTAACATTTTCAGATAAGATCTCCCCTTTGTGTAGAGAAAGGACGGACAAATAAATAGCGAGTTATCTTGGACGAGCAAAACCGCGAGACGTCACTTAAACATTAAGATAAAGGGAAACTTATTTTTAGTTTCTCCTTTTGTTTTTTTTTTTGTTTCTTTTTGAGTAGTTTTGTTTAATTATTTTTTGGGAACCACATTAAAAGTAAAAATGTTTTGTGATGAACAAAACTTCAGTTTGCACTCATCAGTTTTATCAGTTAGGTACTTATGACCAACATTCCTCAATGTTGGTCATAAGTCGGTCGGTCGGTGTTGGTAGGTACGGAAAAGCTTAACTAAGCGAAGTGGCTGCTTTTACCGGATATATTTATTTTCAGCTGCTTCCGGTTAGACTGGAAGCCAACACTAACATGGTTGGGAGAAGGATGGTTGGTTGGATGGTTGGTTGGGCAGATGATGATAAAATGTTAAATATTTTAAAATAAATATAATTAGCAGCTATATCAATAAAGATATCTCTTAATGTTCAAAACAAGGTCTTAACGTAAGTAAAATAAAACATGTAAACATATACTACATGCTGCTTTTTTATTGGCTATGGAGTTGTCACGATAGTGTTGTGCTCATCATTATGAAGAACTTTTACTTTAGAACCAAACCTGAAATCGCAAAAAAGTGTTCCCTACATTTTGACGAGTTATGCGGACATAAATGTAAGGAACAACAATTTTTTTTTTCGCGAATTAAAGTAAAAGTTCTTCATAATGATGAGTACAACACTATCGTGGCAGTTCCCTAGCCAATAAAAAAGCAGCGTGTATACATAATACAAATTTTAAACGGTCACACAGACAGACACTATTCGTGTCTGCCTGTGTGACCGTTTTGTTATTCTGGACTACGCAACGGATCTTGATGCAGTTATCACGATCATTTAGAGAATTTATTTCGTAAGGATTATGTGTAGGTAATAATTTAAAATAATAATTTAAAAGACATCTTGATTTTTTGTCTAGTCGTAAAAACCGTGTGACGAAGGGGCGTGTTGCTCATGGGTTATAATTTTCACAACATTTTCTTTTCTGACCACGGATCCGACATCTAAATAATAACATTAAATGAGTAGGTTTAAGTACGATCTAAGACGGAATAAATACCTAATAGCAATTATAGTTAAGTCCTCTTAGGAAATAATAATTAAGTATTATTATTATTGTTTCTCCTTCGAGATAATCTTGTTGTAAGTAGGATATTAGCGCTTAATCTGGTTTGCTTATTATTATTTGTTTTAACGAGTAGGTAAACCTTTGATGGCTTAATAGATATCAAATTACTATATTCAGTAAACAATTCTGGTGGTTTCACCTAGTGATAGGATTCCGTTTTATTTCTTATATTACTTTCCTTATTGAAGCCGGTATTAAAGCCCCATATCTATTTATTATATTTATGTATATTATAAATTTAAGTCGCTTTTCGTGTCTGTCTGTGTGACGTGTTCTTCTAAACTACGCAAAGTATTTTGATGCGGTTTTCACCATCATTTCGGGAATTTATTCCCGAAGATTTATGTGTAATATACATTAATAATTATTATACTTACATAAGAAAAAAACATGTTAATAAATATTGCGCAACTTTTGTTTTCCATGAATACGGGGCTTAATAATTTATTCTTATTTAATGGGTGTCGTATTCTAGTGCAAAAATTGTACGTTGAATTAGGTCACCCTATTTAATAGATACTGATTCATAAAAAATAATTTATAAAATGTGTAAAATTCAGGTGGTCTTAAAAGTTTGGTCCATGTTTTGGTGATGGAACTTACGACCCCGATCCTCAGCTGCCAAATTTGCAACCACTGGACCCACGAGGCAGTTTTTTCTTGTTACTATGAAATATTTACTAACCAAAAACCTGTGACCACTGCGCCTTAGGCCGGTTCTGTGGATAGTCCTTCGGGAACCTCTCTTCACTCCACAGCATTTGCAAAGACACTTTGTACACAGCCACATCATCAACGTCACATCCTACCGTAAAATCTAACAACGTTATTAGCAAAAACAAGATGGCGGCTATTCGACGCACAACTGCCATCACGAATAGACGTGCGCGAAAACACTAATGTTATATTTTTTAATGATTTTTGAACGTTTTTAAGCGAAAAAGTGTCTTAGTTTGTTAAAATTCCAGTTTCCGTGTGCGTGTAACTGCGCCGGAGAGATGCGGTGGACTTTTCTATTTTGGATTCCCGTTCTCTGCGGACAGAAATAAACACACTGGCGACGATCCGTACGTGCGAGCCGATGACTTGTGTATCTGGTTTATTTATACTAACCAAAACAATTTTATTACTATTTTGTAAAATATGCAGTTAGAATCTGCTGGTTATATCCGAATTTATGAAATTGTGGATCATACTAAAAAAAAAACTGCCCAAATACTACAGTGTACAGATTAATAAGTTTGAGAATTTAATAAGTTTGAATCTCACCTGTAACAATAATAATTAATACATGCATAATTTCGGTTAAGGCGTAAGCGCCAGGTAGCCCGGGAAATTCAACTTTTCTAACGTTTTTTGCAATTTGCAAGTCAGTATTAAGTTTTATGTTGACCAAAATATGATTTGCGACCGTAAAAAGTATGTATTTACAGAATTATAATAATTAAAGTCATCAATACTACACTTTAAGACCAGGTAATTCTATTCAATGACTATTTCATGAAATCTTGACAGTTAGGATTAGGTACACAAACTTATGGAATTGTATTACTGATTTTGTTGATTATAATTCTGTAAATGCATATTTGTTACGATCGCGAATGATACTTTAATCAACATACAACTTAATACTGACTTGCAAATTGCAAAAAACACAAGAAAGTTTGCAATTCGCGGGCTAGCTGGCGCTTCCCCCTTAATGAAAGAGTTATAGTTAGGGCTGTCAATTTACGATTTCTCAGGAATCCTTAATAAAACTTGACGTCAACATTTTTTAAAAGCGCCATTGAAATGCCAATATTTTTCAAAAGGAAAATACAATTTTAATCCTAATTTAATAGGTAAGTAGACGTTGAAGGGTCGCAGGTGTTAGTGGTTCGGCGGGTCTCCTGGGCCCGCGGGGGGAGGGGGGCGGTCCTTAAATCGCGAGGCTTTTAACCCGTCCCAAGTGTCCACCTGATTGATTGATAGTGGACCTGGTTCATTGGATTTTTGGGCAAGTTTGTGATATTATAATTATATTAGGCTAAAAAGGTATAGAAAAATAAACCAACTATTTACTAGTTTTTACTACACTACTATTGCGTGTCCATCTAGATGAAACAAGGTAATTCAAGGTCATATCCTTCATTACTCCACAAATAACCGTGTAATTACCAGTATTATATTCTACCTATCTATTTAATACAAAGTAAAATAACAAAGGGAACAATAAAACTACAGCATTCTTTCTACTAAATCCAACTTTTTCCAGTCTAAGTGAGTACCTACGTCCTAGTTCTAGTGGAATAATAAAAACTTGAAAATTATGCGCTTCATAGTTTCGCTATTGAGAGAGTTCCCTTCCAGATATTCTAGGGTTCAACCGGTATAAAGCCCTGTCTCCATTGGGATTCCATTTTACTTGTAACAATATACTTTGTTTGACAAGCTTATTTTCTACCAAAAACTTGTATGACACCACGACTAAGCACTCTTAAAACACGCAGATAGGGTCGAGTTTACTTTGAATAATAAAGTTGCCCAAATGTAAGAACGATATTGTGCCATTTGAAAGGATGTGCTATAATGCTAAAACAATAAATTTTTATCAACGTGGATACGATAAACATGCCCTAGTGATTGAAATATAAACAGAGATTCTGAAAACAATTATCCAGCAAAACAATTATTTTTTACGACCTAGTTATCGTTTTGGAAAAAGTGACCTAAAGTTTCTTTCATTATATCATAGTTTCAAGTTTACAGATTTTGACGATATTAGTTATTTTATAATATCGTTCTCACTGGACTCTCGAACTTCACTATTTTTTACATCAAGTGCAAGATAAAGTTTGAAAAGTTTATATTGCAGAGTAGATGGTATTATCGGGCAGGGCAGATTAACTCGACTCATCGCTTGTTAAAGTAAATCGAGTTCGCTTAATTCCGATGAACAGTAAAGCGATGTCGATAAGGTCGTAGTAGAATATTATTACTTGGTTAGTTTGATATATGAGATCGTCCAATCTTTAGCAAAAGATAAACAGGTATCTGAGGATGAGTTTGACATAAATTGGCAGACCACGAATAGTTTGGTAATCATCTTAATATCATCTGTGATTCGAGGTTAAAAGGTTCTGCTGGACTGATGATGGGATCAAGAAGATGTTGGTACCTTTCATTAGCGTAGATTTTCTTGTGTTGGAGTACAGATTTATGTTGAACTTTAATATAAGGATAATCTTTAACGTAAGGATAATTCGTTAAATAAATACAATTCTGGTAGGGTGTTCTTTAGTTTTCTCCGACGCTTGTCAAAATATATGTATGATTAAATTACATATTACTTCAGAGAAATCAAAACACAATGATCTGTAAATCAGTCTTTAAGTACAAAATTGCTTTAGTAACTAAGTACCAAGATAAATAAACATCCAATTTTGTCAAAGCCCAATTTCTATCCTAAACTACGCTATCAATTCTGAATCTTAACCACAAAACAAGAACAACAAGGCTTCAATTTCCTTTAGAAACTTCAAACATTCATTCTTATAGAATCTTGCCCATTCCTAGTCCCCTAGTCCTTACAACAAAGCCTTCGTTCAAAATTCGAATAAACAAGCAGGCAAGGAGGTTGGACTTCAACTCTTTCGATATTAAAAAAGTTTGAAGATGCTGTGGAAGGCTCACTTTGCCTTCAGCTTTTTGTGCAGAACTAGATATTGTTTTGGTTGGAATATGAACGAAGATGTAATTTTTTGTGGTTTTAGGATTTTTTTTTTTGTGTTTGTAATATGATAGTTTTGGATTGTCCAGGCACACGGCTGTTATTGTATTAGCACTTACATCTTCAAGGTCGAACTTTGCAAGTGCAACAAAATATCAGAAAAGACAATTGTTGATCTCAAATATAAAAACATAAGTCTATTTTTTCAACTGTGACTTATCTTCTTTTACAAATCAATACGTACCTACATGATCGAAGTATTGCCAGCAACAAAATACAGTGACGTTGTAATATGTATTTAGCGCATGTTCCTATTTTAGATGTTGCCAACGCATACTACACTTAACCTAGTTTCTTGATCTATTTTATGAGTTGCAAGGGGAGCTTACGATAGGTATCTTATTATTTCCATATCAGCGAGGAGTAAGTCGTAAAAGTAAGAATTCAAATGGCTGAGTGTTAGCTGAACGTGCGACCTTTAGAGGAGTAAAGAGTATCTGATTGGGTCACTCTACCCTATTTACTTTTTGTTCTTTTACATTTTGTAGGCTCAATATTCTTTACGTCAACATAGAAAAAAGCTTTAGAAGTTGTTGGGCTGCGGTTTTATTCTAGTGTCTATGGACTTGCCCTCTGCACGTTATTAGCTAGATTTGACCGATAAAACACCAAAGCCCTCAGAAAGTAGACTAAAATTCGGAACTAATTTCAGAATCTGCGTACAAGGACTCCAGTAACATGAGACAACAGGAGCAAAAAGTGTGACGATATATCTCAGACGAGATAGACCTACGTCCTACAATCTGATGCGAAAGATGAAAAACTAAGTTTTGAGTAGATGGACTGGTGGATGCGAAAGATGAAAAACTAAGTTTTGAGTAGATGGACTGGTGGATGCGAAAGATGAAAAACTAAGTTTTGTTAAGCATGATGGTTCACGCGATCAGTCAATTTATCTAAACTCCACAAACCATCACTGAGAGTAAGCAGGAGACATTTTATCTTGGTGAAGTAAGATACTGAAAACGCTATATTAAACTGTGAATAGCTCCTGAAAGTAGAACATTACTTTTAGGAACAAAACTATACTAGGTACAGGGTAAAGTGATACGTCTAAGGCGGGTATTACACCTCAGCCGCAAAATTGTGAAACCGCATGATGTTCCGCTACTCGAATTGCGATTCGAGTAGTGGAACATCATGCGAGTCAGTTGAATTGAACTATTGCGGTTTCGCTGCTATGGTTTCGCGGCGGAGGTGTGATACCCGCGTTAACGATTCAATTCCCGGTGAATATCTTAAACTTGAAATAGAGAACTGAACTTAGACTGGATTTATTTGACTTGGTCTATCGTCCGATAGCAGATAGAATGGAATTGAATTCAGTTCGGGTTTGTTCTTCGACAGTTATAACGTTCAATGAGGTAGAATTAGTTTATGTTTATAGAGTTTCATATTTAGATAGATGGAACCTAATGGAAAATCATTAACGGAGTATATTTGAACGCTTATCTACCATAGATAAAATAAAAGTACTTAATCAAAATTTTATTGGTAATGAGGAAATTAATTATTTCGTTTTCCTTTCACATAATTTAGTTAGAGTAAGACCATGACCAAGGTATAGGCCTGGGTAGTATGATTAAAGTCAAAGGTAATATGATTAAAATCTTGACGCTCGTTTTCTCCCCTTTAAGTATTGACTTGTACTAAACAACCCCAAAGTTTTGGACAAAAATACGTAGTCAAAGCCAGTATTGTATACTTATATGTCTGTTATATTCTTATCAACCCCAACTTGCAAAAGTCACAGATATTCCAAAGAAAAACTTTGTCGAACACAGGATTATGCCATCCATGAGTTCGCTGACAATTGTCGAGTGGGGTGGGAACACCAAAACAAGTCCATTCGGAGGGTCTAAAAACATCTTGCGAACATTAACTCAGTTGCAGAGTGGGGCAGTGTTGTTTTATGTTGGAAGCCGTAAACTTTAGCAAGTTATACGGGAATTACAATCCTAGGGAATGTAGCCTATCGGTATTGGGAGTATGAGGGGCTTTCGACCGCTTTGTTGTTTGTGAGTTGTTCTTGAAATCTATTTAACAGAAAAATAATTTTTGGTACTAAATTAGGAAGACATGCTATTCAAGTTTTTCCTTTGTCATATACCACAAAAAATAACTCATGTTGTAACTTTTATTCAGATCATCCTCATCAGCCGCTTAGCCTTTTCTCAACTATGTTGAGGTCGGCTTACAGTCTAACCCGATGCAGTTGAATACCAGTATTTTACATAGAGAGACTGCCTATCTGACCTCCACAATCCAGTTCCTGGGTAACACGATACCCTTTTTATTCAAATGACTGTACATCCCAAAAAAAAATTCCTTTCAAATGTTACGATGCATTCACCATAAATGCGCATCTTGTTTTTTTTCATCTACAGCGCAGGCAGGCATTTGGCTGGTAGCTACCGTAATCGAATATGTTACGATATTTTGTACTTACAATATTTTATTTGAAGCTGAATAAGTAAATCGGGTGTCTCCGTGTTTACTTTTTACAAAAATATTGAAATTTTATAGGGATATCTATGTATATTTAAAATTTAATATTGAGGTACCTATCTACCTTTAAAGTAAAGGAAACTGTTTATGATCGATAAATGTGATGATGATAAATTTATGATTATAGGTACTTACCTAAACATATGCATGTCTCTGTTTGGTGCTAGATGTTGTGAGGACAGGATTTTGACATCCGGCACAATCATGTTAGCTTGGCTTGTCACCGTCATAGTGTCATCTTATGAACGCAACGAGGAGACCAGGTCTAACATGATGTGGCAAAGTAAAGATTTAGTACCTACAGACATGGTGGAGGTAGTGTACCAATATCTAAGGCTTCTTGATTAGTAAATACCATTATGGAGTTTCTTGGCTATACTTCCTCATACAAAACTACCTTTTGGAAGGAGCAACTAGAATCAATTCAATTTTATTGTAAATTTTGTGTTTTCATTGAGTGAGAATCCACATTCACATATTCAAAAGTGCCTTTATGAGCCTAATCGCTAATTGAAATAAATGAATCGAAACCATTTTTTTCAGTTGTCAATGTGTACGTGTATAAATTGATGCGTAAAATGATTGTCTACAAAATGCAATTGAAACGATTGACAATAAATTGTTTCAGACGGTAGGGGTACGTCTAGCACCCGCTATCGACCTGGGACAATCTCCCACGTTTTTGACGTGCGTTCCCTTCTACCTGAGTCGAGTGACTCTGCTGGCGACACACGTCACCATGCACCCCTGAATGCGTATGTATAACTTTTCTTTCTTGATTTTCACTGTATATTTATTACTGACTGCTTATCACTAGTGAGTTGCGAACTGAACTGTGTTGTTATTGCTAGTGAGTTGCGAACTGGACTGAATTACTGAATTGTCAAAAGTCGTTCCTTTAATACAAAATGTTATTGTTTTCCCCAGCGCTAACTAACAGGTAATATAATATATGTATAAGAACTGCAGCCGGGTAAAACCTTGGTGTAATTTCTACATGTGCGGCTGGACGCGTGAGCTGCAGCCGGAAAAACACAAATGCTATTTTTAATACCATAAAAATCTATGATGCTTGTCGTCGCCAACATTAATATTACTAAGAGATTGACAAAAAATTTGATTGGTGGCAAATGTGGCAATTGCGCACCGTTTTTTTTAATCTCGATCGTGCCATCAAACATGACGGCAGTTTTATTGTATTATATCGTCGTATAGGGATCATCATGCGATACGATGTCTCAGTTTATTGGATTCTTTAGATCAACATCTAGATCTATTTTTACTGAATTGAAACCGCAAGCGTTAATGAGCTGGGCACGCCACAATTGCGGCGATAAGTCCCCTCTTTGAGGAGTGGCTGGAGAGGCGCCACGGCGTCCTCACCTTCCGCCTGACGCAGGTCCTCACCGGACACGGGTGCTTCAGGAGGTACCTGTTCCGGATAAGGCGGGAGGAAACGCCCGGGTGTCACCACTGTGTGGATCGCCCGGAGGACACGGTGGAGCATACGGTGGAGGTCTGCCCGGCTTGGGCGGAGCACCGCCGTGTCCTCGCGGAAGCGATCGGCGGCGGCGATCTCTCGCGTCCGGCCCTGGTCCAGGCCATGGTACGGAGCGAGAGTGCATGGGAAGCCATTACCTCCTTCTGCGAAGCAGTAATGCTCGTGAAGGAGGAGGCGGGACGCGTGAGGGAGAGGCAAGCTTTGCACCCTCACGCCCCTAGTCGCCGCAGGAGACGCCCTGGGCGTCGGGAATTGGCAGCTGATTCCCGGCCACCGTAGGCGCGGGCTTGCGGACGGCAAGCAATGGGTAGCTCGCCGTCCGGTAAGGACCAAGCCCGAGTCGACGGCGCGTCGTGTTCCACGCGCGCCTCAAAGAGATGTCAGCACCATTGACGGGGTCCGCTAGGGCCGATGCCAGCTAGGGTTGCGGGATGTTCGAAAGAGTTACCGTGGCCCCGGCACAGGCAACAGAAGGAACACGGGTGGGTTTTAGTCAGTAAAAGTCTGACACGCCCTCCCGCTCCGCCCAGAGCGGGAGAAGTCATTTGATGATTTCCCATCCACAAAAAAAAAAAAAAAAAGCGTTAATGAGCGACATGTGAGCGACGCGACTTTTCTCAGCATCGTTCAAAAAGCAAATGAGGCGTGCGCAATTGCGGAAATGAACCATCAATTGGAGCTTCATTTATTCGTCTAGCATTTGAAATCTTCATTCACGTAAATATTGACAATTGCAAGTGGTCGTTTCGGATACCTTTTCATGGTGAAAAAGATCATTGAATAACAGTAAAAGAAAACATCGCAAAGAAACCTGAAGCCCGATTCTCGTAATTAAAAACGTTCAAAATCTATTCGCAATCTCATCTCAGCGACAATCAATGTCAAAAACTTGTCAAAAATGTTGGAAATCAGACTGAGCGTTTTTAAAATTACGGGAATTGCCCCTCTGAGCAATGGTCTAGAATGGTATGTTTAAACTTTTGCATTTAAAACCCGCAGCACTTAACATAATAAAAATGTAACAAAACTGTGTAGTTACACAGTATTTTATTACCGCACTAAACATTCTGAACACCTATAAGCTAACAAAACATTGTGATAATTATATTAGATGGAAAACCTTGTTTGCAATTTATAATTGAAAGTTACTTTGTTCAGCATTTGAATTGGTCAACCGATCTCCATGAAACGGTTGTCATGGTGATGAGAATAATTAGGGGTGATTAAGTGGGCGTGAAGGGGTGCACGAGAACGTAGGTACTTACAAAACATTTCTTATGAACGCATAAAATATTACAATTTAGGTGATGGCACGGATGTTAAGTAATGTGCAAATTACATCTACAGCCCGGTTCAGCACCCTAATTGCGTAACACACCGTCAATCGGAATCTGAAATATTTTGAAGCAAATTGCTAATCATTGCTTCTTAGGTTCGAAAAATTTGTCTGCTCAACACGTAAATAACGCAATGAGTGTTGTTGAACTGTGAAAATGAAACCGATTCCGATTGATAACTAAATTGTGTTACGCAATTGCCCCACAGCAAAGATAACCAGATAAATCACTCCATGTATTTACACGCATTAACTACCTACCGGTCGCCGGTTCGCCCGCGACCCATTGCTCACTGGGTAGCCGACAGCCGCGAGGCGCGTACGTACATACATATTATTATATTTCGGTCGACCTGACGTACTTAGTTTCAAATTCTTATGATATGGCTGGTTCTGGTGTATTATGTGCAGTTGATGGATGTAGATGCAGCAAGAGAAGATATAAAAACTTATCCTTCTTCACTTTACCTGCTGATACAGTTTTACTATCGTTTTGTAAATAGGTAAATTGTTTAAACTTGCATGTTTCGTGTTTTGTATTTTATTGGTAGGTACGTAATTACTTCTAATATGCGTCTCAGATAAGAATAGAACGTCAATAACCTCCATTTGTCAACTGTCATTTGAAAATTACGTTTAGTAAAAATCTACTTCCTGTAAATTAATTTTCAGTAATATTTAAATCCAACTTAAATTCCACATTAAGGGTATAAATAATACGAACCGGTTGGGGCTGGGAAACGCAAACAAGTCACAAAGGCTGCTTAATTGGCAATTTACTCAGGTTACCAATACTATTGTTTAACGCCAGGACTGGTCAATTAATTTCTGCAATTAAAACTCTACTGTGACAGCGGCTGTCAAATAAATTAGGACTTTGCGGTGGACTGAAAGAATTTCAAAATAATATTTCACTAGAAATTTCTTAATTGTGGATTGTGAAAACCCTATTTATGAGAGTACTATCAGCAGAATTCTAATAGTTTAGGGATTTACAGGTAAAAAGGGAACCTACTCTTTAATGAGTGTACGACTAAACGCCGACAGACACTATGCCGACAGACTGACAGCAGGTCGACAGAGCCCCGCTACGCGGGGCGCCTATTTTTGTCTGCAGGGTTAAAAGGAACCTAACCAAACCAAACCTCGAGGTGCCGCTGACGTCGACCGTCCAGGAATAGGATTTTCGGGTCAGGTTCGGAATAATCAGAAGTAAGGATGCCCTGCCGGCGAAGTGTCCTGTCGGCGAAGAGTCCCGTCGAAGTAGAGTCTTGTCGGTGTTCAGTCTGTCGGCGTTTAATCGTATACGATACTATACGTATACGAGCACTATAGTGCTCTTTAATGGTGGCATTTTTTATATTACCTATCCTTTTGTGTATCTGTTTGTAATATGAGTCTAATGTTACTTGAAATAAACTAATTTTATTTATTTATTGATTTATAACTTATATGATATTTTGAATCTCAATGCATTAGCTTTCAACTAACTAGGGCTAAATTATTATTCGTCGTAAAAACTTTCGCGTCAAAATAGTTACACCCTGAGACGTTATTGTCATTTATGATACACTAAAATACTAATACTCATCTAAATTAAGTTCAGCTTTTGACTTTTAAGATAAAAATAATATGCGATATGTCACAGGCTTTTGATTATGTAGATCACAAGATACTAATTAGTAAACTTGAAGCATACGGCATAAGAGGCAATATTTTAGATTTAATTAGATCCTATTTAACGAACCGGCAACAGATAACTGTAGTAACTAAAGTGAATCCTAAAAAAAAAAGAGGAAACATTCAGCTCCATGAGGAGAAATGTCACATACGGTGTTCCTCAAGGCAGTGTCCTAGGGCCGCCGTTGTTTGTTATCTATATCAACGACTTGCCAAAGGCAACGAATCAACCAATGACATTATTTGCTGATGACAGTACAGTTTCAATTGCATGTAGGGACATTAATAATTATAAATCTGACATAAATAATTCACTGACATCTATAATTTCTTGGCTTGATAATAATAATTTGAAAATAAATTTATCTAAAACAAATATAATGCACTTTGGACAAAGATTGCATAATCCATTAAATGTAAATTTGATTCATGATAACTACACTATAAAGGAAGTATCTAATGTCCGTTTTCTTGGCTTAATTATAGACAGCAAACTAAACTGGAAAGAACACATTGACGCACTGTGTAAAAAAATCAGTAGTCAAGCATATGCTTTGTACCAACTTGCTCCATCTATCAACACTAATGTGTTACTATCGGCTTATTATGGACTTGTTGAATCTGTCCTAAGGTATGGCATTATCTTCTGGGGCAACTCATCAAATAAAGATATGGCATTTAAAATGCAAAAGCGATGCATACGTGCTATGTTTGGTATTCAAAGTACTGAGAGCTGTAAGCCACTTTTTACAGAGCATAAAATCCTCACACTGCCGTCACTTTATATTTTAGAAATCGCCTTATTTGTAAGAAATAACCCCCATTTGTTTCCTCGAATATCGGAACTTGTAATACGAAATCGCCGGGATAATAGTAAACTTCGTGTTCAGCCAGCTAAGACAGCACTACTGTATAAAAGCGTTGTATGCAGAGCACCGATAATTTATAACAATATCCCTATCTGTGTCAAAAAACTAAATACAGACCAGTTTAAGAAAACCTTTAAAAAAATACTGACAGGAAAAGCCTACTATGATAGCAATGAATTCTTAAATGACAAATCGCTCTGTTAAACTGACTGAAACTATAATATTTATTTTGAATCGCATGAATATTTACCAATTGTTTTTTATTTATAATTTAATATTAATGTTAACTGTTGCTTTTTTTAGATTATTTGACTTTGTATATTTCTTTTTTATTTTTTATATTTTCTTTTTTGAAATCTTATGGTCTTTCGACCTAATTTGTACACCAGCCATGGTCAGACATGTTGTGCCAAAGAATATCCTGTAACACCTATAATAAACATTATACCATGTATATTATCTACACATGTTTTTGCAAATAAATTAATCTTATCTTATCTTATCTTGAAGATTCCTATTCCTACTTAAATTCTAAATGATAATAATCATTGTTTCATCTAACGG
Source organism: Fissipunctia ypsillon (assembly GCA_947568875.1). NCBI lineage: Eukaryota > Metazoa > Arthropoda > Insecta > Lepidoptera > Noctuidae > Fissipunctia > Fissipunctia ypsillon. The sequence goes on along the minus strand of OX387643.1, from coordinate 20,069,527 downwards.
ATGCTCAACACGTCATCGGAAGATTATCGTAAAACATTCTGTTTTGCAATTTGCCTTTTCGTACCCGTTATTCATAATTCCAATGTTATACTTATCTGTCTTAACATCAAACCATTTTCCGAGTCCTAATAAAGTAATGAATTTGCGCAAATCGACAAAACAAACGATGGAGAAACACGCGAGTTCGTTTTCAAAGATGTTTGGCATGTTTTGTAGTCACGAGCTTTGCAAGTTATTTTAAACATGGATGTATTTAGTTTCTATAGAAGTGTTTGTTTCCCCCTTCCTTTCTGAACAATATTTCTTTGCATTTGGACGGTTAAATTTCTATAAAACAACGCTTGCCAAAAAAAAATTGGTAATCGCAACCTGTGGATTTTAGCAAAAAGAAGGCAATCAATTGTATCTTCTTGTAGTATCACTGCCCCCCGTCTCGACCGACACCTACGGGCTAGAAACGTGTATCAGGATAATCTTACCGAAATAATATCTTACGGAAATTGGAACGTAAACAAATAAAGGTATCGTATTTTACATTGCCAATCAATCTGCCTAGCCTTCAGCTCCAGGGTCAGCTTCCAGTCTAACTGGATGCAGCTGAATATCAGAATTTATTGTACATGGATCGACTGCATAACTGATCTCCACAACCCAGTTACTGGGTAACAAGATAACCTTTGGTAAGACTGGTTGTCAGACTTTTGGGCTTATGACTACGCGTTATGACTGACAAAGATCTACGAATAACAGCTAGGACCAACGGCTTAACGCGCTTTCCGAGGCACAGAGGGTTCTCGATATGTAATGGATGGTCACCCATCTACGACCTGACCGTGACAAACGTAACTTTACCTTGGATTGACACATGCGGCTGTTATTATTAAGCCATGTACCCCTCTTTTACATTGCCATTCTAACATACACAAATGAAAATAGAACTTCTTTATATTTACCAATATTTCTATTCATAACAAAATTGAGATGTTAGAAACGGTTTGGCTGATTTTTCCGTCATACCGAGGGGTCGGAAATGGAATAATGGCTTCCGGGCTCGCTCCGCGCTACCAGGGCCCTGAAACCTGCGGGAGGCCTAATATAAAGGGTTTGCAGGATATTGTGGGCTGGCAAGCTGACCGCTAAGGATGTAAAAAAAAGATTTTAATACGGAGGAGTATTTTCGAAACTCACATTTTGGGTGGGTAGGTAGGGGTGGGTTTTGGGTAATAGGACAATCGCAGTGTAGAACACTACTGTGCGTGTATGTAGAGCACTGGATGTTGACGTTAACCTTTACCGCATAAACTCTAGTAATTTAATAAAAAAGAAACGCACTGTGATTGCTAAGCTCCGCAGTTCTCGGCAACGTGACAACTTTTTAAATAGATAAAATACTCTTTATTATGCACACCATAAATATCTAGCTCAAAAACCACGCCAAACCACCCATCCAGCTCCATCACAGACCAGCTATCAGCTAGCTAGCTGTATCTAGCTCCATAAATTTCTAGCTGCTGTAGGAGACTTCAACAAAAAAAACCCTCGGACAAATTGAACTCACATCACTTGTGAATAGCTGATAACCACTCGGTTATCAACTATTTACAAGTGCTCGCTTACAAATATAGGCACTCGCCTATATTTGTAAGTGAGCATTTACTGGAAAACAACTGCATGCGGCAACACGAAAACTGGCTAAGAGATGTCATACAACTTTGTCTGGATACGAAACGGGGGAATTCTTGTTCGAATAGATATTTATTCTAAGCCTATCCACGTTCGCAATCAGGATAGCTTGGAGCTAATGAAAACCTATTTCGTCACAATTTAGATTTAGATTATTATCAAAATGTACGTGGAATGAAAATTAAGACTGAAGATACCTTTAAAAATATTTTGCTCACTAGCTATGATGGCTAAATCTTGGCTAAACCCTAAAATTACTAATGGAGAGTTCATTGTTCATTGTAAAGGATGTCTCAGTAAGAGTGCATTTTTTAAAATTGGAATATTTTTTTTTTCATGCAAGTGGCAACTCTGAAATTTGACAGCTGTCACCTCTGTTTATTCCGATTATTAAAAATGGAGCGCTTTTCGAAAGAACAACGCGTTATAATTGTGAAAACTCATTACAATGGTGAACGGCATTCGTTACAGGAATATGATAACGGACTTCTTGTGGCCTCAACTGGACGGCATGAATCTGGACAAGATGTGGTTTCAGCAGGACGGCGCAACCTGCCACACCGCGCATGAAACAATCGACTTATTGCAGCAACGATTTCCAGAACACATTATCTCACGGAATTCTGATGTCAACTGGCCACCAAGATCGTGCAATTTAACGCCGTGTGATTTTTTTCTTTGGGGTTTTGTGAAATCTCGGGTTTATGCGAATAAACCCGAAACAATTCCTGAGCTCAAATCGGAAATCCAACGCGTCATCGGTGAGATACAGCCACATCTCTGTGCAAAAGTCATGGAAAATTTCATGAAAAGAGTAATGGCCAAAGGTCATTTACCGGATATTTTATTCCATACTTAATCGGAACATGTCTTCTTTACAATAAAAATATAACAACTCTGTCATAAAATACTTGTTTTTATTTTAAAATGAAAAAGTGCACTCTTACTGAGACACCCTTTAGTATATCGTGGAGATATAAGTTCTAAGGTATCCAAAAAAGATGGGGGCGGGGTTATGGTTGCTGTTAGTTATAAAATTAAATCCGCCAGAATTAAAAACTGGGAGAGTGATTTGGAAGATTTATGGTTATTTGTGGAGTTCACTGTTAACAATTGTACTAAAAAATTGCAATTTGTGTTTTCTATATGCCTCCACCTGTCAAACTAGACTCTCAATAATGCTTTTTAAACAATGTTAATAACGAGATAAATAATGTAGATGATGTTGTGATTCTTGGGACTTTAATTTGGGTTTTATTGACTGAAACAGTAGAGATGATGACCTACATCTCTCACCATCAAACTATGAAAATTCACTGGGTTACTTGCTGATAGACTTTTTGTCAGTTAATGAACTCCATCAATTTAATACTATCCCTAATGCTGACTGCAGAGTTTTAGACCTAGTTTTAAGCAACATTGCAGATTAGGATAGCTAGCAGTGGTCCTGAAATCGCAAAGCTTTTCGCTAGACGCCTCAAAAGGTCCTGGGCCGGATTCTATACCACCTTCGTTCATTAAACGTTGCAGCCATGTTCTCTCCTTACCATTACGTTTTTTTTTCAATTGCTCTCTTGAAGAAGGAATCTTCCTTGAGGTATGGAAAAGCGCAAGAATAAACCCGGTGTTTAAAAAAGAAGATCCTGCAAATGTTAAAAACTACCGCCCCATCTCAATCTTATTGTGCTTCCCTAAAATCTTTGTGGCTCTGGTCTGTTCGGTCATCACTCGCCACATTGATAAAATTACCTCACCAAATCAACATGGTTTTAAAGCTGGTCGCAGTGTAGAAACGAATCTTGTTGAGTTTATATCTGACGTAACCCTAGCTCTTGACAAAAGATTAGAAGTAGATTCCGTATACACGGACTTTAGCAGTGCGTTTGATAAAGTTGACCATTCTCTGTTACTATCGAAGTCAGAAACAATGGTATACATGGGTCACTATTAAACTGGTTTTCATCCTATCTATCCCTGGTTTTCATCCTATATTTTGAGTAAAAAGTTGGACTCCCTAATAAGTAATTATAATTTTGAATAAAAAGTTGTAACCCAACTTTTTACTCAAAATTATAATTACTTATTAGGGAGCGTTTTTATGTTCGCGGAATGGGGGATAAGGGGTGGAAATAAAAAAACCAAATTATTTTTCCTTTTCAATATATTCACCTGCAAGACGGATACATTTTTCGGATCTTTCAATTAATTTGTTTATACCCTCATAAAAAAAGGTTTACTCTTTGTCTTCAAAATACGCCGAAACTGCCTCCTTGACTTCATCATCGGTGGTAAATTTTTTACCCCGCAGCTCTTTTTTCATTTTTGTAAACAGGTAATAATCACTCGGGGCCAGGTCTGGGCTGTAGGGTGGGTGGTTCAAAATATCGAAGCCCACCGTATGCAGGGCAGCCAACGCAACGCGGCTCTTGTGGACGGGCGCGTTGTCGTGCAAAAGCAACACACCTTTTGTCAATTTTCCCCGTCTTTTCTCTTTAATGGCTTCTTTGAGTCGCTCTAATATTGAAGCGTAATATTCTCCGGTTATAGAACCACCTTTATCTTTATAATCGATCAATAATATTCCTTCCGAGTCCCAAAAGACCGTTGCCATGAGTTTCCCAGCTGACTGTGACACCTTAAACTTCTTGGGAGGTGCTGTGCCTTTTTTATGCCACTGCATGGAGTTTTGTTTTGACTCAGGTTCATAACGATGAACCCAAGTTTCGTCTCTAGTAACAATTCGACTCAATACAGCATCCTTGTCAATACCTGTGGTGTCTTGTGTTCGTTTACAGAGGTCCAAAAATGAACGTGAACACTCTACGCGATGTTGTTTTTGCGGCGGCGTGAGCATTCTCGGCACCCATCTTGCGCTGACCTTTGTCATGCCAAGATGATCGTGCAGAATTTTAAAAATGGTTGTATCAGATACTCAAACTATTTCTGCGAGTTGTTTCTTCTTTAGTCGAGCATCGTCGAGTACAATTTTTTCGACTTTTTGGATAAGTTCTGGCGTGGTCACCTCGATGCTCCTGCCCGGCCTCGGGTCGTCTTCAAGGGATTCCCTTCCTTGTTCAAATAAACTGTGCCACTTGTACATCATGGTTTTTCCTGGACAAGAGTCGCCGTAAACCAATGACATCTCATTCATTATGGTCGCAACTGATTTTCCTTGCTTGGTAACGAACTTTATAACGGCACGATATTCGATTTTTTCCATATTTCACTTTTCACTCCCGATTATGTTACTTGGTTGACGATAACTCAAATACTAATAGTCTAATAATGTTTTTGTTTTTGGGGAATGGCATCTCGCAGTTCAACCTTATAGGAGGTTGTCGACTGCTTAACCGGGCTTTCCTGTGGATGCCTCAATAAATTAAGGCCTCCAGCTAGGCTTAAAACTAAAACTACAAACTAAGCAACTGCACGCTAAGGGCACCCCCTCTGGGGTACGGACCTCGGCTTAGGGCGTCGCTGGGAGAGGACAGCAATGGGACATGCTGGATCGGATTAATAATAGTCTAATAACAATGAAACCTGGTATTTATACTAATTATGAGTCACTGAACACGTGACGATTCTAATGAGCCTAATCACCCCCCTCCAACCCTCTCGTTCCGCGAACTTAAAAACGCACCCTCGTACATATTTCGATCTCATTTTTATTACATTTTACGTTGTTTATATTTTAGTTACTAGTTATAAGTAATTGGGCAAAATAGCAATATCTTATATATTTAAAAATCTCGTGTCACGATGTATGTCCTGAATGAACTTTGAAACTACAGAACCGATCTTGATGAAATTTAGTGACTATGTATGAATATTTAGTCCAACTTAAAAGATAGGATAGTTTTCATCTCGATTAAACCTCAATAACTTGTATATATTTTAAAAGAAAGTGTACAATGTGTGTGCCGCTAAAACTCAGAAATGAGTCCCGGTAAGATCAAGGGAGTTATATGTTGGGGTAGCCCTCTACCTCTCATCCATGAAGAAGGTTCCCGTTTTTACCTGAAGGGCGTACTTTTGAAGATATACGGCTGGAAGTTTCACCCTCTAGGAATTTCTAGAACAGTCCAGAACAATCAAGAGTATTCGAGAGCATTTCACAACATTCTGAAATGTCCAGGAACATCCCAGATCATTATGGAATATTCCAGAACACTCTCAAAAGTTGTGGAATATTCTGGAACAACTAGCTAATAAGTAATAACGAGGGCAGGCGGTGCAACGCGGTGGGTCGGGGGACGAGGGAGTTTTATTAAAATATGGCTGCGAGTTTAGTATATTGTGTATCTTACGACTTCCACGCGAACGAAGTCGCGGGGCAACAGCTAGTTGTCTGTATAGTTTTGTTTATAATTTCATATTTCTTTATAGCAAAATTTTTCCATAACTTAATTCTAGCGCCACTAGTTTTATATTCTTATTTTTTGTGTTTCACTTAAGCAATTATAGAATTGGCGACTGTGTAAGTCCAACACTAATAATTTTAACCTAAACTTGTAAAATATATATTTTATTTATAGAAGCTGTTGATACTTTTATAAACAAATAAATAAAAGAAAGAGAAGAAGAAAGAAAGAAAATACGTTTATTTGTGGTAAATATGACCCAAAGAAAGAACACAAACACAAAAATGAAACAAATTGGAGAAAAATACGCGTCACATCCATGCAAAACGACCATCGCTCAGCATAATGCTGCGATCCTATGCGAGACAGAGCCCCAGCGCTGGTTCAAAGGGCCAACTTTAATATTATAATAACAAAACAAGCCCTCAACTAATCAACTTACTCTAGGTCAACTTTAAAACTGTTACTACCCATGAATGATAAAATAAAGATGGCGGGCGCTAATCCATCAAACTGCGCGTCACAAAGGATTAACCAGTAATGGACGTCAAACATTTACACAGGAGAAACGTGCTCGTGGCCCGGCTACAAGGATCAAAATCATTTTCTTTTTAAAGTAGGCACTTGCACCCTTTCGTCTTGAAGCCTAAAATATGTTAGAAAATATGTGAGTTGTAGTGTGTACGGTGATGTTTATTCAGGCGGCTAGACTGGATATCAAACAAAGGATTTATGTTTGACACTATACAAGTACTGTGCCTGACCGTAAATACGGCGGCATATTTAGTTTGAGTCAAAGTTCAGCTCACTAATTGCGTAACACACTTTCAATCACAATCTGAATGATTTTTAAAGATATTGCTTATCCATTGCTTCATATGTTCGAAAAATTTGTCAGCTCAACAACGTAAATAACACAATGAATATTATTGAACTGTCAAAATGAAAGTCATTGCTACTGTAAGTGTGTTACGCATTTACGCAATTACCCCGCAGCTTAGTAGTGTCGTCTCTGTTACTCAAACATGTATAACAATTCCTTCCAAAAGGCTGGTGTGTCTTATTCACGTCCTGATATCGTACCCACCTAGGCCACCTACCTATTAACAATAAAAGCAAGCCTGAAACTCTGACTGGCGTACAGTATTTTTATCTCAAGAAGCGACGCGAGCTTTACTTGTGGTAACCAAGTGTACAAAACGCTGCGAATTTGTGCGTGAAAACGAGTAGCGTCAGCACATAACACCCACACGCACACACACTACACTTCTGACTTCGCCATTGTCTCGGACGGTACCGAGAGCTCCTGCACTTACGTCATCTCACGGATAATAATACTATAGTCTAACCAATGCGCATATAATTATTTACTGTCAGAAAGTGGTTCCTCTGATGAAATACGGAAATTCAGCTGCATTTAGTAACACAACATTCCGATTAAAAAAATGTTAATAAAGGCTAAGTTAATAAACGCATCTCAACAAAGTTGTAGCAACAAAGAGAAAGCAATAACCAGTAAATATTCATTAGCTGACCCAAAACAAGCCTGTAAACCAAAATCAAACACTCCACCGGGATTAATCGATCCACTAATCAATTCGTCCCAACAAGGCGTTGAAAACTGACGGCAACTCGAGATAACTCAAGTGTCCTCGGCCACATTACAAGATAGTTAAGCGTAGTTTACCAACTTGTGCGAGCTTTCGACCTATAAGTTGTATCGTTAACCCCCTAGTCCTTTACATGCAATGATAACGCGAAGATGTTTGCAAGGATTATGTAGGGTTGGATGATTGGGTGGAAGATTCTTTGGAGGTTTTGTTTTACGAATGGGAGATTACAGTGCATTATAAGATCCTGCATGAGTGTAAATAGTTAACAATAGTTGACATGGAACGAGCAGCTCAAATCTAAAAGAAGAAGACAAGGTAAAGTAAAACAAAATATTTCATTAATTCGTGGTACCTACAGCCCACACATTAAAAGTAAACTCGACGTAATTTTTCACCAGACATGGCGCTGAAACATGCAAAGTGACGTCATATATTGATGTAAAATGTTTACCCAAATAATCGATATAAATATTGTCGGTCTCGTGTCGGACATTGGTCATCCACCGCATTTTGGACAACAGCCAGAAGACTCCAGGAAAAAACACGTCGTTTAGACGTACTATTTTCTGACAAACCAGCAGGCGTTCCCATTGTTGAGATGTAAACAGAAATTTGGGGGGATGCTGCAAATTATGACATTTTGTTGAAGAAGGAATATTTTCTGTTTACAACCCCATGTAAAGGGAGAGAATGTAGTTCTCAATAATTATATTCATTCCATTATGTAATCTGTGGATAACGGTGTGTTTCAAATTTAAATTACTCTTATGTAATTATTAAATGATAAATGATTTTTATTTCTGTAAGTAGGTTTATACAAACACTTTTACACGTCAAACATTTTTTTAAAACTAGATTAGGACGACCGGGGTATTAGATAAGACACAATGTGTAACTGTTTGTTTATCTCAAATCAATAAATAAAATAAAATAAGAAAGAAAGGGTCAAACGGTTCGTGGGTCACACCGAAAGTTTTTAGAAAATAATAAACGGAATGTTGTAGAAGCCTGTTAATATTTTATTGCTTTTCGAAGTAGTCTTCATTCGTTTCTAAGCACCGTCGCATGGGATGGAACCATTGACTAAAGCAGTGGGCCCACTCTTCTTTAGGGATCTCTTCCACGCCTTTTTCAAACGCAGCCACGGCATCTTCAGGGTTCATAAAACGAATTCCTCTAAGTTTATCTTTTATTTTTGGCAATAAATAAAAGTCACAAGGTGCCTGGTCGGGACTGTAAGGATGACTCATTCACTCCACACCTTCGATAGACAAATATTCGATAGTCCATCTGGCGGAGTGAGCTGGAGCTTTGTCGTGGTGGAGGAGGATCCTGCTTCTTGGGCGCTGCTGTCTAACATTTTCCAAGACAACTGGTACTTAAACAATGACTGACATACCAATCTGCAGTAACAGTCCTTTTATCTTCTAGGACAATTGTTGCGAAATGACCCGTCCGTCCACAGAGTGAGGCAATCATCTTTTTCCATTGACTTCTGCTCTTCTTTACTTTTGTCGGCAAATCTTCAATTGGAAATTGTCTTTTGGTTTCGGGTTTGTAACGATATATGCAGCTTTCATCACCTGTGACGATGTCATACAGAATTCGAGTCACTTCCGTCATACTGTTCAAGCATTGAGCGGCGCCAATCCAAAGGATGGCGTTTTTGATCTTCCGTAAAATTAAAAATCTATCTAGTACAAAGCTTTCTGACGCCTAAATGTGCATGTAAGACTTTTTATACTTGACTCATACCAATGTCTAAAGCTGCCCGAAACTGTCGATATGTCACCCTTCTATCAGCTTCTCTCATTAGCCGCGCATCACTCACGTTATTTTCAGTAGTCGCCGTAGAAGGACGTCCTTCTCACGAATCATCAGTGTGTTGGATCATCATCATCAGCCTGCTTCTGTCTACTGCCGGACACCGGTCCCTCTCAAGGCGCCCTATTAATGTTAAACGCCTGATCTTAATTCATTGCAGCAATTTGTCTAATTTGCTTTAATTGTTCCTTTTTATTTGTTATAATATGCGTCCGTCATTTGACACTTCACTTGCCTTTGAAACCTCATGTTGTTAACACCATTAAAAATTTATATTTGCTTGTATTGAGTATCCACAGTTATTCTTCCGGCATATCCCTTAAATTCCCGTACATGGTCCGTAACGAGCCGGATAACGTATAATACGAAGGAGATCAGTGCTTTTAATCAAGAATAAGGATTAGGTATTATCACCCACGTGCAGTGGAGGTTATTCGCCGGTGAAAAGGATTGACTTCAAGCAAGCGATTTAGCGGTGTACAGCATTTATAATTAAACTAATATCGTCACCCAACACTCAGGTAGTATAAGTAGATAGTCATATTTAAGGTCAGTATCATTTAATTGTATTACCTATTGTATTGTGTTAGATTAAAATCATTAGGTACTTGGTACATTGTGATTAGTATTTTATTCAACAGCAAAGTTAAGTTTAAAATCATACTTATCACAGTATAGTTAGCATAATTGCTACATTATTTGAACTTACATTATATAAAGCTGTAACTAATCCATTTATTTATTTAACAGTGTTAATTGTTAGCAAGTATCTTAGCATAATACATATAATTTGAGAGTGTTTGATATTAGTGCAAGTAATTGTTATAAATTATAAGCATTTAGAGTCAGTTATGTAGTCAACATATTATATTAGTGTTTTTAGTTGTGCCTATTTTAGTACTTACTGTTAAAGTTTTAAAAATATAAAAGATTACAGTATTTTAGGTTTATACACTTTTTTTTTTTTTTTTTTTTTTTTTTTTTTTTGTGGATGGGAAATCATCAAATGACTTCTCCCGCTCTGGGCGGAGCGGGAGGGCGTGTCAGACTTTTACTGACTAAAACCCACCCGTGTTCCTTCTGTTGCCTGTGCCGGGGCCACGGTAACTCTTTCGAACATCCCGCAACCCTAGCTGGCATCGGCCCTAGCGGACCCCGTCAATAGTGCTGACATCTCTTTGAGGCGCGCGTGGAACACGACGCGCCGTCGACTCGGGCCTGGTCCTTACCGGACGGCGAGCTACCCATTGCTCGCCGTCCGCAAGCCCGCGCCTACGGTGGCCGGGAATCGGCTGCCGATTCCCGACGCCCAGGGCGTCTCCTGCGGCGACTAGGGGCGTGAGGGTGCAAAGCTTGCCTCTCCCTCACGCGTCCCGCCTCCTCCTTCACGAGCATTACTGCTTCGCAGAAGGAGGTAATGGCTTCCCATGCACTCTCGCTCCGTACCATGGCCTGGACCAGGGCCGGACGCGAGAGATCGCCGCCGCCGATCGCTTCCGCGAGGACACGGCGGTGCCCCGCCCAAGCCGGGCAGACTTCCACCGTATGCTCCACCGTGTCCTCCGGGCGATCCACACAGTGGTGACACCCGGGCGTTTCCTCCCGCCTTATCCGGAACAGGTACCTCCCGAAGCACCCGTGTCCGGTGAGGACCTGCGTCAGGCGGAAGGTGAGGACGCCGTGGCGCCTCTCCAGCCACTCCTCAAAGAGGGGACTTATCGCCGCAATTGTGGCGTGCCCAGCGCTGGGTTGCGACAATCGCACTCTCCATGCCGCCATGAGATCCTGCCGGAGCTCTGTCCGCCGTGCCGCGATTTCTCGCGGCAACGGAGTTACGCCCCGGCGTCCTGCCTCCTCGCGCCACTCCCAGATGTGCGCGAGGACTTTTGCCTCCAGATCCCATGGCGGTAATCCGGCAAGGAGGTTCGCCGCCTCCCCGGAGACCGTGCGGTATCCCCGGGCTAACCGGATGGCCATGACCCTCTGGGACGCGTTCAACCGACGGACCGGTCGCCGCCTCACGGAACGCGCCCACACCGGAGCTCCGTAAAGGGCCATGGACCGCACGACCCCCGCGTAGAGCCTCCGGCAGGAGGCGTTTGGACCCCCCAGATTGGGCAGGAGCCGCCCCAAGGCAGCCCCGGCCCGCTCCAGTCTGGGAGCCAAACGTCGGAAATGCTCCACGAAATTCCACCGGCTGTCGAGGACGAGTCCCAGGTACTTCATCGTCGACTCGACACCGATGAGAACCCCTCCTACCGTTATTTGGGAACCCGATGGTGGCGCGTTCCGAGGACCATGAAAACACATGGCCTCGGACTTGTGCAAGGCCACCTCGAGTCCCAATTGCCGGATCCTCTCTACGATTGTCGCAACCCCGCGTGCCGCTAATTCGGCCGCCGCCTGGTGCGACCTCCCCTGCGCCAGGACCAGCGTGTCGTCAGCGTAGCAAACTACGCTGACGCCACCAGGGAGGTCGGCGCGCAGCACCCAGTCGTACCCGATGTCCCACAGATGCGGTCCCAGAACCGATCCCTGCGGGACACCGCACGACATCTCTCGCCGGTTCCACTCTCCCCGGTGACCGGGGTAGATGACGGCCCTGTCCGTCAAATAGGCCTCGACCACGCGACAGAGGTAGGTCGGCACTCGGTGATACCGGAGTGCCTCCCTGATGCAACTCCAGGGCAGGGTGTTGAAGGCATTGGCGATGTCTAGAGACACCGCCAAGACGACCCCACCCCGGGCCACAGCATCCCCCGTCGTGAGGGCTCGTACGCGCATGATGGCGTCCACCGTAGAGCGCCCCTTGCGGAAACCAAACTGGCTCTCCGCCAAATCCGGCCCCACCCTCACCAGCCGCCCGACAAGGCGGTCTGCAATGACTCTTTCAAAGAGCTTGCCCACCTCGTCGAGCAGCACGATGGGCCGGTAAGCGGACGGCGAGTCCGCAGGGCGCCCCGGTTTCTTAATGAGGACCAGTTTCCCTGTCCTCCATTGAAGCGGGAACTGGCCCCTCTCCAAGCATGCGCTTAGGAGCCCCCTTAGTCGAGGCCCGAGAGCCTCCAAGGCCAGGACCCAGGCTTTTCCAGGTAAGCCGTCGGGTCCTGGGGCGGTATTCTTGGCATTCAGCCTGCGCACCGCCACTCTCAGCTCTACCTCGGTCACCTCCGGAGCATCGTCGTCATCGTCGGCTGCGTGGTCCGCATCCGACACCGCAGGAGGCGGAGCCATGGGCGGGGGAGTATGTTCCCCTCGCGAAGGGAACAGAGCGCTCACCACGTCCTCCACGAGCTGGGGCCGGAGACTCTGCGTCAGCGGGGGAGCCCATGGGCGGAGCTTGTTCCGCACCATTTTATAGGGGCGTCCCCACGGATCCCTGTTCAGAGTCTCCAGCGACTCCTCACGGGCCAGTCCCTTGGCCCGCAGGATCTCCGCTCGGAGGGCGGTCTTCGCCGCTCTGTACCCCTCGTACAGCTCCGCCTGAATGGCTTCCGTATCCGGAGGGCGGATACGGAGCCTGCGGTGCCTGGTGTACCGGCGTCGCGCAGCAACGCACGTGTCGCGCAGAGACGTCAACTCCGGCGACCACCAGCACACCTGGCGCCGGGCGCGTCCGGGCCGGACCCGGGGCATTGCCACGTCGCATACTTCGGACATGGCCTCCCGGAACCACCCCGCCTCGTCATTGATGTCAGCAGGCCTGTCCAGTGGTGACACCCAGGCCTGCACGATCGAGGCTTCCAGGAGGAGCTCCCGGTCCAGCTGCTTCAACGCCCACCGCGGACCACTCGGGGCCTGTCGGACCGGCGCGCTCGAGGTCTGGGCGGAGACGTCAAACCGGATGTACCGGTGATCGGAGTAGGTCTCCACCCCCTCCATGACGCGCCAGTCGAGGACACGCGGCGACAGAGCGGGGCTGGCGAACGAAATGTCCACCACTGACTCACCCCGCATCCGCACACACGTGGGGACAGAACCCCGGTTTAGGACGACCAGGCCCGTCTCCAGAGCCCAGTCCTCCACCATCCTGCCCCGTGTGTCCGTATGCCGGGAACCCCAAGCCACATTCTTGGCATTGAAGTCCCCGAGGACGAGTACAGGGAGGGAACGGAATCCGACGACGACGACTCTCAACTCCGCAAGGGAGTTGTGGAACTCGGCGAGAGTTCGGTTCGGGGAGAAGTATACCCCTACCACGACAATCTCCCCGAACCGTGCTGCCACGCAACCCCGTCCCCTCTTGACCGCCTCGAGGGACGGGGTACCGGCGGCGGCCGATGAAATTAGAGTCACTGAGCCGCTCAGGTCCTCCACCCAGTCATCCCTGGGCGGGACAAAGTACGGCTCAGCGACCACGGCGATGTTAATCGACCACTGCGCCATGCTCTGGAGCAACAGATCCTGAGCGGAGGCGCAGTGGTTGATGTTCGCCTGGAGGAGGCGTAATGGGGCCATTATTGGCACTCCATATCAGCCCCCTCCCGAACCCCCTGTGAGGGCCCTGCCGCGGTGGTTGCGGCGACGGCGACAGTGGAAGCGGCAGCGGCGACGGCGGCAGTGGTGGCGGCTTCGGCGGTGACGCTGGTGGCAGAGGGCTTGCTGCCCCTGGGTTTGGCGGGTGGAGCGCAGGCCTTGCTCCCAGCCCGGTGATTGGCCGGCTTGCCAGCTGCCGCACACGCGAAGCAGTGCGGCGCGGCTTTACACGAGCCGGCCTTGTGACCGGGCTGACCACAGCAGAAGCAATGGCCGCTACGGTCCACCTCCGAGGTGCATTTAGCTCCCACGTGGTTGCCCACGTGACAGCGGAAGCACCTCAGAGGTCTGGGTTCCAGCAGTTTCACCTGCGTGGAAACCCAGCCCACCTTGAGCCTTTGGCCCTCCCCAGTTATTTTTCGGGCCACCGCCACGGGGCAGCTCACTGTAACAGTTCGCATCCCCGTGAAGTCAGGACGGATGGTGCCTACCCTAACCTGCTCGGCTGAGCACCCTCCAGTCCTAACAACGGCGGCCACCACCTCTCCCTCCGTCGCTGAGTCGTCCAAACCCAGTATGCGCATGTTCGCGCACTTGGTGGGTCTGGACACTCGGGCCTCGTCCGCATTTAGGGACGCCCTAAGCCTCTCGGCCAGAGCGTCAGCGGTCGGGCCGCTGGCCGCACCGGGAACCTCCAGCATCCGGGCCCCAGTCGCAGTGACCCTTATTCGGATGCCATCGGCAACGCCGAGCTCCTCGAGGTTCACCGCCTCCCTCGCCTTGGCAAGCACGTCGCGGTAGGACACGCCCTTCTTCTCCGCTTCCGGCTGTAGTGTGATCACTACAGCTGCGGACCTCGGGGCACGGAGCCTAGCCGCGACGATTCGCTCCTTGCGACGCTGCCGCCTCTCCTTCTTTTTGGCCGCCCTTGCTGCCTTACCCGCCTTCCTCTTCTCCCCGGCTACTTGCCATTCGGCGTCAGCCGGAGGAGATTTAGGAGGCGGGGGCGGCCGTTTCGCCGCCGGGGCTGGGGCCCTCGCGGGTTCCTGCACGGCCCCGCCTTTCGCCTGCCCCGTTGATGCAGGCTTGACCGTGGCAGCCGCGGCGGCGGCATACGATGCCGCCTTCCGCTGGCCCGAGGCCGGCTGGCTCGCCGCTAGCGGGGGCCGCAGGACTATGGCCTCCAGGGCGGAAAACCGGCTTCGGAAGGCAGCCAGCTCCTGCCGGACCAGGGCCAGAACCCGGTCCTCAGCAGGCACGGGCCCGACCTGCCCATGCCGCGCCTCCCCCTGTGGCACCTCCCGGGGGCCAGCTCCTCGGAGCCTGGCCAGGTCCGCTCGGAGCTCCTCATTCTCCTTTCGGAGAAGCTCCATGGCGGCTGTCAAGCGAGCGACCTCCGCCCGCATCCCTGTCATTCCGTCCGACGGGGGCCTGAGGTGACTGGCCTCCGCTGCCGCCATAATGGAGGCCCTGGCTGCCGATATGGCCTTGTCTTTAGAGGACTGAGTCCTCTTCAAGGCCACACTCTTGATCGCGGCTGCCACGACCTCTGCGAACCTGATCGTTTGCTCCGAATTGGAGCCGCCAGCGGCGTCCGGCTCACCACCTGCTGACTCCGACCCAGCCGAGACTGACCCCAACTGCGACTCTGGCTCGGCCGGGCTGGCTGGGCTCGGCTTGCTGGCTTCTTTGGTGAGCCCTCTGCCCACACCCCTTTCATGGGCCCCACCCCGCCGGCTGATTTTTTTACGGGCCGAGCTCAGCCCACCATCCGAGGAAGACCCCAGGCCATCCCCCGGTTTGGGGCGCTTCTTGAAGAACTTTTGGTTCTTCCCAGCGCCCCCCACCATTTCGCGCTCCGGGCTCTTACATGAGCCCTTCACGCCAGATGCGGCGTCGGACTCCGACCCCGCATCACTCCCCTCCTCTTCGCTGCTATTTTTGTTTGTTTTATTATCCATGTTTGTTCCCACGAGTAAAAAACTTTGTATCTTCTCAAAACCAGTGGTTCGCACTAGCGACTAATTTAGCTACCCATTAGTCAAGCTATCAACCTCCCTCACGGTGCGCCGCCGCTTGGAGGTTTGGGGTGATTTTTTATAGAGGTTTTCTTCCTCGCGGCCCGGGCGGTTAAGCCAAGACCCTCGACCCCCGTCAAAAGTCAGAGACATGACCTTGACAATCTTCGGGGCTACGAGAACAACGGTGGCAGAAAGAGAAGGCCTCTTCCTGCCTGCCCGGCGGCAGAGTTAGTGCACACCGAGCCCGCTCTTACTCCGCCGCTGTGCGTCTCTGCTTAGAGCGCAGAGAGACACACGTTGGAGCGTACTTCTGACAGGATATTGGCATACGGGCAACAAGACCCCTTAGGCACACAGTACCTAATGGGGAGTCATTGCCCGTACCCCAGGGTGCACCGTCCCGGTGACTGGCCTTCCCCCCGGACGCATCCATAAGGGAATTCCAGCCCACAGGCACACGGGGAGGTTTCCTGTCCAAGCACCCCAGGTTTATACACTTGGTACTTATTTACAGTATTAAGTTTGTGTTGTTTGCTATTAATTATAGCATTTAGAAGGTGTATAAAATACAGCTAGGCGTGTACACAAATTATATTGTTCGTTTTTCTAATTGTATTACTATATCAATTCCAGGTTGACAGCACTTGTCTCCCAGTATGTCTGAGGAAAGGGAGTTAATTAAAAAGCGAGGCAGCTTCAAGGGCCGTGTGACTGCTTTCGTTAATTTCCTGGACTCACTCAAGGACAAGGAATTATCCAGCTGTGATGTGTCTGAACTGCAGTTGCGTATGGGCAAGATGGAGTCGTTGTACGAACAATATGATGAGGTACAATTACGTCTGGAATGCATTGTAGGCGACTTAAAACCACAATACTCTGAGCGTTCTGAATTTGAGTCTCTTTATTATAAATCTTTATCCAAAGCCCAGAATATATTGAGTGATTTTAATAAAGACAGTAAATCGATGGAAAGCTGCAAAAGTACACCTACACTACTACACAAGCCAGTTAAATTGCCAACGATTCAGTTACCAAAGTTTAGCGGATTATATTGTAATTGGCTTGAATTCCGTGACACCTTTGCTAGCCTTATTCATAGTAACGATGACATAGACGCAATCAATAAATTCCACTACTTGAGAGCATCACTTGAGGGAACAGCTGCATTTGTCATTAAATCTATTGAGTTTTCTTCGAGCAATTATACTGTGGCATGGTCGTTGTTATGCGATCGATTTGACAACAGAAGATTATTGATACAAAATCATGTTTGCGCATTATTTAATATTGAGTCCATATCAAAGGAATCTTCTGTTGCCATTAAGAGTTTGATCGATCAGTTAAATAAAGATTTACGAGCTTTAGATTCATTAGGGGAGCCTGTTAAACACTGGGACACACTTTTAATTTACATTGTCACTCGTAAGCTTGATCAAAAAACCTATCGTGAATGGGAGGAGTACAGAGGTAGGATGGACAAAGACTGCACGATTACTTTTGACGCATTTATGCTATTCTTACGTAATCGTGCCGATCTTATCGAGACCTTGGAGCTAGCACGTACTAATTATTCCCAAACGACAGGTAAGTCAGCCCCTAAGATCAAGTCGATGGTAGCAACACAATCTCCTAATGGTTCTAGCACTGAATCAGCTTCGAAATCATGTCCTAAATGTAACAACAACGATCACACTTTAAATAATTGTCCACAGTTTCTTGTATTAAGTAATGATGATCGTCTTAAGTTACTACCCAGTTATAAGATATGTTTCAACTGTTTTCGTTCGGGGCACTATGCTAATAAATGTAAAAAACCAGGTTGTAAACTATGCAAACGTAGGCACAACACACTAGTTCACGTAGATTCTAAAGGCACTATTGCGAATACACTTAGTGGTAATTCGATAAACAACTTGTCTGCATCGTCTTCATTGCCGTCTGCTACCACTGATACGAATAACGTAGCGTTATCAGCAAACATTGCATCTCCATGTAGTCATACGCAACGAGACGTGTTGTTGTCAACCGCCTTGATCAAACTGCGGGACCACAATGGTTGTGTGCATCTCGTTCGCGCGGTTCTTGATAGCGGTAGCACGTCGTCATTCATAACGGACAGGTTATGCAATAAACTCAACTTAACAACTAGCCAAGTAAATAGATCGATTCTTGGCATCTGCTGTCGAATGACGTAAAATGTAATATTTCTAAAATGGGTTCCGATAGCGACAGTGACTGGGAAAAAATGAAGGTAGAATTGACAAAGTTTTGGCAATTAGAGGAGGTGAATGCGAAATCTTCCAATTCTTATATGCCGGAAGAGAAATTGTGTGAAGATAATTTCGTTAAAAATACGACACGTTTGTCTGATGGTCGTTTTTGTGTTCGCATACCCCTTAGGAAAGATCCTTCAGTTCTAGGAAATTCTTTTAATAAAGCTACACATTGTTTACAGTCTTTAGAGCGTAGATTAAAGGCTAAGCCAGACTTTAGTAGGCTGTATCGTGATTTTTTGTTAGAATATGAGTCACTTGGTCATATGACAAAAATTAATAAACCTAATTTGTGTGTTGGTTATTTTATTCCCCATCACGGAATTTTACGTGAGTCGAGTAGCACGACCAAACTTCGTGTTGTTTTCAACGCAAGTTGTCCTACTTCGACGGGAATGTCCTCTAATGACCTACAGATGGTCGGGCCAACTGTACAGGATGATCTTTTGTCTATACTACTTCGCTTTAGATTCCACAAGTATGTTTTATCTGCAGATGTGGAGAAGCTGATGTTTCGACAAATAGCCGTCCACCCGTCGGATAGGTATTTACAACAGATTGTTTGGCGTGATAATATTACTGAACCTATTAATGTTTATCAATTAAATACCGTCACGTACGGTACGGCTAGTGCGCCGTTCCTTGCGACACGATGCCTTATACAAATAGGACTCGACTGTAGGGACCCTAAAATAGCTGAGATCATTAGACATGACTTTTACGTCGACGACTTGCTGACCGGGGCAAATGACTTAGACGAAGCAAAATTCATTCGCACTGAAGTCACCAAGGCGCTTGCGTCGGCATGTATGCCATTGAGAAAATGGAAGTCAAACAACCCTCAATTAGTGTCGGATGCTGTTCCTGCATCGTTTGACTTAAATATTGGACCTAATGAGCCTGACAAGTTGCTTGGTCTCGGTTGGTTTATCGGCACTGATGAGTTAGGGTTTCCTATAAGTCTGACTAAGTCTTCGGCTGGTTACACAAAGCGTGACGTGTTATCTGTGTATTCGACCCTTTAGGTCTATTGGGTCCTATTGTTATCTCCATGAAGGTATTGTTACAGAAAATGTGGTTAGATAAATTGTCATGGGATCAACCATTACCTAATGAGATTAGTAAACAATGGGATATTATAATTACGTTTTTACCTCTTTTAAATCACGTTCGCATTTCGCGAATTGTAGTCTGCGATTTATATACGGAGTTAGAACTCCATATTTTCACAGATGCGTCTGAGTCCGCATACGGTGCTTGCGTCTACATTCGTAGTGTTAATGGGAAGGGTGAGTATATGGCTCGCTTGTTAATGGCGAAGAGTCGAGTGGCTCCCGTCAAGCCTACAACAATCCCGCGACTGGAGTTGTGTGGTGCGGTAGTCGGTTCTCGTCTTTATGAGAAGGTGATGAGCTCACTTCGAGTGAAGATCAGTCGGGTCTATTGTTGGACTGATTCGACCATCGTGTTGGGATGGTTACAGATGATGCCTACCAAACTTCAGCCGTTTGTACGCAACCGCGTTGCTGAAGTTTTGGACAAGGCGGGTAACTGTACTTGGAGGCACGTCCCAACAGATCAAAATCCAGCAGACCTAATATCCCGTGGCACGGATATTAGTGACCTGCAAGATTCAGATCTGTGGTGGCATGGACCAGAATTTTTAAAACTAGACTCGTCTGCATGGCCTTCTCGAATTCCGAGTCAAGAACTACAGTCATTACCGGAGATTCGACCTAATATTGTGTTAAGTGCCGTTAATAATGATTCAAAAACTGAAGTTTTAATCGATTTTAATCGTTTTTATAATTACTTACGGCTTATTCGTACTGTTGCCTACGTATTGCGATTCAATAAGTCATGTAGAAAGCATCACCCGAAAACGAATTATTTATCACATGATGAGGTACAAGATGCACTCACCGTTGTCATTATTAAAAGTCAATTTCAGTCATTTCCCGAATATCAACTACTTTTAAATAAAAAGAGTTTACCTCACAAGAGCGCCCTTCTAAAGTTTAATGTTTATTTAGACGATAAAAAGATAATGCGAGTAGGAGGACGTCTCGATAATTCTAATTTTGCTTATAATAAAAAGCACCCTATTTTGTTACAGTCCACTCATGAATTTACTAAATTATTATTTAATTTTGAGCATAAAAGGCTGATGCACGCTGGCCCACAATTATTATTAGCTTCCATTAGGGAATCTTACTGGCCAATAGGAGGTCGCACCTTGGCGAAGGCCTGCTATCATAAGTGTGTTCTGTGTCACCGTATGAAGGGTAAGGTTGTAGCTCCCTTAATGGGTAACTTACCACAAGAACGCCTTCGTCCAGGTTATGCTTTTGAAAGCACAGGCGTTGATTATGCTGGCCCTATTATGTGTGCCAGTCGTCAAGGTCGTGGATGTAGGCTAGTAAAGGTGTATGTCGCTATTTTTATTTGCTTCACAACCAAGGCCATTCATTTGGAGCTCGTTGGCGATTTAACTAGCAATAGTTACTTACTGGCTTTGTATCGATTTGTTTCTCGGAGAGGTAAGCCCGTTGATATCTTTTCCGATAACGGTACCTCATTTGTCGGTGCGTACAACGACCTTTCCAAGTTTTTAAAGTTAAATGCTTCGTCCTTGGGTGAAAGTGCAGCGAGCGACGGAATAAGGTTCCATTTTATACCCGCCTACACCCCGCATTTTGGTGGACTCTGGGAGGCGGGTGTGAATTCAACAAAGTACCACCTTCAAAGAGTGTTGGGAAATTGTAACTTGACTTTCGAGGAGCTGTACACCGCACTAACTAAGATAGAAGCCATCTTGAACTCTCGTCCACTGACGCCGTTGTCTTCAGATCCTGCAGATTGTACACCACTCACGCCGGGACATTTCCTTGTTGGACGGCCTCTTACTTCCTTACCGCAACCTAACTACCAGGATAACTCTGCCAACCATCTGTCTCGCTATCAAAGGATTGAGCAACTCCGCCAGCACTTCTGGAACAGATGGAGCAAAGAGTATGTAGCAGAATTACAGCTGCGGTCCAAATGTCGTTTCTGCAAGGATGGTTTAAAGCTGGGTTCCTTGGTCGTGATTAAGGAGGATAATCTTCCTCCTCTAAAGTGGAGACTTGGACGAATTGTAGCTGTTCACCCCGGAACTGATGGCATCGCCCGTGTAGCTGATATTCGGACGTCCACTGGAGTAATTCGGCGGGCATTCAACAGAATCTGCCCATTGCCTGTGACTTCGAAATCTGGTTGAAACCGTTGGTTTCAACGCCCGGGGAAATGTTGGATCATCATCATCAGCCTGCTTCTGTCTACTGCCGGACACCGGTCCCTCTCAAGGCGCCCTATTAATGTTAAACGCCTGATCTTAATTCATTGCAGCAATTTGTCTAATTTGCTTTAATTGTTCCTTTTTATTTGTTATAATATGCGTCCGTCGTTTGACACTTCACTTGCCTTTGAAACCTCGTGTTGTTAACACCATTAAAAATTTATATTTGCTTGTATTGAGTATCCACAGTTATTCTTCCGGCATATCCCTTAAATTCCCGTACACAGTGTGTTTGCTTCGACTACGTTTAAACTCATTAAACCAGTTGTAAACAATGGCACGAGATGGGGTTTCGTCATGAAATGCTAATCGAAGTCTATTGTAACATTGTTGTTGAGTAAGACTGCAACGAAAGTCGTAATAAATCAGTGAGCAAAAGTTTTCTTTAGTCAAATCCATTTCGACAAACGGCAAACACTCTTTAAATTGCCACCAATTTGTAAAAACAAGTGATATATGAATTCATCACACAGACTCCCAAAGAGGGCATAATTCGAAATTAAAAAAAAAAATTCATTGGCTGCTTTTCTTACTGGCCTATTCTAAAAACTGTCAGTGTGACCCTGTAGTAGCTACATAAGCAGAAGCTTGTCTACTTTTTGTAGCAATAATTAACTTTAAGAAAAACATA
Source organism: Fissipunctia ypsillon (assembly GCA_947568875.1). Classification (NCBI taxonomy): domain Eukaryota; kingdom Metazoa; phylum Arthropoda; class Insecta; order Lepidoptera; family Noctuidae; genus Fissipunctia; species Fissipunctia ypsillon. The sequence continues at coordinate 20,047,308 of OX387643.1, read as the reverse complement.
CAGCTTTTCAGAGCCAACCGTCGTTTTTCGGTTGTAGATCAGATTAACCGTGAAATTAAATGTACATTCGACCGCACGTGGGTGGTAACATTTCGACTTTGAGTTAGCCTATCGTATTACGGTATTTCAATTTTATAAGATGCCAGCTTATACGGGTTATGTTGCCACTAACGAGCGGTTGACTGTACCTAATCAAATACTGTCATAAAATTTGAAATGATTGAATTACATAGAGTTTTGCATACCGAATGACATCAATGTCTTAAATTGCCTTAACAAATGCCTCATCTGCCACCAGTTTAGTATTTGCATGTAATTAGCTAGTTACTTGAGAGCTAACATCTACTATCTCTAAGTGGCACACTTTGCTAAGATTAATAATCAAATAAGAAGGGAAGAAGTTTCAAACCTTAGAATGTACAACCCGTGCGAGTTAACTATGCACCTCGCCGGAATGCGGCCCCTGAACTGTCAAAATGAAACCGATTCCTACTGTGTGTTACGCAATTAGGGTGCTGTTTTGTTTAGCAGCGTCTGTGAAGGTAACAGTTTAATTTGAAGCCTGATAGGCGTAGCTAGGTAAATTGGAATTTAAGGTGTTCTGCTTTTGAAAATGGGGCAATTAGACTTCTCGTGAACGTAATTAGATTTGAATTTCTAATAGTATTCAATGTGCTGTAATGTCTGTGGTACCAAGATTGGTATGGGGACTGTCGGGTATTCGGGAAAGAGTAGCTGACCCTTTCATATTTGAAGGTGGTAGATAAAATAAGCTATTCTGATACAAGATCCAGTGAACAGTTTTTTTAAAGTTCTGTGTTAATGTTCTATAATTTACCTACACGTGTAAATAGTAGTTAAAAACAGTATTTCCTTCAAGCAGTGTACGCAGAAACCAAATATCCGAAACACAATTACGAGGTAGGTACTTCAGGAACTTTTTAAATAAAAACCGTCGCACACATACCGCATAACAAATAAAACCTCATATCGCGGTCAGCCGTCCACATTGTGGTCGTTTTCCACATTTTTACCTTTATCCAGTGTTCGCGAGAGTTTTAAAAAAATGTATAAAATCTCGTAATTCTGGACGATGGGGGACAGTTTAATTATTTAGCTTGTTTTGCTGATGAGTGTCTCGCTGTATGAGAGTAGAGTATAATAGGGCTGACAGTGTAATTTTTTTTTTTTTTTTTTAATAATTTCCCGCGGTAGGAAACAATTTATTATCATATAGCGATAAATCACGGTTTACATAAAGGAATATTGTGTGTAATTTGGTTAATTAGAGAATGTAGATAGGTACTGTCGACTTACGAAAACCTTAACCATAGTTAAGCCTATCGTTTAAGAATGATGCAAATGGCGACGCGTGACGTCAAAAATGTGACGTATTAGGTACATCTATTAGGGGAAAACTGTTAAATTAGTTCCGCTGTGTTTGTAAGGTTATTTCATTCAACTGATAATGTAGTTCCTCGCTCAAAACTTGACCGCAAGATGGCGCTAATAGTTTTGTCTTGTCGCCGATTGGTCGCTTTTCATTCAACAAGACTTTGCTCCCTCTCGTGGCTAAGCTCCCACCAAACAACCCCATTGATTAATATCGAGTTAAATGTGAAAAAGTTAGTCAATAGTTCAAAAGTGATAAACGTTTTCGTGATCGTGATCGTACTTCTAATAAAACTTAAATTCAATGGTGTGTTTAAAGATAATCTAGTAGAAAAATAAGGTGGTGTACCTACCTACAGGTCTACAGGACAATGGATGATATGATCGTGCTCTCCGAATCACGGAGGAGTTTTGATGCCTTGACTGATCGCAAGAGCAGCTAGATCTCGCAATTCAATAAGGTATTTTTACTTAAGTTAATTCAACCAAAAAAACATCATTTTCCCGACCCTTCAATATCGTTACCAAAATAGACAAATATTGTGTTTAGTTCACAAAGTTTTCCATTTTTGCAATTGATGCAGTCGCGACAAAGCAATTAGAATGCACTCGACGACCGAGCATCGAGACTATTCGATTATTATCGATCGGATCGACGCCCAACAGTAAATAATCTGTTTGTGGAAAGTTGTCAGACTTTTTGCCAGACTATTAACGGCGCACCGAGCTTTTTATACACACAAAACACGTTTTTATAACCCTTGTTTGAAGTAGTAAACAATGAAATTAAAATCTAAGGATATATATTGGTATTGTTGGAGATATTTACACTAGGCAGTATACACGATGGAAAGGCGATTTGATAAAATTGCCTGGATAGAATAAACTCGCGAAGTTAATTCGCAAGTTATACTCGCTTTTGGAGTAATTTTTCCTTCTATTTCCCTACTTTTTTATACAAATAAGTATGTGCTATTATGATTCATTTACTAGAATAAAGTTCATACATGACTGGAGTTACATATATGATGGTTTTTTAAGAGCAATATGATGAAATTAACAAAGAAAAACATTGAAAAAGTGCAAGTGTTTTTTTCTTTACTCTTTACACGTAAAAAAAAGACAGAGACAAAAGCAAACGCTCGGTGCGCCCTTAAAATAACAGCTCTTTTATTGGTAATGGGAAGTGTCTCGATAAATGAGGTCAGATGTAGATAAAGTTAGCTAAAAATAGATTATATTAAAATTTCATATTATATGGAAATTCTCCCGCAGAACTTACTTGGATTGGGTGGACTTGGAAAGGGTTTAAAACATCTTGTACATAAAAGCGTTCTTCTGTAGTATCATGAGTCTTTCAGGTATTTCTATTCCAGACGTCTTAGGAAAATTTAAATATATAAATGACAACTTATAGGCTCATTATACGTATACACGACTGTATGATCCTTCGGGAAATACATGCGCAATGTTATGTATTGCTACAATATATTTTATATGTTGTATCGTAGTTCAACAACTAAACTATGTCGAATGTTGAAATATAACTAAACTTATTTCAACTGGAATTCGATTACGAATTCCTACAGTGTGTTATTGCAAATTGAGTACAAAATAATAATGATGTAAGCATTAATAGTAATTAGGGTTGCTACACATTATTACTTTGTTGCTGTTATTTGTTCTTTGTTAATTAACCAGAGCATTATGAAACAATTGCATTTCAACTGTTCTACGTTGTCTTAAATATTTAATTGAACCCGTTTTTAGTGCTACTGAACGATTTTAATGTGTTGTTCAATTATTAATTTGCGGTTAATTCAATTTAACCCTTAATTGGGCATGCCGTGTGTGGGTTCTACTCGGTTTTATAAACCTAGTGGGAATTTTTTATTTAGGTATCAGATTAAAAAAAAAAAAAAAAAAATATTTTTTTTTTTTTTTTTTATTATTTTAATAAAAAAACAACGTGGGAAATATACTCCTACTGCAAGTGTAGGGCTAAATGAAATGAGCTCTATGTGGGAAATAATCTACATGTTGGAGAGTGCTGGTCTAGAATGATAATTCTCAAAGCATGGATCAGCACATAAGGATACCAAACATATGGAACAAGAATATTTTGTCCTCTGCTCTTTTGCTCGGGTGCTACAGAATTTACACCTTCTATATTTACTAATGCGTGGCATATGGGCAAAGACACATTCTTTGTTCATATAATAATTGATATATTGTGGGATTCATGTAACTTTTGACGGCTTACAGACTCTTAAAATGATGTGGGAAGCATTCTCCTTTAGTCCAATTAAGGGTTAAGGCAGCCCATCTGTTATTTAGGCTTCAATAAATATTTAAGCGTTTTTATGCCGGATTTAACTTTTATATTGGTTGCGCGTTTTATTAGGTAATTCAATTTTGTTTTTGATAAACTGGAATTTTGAACATAAATGTGAATAAAACGAAGGTAATGGTGTTTGAAAGAGAAGAGGACGTAGCGATGTGTGTGAAAATAAATGATAAAAGTGTGGAGCAAGTAAGTGAGTTTGTATATTTGGGGAGTCTGTTTACAAGGGATGGAATGATTGGTGAAGATGTGGAAAGGAGAGTAAATGCGGGAAATAAAGTGAATGGTGAAGTGAGTGGTGGTGGTGGTGGTGGTGCATGTATAGACATGCGATTGTAACCAACCAGTTAATGTCCAAAAAGGCCCGACTGGCTTTTCACAATGGTGTACTGGTGCCTACGCTGAAGTATGAAAGTGAATGTTGGGTGTGGCAAAAGAAGCTCGAAAGTAGAATAAAAGCTGTGGAAATGCGTTCCTTGCGAAGCATGTGGTGTGACTATGAATGATAGACTGAGGAATGATGTGATATGGCAACGGTGCGACTTAAAAGAAGTAGTGACAAAAATTGAAAAGCGTATGCTTAGATAGTTTGGTCATATTGAGAGGATGAATTAAAGTCGACTAACAAAAGGTAGATATGAGTGGAAACATCGGGAGGGGACGCGCTAGGAAGACATAATTATAGTGATCTTATTGGTGATGTTCTTCAGAAAGGTCAAGTGTGTTGTGCTTGCAACCGGCGTGCGTGTATGACCAGATGTATGAAGGTAAACGAGGCGAAAGGAATATGTAAGGATCGTAGCAGGTGGCGTTCTAAAGTTTCTGCCTACCCCCATGGGAAGAAGGTGTGAGTTTATGTATGTATTTGTAGAATTTTTAAGTTAATTGAAACGGTTTTTGAATAATAATCACGTCTATACTTTAAATCATTTAGGTATAGTGAGACTAAAATGTTATTTTATTAAAACAGTAAAAATACATGAATTTTCTATTTTGAAGGCCATATAAACTGTCTGACCATATAACCTTCCTGTTTAAGGCACCGTACCCGAAGGTTGCCAAACGGAACCCTATTACTAAGCCTCCACTGTCCGTCCGTCTGTCTGTCAGCGGGCTGTATCTCATTAACCGTAATAGGTAGACAATTGACAGTCGTTACAGGTCGTCAGAAGCCCGAAAGTCTGACAACCAGTCTTACCAAGGGATATCGTACTACCCAGTCACTGGGTTGTGGAGGTCAGATAGGCAGTCGCTCCATGTAAAATACTGGTATTCAGCTGCATCCGGTTAGACGGAAGCCGACCCCAACATAGTTGGGAAAAGGCTAGGCAGATGATGAGGTAGACAATTGAAATTTTCACAGATTGTGTATGTGTATTTCTATTACCGCTATAACAACAAACAATAAAAATAAAATAAAGTTAAAAATTAAAGGAGGTCCCGATACAAGAAACGTGATTTTTTTAAACTATTAAAAAAAATATGTAGTGTTAAATATTGTACGGTGATACGGAACACTTTATGTTCGAGTCCGACTCAGACTTGGCCGGTTTTTTTTACCTCTGCTCTGACTATCCTGAAGGAGTTCGTGCTGATATGCTAAACAAAGAATTACAATCATCCCATACACACAAAAAAAGTAATTACCCCATCTTTATCTCCCCATGACATTTCAAGATCCCATAATCCTATCCTACTGCCCTATCCTATCTTAGTTCCTACTATCCTTCTTACTAATATTATAAACGCGAAATTTTGTGAGGATGGCTGGATGGATGTTCGTTACTCTTTCACGCAAAAATTACTGAACGGATTTGGATAAAATTTGGCATACAGATAGTTTATAACCTGGATTAACATATACGATACTTTTTATTCCGATATCCCTACGGGATCGAGACTTAAGCGGGTGAAACCGCGGGACGTGCTAGTATTTACATAATAGCGAGTGCACTCGGCACCTGGAAGCTTGTGCCAATAAGGCTGTTCAGAAAACCTTTATAGTAAAAAAACGAGCACACGCCGTGTCAACGCATTCATTACTGCCATTGATTTTCTAAGAGATTTCATAGAGAGAATGAGTTGTTTACACCATAATTACTTATGATAATTATGGTCTTTTCATTATTTTAGGATTACAATATCAAAAGGCTTCTCTCTTATGGTAACCAATTCTGCTAGTTCGGAGATTATTTACGTTTTGTCAACAACGTTAATATCTGACTCATGAGATCAAACTGTCAAAGGTATCCACATGACAACTAGCGTTTAACGTTTTTAGGGACATTATTTTTAGCGATGTTTGTTTATAACCCATCATGTAATAGGATTTAGAAGAATGTTGATTCAAAACTATCCAAATAGCGGTCTGAGAAAATGTTTGAGAAATTCGCACAATAAAGCGACAATAGTAATTCACAGTCTTAGCTTATCTGCTGACCTTTGTTTGTGTTCGATACACATTGATGCGCAAACTGACCGTCTACCAAGTGTAATTGAAGCGATTGTTAATATTACTACAATAGAAATTGATGGCAATTGTTCAATCGCAATTGTCTACTTTTACGTGACTGATGCACATTGATGCTATTGGTGTCGTATTATCCAGTTACTGAACTGGGTTGTGGAGGTCTGATAGGCAGTCGATCCATGTAAAATACTGGTATTCAGCTGCACCCGGTTAGACTGGAGGCCGACCCCAACATAGTTGTGAAAAGGCTAGGCACATGATGATGCTGATGCACACTGATGAGCAAATTAATCGTCTACCAAATGCAATTGAAGCGATTGACAATAATACTACAATAGAAATTGATGGCAATTGATCATCTGCAATTGACATGTTTCGGGGACCCTTTAGCTTTTGTTCTAGTTCGAAGTATATCTCAATACTATCGCATCTTGTTATCCCATTAATCACAACGACAGCTCATTCTCTGTCTGAACTACCTTAACCCACCGCATCTCAACACGGCTTTCATTTGTTGATCGTCGCGTAAACATTTACGTTTGAGCTCTGTTTGCGCACGGTTTCAGGGGCTCACTGTTTGTCGTTCATTTACACAGACACAGACGCCTCGACTTACTCGACTGACAGATTTAACGCACAGTTCACACTGTTCGTGTGAGTGGGTATTTAGAGCGTTCTTGAGGAGTAAACTACACTTTTGGGAATAATTTGTGAGCAGTCTAGTAAGCGTAATATAACATACAAGGTCTTTTTGGATTTGTTGGTGAGACTTCACAGATACGAGAAGAAAGAAGGAAATAAAATATATTAATTTAACACAGACTAAAAAACGCACAACTTAATCTGCAATTAAAAATTAAATAAAAAATGCAAACTGTGTTGTAAGAAATAGGTAAGTAGGTAGAGGTATCGGTATCATATTCTTGGTTTCTTATGAAAATTTTGACCAAAACGCAACAAGACTTATTTACACTTTCTTGGCCCGGAAAAAATAGCAATAAATACATGTGTAAAAAAATGTCTAAACTTACAGAAGATGTAACTAATACCCCACGATATTGTGTAAGGTCAAAACTGTAGTCCCAGGGGCGTGCCCACCAAGATTTACGATTCTACCCAACTTTGTACCGAGCAGATGGTTCAGTACCCAACACTTGTTGAGAATGTAAAACATGACTGTTATAACAGTTTCCAACTTTTCTTCAACATTTTTATGTGAAGACGTTTAGAGAGTTATGGATCTCTTGTGTTTTGTTTCTTTGTGGTGAAAGATGAGAATAGCGAATGAAATGTGTGAGGTAACCCGACTTATGGTACTTAGCTGATGTAGCTATGAATATTTAGGTTACGTCATGAATATATATTTTATTCTTTGATTGCATCTTTGGTATAGTGGTCGCAAACGCTACTGCTGAGCTCCACGTTCATGTCCTGTGTTCGATCCCCAAGCCGAGCACAGTGCTACTGAGATTTTGACCAAAATGTCTACCTTAGTAGGACCCCGGCAGCAGCGTCTGAATTTATACCCGGTTATTAGTAATATGCTCGCTTCCCAATAACTATTCTATGAAGAAGTAATACATTTCATTTCCCTTGAAATCTTTCGACTAAGTGCAGTTTAATCCTCATACGGATTGAATTTTCTTTAAAAGCACCGCTAGTAAATCTCTAAGCTAAAAAAAAATCCATAAAATCTACTGAACTATGAAATAATTAACTTTTAAAACAAAAAAGTTTGTTCGCTAACTTGTGTGGAGGAACCCCTTAAAATCCAATATATCATTTTCACGGTTTTATGGAAGTAAACTTTTATAAAGTTAAGTTTAGACTTAACGCTGCATAGAGTGGACCGTAATTCAAGATAACTTAAGATTTAGATACGGTTAAGTGAGGCTAAGTTGGAGTTAAGTGCTTAGTTGACGGTGGTCCGGCGACGTAAATCGAATATTCTGCTTAAAATTTAGTTAGGACTTTGAAAGTCCTGAGATTAAAGTCGATGTGACTGACCTTTATTATGAAGAGAGGGGGACTTTTCGGAAGAGAATTGAATTTAATTCTGCTTGGACGAACTTACACGGAATTGAAAAAAGTTTTGTTTGTTATGACGGGATTTGCGTAATGGAGTATGAGAATTTATATTTGAGGAAATGTTAGGTGCTTCGAACTCATTCAACTTAGGTACGACTTGTTATCGTCAACGATGGAGACACAAACACAAAACTACGAATATTGAAGTAGATACATAATTGATTGATTAGTTTAGTTGATTTCCAAACTAAGTTGCCTAAGGCTCTTAAAACTGTACATAGGGTCAATAATAATGGTTTTGTAATGAACCAAGTTAAATATAATTAGACTTGGTGTTTCAACCATAAGTACCTACTTAGTTTCTCTAATATTTTTTATTCCTTTTATCTTTTAAAACCTTGTTTCAAATAATGATTGTTGTAAATAATTTTGCCAAAAGTTGAGTGAGCACGTTTATTTTATGTTGCAATTTTGTCTGTTGATGCAAAAATTCCCACAAAACATTTTTTGTCGCAATGGACAAATATTTAACTGTTAGTAATTTCATGTTTTGGAATACAGCTAAACGATTGAAAGTTTTAAAAATCAATAACAATAGGAAAACATCACAAACAGCGCGTGGATGCGAATGTATCCAACTTATGTATATAGGTACTGTAATAACTCTCCGTTATTACAGTACTGTAAGTTATCCTGATAATTGGTAACTGGAAGGCGTCTTCGCATTAAAACTTGGATTAGATAGTGGTCATAATTATGATTCATTCATAAATTTTGTACAACTTGATCATCGCTTGTCAGCTAATTTGACACCTACTGTTTTTTCCTATTCTCTTTAATCAAATCAATGATTGTCTCGTAATATAATCATCAACTTAAACTCGCGAAGATTGCATGCTAATAGCACGTCAAGTTAAAGCCTCTACAGTACCTATTTTAAGTGATTCCATGCGAAAGCAATCGGGAAGGTCGGACAAAGCTAATTGTAGATGGCGTGGTCATAGTTAGGTCCCCATGGCCTATAATAAATTTGACATTTCGTTCATTGGTGAGTTTTCTATTATTTCGCTATTTCGTTATTTTCGGTAATTTTATTATTTTAAATTAAATATTTGACATGGAAAGTGTCAGGATTTAAAATCATAAATATACCCTCAAAGTCACTTTCTTCATAATATTTCTACTCTGTTTAATTTATAAAACATCTCTACAAACAGCTTTAAGCCACCATCTTTTAATTTTAGGGTCTCTCGGGAAATGGTGGACTCCAATTTCGGAGTATTTAGTAACACGACCACGCAACATTTTCGCAAAAATAAAATAAAACCATCTCACGCCTTGTATTATTGACTTGTGTTGGGAACTAGCTACGACAGCGCCCTTTTGACAGTTGCCTTCCCCATTCTTAATACTTAGACATGCAAAGTAGACTACCTCAAAAATAATACCAACAATCCAGTGCATTATCCTGTAGTCTCAAGTACTACATATATACATTCCCGAAGCATCACAGAACCATTTTATCCCACCATTGTGTCTAGAACCCTAAAATCAGTAACGCGTGTCCCTTATCTTTAAGGATTATGGTAGATAGGTACAGTCAGCCTCACAAAGATGTATATGTTACGGGCAACTTGAGAAGTCTGGTCACTATGAATAATGGCCAGTCTAGATGTATCAACGATGATACGGGCATTATGTATAATGCCCGTATCAAGTGGGCAATGTAAGTGAAACTGCATGAATAATCACTTTTCCCGGTCAGTATGAATAGTGACCAGACTTCTCAAGTTGCCCGTATCTTGAACAAAGTTAAAAAGAGATGTAGTGTTTTTGTTAATTATATGAAATTAAACTTACATAATTCTTATTGGACAGTACAGAAAAAAATCAATTCAGCATAAAATTATAAAAATATTACTTGAACAACTTCTTTCAGACTAGGAAAAATCAACTGATTCATACTGAAATGAAGAAGTAGATATTTAAAGTGTTTACAGATATTATACAGACCAGGAGACATAATCAACTTTTGAAGGGAGATGGACTTGTTGGGATGACGACCGCCATGGTCCACCTGTGGGACTAAGTGCGGAAACCAAACCCCATAACATAGAACTAACACGTCGCTGCGTCGTGCATGCGCTTGGGGCCCTCTCCCCGCGCGCGCCTCGCGTACGTCGCACGGCACTTCCCAATTTATCGTATTGCCCGCTAGAAGTAGGAAAGTATTCATACTGCCCGGTCTAAGTAATAAATTCAAGCTAGCTCAAACCATGATTTATTAAATGGACCACGGGCCGTCGGGCATTATTAATATGGGCAGGCCAAAGTAATAAATTTATCAATTTGACGGACACTCTTGGTCATTATTCGTAATGATCGGTTCATATTAATACTGCCCGGTTAATCAAGTTGCTTGTAACATATACATCGACGAGAATTCAGTTAATTGTCTACAATCTTTATTCCATACTAGCTGTTGCCCGCGGCTTCGCCCGTGTGCATGTCAATACTTCCCTATTTAAGCCGGATTTGGTTCACAATTTCATGGGTTTTATTTTTTTTGCGCTGAACCCTAATTCTTTTTCTGAAATAAAAGTAGCCTAAATTATTTCCCATAACATCAGTTGTCTGCCAGTGAAAGTCCCGTCAAAATCGGTCTAGCCGTTTCGGAGATTAGCCGGAACAGACAGACAGATAGACGCGATAAGTCCCCTTTTTGAGGAGTGGCTGGAGAGGCACCACGTCGTCCTAACCTTCCGCCTGACGCAGGTCCTCACCGGACACGGGTACTTCGGGGGTACCTGTTCCGGATAAGGTGGGAGAAAACGCCTGGGTGTCACCACTCTGTGGATCGTTCGGAGGATACGGTGGAGCATACGGTGGAGGTCTGCCCGGCTTGGGCGGAGCACCGCCGTGTCCTCGTGGAAGCGATCTCTCGCGTTCGGCCCTGGTCCAGGCCATGGTACGGAGCGAGAGTAAATGGGAAGCCATCACCTCCTTCTTTGAGGCAGTAATGCTCGCGAAAGAGGAGGCGGGACGCGTGAGGGAGAGGCAAGCTTTGCACCCTCACGCCCCTAGTCGCCGCAAGAGACACCCTGGGCGTCGGGAATTGGCAGCCGATTCCCGGCTACCGTAGGCGCGGGTTTGCGGACGGCGAGCAATGGGTAGTTCGCCGTCCGGTAAGGACCAGGCCTGAGTCGACGGCGCGTTGTGTTCCACGCGCGCCTCAAAAAGATGGGCTAGAGCTAGGGATGATGCCAGTTAGGGTTGCGGGATGTTCGAAATAGTACCTGTGGCCCCAGCACAGGCAACTGAAGGAATACGGGTGGGTTTTAGTCAGTAAAAGTCTGACACGCCCTCCCGCTCCGCCCAGAGCAGAAGAAAGCATTTGATGATTTCCCATCCAAAAAGAAAAAAAGATGACAGACAAAATTAAAAAAAAAATGCTATTTTGTTATAATTACCGTAAATACTTTCTTATGCATTTAGTAAAAAATTGTTATTTTGACATTACAAACAGCCACTTCTATTTGTATAGATTATTCCATATTATGGTATAATGTGTCACCACAAAACATACTAGGTACACATTCGGTACTTAATTATAGCTATACTCGTACATTGATGCAGTAATGGAACACAAATAGACAATCCAATGAATTCTTCTCTGTGTATAAATGTTTTTGAGGCTGACTGTACCTTCTTTATGTCAAAGCTCTTCACATACATAGTTTATGCAAATAAGGCGTGAAAACAGGATATTTTGTTGGAAACCACAGTTCCCTTGGCAACGGTTTAGCACTTTATGTTAGCAAAATGCATAGCTTAACTTATTCAAGCAACTCGCGACACAGCGAGAAGGGATGGATGTGGCATAAGTTTTAAGGAAATCAGTATTTTAAATAATAGTTATGATGTAGATAGACCGTGTATTTTTAACCGACTTAAAAAAAAGCAGTAGGTTCTCAGTTTGTCGGAATCTTTTCTTTATTTTCTTCTTTCTTTCTAGTAGGTAAGGTTGATGGCATTCAGCATCATCACATACATTAGCTGAAAAGTATGTGATGATAAAGAACATCATTCTGTTTTTGCACGCAATCCAGACGGGGCGTTGTTATTCAAATACTTATTACTAGCTTTTGCCCGCGGCCTCGCACACGTCTATGTCGGAAAATATCCATGGGAACGTATCACCGGGATTTAAAGGGCTCTATGTGTTAATCTGGTTATAAACTATCTGTGTGCCAAGCACCCACATCCGTTCAGCCGTTTTTGCGCCAATCCGGAACATAGATCCAGACAAACGGACAAAAATCTAAAAAACTATATTTTCAGCATCAGACTCGTTCCCATGCCTCCTTTTTTATAATCAATATTCGATGTACAGTTTTGACTTCGTTACTATTTTATGAAATGTATATGTCGTGACCAGAAGCCCACAATACCCATAGCTAAAAACTATCAAAATCTAGTCGCAATTTCATCTCAGCGAAATAAAATGTCAAAAATGTAGGGAAATTATAGGTATTTTTGACATATTGAGACTGAGACCAGACTGTGAATGTTCTTGAAATTACGAGAATTGCCCCTCAGATCTTAGAACTGCGGGGCTATTCTGTAAAAATCTCACCGTGAAAATTTAGGTGTCGTGAGTGGTCATTACACCTGATGCTAGGGATTGACACGATTGACAGCTCACTTTAAGCTCACATCACCTAAAGGCGGAGACTGACTTGCAACGTTTGTTTGTGAAACACTTCATGAAATGATCAATTCTAAGATCTGGCCACGACATATAGTTATAGATCTATATAAGATATAGATATATATATAGATTATACATTTTAATATTGTTTTAATATATATACAAATAAAATTAGTTTATTTCAAGTAACATTAGACTCATAATACAAACAGATACAGACAGGATAACAAGCACAAACAAAAACGAACACTCACAAGCTAACAATATGTCTGCTACAGCAGTGCCGGATATAAGGGCAATCCAGTCTGTTGGCAATCATCGCCAGGACAGTGTTGGCGCTGCCCCGCACTCTGCGCACCGGAGACGCGCATCGCTTGCGCATCGCCGCGTGAAAGTAGTCGGTGCGCGCCTCCGCGAACATGCCCGAGGTGCTGCAGTGAACGCGTTATTGAACTGGATTCGGAGGGCTACTTTGCCCACAGGCCGCACGTGTAGAGAGATGTACAATAAGCTCTAAAGAGCGTTATTTTTACCTCCCTCGAACATCGCACAAACCTACGCGCTTTCATATTACCTCTAACTGACAACACTCTCCGCTCCCGCTCAACGTCCGCATCGTCTTTTATGTCAGCTGTAACAATGTGACCCAAGTATTTAAACTGTTCCACTTTCTCAAGCGGTGCATTATTTATACATACAGGGGGTAAAAATAATAGTGTGTGGGGCTAGTCTAAAATGTGTATTCACACATTTTAGACTAGCCCCAAACACTATGAATTTACCCTGCATTGTATTTCAGCTCATGGCTCGAGGCATACTCTTCACAGGTCCTCATCAATTTCCTAAGACCGCAGACCGATGCGCTCAGCAGTACCATGTCGTCAGCGTAGCTCAAACTATTGATGCATACTCCATCCACATGGCAACCAGCGTGCTGGCTGCTGAGCCCAACGATCAGGGCGTTAACATAGAGGTTGAAGAGCGTAGGAGAGGTCAACCCCTCCTGTCTCATCCCGCACTCCAACTTATAAGTTTCCGACATTACATAAATAGTCCACCTATTAGTAACTGTACTACCTAGTTAACAATCTATACTTTCATAATATTATTCCGCAATAACTCGTTTGCTGTAAACGCAGTAAGGTAAAAAAAAAAAAAACAAATAGCTAAGATGAAGCTGGTAGTACGCTGTCTAATTAATACACGGACAAATTATTTGAGCGAAGAGGATCTCTACAATAAATTGAGTAAAGAAGGGTAGGAGTAATTGACAATAGACGTTGACCATTAGGTACTTTATTGACAAGCCCAAATTCTCATCGGCAAAAATGACGAACGTTCATACAAACGTTCATCACATATTTCACCATTTGAGGGGATGAATTTTCAAAAATCCTTAGAGCTCACCTTCGTTATAGAGGGTAAAATTAAATTAGCTAGCGAAACTCTGCAGACGCGATGGCTATCGATATCTAAACACGAAAAAATACAAAGATTTGATGATATTTTTGGGGTCGATGACCGCAGATAGTGTTGTTATTTGAAGTGTGAGTTGATAAAATCTGTTTTATCGTGTTGAGATATCGATACCCATCACGTCTGTGAAGTTTACCCAAAAAAAAAAGTCTTAAATAGGGATGATAGGGATGATATGAAAATAGGGACAATGCCTGGGTAAAAAACAAGAAGTTTTATTTATTCCGTCAGTCAGATAATAAAAAAATATTAGACACGTATTTTCGCTTTATCATATTAATAAAAAAATACTTATATAAAACGTATTATAGTTGGGAAGTGGGGGCTCGGTGTGTCACAATTCAGTATAGGCGTGAGTGACATCACACCACATTTTAATCCAATGTATCACCGTCCTCTTTTGATTACGTAAAATAAGAAAAAATACGTGTCTATTATTTATTTATAATCTACCTGACGGACAAAAAAAAATAGTTATCATCCCTAATAAGTAGAAAACGCCACCTCTAAATTTCCGACAGCCCAAACCGTGCCAGGAAGTTACGGTTTATAGGATGTTAGATATTTTTAAGGCATGCACACTTCGCTGGTTATCCGAGGGTTCAATAGTCGGGTTAGAGTGAAAACTTTTGAAATACGAACTTGCGCTACAGATAAACTCATACAAAATGCGGTGCTCGTTTCGGATTGCGCGTCGTAAATATTTCAACTTTGGTGATCCCACATTTCCAAAGTTGGGTGGTTAAACTGCTCATGGACTGACGTTAAAAAGACTAGGTAGAAAGTAGAAACTATCTCGCTTTACGCCAGGTCCATTGCGGTGTAGGCATAGAAACTCAAACGCTTAAACTGCAAACTATAAGTCCTACTTGGCTTCATCTGTTATATCCTTTATATCTGTTGTTAAATAGTAAAAGTTTTGAAGCCATAATTTCCAGGAGTCAAGAGTTTTTGTGGAGGCGTAAGATCACTGAAAATGTTTAAAATGTGTTGTTAATTAATTGTATGCGGTGATTAACAGAACTGCCAGCTGTTTGTCATTTCTCCAAATCAATGCAAAAATGTAATTTCTCAAAACATTCATTACTTTAAATACCAGTTTCGCCTTCAAAAATTTGAAATGAAAGAATGTCTACTGAAAGAGAAGTCATTTTGTTTGCATTTGCAAGTTTTTCCCATAAATCTTGAAAGCAATCTCGGATTTGCTGCAGTGTTGTCAAAAATCAAGTTTTAATAAAATTTCTGGGAAAATAATAAAATGGAAGTTGGCAAAAGTAAAGTATGCTATCGTTTTATCTGTCGTCTTTGGTCTGAGGGACGAGCGGTTTTTTTAACTGACTTCATTTTGTCTAAAATTGCAAATGTTGCCAGTTTCACCAACAATTTTTTATATGGAACAACTGTGAATGACTGTTTTTGAGCGTTGGTCTAGCCTTACTTTTAAGTTTCTCTTCATCGATAACTAATGCCGCGGTCGCACTACTAAGGCGACTGCGACGCGACGATTTCGTGAAAACAAACTCATATAGATATAAACATAATGTCGGTGGGCGAACTGCAAAGCTCGTACAATTTGTTCTTAAGTCGCCGCCCGTCGCGTTACAGTCGCCCTAGCAGTGCGACCCCGACTTGGGTAAAAATATGTTTATCAAAATAGATACGTTATTTTCTAGCAATTCAGATTTTCCTTCGCTTTCATTTTCTGCCACAGTGGTTGTTGTATTACAAAGCTCTTGCACTTAAATAGTACTACTCTAGACTTGCTTAATAATAAAATATAATAAGGAGGCTCTCGTTGGGCAGCTGGATTAAGGGCTTGATTCAGAAAGCGGTACTTCTGGACATGGCTCGCATTGTTAGGAGGTTCCTCTCTCTGGAGCCCTGACCGCCGGTAGCTTGGACCCTGTTCCCGATACCGGTGGGTTACTATTTTTTATATTTTTAAATGTTTTTATACTTTTTATATTCTATTATTTAAAAATATAATTTATATGTAGGTATATAATGAAATAAAGGATACATATAATAATATTAAATTCAAACACGTTTCAAAAAAAAAAACCAGCATCTTTGTAGATACTCAAGCTCAGCTTGTACCACAAGTCAGGCCGACCGGCCGCCATATTGGATTACCGTTGACGAAATCCGCTGACGTAGCGACCGCGACCCGAACCCGTCACGAAGTGCACCGAACGTATTTTTACGCCGAAATTCTACCCTTTATTGGTACTGTTTAGTTTTTGGTTATATCTAACCGATTTTTGGTTTACTGTGTTTTTACAGCAAGTGTATTGGGGTAGCATGTGCTGCGGATATTACATTTTTATCTGCTTGGAGGCAGTTTTGTGTTGCGTAAAAAGTTACGATTCCGAGCATTGGATTTTCTGAGTTGGTGTTTTTTATTTGTAATTGGTAGGTCCAGAATTGAACCGTAGAAATTGCGGATTGCGTGGCTTGCCTTTATTAAGATTTTTTTACTAATTAGAAATCATCTTTGTGCTCTCAAGAAACGTTCTATTTTTCGTGTAGGTACATACGTATATACAAAGCTACTTCTGCAAACTGTGATCCTCTTCCTGGAATAATAAAAGGGATGATGTTGTATCTGTTTATGGAAAGAACGTAAATTATTAATTAATAATTGATTCTCAGAAAGCCATTCAAGATAAATTAATAATGCATCGTTTTCACTTCCATTCAAGTACCATAACATACCTTAACATAAATTTGCAGCCATTACAGATGAGTTCAGGAAAATTAATAAAGCCAGGTATCCGTATAAAAATATTGCCGCGATCGCAGCGTGTCGTAGGCAGATGCCGGCCGGATATTCAAAACTGTCCTCTTTATTAACAGCCAGGTGCTCGTGACGTTTCTGATAACTACACTGTCTTATGAAAATGTTGTTGATTTGCTAGAATATTTTTTAGATTAAATATATCAATTGATTTAAATCAGGATTTGGCTTGCTATCTAACTAAAATAGTTTTTTTTTTTGCCTGAGAAGTGGCTTTATTTTTTTTATGTAGTGCAAATAAAATCCTCTGCCAAATATGAAGCTACCGAAGTGGTTCTAAACTCGTAGCTTTGTCCATAATTACTGCTCTTGGCAGACGGTTTTGGCAATCTCAGCCGAATGTTGATGGTTTACGTGGGGTTGCCGCACTTAAATAACGCGTACATGACATTTACTGAGAAATAGGGTGAATAAATCTTAGGAAACCTCAAAAGTGCTGCTATTATAATTTTAGAGTCAGAAGAAAATTTTAGCGCAGGCGGCGGCGCGCTGTTAACTCGCTCTTTATTTACAGACCGACGATGACTGTTCGTTTTGTTATGATTATGAGCAAAAACTTGTTACTAACTCAAGCATTATTTTCACCCAACTCGACATGGGATTAATTTCATTCGTTCCCCGCAGGGATGCTCTGTCTAATCCGGTAGTTGTACCCAGAACATTTTTCCCGGTATCCCTCTTGCCAACCTTATTTTACCTGCAATTTCACAAAGTGCGCTCCAGCGCACGTCATGGTGACATTTACGCAGTAATTCAATATGGCGGCCAAACGGAGCACCACGGCCGCGAGCGAGACATAACCTCAAAATCGCATCAACTCGCATTTGATTACCGGAAAATTAAGCCGACCTAGCTGTTATGCGCTCCTGGTATTTTGGTCAAGGAGATTACCGTCTGTGCGGTGTTTATGAAGATATATGGACGTACCTAATGGCTGTCAGGTTCACTGCCGAGAGAGGCAAACTCTACTAAGTGACATTAGATAAATAATAAAGTTCAGGGTGGGTAGTAGGTAATTTTAGCCTAAGTGACTTCCACTACGCTATATTCAACATAAATAAAAACTAAATACCTAAATTAATATTTTTCAGGGATAATTTAATTCGTGCTTTTTCTAAACTTTATAAAGAGTTTTAGCACTCCAGTAAAAATGATTGGGAACAGCATAATTGCCCAAACAAACTAAAGCTGACCAACACCGCAAAGCCTCCGAATATAGACCGTCATAACTAACAAACTACTTGAAAAACAGACAGGGGTTCCAAACAGGCTGAAAGAAGACAAACAACTAATCAGACTGCTAATAAAATACTATGTTCTCAAATCCCAGGAGTGCGGCCGAGGTCGATACCACCCACAAATTGGTTCTCGTTAACATTTGGACGCGATTTCCGAAATTGTTGGCCCTTAACAAGCCGACCTCGGGAAGTTTAGCTGGCGAACAAAATGACCGGACATGCCTCAATTAGTGGAGGGCGGAGCACCGAAGATCCTTATAGATTGCTGGATGTGCAATTAGTTTAATTGGCATAGCATTGTTTGTCACTTCACGTCTTTGCTGTTTATTGGGTAAAGTGGTTATTTCAATTAATTCTGCTTAGTGGTGACATGTAATGTGGCTATGGGCTTTAGGAAATTCACAATTTTATTGTAAGTGACTCGTATGGAGCGAATAATAATAAGCTAGGCAGCCCCAAACACGAAAGAAAAAAAAATCTTCTGAAAACCTATCCTTTTCAGTTTTCAGTAAAGGTTCATTCAGTTGACAAAATTCTAACCTTTTGGCTAGAAAAATCTGACATACAATATTATTTCTAAAGCCATGTTGAGCTTGTCCAAAGTTCGGTGAGTTTTAAACTTGGTTCCGTGTCGGGATCGAGCACAATTCTGGGGCTGCTCCTAAACTTTTAAGTAGATGCTCATTTTCAACTGCCCCCAACTATCCATCGGTTGTCGGTTAATCAGCAGGAATAAGCTGGAGGGAGGGGTATTCCAACTTTAGGGATGGGTTGAGGTAATTTTAGATGTTGTTTTGTCAGTTTATTACGTGTTGTGTGTTTATAATCGAATTGTTATTTGTTTATTTATTTATTTATTTATTTAAAAATTTCACACTTAAAAAAGTACAAAGGCGGACTTAATGCCTTAGGCATTCTCTACCAGTCAACCAAGGGTGGTGAAGAGATTAGATGGCAGGTGCTCTGTTAGAAATGGAACAATTTGTACATAAATAAGTCATAAACTTATAATACACATACATACATACATATTTACTATAATATATATCTATATTATATATATATATATTATATACAAATTCAAGAGAGAGAGGTTTTGAGATGACTCTACGCTATTTATTTTGAAAATAACTCCGATAATAATTTGTTGTTTTTCTATTAGAAGCAGCGAGATTTCGACATTAATAAACAGTATTCTACTTATGCCTTGATTTTATTTCTAATTTATTCCTGCGTCTATGACCAGATGTATTAACGTAAACAAGGCAAAAGGAATATGTAAGGTTCGTAGCAGGTGGCGTTCTGAAGTTTCTGCCTATCCCCATGGGAAGAAGGCGTGAGTTTATGTATGTATGTGTTTGTATTTATATCCACAGTAAGTTATCCTACAGTATATTCCTATTTTCCAGAATATTCAGTTTTATAATTGAGTCAACCTTTTATAATTGAGTACCTACATAAGTACATAGGCCACAGACACCATTACGGCTAGACTTAATTTTATAGTGGTAACCCATTATCAGCTACATATACCTTCCACATAATACATAGCATACCCAGACAACACACACACTCAAAACACACACATGACTCGACGATCGCAGTCTCATTTTCAGGTCATTACATCGCATCAGGCGCGAAACGAGTTCACCGCATGGCGCCCTAATATCCATGTTTTACATACAAATTAATATTATGACAGTCTGCAAGTGTAATAACACTTGGCGCGTTCACTTTGAATGAATTTTGTTTTTGATGACTCCTTATTTGATGAGTTATCGGCTTAAAGACGCTAATTTGGTTCTGTTGTTATTGCAGTTGTTTTGTTTGTTAAGTCAAATGTGTGTTGATCTCATTAAAGTCGTATTTTCGTTATGACTTCTGGTTTAATCTTCCTTGCCACTTTGACTGTCGTATAAAAATAAGAATTTTTTTTATACAACTTTTACCTTCTTACTGAATTGGTAACGTGTGAGTCCATCATTAGATGATAACCAAATCTAAAGCGCCAAGCGCAAGCGCAAGCGGTGAGGTACAAAAATATTTTGAACCAACAGTTACATAATATTTTCTGGCTAACCAAACTTAAGATTTAGGGATTTACATACTTAGTGGTTATAGGATGATTTTGCGAATGATTAATTGCTTATTCACTTGAATTGCGACAAAAGGGAGGGTCGTCCTTTCCAGTGATGAAATGAAATAACAACTCTTCAACATTTTCTACAATCTTTTACTTTCAACAAATTGCTCTACACACAAAGTATTAATTCAATTATGAGTTCCGAAGTATGAAACAGTGGTGATGCTCGTCGGTGCCCCGGGTCGTGGTCGTGGCGATGCATAAATTATACAATTGTCGGGTATTAATATTGCCCAAGAGACCCGGATGTGTTTCAATAAAATGTTTCGCTGAATTTATTAGCTCTCGCTCTTGGTGGCCAATTGACTGGACCAGTTTTCGCGGTTTGAAGGATGGATTGGCTGTTTTGTGTGGAAGTGTGTGTGTGGTCTATTGGTCCTTTGTTGTGCAGTGTGAAGTGCCAGTGATTTATTGGTTCGTTTAAGATAAAAATTACATACTAGTAGTATCAAAACGGTTGTGCGTTGTCTTGATAGGTAGTAAAAAGTAGGTACGAGGTACGTCTATGGCTCGACAATTACGATTGGCAATACTATATGATACAGCAGCAATGATCAATGATATTGTTTTATCTTGGATTCAACATCCTAATATTAATGTGTTTTTAATACTTGTAAACTCTCTAATTTTCAAAAACATTTACAAGGACTCCATTTATTCCTGGAAACCAAAACAAGGGTCCAAATCTTTACTTCGACGTTTCCTTTAATTATCTAATCTTCCGTAAAGTCCACAAAAGTCCAAACAAAGTCAGACAAACAAGGAAATTGCCTTCTAAAATTACGCCTCCCTACATTATGCCTCCAATAAGCTTCAATTTGAAGTTGTAAAAAGTTTCCAGTACTTTCTCTTAATGAACTAACAAATGGCTTCGCGATACACAATGGCTTAATCAAACCGCATTGAGATAAGGGAAACAAAAGGCCCCTTTTGAAGAGAACTGGGGCACAAGAAACAAGCTGCTTCGAGCATATTTAATTTTGTTACATTGGTAGTTAGTTTAGTAGTGGACACATTTGACAGTAGACTACAGATTAGGTACCTATGTGGAAAAGTGTAGAAGAACTGTTAAAGATAAATTATGTAACTTCCTTGTAAATAATAAAACATGGATAGAAATAGTTTACATATTTATTTCGGTAGAATAGTGAGCATTTAATTTAATTTAATTTAATTTTGACACTCGAGTCAAATGAAATATCGAACCTACCTTTAATTGATTTTATATGTATTTTCCTATCACGAAACCAAGGAGTTTCTCACGTCTTTTGTACGTAATCTTGCCTTATAATTATATAATGGTATATACTAATATAACCTTAATCTGCTGCGAGCTTACTATCACAGCCAGTCAATAACTTACACCATACCACAACATCTCCAAAGGCCTAATAAAAAGTGACAGGATAAAATGATTAATGGGATAACTAGATAAAGAGGGTGCCAAGTTTAGTGGACCCGCTTCAGGAAGATAAGACAATAATAATAGATTTGTTACTTATGTCATTCGCAAGACAACCAACAAAAACGCTTTGAATGTCAGTACTAGTTGGAACTGACAGGTCGAGTATTGTCGCCTTGTTTGGTCCCTAGTGGCATTGGCAGATTCGGTGGAACTGGTATTCGGGTTCGGGGAAGTATTTTTGTCAGTATCAGTTCCGCGCAAAAAACGCTTTGACTTGATAACTCAAACGCCCCTTGTCGAGAACAATTGCGTTCCCGGAACAGTGCTAACATGACACCCTAGAGTTCAGAACATAGAACGGGGTTTAAAAGAGGGTAAAATTCCAACGTTTTTCCGTGTTTCTACGAATTTTATGGCCAAGGTCCAATTTGCGTAGTCTTTGTACAAAACATGGGTACTTAGTAGCTAGGCCTTTGGCCGAAGAAAAAAGCGTTTTTATAGCACATTCTGTTAACCGAATTACATAACGTAGGCCTCCGCTATACTATTATACATATATAACCCACTTTTGTACGCCCCTTTACGTAAATCAAACGCTTACCCGACCTTTACTTTACTACCCAGTTGGCGGTAACTATACAAATATTGTCTATGAAAAAGTAATCTATCCCACCGATTTCTAATTACGCCCACGTCATCAGCACGCAGTTTGATTAGATAATTGTATCAAATCTGAATGTATTCGTAAATCCAATCAGCTGGGCAATAATTACTGCACAATAGTGCCCCTTTCACCGCGAGGTACGCTTCAATCAGGAAATAAATAGGTGCAGAAGCTCAGCTACATACAACAAGCGAAAACGGACGCACACATAGACACGCTTCACGTACAGCGAGAACAAGCACACTTGCAACTACTACAGTGTATCTGAATATTTGCAGGATACACAATAAAATATGCAATTCATTTACGGCTTGAATTCATTTATTTCTAAAGATTACAAATCACTTGTACAGAAATAAATACAAAAATTACTGGATTTATACATTTTTGTTGTCTAGGAGTAGCAAGAGCTTAAATTGTTAACATTACAATTGTAAGAGGGTAATTGTTAAAAGTTTTAATTAATTTTACTCACCTATACTGTGATAGTTTATGATCTCAGTTATTTACTAAATAAGTTTAGGATTGTGTTAAAACATTAAGTATTATGATTGTTTCCTTATGTATACAGGGTCAAATTAAATTAGTAAGCGAAACTCCGCAGACGTGAAGGGTATCGAGATACTTATAAACTCGACAAAATAAACATTTTGACGATTTTTTTTGGAGTCGATGACCATTGGTGGTGTTGTTACTTGAAGTATGAGTAGAGTAAATCAGTTTTTTTTTATTTTATCGTCTCTAGATATCAATACCCATCACGTCTGTGAATTTTACGCAAAGAAAACTGATTTTTTAAATTTTTTTTTTGATTTTTGGGTTCCGTACCTCAAAATAAAAACGTAACCCTTATAGGATCACTCGTGTGTCTGTATGTCCGTCTGTCACAGCCAATTTGCTCCGAATCTAATAGATCGATTAAGTTGAAAATTACACGTATGAATTTCTGTGACCCAAACACGGACAAATATTCAGATAATAGTTATATACTTTTAGATAACAGGAAAATCTATAAAAATTATATGGTCTTAAAATAACACGGTAAATTTTTCAATATTGTTCGTACAAACTTACATTTGTGGTTGGAATGTATCGAAGAAGTATGTTTTTCAAATCAGCCGATCTATTCTGTAAGCATCACATCGTGAACACTTAGGTGAAGTGAGTTTAAAGTGAGCTGTCAATCCCTAGTAGAGTAAGGTGGGATGACAGTTCACATCACGCTCACTTCACCTAAATTTTCACGGTGGGATCTTTACAGAATAGCACCACAGTTTGTTCTTGGAATAATTCTGTCTCTAATTTGTTCATCCCAACTACGGAAACCCTTCATTGTGCGTTGTTCGACATGCATTTGGCCCGTTTTTTTAACTGATATTTCAAGTGACTACACTACCTGCTATTGATGACCCCAGAAAAAATCCCATCAAATTAATTTCTTTTTTGTTTGACTATGTTTAGATATCGATATCCATCACGTCTGCGGGGTTTCGCTAGCTAATTCAATTTGACCCTGTATACTGAATCACAGCATCTTGTGTATTTTTGTTCTAGCTAATTTGCCTTATTTTAGTTCTGTTCTACCTGTAGGTAATTTGCATGCCTTTTTTTTTGTGGATGGGAAATCATCAAATGACTTCTCCCACTCTGGGCGGAGCGGGAGGGCGTGTCAGACTTTTACTGACTAAAACCCACCCGTGTTCCTTCTGTTGCCTGTGCCGGGGCCACGGTAACTCTTTCAAACATCCCGCAACTCCGGCTGAATTTGCATGCCTAAGGGTTATATAGGTGTGCTATTGTGGTACTAAATTGCATACCGTTGTTTTAGTAACTATAATTACTTCTTTATTTACTTCTATGTATTTTCACCCATTTTTTTTCGTTCAACCTGTGTGGTCCCACTGCTGGGCAAAGGTCTCCCCATACTTTTCCAATTTTCTTTGTGCTGTGCCTTTTCCATCCAATCAGTAAGGAATGAGTCCAAATCGTCAAGCCAGCGTTTTTTAGGCCTACCTCGGTGACGACGCCCGTCTTCAGGCACTCACCGTGTGACGATCCTGGCCCATCTGTCTGGATGCATCCTATAAGTATGACCGGTATACCCCATATTTTCACCCATATTCGCAAAAAAATAATTTGACTTTGACTTTAACTTTCCATGAGATCGCCACAGAAAGAAAAGAAATAAAGAAAATAAACTTACACACGTACACGTCTATGTCTGTGCACCCGTTTTGACTCGTTGTACGGAGCCAACCTTCTGTATTATTCTGTGATAGTGTCCACCGCTAGAAACGCTCCAATTATGCGCAATATGCGATTTCTCCACTGCCGATGTTAATTAATTGTCTGGTTGATTAATTAATCGTCATAAAGGCGAATTTGGTGATTTACGAGTTTTGGGTAGGTTTGTTTATAGCACTTTATGCACGTTTGAAGATACAACCCTTGGGGTAAAAGGGTTGTTAAATAGTGACTATGAAGTGAAAGGCGGTGCTTAGGACGGCCCTTCGCTGTGTGGTTCCGGATAACAGTTGTATCAAAATCAAAGATCACTGAAATAATACACTCTTATTTGTCATGGTAGAGTTTGGACCTTAATATAGCTCAATGGCGCTCCTAATTCTGCAAGTATCTTAAGTTTACGATTGTGGAAAGTAATCGATATAATACAATTCGTTTTTGAACAATCTAAAATAATAACTATAATGGTCCACGTACTGCCAAAAATGGGCCATTTCATCGACCGGAGTTCCAAAGCGATCACCTAATCACATGATCCTGCAATTGATTACCGCACCATCTCGCTAACCGTTATAAATTATTACAAGTCTTCGGCAAAATCTATTGCGAGAAAGAATCGAGTATGATATCGGCTAGTCATGACCGGTAGGATTGTTCTCATCCAATCCGCCCGTCATCCTTTTGACCGCGGATGATCGGCAAGAAACCAACCAACGAACACTTCTTGCCGGCAAAATTACATTTTTTTCCTCAAAGAAAATGGAAATACAAATAAGTGGCTTTTTGTATGATGTTTATTTGTTCTCGCCTGTTCTGTGTTTATGAATGGGTTTATTCTTTGGTCAAGCCTTTATTTTTCTCAGGGCTCTGAACGGATCCAAAATAATGTTTTACTGAAAGGAGACTTTCATTTATTTTTAAAAGTTAGTGAATCAGTCGCGTCAACTACGATATATTTTGTTGATGAATAAATGTTACCTAATAGAAACCGTATGCATATTTTTTCACTCCCCAAATAGGCTGATATCCATAGTTTTGTTCGTATTGAGGCAAAAGTTACAACATTTTCGTCCGCACGTTCACGCTCCGCTTGCCTGACATGCCACATCCGTGCCGACCGCATGCACATTGTTTTATTGTTGAGCTGCCAGTCGTCACCGTGCTGACTGATCCCCGTCAGCGTGACTAGGGTTAACTGAGAGACGCAAGTGGGTTGGTTGAACTAGATTCGTTGATTGATATTTGTATGTATGGTGCAATTGTTTGATCTTGAACGAGACTGTCGCTGGAACACTTCGACTAATTTATGATTTGGAAAGCTTGGGTTACCTAAGAGAGTGGTGCCATCATAATTTCGTGAAAATAACATGATAATTTGTTTGACTTTGAGGATGGCCGTCATATTGCGGCTGTAATATAAATGTCTTCTACTTTCTTAGAAAATCCTAATATAATTAACACTTCAATTTTGCCAAAAATCGGATCCTAGATAAAAGTTGTCCTTGTAGTATTTTCTATTGACTACAAGGATTAATAAGTAAACGAACCGTTTTTGACCTAGAAACTAGATTTTTACTGACATTTTCAGCAGCATCCTGAATCCTGACTAATTCAGGACGGATGCCCACTGACCGCAATGTGCACGTTACCACAACGTTACTTTATTTTTGGAGCGTCACCGTGCGGACTGCAAGCCGTCTGCGCAGCGTAACGAGGATCAAATAGATGGCTTGGGGTTAACGGTTGTGTAGAATTTTAAAATAAAAGTCAACGATTTAAATAGATCGAATGCATTGTCTTTATGATGATACGAGTAATAAACGGTATATATAAGACAATTATTTTCAGAATGCAGAACAAACACATTACAAAATGAGATTCTGATTATTTATGATTTATATTGTGACTTCTTGCTACCCATCTAGGTTAGGCAATTTTTACTGACATGACATTTGTTTTTTTTTAATAGAAGCGTTCAGACACATACATTATGCTTATTTATTTATTCATTAAAACTTTATGCACAGGTAAAAAAAATACCGTACAAAGACGGACTTAATGTCTGCGGCATTTTCTACCAGTCAACCTTAGGGTGATGCAGAGAGAAAACATGGCAGGTGTAACATAAGGGATAGATAACACGAAAATAACTATAAAATGCAAGAAAAAGTACATAGATATATACATACATAAACATGGAATAAACTTCGTCAGGAGAAATAACGTTCAGTAGAGGAATCAGCGCTGGGATGTTTTTGCTTATCCACTGGTGGTGGTTCAAACTTACCGTTGTTCTTCTTTACTTGTAGCCACGATAGGTTACAATCACCAACTGTTAAGCCGGGTTATACGACACCTATGAGAAACCAGTAACTGCTCTGTAGCTCGAGAACAAGGCATATATTTTAAAGACTATCTCAACTCTTTAAAAGATTCGCACCGATAATATACAAAGCTAAATCCTCCTTGTAGTTACACCGGGTGCCTTAAATAACTTTTAGTGCATTTTATTTAGCAAACTTGTGAGATGCATCGCTTCGCGGACGGTGGATGTACTTTAAAAACGTGTATAAATCTCGGTGAATCGCTCCGATAGACGTGTTTGCGTTTAAATGGCACTTCATCCGGGAAAATATTGCGAGGAAAGTAGATTGTAGTCGGTTCTTAGGTACGAAATTGTATTTTGTGTTCAAAGGAGGTGCTGTTAATTTATTTAGATGTAGCTATCACGATCTAGTCACAAATCCAGACACCGGGCTGCTACTGGGACATTCCTTCTGGACAATCCCACTTAACCTACTCCCTAATTGTGCATCACACTGTCAATCACAATCTGAATGATTTTAAAGCATAATGCTAATCCATTGCTTGCCATGTTCGAAAAATTTGTCGGCTTAACAACGTAAATAACGCAATGGATGTTGTTGAACTGTCAAAATGAAAGCCATTGCTACTGTGAGTGTGTTACGTATTAACGCAGTTGTAAGTAATAAGTACATTACATTTATTTCATTTTGTTTACATTCTTGTGTGTTTTCCGAGATGTTTAATTTCCACAAGTTTTTGTGTTTTATCGTAAGTAAGCGATTTTAGTAAAATGATGATTTTCTAGGATTCATTTCTGGTAACAGAACAGATGTATAGATTTGAATTTATTCTATTATTTATTTTTGTGCTCATGTAGGTAAAATGGCGACGTATTGCTGCGGTTTTTGAGGCTTTACATCACAATCTCGATCAGAACGGCGTCTAACTGGTCTTACGGAGTACTGCTTGAGAAATGAACAATTGTCTGACCGTTAGAACTCTATGGATAGAATCTCAAAGAATAAATGATTCGGTATTTATGTAAAGGAAATTCATTGTTTATCAAATTGACTATTAACTAAAATTGTCCATATTATTTTATTCTACTGGTATATTCAAATCACAACTGTCATTTTTTGACTGTGGAATGAAATATCAATTTGATAAACAGTTAAGTTCTCCGACTGTATTTTATTATTCAGTCTCAAAGAAGTTTTCCTATCTCTAGCTAATTAACAAGGCTTATAGCTTTTCGCATCCTTCCCCCATATATTCGTTTCGGTCACTTTTTCTCCGTCAGGTCGCTTATGTTGTCCGTAATCCATCATTAGGAGCTGACCACGACCCCGCCATTTGCCTTGCCAATTTACTATCGTTTATAGGTAATTAACATTTTTTTTTGTTTCTGGACTGGGTACACATTTTACTTCTAAATCCGTATTGCAAATTAAAGTCAGGGAAATTATTTATTAAGAAAATTCGCTATCAAGTTAAATTGTTCGTTAAACTGTAATTTTTTGACGGTTGAATGTAATGGCTATAATACGACAAATTGACGAAGTGTGTCAATTTGCTATACGGATAATTTCCCTGACTGGATCTCGAACATTTTTAAAAGTACAGCTTACTTTAAAAGTGGTATTATTAATTCTTGTTTTTCTTATCACTATCACAATCCCTGAAGCAGACTCAATAGATAAATAACCACGTGAACTATAATGAAATTACTAGACAGTTAAAGTTTGCTCATTTTCAAATAGATTTTCTAAAGGTAAATAATTATTCTTCGCGTCGAACGATTTCGATTCGCTTGCATCGCTTAAAAACTGAGAAAAAAATTAGTGCCAGTCTTTTATTTTGATAGGTGCCCTATATTTTTAACCGACTTCAAAAAAAGGAGGTTATGAATTTGACACGTATGTATGTAATATTATTGGAATTGCAATATATTGACATGTGATAATCTATTAGGGCATACATACAAATGTACCTAGAAATGTTTTATAGTGTATGTATGTATGTTTGTCCACGCATTTTTCCGAAACTATAAATCGGATTGTAACCATCTTTATTTGCCTGCATTTATTTCAAGTTAGAAAACAGTGCGAGTTTCATCAAAATCGGTTCAGTAGTTTTCAAGATATGGCGTGTAAGTGTGACCTTCTAACTTAAGGCACCGTTCGTCGCGCGACATGTGGTGCCTTTGTGTCGCGTTGCGTGTCGCACCTGCTTGCAGGAGCCCTTATTGATACGAGTGGGTGTCAAAGGAAATACATCTCAAAACCTTGGTAAAATTCTAGTGCAATATTTACAACAAAACTATTAGCTAATTATTAAAAACAAATGTTCCAGTTTTACTTAGAACTAAAAATTACGAAATAAAAAGTAATTAAAAAAAAATCGACTTCAAAAAGAAATTAAGTAACTCAAAATTAAGAAATAACTTTAATTTCAGAAGTCTGTGGCAAAAAACTAAAAAACAGATAACAAGACACCGACTTTCGAAATTAAAGTTATTTCATAATTTTGAGTTAAATCTCTTTTTGAAATCGATTTTTTTTAAATTACTTTTTAAAACCACTCTTTGTACTTACTTCCTTTTCATTGTAACTAATTACGTAAGTACGTAGTCCTGAGTAGGCTATATTGATGCGTATCCTTGTCGGTCAGTACATCCCCCTATCCGATGGCGCGTGTCAGTAATCCGATGTTACTGGGTGGATGAGGATTATGTGTTTTAGTTGTTACATCGTGTGTAAGGAGCGTGAATATACGGGGCTTTATCGTAAACACTTGTTAACTGTAATAAAATGGTGTTATTATGTTTCCTTCTAAACACAAAGCATTTGAATTTGAAGAGACACCTTTAATCTTGCCTTATACACTAATATATACTTAGTTAATAGTTACGTACTTATATTTCACGTTCGTCACCTGTGATCTTTCACTTTGGCAGAACTCTCGGCGAACTATGGTTACAGCCAACTGGATCTGTCACTGTCAAGTGTCATTCGTAGCGTCTAAAAATTTTGCCGCCAATGGAAGGAAATTTTTTTCCCTCGTAAATTTTCTTAGAAAATTATTAAACAATCAGGTAAAACTTTATAAAAAGTGAATAATAGTGCTCGTGGCTATGTAGTAACAGCCGCACGGATCGAGCGATCAGGTTAAGCTACGTTTGCCGGGGTTAGTCCGTGGATGGGTGACCATCTTTACATAACGAGATTCCTCCGTGCCTCGGAAAGCACGTTAAGCCGTTGGTCCCGGCTGCCATTCGTGGATCTTTTTGAAAGTCGTTACGGGTCGTCAGAAGCACGAAAGTCTGACAACCAGTCTTACCAAGGGGTATCGTATTACCAGTTACTGGATTGTGGAGGTCAGATAGGCAGTCGCTCCATGTAAAATACTGGTATTCAGCTGCATCTGGTCAGACTGGAAGCCGACCCCAACATAGTTGGGAAAAGGCTAGGCAGATTGATTGGTAAGTGATATATAGTATTATGCTGATTGTGAGTCAGCGAAATGCCGAAATGGAGATCGAAAGCTCACATTATATACGTGGCCGCCGAAAAACAGGGCAAAGAGATCGAAACGATTTCCTGTAAGACGCAATTACAATTGAATGGCTAGCCAAGTAAATGTTAAATATCTGTTAACAGGTCACAATTTCCACATTAGTGTTTCTGACTGACCTTAATCAGAGACACTATCAATAAACTTCTAACCTCCTTTTTGCTAGTGGCTACTTCAGATGCGCATTATTGTTTTCTTAACAACACGGTTTAAAGAGAGAGAAATAATACAACTTAAAGATTTCAGTATAAAATATGATGATTAGGTAGTAATTCCGAAAGCAAATACATAACGTCTTGAGGAGCTAAAACTACTCAAGCAGTTTTTGACTTTCCATCATGAAAAGCAATCCATTATAACAAAACCTTACATTTATCCCCATGTGTTTCACACACTGAATGTTATGTTAATGAGTCTTATGTCACTTAACAAAACTGAAGACTATTTAGCCCCCGTGGAAGGAGTTTTGGCTGGGATCTCTAATGTAGGGCTAGAGCAGAAGGAGTCTACAGAGACTTGTTAATTGGGAAGCAACCTACCCACTAGAATTGTATCTTACTTTCCCTTTTGGAAGACTGAACGCTAACACCCAGAAGTGTATTAAAATTAAAATAGTTTATTGCTCTCATGTGGCATGCAGTTGTTACAATAAAGAGGTTCAACACCTCTTATGAACTACTAGCTTTTGCCCGCGGCTTCGCCTGCGTGAATTTTGGAAAATATTCCTCGGGAACGTAGTACTTGGATTAAAAGAAAGCGAAGCGATTGGAAATAACAATTAAATTTTTATCAAATTCTGAAAGATAAAAATGGCTACTGTGGGTCATCCTTAGAAGATAGACGTATATATTAAATTAATTAAATTAAATATAATTTATTTCAGGCAATTATTAAACCCATACCATACAGACACATACTCTTAAATACCATAGACACTAACATAATAACACAGATAGAATACTTATTGAAATAAAATACACAAAAACAATAACTAAAAATATTATATTAAAAGTCTTTTGCCTGTCTTGCAAGATGGACGACACGGTACACAGCTTTTACAATTTCATTCCTACTCAGAGTTAGCCTTGTGTAGAATGACACTCTGAGCTTGCTTAGTAGCGCGGAAAAGCTTGCAATGTTGCTCTCGGCGAACTTGTCAGTCGCACTACACCGCCAGGGCAAGTTCATCATAGCCCGGTAAGCATTATTATACTGTACACGAAGAGTGTTATACGCACTCCTCGTGTACCGGTACCAGAGTTGGCTGGTGTATAACGACTGACAGTAGGCTCTGAACAGCGTCACCTTAACTTGATTCGAGCAGTGTTAAAAAACGTCTGGCTAGCATATTGCTTCTACAAGCGATACTGCGTCTCTGTCGTTCCAAATCATCATCATCCGATAAGTTTTCTGTTACAATGTGCCCGAGATATTTAAACCACCTAAATTAATAGGGAGTATTACATCGGGGCCTTTCTTATATTTAAAAATCATAACTACCGTTTTATTTACATTGTATGTCAGGTGGTGTTGAGTTGCGTACCTCTCACAGATATCTATTAGTTTTCTGAGACCGCTGACCGACGTGACGGACTGAGCAGCACCATGTCGTCCGCGTAGCTAAGGTTATTAACGCGCACACCACCGACTTGGCATCCGACTCTGGTGTTGCTCAGCTCCTCGATCAACTGGTTTACATACAGGTTAAAAGGATTAAGCCACCAAGTAAAATCCTACCCTGTAAAATTGACTACCCCTTTTCACTCCGTTAGGGACAGATTTTTGAATAACCGAGTTTCGAGTTAATCAGACGGCGCGTTAAAATCTTCCATACAAACTTTAACACCCTTAATTTCCCCTTTGAGGGTAAATTAAGGGTGTTAAAGTTTTATTTTTGAAAAACTATTAGTGAGAAACTTTATCACTTATTTAGGCAAATATTCCTGCAAAGTTTCAAGTTTATTAACAAAGTGAATAAGATTTTTCATATAAACTTTATCCCCTTTTTTCACCCCCACAGAGGTGATATTTAAAAAATGTTTACGATACTTCCAAAACTTGACTCAAAGATTATTTATAAAAATTTTTGGGTTAATCGAGCCATGCAGTAAAATCCTCCCCTTTAAAATTGACTACCCCTTTGTACCCCACCAGGGGTAAATTTCAAAAAACCCTGATTCAGGTTGTTCTTAAGTTTTAGTCTTAAGTATAAATACTGAGTTTCGAATTAATCCGACTGCGCGTTAAAATTCTTCCATACAAAATTTGACACCCCCCAACCCCACTCTTGGGGGTAGTTTAGGAAAACAAAAAATTACAAAGTTCATAATTTACTTAGATAAGTATTCGTCCTAACTTTCAAGTTTATTACCTCAAGGAATAAGATTTTTCATACAAACGAAACCCTTCCACCCCTTCACCCCTTCAACCCTTTCACCGCCTTAAAGGTCGAATTTCCAAAAACCCCTTCTTGGTGCTCCCCTATGTTATAAAAGGAAGTCGTGTGCAAAATTTCACGTTCCTAGTCCCAGTAGTTTCGGCTGTGCGTTGATATCTCAGTCAGTCAGTTTCTCCTTTTATGTATATAGATGTAGTGTAACGATTCGCCCGATGCTTTGGATGAACCGTTACCTCTAGGGGGATCTGTATGTATAAATAATACGCCGTAACACTTTTCATTATGCTTCTAATCATAAAATAATCCCATTACATATTTTTACCACACCATCAGTCAGAGCCGGGAGGCCGACTGTCAACTCTATTCGTTTTTCTTCACCTATTGTAAGTTTTAAAGTCAATTTGTCTTTTAAAATCAATCAATCAACTTGCGAAGGTTTCATGCTAAAGGCACGCCCGGTTAAAGCCTCTACATCAGGTATGTATGTCAGTTCCGGATAAGGCGGGAGGAAACGCCCGGGTGTCACCACTGTGTGGATCGCCCGGAGGACACGGTGGAGCATACGGTGGAGGTCTGCCCGGCTTGGGCGGAGCACCGCCGTGTCCTCGCGGAAGCGATCGGCGG
Organism: Fissipunctia ypsillon; assembly: GCA_947568875.1. Lineage (NCBI taxonomy): Eukaryota > Metazoa > Arthropoda > Insecta > Lepidoptera > Noctuidae > Fissipunctia > Fissipunctia ypsillon. The sequence continues at coordinate 20,013,494 of OX387643.1, read as the reverse complement.
CGGCGATCTCTCGTGTCCGGCCCTGGTCCAGGCCATGGTACGGAGCGAGAGTGCATGGGAAGCCATTACCTCCTTCTGCGAAGCAGTAATGCTCGTGAAGGAGGAGGCGGGACGCGTGAGGGAGAGGCACCCTCACGCCTCTAGTCGCCGCAGGAGACGCCCTGGGCGTCGGGAATTGGCAGCCGATTCCCGGCCACCGTAGGCGCGGGCTTGCGGACGGCGAGCAATGGGTAGCTCGCCATCCGGTAAGGACCAAGCCCGAGTCGACGGCGCGTCGTGTTCCACGCGCGCCTCAAAGAGATGTCAGCACTATTGACGGGGTCCGCTAGGGCCGATGCCAGCTAGGGTTGCGGGATGTTCGAAAGAGTTACCGTGGCCCCGGCACAGGCAACAGAAGGAACACGGGTGGGTTTTAGTCAGTAAAAGTCTGACACGCCCTCCCACTCCGCCCAGAGCGGGAGAAGTCATTTGATGATTTCCCATCCACAAAAAAAAAAAAAAAAAAAGTATGTATGTCTGTTTGTATGTGACCATTTTCTTTATTGGCTTACATTTACTTCAACTTAGGGAACTCTGCAAGTATCATCAAGATTGGTTCAGTAGTTTTCAAGAGATAGACAAATACGTGTACCTAAGTGTGATTGCCTGGCTTACTGATACGAGCTACGGGTGTGTGGTGTCCAACGGAAAACATCACAAAATCTTGGTCAAATTCTAGTGTAATATTAAAAAAAAATATTAACTACCTATTACAAAAAAAATATTCCAGTTTTTAGTTAAAACTAAAAATTACGAAATAAAAAAATAATTTACAAAAAATAAAACGACTTCAAAAAGAAATTTACTCAAAATTATGAAATCAATTTAATTTCGGAAGTCGGTGACAAAAAACTCAAAAAACAGATCTCAAGACACCGACTTTCGAAATAAAAGTTTTTTCATAATTTTGAGTTAATTTCTTTTTGAAGTCGATGTAATTTTTTTTAAATTACTTTTTTATTTCGTTTTTTTGTGTATGCCTTCTACTTCCAAAGAACAGGGTCAACTAAACTAAACATTTCAAACTAACACTCGAAACTTAATTTGGTAAGAAAAACTTTATAGACCGTGCTTATAGACCATTTTTGCATCTAATAATTGAAGTAACTGTTATGCCCCAATGTACTTATACCGACAAACCGTAACCATCACTCAATACTCACTTGATTCCCTGCACCATACTTTACTATCCTTTCAATTTAGGAATCAGGGGTCAAGAAAAACTAATGTTCATTCTCAAATCTGTATTTTCAGTATTTAATTCTCTCTTAAACGTCACAGAAGCGGTACTTAACTCGTGCTCACAGTGTTTTACTTTAAATTTCTAAGTTTAATTAAGCGGTTAACTGCAGTATATAAAGTCCCACAAGATAAACGCTCATTCCAAGTTATGGGTGGTCGCGATTTTTATTGTAATTAAAGAACGAACAGATGGGAACCAAAAGTGTAGGATTGGCGACCTCTTAAAGAAAAAGAAATACAGAAACAGTGTGTATTGGGCCTCACACACAAAAAAAAAACTAAACACGATCATGGATATCTAAAAAAAAAGCATAAAATGAAAATAAAAACAGAAAGTCTTGTACGAGGCCAAAGGCTTCTATCACAGCATTATGCTGCTCAGCATAATCAGCTTATAATATTACCGCTGCGGGGACTCTAACCTCCTCCCTTTGGGTGGCCGCGTGGATCCAGTGCGAGTATCTGGATTTCAAAATGTTATAAATTTTTAGGTTTTAGGACATGCCGATTTCCTCACGATGTTTTCCTTTACCGATAAAGTGTAGGAGTGTGGGTGTAGTAGTGGCCACGAGATAGTCAGTTTCAGTCTGTTTATTAATATCCGATTATATAATATCCAAGCAAGGGTATGGGTACTGTAAATAAGAGATAAACTGAAAGAAACAGTATAAAATGTGCTTTATTTATTTGCATGAAAACCTTCAGATGTTCTATGGCAGACACAAAATCAATCCTTTCTATCCGACCTTCCTATATTAGCCCTTACGATCCCAGTACACCAATACACCAATCCACCTTTGTCACCCGAAAAATACAACAACGTAAAGAATTTATCGCCCGTTCCTTCTTGCTTATATAAGGCATAGGCCTGCGGTCCCTAGCCAGATCGTTATAAATCCTGCCCACCACGGGTACAATTTAACCGCTTATTTTGGAGAATTTTGTGGCCTGCTTGTACTCGTACTAGAATTATTTTTAAACTGTTTTGTGGATTTCTTGATCAGGTTGTACTGTAATTCTGATAATTGCCCGTCTGGAATTTTTTAGATGTAATCTTTATCTTTTCTAGAAAGAAAGAAAAGAAAGAAAAAATGGTTTATGCGTCACAGAAATGTGGCATTATTTGGCACATTATGATATGTGCATACTATAAAAAAAGATAAATTAACTCGAATAAATGACATGACACAATGAAAACAAATCTACTATTTGTTATCGAAGTTTTAGTACGCAATTGTAAAAGAATGAAAGTTTGATCCTCCTGTTCATATCTCTAAATAAATTGAAATCAGACGAGACAGCGCCGTAAAGCATCAATCGAAGTTCCAAACAATTTTTGAGTATGGCTTTTGTTTCAAAACTTTCTCATGCATCACATTTCAAAACTCAGACAAAAAGAACTTTTGAACTGAAAAAACAACTCAATAAAACTTTTCAGATATCTTTGAAATACAGAAAAGTTCAGAGCTATTAGCTGGCATACTTTTTCATTGTTCGGCTATCTTTGGGTTGAGTTGAAGCGATTACAATACCGCTTTGTCGTTCGCTCTCGACTCTTAAATGTTCTGGTGTCGAAGCGCTCCGAGGGACGCTTTTACGTCGCGACGTTGAAAGGAGTCACAGCGGTACAATGAGTAGTGGCGGTCAGGGTTTAGTAGTAAGAGGTAGCGGGATCAAAGGCTATTATGATTTAAACATTACGTTTCCTTTAATGTGTACAAAAATAGTTTTTACTTAGTTACTCATTCATAAGAACTAAGTTTCGTAATGTAAATTCAGCTTTATTGTAGGATGCCATGGCTGGCACCCGTTACCATGAATGATGTTTAAATCAATGTAAGTAATATAGGCTGACCAGTGCACAGTATTAACACATTCCATGGGCAAGAATAACTACACGCCTGTATCTCGAAGGTGTACCTACACCTTCGAGATACTACTACCTAGTAGTGACGTAAAGTACACCCGCATTTCGCAATTTTGAACTAACGTAACTCCTGGTGTTAACGAGAAATTCCGGGTTGGAAAAGTCGCACAGAATCTTTATTACCAACCCACTGTCTCTTCTCACTATGACCTCACCACTAAAATCTTATGCATAGCATAGTGCAGCTCCGTTTCAAGCTGAAACAGTCCTATTCAGCTTGTAAACATGCCGAGTGAGCCGCCCGCATACGATATTGTGAACTACCCGCTTTTTACACTAAAACTTGGCAACCCTCTTTGAACAGTAGCTAGTGTGGAGATGCCACTCAACGTACTTCTAATTGTTTATGGTGTTTTGTTATGGGTCAACTGCATATCTATGCAGTTCGCATACATCATTAAGGTACCTACCTAAATGATTTATGCGAAGGTTTACAAAGTGTACATATCTACATATTTGTTTAGTTTCAACGATTTGTTCCTGCTCTTTATACCTAATTACTCGTGACGAGTCGTGAAGGTCATAAGCTAACATAATAACATAACACCACGCCTGTATTCTCCGCAGGAGAAAGTAGAGGTGTATAGAACATTATTTTATGTTTCTACAGTAATGTTTATGTAATTAAAAAATGACGACCCTATTTGTACAAATCCATCGTAAGGGCTGAATTACTAATAAATTCGTAGTGGAATAACCTATTGAAACTTTGCTTTGGAGATTAAAACCTGGACGCTATACAGATTATCACTAAACCAAAAAGCGAGGTGGACGAAGCGAACATCTATATTAGTTTACAGTCTAACTACACACAAAATATTACCATAAACAAACTTCAGCCGCATAACTAACTAAGGCCCTTTGTACACAGCACGGCTTCTTTACGGTATGGCGTATACCGCGCTGTAGGAAAAACGTGTCTGTCAACAAGCTTCCATAGTGATCCATAGAACACTGACGACCGTGCTTACACACGGCGAATAAACCGTAGTTTTTCACGTCAAGACAAACGTGTGTGTTCAAAGGGCCTTAAGCGGGCTGGCTACACACGTGCAGTTGTAAATGATAGTTTTTAACTGTTCAGTTTTAACTAACAACTAACTAACTGACGCCCCTTTTGTCTACACACGGTCAGTTTTATCGTTTGTTGCTTCAGATAGTCTGTTGGCGCCCGTAGCTACATGTCAGTGGGATCATAGCATCGATGAATGATGCCGTGGCAATTATTGGTATAGGTACTGTGCCTTTTGTAAAACAATAAAAGGCGAAAAAGAACAGTGTGAAGTAAGGATTTGCTTTCAAAAAGAAAAATATACCCATATCAATCTATTTAAAGAGATCAGAGACTTTCTAACTATAGTTTTGTATAATTAGAAGCATTTTTTCAATTTTGTAAATGTGAGTACCATGGAGCTGTTTTATGTTATGATGTAGGTATGTTGACTTGAAAAAGTATGGCAGTTGAGAGTATGTCATGCTCACTTAAATGTCACGCTGATGGTGGCGCGTGTGTTGGATCATTCGGTTCCCTACAAAATGGTTGAGCTGGATGGTGCTGATCCACGCGTCATGTTCGTGAACGGGCGCCGTAAGTGGAGACTGGTCATCTCTTAACTGACAGGGCTTATTTTTAATCTTATATTTTGCATTGTTTTTAATTATTTTTACATTGTTCTCACATATAGAAGCAACAAGAACAATGTACCCAGGATTTTGTTATAATTTTGATTTAAAAGAGTGTCCATGGAGTTTCTTGCCCATTCTTCTCCATAGAGATCGACGTTTTGGAATGGGCGACTAGCTTCAATTTTCTGACTAACTGACTGACTCTTTCAAAAGTGCCTGTAATTGGTTTAATTGAAATAAATGTTTTGAGTTTGAGTTCGAGTTTCCAATGGATTTTATGAATTACTTAGGAAATTATGATTACGAAAACGTGGAACTCTATGGAAGAAAAATTCGTATACTCGCTACGGATGTTATGGCAAAACTGACAACTGCAGTTTTCTGCTTCGGACATTCAGTTTTAACTGTTCAGTTTAATCTACTGTACAGTTCTCAGTTTTTTCTACACACGTTACGATTTAACTGAATAGTCCAATTGAAGAGTTAAAACTGTCATTTATAACTGCACGCGTGTGGCTGGAGTTAGAGTAACTAGTTTTACTAATACAAGGTGTAAGGGACAGCCCGCTACAGAATAATGGGGTGAATTCAGTATATCATACTAAGACGACCGGTACTTGAAATTATTTCAGGAACCTTAAGGGAATCCAATAAACCTGATTTGTTTTATTAGCTCACACGCAACGTGACAAAAGGCACGTAGCGAACGGCAGCGCAGCGAACCTTCGGCCGCAGAGTATTTCAACATCCATTGCTGTTTTTTTTATTTTAACTGTTTTATTTACATAAATGGAGTACTGTGTACAGACAATGTAATTTTACATTGAAAGAAAGGAATAGTAACTGAATAAATGATAAAAAAATATTAACATTTTCCTGGGAAATTTTTGGGTGGAATATGATTCAAAATAAGGAGCTAAATGCACCCTGTTAGTTTGCGGAGGGGTGTCCCTTACGCTCTGTATACAATCTACAAAGTTATCTCAATATAAGTCCATACACAGACTCTTGACACACATCATTATGTACTCTATGCAGCACAACAAATTACTGCATGTGCCACATGTGCCATTAACGGCATTATTAACGGGCCACTGAAGGAACACTACACTAATGACACTATATCGCCCACCTGGCCTTATTTATGGCTTGTGTGGCTCCTATTTTGAGCTTGGAACAGGCCTCAATAAAATTGGATAGCATGTTTCTGCTCGTGGGAGCTGTTAGTGGGGATGAGGACCCCACAACGCCGTTCAGTATTGACATTCTGCTAGCGATGACGAAGATAGAAAAGTCAAAAATTTATGGGACTGGCATATAAGCTACCGAAAAGCCTTTTGATTATCGTTGTAGAAATACGAAACGCTATGAAAGCGATGGCCACTTGCCTAAGCCCTCGAATCTGTATCGGAAATCGGTTTCATTTGGACAATTCAACAACATTCATTGCGCTATTTACGTTGTTGAGCAGACAAATTTTTCGAACTCAAGAAGCAATGGATTAGCCATATGCTTCAAAATGATTCAGATTCCGATTGATAGTGTGTTACGCAATTAGGGTGCCGGATAAAAATACGGTGTAACCGGGATAAGTGAGATCTCAAGGGAGCTAGGATTATTTATCACATAAAATTCTCATTTACCCAGTTTCCCAAATAGTCAGGTGTTAAATGCCAGTTGTCTGACTTACAGAGGCCCCCGCTAAGACAGATCGAAATGTATACGGTTTTTAGGGTTCTGTAGTCAACAAGGAACCCTTATAGTTTTGCCATGTCTGTCCGTCCGTCCGACCGCAGCTTAGCTCAGAGAATCTTAGTACTAGAAAGTTATAATTTGACATGGATATTCACGCCGACAAATTGAAAAAAAAATCATGAAAATCTTTTTTTATAGGGTACACGTAAATTAGGGATGAATATTTTTCCTCGTCTGCACCATTGTGTGCGGTATTGTTGGAAAGGTCTTTCAAAAATATTGCGGAATTTTGAAAACAAATTTTTCGATTATGGGATCCGTTTTTGAAATATTATGCTATAAGTGCTAATTTTTGTTAGAGTCGTGTCTCTCCCCTGCCAGCTAAACGGTTAGTTTTGGATATGTGAAAAAAAATCACGATAGTAGTATATACAACGGAGTTAAAAGGAAAACTATCACAACTGAGTAGACTTTACAAGTTAATGAGTAATAGTCGACCAACTTACATTTGTAGTTGGATGTATGAGAGAACATGTTTTTCAACTACAATGTTAAGTTTGTTATTGAGATAAACTCATCCCAACTACGGAACTCTTCATTGTGCGTGGTTCGACACGCGCATGGTCGGTTTTTTTCATGTATAGATACAGGGCAAATGTATGGCGACCTGGCCTGAATATTCAAAATGATAAATTGTTACTAGTTGTCTTACTTATAGAAGCTATTGAACTACAAAGCCCCAAATATAGAGGTAAAAATCGAAAAAATATAACAAATGCATTCTCAGAGGTTTAGTTATTCTCAGTAGGTCTATCAATGCAAAAGCGTCAGGATTTCATAGTAATTATCCGTAGTAGAGGTTTCTCACATAATTATTCAGGGCCCACTTAACCAGGTAACACTGTAGTTGGATTAGAAAACTCTCAGAAGAAGCCCGAAGTTTGGATCTGTGACCGGTTAGTTATTAGTGAAGTTATTTTTCACTACATGGGAGTGAAAAATAACTAGCGACTGTGGTAATAAAACACCTCTTCCTACCCCCTTGGGGATTAAGGCATCACGTTACGTTATTTTAGTATTTTGTTTGCTTACTCCTTATTTAGTAGCTCCTTTTTTTTTTTTTCTCTTTATTTTTATTTCGGGACTTTTACACGACTGTGTATGCCAGTCCCATCGTACCTTATACCATAGCTAGGTTACTTAACTTAATCTTAACTTAGCGAACCTAAAAACCTCCTGGATTTAGTTTCTCTGGCCGATTACCAATTGCAATTGTGTATCTATATTATGTTGTGACTTCTTTAAGCTAAGATTTTTAGAATAAGTTCACGAAGGGTCAAAGAACGTTATGGTTTCACGAGCTGACCTCAACAGTGTAATACACAAGCGGTTAGTAGTATCAGAATGTTGAAGAGTGCCTAAGTTTACTTGACTGAATAAAGCCAACAACGTGACAAACGGTGATGAGGATGTCAGGCAACTAGCACCCAATGTTGAAACCTGTATACTCGTATTTACTTCATAGATGTATATAATACACTTGGAATGATCACTCCTTTAATTGTGACTATACAACAAATTCCGGTGCTTTATTTATCAGTGTAAAAAATATGCTTTAAAATGTACGCAAAGGTAATTTTGAACTGTGAAAATGAAAGGGATTATCATTCCAAATGTGAAGACTATGACAAAACAAAAAATACAAAAAAAATCTCTACTTTTTTAGCCATATTCAGTGTTACGATTATGTTTCCTATGCACTTGATTGTCAAAACCTCCTATGCCTTACTCCGGTGCACTTTGCTAAACAATCGTAAATATTGAATGAAGTCCTTACCTCGGGACGGACGCAGCTGCGACCGATAACATCAGATGATACGTGCATTCGTGCAATGCTTTTACTTTTATAGCACTGACCAACCGAGCATCAACTATTAAATTGCTTGTCATAAAATGGTAGAAAATGAGGTGATGGCCTGGATGGTGATGGTTGAGTTGGTATACCAAAGAGGAGAGGAGAGATGTCTCGAACAATTAATTTGTGTTATTTAGACATACATGTTCTGTTAGCTATGCTTGTACGCATCGTTACGAGATCTTCATTTAATCTCCGCTTTGATAGTTTTAGCAACCCTAAAGGCTAAACCTGACCTGCTTTTCAAACATGAATTTGCGGGTTAAAACCTGCACAAATGGTAGTGGTTTGGGTGATGTAATGTCCAATATCAGGACATGTTATTTCTGTTTGTAGCCGGATTAGTAAAATTAATATTGTTTGTTGCTCTGGAATTGTTAGTTTGGCCAATTTGTACAAAATTGTGCAGGTTGTAACCAAAATACTGCAGTCGAATAACAAATAGTAAAAAAGTGTGGCACATTTTTTACTATTCGTTCGTTTATGGAACAGTTTGTTTTTGACAACTAGTGTTGACGTTATATTTGAAAATGTACCGCGGCGAATATTTTGCTATTGCAAACAAGAAAAAATTGACAGAAATCGTTACCAAAGTCTTATTACACGATTTTATTTGAGACTAATGTCTTAATACTAATTGGAACTTAGTTAAGAACTTTGAACTTGGTTGTTTTTGTTGTTGTGTTGTTTATGTTTTGTAAATGTGATTAACATAGTTTGAAAGTAAATTGTTGCTAACGTTATGAGTCCATGCTACTTGAAAATAAATGTTGTATTAGATTATTTTTATTAAATTATTTGTTCTTCAGTAACGAATTAGGCACGGATGGATAATGTTGTGTGCAGTTTTAGTTTGATAACCGAACAAATAAATAAAAAATAAGACTAGTCTAGACTGAATGGTTTTTCTTACAACAATAAATATTGGCACAGGTAGCCTATTCATAGCCTCACATTAATATTACTGAATGTTCTGTTACACTGACCCCTCTACATACATGGATAACTTACTTTAGAATCCTTCCCCTTTTATCATACCGTTGTTAACTGTTTAGTCCCAGAAACCCTTTTTGACAAACCATTACTGAAACGTCCTCGCCTGAGGCCAGTTTTAAGCAAAGGGTTACTTGTTTATAGCAAAACCGACGGTCAATTAAATAATTAAGTTACTTTTTTACTACAAACATTTTAAATGAAATACAGATTTATGATTTTTTTTTATTTGAGATAGGTTTTCTCTTGACTCTAGTCTAGGTCAGAGCTGACGGAGACAAAGTCGACGATGGATTTGACATTGGATTGAAGTGGACGATTAACAAGAAAATATAATCCCCCGACACCCGACACTCACCCGACACTAAAATTACGAAGGTAAATAGAGCTTAAGTACCCTAGTAGTAGTAGTAATGTCCCTGTCATACCTAAATTAGGTACAAATAATATTACGAGCTTACCCAGAATAAGCCTGTTCTCTCTCACTTTGAAGAGATCGGGGTTGTATGCGTTCGGAAACAGACGCAGGCAGAGAGTTCCACTCCTTTGCTGTGCGCATCACAAAAGACATTTGGAAACGCTTAGTGCGAATTGGTGGAATAGCAACTATGTAGGGATGGTAGCCTGCAGTGCGTCTAGATGTCCGATGGTAGAAGGGGGCAGGCGGAATGAGGTCGTGGAGTTCTCGAACACACTCACCGAAGTACAGTCTGTAGAAGACCGACTAGCAGGCAACCTTGCGGCGATGAGCCAAGCTGTGAAGCTTGGCATCCACCAGTCTTACGTCGCCAATGAGCCTTCTAGCTCTGCGTTCCACCGAGTCAAGCGTGGCAAGTTGGTATTAAGCTGAGCCATCCCAAAGGTGGCTTCAATGTTCCATGCAGGATCAGACTTGCGCTTTGTAAAGAGTTAAAAGCTGTCCAGACGTAAAGTATCGCTTCACCCCATTTAGGATGCCCAGTTTCTTGGCCGCAGTTTGGGCTTTGTTCTCGATGGTGGCTCCAAAGTTGAGACATGATGTCAACTCCATGCCTAGGAGCTCGAGCCGATCAGTTACAGGAACAGATGCACCCCGAAAAGTAGGAGTTTGATCGAAACGACTCCTTTTAGCCGTAAAAATACACGCCTGTATTTTGGTAGCGTTAAAAGAGACCAGATTATCATCACCCCACTGGGAGTCAAGGCTTAAGGCCACATCTGTCCGCTTTACCATGGCCTCTCTCAAGGAATGAATTTCGGCCCCGCTGGTTTTTGCGCTGGACAAGTATCTCTCTGAAACTGTACTGTCATCTGCGTACCCAACAATACCAGGAAGAAGTAGGTCATTGATGTGTAGCAGGAAAAGAGTTGCAGAGAGAACAGACCCCTGGGGAACTCCCGCTTCAATAGCCATAAGGTTGGAAGCGCAGCCGTCAACGACTACTCTGATCGCCCGTTCACTAAGGAAGTCTGATATCCAGCTACAAAAATCAGCTGGGATACCATAGGCAGGAAGCTTACTGAGTAGAAAAGGGTGCCAGATCCTTTCAAAGGCCTTCGAGATATCAAGCGATATAGCAAGTGCTTCGCCGTGTTTCTCGATGGCCTCGCCCCAGCAGTGCGTGACATACACAAGAAGATCGCCAGTTGACCGTCCCCGGCGAAAGCCATATTGACGGTCACTGAGGAGATCATTGTTTTCAAGGTAGGTCAGCAATTTACTGTTCAGTACCCTTTCCATAACCTTGCACAGAATGGAGGTAATGGCGATCGGACGGTAATGGGCAGGGTCTGCACGGTCGCCGTTTTTGGGCACTGGTTGCACATTGGCAAGCTTCCAGGATTTTGGAACCGTCCTTTTTTAAGAGAGAGGCGGAACAAACGTGTCAACACAGGAGACAGTTCAGGCGCACACTGCCTCAACACTCTCGCTGGAATTCCGTCAGGCCCACTGGCCTTGTTCACGTCTGGACTGCACAATACTCTTCGGACCTCTTTAATGTGAACTGCGATCTCTGGCATCCAGGAGTCACAATGAGGTACAGTAGGTGGTTGCTTGGAGCCAGCGTCCAGACGTGAATTGCTTGCAAAGAGAGATGCAAATAGATTTGCTTTCTCACCTGCAGAGTGAGCCAGCGACCCATCAGGTTTCGTCATTGGAAGTAAAGTAGGTCCACAGAAATTCGCTTCAGCCGCTTTAGACAGGGACCAGAACCGTTTACTACCCGGAGGGTGTGATGCCAGCTTGGGCCCAATACGTCCGACATGGTCAAAATGTGCCCCACGTAAATCCCGCTTGCAGAACTTGGCGGCAGAGTTAACAGCTCTCTTCCTCGCGCGAACCCTACGCGCTCTAACTTTGCGGTCGCGAGCCTTGACCCAGGCTTGGTAGGCAGACTCTTTTCGGGCCTCAGCGTGGGCACATTTTGTATTATACCAAGGCCGAGATTTGTGACCGACCGGGATGTCGAAGAATGGAATAAAATACTCCATCCCCTGCTGAATCACGTCCGCAACCACGTCAGCACAGCACGAGGGGTCACCCGAGGTGTAGCACACTTGCCGCCAAGAATAAGACGCAAAAAAGTGCCGCATCTCATCCCAGTCAGCTGACTTGTATCGCCATACTAGCCTCGTGCCTCTAGGACTCGCATCTGGAGGAGAGCAGGTCGATATGGATTTCACCAGACAGTGGTCAGACGTTCCCAGCGGGGCTGAGACCAATACTGAGTGACTGTCTGGATCAGATGCCAGCAGAAGGTCCAAGCAATTGTGTGTATGGCCGTCAACATCCGGTACCCTTGTTGCCACATTCACCATCTGGGTCAGATCTAGCGTTAAAGCAAACTTGCGCGCCTCTAATTCGGCATGGTCAGTTTTCTGGTACGGGTACAACCACTCTTTATGATGGGCGTTGAAGTCCCCCAGAAAGATGAGCTTCGCTGTTGGGTACCGCTGCTGGGCCACGTCAGTCGACTCCACGAGGAAATTAAAGAGTGCTGTTGTCTCCTGGACACCGCTGTGCGATCGCAATTTCTGTAGATAAGTGTAACGCACGATAGGAAATAAGTGTTGTGAATTTCTATAAAAAAAACATTACTTACAGTTTTTTTTCTTGTGTTGGAAGAAGCTATACCTACGTATAGCAATAGGTCACAATGAGGTGAAAATATAAGTTAGGAAGGGCCAAAATGGTAGCATGACATGCTTAGTATGTATTGTATTGTGTGTATTTATGTATGTATCATGTTACTTAGTAACGTCACCTGGAAAGGTTCACTAAATGCGCCCCCAAAAAGTAAGCTCTTGTATAAAAAGGTAACACAAATTATTTTCATGGAAGTTCTTTCAAAATGCAGGTAACTGGCATCCTTCTTTAATTAGTCTTGTCCTAATTAATATAACGAACATTACCTTAAAGCAAGCCACTGAAAAGTTAGCTGCTCGAATGCAGAATTTAATTAATTTAAATTCGAGGTGTCCTATTCTGAAAGTCGGTTGCAAGCGATGCAACACTGTTGCAAACGTTAATGGCTGACATTCAAGTTTAGTGCTATGGCAGCGTTAGCTTCTATGACTTGACTTTACAGAATAGTGCCCCGAAGACCGCATTACTGAATGTAAAGCGTTTTATCTTTTAGTGTTCGGGCAGATAATTCCGTGAAATGTTGGTGATAGTTTTTGTTTGTGCATTTTGTGCTTGTTTGGCTTAGGATAGTTTAATGTAGTACCTACTTTTGTGGTCTAGCGACTATCTAATATATAATTATCAACGGTACAACAAGCGCCAACAACTTAGGCCTGATAGTCACGTATTTTTCCGAAAAATGTCGTAATACTAAAACGTAGAATCTAATTACATTAGATAATTTAGTTTACTTTAATGTAAATAGTTAGCTGTGTAATAATATCGTTTATCACAGTTAATATTATTGAGCTTGATAAAATAATTTCGTTTACAGGAAGGATTTTAAAAAAAAAGTCAAGAAATTCATAATTGAAATCCACAACACACAGGATAATTCTTGGAAACCATCTCAAACCCCGGAAATTCTCAACAATAAGGTTTCATCGGCAAACACAACATTTGGAAAAGTTCCGTGGCTCCCCGGGGAAGGATGCAGCATATCCCCCACATCTGTTCCCCTCAGCTAAAGTATTTGCGAAGCGCTCCAAACCGGGGCTGAACGCGAATCGAGTCCCAAACTCAACGTTAGAATAAATAATTATTTTATACTTGCTTTATATCTATTGATTTGTTTAGATTGTCGTACGTATGGATTTCTTTGAGTTTTCTGAGAGCCTGGTAAAATTGTTATGGAAGCTGTTGTGATTGTCGACTGAAGTAAATGTCTGTTTTCCCTGAAGGGTTAAGCATAGGCGTACCATGGGAGAAATAAATATCTATACACCGTAAAGACAAGGACTATTCTTGCTTGCAGCGCTCGGCTGCTAGTAACGCTATAGTAACAGATGAGGTCATCCTGTGCACGGGATTTGGTTTTCAAATTGGTCAGATGTAAGTTTCCTCGATAGTATCTATAGTACACCCATATTTCGCCGGTTTTGTTTGAGACCCATATAATAGGCTTATTGATATAAACCGGGCACAGATCTAGACCCCGGGGTGCTATCGAGAAGTTCCTAATGGAAAAACTCAATAACACTTTTTCCGACCTGGAAATCGAATACAAGACCTCATGCTCAGCAGTAGTCACTAGACCAACGAGGCAACCAAACATACAATCAGTGCAGTGCAGTCACTTTTCCATTGACTGAAGTATCAACAAATTTTGAACAAGGCCTGAGCTACTGTCTAATAGTTACTGGCGATACGAGAGGCGAAGCAAAATGTTTATGAGGCTTACAAAAGTCGAGTTGATTAGATTAGATTTACCATTGACTGGTTTAGGATCCACGATTAAGAGAGAATTACAAAATAATATATTCCTTCTCATGGGACAACAGTGGTGGTCCAGTGATAACGACCGCGACTTACGAGTTGTAGGCCGTAGGTTCGAACCCAGGCAGGCGCTTTACTTTGTGTAAATTATTTCATCACCACTGCTCTCAAAACGGTGAAGGAAAACATCGTGAGGAAACCGGCATGTTCTAGAACCACGAATCTATCTACCAGCACTGGGCCCGCGTGGTGGTTTACGGCCCTCTCCCTTAGAGGAGGCCTGTGTCCCAGCAGTGAGTGCAGAACATTATAGGCTGATTATGCATTATCCATCTTTCTTCTCTGAGATTAAACTAGGCACCTAGCTCTTACTTAGCTAAAGCACTGTTGAATGGCATATCTACGTGCTCTGTTTGTATGCAGCATAACCCAACAATCAACTCTCTAAAAACTTTTAATAAAAGCTTAACTTCAAATCCCAAGCATAAAAATCCAGACTAACTATACATTTTCCAGCCAGCATTTTCCACTTACACAAAAATCAAATTTGGAAAGTTCTGAAAAAGTTTGCGTTTCTTTATTTTCTCACTTAACACTTTGTTACCTTGGAACCTTATACGAGAATTGTTCCCGCTCGCTTGAACACACAAATATATTGGAAAAGTTAACTGGAATACGTACGTACACTTGTATCGTCCATGTATTGAGCACAAGTGGAAAATCGTCAAAGTTAAATTGGAGATCACTATCTGGAACTCGGATTTGAATCGGAGATTTTATCCGGGAATGTATAGTCATTGCCTGTTGTTGTGTTACGGTGGACACTTGTTGTAAGTGAAGGTCTCTGACCTTTGTGGCGAGAGTCGCTTCGCTTTTGTTTTCGGGTTTGAATAGGGAACCTTACTGCCAATTGCTTCCACTAGGGGGCACTAGGGGGCACCAACAGGTTATATTAAAAAGGTTAAAGTTCTTAATAATTTTATATTGTAAATAATTTTAATAATAAATGAATTTTATGAGATCATGCGTGGCGTTAGGTAATGCAACCTGTAATGATAGTTATAAGGGGAATAAATAAATAAATAATGTAAACAGATAAACATAAAGGTTAAGCCTTTTCCGCCGTCATGGTTTAAAAAAATAAATATATGGTAAGGTTAAAGAGAAATCTGGTGCATTAACAATCTACTGATATATAATGTTATGTTATGTTATGTATGTTTATTTTAGTGATAGCCGTTCGTCAGGAATAAACTGTAATAAATAATGTATCAGTCAGTGAACTAGTGTTATGCCTTTAGGTAGTATATGCAGGAACGAAAGCGTTCATAAATTCATTTAAAACGAATAAATTCACGAGCAATGATAAATGGCAACGTTACAGTCACAAAACTTTAAAGTTTGTGTTCTGATCATTTTAGAGCTGAAGACTATAAGAATGAAGGGTTTTTTACAGGTCATAATATAAATCTAATGTAAAAACACAATATTTATAATGCTATCTTGAATATAATGTTAAAAGTATATTGTAAAGTAGTTCAATATCACAAAAACAAATATGTTTCAAATTCTTCTAGGCATGTTATGGTACTATTTTAACCTACAATTATAGTAACAAGGATGAAATAAAGCTGAAAGAATATTGACAAACGCTGAAAATTGTTGCCGCGCGCCTTTGACACTTTGCTTTGTTTACCTCGTGTCAAAGTGGCGCCATCTGCTGTCTCAGCTTTGCGTAATATTCCCTGCTGATGCTGGCTGACGACAAATTTTAGTCTGTGAAAATAAAAACTGCATATTCATTCCAACGTCATACGAACAAATAAGTTAAATAGTATAAATTAAATAACATTTCCAAAACGTAAGGTTGGTTCAGAAAAACAACTTATGTAATTTCATGAAATTAACCAAACCAAGAAGCATCTTTCTGATCCATGACTCGGTCATCACTGTAGGCCTTTGAGAGCTCAGCAGCATTACACTAAAATAAAAAGTTAATGTCTGGAAATAATGAGCAATCAAATAGCACGCATAAGCCCCATTTCCCTTGCATTTGGTCCTGTGGGCTCTCTTAAGGGATTACTTAAGAGGTTAATACACTGTTATGGTCTTTTTGGTCGTTTTTGGAGGCAATTGCAACTAGTAGGTACTTAGTACCTTTTGCGGCTACATTCTTATCATAACATAACATTACGCCTGTATTCCCCGAAGGGTAAGGCAGAGGTGTACTGTACAGTGTGTGGCGGCACATCTACATCGCCACATTGGAACGCATCACACTGACGTCACGCAAAATCCTGCATCGCGCAAACAGAGTTTACCGCGCGACTAGCATATATACAACATCCCGACATCAACCGTCGGGCAGTAGCCCACCAGACACAACACCCGTCTGGTCGGAGGATCCTCCCTTTTCATATAGGATGAGTGAACTTTACACCCTGTTCCTCATGCCTCTATAAGTGTAACAGGGGGCGGACCTATTGCCATCAACCGGGCACACATCCAGACTCCAGGCTGCTACTGAGAAATTCCAGATGTAAAAACCCAGTAACTCTGCCCGACCCGGGAATTGAACCCAGGACCCCAGGCTCGGCAGAAGCACTTGCGACCACTTGACGAGGCAGTTAGACGTTCTTATCAATATTAAAAAAAAATCAGATGAAAAGCCAGACTTAATTAAATTTGAACAAATCCTATTACAAATTAAATGCTAGACGCGGAAAAACTTTAACAAGCCTTTAAAATTTAATCATGAAGCACAAGCACAATTTAAAAAAATAAAATAAAGGACTATCATCTGAGAACCCCATAGAAAAAACAAAACGAAAAATTGGCATCTCCATCAAAACGTCATCGTTCGCAAAGGGGAGGTAGGGGAGATAATTAACAATTAGTTAATGGAACGGTAGGAATGTTTGCAGAGTACTCGTGGCCGCTGAGGAGGCCCGGGGAAAATGGAATACCTCATGTTGATGTTGTCTTAAAATGGATTAGTCGTTGAGTAGAGTGCGGTTTTCTATTACAGTGAAATCAATTTAAAGTGACGCGACGAAACTGGTTGCTATTTTATTTCTTGAAGGTGGAAAAAGTCCCCATTAGTTACATTGGACTTAAGCATAACTGGCAAAATGTGGGTGTACCTACCAAACACCTCTGCTCAACCTTTCAGGGAATAGGCACAAGCGTGACGTTGATATTTACCATGTTTTGTAACCCTAAAAGCTTTACCCTCATCTTCTTTAAATAACTTAAACGTAAACGTATAAGTTTCGGTCAGTTTATTCAGAGGCAGACGTTCAGTCTGAAAGGTATTCATCTCTGTTACTATGTACGGTTCGGATGGGTACTATTTGTTCTTCGCTCGGTACACCACGGGAATTGGATTACCAGGACTTATTGTTCGAACACATCCATTTATTTAAATGTTTTTTTAGGTTTTCGTACCTCAAAAAGAAAAGAACGGAACCTATCACTCGTGTGTCTATCTGTCTGTCTGTCCGTCCATGTGCCAAATTTCTCCGAAACTAATGGACCGATTAAGTTGAAATTTGGTGCACATAATATGAATTTTTGTGACCCAAACTCGGACGCGTAACGTAAATAAATGAATTTTGAATATGGGGTCACTATTGGGGGGCAAATAAGAAAATTAAAAAAATAAAGTTTTGCAAAGTATAGATACCGTGTGACATATCAAATGAAAGGGTTTACTGTGGGGGTCTCGAACAGATTTTTTAAAAATAAATTTAAAATGGATAGTTTTGAAGTTATTTAAGAAAATGGCCTAAAATACCCCTTTATCTCAGAAACTACAAAGCTTAAATTTTTGAAAAAAATACAGAAAATAGTTTTATATTTATAGATTACGGGAATACCTATAATACGTTTATGGCTTTAAAATAACACGGTAAATCTCTCAATATTGTGCGTACAAACTTACATTTGCACTTGGAATGTACGGGAGAACATGTTTTTCAACGACAATGATAAGTTGGTGCTTGGGATAATTCTGTCTCTTCTTTCTTCATTCCAACTACGGAAATCTTCATTGTGCGTGGTCCGACACACATTTGGCCAATTTTTTGCTGTCAGAAAATTTTTTATCATTAGATATCATGGTGACATGTCCTGAAACCAATGCTAAGGTGCTTTTTAATTTTAATTATTAGATATCATGATGACATGTCCTGAAACCAATGCTAACGTGCTTTTTAATTTTAATTATTAGATATCATGATGACATGTCCTGAAACCAATGCTAACGTGCTTTTTAATTTTAATAATTAGATATCATGATGACATGTCTTGAAACCAATGCTAAGGTGCTTTTTAATTTTAATTATTACATATCATAGTGACATGCCTGAAACCAATGCTAAGGTGTTTTTTAATTTTAATTATTAGATATCATGATGACATGTCCTGAAACCAATGCTAAGGTGCTTTTTTATTTCTTGACTGTACCTCAGTAGGTACGTGTACGCACCATTTTGCTATCGTCATGCACGTCAAGATATCACATGCAAGCATGACTATCTCATTATATGGGGTGTTCATGTTCTGATATTGGTCTCATTTAATTTGGTATTTTATTGGCCTCCCGTACGATGTTACAAATTGTTTAGTTGTTGAATAAATATAGTGCGCGTTAAATAACGAACCGTAAAAAAAAAAATTTGCAAATAAACTTCTTTTCTTTCTTGCATATTTAATGCATTTAATTATATTTAAGATAGGTGATTAATTTCAAATATTATCACATCAAAAGCATTGCCCAAAGTCGCATAAGATTTAATGTCTGATTACAAAATGCACATGAAATTAAGTTTCTGCAATTTCAAAGGTTCTAAAAAGATTTTCAATGTGCAAGAACCTGCAAAAACACGATTTGTAGCTGTGACATGCACAATTTAAGGCAATTCCCTTAAATTGCGCATGTCACAATGCACCATTCGCATTGCATGTCATGATGTATCTAAGCAATAGCATACATGCATCATGTAAGCTGAAATCAAAACACACTGCTGTTTTAAAAGTTTTAAAACAAATGAGAATTGTTCTGATGTATTTTATAATCGTCTCATTATTAATAGCTGAAACAAAGAGCCAATAAAATTACAAACAATTAAAATGCATAATAATGCTATTATCACTTTTGCGTAATTAATACCAACGTGAATCAGCCGGGAGGCATATTTTGTTCATTTATAAACGAATTAATGAGTCGATCTGTATGTTTTTAACAATACCCCGGTAAAATTTTAATACTCTGGGTATGCGGTAGATGGTCTGCTTACTCATTTAATTAAATGTAATGTCGGCGGCGGTTTTAAATTATTATTGTCGTAGGTATAATAATTTCAGCATGAATTTTAATTGGAGATTGTTAAATGGACGGATTTTTTATTATTTTTAGTGGTATTATATGGTTTATATTATTCACGGTATCGAATAACGTGCCAATGTTATTTTGTGCAATATTTTTATTTCGTACCCTTATTGCGAAACCGATTAGCTGCATTTTTTTTTTTAACCAAAATTAAGTTAAATATAACAATCGACTCTCCCAGTCACGACGAAGGTACAGATAAAACCCATTAAAAAAATGCAGACAATCGGTGTTTGCAATAAGGGTACAATTTACAAAGGCATCATCAGCAATCATCCGCATATCACGCTATCTTGGCGAGTAGCTTCCAACATATTAGATTTTACCAAAGATGTGCAAAATGGTTTATTATAAATATTTAAATACAAAATGCAAATACTTTTTTGATTTAATATTTCAAATGCAAAATACAAAAGAAATGTGCTGCGTGTATTTTAAATACTAAATATAAAATAGATATGTTCAAAATAGTTTATTTAAGTAAATAAATACTTTTTGTTGAATTCAATTTCTTTATTTATTAAAGACTAGCTTTTGCCCGCGACTTCGCTCGCGTTAATTTATATTTTGTAAAGTTATTTTTCTAACTCGGGAGCAGTGCCTACTTTTTCTGAACAAAAGGTACCCTATGTCCTTTTCTGTACCCCTGACAACGTGTAAGCTAAATTTCATGATGATCGGTTGAGCAGTTAAGAAGTGAAAGCGTAACAAACAAACTCACTTTTAGTTACGATTAGTTAGGATTTTAATATAACAAGCTGTTCAAAACCACTTGTTATATCCTTCCTCCTGTGTGGTCGCATAGTCATACCACCATAAGAAAAAAGTATTTTTATTGGTTCTGAGCTTGGAAAACATGTGTTGTATTTTAATAACACTTTTTTATTCTTGGGTAAGTGTTTAATATCGCCAGACTTGTGCCCTCATCTTTTAAGTATTGTAGATTTTCTAAGTCTCGCAAGGTTTGCAGCGCCTTTACTAGCCAATACAAGCACCTTTAGTCAATTTTATATGAAATGGGACTGGTAATGTTGCAAATAGAAAATACGTCTCGAAAAGTATTTCAAATAAAATACAAAATGATTTTTTTAAAAGGTATTTGAATACAAAATAGAAAATACTGATTTTGTGTTTGCATTTTACATACGGTATTTCAAATAAATCGCATCTCTACATTTTTATTTAGAAAGAAAAGTGCATTTGGTACCTACCTGATAAATTGTTAGTTGTCGTTATGTACATGCCAACATAAACGTATACACAAAAATTAATAGTTAAATAATTTATGAAAATTAAAGAAAAACCTCAAGCATTAAAACAAAACCATTCAACAATATCATCCACCCTTTTAAAATAAAATTTAATTGAATTTTGTTGCAACCTCCTTATTTATTCGTCCCGACACGTC
Organism: Fissipunctia ypsillon; assembly: GCA_947568875.1. Classification (NCBI taxonomy): domain Eukaryota; kingdom Metazoa; phylum Arthropoda; class Insecta; order Lepidoptera; family Noctuidae; genus Fissipunctia; species Fissipunctia ypsillon. Next base: position 19,992,375 of record OX387643.1, on the reverse strand, counting down.
GGGGCGTCCGTACGAATGCACCGAAGAGGTTTATTTAAATTTATTGCGTTTACACAGGTCGCCGTAGACAGAATAACGATTTTGTTGTGGCAATATACGACGGTGCCAGCTTAGTTCGCATGACTGCTCTCAACGTTGACGCCAGCATCTCCTTGGAAGTATTAATGCTACCTTCATTATTTTCTGTTTAAGAAACAGGCTGTTTGCTCTCTGAGGCAGACTTCTGAAGCCCAATTCCCGTAACTAAAAACGTTCAAAATCTAGTCGTAATCTCATCTCAGCGACAATCAAATGTCAAAAACTTGTCAAAGCAGTAAGGAAATTATAGGTATTTTTGACATATCGATACCAGAAGTATCAATTAATGTAAGGGACAAACCACGGTTTTTCAGGAGAACCAAAAAACGATTTTATTTTTTTAAATCTGTCTATAACTTTTTACCGTCCACTCCAATTTGAATTGTGTCTAGAGCAAAGTTTTTTAGAATTTCCTCTTCTTTCATCCTATAAACGAAAGATTTAGGAATGCCCAGTGGTTTAAAATATAGCATGTCCGTTACATTAAAAAAAGATGTTTAGTTGTGCCTTACGTTACTAATATTTTATGTGTAAACCGTCGAGCATAGTGTAAGCAGCAAGAGAAATAGAAAATTATACGTAATTCTATTGTAAAGGACTCTTACAGTGTTGCAATTTGATGTTACTATAGATTATCTACTAAGACTGATGGTATTTTAACACCATGGAAATAAGTCTGTCAAATCTGTACGTTAGTTTCAGGTTTTACAGCTTAGCTATCACAGATTTTTAAATTGACTGATTTGAGGTTTAAGGTAAGGGTGTAAATTACGTATATAATACGATGACTTACTTTATTTCTCTGAGAAACAGAAAAGTAAATGATTGTTAAATATTTTTTTTGTCATAAATCGTTTTGAGCAGTCCAAAAATTTGTACGGTAAGGGATACTTTTTTAACGATAGAGTTTAATAATATAAATCGATAGAGCAGGAAATTCTGAATCCAATGATATATTAGGTATTACTCATTTTCGCCAAAATGTCCCTTACGTTAATTGATACTTCTGGTATCGATATTGAGACTAAGATCAGACTGTGAACGTTCTTAAAATTACGGGAATTGCCCCTCTGTACATGGTAAGAGAGGAATCGAATAGCAGAAAACATTATGTTAATTTAAGAAGTCTGGCTATTTGGTCTTAGTGAATTCTTTCGTGTTCTTGTAAAAATACTGGGAATCTGAATAAACCATTGTGGGATGTAGTTGCTAAATTTGTCACTGTCGTTTCAATACCTACTTGGGCTTATTCTAATTCAAACTTTAAATCGTCTGCTTTAATAATACCCACCTAAAGAAAATCTTTTAAAAAAATTGGTAAGTAAATAGCTAGGCGGCAGGCCTGCTGGATGCGGGAAGCACATAACCGGTCGAAGTGGTGGTGCTTGGGGTGAGGTCTATGTCCAGCAGTGGACGTCTTTCGACTGAAATGATGATGATGAGGTGTGCTGGCTGTTAGCTCAAACTGTGCAGAGTATCATTGACACGCCGTTTCATATTTTCTTATTCAATAGCTCCTATTTATAAACATATCCTACGTATAATTTTATTATTAATTTTTGTAAGTTTCAACCTACGTCGTAAAATTAATACAGCCATAAATGGTAACTATAAAATAAATTAACTTCCGATTTAAGCGCATTTTTCCTTTAATACAAAATGGCTGTCCACATACAAAATGGCCGCGCTTGTGCAAATGGCCTCGCGTCACGATGACGTATGAATAGCTTAGCATAGATTTATAAGTGGGTTTAGAGAGATTTAAAGTTCCGGAGCGAGTATTTTCTGATTTCAACTTATGATTTCGAACGTTAATGCTTAGGGGTAATAAATCCTTCTGCATAGTGAAATAATTTAAAAGCTTTATATCTTTCAAATAGCTTTATAGGCAGGCAGGCCTGTCAGCATGTATCTTCTAATCGTCATATTTATGTATTACAATCAATTCTATCTACTTCCATTTGTAATGAAAATTTTATTTCCGACTAGGAATTTCCATAAATCTTACCTACCTGCCTGAAATCTATTCTATTCTTCGTGAAATCGATGGCGAACTTCATTTTGCGCGTATCCTTCTATTTTGAAAGGTAACTGATGTCCCCCTTGACCCAAAATTTATCTGCAGGCGTTATGATTTCGTCACAAGATGTTACGGGACGTCATTTTACCGAAAGGTAGGTAAATTATTTGTGTTAGTTATTTTTATGATCCAAAACACACTATTTGCATCATCATCAGTGATCGGAGTAGATAGAGCTATTTTTTGTACTTGCCATACGTTGTCTTACTATGGACACTCTCGGAATCTCGGGATTTGACATTTACATATATTATTAAATAAGTTAGAAATTACTTTGTAAAAAGCTATTCACGTCTTAAGGAAATATAAACGAACACATATCCCTCCACCCCTCCGACGAGTAAGTATAAGACGGACACGTTTCAGTATAATGAAGTTAAAAACTTTATTTCTGTAACAATTTTGCATAGACAAGTATCAATAGCCGTTACAAACTTATTTTAACGTTCTACAAGATCATGTTACCTTACAAATTGTTTGTTCTTTCGATATTTCAGATACGTTAGAAAGGAAAAAAACATTTGTAAAGTTTACAATAAAATCGGTAATAACACGAAAAAATAAATTAAATTTCCATCAGAGCTGTCTTTCAGTCAAGCCATAGTCAAGACATAAATTAACCACGAGTAATTTATTTAATATTTCAACGTGTATTTTAATTCGTTTTTAAGAACAAATGAACAAACTAGGTTGGTACACGTTCTTTTGATTTCATCATTCGTCAACTTCCATGTTTTCGTCTTCGGTTTCACTGGAAGATTGACTATGGCCCGAGTAATTAAAATAAATGACAAGGATTTTTTCTTAGTTGTCCAATGTTAGTCTGTTTCTTTTCACTTTTAATATCCATTTATAAATTGAAAATGACAAAAACAGGTGCGTTCCTCGAGCGGCGCAGCACGCTATTGTATTATTTTGTTTCCACTAGTCATGTCGCGCATTACATTTGAGCGGCAACATCGTGCGTATGCGCATTGGAAATTAGCAACCTGCGCTGATGTTAGTTTGACAACGTCGTGCGCTTACTGCCAAATACATAAAACAAACTTTCTTTTATCCTTGTTAATAAAAAATCAATTTATTTTTTCAAAGAATCCCGAAAGGAGATGGAAAACGGTGGGCCCAAATGTAATAAGTTGAGATATGATCTAAAAAATTAGTCATATTTTTTTATCTTAGAATATCAAAAATTAGCTCAATTCTCAATCTGGAAGCGGAGAATTAATAGAAATATAGTTTTAAGTAATCGATTACAATATTACAAAAAGAAAACCTTCGCACTAGGTTATTAACTCGAGTAATTAAATGCACTAAATATATCTATATACAATATAGTGGATTAACTTACATGCCATATTAATAAATTAAATATCAATTAATTACTGGAAAACCAATATAATGAATATCGATTTCACATCGATTAAAATCAGTATTATATTTTTAGTCTAGTTCAGTTGCCAACTGCTCTTGCTTGTTTACTCGCACTTGTTTCGTGTTTTCCGATGCGTTTTAATTGCTTTTCAGATTATTTCATTTTTAACGACCACTGCGTTGTTTTTCACGGATTCTGACCCTGCCTACATTGTACGACCCTTGCTTTCACACTGGACACCGAAGATCGCTCACACGTTTGACTTGGAATTGTTATTTTGGATTTTACCGCCGCCTTGTGGATTGGATATTGCTGAAACTATGGTTCGCTGTGTGAATTGAGGGATAGCAACTAGTCACTGCAATAGACTAGGCCGACGACCCTGAGACGAAATATAATAAACATTAGTGTTTAGAATATCTTATGCACTTCAGGAATAAGTTTTTAGTTAAAGATTGTGACATAGCCTTACTTTTACTAAACCTTTTACTAAACTCGACTCTCAGATTGTCAAAACTTACAGAATTTTCAGCGAGGGACTGATAAGTTTAAATCTATTAATTCACATCAATTTCATCTCATTACATTCAGGCCCAAGATTGTATGTAATCGTTTCCGTCTCCTTTCAGTTAGAATCCCGGGGAATGTCCATATTAACATCAACGTTTGCGGTCATTGAACCTACTGTCACTGATCATCTTTGATTTGTATCAACCCAGTGTTTAATGGATTCAAACCTCCTCTCGTACAATACTCTCGGACATTTAGACGCACTGCAGGTTACCATCCCTACCTACTTGCTATTCCACCAATTCGTACTAAGCGTTTCCAAATGTCTTTTGTGATGCGCACAGCAAAGGAGTGGAACTCTCTGCCTGCGTCTGTGTTTTCGAACGCATACAACCCGATCTCTTCAAAGTGAGAGTTAACAGACTTCTTCTGGGTAAACTCGCTCCATCGTCGACTTTGTCTCTGTCATCTCTGACCTAGACCAGAGTCAAGAGCAAACCTATCTCAAATAAAAAAATTAAATAGAATTCAGATATTACATGAGATCAAAAATATTTTAAGTTCCATTCTATTTTCCGAACCTATTATGTCTTCCCATAACACAAAACGCTAGTTTCACAACGAAACCGCGGCATTTCTAGAGTGTAACCTTAATAACGTTTCCATGTCGTCTACGCGATATGATTTCATTCAGCTAAAAGCGAAGGGAATGTAAAATTACGAAACGTCTTCAAGTTTAGGTATGGGGAAAGGGCAACGAACTCGCTATCCGGTTATCTAATATGGGTCCTATTGTATTGTAGGTTTTGAGCTTATGTATCGCGTTTATATATTTCAGCAGCAATATGCTATGTTGTCGTTTTCAGGATGACGGTGTACTAGAGGCATGAGATATGATGTCGCAGGTACCTGAAATAAGTATGTGTCTTTGTCTCTGAGTAGGTAATTATGATGGGAAATATTTAATTGAAACTCTTAAAACTGTGATGGTGTTACGGCAGCGGCCAGCGATTGCTACATCTAAATAGGTTGCACCTATTTGGCTATTTAGTATTTTAAGATAACAAAATGAGAATCTACAGTCTACTAGGACTACAACGTTCTCACATTCACAAAATAAAAAATAATATATATTGTAAAAGATAAATAAAATAATAATAATAAAAATAATCCTATTTTTTATATTTTTAAATGTTTTTTTTTAATGTTTTTATAAAAATATTTAAAAATGTAAGATATATGTATAAAAATGGAACAAAGAAAATAATCCGACACATTATCTCCAGGTGTCCTCGTCTAGCTAACGAAGAGTACTTGCATAGACAACAACCTTGTAGCCAGGATTATCCATCAGCAACTGGCTCTGAAATACAGTCTTGTGGAATCGAAAGTACCGTACTACAGGTATGTGCCCGACCCAGTTCTCGAAAATGGAAATATCACATTTTACTGGGATCGAACCATCATCATTGACAGGACTATTGTTGCTAATAAGCCTGATATAGTGGTGGTGGATCGAATAGAGTGGAGCGCAATGATTATTGACATAACGGTCTCACATGACGGGAACTTCATGAAAGCCGAAAAAGATAAATCAAGTATCTTGACTTGGCTCGTGAGGATGTCGACATGTGGGTTGTGGACTCAGCGGTCACTGTGCCGATAGTCGTATCATCCAATGGCTTAATTGCCAAGAGCATCGACCGACACCTAAGAAGGCTCTTGTTTTGTGTTTGTCTCGCTACTTCTGGACACGGCTTGCATTGTTAGGAGGTTCCCCTCTCTGGAGCCCTGACCGCCGGTAGCTTGGACCCTGTTCCCGATACCGGTGGGCTACTATTTTTTATATTTTTAAATGTTTTATTTTATATTTTTTATACATAAAACATTTAAAAATATAATTTATTTGTGAATAATAAAATAAAGGAAATAAAACAAATGACATGACTGCCATTACTACTACAATAACAAAATTTAACAAAAAGTTATTTATTGTTATCATGTTGCAAAATGTGGCTGTACAAAAAGTATCTTCGGTGTGGATGCACCTTTAGACTTTGTCCTTCTAGGAAGCGGTAACGAAACTTAACAGTCATTTGTATTTTTTTTTTTGGATTATAACAATCCAACACGCTGTCACCTCGTACACTGTCACTCGTAGGATTTATAGATACTTGAAATATTTTTGCCATCCTAAGTAATGTATCATACTTTTTATGTAAATAATTCAGTTTATCGCAGTCATATTGACCTTGTTTCTGCTGCAGGAATCCGCTTGATGCGCGAAGCAAAAGAAAGAATAAAGGTAAGAAAGAAAAAGTGTGTAATCTACACAAATAAGACGCACGTTCATTGGTGACCCGTAACACAGGTATTTTATGCCTTTTTCGGGCACCAGTCTCTCACAAATGTTTACCCTATTTTTAGATTAAGCACTTATCTCAAAAACAAAATTTGTGATAAGAAATAAATAAATATTACAAAAAAGGCATAAAATACACACTAATACAAAGTAGCCAAATGCCTCGTATTCAACACATAATAATTAAAAGTTTGACAAAGTTGTCCATTGCTTGATGTCAGGGGCGACGCTTAGGGAGGCCTATGTCCAGCAGTGGACGTCTTTCGGCTGAAATGATGATTGTCAGTCATTATTTTAGCCAGACTGTTCGATTAGATTGATGAAATGAAATTGTCTATAAACAGGATATCGGAATCACTTTTACAGGGTATACAAACAAGTCGAAATTTCCTATCTGACTGAGAACAAATGTCTAAACAAACTCAGGGGTCAGTCTTTTTTAAAGTCCAGACATAATCTTGGTCAAATCATGTGAGGACTATGTAGATCCGTGTCTGAAATGGTCTTTTGAGGAAAGAACCACACAAATTTGAGTGGACCTGTCCAGTCAGTGCAAGCGTTTGTCAGTAATCCTATGATATCCAGTGAAGATAGCCAGTGTTAACTGCGACTAATTAGACACCGGCTTTCTATGTGTGCAAGAGCTTGTTAACTGTACGGGGCAAATCCGTTTTACCCATTGATGTACCCTACACTATTTGTACTGGGTATGGTGGTGTATAATGAGCTCAGGGTGTGCCGGGAATTTGCTCTCGCCGCGTATGTAGTAAAGCTACTGCATAACCCGGGAGTGCTGCGTCACAAGAAGCTATGCGATACGTGTGGAGGGGGTGGCGCCCACAGCTACTAACCGTGCCGGTAGCCAGGACCAATCTACTGGCAAAAACTCCCCTCACTCGAACAATCCGCATAGTAAACGAAGTCCACGAGAGAATAGATATATATTATATTTTCGTGCAATTTGAGTGAATTCGCAAAAATCCTTTTAAATAAGTTATGTTAGGTAGGTACCTAAATACGTATGTAAATATGTTTTAGGATCATATAGATCTATCTATTTAATTAATAGAAGAGAGAGCTCTTTATTTTTAGTTGTAAATTTATTATGTTTGTTAGACTTATAAATAATGCACCTATGTTTAGTAAATAGTTATATAGCTAATAAAGTAGGTACTTTTTGTTTAATGTTAGTAGCTTTTTGTTCAGTGTAGGTATTGCTGTTTGTATAGTAATTTCATAATGTACATATTTCGTTTGTCGTTATTAATAAATAATTGTCAGCCACACTATCAAATTAGGTCTAAGATCTCTAAAGATTTTTACAAAAGGTAAAAAGAAATAAATGTAAAAATGTAAAATGAACAGGATCCGTTGAGATACATCTAATGAGCCCAAACTCGATGGGTTTACTAATAGTAGCTATTCAGGAGTTACGTTTTTTAACGTTCAGGTCCACCATCAGACCGTCTCGATGGTACCATATTATTACATTATCATCAGAATGCTTAAATTTGTGAAGACTTAGACCACTAGAAGAGATTAGCTATTAAAGTGTTCTGTTATCTGGCGTCCAGGTACGTTCTACGAAACATCGGCATAACTTTTTTCACACAGCGATATGAAATGCCATAGTGATTATTCCTCTATATTAAAATGCCTATCTTATGACATATGTGTAGTTGTTACTGGTCGTGGGAACCATTTTATCCGGTCCTCCTTTATATGCTTTGAGAGGAACTTCTGTTTTCCCTATTTATTTAATGGATTACTGCGATATCGTTGCAAAAATCGAGTTAGAGCCATACTCGTATAACTGGTAAAGAGGTCACATCTGGAATAGTATTGTTGCTAAAGGATCGGAATGAGAACTCTTTGTCTTGCAACTGCGAAACTAATTACGATCATTGCGTTTTTAAGCGTTTAAAAATAAAAAGAAAGAAGAAACGATGTGTTGTTGAGTTTTAATGCACTCATTATTGTTTTATTAAGTACCACAGAGCTAATTAAGTAATATAGGTACAATATAATATTTATCATATAATATTAAAATGACATGGATTTGGACATTAGCGAACTATTTATGTTGCCATTTTACAACTATTGTTTGTTTCTCAAATACCTAACTTAAAGAAAATACGTCACACAAAAGAGAACATGTTGCTCACAATCTCAGTCGTGAAGTTGCAAAGCATACGACATTAAAACAACACGCTTTTCAACAAGGGCAAGTAAATTGAAATCATTTCCCAAAGAATTTTCTATTATACACCAACTGGAACATTTGTATGCGCAGCGCGATACCGGACAGGACGCGGGTGTCCAAGATTTACGACCTTCGCAGGACAGTCCCGGACAGCGGACAGCGTTCGGACAACTCCGGTAAGATTAATTGCATGGCCCCACTATTCGGCCACTGTTGATTTTTAATCCGTATTGGCGAAATACCGAAATAAAATGTGAGTTTCAATACAGGTTTTCGATTATATTACCGTTTTAATTTTCTCACTGAATTGTTTTGGAATGGAATTTATTTATTTATTTATTTAAACTTCTCACACCTAAAAAAGTACAAAGGCGGACTTAATGCCTTAGGCATTCTCTACCAGTCAACCAAGGGTGGTGAATTTATTGGTCGGCTGTTTTCATGAAAGTAGGAATAAACAAGGTTGTGCTGGCGTAGATACATCGGTTCTGATCCAGCAGTGAGTAAGCAGCATTTTATGTGATTTAATCCGACTTTTGGAGTTTTGACTGCTAAATACATACTGAAACGTGTATTTAGCATATTAACTACATTTATATAAGAACTGGACATCAGTACTAAGAGGCAGTTAGTAAAACAAGACACATAATAATTTAAATAAACGCAGTGCAATTAATAAATCATTGGTCCGGAGTGACTTCTGATTACAGAGCATAAAACTATCCGAGCACCAACATATGGACGACGTCGTTAGGGTGTCCAAGATTTACTATGCGACAAATCCGGCCACAGCCAAGATTAATTTGCCTATTTAGCATAAACACTGTCCGGACCAGCTGATTCTTAAATCCGTTCCGTTTTGCATAATGTCGTCCAAGTTCTTTTTAGGGCAAGCTCAGCAGAAATTAGTATATTCCATTGTTTGTTTTAATGGATTTAGTCCTGCCGTTGACTTATTAGTTTAATCTGAATTTCAGTCTGTGGTTGGCAATAAAAATATGTTAAGAATATGAAAAACTTTCTTTTATGTATTCTAACAGGATTATTTAATTCATCATCATCATCCACAGCCCGTTTTCATCCACTGCTGAGCATAGGTCTCTCTTTTCATGTGCCAAACCCCACGCTCCCGTGCCAGCCTCATCCAGGTTCTACCCGCGATGGTAACAATGTCGTCTGCTCATCTCGCCGCCGGACGACAGACGCTTCATCTTCCAGTCCTTGAACGCCACTCGGTCACTACCTTACTCCACCTGATGTCATCACTGCGCCTTGTCAGATGCCCTGCCCATTGCCAGATGCCCTGCCCAACTCCATTTGAGTTCCATAACTCGTTTTCCATTATCAAAAACTGCACGCACACACTCATACTCGTAAAAGTGATTGTATTTGTATTTTTAGTTTTTCCTCTCTGCTTTTCTTTTTTTATACCTGTTTAGCTCGTACATTTATAATGTAAGGGAAGAGCGGAGCCTTCAACTACAGGCATTTTTTATGCTTAAATGGAGACTCCTCGATATGCAGTGTAAGCCAAATGAGATGTATGAAATAAACTTTTTTTTTTTTTATTTTTTTTTTTAAACTTTCGTACGTCTTCAGATCTCGACGTTTGGAAATCAGTCTTTATGTCTTATGCCGAGCATGGAACGCTCCATGGCTCTCTATTCAACTCTCACCCTGTACATAGCCTCTTGCGTGAGCTTCCACGTATTAGCACTGTGCGTCATGGTAGGCAGAACAAATTGGTTATGGAGGCGGGAATTCAGACATTGCAGAATTTTGGCCGATTTCAGTTTGTCATCCAATTTGCTAAATGGGGCCCCACCCAAGTAGTATTCTTCTCGAAATCTCTATTATTTAATTACTTTCATTGAATTCTGCTCTAGAGTTTAAGCTTAAGATTCAGTATTGTGAAAGGGTTCATATAAAAAGATGCTCTAAATAAATGCAAAAAAGGAATTTCAATTTAACAAAATTATATTTCTATTTATCTATTTATTCTCAGTCGTACCATAAGTATCTAAACATTACCTATTATATCAATTCCAACCACAAGAGAACGTTTAACAAAAACTTTTCCATCATAAACTTCGTGATAGTTCACCGTAACCCGCGACCCTGCGACCATACTGCCTTGTATCACGACAGAAATCAGTTAGTGAAATATTTACGGCATCTTGTCCGTCCGTCTGTGTAAATACTCACAGATAAACATCACGAACATTCCGTGACTGAAAACGTTCACAACTTTATGGAATATTATATTTTTATTCAAGTTTTTATTGCGTTTTTTAACAAAATGGCCGCTCAATTTTTACAGGCGTAAACTTTAGCAATTAAAGGGTTATTTATTGATGTCCCTTTTTCACAGCTACAGCGTGGGTTTTATGTTTTTGGAGCTTTTTTAAAAGTACCGTTTATATTCCTATTCTGTTTAGAACGAAAAACTATTGTTGAAAATGTATATTTACATAACCTACAAGCATAAATAAAAGAACTAGGTAAATAACACTTATTGGGAAGCTGCTGAATTTGATCATGGATACATGACAAGCAACTATAGCTCGTAATAAAGCATTAAAGGAATAAGTCCTAAATTTAATTATTTAAGGGTAAATTACTATAGCTTAGCCACAAGCTCACTTAAATCATCAAGTACATTTTGCTTCAGGCATAGGAATCCAAAAATAAATTCTATCTAACAGCCCTTCAATCTAAATCTATGATCCGACGCGATATGTAAAAGGATCAAAAGTGTCACATAATGTAGTAGGGTAGGGTGGTGACTGCGGAATTTGCTGCGCATTCCAAATTAAATTTGGAACGAATTTGTGGCGGCATTTGTGGAGCTGGATTCTGATCAGAATTTAAATTCTCTAAAATAAAAACGTCATCATTCTTTTGACTTTGCATGTTTCGTGAAATTGTTTCTCGCTTTCAACAGCCTTTTCATGGTTAAGTATAGTTTTTGGCTTAGCAAAATTTACTGATAAGTGAAAATAGAATTAAGATCAAATTCTGAGTTGCTTTTCCATGAACGTTGATGTAGCTTATTTAGATTCAAGTTAAATAATTACTTCGCTGTTAATATTGCCCTTTTATTTAATATACCTTGAAAAATCCATGGTTGAAAAGGCAATGCAAATCACAATTTTCAGTCACTCCTCCAATTTTGTTTGAATAATTATTTTTACCGAAGGCTGGAATTAAAAAAAAACAACTGACTTAAAAAAAAAACACTACAAAGTGAAAATAGTAACTTTATTTCGGAAGTCGGTATCTTTGGTTTTGTATTTTCGTTCTTTGCCACCGACTTCTGAAATTAAAGATATTTTTCACTTTTTAGTTGTGCTACCTATGTACCCCACACAAATTCAATTACCACTACCTGCTATGCGAATTACAGTAACAGGAAGTTATTATAACATCATGAAAAATACGTATTATTGTAGCAACCTAAAAAACTACCCAGACAAAGTTAATAAAATCTATATCCATCTAGAGCAACCGTTTCAAGCAAAAACAGAACTTTCCAAATCGATCCAGCCGTCTGCGAGGAATTGGGGAACATACATATTTCAAGAAAAAAAATATGCGATGAACTGAGAACCTCCTCCTTTTTTGACGTCGGTTAAAAAAGATAGGTATGCCCTGATATAGGATCAGCACTCTGACATGAAATCCGAGCCACGCCCTGTGTATTTTGTACAGCAAAAGGGTTAAAACTGCCAGACAGTGCATTCCGATACGAGGGGTGGCGAGTGCGTGATTTGCGGGACTCATCAAATTTAGTTTGATCCTAATATAATTTTCCGGGCAATTGCAGGGGCGAATACTCATCGGGTTGCGAGCACTGACAGTAAAACATAGCTTCGACCTAAATTAAAATTTTAAGCCCTATGATTTAAAATTTTAATACATCGCCATTTTATATTTTCAGATTCATAGGGCAAGAAGTAAAAAATGATGATTGACGTTTGAGATTACAGCTTGGTTGAAGCCAAGAAACTGAATTGTGGAGAATCTATTGAGTCTGCTCGTGACTTGACACGTTATTGGTAAAGGTCTTGCTAGGTTTTAATCATTATTGTAGTTACTTATCCAGTGTAGAATTATGTACGTTTATTCTCTCATTAACATTCCTATAATCATATTAATCATGCCTAGTCTTCTTCTGCAAGGGCTGAAGTCGGCAATACTTCTATTTCTAAATCTCATGTGTATTTTTTGATCTTATTTACCTGGAAAGATTCAAGGTTGCGTACATAATAGTTTTCAAATAGGCAGTGCATTTCGACGAGGCGGAGACTGCGCGATTTGCGGCGCGCACCAAATTGGTTTAATACGAATTCTCAGGGCATCTGCAGTCGAGCGATCGGGCGCTACTAACTATTCTAGAATGCTGAAAGAAAAGAAAAACGATAAATTTTTCGTTTCTATATTTTAAATTGCAGTTTCAAGGAAAACTAGCATTAAAAAAAAATCAAGGACAAAAATGTGTGTAACATTTGAACTTGAATCTAGATTCCTGCTACATTCCCGATTTCATTAGGAAACTCTTTTGTGGTGTCTTAGTTAATGTATTACAATGGATAAGAAACCATGAGTAAACGTTGATGATAGCTAGGATCTCATACTAATAAGAAGTTTAAAGAGTAGAAGGTACCTAACCTACTTTTTCAACAGTCGAAAAAAGCCTCATCTCACTATTTAGATAGGTTCATTGGAGCCTTTATCAATCTCGATACCTTAATTGGAGTAATTATGACCTTAATAGATGGTCCACTTTAATAAATATTATCAGGTGTTGACTTAGAACCTTTCTGGCGTTCAAAATGGCGTAAGTGATCCAAGCTGATATAATATGGCAAATAATTATATTTAATGTTTTTGTGTTGCGTAAAGTTAATTATTTTGCATACTATTCTAAAGAATTGTCAATTGTTGCATCACTTATCCTTCCCAGCTAAAGCACTGGAAAGTGGTGAAGGGCGGGCACTTGGGGGACTGTCTTATGTAATTTTGACGTTCTCAGCCTAGTTTGAAAAAATGACTTGATTTTGATACCCATAAAAAACTGTTTTTTTTTTCAACTTTCGCCAAAACGTAGCCTTTAGTTACTTCGAGAAAATATCTCATAGTAACACAGTGAGGGTAGAAAGTGAAATTGAAGGGCCTTTACACAATGACTGGCGTTAGGTTGGAATCCTGGGCTACCATGCAGGGTGCTGGCTGCTCTGTAAGCAAACCGTGTAGATTGCGCGGATTTTTCACATTCCAATAGTGATTGTAGAGGTAATAATGCTTTAGAGCGCTTTAAATTTCAGTTCGATGGCTTAATTGGAAATGTTTTGGGGTTTGTCTTATTCTCTTTTCCGACTGTTGCTACTTCTTCACGTAGATATTGCAGTTGAGTAAAAGTCTCTCCCAATTAGTTACCTACGTCATATGCAGGGTATTTGGAAATTGGGTGCAAAGCTATGTTTTTTTTTAAATTTTTAACTGCAAAATTTTAGTAAAAATAACACAGCAACTTTAACTAGGATGGAAATAAAAAAACACAGACTTCGTCCTAGACATGGCTCAAAATGTTGTCAATTATCACCCCCTTAAGGCTTTGCACCCAACATCTAAACACCCTATATATTTTGATTGTTTCATCATAAAGGCTCCTGCAAACAGGCGCGACACGCGATGCGAATCGCACGCGACACAAAAGCACCACTCGTCGCGCGACACGTGATACCATTGTGTTGTTACTGTTTGAAGGAGCCTTAAAACTGCTTTGAGGTATCACGTAAAAAAAATATTATTGTAATTATGCCAAACTGAAACGTCAACAAAAGTTTTGTGTAATCTAAAGGTCATACAGGTTGTAACTTTACCCTACTTTACCAATCAAGGGGGTAAAATATTATCCTATTTGTTGTTGTTAGCGTAGTAATGTACCACTGCCAAACCCTTCGAAGAATACAGGCGTGATGATGTTATGTTTGCGAGTTGTCGGGCATTCGCTCTTCTGACTAGGTACCTACAAACATAAAAATAAAATATTATATCACTCTCGAATTACCGTCTGACGTTTTTATAATTTACGTCAAGTTTTCTTGGAATAATAAACCGAAACGTAATGAAGATGTCTACAAAGTCTTTGGGCCTACTGTCCCAAAGACTTTGTAGACATCTTCATTATGTTAGTGGTCACATCTTGACCTTGAGCAGGCCTAGCGTAGTACGGATTTTCAATAGAATAAGAGGCCAGCTTATATGTCATGATGGTATGTCGTGATGGCCCCGCCTCTCATGTACGAGGTTGTCATTGCGAGGTTGTTGGTTGCCATTGTGACTTTTTCAATTCATGTAGTTTCTGAGTTTATCTTGGACATTATTGACATCGATGAGGAAAACATCGTGAGGAAACTGGGCTTTATATATACTTATAAACATCTATACGAATAAATGAAATTGAAGTGTCTGTTTGTAAGGTCAAAATAACAACTTTTTACTAAATGCATAAACGGTATTTTTAACATTTTTTTTTTAATTTTTGTCTGTCTGTCAGTCTGTTTGTTCCGGCTAATCTCCAAAACGGCTGGACCGATTTTGACGGAACTTTTATTGACAGATAGCTGTTATAAGGAGTAACTAACGCTACTTTTATTTTAAAAACATAATTAGAGTTCCGCGCAAAAAATTAAAACCCGTGAAATTATGAACAAAAATAATAACTCGAAGTACCAGTCAGATTTGAAAAATTCTTTTTGGGGTTTAATTCTTTTTGTATTCGGTACCCAATTCTCGAGGAGGGTTATAGGCTATTTATCATCACACTACGACCCTGAGGAGCCCAGCAAAAATAAAAAAGTCAGAAAGCGAAAACGAAGTAAAATCGCGGGTGGGCGATGCAAAGTGGCGAGACGAGGGAGTTGTATTAAAATGTGGCTGTTATATTAGTATATTGAGTATCTTACGACTTCCATGCGAACGAAGTCGCGGGGCACAGCTAGTAGTTAATATTTAAGTCTGAAATCATCAACTCGTCTTGAGCAAGCGTGGTGATCAATGCTCGTGACTTCTCTGTATGAGAAGAGCCCTTTGCCCTGCAGTGGGACAATAATAGGCTGATATTATAATTTTATTAAGAGGCCAGCTACTGTTTTTTTTTTCACCGAGGTGCGGGCTACCGTACATGATATATTACTATGTTACATATAAAAGGAGAAACTGACTGACTGACTGACATATCAACGCACAGCCGAAACTACTGGGACTAGGAACGTGAAATTTTGCACACGACTTCCTTTTATAACGTAGGGGAGCACTAAGAAGGGGTTTTTGGAAATTCGACCTTTAAGGGAGTGAAAGGGGGGATTTCGTTTGTATGAATTTTTTTATTCCTTGAGGTAATAAACTGGAAAGTTCGCACGAATACTTATCTAAGTAAATTATGAGCTTCGTAATTTTTTGTTTTTCTAAACTACCCCCAAGAGTAGGGTTGGGGGGTGTCAAAGTTTGTATGGAAGAATTTTAACGCGCAGTCCGATTAATTCGAAACTGAGTATTTATACTTAAGACTAAAACTTAAGAATAACCTGAATCAGGGTTTTTTGAAATCTACCCCTGGTGGGGTACAAAGGGGTAGTAAATTTTACAGGGGAGGATTTTACTGCGTGGCTCGATTAACCCGAAAATTGGTATAAATAATCTTTGAGTCAAGTTTTGGAAGTATCGTAAACATTTTTTTAAATATCACCTCTGTGGGGGTGAAAAAAGGGGATAAAGTTTATATGAAAAATCTTATTCATTTTGTTAATAAACTTGAAACTTAGCAGGAATATTTCCCTAAATAAGCAATAAAGTTTCTCACTATTAGTTTTTCAAAACTACCCCTCAAAAGGAAGTTTAAGTTGTTAAAGTTTGTATGGAAGATTTTAACGCGCCGTCTGATTAACTCGAAACTAAGTATTTATACTTAATACCATAAATAAAAAAATAAAGTGTATCAAGGTTTTTCAAAAATCTGCCCCTAACGGGGTGAGAAGGGGTAGTCAATTTTACAGGGTAAGATTTTACTTGGTGGCTTGATTAACTAAAAAATTGGTATAAATAACCTATAAGTCAAATAATGCAAATTAGGGTGAAAAAAATCTTATTTCGTTGATATTTTAACTTGAAACTTGGCCCGAATACTTTAGCATCATTCTCCTGCCCTAATCCCAATTAATTTGGGGTCGGCGCAACATGTCTACTTATACTAATGTATAAATATATAATAATGTTCTTAATCTATAACACTACCATTTAAAGCGGGTGGAAGGGGTTGTGAAATGTGTAGGGGAAAGTAATAAAATCACGCGAACGAAATAACGGGCGAAGTGCTGAATGACTGACATATCAGATTTTTTGCACAAGGGTTCCTTTTATAATGTAGGCGAGCTCTATGAAGGGGTTTTTGGAAATTCAACCTTAAAGGGGGTGAAAAGGGGGGTTTTCTATTGTATGAAAAATCATATCAAACTTGAAACTTAGCACGAAGACATTCTTAAAGGAATAATAAAGTTTGACATTATTTGGTTTTTCAAACCTACTTGTCAAAGGAATTTTATTTAGGGGGTGCTAAAGTTTGTATGGAAGAATTTAAACGCGCTGTACGGTTACCTCGAATAAATGAATACTTTTGACAAAAAACATAGACATAGTTTTTGGGTTTTTCGAAAATCAACCAGCAAAAGGGGGTAATTTATTTTTCGAGCAGGATTTCACTGCGTATTTAGATTAAGTCAAAAGTAATCTCAACAACAAAAACATGATTAAAGATGTTTTTTAAATCAACCTCTTTCGGGGTGAAAAGGGAGGAACAGTTGATATGAAAATTTAAATTTTTCTGTGATCAATAAATTAAATAATACGTCTATAAATGAATCCTTACATATAATAAAACAAAGTCCCCCGCTGCGTCTGTCTTTCTGTGTGAATGCGATAAACTTAAAAATTACCAAACGGATTTCCAAACGGTTTTCACCAATAGACGGAGTGATTCCTGAGGAGGGTTTAAGTGAAGGTTTTCAAGCTTTAATTTATTAAATTTTTATGTAAATTGGCTGAAATATGACGATTATTGTAGAAGATGTCGGAAAAAATTATGCCGACGAGGGAGCTTTACGCCGCGTAAACCGTAAGAGATACATTAAATTTATTAATATTCTAAAGGATTTATACATCTTAAAAAAATCAACGAAAAGTCCGCAATAGCATATACGTCTATCTTCTAAGGATGACCCACTGTAACCATTTTTATCTTTCAGAATTTGATAAAAATTTCATTGTTATTTCCAATCGCTTCGCTTCCTTTCATCCAGGTAGTACGTTCCCGTGGAATATTTTCCGAAATTTACGTAGGCAAAGCCGCGGGCAAAAGCTAGTGTTACATATAGGTACATATATTGCTGGTTAGTAGACAGAGAATTGGATGACTTTATTACTTTTCAAGATGTGTAGCTGAACTAAATTAAGTTGAGACGTTACTTGTCAATTACTGTCTGTAACCCAGACAGAATTGAGTTGGTATTTTGTTTTTCTACTGAAGCCTTTGAACACTAGTTAAGGTTATTTCTTAAGTTTATTAAGTTAGGCTTGTTGTATTTTGCATACAAATTATCGTCGTGTCAGTGTCCTATTTTCTCAACATGAATCATTTTACTTTTGAGTATCAATGTTCTTCGACTCTTTTATAGCTTGATACAAACTGAAAACTATTTAATACTGTATAAGTGTTAAGATATTTGATAGACGCCGTAAACAAGCCTTGTTACCTACTTTGAACATGAGCAAGAAGGCAATCATCATCATCAGTCAGTAGCAGTCCACAGCTTGACGAAGACCCTCGCAAGCGAGCATGATCCTTGGCCTTCCATAAACATCCACCAGAGGGCAAAAGTGTTGCTATATACAAAAATAACTTGGAGATTTTTCTTATTTAATCTGAGGTCTTCCAAGGATTCCTGCGGCCTCCCACAAGATGGACTGATGACCTTGTGAAGGCCGCAGGAATCCGCTGAAGGAAGCAAAGAACCGGTCGAAGTGGCGATGCTTGGGGGAGACCTATGTCCAGCAGTAGACGTCTTTCAGCTGAAATGATGATGATGAATCAGAGGTCAACAAGTGCCCTGTGATAACTACAAATTGGTTATTGTACTTAGTAGGTTTTGTAATATCTAGTAGTCTTTGTACTTTCAATAGATTATTTGGTTTTGTTTTTTATAAAAAAATAATATCTCACAAAGAGTGGTTGTAAAGGGGTATGAGTCACCAATATATTTCTCTACATTAGGAGTGTCTTAAGGTTCGCACCTGGGCCCAATCCTTTTTCTAACATACATAGTTCTCTCAGTAAAATATAGCATTTGCTCGATATTTGCTGATGATCTCAAAATTTATAAAGAGATAAACTCATCCGTCGACGCTCATCTACTCCAGGCTGACCTTAGCGCAGTGCACGACTGTTGTTTAAAAAACCGCATGACCCTCAATGTGACTAAGTGTTACCACATCTCATTTACCAAAAAACAGAAACCCATACCTACGTCATACTCAATTAATGGGGTAGCATTACGTAAAGTGGACACGATTCGTGACCTGGGAGTCCACCTCGACTCTAAACTTACTAACTATTTATACACCACATTGACAATATCACTACCAAAGCTGCAAAAATGTCTGGTTTTATAACGAGAATTTGCCGTCAGTTCAAATCCATCTCTACCCTAAAGGTACTCATCAATACTCTTGTGAGAAGTCTACTGGATTATGCACCTCCAGTTTGGGACCCTACTCACCGTGTTCACAAAGCCTGGCTGTTAATGGGATTCTTCTTATGGCCAAAGGCTTAATCGTTTTAAAATGTGATCACTTGAGCACCGAAGAGCCATGACAGACCAGGTACTTCTTTACAAAATCTTTAACGGCTTGCTAAATGCTCCCGATCTTTTGACGGAAGTAAGTATAGCTGTACCTCGACATAAGCTCTAAGATCTGTTCGCGAGACCATTACCTTCGCCACAACTGCAAGTCGTACTAACCATGGTAGCAATGCACCCATGAATCGAATAATGGGAAACTATAATAAAATCGCTACACGCACCAACAGCATCGACATCTAACTCTTTCTGTCAATTCCGTACGAGGCTTTTATCCAGCTCGGAGTCTCAAGACCTCTATTTGATACGAGCCGTTAATTAATAAAAATTGTATGCACTTCGATTTTCTACCTTCACAGCCTTTTTTGGTATTATTACCCGTTGTATTTGTGAACATAGCGCATTTTCGTTTTTTTTCATTATTAATGTAATCTATTTAAGTAATTAAACTAACGGTACCTACCACGTTCCTTAATCATTAAGATTTTTGCTAGTGTTGTGCACTTCTGTAAGTTACGTACTCACATTATCTGTAACTGTTTGTGATTTTTGTTTGTGTCTGTTCTAGTGAGTAAGTTGTTGAAGTGTCATATCAATAAATAAATAATCATTAAAATGTGTCATTTTGCATTCACTAAATTAAACACTTGAAAATTCAAATTATTTGCAGAATTAACTAAAATTTTACAATATTTACTGTGATGTACCATAAACATTAAACTGTAAGTACTTAGTTAAAGCAAAAGGAGGGTGTAAAGATCGTATAAGAGCGTTCTGTAGTTTCTGCAAACCCCCATGGGAAGAAGGCGTGAGTTTGTCTATGTGTTTATTTTGCATTGATTAAATTTCACTTTCAGGAATTACACTAATTAACAATACAAGGATGTTAGTAAAAATAATTAATTGTGAATGTTGGGTGTGGCAAAAGAAGCATGAAAGTAGAATAAATGCTGTGGAAATGCGTTCCTTGCTAAGCATGTGTGGTGTGACTATGAATGATAAGCTGAGGAATGATGTGATAAGGCAACGGTGCGGTGTAAAAGAAGTTGTAGTGACAAAAATTGAAAAGAGTATGCTTAGATGGTTTGGTCATGTTGAGAGGATGAATAAAAGCACGGCAGATGTCAGTGGAAACGCCGGAAGAGGACGCCCTACATAGAGTGATCTTATTGGTGATGTTCTTCAGAAAGGTCAGGTGCGTAGTACTTGCAACCAGCGTGCGTGTATGACCAGATGTATGAACGTAAACGAGGCAAAAAGAGTATGTAGGGATCGTAGCAGGTGGCGTTCTGTGGTTTCTGGCTACCCCCATGGTAAGAAGGCTTGAGTTTATGTATGTATGTATGTTAACATAGGTATAGCAAAACTTTGTTTACTTGCACTGTAAGTTATAACCTAATTTTTTCCCACATACAAAATAGTTTTTTTTTAATTTCGGGTTTATAAAATATAAACGGAAATAAAATCACCACCCAAAATTCACCAATTGAATCTTCATAAAACTACTTCGCCAAGATCGAGCCAGACGTGGCAAATGCGTTCACATAGCACCTTCCATAAAATAAAGAAAAAGAAAGGTGTGATACCTACCTGGCTGCAATCCAGCGATGGTCGTCACCACGGTTATGAGATTGCCTGCATTTGCATACCGTCTGTGCTAGACAGCTCGAACGAATAGTCTATTTAGCCATCCTTCCACTGGATTATTTAAGAAAATGTCAGCTCTTTGTGCTACTGGTTAGGAAATTATTTATGAAAGTCTCCGTTGCAGAAACTGCATTTTAATAGTCTGTACTATCTGACATGAATGGATTAATAAATCCTGCCTAATTACGCGAAGATAGGTTTATCAATAGATATATAGTTACATCAATTAACGAGTAGTTATAGATTCTTGCCGGCTCTTCTCCATATGAAACGACTAATTGGAACCGTGCACCTAGCTTCTGACGTTTCATAACTACCCATGTAGCTTATGTGAAATATAACATATGAAATATAATAATATATATAATTATAATATTGGTACTGCCACGTTGGACTACTGGTGGCAAGTGCTAAGACTAGTGGTGCAAGTGCTGAGAATGAGGTCCTGGGTTCGGTTCCCAGGTCAGGCAAAGTGTTATTGGGTTTTCTATCTGGAATTTCTCAGTAGCAGCCCGGAGTCTGGATTTGTGCCCGGTGGATGGCAAAAGGCTCGTCCTATTACACGGTTCTTAAACTTAGCTGGCGAAATGTGCGTGTACTATAAGGTACACCAAAGGTATCCAAACCTTCGTAGGAACAAGGTGTGATGTTAAGTTATGTTATAATTTAATAGTAAATACTTAGCATATCAAAAACGGTAAGTTTTTAATATGCTAAGTATTTACTATTTATAGTTTTTTTTCTTAAATTTGATTAGCGCTCTTTTGGTTCATTCGAGACTTACGATAAAATAATGCCTATTTCCTTTTGTAACTAAGAAGTCCTCACAATTATTATTCTTTAATTTTTTTTTTTTCAAGACAAGTAGTTATCAGTGGAGCCTTTTTTTTTTTTTTTTTTTTTTTTTTGTGGATGGGAAATCATCAAATGACTTCTCCCGCTCTGGGTGGAGCGGGAGGGCGTGTCAGACTTTTACTGACTAAAACCCACCCGTGTTCCTTCTGTTGCCTGTGCCGGGGCCACGGTAACTCTTTCGAACATCCCGCAACCCTAGCTGGCATCGGCCCTAGCGGACCCCGTCAATAGTGCTGACATCTCTTTGAGGCGCGCGTGGAACACGACGCGCCGTCGACTCGGGCCTGGTCCTTACCAGACGGCGAGCTACCCATTGCTCGCCGTCCGCAAGCCCGCGCCTACGGTGGCCGGGAATCGGCTGCCAATTCCCGACGCCCAGGGCGTCTCCTGCGGCGACTAGGGGCGTGAGGGTGCAAAGCTTGCCTCTCCCTCACGCGTCCCGCCTCCTCCTTCACGAGCATTACTGCTTCGCAGAAGGAGGTAATGGCTTCCCATGCACTCTCGCTCCGTACCATGGCCTGGACCAGGGCCGGACGCGAGAGATCGCCGCCGCCGATCGCTTCCGCGAGGACACGGCGGTGCTCCGCCCAAGCCGGGCAGACCTCCACCGTATGCTCCACCGTGTCCTCCGGGCGATCCACACAGTGGTGACACCCGGGCGTTTCCTCCCGCCTTATCCGGAACAGGTACCTCCCGAAGCACCCGTGTCCGGTGAGGACCTGCGTCAGGCGGAAGGTGAGGACGCCGTGGCGCCTCTCCAGCCACTCCTCAAAGAGGGGACTTATCGCCGCAATTGTGGCGTGCCCAGCGCTGGGTTGCGACAATCGCACTCTCCATGCCGCCATGAGATCCTAACGGAGCTCTGTCCGCCGTGCCACGATTTCTCGCGGCAACAGAGTTACGCCCCGGCGTCCTGCCTCCTCGCGCCACTCCCACATGTGCGCGAGGACTTTTGCCTCCAGATCCCATGGCGGTAATCCGGCAAGGAGGTTCGCCGCCTCCCCGGAGACCGTGCGGTATCCCCGGGCTAACCGGATGGCCATGACCCTCTGGGACGCGTTCAATCGACGTACCGGTCGTCGCCTCACGGAACGCGCCCACACCGGAGCTCCGTAAAGGGCCATGGACCGCACATCAGTGTAGCCCTGGCTCTTGTACTAGGAGTTCCTGTATCACATGAGACAGGCACTAAACTATTGTTTGTGTTGTGTTTGTAGTATTGTTTTGTTGTGTACTAGAGATACTATTAGAGGTGGCAAAACATTAACATCGAAGTTTGGAGTACCATTTAATTTCCTAGTTTGGTCGTCATTCTTAAAAAAGAACGAGATAGTGAAGGTAGTGCACTGTGCAATCATCTAAATAAATTGCAACCCGTATAGTGCTCTGTATCACATTGGCAATCTAGCTCGTCGCGTCGCCTCATGCACTTTATTCTGCAGCCGGCTGCTACAGGGTTATCAAATTACCTGGGGGCATACCGTGTCCATATGGCTGCAATATGTTTGCTGCCTTACGGACCGCTCAGGTGTTAATTTTTATGTTCGTGTGGTTGACGCAAAAGCTTTTTAGTCAGTCAGAGAATTTAATTGTTAGCAAATTTAAAAAATCAAAAAACCCGCCTGAGCTAAAAATGAACTTTAAATAAGACGGAAACAAGATTACGTATATTGCTGTCAGTCGGAGGCATTTTCTTAAATTTTGATTTTTTTACTCACTAAAATATATTTCAAAACAGTAATAATATAATTGTGTTTAATATACATATATTATATAAATTTTACATATTTTTTTTTAAACGTACGTTATGACATAGATCCGCCATTTTGATTTTTTATAATTTTAATATACCTAGTGACACTCGCGCAATAAAGACGAATCTGACGACATATCATTCATCAAAATCAGTTCAGACGTTTATTAGTTACGAGAGAACATAGAGACAGACATAGATACATGCGTTTGTATGTACAAATACATAACCCTTCTTTTTTGGCTTCATCGAGGTGGGGTAAAAATATACACCCTACGTTAATTTGCCGTGTTATAGCCATTTCATACAACTGTCAAAGAATAACAGTTGTGATTTGAATACTTATAGGGATAATTTGAGGTGGTAGTCAATTTACAACTATTAATATCTCCGTCTTGACTTGTTTGACCTACTGATTTGGCGCAAATTCTATAGGTATAGAATTGGATTGGATTCTATAAAGATATTAATCAAAATATAAGGTCTTGGACTGAAAATAATTATTAATTAAAATTTTTGTTATGGATAGAAACGAACACATTATGGCTTTATCCGCCTACTTTAATTAATTAATATTAATAATTTTGTTCATTACATAGGAAGAGAAGACTTACCTTGGTTAAGATAAATAATATTATTGAGGGCACTTCGTTGGAATGTTTTTAATTAAGATCAGGTAAGATGTTTTGAAGGAGAACAAAAAAGATAATGAAAAACTCATAAGTCACGCTTGTGGACGCTAGACCGAATTACTAGAATGAAGCTGCCAAATGATCGGTTATCTCATTGACGAATCTGAATCTGATTCAGGCAAAACAATTATTGTTTTGTCTGAATTAGTTCATTCTTGAACAAATTGTGACAATAATTATTATTGTCACTTTCTATTTGTCCAAGATCTGTTTTCTAATCTACCTAACCTAGCCACTAGTAAAGTGTAGTTAGATAATGGGTATACAATATGTCGGAGTAAGATGGTTGAAGCCGGGATTTATATAAATCTCTAGGAATATAGCTATAAACCATAATTTAGTTATACTTTTATTAAAGCGGTTCATAACTGTCGGAGTACCCTAGTTTTGTTACTGCGACCAATTTCGACGTAGCGCTCGCCGAGCGCTGCCGCGGCACCGCTTGCTTCGCTCGCTCCGCTCGCGCGTAGTTGTTCACAATTCTAACCTTACCTAACCTATTTGGTCGGAGTGCCCTAATAGTTATAGATCGTGCTCGTATCATGGTTATATTCCTAGTCATGAACTGCTTTCATATTTCGGTATATAGCTATATCCCTAGAGATATAACTATATCACGGCTCCAACCATCTTACTGCGACAAAATATACATACCTGCAACAGTCAATATCTGCATTTTAAAATAACTATTAGCAAAATATACCTACATTCATAAATTAATGCAATATAATAAAACCATGCAAGTGAATCAAGACAAAGGCTACGTGAAAATATGTAGCAATTGTTCAGTCACATGCATGCAGTCAATCCGTGTGTTGAATAAACATAAGTATTTAAAGTTAAATAAGTACCTACTAATGTTTATTATTTTACTATTTCTGGGTGGGTGGTCCGAGATATGAAATAGCCGCGTAATTATATTCGTGGATAAATGCGCCTTTTTTATGATAAATGATAAATGATTTTATTTCTGTAAGTAGGTTTATACAAACACTTTTACATGTCAAACATTTTTTTTTTTAAACTAGATGAGGCCGGCGTTTCCTATCTGACTACTCTGAGAAGAAAGGCCGAAACAAACTCAGAGGTCACAGTCTCTTTTAAAGTCCAGACATAATCTTGGTCAGATCATGTGAAGACCATGTAGGTTGGTGTCTGAAATGGTCTTTTGAGGAAAGAACCACACAGATTGAGTGGACCTGTCCAGTCAGTGCAAGCATCTGTCAGTAATTGTACAGCTCAACATAAAAGTTAAGGAGCTCAACGATTCGACGAACAATACCAAAGAAAGGACATTTGGGTAGGCCGCATAATTTACTCAAACTGACAAACTATGATTAAAGCTGAGAGAAAAGAAAAAAAAAAAAAAACAAGGACCCACATAGTCTTCACATTCACAGTAATTAAAATAATATTACATTTTACGAAGTAAATATTCATGTCAATGTATATATAAAATTCATCAATGACAATGTGTATGAGTCAACAACATAATTTTTAGGTTTCGTTTCCAGTCGATCTGTTGTAGTTTAATAATCAACGTTGATATTTGAATTAGACCTAATTTTACGTTAGTTCACTTGTGACATATACATACATAAACTCACGCCTTCTTCCCGGGGGTAGGCAGACTGCTACGATCCTTACATACTCCTTTTGCTTCGTTTATGGTCACACATCTGGTCATGCACGCACGCCCGGTGTCGAGTACTACGCTCCTGACCTTTCTGAAGAACAACACCGAGTTTACTTATATCACATAATCTAAATTGATACAATTAGTCCAAAACACTATCACAATATAATTATGCCTACATAATAATAAACCCAACTACGGTTGCCTAGCAACGGTAATTGAATGTACCGGGACTTCCT
This sequence comes from Fissipunctia ypsillon, assembly GCA_947568875.1. Lineage (NCBI taxonomy): Eukaryota > Metazoa > Arthropoda > Insecta > Lepidoptera > Noctuidae > Fissipunctia > Fissipunctia ypsillon. The sequence continues at coordinate 19,966,032 of OX387643.1, read as the reverse complement.
TATTTAGGTACTCTGCGCGTTTGTTCTCGAACTGTTAATTCAATAAAGCATAGAGATAGCTAATGATGAGAGGCTGTGGTATTGGTATTGTCACTGTCAGTGTGGGGTTAAATTGTACGTGCGTGTAGTTTATTAAGGTTTAATTTTATGAAAATTATTGATTGTGACGTATAGATTTTTTAAGTTAAACTTCTTAGTTAACTTCTTCTAGCGGCGATTCGATAATTGGACGAGAATTGAGAGTGAAAGGCGAACGACAGTCTTGTATGGGAATTTCGTACAGGTAATAAAATTTCGTGTTTTGAGATATTTTTTGTTTTAATTGGTAGTTAATATGATAAAGAAGCCTTTTTAAATTCTTAGATTTTTAGAACTTGGGACGTAAAAGTTATAACCAGTTTAATTTTTTAAGGTTATGTTCTAGTGTACCAATGTAGATCGTTACATAAAGGTACATAGACATTGTTTTGGTGATAATTACATGTTCTAGATTGCTTGTCGCTATCTTTGTAGTGTTTTACTTACCATTAAGTAGGTAGATTGAGATGAGGTTCGTACATACCTACCTACTCTTACTCAGTGGGGTGCATTAGGAGATACCCATTTCTAATTCTATTTCTAATTACATTAATGTTATTTATTTTTCTAAATAATTGATTATCATTTCGATATTTGTGTTATTTTACATATGGCAACTTCTAAAAACATAACTGCGTTTAGTTTAGGATTTTATTACGTTTATTTATTAAAACCTTTTTATTGATATTATTAATTAATCCGAAGTTCTAAATATAGTACACTTTCATGAAAATAAATGGCTTAGTTGCCTTAATAAGTGGTACAAATTCTGTAACAAAACAACAAAAAAAGTATGCTGTACTAAATCTGCCGTTAACCTTGCAAGGACGCGTCACGTTTAGGCACATTTCGTTACATGAGAGAGAATAATTATGTAATTGGTGATAGAATTGAAACTTCTTATAAAATAAAGAAAAAGAGAGATTTAATGCGAGAGAAGGAGAGAGTTACATCATTATTCTCTCTCAACCTGGTTTGTCCCGCACGCGCATTTTTTTCATTTTTTTATTTATTGTCTTCGTATTTTGTATTATTTTTTTTTTAATTTTCGATACGACACTTTATTTATTTTACTTTGTGGGCTAACTGAGAGCTTCCACTTTAAATCTAATCCACAACATCACCATTCACTTTCTAAGATCTATGCATTCTAATTTTAAAATGGGCTATGTTTTTCTGCAATGTAATCTCAACTTTTCAAAGCTTTTGAAAGCCGAACTTCCAACTTTCCTCATATTAAAAAAGAACAATATTTTTATTGACACAGATAATAATGTTGTAACTCGGCAGCACTCGTAATCACAATAATAATTAGAATCAGAATAATTTATTTGTAAAACATAGGTGAGAAATCAAGGTCTTATTTAATAATTATAAGTCGCGCTATGTTTTGTCATTGATGACATACAAATATCAGTGAATGCTATTTATGATAAAAAAAAAACAAAATTTACTATAGAAAACAAACAAAAAATATCAAAACATCAAAATACATGCATACACTACATTGGATTATTAATAGGTACAGTAGTTAAAGTTTGATCATAATTATAAGGAATCATCTAGGGCATAGTAAATTTCTCAACTAATAATCTATGAAAACAGTTTTTGAATTTTTTTAATGGCATACTTTTTCATCATCATCATCTGCCTAGCCTTTTCCCAACTATGTTGGGGTCGGCTTCCAGTCTAACCGGATGCAGCTGAATATTAGTATTTTACATGGAGCGACTGCCTATCTGACCTCCACAACCCAGTTACTGGGTAATACGATACCCCTTGGTAAGACTGGTTGTCAAACTTTCGGGCTTCTGACGACCCGTAACGACTGTCAAAGATACACGAATGACAGCCGGGACCAACAGCTTAACGTGCTTTCCAAGGCACGCTTAATGGCATACTTTTTATGATATTTTATTATAAATTTTGGGAGCAACTCCAAGGAAGCTCTTATTCATTAATGCTGTATTGCATTTTGCCATACGTAGATTTTCATATTGAGTACAGATTGGGGTCTTCTTACCTGCTGACAAATTAGTAAATAAATGTGGATTTGATTTTACAAACAAAGCGGTTTCCCTTTTAATTAAAGCTGGTAACGTTAAAATCTTAAATTGCTTAAAATACGCACGCAGCTGGTTTTAAATTACACATGGATCGTTCACATCTTTTTGGCATCCTGAATATAAGTTCCCTATTTATTGACTGCCCCCAAAAAACATCATACACCATAGCGTAGAATGGAGACTACAAGTCCGTGGTAGGCCGTTAGTAGTCTCAGTAGTCACTCTCTTAGACAGTTGGAATAGTAGATACGCAGATTTACTCAGTCGATTGCCAATTTCCTCTAGGAGAGTTTTCCAAGTCAATTTGTGGTCTACAGTTACACCTTAGAATTTCGCACTCGTGACTTCTTCTATTTTACATTCATTATAGGTTATATTTAATGGTAGGTACTCTCGCCGCTGATAAAATTGCATAATTTTTGTTTTTGTCAAATTAATTACAAGATTATGATAATTAATCCAATTTATGATATTATTTAGAGAGTTATTGATTTCGCTTCGATAATTGTCTGGATCAGTGCATTCTATTAACGCCGTACTGTCCTCTGCAAAAAGCACCATTATGTTCCTCGAATTTTTTGGGAGATCATTAATATATATCAAGAAGAGTGGAGGACCCAACACGCTGCCTTGAGGTACGCCATATTTGATGTACATTCTGTCAAGAAAGTACCAAGAATCGATCATTTAAAAAGCCCGCTTAAAGGGATTGTTGAAATTATTTTTGTCGCTTATTCGGCACAACTGTCCTTTATATTTATTTATTTAATACTTCATGCACAGAAATGTACAGAGGCGGACTTAATGCCATAGAAATTTTCTACCAGTCAACCTTTGGGTGATGCAGAGACAAACAGTGGTTGGTGCAATTATGAAAAATTGTGGAATACATATTTATTTAAATATAAAGATACACATATATTTACCTATTATAGATTATAAATATAATAATATATACCTAATTATATATAAATGAGCGCAAATAAATATAAACATAAATACATGAATATAATAAAACGTTAAAGTTATGATCAATAACTCAAAAAGTAGGGTTGAGATAGATGGGCAAGAAATCCACTATGTCGTCATTTACTTGGGCCAGTTAGAATCCTTAGAAAACAGGCAACACAAAGAAATTGACCGCTGTGTTGAGAACGCCTGGAAGAGCTACTGGTCCATAAGTCGCTGATGAAGGGTGACCTGCCTTTATCCCTGAAGCGCAAACTCATCGACATGTGAATTCTGCTCATTCTAATCTACGGTGTTCAAACTTGGTCCCTGACCGAGTCTTAAAGTCCAAAAGCAAGGTTTGCCAAAGGGCGATGGAGCGTAGAGTATTGGGTATTAAGCTCAGCGACTGAATACGTAATACCACGATATGCTCCAAAGTTGCATTCGCCAATGAGGGCAACAAGTCTGCTAGGCTTAAGTAGGACTGGGTGGGCATGCATTTAGGATGCATCGGGACAGATAGGCCAAAGTCGTCACGCAGTGGGACCCAGAAGACGGGTGTCGTTGCCGAGGGAGGTCGAGGAAAAGCTGGCGTGGTGACTTAGAGGCGTTTATGGGAGATTGGCCAGAAAAAACAACACACAGGGAAGAGTGGAAAGCTGTGGGGCTTTGCCCAGCAGTCGGACAATACAGGGTGAATAAAAGAAAAGATAAAAAATTCTACTGTATATAAAATTCAATCTGAAAGTTTAAAAATTGGTTTTCATTCTCAACTTTATACCTGGATCACAACTCTTGTTCTGAAAATTCCAATGGGTTAAACCTTTTGTTAGGAATTTTTAGGCCACTATTATTACAAACAAAATTAAGTAGGTATCATTACCTATATCTTCCTACGCATATTATTGGTGACACATTTCCCAAGTACTGACTTGTGTTTTCTGGGTATGTGGAAATAGTACGAAACGCCCACGGAGGTTTTTATACATAATGCTTATAACAAATTGATATGTCATGTGTCATCCGAATAATAATAACAGCAAAAAATGGAGTCACTTTTTAAAATTAAGTCACGGTAACTTTATTGAGAATATAATAGAATGACGTCCCTAGAGTGGCTCTATGCACAAATTAATGTCGATATTCACTGTGTTTTAAAAAATAGGATACCACTTCCAGAAAATAGGTTGATGGTGCACTCTTTTACTTAGGTGCTGCAACTTATCACTTTTTTATGCAGTGTATTTTATATGAAGTGCCTATTTTGAGTCCCTTTTTATTTATTACACGTCTATTATTATGTAAAAAACGATACCTAACTATAAATCTGAATTTAAAACTGAGTTTGAGTAAGTATACATTTTATTCGAATGGAATATGTCAGTCATTCTTTATTTAAATCGAGGCTCATGCATCTGCTTTTGAAACTAACGTTCGAGCATCGTGACGTTCAGTCATGCATCTAGATTTAAAACGGACAGGTTTAATTTAAAATCCTTTAAAACTCTAATATTTTAAATCCAGATTTATGACTAAGCATCGTACTAAATATCAAGACTGCATAGTACTTGTAATCTTCATTTATTTTCCAAACCAACCTGTGGAACGTTAATTCAATTTATTAAAAAAGTGCCATCTAGTTTCGTTCCACGACTCACTGCTCCCGCCATTTTGTAATTAATTAGCAAATTAAATGTTTCATTTTGGACGGTTGCTGGTAATGCGATCAAAGACTCGAAATAAGGTGTTCATTATTGTTCAAAAGGTAGGGGATCGTGACAATGGGGGTGGAATGGGAGATAGGGAGCTTCAGGTGGATTTTAGTTTCTGTTTAGGGGACGAACTAAGAAAGAATTCGCAATATTTGTTCTGGTAAGTCTGATTCTTTGTCTTCATGACGACTTTGAAGCAAGAGTTTTCCTTTGGCGTCGAAATGTTTTCAAAGCATTCCATTATAAAAATGTTGCCGTGCACTAGTATTTCTAAAATATGAAAACCTCTAAGCCATGCTTTCAACTAATTCGATTTAAACTATTACGTAGATAATGAATACAAATAATATATCACCTACCTATTTGTAGACATACACAAAACAGCAATTTGTACAGTACACCTACTGCAGAACAATAAACAACAAAGTTAAATGTTTTCTTTTTACGATATAAGCTAACATTAATTTTAAGTTACTAGATAATAAAGAACAAGCCAACACTAATGTTAGGTTAAAATTAGCCAGTTACAGCGATTAGTTTGTGAAATACATGTTTTTATAATGAGTTTCATGAAGTTTCGATGCATCGGGTTGGTATTTTAAAAGTCAATCATGTAAAAACTACGTGTACCTATCGGTTTTCTGTACAGGTAGGAAGAAAATCTTTTCTTCCCTGGGGAGAAAATGAGAAATATTGAAACACTTAAAACCGGAAAGTGTGATATTTAATAGACAGTGAATAGGTTTATTAACGTTGATTTATTTATTTAATTTATTTAATTAAGTATTGCCACATCGCATACATTTAACATACTTGGTAAATAGTTAGGAGCATTTTCTCTGATGTATATGACAATAACGGCGTACATAGCACTTGCAATTAATTGGCTACGCGATAAAAGAAAGAACAGTTAAAATGTATACATGTTCAAAATCATGACACCAGCAATTATAATATAACATATTACAAGACACACAGACCAATAACAACAATATACAAGAAGCAGCGCTCAATGAATACCGTTTATTTTATTTTTGAATTTATGCAGCTTATCATGGAACACGTCCAAATCCGGTATTTGTGTCACTAGGGTGTGGTATTCATCTATGATTCTGCGGAAGGATGCTTGTAGTCCTAGATTTGTTTTTACAGCGGGAGTGTAAAAAAGATTTTTAATTTTTCCTCGGGGATAGGTGCGGGGAACTTTCAAGGACAAATTCTGTTGAAAATAGGAGCACTGATTTTGACCGCCCACGATTTTGTGAAAGAAACACATATCCAGCGCAAACGTCTACGATTCATTATATGCTGTGGATAACGGTGTGAGTTTCACATATATTATTTGCGCAGATATAATGTGTTACTGTTTGTTTGTCCCAAATAAATAAATAAAATAAAATAACTACAATTTAATAAAGTGGGGTTTGACTTATGGGCCACCCTATCAGTAAACCCCACACTTACCTATAATTATAGTCTACATATACAACACATAGCCTAGACCTCCTTTTCTTACCCTCTTCTTAGCTAGATTTTCCTTTAATGCGTTAAAAGCTAAAGTAATGTTCAAATCCAACCTTTGTTCAAAGGCATACTATTCTATCGACGACTACTTAAACGATAAGAATAGTTGGTCGCTGTGATTAACTCAACACAATGTTTATGTTCTTTCTCCAGAATTAGCTTACCTACTTACAGATTATATGAGTCCATATCATTGTTTATTATTTTTTTTTTATTTTCATTTTTTTTTTTATTATTGACATAATCTACTCATTACAATGTTTTTTTTTATGAGTTGTATTGCAACATGTGGTTAGCTAGCGAACTTGACAATTGATTACCTATATTATGCAGCAAGTTCGTCATGCCCCCTTAGATGTCACTGCATACTGTATATACAGTATAGAATCAAGTTTTTCTAACTGAACAGACAGCTGTGCTGCTGAGGAGTTTGTTGCGCCACATCTTCTTTCCAAGTAAAGCGCTAGGAAGTGGTGAAGGGCGGGCGTGTTGGCGGAACGTTTTATGTAATCCTGGCGTTCAAAAAGTGCTGATGAGAATAAGCACTCAAAATTAGCCTACTTTTGATTTTGAGTCTGAACTATGTAAGCAAATACAATACAATAAATAATGACAGCAAAGGGCAAAATGAGTAGATAACATGAACACAATAACATGAACACAATAACCGTAATAAAGATTTTAGACGTTGCTACTAATATGTAGGTATATCTGTCTCCCCTCAAAGAACTGAAAATTTACATCCACATACCATATTTCCTTGAAAACGACTGCATATAAAAGCTATCATACTAATTCCCATATTTGTAGGGCGTCACTGGACTCGACTGTACGTATTCAGCACCAGATTTCCCCAAGGAGTCGGGTACAGTCGCCGACAAACTTGTCTGGGTATATCTGTGCAAAGCTTTTCTGTGCTATTTGCTTGGAAAAGCTTCAATTTGGACGTCTTTTTGTTACAACTAGTTGCAGTTTTCATGGACTCGTAATTGGACGTCATATATTTATTTAATTATCTATTGTGTTTTGTTTTTAGAAAAAAACATGACGACGAGACGAGACGACGACGAAGAGACCGATAAACGAGAGAGCGTTATCATTTCAATTTTAAAAACGCTTTTTTTCTCAGTTACGTTTTTAGTACTTGGGCTAAAAGCCCAAGGCATGAACTTTTAAAAGGTAATTTCAATTATGACATAGGTCCTTTTTTGTTGCCTTGAAAAGTTTGATGAATTGGGTAGCGATTCTACGTGAGTCCGTTTGGATTGAAGTCGAAGCTTCAAATCGTAAACATAGATTTCGAACTCCTCAATCATTGCAACCGCCTACGGCAATGTGTTGCTACAACGTAATAGCTTTAATAGTGTTTCTGCTGCTTGTACCAATTTGTGCGTGTTACCACGCATTTATACTTACATAATATAGAAGAGAAGGACATAATTACAGTGATCTTAGTGGTGATGTTCTTCAGAAAGGTTAGGTGCGTAGTACTCGCAACCGGCGTGTGGGTATGACCAGATGTATGAACCAAAAACCGGCCAAGTGCGTGTCGGACTACGCACAATGAAGGGTTCCGTAGTTGGGATGAATTTATCCCAAGAACAAACATAACATTTTAGTTGAAAAACATGTTCTCTCATACATTCCAACTGCAAATGTAAGTTGGTCGACTATTACTTGTAAACTTGTAAAGCCTACATAGCTGTGATAGTTTTCCTTTTAATTTCGTTGTATATACTACTACCGTGAACTTTTTCACATTTCCAATACTAACTAAATGTAATATACCTTGGTATAAACGCGGGGTTTGTAACATTCTGTGTACCTGTATATGTACCTACTCGTGCATGTTCTCAAAGCTATCTACGATGACAAAGCACGCATGAGATAAGGTTGGTGTGCACTGAATTGCAATCAACAGACGCACGAGATTATGTCTTGTTGTTCTGGAGTGAAACTAGAAATGCCACCGTCCTGTAGTATAAGGACAGCAGCTCGTTGACAGACTGTTGAAAAAAATCAGGGATTAACACAATTAAAGCAAATATATCAGTTAATTAACTGACTTGTTCAGTACTATATCAGACTATCACAGTTCATTTCTAGCATTTCTTTTACCCTTCACATTTAATCTATCATATTATACGTAAAGTACACAACACAATATATTAATATTGTTTCAAAGCGGCACTAGCACACCCGACATGCTTCAGTAGGTAACCAAAACATAATATCAACATACACTCATTTACTACCAGAAGAATGCTTTTCGCACAAAAAGAAAATGTACGCACACAATAAGCCTTTAAAAAATCATTCAACCCAAACATACCAGCGTAGTTCCATCAAGCCATTGTCATTTACGTGTAAAAATGTTATGCAGGCATACAATGGTAGTCTCGCTCACATTATACCGACCTGCAACGCCTTTGTCCTACAGGAATGTTCAGTTATTGTGTTCATAAATTGATTTATTGAATAAAGTCATTAACGTGGCCTTTTGTGAGAGAATCGAGAGTTTAATAAAATGTTGCGTCAGTGTGGGAGGGACAGAAGTTTAATTTTGGGTGCGTCATTTTAGCGCTGTTGTTCTGGTTAACATACTGTCAGACTGTGTAATTTTCCATGTCCTAGATTCGATTCCCAGGTTAAGATATTGGGATTTTCAATCGTGCTAGGATATGAATTCCCAGAAGCAGGCCGGAGTCCGGATTTATGCCTAGTGAATCGCAAGAGGCACATCTCTTTTACTGCGAAACGTGACTATACTTGACTATACTATACTTCTCTGCCTAAACCTCAGGAAATATAGGCGTCATGTTATGGATGGGATGAAAGCACCCATTGTCATTTTCTGTGCAAGCTTGAAACTAAATCCCTATACTCAGCGTTTGCGTAGAGTTGAATTTCGGCATTACGCTTACCCAATATCCGGCCACCACGTCATGTCTGACACGATTATGATTGATGTATTGTGTAAAATGATCGAGAGCCTTCACGTTTATTGACGCTGTTCGAAATCCACACAGTTGACGCATGTCCTTCCTGGTCAATATTTATTTTTTGAGGGTAAAATAGGATTTGGAAAACCGTTTTTTATGGGAAAAAATGGCGCTAAAATTGAATCGCTCCATGTTAGAAGGGCATGAGTCACCATTTTTGAAGAAATGAGTTGCTGGCGCCATCTATTAGAAAACACTCCAATACACCTTTTCGAGACGGTTTGGCATCAAAAGAACATCAGGCCATTCAAATATGAACAAAAAATTAGGACTCGAATTCAAATTCCATGTAAAAACGGCGTCAGTCCGCTGACTGTCGCCCTTTTTACAAGGAATCTGTAGAGTGCAATCATGATAATGACGATGATTTTGCGGAAAGTTAAACTAAAATTTGTCTTTTATTATGTTTTATTGTCCAATAGTAACATTATATCATCATCATCATCATCTGCCTTTTCCCAACTATGTTGGGGTCGGCTTCCAGTCTAACCGGATGCAGCTGAATACCAGTATTTTACATGGAGCGACTGCCTATCTGACCTCCACAACCCAGTAACTGGGTAATACGATACCCCTTGGTAAGACTGGTTGTCAGACTTTCGGGCTTCTGACGACCCGTAACGACTGTCAAAGATCCACGAATGACAGCCGGGACCAACGGCTTAACGTGCTTTCCGAGGCACGGAGGAGTCTCGGTATGTAAAGATGGTCACCCATCCACGAACCAACCCCGGCAAGCGTAACTTAACCTGATGGATCGACCCGTGCGGCTGTTATTACTTAGCCACGAGCTCCTCCTCATAGCTCCAATAGTAACATTATAGTTCATATAAATAAATAGTATTCTTAAAAATGGCTAAATTTTTAATAAATGTCTTTATTAGTTGCTGAAAGGGCATCAGTCCTCAAACTTTAAACAGGAATATCATAAAAACTATTCTAAATTTAAGTTAAAAAAAAAAACCAAATCATGAGGGTAAAGCTTACCTATAAAGCAAAGTATATAAAAAGAATAGCTTCTTTGTCTTATTTTTGAGGGCAAAGTTTTTTCTTCTCTTCTGAAAGTTAGGGTGTCTGGACTATTGGTTTTAACCTTATTGCCTTTGATTTAATTTGGTTTAGAATAATGAGATACAGTGATTCAGAATAGAACATTTTATCTGATTTGAATGACTATAAAAGCTAAATCTTTAAATCTTTTTAATGAACTGTCAAGGTGAAAAGGCCATAACTACCTTAAATGAAAAAGCTTGAATTAACTCCTTAAGTTGTTGTTGAAACCACGATTCTCTGCAACTTTTTGAAGTAGTTTTTAGTAGTACTTACATATTTCTTGAATAATTTCAAGGACTTAGTAAAAACAATGCCACCTCAGATACAGAACAACGCCAAACGGCAAGTATTGTACAGCTTTGCTCTCATTCGCCATAAAAATATACCCAAACAGAAGCTTGTAAAAATTTCGCACATCCAAACCGAAATAACCTCTAACCCGCTAACCCAGCGCACGATTATAACACACACCCATAAAAAGGGATGAAAACCAAGTGTTATGAACATTGTAATTACTTTAGGGACCAAAATGGGCATAAATTAACATCGAAAAGGCCGAATATCACATGAACCATTTCATTTTCGTTTTGGTCATAGAATTTTGACGCACGTAATAAAAACTCGGCACGTACTGCTTTATATTAATATGTATGAATTTGTGAAGCTCATATTATTTGGTCTGTAAGAATGGTGACGCATTATATGAAATGTATTTGTTGTAAATGGGATTTAGTTTTAGGGTAGGATTATGGGGTGAATGTGAAAAATAATTTTGCTTTTAAACACGAGGAGTGTTTGTTACACTGTATTTCATAAAGAATTGCTCCTTTATTGTGGGCGCACTTAAGACTGTTCTGTACCACATTGGGTCAGTTTATTCTACCTACAGATAACCTATCTGATCTTGACTAGAATCAATCGCCTGAACTTAAGATCTATTGCATACTACAGCCTGAACGGTTACTAATAGAAGCAAATCGTTGAATGCAATAAATTACAGTGTGATCGTTTTGTGTATGTGCACTCATCCAATCAGATATTTTTTCTTTTCTAAACCCGAAACCCAGACAGTATCCAATCATGTCATCGTTTGTAGATCCCACGAAATGTACCTGGAAATCATTCCTCCACAAAGTACCTACAATCGCTTTTGTTGAACTCGCGAAAGCAAATTCCATTCTACATAGAAATGGAGCTCCGTTGTATCTCGTATGAGCTAAGTTGAATCTCGTATGTGAGAGAGAAACTTCCAAAAGGCTTCTACTCTTAAACGATATTTCATGGCCAACGTTTTTCTGAGGCTTTTGCCTATTTATTCGGACTTTTTTGATAACTAAACAGAAAAGGCTAGTTTTTTATTACAGTACCAGACTATTATTGTCCCACTGCAGGGCAAAGGCCTCTTCTCATACAGAGAAAGCACGAGCATTGACCACCACGCTTGCTCGAGACGGGTTGCCGATTTCAGACTTATTTTGACTCATAGATATAAGAAAGTGAATATAAAGTCCAGGTTTCATTACTATATTTTCCTTCACCGATGCTAGTAATGTCCATGATAAACTCAGAAACTATGTACGAGTACATATGAATTGAAAATGTCGAATTGGTACTTACCCTGATTTGAACCCACTACTTCGTGCATGAGAGGCGAGGTCATAACCAATGGGTCATGTTTCTTTTTCGTTTTTTATTATTATTAAATACAAAAAAAGACATACCTCCTAGTAAGTGGCAATTAGCTCACATCCTATTTATGTACAAAAAAAGGAGCTACGTCTGCCAACAAACTCCTTTGCAGCTTGGCAGAGGTAATATATCTTGTAAAAAATTATTTCTGTGAATAAACATTAATTTTATTTTTTGATTTTTTATTACATGTGACTTAAACGTAACTGACGAAATAAAGGTGTACTTACACCACGGCTTACCCCTGTCGGGGGTATAATTCGTAAACAACGTGAGCAACAACATCGTCCTATCTGCTGATTGCAACTGCAATCAGCAATCCGTCCTTCATACAAGATTATTAAGACCATTTCCAGTTTGAGTCCATGTTCTGCAATGTATAAGTGAACTGATGCTGAACCGGGTCTATTTGGCACAGCCGTGAGGCACACAATGGGTACTTTTTTAAGTTTTTTCTCTTTTTAGGGTTCCGTACCTCAAAAGGAAAAAGCGGAACCCTCATAGGATCAATCGTGTATCTGTCTGTCTGTCCGTCTGCCACAATTCATCACATCTGCCAATTTGCTCCGAATCTAATGGACCGATTAAGTTAAAATTTGGTACACATATCAATTTCTGTGACTTAAACACGGACGTGTTACGTAAATAAATGAATTTTGAACATGGGGGTCACTTTTGGGGGTCAAATAAGAATATTAAAAAAAAAAGTTTTGCAAACTATACCGTGTGACAAGACATATCAAATAAAAGGGCTTACTGTGGGGGTCTTGAATATATTTTTTTTTTGTAATTTAAAATAAATAGTTTTAAAGTTATTTAATAAAATAGACGAAACTTGACCATACCTCCCCTTATCTCCGAAACTAGTTTTTTTTTTAAATACAAAAAATAGTTCTGTACCTATAGCTTACAGGAAAACCTATAAGAAAAAATATAAGAAGTCTATGGTTTTAAAATAACACGGAAAAACTCTCAATATTGTGCGTAGAAACTTACATTTGTAGTTAGAATGTATGGGAGAACATGTCTTTCAACTACAATGTTAAGTTTGTTTTTGGGATAATTATGTCTCGTCTTTCTTCATACCAACTACGGAACCCTTCATTGTGCGTGGTCCGACACGCTCTTGGCAAGTTTATTTTTTGTTTTTGTGTTAATATTATGTGCCATGAGCTAGGTCAAATAAATTTATTTCCTTCTTTTCTTAAAATGATGACTATCATGAAGCTTAAAAAGTAATATAAAAAGCTTAATATATATTTAGGGGGAGGTAAATAAGTCCTAATTACGTTCACTAATTAAACCATGAACTTCCAACTAATTACAACACAGACGACCATACTTCACAATTTTATGACTACCCTCCATAACACTAGAATATTAGTACGAGCATTTAATAATTTACGCGCAATCAAATTAGAAGTAGGTACGGAGGTACAACGAGCGAACGTTCCCTTGGTCACAATGGAAAGGTGATAAATTTGAGACAATTGCTCTGGGAATGTTCCTGTGACTTGATATAAGTATCCTACGTGAGATGCATTAATTACTTCATTTGGAAAGAATTTTTGTGGAAAAACTCGGGCTGAATCTCGGAGAATGCTGAAATATTTCTTTCAACGGTGCTTTGGCACGAGTAATGGCGCTGTTAGGTTTGTAATGTCAAAGTTCTATTTGATAATAATAGTAGGTACTATTCCCCGTAAGTAGGTACCTACAGGGATAAAAAAGAAACCACCGACTTTCAAAAAAGACACTAAAAAGTGAAAAATTAGTTTAATTTCAGAAGTCTGTGTCTTTGGATCTGTATTATAGTTTTTTGCCACCGAGTTCCGAAAGCAAACTAATTTTTCACTTCGTAGTGATTTTCTTTGGAAGTCGCTTGTTTTTTTCTGTAAAAAAGGTTTTTATTTTTCACTTTTTAGTTATGGTTCCTACCCCACACTAATTTCTATACCACTATTTGCTGTGTAACAGTGACAGGAAGTAGGTATTATAACGTCATCAAGATAAACAAAGTGGATTAAATACGTATTATCCAAGCTAACTCAAAAACTACCTACCCAAGCAAAGTTAATAAAATATGGGACCACCGTCAGGTAAGCTTCTTCTACCAAATGAAAGAAGATTTGTTTTAAATCGGTCCACAAATTACAAAAATACCAATGCACATACATAAAGAAAAACAAAACCAGCTTAGCATAAATTGTGTACGACGTATAAAGATACGTCGTACACAATAAAAATACAAAAAACACATACAAATAAAATACATTACAAAATACATTACTGGCACCACCATTACCTACTTTAATCACTTCATTTTGCGCTCCAAAAATGTTATTGCACACATGTATAATGATTGGTACACCTCTGCCCAACCCTTCGGGGAAACAAAGCATGATGTTATGTTATGTTACGTTTAATGATTGCGCCTCATTTTGTAAACCTCAAATAATTCTTATTTTGGGACCCTAAAAATACTAAATAGCCAAGTAACTGCGACCAACTTGGATGTAGCGCAGTTGGTCACAGTTCTAGTCTAACCTAACCCATTTGCTACGGGTATCCTAGCTTAGTTACTGCAATCAAATGTGAGAAAAGGCGAGAAAGTTAAAAAGAGGCTCAATTATATTTTAAAAAAATGTGTTCATTAGTTTTAAAGTGTTCATCATTAGAAAGACAATAAGTTTTTAAAGGTTAAGTTAAATATGATATTTCCCAAAAGGAATTCAAAAAATTATCACTACGACAAAACCGTCAGCATCCTCTATTTTTTCCTCATTCAACGTAAACGTATCCTCGCATAGTTAACCTCTATCGATCGATATGACTACCCCTCTCCCATAAGATATTCCACCACTCAGGAGATAACTGACCGTTCTATCGCAGATCATGGGATATTTATGCAGCTGAGGGTGTTTAACGAGCGGTGTCTTTCCTCGGACGCTGTTCTATCAATATTTATAAAGATACCACTTTGTTTAGTCGCCAGAAATAAGTGGTGTCTAAGCCATCTTGGGTATCTATCTAGATTTCAAATATTCTGTCAAAACAAAGTCCTTTAAAAAAGGAAAGAAAAAACATACAGTACTTATGTAAAGTCAGGGAAAGTAATTGCTAATTTGACCATCCATTTCAATTGTCCGTAGGTAAATTAAATCAAAACTGTCATTCTTCGACAGTCGCAAATTCGCGTAGTATGTCAATAACATGTTAAATACTTAATTTATCTAACCACACATCAATATTACTCAATTGAAAAACAGATTTAGAACCCGAAATCAAATAGTCGATCCGCTAGCAGCCACTTAATCACGACATTATAAATATTTCTTACATTAAATCGAAGAAAAATAATTGGTAGAACACAAAGGAAGACAGGGCGATCAGAAACCCTATAGTTTTAGATAAGGAAAAACTTAGAATTGACGGCCCGTATCTCGAAAGATCTACTTATATTCCTTGATTAATTAATCGTTTCCTCCAAATTGATTAGATCTATCAAAGGAGACAGCCTGAATTCAGCTAATTTTATTCTTGTATGCTACTTAAGATTGAAGCTATAATTATTATTTAGTGATTAACTAAAGCCCTGATATTGTACCATTGAAAAGGGCTTAGACGAGAAATAAGTTTGCGTTTTTAAAAAGTATACAGTAGTGCTGGTGACTACTCATTAGTGTACATTTTTAAGAACAAAAATTCACGGTGTTAAAAAATTAAATAGGGCGTAAATAGTTTACTAAATTACAAGTCACATCTGACCGACCTCTAAGACATAAAGTTCAGAAAAATCACAGACAATTCATGTGAAAAACATACAGTTTATTGGGTTCGACCAATAACATAACCAACCATAAACCCTAGACAATCAAAGCTTTCAAATTAGAATTTCAGAATAATTTCTACATAACATTAACATAGAAAAGGTGAATATAGTTCTAAAACATAAGGTCGTATCTTAATGATCGTCTGACTTCAAAATGCTGCTACAATATTTTAATATTTAAATCAGCATTTTAAAGTTACCACAAAATGAATTTTGTGACAGACGTCCTTTGTGCGTGCAGCGTCTTGGAAATTTTAATACCTATTTACTAAACCGCTGATGTTTTAGTTTTAGATATTTTATAATTAATACGCTTTGTTTTAGAATTTTAAGCTTACATGTGTTTTCTTGCTTTGAAGAGAGTGGTTTAGAATTGTGATTAAAAAATATTATAGTTTAATTGGCTTTTAATCTGATTGCAAAGATGAGTTATGTTTTAGAATATTAAATTGCAGACTTTGTTTTATCTAGACTTCCAATCATTAATACAATTTTAATGCTCGTAGTCATCATACTTACAAAACAGATTTTGTAATTAACCCATTAATTAACATAGCATAACATACCATTACGCCTGTTTCCCCGAAAGGTTAGGCAGCGGCAGCGGTGTACCTATGGTACACCCACATTTCGCCAGTTAGGTTTTAGTCCCATGTAACAGGGAGCGAGCTTGTTGCTACGAACTGGGCACAAATCCCAGACTCCAGGATGCTACTGAAAATTTTTATATAAAACCCAATAACACTTTGCCCGACTTAGGAATTGAAACCAGGACCTCATGCTCAGCAGTAGCGCTTGTGACCACAAGACCGACGAGGCAGACCATTGATTAGTAGTCTACTAATCAAGATCTAAAGTCCTAACACTGGAAACAACCAAAAGACTTAATTAATACCAAACATTTATTAACATAACTAAACACATTTAACACAACACACTAATCAACAGAATTCCCATTTAATGACGTCATAAATATGTCAATTTGATCGAAAGTTACACAAATAAGTGTTGGTTTCTTCAATTATAGTTTATTTTATGCATTCTGATTTGTGCCAAATTAATTAATTTACTGGCTTTTCTATTAATATTTTTTTCTATTAATATAAAGTTAGACAATGCTAGCGCTAAGTTGTTCGCAAAATTCAAATTTTCTAACGTGTTTTACAAATTTATTTATAAGGGTGATAATCCTTGATTGGATGGTGATGATATGGCTGATTAGACGATAATCCAATTCAGCGCTGAAATTTGAAAAAAAAACTTAAAAAAAATAATAATCGCAAGCTACGTTGCGCTCATTTGGACTACAATATTTGGACCGAACGCCATCTCAGTCACCTCTTGTATTAAAACGAATTTCTTTTTTATTGAATTTGTTGACTAGTTCTGGTCTTTATTAAATTTGGCAGCATTGGCACCTTTTTGTTGGAGTAAATAAAATCGCATCTGTATTTGAATTATTTGTGATTTCATTTCTGGATTTTATTATTACCTATTTTGTAAAGTTAAAATTGTGGAGCGTTGAAATTAATTAATAACAATTTCAAAATAAATGTTCATGCATTTGATATTGCCTTTCAATAAAATCTGTATAGGTGTTAATTATTTTGATAATTCTTTAGAAAATGGTAAATGATATTCAATAGTAAAGTTTTTAATTAAGTTACTAAATAAATCAAAGTTTTTATATACCACGACACACAGAGGGTATAGTGTTATCATCGTATCGTGGACAGGTAATCTTGAGAAACTCCTACATTTGAAACTAGAAAAGCACGCACGAGCTTCTGTTATCCCATTACCAGTAGCCCAAATAAACATCTAATTCTTTCCTGCGCACCTCTGCATGCTGCTTCATCTCTCTCGTGCAAATGATTCTGTCTCCTTTCAGCTCGGTTCGGGCTTGGAACACTCAGTCTGAGCTCCTAGTTTTGTTCGTGAGCTCGCGGAGCACGGACGTGTCGCTTGTTAGTCGGTCTCACACCGACACGATACAGGCGTGTTTTCACCGGGATATTAATGAAAATTTGATGAAAACTCCGTTTTGACGGCACCGTACGTCGTTACACGGGCATATACTGTGTCTCTAATTGAACTTTGTGTGGAGCAAGGATCCGAGTGTATAATGTAACGGTTGCAAACACGGTGAGTGCAACATTTCAGGGTCAATTTCAGGTAGATAACGTGACTGAAAATTGTCTTTCGTCGCGTTTACGTCGAAGACGATTATTCGGTTCCCTTCGTTTTGATTCATTTGCTCCGTATTGTTCTTTTCTGTTCTCTTTTATGATGTTAATATATTTTTCAGACTTGTTCTGTTTTTATTCAAGTTTTATTATCTACCTGTTGTTTGAATGCTATACAATCCTACTTTCTTTCATGATCATTGCTCTTTCTAAATCACGATTTAGACATTTTGTTACAATATTTAATGATGACAAAGCTGTATGTTTATTTGTTAAAAAAAATTACGCCTTTGGGTTTCATAAAAGTATTAGTGAAAAATTACGGGAGAGAGCTTTTTACAGGTTTTTCTCAATATCCACTGTCAAACGGCATTCAAATCCCCTTAAAATATAAAAGGCTATTTATCAAGGTTTCATACATGGATTTTTCCACCGTTTAAGCTTAGTATTTTAAACACGCTAAGATTATCATCAGTATCAGATCACCATTCGATTTTTGGGCAGGAATTTCCGAAGTTAAATGACACAAACGCTTGTTTGATATTCAATTCATATTTGATTAATAAAATTGAATGTTCAGACGTGTTATTCCAATTTAAGATAATACTATGAACTAAATGACTGCAGTGTCAAAAAAATCGTCGTCAGAAATTAATGGCTTGAATATAATGTTAGCATTAAATTCGGTCGAAGCCCGGTTTTATAAAACAGTGTTTATTTACCGAAGTATTTTTGTGTCCTGGAATGTTACGATTTTTATTTTGTAACTAGTAGATTAAGGTTTTGAATACTTTTCCTTCAGACATACATAATTATATGTAGGATTGAATGCTTTAGACCAAATCACAATTTGCTGTCAAATTACTTGAAATAAGCATAAAAAGGAAATGAAAATCTTTCTTTCTATAAATATATCAAATTAAAACTTGACCTTTCCGTCTAAGTGATATTTTACATTTTACTTTCATTTTACTAAGGAACTCCACTGTGCCCAAAAATCTTCAAAGTACTTTAACAATGTAACAATTTTATTTTTTCTTTCATATAAATTACGTTGTCAAAGGGAACAGACGAAATACAGTTTTATTAAATAAACCGTCGCGCACCTACAAAGGCTCTTTACCTAAGCCTACAAATTTCCGTAGCACTTGTTTATTCTACGATGCTACGCCGTAGCGCGTCGCTACGCCGGAATCTATTATTATTATTATGGGCATCTACCTTTTTCGTATTATGTCATATCTCACATTGCTACGCTTTATTTTGTTTAAATGAGCTCGTTATATGAATGTGAATAGTTTTTTGAAGTATAGGAAAATCGAGATACATAAGGTCCGCCTTTGTACCTCATGTAAGTGGCTTAAGTATAAGCCCAGCTCATCCTTTTTAAGGGTGGAGATATCGATAACATAAGATTACTGTATTTAGCATAGTTACTATTAATTTAGTGAAACTATTATGGTACTGCCTAAAACACCCGGTTACCATTTAAAAAGTTAGTTTTTCACATAAAAAAGTCTTCGAAAACTAAAAACTAGTTTTGTACGTATTTCACAAAATATGTATACATTTCCTCACGTTTTAGTACGGCAAAATTCACTCTCGTCGAGTGGTAATGCGGTTTCACGACACACAGAGTATTGTATAAATGGTCCGCAGTTTGTTTTACCTCTCGTATTTCATTCAAACCATCACAGGTTTTGTTAGTATGTATTTCATGTATAATTAGTAGGATAAATAATTTAGTATTCGTTACCAGCTCCGCTAAGAAAATGCCTAAGGTGACAGCTCACAGTTGAGGTCTTTCGAAGTAGAATCAATTTGAATTGACTTGATTTGAATCAGTGCCAATTTGATTTGTCACTTAAAGCAGTGCTGGCCCAGTGGTAACGGTCGCAACTTACGAGTCTTAAGGTCGTGGGTTCGAGCCCATGCCTTACTTTGTGTAAAGTTTATACTTTACTTTGTGTAAATTATTTCATCACCACTGCTCTCAAAATGGTGAAAGAAAACATCGTGAGGAAACCGGCATGTCCTAGAACGGGAAATTCGAAGACATGTGACATCCACCAAACCGCACCGGTCCTGCGAGGTGAATTACGGACCACTCCCTCTAAAAGAAAGAGGAGGTCTGTGTCCCAGCAGTGGGAACATTATATGCTGATTATGATTATGCTATTGCTATGTTTTGTAGGTATCGCATTAAAGTCAAGAACTAGAAAATGTCTAAAAAATAATTTCACAAGACGTTTTGTCACAGAATGGCATTAGCTATAACATTAGAACACGATCTTAATTGTATTGTTATGTTGATCTCTCTGTATTAGGTTCATACCATTTCTTATCCCTTTCAAGTTTTTGTCAATTAATGTTTATCTATACAAATAAATAAAATTGAAGTGTCTGTTTGTAAGGTCAAAATAACAGCTTTTTACTAAATGCATATGAAAATATATACGGTAGCTACATATATCAAAAGAATCTACAATCTGTCCGTCTGTCTGTTTGTTCCGGCTCATCTCCGAAACGGCCAGACCGATTTTGACGGAACTTATCACTGGAAGATAGCTGATGTTATAGGGAGTAACTTAGGCTATTATTTTAAAAAAACTTGGGTTCTGCGAAAAAAAAATGAAAACCCGTGAAATTATGAACAAAATCCGATTTCAATAGGGAAGTATTGACACCCACGCGGGCGAAGCAGCGGGTAACAGCTATACTTTACTTATAGAAGGTGAGATAGGCTTCGGTCAGGTGCGTATTACCTACTCGCTACTGGCGTGCGTGTGTGACCAGATGTATGAACGTAAACGAGGTTAATAGTATGTAAAGATCATAGCAGCTGGCGTTTTGTAGTGTATGCTTACCAAATGGAAAGAATGCGTGAGTTTATGAAGGTAGGTATGTATGTTATAATACTTATGACAATACGCTCGCCCCCTAATGCATGGGACTTAAAACATAATTGGCGAAATGTGGGTGTATTATAGGTAGGTACTTCACCTCTGCCCAACCCTTCGGGGAATACAGGCGTGATGCTATGTTATGTTTTGTTATGTTATATAACTTACTTTCTTTACCTTTGGGTAATATTATGTTTGGGACGTATAACATCTATACGATGTCGAAACATGTACAATAACTAAAGTAACAGAAATTAATAAAAAAATAACAAATCTGATTCATTCCATTAAATAAAAATCGACACGAGACAAAATAGTCGAATAGAACAAAAGAGATCGATGGCTCGAAGTATTAATTCAAACCACAATTTATCAACTCCAACATAAATGGAAAATGATACATTACATTGTGTTTCATTTCACGTTAACCAAAAGCTCATTCGTAATCAGATATTTAAAAAAAAAACAACTCAAACGAGAACATTTTAAATAATTCCCTGTAATCGGTGGCAGATAATTTGAAACTTTAAAATGAATGATAAAAGTGTGTACTGTACAGTAAGTATCAGCATTACGCGCAAATTGCTCGCTTCCGGACAATTCGCGTAATTGCTGCAATTCGCTTTTATTACATTAAATTGTTCGCAGCGCTATAAGCTTTCTTCTTGCGGTTATCTACGTCGTAAATGACATTAAGTTATTTGTGCTTCGCTGGCTTTGGATGTGTATCTGCAGAAGAACATGTTACGGTGATACCAAAATAAATTGGGAAAGAAAGAATAACGTTTATTTGGACACAGTTAGTGAAACACAAAATACAAATAACAAAAAATAAATTGATATTTTTTCATAACCATTTATTTCACTATTACAACATGTATGGATTTAATTTTTGCATATATCGATACCAGAAGTATCAATTAATGTAAGAGACAAACCACGATTTTTTCAGGAGAGCCCAAAAACGATTTTATTTTTTAAAATCTGTCTATAACTTTTTACTGTCTGCTCCAATTTGAATTGTGTCTAGAGCAAAGTTTCTTAGAATTTCCTCTTCTTTTATGCTATATACGAAAGATTTAGGAATGGCCAGTGGTTTAAAATATAGCATATCCCTTACATTAAAAAAAGATGTTTAACTTTGTGCCTTACGTTACTAATATTTTATGTGTAAACCGTCGAGCATAGTGTAAGCAGCAAGAGAAATAGAAAATTATACGTAATTCTACTGTACAGGACTTTTAAAGTGTTGCAATTTGATGTAACTATAGATTATCTACTAAAATTGATGGTATTTTAACACCCAATACTGGTCTTGCTCCACAAGGCGCAGAAACTAATTGATTAGCATTCGAAAATATTGTTGGAGCTGCTTAAGATTGTAAAAACTATCTTTGCATTATATATATTCAATCTCTTAGTATTGTATAATTGCATAGCACATGTGTGAGCAGTATGATGTACCTACCTACTATAAAGCTACCATTAACTGGGTACGTCTTTCATTGACTTGAATTTGCCCTGGCGACTGAGAGTATGTCATGCTCACTCAAATGTCTCGCTGGTGGTGGCGTGTGTATTAGGTCATTAAGTTCCCTTCAAAAGGTTGAGCCGAATGGTGCTGATCCATGCGTCATGTTCGTGAACGGGCGCCGTCAGTAGGGACTGGTCATCTCTTAGCTGCCACGGCTTATTTTAATTTTTGAATCGTTTTTGGTTTTTGTCTTTTTGTTGCGGACGCTTTTAACGTACACGTCTTTCTACATTGTTCTCACATATAGAAGCAACAAGAACAATGTACCCAGGATTTTGTAATAATGTTGATTTAAAAGAGTGTCCGTAGGGTTTCTTGCCCGTTCTTCTCCATAGAGATCTACGCTTTGGAATGACCAACTAGCTTCAACTTTCTGACTAACTGACCGACTCTTTGACAATTCAAAAGTGTCTGTAATTGGCTTATTTGAAATAAATGCGTTGAGTTTGAGTTTGTCCATGGAAATACGTCTGTCAAATTAGTTAGTTTCAGGTTTTACAGCTTAGCTATCACAGATTTTGAAATTTATTTATTTGAGGTTTAAGGTAAGGGTGTAAATTATTTAATACGATGACTTACTTTATTTTTCTGAGAAGAAAAAATGTTAATGTTAATTAAATCATTTTTTGTCATAAATCGTTTTACGTAGTCCAAAAATTTGTGCTGTAAGGGACATTTTTTAACGGTAGAGAAATTTTTATAATACCAATCGATAGAGCAAGAAATTCTGAATCGAGTGATATACAGGGCGTCCCATGGATATGCCACATGGAGGGAAAGTACCTTGAATATTGTAGATGGAACATTTTACTGAAAGAAGATATTATTTGAATTTAAAAAACAATATAAACTGCATTCATAGATATTTAAATAATTACATGGTTGAACCGGGAATCGAACCCGTTACATGAGAAAAATAATCACTCTGTAGCTTTATCATACCAATCGAAAGGCTTTCATCATAAGGATTATTTTTTGCTAAATAACATAGTATCACATATAAAAGGAAGACCATGAATTTTAACATTTTTAATACAAAATTAATCAATTTATCAAATGCTCAAAATGAGTCCCTTCCTGTTGAATACAAAGTCGCACTCTTTTGATTATTTCGCTCCCTGTCGATTTTTTGATCTTGTTGTGGTGGATATTTAGAATAATACGTCTAAGTTCTGCTTGTAGCTCGTGGACACTTTCATACTGGTTCTTGTAAACTAATTTTTTTACATAACCCCATAAAAAAGAAATCTAACGGGGTTAGATCTGGGGATCTCGGCGGCCATCTTATTTGTCCATTTGTACCGATCCAGGGATGAAAGTGTTCATTGTTATAGTCCCATTTTCGCCAAAATGTCCCTTACGTTAATTGACACTTCTGGTATGGATATATTTACTGACTATTTGATTAATACTCTGACTGCAGGAAAACGCAATTGGATCCCTCGATAGAATTTAATTCCGAAAAATTCTCTACTTTTTTAATTTTTTTTCTGTAATTCTAAAATCCTAAGTAATTTCATTCCAAAATTTCATCCTAAATGTCAGCGGCGAGGTGTCACTTTTTGTAAGAAAGAAGCCGAAGCGAAGCCGGTTTTAACTTTCTTGGCAATAGGTAGTAGATACTATTGAATGTGCCATTTTCCAATAGCGGTACAGTTGCTGATGCGAACTTCCGAAGGGAAGCCTGTAGGAATCGTGTTATATGATGATTTCGCCACTGCTGAATGTGCGTATTACGTAATTGAAAACTCTGGCTGAAAATATTTTTTTTGATAGATTGCTTAATTTGCTTGTTGTTGCGAATGTCAATTCTTTGTTGTTTATAACACTTATTTGTAATATTTCCGTAGAATTACAAATTACAATTTTATTTTATCTCTTTTCCTCTTATAACACTCATTACGCAATGCGCCATGTTATATAATAAGTAACCAGTATGTCAAATAAACACACACACACAGTCAAATAAATTGTTTTTTGACAGCTGTGCGCACAGATAACACAAATCCGGCGGCGCGACGTGTGAGTCGATGCCGATGGAACGTAATGTTGCCATTTTAAATATTGTATTTATATAAACATTTTAGATTTAGGTAGTATTGTTTTTATTTTGTTTCTTTTCAATTTCACTGAATGCTGCACCGGCTGACGTCATCACGCCAACGCCGGTTGTCGCTGAAAACCAGCGCTGGGGCTCTGTCTCCCATAGGGTTGCAGCATTATGCTGAGCGATGGCCGTTTTGCGTGGATGTGACGCATATTTTCCCCCAACTTGTTTCTTTTTGTGTTTGTGTTCTTTTTTTTTTGCGTTATGTTTACCGCAAATAAACGTATTTTCTTTTTTCTTTCTTGACAAATGCGAAAACATCAACACTATACATCTGCGACAGTGCTTCTCAGTTTTTTTGTGTATTTCCTTACTTTAAATATGCTTTAAAAATACCTAAAAGTTGGTTTTTAAACGTAGGATCGCTTGGCACTAACCACGATGATTTTATAGCAGCAGTGGAAGGGCATTCTCTCGATGTATTAGCAGTTAACGAGACTTGGCTACGACTGGGCGAAGAGTGGCGAGCGCCCGCTGTACCAGGTTACCGCCTGCGCCACACGCCACGACCGCTGTCTGTACATGGGGGTCGGGGGTGGTGTGGGTTTTTATTTTAAATGCGGCTTGACCGCTCGTACCTGGTCCACCCCATTTGACCCTAGATATGACACTATTGAACAAATGTGGATTACCCTTACACTAAATGGAAATAAAATTGTTATAGGCATAGCGTATCGTCCCCCACGCTTCGACTTGGACCTCTTTCTCGACGCCATATCCGACTCCATTAGCTCCTTAGTAAAATGTGATCACTACGTACTGCTCGGTGATTTCAATGTTAACAACTGAATGCTAACGAAGACACTATGAAAGTGTGTGAGTTTTTGAATAGCCTGAGCCTAAAACAACTGGTAAGTTTGCCTACCCATTTCACAGACCATATCGAGACATTGATTGACCTTGTCTGTACGAATCTCAACCACAAAGGGATATCTGTTGAGCTCTATGGCTCAATAAATGGTCACTGACTTGTTGTGTGCGAATTTAATATTAGGCGTAGTAAATATATAAACCCCATACAGTTACGTACAGACCCATTAAGTAAATAAATAAAGAAGTACTGGATAGTGATTTATCGCACATACACTGGGGCAATATCTGTGGCTTACATAATGTGAATGACATGGTTGACGAATTAAATTTTAAAAAATTAACAATTTACGATGCGCACGCTCCAGTTAAGAAATGGTTAATTAGGGAGCCGTCATATCCCTGGATAACAGATACAATTAAATTGATGATGCACTTGCGGAATGACGCTCTGATTAAGTACCGTAAAACGAAATCCAAAAAGGCATACTACAAGCAGCTGAAATCTCTGGTGTTAATGTCCATTTTTAGAGAGAGAGTTGTATATTTCAAATTAAATATTAATAACCAAATCAAAGATCAACACATTATGGAAAAATGTAAAAAGAACTGTATCAGGTGCGTAGTACTTGCAACCGGCGTGCGTGTATGACCAGATGTATGAATGTAAACGAGGCAAAAGGAGTATGTAAGGATCGTAACAGGTGGCGTTCTGTAGTTTCTGCCTACCCTCATGGGAAGAAGGCGTGAGTTTAAGTATGTATGTATGTAAAAAGCACTGTATTACCCAAGAAACAAATTGATGACCTTCCTGCTCACTTCAGAGATCCACACCAAATCAAAAATCACTTTTTGAGTGTTCCTGGTAACCCTGTCTGCAATATATCGCAACGTACTTTCTTTGAATCTCATCTTTATGGTGATGATAGCTTTGCATTTGCATTACAACCAGTAACTGCTGCAATACTTCCGCCAGCTAAAATCTAACGCTGAAGGCTGTGATAAGGTGACTCTGAATATGCTTTTACTTACACTACCACGTATACTACGAGTCATCACTGACATCGTGAACAGCTCAATTGTCTCAGCAACCTTCCCTGACATCTGGAAAATTGCTACAATTAGGCCATTGCCTAAAAAACCAAATCCAACTGACTTAAAAGACCTTAGGCCTATTAGTATTCTGCATTGCCTTTCAAAAATTGCTGGATAGGTGTTATGGCCAGCAGCTGTCAAAATATCTAGAAGATAAAAACATTCGGCCTGAGCTACAGTCAGGCTTTCGCAAACAACGTAGTACTTCTATGGCTCTTTTGGACGTGACAGATAACATTCTGTCAGCACAGTATAAGGGCCTATGCACACTTGTTCTTGTCCTACTTAATTTTTTGCGAGCTTTTGACTGCATAAATATAGATCTGGTTCTATCAAAGCTTAACTACTTACTACTTTTTACATATTACCCTGTAAACATATAACATTGTAACATACAGTCAGGGAAATACACCCCCTTCTTTATAAACGTTACTTAAAGTTAAGAGACGTTTAAACGTCAAAATATATTATGGTTAAGCAAACACTAAGTCATTTCTTAACTTTTTGAATAATTGAATACCTGTGGCTAAATAATAACAGCCGCACGGGTCGATCAATTAGGTTAAGCTACATTGCCGCGGTTTATCCGTGGATGGGTGACCGAGATCCCTTTGTGCGTCGGAAAGCACGTTAAGCCGTTGGTCCTGGCTGTCATTCCTGGATCTTTGACAGTCGTTACGGGTCGTCAGAAGCCCGAAAGTCTGGCAACCAGTCTGTCTTAACAAGGGGTATCGTATTACCCAGTAACTGGGTTGTGGAGGACAGATAGTCAGTTGGTAAAATACTTGTATTCAGCTACATCGGGTTAGACTGGAAGCTGACCGCAACATAGTTGGGAAAAGGCTAGGCAGATGATGATGTGAATGAAGATGCGAGATGAAAAGCAACGGTCGCTATTTGAATAACGTTGACAATATATTTTACTCGTAAGAAAAGAACTTATCTTTTTTTTCTTGGAATACAGATTGGCTATTTTGTAAAGAGGACATAATAGCGATAAGTCTATATTATCTGTACGGTGTAAGTACACAATAAAAGGTATTCTATCTATTCCTTTATTGTTAAAAGACAAATTGTCACCGCTTTTTTTTTTTTTTTGTGGATGGGAAATCATCAAATGACTTCTCCCGCTCTGGGCGGAGCGGAAGGGCGTGTCAGACTTTTACTGACTAAAACCCACCCGTGTTCCTTCTGTTGCCTGTGCCGGGGCCACGGTAACTCTTTCGAACATCCCGCAAAATTGTCACCGCTGCCCTTACTATAATCCCCATACTCGCTTTATACACTAGTCAATCTTTTAATCAGGTCGATGAATAAGGCGGTATTGCAGAAGTCTGCCATGCGAGCTGACGATTAACCCTTTTGGTTGCGTTTATTGATTACTTGACGGAACGACAGTTTCACTAAGTATAGTTTTGTAGTAACAGCACGGCTGTATTTCCTCAAGGGAATGGCAGAACTGCATAGTATACACAGATTTAGTCAATTTCCTTTACATCATAAAATCATAACATCACGCCTTGCTTCATCGAAGAGTTAGGAGTATATAGGTACTCCTCTGCCTAACCCTTCGAGTGACACTAGTGTTCTAACACGAAAGTGGGTGTACTATAGGTAGTACACCCACTTTTCGCCAGTTATGTTTAAGTCTCATGGATTTAAACATTGGTTTAATTGAATTAGTATCTAAACAGTCACAGAGAGCCAAAAACTAAATTAAAAATTATTTTGATCAAAAACGGACGGACATGTGAAACGGATGTATTCATAGAAAGCGAGTCTTTTGAAAAAAAAAAACTATATTAATGGGATAATACAGTGTTTTGGCGATACAGAACCTTAGCTTTTTGAAGATACAGTGTGTATTCCAATAGTGTTATTTAAGATCTAATTGAAATTTTTATATGTCATCCTATGTAACCATGCGCGAGGAAATAAAGCATAACTTACATATTATTACAACGAAACACTGTACATAAATGGACAGTAATGTTTCGTAGATAGTGCGGTAATTGTGCCTACACTTAAACAGTGTACCTATTGTCATTGTACGGCGGAATTTTTCACCTATAGGTACCACACCCACGATGGCAATCACAAGAAACAAGTCAGTTTCAGCATTCTCAATCTATCTACCTAGCCTTTTCTAATCTATCTTGGGGTCGGCGTCCAGTCTTACCGGATGCAGCTGAATACCAGTATTTTACATGGAGCAACCGCATCATCTTGCCTCCATAACCCTTTTACTGGGTAACACGATACCCCTTGGTAATACTGGTTGTCAGTTTTTCGGGTTTCTGACGACCCGTAGCGACTGTCAAAGATCCACGAATGACGTCCGGGATCTACGGCATAACGTACTTTTCGAGGCACGGAGAAGTCTCGGTATGTAAAGATGGTCACTCATCTACGGAAACCACGGCAAGCGTAGCTTAACCTGATCGATCGGCCCGTCCGGCTGTTATTACTTAGCCATGAGCCCCTCTCCACAAGTCCCTCCCCTCAGTTTCAGCATCCTATTCTCATCAATAAATCAAATATTGAAATATAATTTCAATATTCAATTTTTTTTCAGAGATATTCATTCAAATTGCTCCATAATTAATGTGTCATGATAACTCGTTCATGCATAATGCATGTTTAATGTCAATGACATTGATATGACGTCGCCGTCGTTGTTTTAAAATTATCATAACATTGTGTATTTTAATCATATTCTGTTTAAATTGAATACGTAAGCGTTTGTATTAAAAAAAATCTTTGGTGTCGCGGTTCGTTTATAACAAGGGAGCCAAGCAAATTTAGTTTAATATAGTACATATTTCTTTCATCTAGTGCTTGTAAGCGCTAGACCTGAGCATCAGGTATTGGGGTTGATTCCCAGGTCGGACAAAGTGTTATTGAGCTTTTTCATCAGAAATTTCTTATTACCGGCCCTTAGTCTTGGGTTATGGCACGTACCTATTAACTGGAGAAATGTGGGTGCTCAATAAATACCTTCATCTCTACATTCATCCTACACCTCTGCTTAACAGTTCGGAGAAATTAGTCGTGATGTTATGTTGTTTTTGCTTGGCATATACCTCGTTGGGTTCGGAGAAGAAACAATCATTGATTAATTATACTTGAAAAACTACGTGTAAGCGATTTCAAAAAAGCAATAGGCATGCTTGTCCCCATTACATGGAACTGAAACTTATCTGGCGAAATATGAGCGAGAGAGAGTACTGTAGAGGCTTCAACTTGGTTTTAAAACCTCCGCGAGTATTATAAGTAAATGGCAGATTGGAGACGAACATTGATTTACGGCCGAACCCAATAACTTAACCATCACAAGTTTTGCTATACTGGATATAGAAAACCTATCTATCTATGGTTTTTTAACGTCCCAATCATCTGTAAGAAATTATGACGTCTTACCGGCCTGACATAAGGACTGATAGAATTATACTGTCTACCATCAAAAGCGATCTGTCTTTTACTGAAAATAGGTTATTCGGTTCGGTCGTTGGATTATAAGGTGGATCCGCAAAGGTAGCCCGTGAAATTAAAATTTTCTTTCGTTTTTGCAATTTGCAGTACGTGTATCATAACCACCATAGAAAAGGGTTTTGTCGACGGAAGAATAGACAAAATAATAGATTGTAGGAAGATTTATAACGTCTAAGTATGGTGATGTGTCATTTTGTCTATTCTTCTGTCGACAAAACCCGTTTCTATTGTGTTCATGCTACGTGTACGTGTGTCAGTGTCGGGTTGTATCTAGATCAAAATATGATTCGCGACTATAACAAATATGTGTTTACATAATTATAACTATAAGAATCGTCAATACGTCTGTCTAAGTTAAATTTGTTCTAAAATGTCATATTTTCGGGCTTACAAGCACATGTCATAAAACGAAAAATTAAATGTAAAAAAATATCTTAAAATTGTAAATACATTATTCGATTTATATCACAAACAAGTGTTTGATTTGACAGTTATTAAGTATAATTACTCGGTCTAGGCTGAGACGAGCGGGACAATTACGTAACGTGCAAGCTTACAGTAGGAATCGGTTTTATTTCGACAGTTCAATAACATTCATTGCGCTATTTATGTTACTGAGCAGACAAATTTTTCGAGCGTAAGAAGCAATGGATAAGCAATTTGCTTCAAAATGATTCAGATTCTGATTGATAGTGTCTTACGTAATTAGGATGCAGCTTTGTAAAAGGGGCATATCCTTCGCAAAGCGTGTTTGTGTGACACAATTGGTTTCTGCTGATGATTGAAGATCCACAGTACTAAGTGCAGTAACAAAGTACCTGGGTATAGATACAATTGCTCCTCTGCTTACTCTTTCGTGCAAAACAGGCGTGATGATGTCATTTAAGTCCAGGTTTTCTCTCAACGAGACTACGAGAATGAAATTGTGATAGATTATATATATTATTTACTTTGTTTCATTTCTTGTGCAGTATTCGTCTTGAAAGAATCCCATGGCTGAAATTGCGACCTTTACATGACGTCAGGCCACCTAATACCGTAATTGATAAACTGTAAGTATTACGGGTCCTTCGTTAACTCTACTGAATTTACAATTACAGTTTCTGTTTTAGTGATCTTAGTTTAAGTATAGGTTTGTAAATTTGTTATTTTGCAGACGGTGCGTAGGTTTAAATCCCTAATAAAGTTGGTTAGATTAAAGTCGTTTTGGACGTGATTGGAATTCGCTTCAATTTCATAAGTTCTAGGCAATGTCTTGTAACAGTTGTAACACGTAGACTGATTTATAAATTGAAAAGAGCCGTTAAGAAAACCAATCTTCGACATATTCGTATTATTGTCTCCTATTTTATTAAATCTCTTACGCACTGTACGTATTGATTACAGTTTTTTACTTACTTAATGGTTTACAAACACGCATCCAATATTGATGCAACATCCTACGTGATACATATTACATGCTGTCATCTTGATGGGACTGTGCCAGTGGAAAGATTTCATAAAACTTCGAATGCGTTCACATGACCTTTGCATCAAAACCTTTTGACTAAAAGATACCGGAATTTTCTCACCATTAATCCTGGCAGATTGACATGCAGCCAAACAAAGCGAATGATCCGAAATGAAAATACAAAAACACTTTTCATTTCTACCATTTTGTCCGCGGATTTATGATACCGAATTTTTTTCAATTGCCAACAAAATGTTTAAATTCAGCCACTTTCCATTTGCCTCTGGCATACGCTGTGGTTTAGGGCTGCGACTCGTTGAATTATTATCTGCGTCATTTTCTTTATGAGAGGAGTGGCGATGGCTTTAGTCGAGTGGAATTTTATTGTTGGGCAGCCCTAGCTTGTGAGGTATCAATGGACAGGATTTATTGGACACTTTTGGAAAACTTTTTAATGCTGTAATGTGCGCTGGCGCTGAGCAGACGATCGACAATTTGCCTGCAGACAAATGTCCGTAACGATAGAACGTATGAAATCCCGGCCATGTATTTATCCTACGTGTTTGTTATTGCATAGATTTCCACACGTTCTATCGTCGCGGACAAATTGTTCACCGTCTGCTCAGCGCCTAAATCTTTTTGGAATAAATGTTGGTGTCATAATATTTATTTTTGTGCAGTAAATTAATTTATTAAAACGCAGATGAATGCCAGGGGCCTTGAGTGTATAGCTTGCGTCTTCTGTGCTGAGCTCACGCAACGCGTCGTACGTCCACCCAGTAATAGGACTCGCCCTAATTGGCGAGTCCATGGTTGGACAAGATGGATGCATGGTTGGATGGTTGCACCAATTACAAATCTGTCCCAAATTAGACGCATTATTAATTATTATACATAAAACAGAAGGTATTAAAACACATACGGAAAGATAAATAATTAATTTATCTTTAAAATGGTGAAGTGTTTCAGACGGTAGGGGTACGTCCATTACCCGATATCGACCTGGGACAATCTCCTACGTTTTTGACGTGCGTTCCCTTCTACCTGAGTCGAGTGACTCTACTGGCGACACACGTCACCACGCACCCCTGAATGCGTATGTATGGATACCAACCACAAGGACCTCGATGAGAGACGGGTAGCGAAGAAGTGGTGAAATATGTAACTTTTCTTGATTAAGACTGTAGATTTATTACTTATCGCTAGTAAGCTGCGAACTGAACTGACTAATTAATTCTAAACTCGTGTCTTTTATACAAATTGTTGGGTTTTTCCCAAGCGTGGACTAACATTTTACTTAAATGAGAACTGCCGCCGGGCTTAACGCCGGTGTATTTTCAAAACGTGTGGCTGGGCGTGTGAACTGCAACCGGGAAAAACCCCCATACTGTTTTAATAGTAAACAAATCTACGGCGCACGTCGTCGCTAGCATTCTCCCCCTCAGTGCGTTGGCACTCCATCTCGTTGAGGTGACGTTGCTGATACGAGCAGGACCAGGTGCGATGCTGGCCGCCGCGAACGCCTGCTGCAGTCTGGACGTCGACAATCCTGATTCTTCCATACCAGCGTCATGTTGGAGAATTCGCCTTTTTCTGATGCTGCAGCAAATTCATACCATCGGAACTTGAGAACTGTCGGCATCTTCTGTATAATTTGTTTCACTATCTCAGGTGAATGCAGGTACTACGGTTTCTTTAGTCCTTTTATCGATGCTACGCTGTTGTTGATCTGGCTTGCGAAGACGCTTATGTCACTTGGATTTTCTGAAATCTTCGGTAACGCCTTGACCTTATTCAATTCTGCCAGCACCAGCGCATCAGGTCTTCCGTATCTTCTTCTGAGGGCATGCATTACTTCCAATAGAGAGACTTCTGAGTATAGCAGGGTCTTGATAGCTTCTCTTGCGTTGCCCTTCAGTGCTCTTCTGAGTCAAGCCATATTATGGACGTCGCTGAAAATCGTGGTGTATCTTTGTAGACAACCTTGAAGGCCAACCACTCGCTGCTGTTGCCGTCGAAGTAGGGTAACTAGTGCATGCACTTCGGCTGCACTGCTGGTCCTCCTCTTGTGGTAAAGGCTTCATTCAACGCTGTCGCTAACGCTTAAGGAGGAAGCGCAAAGGTAGCCCGCGAAATTAAAATTTTCTTACGATTTTTGCAATTTGCAGCTCAGTGTCCATGTGTATGTTGATAAAAGTATGATTCGCGACCGTAACAAATATGTATTTACAGAATTATAATCAGAAGAATCAGTATACAATGCCTTAAGTTAGTATAATCCTGAAATGTTAAGATTTCATGGAATAGTCATTCAATACAATTACTCGGACTTAGAGAGTTGTATTGATGACTTTAATTATTATAATTACATAAATATATATTTGCAACGATCGCGAATTATATTTTAATCAACATACAACCTAATGCTGACCTGTAAATTGCAAAAAACGTAAGAAAATTTGCATTTCGCGGGCTACCCTGGCGCTTTCACCTTAAATCTCAATTGTTGCCCCTTTCGTTGAGGAGTACTCAAGCTTCACCTTCTGTGGCTCTTCTGAAGGGTGCTGACCTCGCTGCTCTGGTTGCTCCAAGTCGTCGTCTTCAAATACGGATGTCTGGATCCAGTTCTGCAGCTGTGCTGTTCTGTCCTCCTGGTCTTCATACACGGAGTCCTCATCTTTACACTGTACCAGCTCCAATATGACACGGGCTAGCTTTGCCGCAGCCTGTGCTTGCATCAACTCCAGGTGTGCTAATTCTTTTCTGGCTACCAGCTCGCGTCTTCTGGCCGAGGAACTCGTGGTCTTCGTGAACCTGGTGCGACGACTGACCCCCTTCGGCTTTAGAGTCGTGGCGGAGCCATAACCAACCTCTTCCGGGACATCTTCTGGGATCTTCTTAGTCGTCTTTTGTGCGGCTTCTTCTTTCTTCTGTCCGTTCTTCTCGGACACCGCTGTGATCACAGTTACAACTGTAGTCTCTGTGGTCATGGTCCCCTCCATGGTCGTTGCACTCGAAGAAGTGTTCTTGCCCGATGAAGCTGACGCTGACGTGACTCCTTCTGACCCCGACGTTTCTTCTGTCGCGTCCCTAACAACAGGACGGTACCGGGGACGTAAGGGGGCATCCTGTTGCAACCTGGTCACTGGCATCTTGCAGTCTTCTGAATCTTCGGGGCTCCTCTGTCTTGCAAAGAATCTCGTGCCCGATAAAGCTGTAGTTCCCGATGACGCTGACGTGACTACTTCTGACCCCGACGCTTCTTCTGTCGTGTCCCTAACAACAGGACGGGACTGGGGACGTAAGGGGGCATCCTTCTGCGACCTGATTACCGGCGGCATCTTGCAGTCTTCTGAATCTTCTGTTTCTTCTGGGCTGTTCTGGCTTCTTCTTGCAGGGAATCCGGCTCAAAGGACCAACTGTGTTGTTATCGGTTGTAAGTTGCGAACTGAACTGACTAAATAATTCTTAAGGGGGAAGCGCCAAGGTAGCCCGCGAAATTCAAATTTTCTTACGATTTTTGCAATTTGCTGGTCAGTATTAAGTTATACGTTGATTAAAATATGATTCGCGGCCGTAACAAATATGTATTTACAGAATTATAATCATTAAAGTCATCAACACAACTCTCTAAGACCAAGTATACCCCAAGAATTACTATTTCATGAAATCTTGACATTTGGGGATTATACTAACTTAACAAGTTTTATTACTGATTGTAATGATTATAATTCTGTAAATACATATTTGTTACGACCGCGAATCATATTTTCATCAACGTACAACTTAACACTGACCAGCAAATTGCAAAAAACGTAAGAAAATTTGAATTTCGCGGGCTACCTTAGCGTTTTCCCCTTAACTCGTTTCGTTTATACAAATTGTTGGGTTTTTCCCCAGTATGAACTAACATTTTGTTTACTTAACTGAGAACTGCCGCCGGGTCTAACCCCGGTATATTTTCAATACGTGTGGCTGGGTGTGTGAACTGCAACCGGGAAAAACCTCCTTACTGTTTTAATAGTAAACAAATCTATGGCGCACGTCGTCGCTAGCATGCTTCATGAAGGTTTCATAAAAATACGCTCGATAGTTTTTGCGTAATTCTCAGTTTTTTACCCGCGTTAGACATAACTTTATAAATTAATTACAGTATGTAATATAAACATCATTTAGCAGTTATAAAGAAAATGATCTAATTTAACATATATTTTTTCCAAATCATTAACACCACTCGTTTAAACGTGATTTTCAGTTTTAAATCATTAAGAGTGGATTCGAACAAACAAGAATACATTTTATCCACGGAATAAATCGCTACTTACTCGAAATCAAATCAATTTCACGTTTAACCGGCTACTATTCGAGGAATAGTGAGTCTATTCGGGAATAATCACTATATGATAAGCATGGATTACAGAGCTATTCCAAGAATAACAAAATGGCGTTTTGTGCTGTCATTTCAACTCAAAACAAGAAATTATTGTTTCAATAACATAAATTGCAAAATTTAAACGATTTGATTCAAGATAGTGACAGTAATGAGGAAATTATACCTAGACGTCCAAGATGGCTAAAAGAGAGAATAGATTTATTTGAATACTATGGTGATTTCACGATTAGGTTTCGTTAGAGCAAAGAAGCAATTTTGTTTTTGAACTGAACATTTACGAGGCGAACTTTCAACTGAAATAAACCTGCAAATCCCGAAGATAAACACCACATGAACCAATCCGAAGCAACAAGCAAAAATTCAAATAACTATCTACCTATAAATAATTGACAGCTACTTTCCCATACGACAAATGAAACTTGAAATGAGTTAAGCTTCTTCACCGTCCCGTTTGTAGATTTTGCCGGGTATTGCATTCGTACCCCGCCATTCGCGCATAGCTAATCCAAGTATAGCTATACGTTAGATTCCATGGAAAAACGACTGTTGATTTACTCGAGAATAAAATCGTGGAATAGATTATTCCCGGTATTGTTACTCGTGTATAAATTCGAGTTTTGTCGAATCCGACCTAAAAGTCGGTTATCGTCGCTATAAAGCGTTGAAATCAATTAGTTCCTCTAATTACAAGTCATCTTCTAACGACATAGTTGGACGGGTTAGACTCTAATAAAATATCAAAAGTAAAAGGGTTGAAAAACCTCTGGATGTTCACTTTGAAAACAGCTTACCTACTGACGCAACGCTACGCTGTACCTACGCATGAGTGCTCTTGGATTGAAATAACTTGCAACCATTATTATTTTGTATTCAAAGTTTAACAGTTCTCGCTTTTTAATTTGTTAAAATTTTATTCACTTCACCTTTACCTGACATTCAACCATAAAAAATTGTTATTGTAACTTTCTTTTTATTGTAATTTCAGAATGCTCAAAGTTGTAGCCTTTTAAAAATGGACCACCCTCGTGACGTCAGTAAAACTCAAATCAACTGAACGTTGGAGTGTCGCAATGGAGTTACTTAGGCAATCTAATTTGCGAAAGTCATAAAAAATTAAACGAAAAGTTTTACTCCACGTTTACATCTAGGTAACATCTGTCCAAGTAAAAAAATGAAATAACTTGGAAATATTAAAAAAAATATATATTCACCCTCAGTGTATTTTACGCTTTAATACAATGGCGCAACGTGGAAAATCGCGTTTCATTAAGATTAGGAAATCGGAAAATCTCTCGCGGCTTCTACAAACATACTAAATAGAGACAAGTTGAGGCTTTCTCTCCAGAGATTTTATGCCCGTCACGCTTCCAGCCAGCTATAAAGCGCTTTACGTTGAAAATTGAAAGTGACTTTAGCTGTAAAACGTACCGGTGAATGTGAAGCGCACGAGGAAAATATCAATTTTAGGTTTCAGCACCCGCAGCGCTTTTATGTTTTTGAAAGTTGGAAGTTATAAGTGGATTCCGATAGTAAGTGTGTAGTCGGGGAGTCGAAATTGAAAAGGAGGATAATAATGTAAAGATAAAACAGGCTTCGGATATTTATAGAAAGTTATGTAAAAAGATGAAGCTTTGGAAAATTAAAATTGATTTAGATGCGGACAAATTCACGTCTGAGTAATACCTAGACCTGATAAATTTGCAACAAAACCATAACTTTAGTCGATGGAGTAAACTAAATCTGTAGCTTGAGTTTTGAAGCAATTTTTAACCGCTTTGCAATACCAGCCCTATCGGGTTCTAATTTTAATCTAGAATAAACGTGATTTGTATTTTCTAGTCTAAATTCTGACTTTCTCGACTTCATACTGCATGTTGGAAAGGATTTAGTTTTTGGGATATCTTGTAAGCTCTGTCATATAATTACAAATTATCAATTTCAATCCTGTTTTCGGACCTCTGAAAGTAATAACTATGCCACGAATGTAGGTAGACAAGTTTTCTCTTAGCCCTACGCTCGTTTTTTTTTTTATAATTTCCAACGGTCAGTAAGCTACAATTTTTAGAGAGCTTGTTAACTCCCAAGGAGTTTTGACGGATAAGGTATAGGTTTTAAGTGATTACAGAATCGGGTACAATGTGCAGTACAAATTATATTATTACATATTTCCGTCGAAAAACACAACAACTTTACTTTCCTATCGTAAGTATGCTGGAAACGAGTTCTTTAGACATAAGCATCACCTTTGTACGTATTTTTCTGTTCCCTTCTTCTTGTATGTTTACATAATCTGTTAAATAAATAACCAATTTCGCGTCGGTAGATTTAAACGTAAATTAAGATCTTAAAGGCCTTCATGCGACATTAAACAGTCCAAAATTATGCCTCTTAATCCCTGAATGTCCTAAAACTCACGTTCCATGAATTCCACGACGGTTGAATGATTTTATTTGCACATAAATTACGGAACCCTTTTGGCTACCTCTACAGTATCTAGTGATTGGAGAAGCGATCTTATCGGTGACGCAATGAATTGGACGATCAGAATATTGAATATGTTCGCGAGCCTCTGGGCAATTTGAAAAGATAATCTTTTGTTGACGTAGCTAGGAATTGGGCTTTGTAGTGTATTCTTGAAATACGTCTTGATTACAAAGTTATATAAGTATAATATTATGCTAGGAACGTACACACGCAGCAACTTTGCGACAGCGACAGCCGATTCAGATAGAAGCGATATCGTTGTCGCGCTCGGTAGCAACACTGGTCCAAATTGTGTAACCAGAAGGCGAACCAGTATTTCTACCGAGCGCGACAGCAATATCGCTTTTAACTTAAACCTTAAACAAAATTAAAGATATCATACTTGTGATAAAAGTATAATGCACGTCAACCGTGCATCGCTCAGCTTGTCATAATGTCAATCACTTAGATGCTGGAATTTAGCTGCTACCACAAAAAAAAAATCAATCTACCTAGCCTTTTCCCAAGTGCAGGTATGACTAAACTTTTACTCTCATATCCTTTGACTCGCTCAAAATATTTTTCCGTACAATATTTTCCAACCCAATAATATAAATAAAAAATCCAATTACGAGTATTCAGTTAGGTCAGGTACACTCGTCGAAAAAATGTCATGCCAAAACTGCGGTAGGTACCTGTTGTTAACCTATTTCATGTGGCACTTCATAATTTTGCAGTGCTCAGGTATTCATAGTACTCAGGGGTTGCTGAATGTAAATCGTTGATGCTTAAAAGCGCGTGCTCTGTTTCAACTAGGGATGGCAAAAGCTTTTTACAGTTATCAATCCTTTTTTTGCAAAAAAATAATATGTTTTTGCTTTTTTTTCCATGGTATCTAAGACATGTTTTCGTGGTCAAAAAACCAAATAATAAGTTAACGTTACGTAAACCTCTCTACTTAGTAATACAAATTGTTTATTTCTTAAAAATCAATCGATCAACTCAGCCTATCGCATCACAGTCCACTGCTGGACATACGCCTCTCCCAGGTTGCGCCACAACACTCTATCCTCCGCTTTCCGCATCCAGTCTGTCCCAGCCACCTTCTTCAGGTCGTCGGTCCATCTAGCTGGGGGGCGTCCCACACTACGATTGCCGATACGCGGTCTGCACTCCAAGACCCGCCTGCTCCACCGGCCATCGGTCCTTAAAAATACTTGTTTATAATCATTATAATCAAGTTGGACCTACATATAATTAAAGTAAGTAGGTATTTATGATTGCTCCTATTTTGCAAGTTGACCATGTAAATTGTTAATATTCATTTTCTAAAAAAACATATTGATTATGGTGTTAGAACAGTTATTTTTTTTTTTTCGTTCTTAGTCAACCCTTGTTAATACAGATCACATTTTTCACGCGGTTTGAGCCAACCTTTTTTCTTGGCCTACTGTACCGTGCATTCATTATGTATTAGCAGGTGAAGGGTTCAGCGGTTCATCTTCTGGGATTGAAAATGTTTAAGCTGGTATGATTTTCTGGTTAGAGGGAAGTGAAATAGACATTTAATCATGCCTATCGTCTGTGAATAATTTACGGCCGGCTTATGTTATTTTTATATTATGAAAATTCAGTTTTGAGTTGTACGGTAACATACCTCATGATACCGTATTTATAAACCCGCCTTAAGGCGAAATGTATCTTAATGGGGTTTTGAGCATTGGTAAGGTCGAACGGAGCTTATAGAATTTAAAAAATATTATTTTTAAATTCTATATGCTCTGTTCAATTAAAATAAACCCATAATCCTCTTATGTTTTTCATGGTGAACGAGTTGACGACAATGTATTGAAAATAATTTAATTACAGTCGAATAAAACAGTTTTTTCTCATAAACAATGCTAAGTGTCCCCGCCACGCCGCGCCTCCGCTTGCCGATGACACGATGATTCCCAACAATAAATGATAAATGACGTTTTATATTGCAATCATTAATGTTACTTTTATTTAGTGCTTTAAGTGCTCTTTTCAAATATGGGAAGTGCGTCTGTGGTAGCTGATATAACTCTTTCCAACAAGCACACTTATGAAGTTCCTTATTTTTTGACAGGCAACCTTAGACGAAAAAATGCAACAAGTTCTTAATGGACGCTAAAGTAAAATAAATGGTTGGAAAGATAGCGATATTATTATTAACTTACAATGTAGAAAGACGATACGGTTCACTTTGGTCAATACGCTGTTAGCAAACATTGTGATCTGCATTAATGCAGTAGAAAAACATCTGGGCTGGAATCACGATGATTGATAATCAATATAATCATAGAATCAGATAACAACATAACACAAAACTTCAGCTCTGTATTCCCGAAGGTTTGGGCAGAGGTGCACCTATAGTAGGTACACCCACATTTTGCCAGTTATGTTTAAGTCCCATGTAATAGTGGGCTTGACTGCCTTGTTGGTGTCGTGGTCACAAGCGCTACTGCTGAGCATGAGGTCCTGGGTTCGATTCCCAAGATGGGCAGTGTTATTGGGATTATCCATCTGGAATTTCTCAGTAACAGCCCGGATTCTAGATTTGTGCCCTGTTGATAGCAATAGGCTCGCCCCCTATTACATGGGACTTAACATAACTGGTGAATTAAGGGTGTACTAGTGGTACAACTCTGCTTAACCCTTCGGGGAAACAAGGTGTGATGTTATGTGTGTTATGTTTTGTAATAGTGGGCGAGCCTATTGCCATCAACCGGGCACAAATCCAGACTCCGGGCTGCTACTGAGCAATTCCTGGTGGAAAAACCCAATAATACTTTGCCCGACCCGGGAATCGAACCCAGGACCTTATGCTCAGCAGTACACACGAGCAATTGATGATAATAATTATTATTTATTGCTTAGGTTAGTCACGCCCACATTACACCATTATTTTTCCACTAATGCAAATACTGATTGGGCTGGATTGAGAAATATTTTATCTGAGATAAAAACCACTAGACAAAAATACCTTCATCTTTGCTTTCTTTAAACTCAACAAAAAAAAAATATTAAGCGAAAATTTCGCAAGATGACAATAATCAATGTGTCTTTTCCCAACTATGTTGGGGTCGGTTTCCAGTCTAACCAGATGCACCTGAATACCTACCAGTAGGTATTTTACATGGAACGACTAGCGATAGGCATCTGACCTCCATAACCCAATAACTGGGTAATACGATTCCCCTTTGGTAAGATCTCGACGACACCATACAAGAAACAACAACATAAGAAAAAACTACAGTAGAACTATTTTCAAGACAATTTCATCGTGACTTTGGGGTGTTTCTTTGGGGTGGTTGGGATCTACCTCCTAGTGGTCCACCCCGGGGTACGGTACCGCGGGCTTGCCTGTGGTACGGCCGAACGATCCGTGGTAGGTGGAACGGTGGTAGGCTCCGCAAGGAGCGGCCTGGCTCGCGACCACCATCCCACCGGAGTCTGGCGCCAAGCAGCACGCTGTGTTCCGTCAGTGTGTGGGAGTGCCAGTGCTTTTGGGGGAGAAGAAGATTGTCAGTTGCGCTGTTCAGAACCGGTCTTGGTCTCTGGGCATAACTAGCCGGGTAACTCATTTTGGAGGGTAGCGGGATCTGAAGCACGGTGCCAGCCGTTGGCTGATCGCAGCCAGTAGGGGTCCCAAGTAGCACGCCAGCCACGTGCCAAAGGCTGCCCCGCTAACACGTGAAAAATCCCGGTATGCTCCACCGTTACAGACTGCGACTGGATGCGAGGACCCGGTGGCCATATCCGGGGGGGTTCGGACTTCCCCGCAGTCTCCAAATGAGTTCCCCATAGGTTTAGTTAGCTCTAGTGTACCACTTGGACTACAGAGCAGTGCCTCGACAAGTCAACTTTTTTCTCCAACAACTTTACACGAATATGAGAGCATAAATGAAAAACAAGGTTTTACAACGGCTGCACTTCCTCCCACTAAAAGTGCACCTCACTAACATCAGGGGGTTATACTCCAATCTCGATCCGGTCCATCACCACCTTGAGACTGAGAAGCCGCACCTGTTATTCCTAGAGGAGACGAAGATAACAACCCCGTCGGATGTGGCGTATCTCAACTACCCGGGTTACTCTCTTGAACGCAAGTTCAAGAAGCAAGCTAGGGTCTGTGTGTACGTCCGCAATGGCAGTTGTTGTCGTCGTCTCCGTTGCTTTGAGAAATCGGATGTTTCTGCCATATGGCTACTTGTGGACACTTGCGTGGACAAATCTCTCTACATCGGCGTCTACCGATCGCACAGCGGTAACCAGGAGACAACAGTGCTCTTTAATTTCCTCGTGGAGTCGACTGACGTAGCCCAGCAGCGGTACCCAACAGCGAAGCTCATCTTTCTGGGGGACTTCAACGCCCATCATAAAGAGTGGTTGTTCGCGTACCAGCAAACTGACTATGCCAGGTTACAGGCACGCAAGTTTGCTTTGACGCTGGATCTAACCCAGATCGTGAATGTGACCGCGAGTACCGGATGTTGACGGCCATACACCCAATTGCTTGGACCTACTGGTGGCATCTGATCCGGACAGTCATTCAGTATCGGTCTCAACCCCGCTGGGAACGTCTGACCACTGTTTGGTGAAATCCATACCGACCTGCTCTCATCCAGATGAGAGGCCTGGGCAAGAGGCGAGTATGGCGATACGAGTCAGCAGACTGGGATGAGATGCGGCACTTTTTTGCATCTTATTCTTGGCGGCAAGTGTGCTTCTCCTCGGGTGACCCCTCATGCTGTGCTGACGTGGCTGCGGACGTGATTCGGCAGGGGATAGAGTATTTATTCCATTCTCCGACATCCCGCCCGGTCACAAATCCCGGCCTTGGTATAATGCAGAATGCGCCCACGCTGAGGCCCAAAAAGAGTCTGCCTAGCAAGCCTGGGTCGAGACCCGCGACTGCAAAGTTAGAGCGCGTAGGTTTAGCGCGAGGAAAAGATTTATAATGCTGCCACCAAGTTCTGCAAGCGGGTTTTACGTGGGATACGTTTTGACCATGTTGGACGTATTGGGGCCAAGCTGGCTTCGCACCCTCCGGGTAGTAAACAGCTCTGGTCCCTGTCTCTGGCTGAAGCGAACTTTTGTTGACCCACTTTACCTCCATAAATGATAAAACCTGATGGGCCGCTGGCTCACTCTGCAGGGGAGAAAGCAAATCTATTTGCATCTCTCTTTGCAAGCAATTCACGTCTGGACGCTGGCTCCAAGCAACCACCTACTGTACCTCATTGTGACTTCTCGATGCCGGAGATCGCAGTTCACATTAAAGAGGTCCGAAGAGTATTGTGCAGTCTAGACGTGAACGAGGCCAGCGGGCTTGACGGCATTCCAGCGAGAGTGTTAAGGCAGTGTACGCCTGATCTCCTGTATTGACACGTTTGTTCCGCCTCTCTCTTAAAAAAAGGACGGTACCAAAATGCTGGAAGCTTGCAAATGTGCAACCAGTACCCAAAAAGGGCGACCGTGCAGACCTTGCCCATTACTGTCCGATCACCATTACCTCCATTCTGTGCAAGGTTATGGAAAGGGTACTGAACAGTAAGTTGCTGACCTACCTTGAAAACAATGATCTCTTTAGTGACCCTCAATATGGTTTTCGCCGGGGACGGTCAACTGGCTATCTTCTTGGTATGTCACGCACTGCTGGGGCGAGGGCATCGAGAAACATGGCGAAGCACTTGCTGTATCGCTTGATATCTCGAAGGCCTTTAACAGGGTCTGGCTTGCTGGTCTACTCAGCAAGCTTTCTGCTTATGGTATCCGAGATGATTTTTGTAGCTAGATATCAGACTTCCTTAGTGAACGGTCAATCAGAGTACTCATTGACGGCTGCTCTTCAGACCTTATGGCTATTGATGCCGCTCAGGGGTCTGTTCTCTCTGCATCTCTTTTCCTGCTGCACATCAATGACCTACTTCAGCCTGGTATTATTGGATACGCAGATGACAGTACAGATTCAGAGAGATACTTGTCCAGCGCAAAAACTAGCGGGGCCGAAGTTCGTTCCTTGAGAGAGGCCATGGTAGAGCGGACAGATCTGACCTAAAGCCTTGTCTCCCAGTGGGAAGATGATAATCTGGTCTCTTTAAAGGCCACCAAACCACAGCCGTGTCTTTTTACCGCTAAAAGGAGTCGTTTCGACCAAACTCCTACTTTTCGGGGTACATCTGTACCTGTAACTGATCGGCTTGATTTCGTAGGCATGGAGTTGACATCATGTCTCAACTTCGGAGCCACCATCGAGTACAAAGCCCAAACTGCGGCCAAGAAACTGGGCATCCTAAATAGGGTGAAGCGATACTTTACGCCTGGACTCTCTCTGGAGCTTTTAACTCTCTACAAAGTGCAAGTCCGATCCTGCATGGAGTATTGCAGCCGCCTTTGAGATGGCTCAGTCAAATACCAACTTGCCGCGCTTGACTCGGTGGAACGCAGAGCTAAGAGGCTCATTGGCGACGTAAAACCGGTGGATGCCAAGCTTCTCAGCTTGGCTCATTGCCGCAAGGTGCCTGCTTGTTGGTCTTCTGCAGATTGTACTTCGATGAGTGTGCTCAAGAACTCCACGACCTCATTCCGCCCACCGTTTTTCTACCATCGGACTTCTAGACGCACTGT
The DNA here is from genome assembly GCA_947568875.1 of Fissipunctia ypsillon. NCBI lineage: Eukaryota > Metazoa > Arthropoda > Insecta > Lepidoptera > Noctuidae > Fissipunctia > Fissipunctia ypsillon. The sequence continues at coordinate 19,921,038 of OX387643.1, read as the reverse complement.
AGATTACCATCCCTGTCCCTAGGTGCTATTTCACCAATTTGCACTAAGCGTTTCCAAATGTCCTTTGTGATGCGCACACCAAAGGAGTGGAACTCTCTGCCTGCGTCTGTGTTTCCGAACGCATACAACCCTGATCTCTTCAAAGTGAGAGTGAACTGGCTTCTTCTGGGTAAGCTCGTCTCATCGTCGACTTTGTCGCTGTCACTTCTGACCTAGACTAGAGTCAACAGCAAACCTATCTTAAATAAAAAAAATAAAAAAACTTTTTACCTCACACAAAAAATGCGCGTCATTTAATAAAGAAGCTCTCCACAGATAAAAAAAGTCTCAACATCGCGTGTGCCACACAAATTTTTGAGGATAGGAAACTACGCTTACAGCCAAGTGATCTCTCGCTCGATATTCGTGTCCTCACCAAAATAGACTTGAAACCAGGTCATCGAACGTTGACAACTAGCGACCACCGACACTTCTAAACTTCACAGATAAATTTATCAGTCGGCAAATTGAATTCCAGTTTGGTGTTTGTTTGATGTTCCGAACTAAATGCGTTTAGTGTTGATTTTGTGCAACGTGCAATGTTATATTGGTTTGAGAATGATCTCTGTGATTGTTTAAATGCAATGCGGTGAATGATAATAATATCTGCTTAAATGCAACCGGAATAGGAATTTCGGTTGCGTTTAAGTTGTAACATGACTATTTTGAATTATGTGATTGAATTTGTAATCAATTTATTTATAAGATTATAAATAACTAAAAACCTACGGGCCTGCTTCGCACGGTTTTTACGACTTTACAATACATGCAGACTCTTTATTACTTTTTAGTTTAATTTTATTGCATTATGCACATAAACCTTCCTGAATAAATATAAATGATTGTGAAATCAGCATTAAAATTTGTTGCGTAGTTTAGAAGAACAACGTCACACAGACTGACACGAAAAGCGACTTTTATTTTTGTATTTACATAGGTATGACGTGTATGGCTTTTGAACCAAGAACAAAAAATTCAAGATGGCTCTGACAATAAGATTCCTAATTAAATAACTGCAACGACCTACAGGTAGTTCGACTAGCAAGGCATACGCGATAACTACTCACTTTTGCGTGAGTAATTGTTGTCTATTTCTGTCACTTTTCTCTTTTTCTGACAGCGCTGCCATACAAAATACTCGACTCATTCTGTCAAACTTGATCTTTTTTCTAACATGGCACCTAAATTATCTCGAATTTTAACAATTCAACACGAGATAAACTCCGATTATTCTCTTATTTACTCGTCCTCGATTTTGACGACGATAGACAAAAATAGACAAAAATATGATTTAAAAAAAACTCCAAATTGACATGGCAGTTTCATGATTGTACATATTTTAGTCATAATTCTATTTTACAATAAATTAATACTTAATGAAAATACTTAGTATACACTACTATTTATATTAGAACGAAGTTCCTTTCGGCGGCCGCGAGAGAAACTGTGTCGAAGGGGAGCACTATTACGTAGATGAGCACTACTTTCGGTATTAACCAGTCACTTCGCCATTTATGGTGATTAACGAAATCTAGGGAGTTATGGCTATATGGCAATATCAAACCTTTGCAACATAATTACTAAAATCGCCAGTTCATTTCCCAAGGGTGATGAATGTGATGATTAACAAAATTTGCAATATCATGTGTTTTATAGTGATTGTTAAAATATCAACCTTCGCTTTATCGAATTGTGATAGTCGAAAATTTGTCATTTGTGGTGGTTATCTTGTTAGTATAATATATTTATTATGTTCCACTAATTTTCATTTCCATCATTTTGTAATTTCGGCATGCCAAATAAACATTTATTTGAATCAAAAAAAGGCGGTAACTATACATAAATTAAAAGAAGTGGACGTAAATCATTATAGTAAATACTAATTCCATGCGTAAAATCGCCGATGTTGCTACGATAAAAATTATTTAGAAAGAAAGAACGAAAATACATATTTTGTTTGCGGTAAATATGACGCAAAAAAAGAGCACAAACACAAAAAGAAACAAGAGTAACAATAAACAACAATTTGTTTTTAATAACTTGCTACATCGGTTTCTCGTCGCGAGATAAAGAAGTGTCATAGTACCTTTTTCGTTCTAGAGGCTAACGGTCATGTTAGGCATTAGAATGACGTCATAATCGTAGACAAATTTCGACAAACCGCGAATGAGAGCTTTCTCGCCTCGCGCTTGTCATGTTAGCCCTGTAGAACGTGTGAAATAAAAATGCCCGCAAAAGCACGTGCCGGGGTATAAATAAATATGGAGCAGTAATCCGGTGGTTACGTGGCACGTAATAATTATCTTTGCCGGGATATTGCGTTTGAAATAAACGCTCGACTTTCTGTGTCACTGGGTTAAAAGTGTTCAAAAAGGTCGCTTGCTAATTTTGAGGTATGCTTTATTTGTTTTTTTTTGTTGTTGTTTTTATTTAAGAATTTTGGTTTCAATTCAAATAAAAAGTGTAAGTAGATAGGCCTCGATTTTTTATCCCAAAATTAAGCCACTTAAAAATTTATTACCTAATTATTAATTTCAAGCTCGTAATATGCTTGTACTAATCTCAAATTCGTCGTTACTAGAGATGAGTTTCTACTCGGTAAAATCCCTAACTTTAGTTAAATACCCATTTTTACCTACCCAATTTTATTTTGTACCGGGTAAAAATATAAAAAAAAATTACCAAATTACATTATAATAATATTGAGGATTTTAAAGATTTTAATGAATTTAAAGATGATTGTAATTTTATTTATGTGAGCACCTAATGCAATGTTGTTTTTTTTTTAATTTTAGTTATAACAGTATGATTGTGGTGTGTATTTGAATCTTGGTTACTAACAAAATTTGTAAGTATACTTACAAAAATATGGATCACTGTTTAGGAAGTAAAATAGATAAATTAAAATAAATAATTTTCACGTCTATCTGCAGGGTTGCCATTTACACAAATATTCTGGACTATCTCACAATAAAATACTGTTTATCAAAAATATATGGTATAAATAAACACAAAATTATAACATGTACAATATTCCCAAATCAGAACGGATCTGGGACACTTGCGCGAATCCACTTGTGCAAACAGACACTTCCGCGAATCCACTTGTGCGAACAGACACTTCCGCGAACGGTCTTTTGCGTGAAGGGACACTTGTGCGAAAAAACATTTCCGCGACTGGACTTTTGCGCGCATGGACTTTTGCGCGAATGGACATTTACGCAAAAGGACTTTTGCGCGAAAGACACTTGGGGTGAAAGGACTTTTGCGCGAAAGACACTTGGGTGAAAGGACTTTTGCGCGAACGGACCTTTGCGCGAAAGACACTTGCGCAAAAGACATTTGCGTGAACCTACTTGCGCGAAAGGACAGTTGCGCGAAAAGTTACGGAAATGAAATTTATATATACATAAGTGTTGTTTGCGTGGTTTTCGAAGGCGCTGCCAACGATAATGACGTCAAAATCAAAATTCAAGATGGCGCCACCTAAACTTTACTAATTTTTCGTCATGGGTGTCGTTTTCATGTCGAAAATAAATAAAAAGTGTACATAAAAAACTACGACAAAAACTATTGACGACTAATTAGACGATTTACTTCTAGTATGTCTGTAACTGGAACTTAACTGGCGAATCCAATTCTGTGAGTACTATCCACAACGTACACGCCTGCCCCAAACCTTTGAAAGAATACAGGCGTGATGTTATGAAGAAATCTCATTTCTGCAACTTTTTCGCGCAACTGTCCTTTAGCGCAAGTGGATTCGCGCAAGCGTCTTTCGCGCAAATGTCTTTCGCGTAAAGAGGTATGAGGAACAGGATGTAAAGGTCACTCATCCTCCAGAGAAAAAGGAGGATCCTCCGACCAGACGGGTGTTGTGTCTGGTGGGTAACTGCCCGACGATTGATGACGTTGACGTTGGGACGTTGTATATATAGTAATCGCGCGATAAACTCTGATTGCGTGACGTCAGTGTGATGCGTTCACATGTGTCGATGTAGATATGTCGCTAGAAGCGCAAGTGTCTTTCGCCCAAGTGTATTTCGCCCAAGTGTATTTCGCGAAAATGTCCATTCGCGCAAAAGTCCGTTCGCGCAAAAGTCCGTTTGCAGAAATGTTTTTTCGCGCAAGTGGGTTCACGCAAGTGTCTTTTGCGGAAATTTCTTTCGCGGAAATGTCTTTCGCGCAAGTGTCCTTCTATGAATGAGAACTATTAGTCATATTGAACACGGCAACTTATAAATTACAACATGGAAATAATATACCCAGAACACGGTTTTTATATACACACACACGTAACAATGTTTTAATGGCAACCCTGGTTGATTGATAGCCCAAACTCCGCCATTTTGTTTAGTCAGTTTAAAGTGCGCATGCGCTGGCTCTAGTCTTGATCGATAATAATACAACTTATTGATTTATAGGTTATATTAGTTCGTAATGATTTAATTATTTTTTGTTTTGATATACTACTGTTAACTGTAATCAGCAATGTATGTGATTGAAAAAACTGGTGCCGCTTCTCTTGTCAAAAATGCCTCTAGACTAGACTAAAAATTACCAAAATTTAGTTTATTCCTGTCAAACGACGATTTCCCATTCTGAAATTGACTAAAGTGACACAACATAACTATATTTTAGTTTGACAACACAAAGTTGGCACTGAGTTATTAGTTTAGTGAAAATGGTAATTTTGCTATTCTGAATTTGACGTTTTTCACCTAAAATTTAGATTTTCTAACTAAATCTGACTATTTTTAATTGCGTTTAAAAAGGTGTGGAATAAAATTAGTTGGCATGAAGTAAAATTCACACTAACACCTCGATTTCAGGTGCAAAAGCAGTTATCATCATCATCAGCCTACAGCAGTCCACTGCTGGACATAGGCCTCTCCAATTGCACGCCATTCAGCTCGATTTTCGGCAACTCTCATCCAGCTCCTACCAGCCACCCGGCGAAGATTGTCGCTCCACCAAGCCTGAGGGTGTCCTACATTACCTACGTTTGCTGATTTGCGGTCTCCACTCAAGAACATGTCTACCCCATCGATCGTCTGTTCTACGTCTAATAAGTATGGCCGGCCCATTGCCACTTCAGCTTGCTTATTCTGTGAGCTATGTCGACAACTTTGATTCTCTGCCGGATCACCTCAAAAACACAAAAAACAGTACTGTCGCTTTTTTTCTTTTATCTTGCTTATATTTCGAAAATGGTGTGTCCTATCGCAAAAATATTGAACATTTCGACCCCTTTTAAGCGACTCATAAACCTCTAAAACCCTAAATCTAGGTAATAATTTTTCATATTTTCCATACAAAAGGTGAAAAATTCCATATAAAATACGTCGAGGCTGCTCCTGCGCGCCTCCGGCTCTAAAAAAAAATCACGGGGTAGAGCAAATACCACGTGGAGTCGCGCGATTGTCAAATTCGATTTTAGTTTTGTCAAAATTATTTTTAAATTTAGTGACATTTTTTGCAGAATAGCTTTATGATTTTCCTAGCCAAAAGTAAGGAATTTTAGTGATAGCTTAGTTAGTTTAGTCCGGTTTAAAAGGGAATCGGCACCACTAACACAGTGGTAAATAATACATTTAAAAATTAAAGTAATAAATATTTTTAAATCATTATCGTTTAATTATATTTGACAAAAAATATTAATATTAGTATACAACATTTTTATTCCAACTGTATAAATGTTTAGTAAATACACGGTGTTTTTTTAACTGTCAAATCATTTCAAACAACTGCCAATCAATGTCTAAATTTGACCCGGTATTTTTAAAATACACCCGGTAAAAATGGGTATTTTATAGTTTTTACCTATTCTACCCTTTCTTTCCCATTATTACCCACCCGCCCATAGTCGTCACTTGAAAAAATCTAAAATACTGGCAGCTAACATAATAACTACCCCAAAAGATAACAATCATAAAAAAATATCCTTGAAAAAAGAACTCTTCATTCAAAATAAGAATCTCATCGAACACATCAATACGGTTTTCCCAGCGTTTTGTACGGTACAGTTGAACTGGTGTAATAATTTATTCATGAGCCCACTTTGCACTGAATGAATAGGTCTAAAGCGTGGGTGTGCGAGTGTGTCCCGTGAGTTACGTTCGTAAATAGAGAAGGGAATCGTAGCTATGTGTTTGCTTGTTTTGTTTTGTTTAGTTAGGTCATGTTTTTGAGAGAAGATTGTGTTTTTAGAATGATTTGTGAGGAAAAGAAATAAAAACTTATTATAAACTAAGGCCCGCTTGGGCTATAAATAACTAAATACATTTAAAGATAAAAATTATTATGTATCATGGGTATTACTATAAAACAGCATTTTGTGTCAGTCTACGAGTATTGATTGAAATAGAACACTGTTTTAAATTCGATAAGAAGGTACTAAGTCGCGCCTGCGCCACAAATTACATGCAATTAACACTAAACATGTTTAAAACTACCCGTTTCCCGCGGCGGCACCCGCGTGGATGTCAATACCCTATTGAATCGCCCCTATTCCTATTTGAATAGGATTTAGTTCACAGTTTCATAGCTTTTTTTTTTGCGTGGATACCCAAATATTTTTCTAAAATAAAAGTAGCCTAAGTTACTCCTTATAACATTAGTTATCTGCCGGTGAAAGTCTCGTCAAAATGAGTCAAGCCGTTTCGGAGATTAGCCGGAAGAAACAGACAGACAGACAGACCAAAATAAAAATAAAATGTTTTTTGTCATAAGTACCGTATGTAGCTACTTTCATATGCATTTAATAAAAAGCTGTTATTTTGACATTACAAACAGACACTTCAATTGTATTTATTTGTATAGATATCATTCTGTCTCTGTCATCTTCCAGAAACAGAACGATGTTTTAAACACGATTAGCGCTAAGCTTGTTTATGGTCCAAGCGGGCCTGAAAGTATTTCGAAAAACGATTTGGTGTTAAACATGCAAATAATTTAAAAAATAAAAGCTTTCATCTATAATATAGACTATAGTACCTCTTTTATACATAAACAAGAACGAATTCATTCAAATGTAATGATAAACCATTCAATACTTTATCAATCCCCTCAAAATTGAAATATATTCGCACATCACGGTTGTCACCGATCACTATATTTATTTGATTCGTTCCAATATATTCGAAGCGGCACAAATCGATCAAAGCCACCTCTTTGATATTTCCCCTTTATCTCTGAATAAACGTCATAAAATTATCTGTTTATATACTGGAAGTAACGAAAATAACTGGAACGGAAAACGTGCTTCAATATTTTGTCTCTGAATTGTTTTTAAATAGATGAGACAGGTAGTGTTTTTTTATGTTTAAAAGGTTTATTTATTAGTCGTTCGACACATCATAACAGACAAACCGTTTTCGTCGGTAGGTTCTAATAGGACTCTGTCGGTTACAGATCGGAGTCGGTGTCCGGCTTCGCCCGCATGAAGATCGGAAATTATCCCACGGGAGCGTAGTACCGGAATAAAAAGTATATATACCCAGGTCGTAGTTTATTCATGTGCTAAACATCAAAATCTGTTCAGCCGCTAAGCCGTGAAAAAGTTACAGATAGACAGACGAAGTTGCTTCCGCATTTATAATATTAAAAAATTAAAATGTAAAATAATAGTAAAAAGTAAAATTAGTGGGTATTATACAATGTCTATAGACTCGGCCCATTACATGCGACTTAAACATATCTGACGAAATATGTGGATGCACTTATACCCCTTTGGGAAAAACGTATAGTGATGTGATTACCTACAAAATTAGGATCAATAATAAATGTTGTTCAGTATAATGGTGCTCAACGCCCAACTCATTATGCTCTACCCAGTAACCGGGTCAACAATTCGGCGCGGGTCAGTTTCGACTGACAATTTCTACAGGATTGTCTGTGTTATGATTATGAACGACGAATCTTAATAAGGATTAAACAACATTATGCTTGTTAAATTTAAATACTAAAAATGTATGTGAGAATTGTTGGTACCTATCTTGTTTATAAATATAGCCAATTTATTTTATGGTTTTATTATATGGTCACAAAATCATTTTCTTTATTATACAAAACAGTACCAGACTTTCCTTAAAAAAAAAACTTTCTTGCAAATAAAACAGTTTTCTAAATAATTTCTCAGTGTTCGTCAAACAGACAAATTACAATTGATGGAATAATAATTGCCATCCCATTAACTTTAAAGTAAATAGAAATTCATCTCCAATTTATACCCCAATGTTTATTATTAACAACTTGTTCGTCAACTGTAATGGAAATATTATTGATAAACTAATTATTGTGTAACTAAATTATTCAATCGGTAATATAGGCCGACTACCTGAGGTCCGTAGGGAAATCAAATTATCTCTCTCAAATGTATATAACGTACCTCATTGACATCTTATGTACCGGGACTGATTAATCATTTAGATCGGGTATTAGTGAATAGTAAATTATATCTGTGTTGTAATTTTGTACTCATTGTTATTTTGAAGGGTCTGCTTTTAGTTTGGGTATGAAGCTAAATGTTTGAATGCTTAGGCTCTCATTTCGAAGTGAATAACGATCTATTTTATTTTAATCTGACATTAGATCGAAACTAAATATTGAACATTTTTATTACCGAATTTGGTGTGTGTGCGAGGATGAATGCGAGGTGGAAAATACAATATGTTTCGAGGCACTTTTTCCCAGTGTTTGGTAATGTTTTATTCTTTGCATTTTTATGCAAAAGCTTTTACTAAACCTAAAAACTTTTTAGTTTTACATCTAAACCTACCTTTTATAAACATCTTGTTTTATTATAAAAGTTACTTAAAGTTAAGTAATGATTAAAGTCTGCTTAACTATACTCGTATATTTTTTGACGTTCAACCGTCACTTACTTTAAGCAACGTTTATAAATAAATCCATAACTGTTCAGTATTCACGCCTACATTTTCCGCAATAAATAATAAAAAATAACTCAACACTTAAGAACTACGTACCAAATTCTCCTTATCGACTCACAATTTTATTAACATTTTAAAGAGACCACGAGTTGACTTGAGCAAGTTAACAAGCCAACAGTTTTGGTAGACTGTGAATTATTAAAACTTCATTAGGAGTTGGGTGGCAACGTAATTCTGCAGTATAAGTTTGGGCAGCCTCTGTTATATCTCGATGAGCTCGCCCCTTTAGGCTTCGTACACACCAAGAGGAGCGAAACACGGAGGATTTCTGAGAACGTTGAATAATGCACTTTATTATTTAGAACATGAAGTCCGAAGTTGTACAAATATGGACACAACATCAAACCTCGGGTGTCCTAGAGTGCTGTGGCGTGTGCTCTATCGTGCTGAGAATAAAGTGTATTATTTAATGATATCACATCGTTTGCTCTACGCTCCATTCGGTTCGGTCTGCGCGCAGTCTTACGTCAAGTGCCAATGTTGGTTCTTGTTAGTTTGAAATTGTTCAGTTTTAATATTCTGAATTTATGTTCAACTTCGTTTAATGCGTTGCACTTGGAGTGCTTGTAAATGGATGAGAAAATATTCTATGGGTGGTGAAAGGAGTTAGTTTTGGGGATAGTCTTAAGAGGACTAAAATTAACAAAAAGTTTTCAGCTCAATAGTATTTCTAGGTAGGCAGCTAAGCAGCAACTGTAGTGATAGTTCATTCGGACGCGACGCTGTCATAACATTGTAAGATGTACGTTGGGATTGTCCAAGATTTAAAACCACAATTTTAAGGCCACAGTGGTTTTTGTAATGGCTGAATTCAACATGATTAATTTACTACGCACATCTAAGCATTTACACGAAAGAAAAAAAATACATAGCTTGATCTTACCACATCCCTATAGGTACCAAAACATACAGTATCCAGACGATAGTACATAAAACAATAGCTTAATCGAATTACAGCCCTCCCGGGAACAGTGCGATGAAAAACAACAGAAGGGGGAGTTGGAACAAGTTGGACAAGAGTTCGGGGGAGGCCCGGCTAAAATGGGATTAATAATAAACTGAGGAATTACTAAAATTATGTTACTGGATCATGTAACTGGTAAAGTGGAGGTTATTGGTAGATTAGTGACGGTAATTGTTAATTAAAACCGGTAATTATGGATAATTTTCTTTGGCAACTTCTGTACGTTTTTGTAATAGGAATATTATTACATACATAAACTCACGCCCTCTTCCCATGAGGGTAGGCATAAACTACAGAACGCCACCTGCTACGATTCTTACACTCTTTTTGGTACGTTTACGTTCATACATGGTCATACTTTTTTTTTTTGTGGATGGGAAATCATCAAATGACTTCTCCCGCTCTGGGCGGAGCGGGAGGGCGTGTCAGACTTTTACTGACTAAAACCCACCCGTGTTCCTTCTGTTGCCCGTGCCAGGGCCACGGTAACTCTTTCGAACATCCCGCAACCCCGGCTGGTTACATGGTCATATTCGCACACGGTAGCGAGTACTAAGTACCTACCTGACCTTTCTGAAGAACATCACAAATAAGGTTACTTTATGTCCACCTAGGGAATATTATTGTTTATCGATTATGGGGAAATGAATCTGTTTTTATTACTGCAATTGTTGGGCTTAACCGTACCACCCTAGTATAAGAAAAGAATCTTAGACACTGAAAAAAAATATGAAAAGGTTCTTGTAAAATGTCACCCAAAACAGAATTAATGAGCCTCCAAAAAAATTTGTAAGTGATTTAGGAAGGAGCTTGAAGTTTTCATGTTAAAAAGCCACAGAAAGACAAAATAAAATAATATCCTTTTACATCTGGGGACTCGACACTGCAAAGTTAAGTCACAATCGTCTTAAAACCATCTCAAAGTTAATGCTTCAAAGTTACCCACAAATTATGATAATAGTAATCAGTCTATGAGGTAGGTAGGTAGTTCCCACTGCTGGGACATAGGCCTCCTCTTTGTGAAAAGGAATGGGCCGTAATCCACCACGCGGGGCCAGTGCGGTTTGGTAGATGTCTTCGAATGTTTGGTTCTAGGACATGCCGGTTTCCTCACGTTGTTTTCCTTCACCGTTTTGAGAGCAGTGGTGATGAAATAATTTACACAAAGTAAAGCACCTGTCTAGGTTCTAACTCACGACCTACAACTCCGTAAGTCGGGGCCGATACCACTGAGCCAGCACTGCTGCAATAGTGTCTATAACAACATAGAAGTACAATTAAGTATTCAAAACGGGATATTAAAGTTCTGAGTATTTGTATCGTGGAGGGATCAAAAGAAAGGAGAGGAGAGGGGTGGGGGGAGGGGGGGGGGATTACTTTGGGAACAAACTAATACTCTACTGTTGGTTAAATAGGTAGTAAGTTTAGTAATATTTTCTCTTTGAAACTTTATAAAGTAGAATTATTATTGTGATGTTATTTACTCGTATTTTAAAGGGAACCTTTTATCAATTCAAGCCAGATTTTATAATAACCTTACCGTTCTGGGTTTCCAAAACTTTCAGGGTTTCCTCCCTTATAGCACCTTTTACCTATAACGGTTGTGAAATTATGCTTAGCGAAGCCGCCAATCACTCCTCGTCATTGTGACCACTTTTTTGTAGTGGACCCATTTTTTTTTTCGTAGGAACCTGGTCACGGAGATATTGAAAGTCGTAAACAAGTTATAAATGTTATAATTAAGTTTATATAGCTTTCAATATACCCACAACTCCTATAACGTTGCTTGCACGCAAAAACCGTTTCCCACCATAAATTTTTGCTCAATGTAGTTTGGTGAACAGAATGTGCAGATAACGGCTATGTGATGAGTCTTTTTACACTCTGTACCTATATTTTTTTTTGCTATTGACCCGTTTTTAAGATGGTTCTCAATATTTCACTGACAGATTTGATACTACATAGGTACTCTCGACTAAAGTCAATTCGTTGAGAATCTTTCTAGAATATGTTACTAGCTTTTGTTTTGTCCGTCAGGTATATTATTAAAAACATATTGGACACGTATTCTTTGTTTTTTTTTACGTAATCAAAAGATTACGGTGATACATTGAATTAAAATGTGGCATGACGTCACGCCTTGCTAGATTTTATACTGAGTTGTGGCGTAGCGCGTCCCCACTCCCAAACTTTAATGCGTTTTTCTAAGTAATTTTTTTTATATGATAAAGCAAAAAATAATTTCTTTTTTTTACCCTGGCACATCCCTAATCGGCCCTGAATTTCTAAAAATAGATTGTAATGTTGTAGCAATATGGCAGTCACGTACGTGTACCCATCCCCAAAGGATTGATATAATAATATCGTGGCAATATTTCATTTTGTGAAAAAAAAAACAGTCTGCGAATGACAGTATTAGGTCCCTTGTGATAGGCAAGCCTATCAATATTTTTTGTTTGTCAGACACATTTCAATTTCAAAATATATGTCAGAAAACTGATAGCGTTTTTCGTCATGGGAATTAAAAACTTGTAAGGGGCGGGGTTCGTCATACAAGCGTAATAGGTATTGCTAGGTTGGTTACACTAGACTTCCAAAATTAAAAATTTTGAGTTAATTTCTCTTTGAAGTCGATTTAATTTTTTAACCGACTTCAAAAAAGAAGGAGGCTATCAGTTCGATACACGTATCTATGTAATATTATTGGAACTGCAACATATTGACATATGATAATCTATTACGGGTTCCAATCAAATATTTAAAATTATATAGGTGTATGTATGTAGGTATGTTTGTCCACGCATTTCTCCGAAACTATTAATCGGATTGTGACCATTTTTTATTTGCTTAAATTTACTTCAACTTAGGGAACAGTGCAAGTTTTATCAAAATTGGTTCAGTAGTTTTCAAGATATAGCCTAATACCACAGAGTAGGCTAATATGTGTAAGTGTGACGGCCTGGCTAGAACATTAAGCTAGTACGTTTTACAAATACTTTAGTAAAGACTATTTTCACGTATCTTACTCATTCACTTCGTATCAAGTATCTTACTTGAAGAATAAACGTCCACGATACGTTTAAAACTTTATGTACTCTAGACTCGAAAGGGTATTGAGTACTATAAACCTCTTTTCCATAAGCAAACGCGAAACCACAAGCATTCCATTCATCCTAGTTTTAGTTGGCGAACTACCCACATAGTAAGCACTTTCATTGAATTCAATAAAATACCCATATTTTACTACCCTCTAAATGTATTCGTATCACGCAAGTTAATTCCTTTGAAACTGCTAACGTTCGCTGAAAAAGACTAAAATACAGTGAGGTGATTACGTGTTATCGATATCGGAATGCTGGGGCCGTGAATCAATTGGAAACTTATATTATGTAGTGTAGGGTAGCAACAGAAGGAACACGGGTGGGTTTTAGTCAGTAAAAGTCTGACACGCCCTCCCGCTCCGCCCAGAGCGGGAGAAGTCATTTGATGATTTCCCATCCAATAAAAAAAAGGCAGTGTAACTACCTACATTTGTACGTGGATAACTGCGTAGTTGGAATACCTCGATATTCTCGGCAGTGCTAATTGTTAAATTGATACGTGCAGTAATGGTTTCTGATACCAGTATGAGGCAGGCCTTGGTTCTCGAATTCCTATGAACAATAAACGTAACATGACGCCTGATACCCCGAACGGTTCGTCAGAGGTAGACCCCTAGAGATAGTAGACCCGCATTTCGCCAGTTAGCTATGTCATGATTTCCAAATATTAAAAAAATTTGTAGTGATTTTAAATACTAAATATAAAATTGAAAGTATGTGATTTGCCTCAAATGATTTTTATATCAGTGTAATCATGAAGCTTAAAAGTGAGATTTGACAGTTACCGTAAAAGTACTGTTTTTTTAACGAAAGGGGAATGGAAACATGATGTTTGGAGCGTGGCACCTGTGTTGCTAAGATAGTTATCTTCGAGCCTCGGAACCTAAAGGTTATCTTGAAGAAGTTTATACTGTTAAATTGAGTAGTAAGTAGTACCAAGTTTGTATATGTGTGAGAATATAAATACAGCAATATTCGTACTGAAAATGTGTATCATTTTCGTTTTTGCCTATGACTTTTTTAACATTAATGTTTTGGAAAATGTGATACAATGACATACAGATCATATTGTTCCTTAAAGTATATTTTGTTAAATAAATAAAAACTTTATTGTTCAAAAGACAATTACAGCATTGAACTAGCACTAGCCTCCACACTAGGATTCCCTGTGTCGTGTAGACTAGTCTCCTTTTTATAAGATTATTAGGTCCATAGTGGGTAGGTACATACATAGCATCGGTCGATAACATGTCTGAGTCGACAATAATAGAATGTTCTTTCAAATAAAAATAAAATAAAAAAAGAAAACAAAAAAAAAAATGTTGAGGCAGCATTTCATAATCTCTTACTGAATCTTATCTGTATCTGATCTAAGTTCTTGAAGCTCGACGTAAACTTCATATTCTACGGGAGCGACTAGTCTTCAGTAAGTAGAATGTTTTTCACACTGACAGACTTAAAATAATTTATCCTATACGCAATTGACAACTATATAGTACCTACTTCGCACAGAAAATTAAGTATTTTATACGCGACGCTCAATTAAAATTCAGTTCTCTCGGTTTATTTGTTTGTTCTATTGAAAGCATTAGGATTAAACTTTGTTCCATTTGATTCTAGCTGAAGATACTCTTGTTTCCAAGCTCGTTTGTCGACGCGATTGTTTTTTTATCGGACTGGGATTCATAGTTTTTTTCAGAAACTTATGCACCAGTCCCAAAGATGTCATCATCATCATCATCCACAGCCAACCCCCACGTTCCTGTGCCAACCTCATCCAGGGTCTACCCGCGATGGTAACAATTTCGTCTGCCCATCTCGCCGCCGGACGGCCGACGCTTCGTCTTCCAGTCCTTGGACGCCACTCAGTCACTGCCTTAATCCACCTGTCATCACTGCGCCTTGCCAGATGTCCTGCCCAGCTCCATTTGAGTTCCATAACTCGTTTTCCGATATCGAAAACTTTCGTTCGTCTTCGGATCTCGACGTTTAGAACTCGGTCTATCAATCCTATGCCGAGCATAGCTACAGCATAAGTATTATTATTTTCAAACTTCGAAGTTCTGATGACACTTTCAAATACATATTTAAGTTCCAAATATCGTTGTTAAACCTACAAACGTACTAAGTCCCATCAACCCTCACACTGCCAGTACAATACAGCACCAACCTAACCGCTCTTATTTTAAACGTGGAACGCATAACGAATAGCCTGTTCGGAATAAAGGGCCGTACGCTGACGTCACGTCACGTCAGCACATACTCTTTTGAAATATTGGTGAAATATTGGCAAAACGAGGCTGACACCCTTCACAGAGATGGTCCCACGGTCCCAAGGCCAGGACTAGCCAATATTTATGATCGCTCAATATGATAACTGAGAGGTTAAAATTTTTGCCCAATTCGGAATATTTCGTATGCTTATAGCATTTTAGGGTTGAGATATTCTTTTTATTCGGGCTTGTTATGTGGTCGGGGTTGTTAATTTAGGGGTCAATTACTTAGATCGACGAAACGTGTGATACTGGTCATTTTTTCGTCAATATCGGGTAAAGCGAATATAATCTACTTTTTTATTGTAGAATAATAAATCGTTGCTGTAGTTCATGTCTTGTGATCGAGTTAAATGAAAATAACTCACGACATGGGTATTAGAAGATTAGTCTAATATTATGTACTTAGTATCGTGGCTGCTGATGTTCGAACAAACCCTTTGTCATTCTTGAAAGCTCCTAATGATTTTTAAACAAATAATGTTCAATTCCCCGATTCGGAATTCCACATGCTCCATTACAAAATATAAATAGGTAAATAAATAAAGCAGGCCATTAAAATAGCTGCATACAGTAAAAATTAACTACAGTACCAGTTACTCCGTTTAAACAGTTACAAAAGCCACAGTGACGAATATTCCCGTATTTTTTTTCAAAGCCGTCCCCACCACGCGAGTTTCGTTTTTATTACAATTATTTTGTGCGGGTTTCCTTTAAACAAATACGGGTTTTTTATGGAACTTTCCAGTTTGTAGTTTTAACGAGAGAACTGTGTGAAAATATCGAATAAGTTTTGTAGGTTCATTGATTGAAGTACGTTGCGTGGCTGGATTCAAGTAGGTATATGGGTATATTATAATATTATGTATGTGGGACAAATAAGACGGTCGTATACGTAATGTCAGACTGAACGTTGTAAAAAAGTATTGCGCTAAAAAGATTTAGAGTGGATTGAATAGGATAATAATGATTGTTGAATCGGTACCCATCTTAAAATGTAAAAAAAAAACAGCCGAGACTGGTCGTGGGACTCCCGGTGTGTAAAGAAGTTCCTTTACTTTTGCATACTTGGCGAATGAGAACTAGAAGGAAAAAAGTCTAACAGTTTGAACGTCACGTCAGACCAAGTGCTGCACACTTGGTGTGACGTGACGTGACGGTCGGAAAGTGTAACGTGTGATAAGGAACTTTGTTCCAAAAACATTCTCGACATCGTCATTCCAAAAGCATTTGGAATACTTACAGAGCTGCTTATATCAATGTATTACAGACCTTTTGTATTCTTGAGAACGATATCTGGTTTTGAAAACAATATCTAAATTCTCAAATCAATACCGTTTGAACTCCGCAATTCTTGAAGAAAAATAAGACATCTATAAGTCAAGTTCCATATACTTGGACACGCGTCAAAAGTTCCCGAGAGATTCAACCAATATCTCACCTCAAAGGAACAGAAATAGACCGGTCATTCACCCAGTCTCAGACAGGCAACTATTTTACTATACACATTCATTCATTGGCTACCTACGGTTTATAAAATGTAGGAGTTGATGAAGTAATTTTTATGGTTTTTTTTTAGTCTTGGTATCGCAGTCGCGGGAATTCAATCGTGCTTGAAAACTCGGTCAAAGAAAAATACCAAAACACTACAGAAAATATTCATTTAAATACAAAAAACGACTTCAATAAATAGTTCTTGTGACCTCTGAGTTTATTTCGCTCTTTCTTCTCAGAGTAGTCGGTTAGGAAACACTGAACTCATCTAGTTTTAAAACAATGTTTAATCTTTTGAACCTATTTACAAAAATTAATATCATTTGTTATCATTTATATTATTTATCACTAAACTTGTACCTACCTACTACTTACGAAATATAAAAATATTTCTCTTTACTCCAGTTTTCTTGCTATACCTACTAACATCAAAAATATTTCCTTACAGGTACAAAGGTGAAATGTTGTAACATCAACCACTATGCCTTAGTGTTGTGACATTGTCGATTGCCGATATCGATATGGCGCGACTGTTACTAGTGATGTTGCTGCCGGCGCTTGCCGCAGCGGCAGCCGGTGAGGCTGACGTGTGTAATCCGGATAAAATAACTGTGTATAAAATGGTGCTGCATACATACTGGACTCGGGAAAAATTCCCGAAGCATTATCCGGACTGGAGACCGCCCGCGCAGTGGTCGAAAGTTTATGGTAAGTTTTTAACCTTTTAATTCTGATTTGGTAGTGGTTTGCATGATATTTTAAGGTATGTTTGTCTGGTTGGGATCTTGACTTGGAGTCCTTTTGGGTTTTTTCGTATTGCAAAAACCTGAAAACCAATGCATAGCATTTTAAGTTTTCCAAATAATTAACTGAACTTGATACTCAGTTTTTCAATCTGAAATTCTGTGAAAATAACGTCTTTTATTTAAAGTGTTCTCATTGACTGAAATGTCGGTAATTTGTATCGAAACAATGCGTTCAATTTCAGTTCACACGATTCCACTTGTAGTAATTCTAGTTTAAAATACTCGAGTAACCAATTAAATAAGTAAGAGACAAGCTGCCAAAATTTTAACCCATAATTGTATGAAATGAAAATATCTGCTTGAAATATTTAATTTTATGAGGCGTACATTCCTGAAAATAAAAGTTAATAAGGCTGATTTGAAATTCGATTTGAAAACAGTTTAAAATACAACAGCATACTTCTATACAAAAAACAATGAATGATGTTATCCCCTAGCAATCACGAATCATAAGATGTGAAAAATAATTGCAATCACTTCAAGCAGACGGCTCTCGGAGTTCTCAGACGAATAAGTTCCAACAATTTGTGTGAATTTGTGCGAAATAACCGGCAATATATAAAATTATGCATTCATAAATTTACATTCCTATTGTTCTTACTAGTTATATGAATAGCCAAACTTTTGATGTACGGCAAAAAATCTGCGGGGAACGTTCTAAATAATGTTTTGGTAATTTAAACATTTTCACCCTTTATTTTTATTCATGGGCTGGATGGCTCTGTGTCGTGTTTTAGGGTTGGCCACATTTTTATCATCTAAGATAATCCTATATATAAATCGACTAGTTTAAAAAATATTTTACTTGCAGTAGTCGTTTGCAGATTAACAAACAAAACTTCATTAGGTTGTTTTTTTTTTGTGTTCCGTACCTCAAAAGGAAAAAAAAACGGAACCCTTATAGGACTACTCGTGTGCCTGTTTGTCTGTCCGTCTGTCATAGCCAATTTGCTCCGAATCTAATGGACTGATTAAGCTGAAATTTGGTACATCTATCAATTTCTGTGACCCAAACATGGACGTGTTACGTAGATAAATTAATTTTGAATTTCACATTTAAGGGGCAAATAAGGAAATTAAAAAATAAACTTTTGCAAACTATGTCGTGTGACATATCAAATAAAAGGGCTTACTGTGGAGATCTCGAATATTTTTTTTTATAATTTGAAAATAATAGTTTCGAAAGTTATTTAAGAAAATAGACGAAAGTTGACCATACACCCCCTTGCCACCAAAACTAGTGAGCCAAAAATTGTGAAAAAAATACAGAAAATAGTTCTGTATCTATATATTATATGAAAATCTATAAGAATATATATAAGATATAATATAGAAAACTTTGAATCTCTCAATATTGTTGTGCGTACAAACTTATATTTGCAGTTGGAATATATGGGAGAACATGTTTTTAACTACAATGTTAAGTTTGTTCGTGGGATAATTCGGTATCTTCTTTCTTCATCTCAACTACGGAATCCTTCACTGTGAGTGGTCTGACACTTTAGCCGGTTTTTTTTAAATCTACAGCTCGTTTTCATCCACCCACTTCACTGCTTCTTTTAAGATTTTATGTCTTCGGATTTTAATAAGTTTCCATCTGTAGCCATCCTCCCTCCACGCCTGTTCTATTTTCTTCTACACCTGTTTTATTTTGTTAAAATAATGTGTCATCTGATAGACAGTCCACACATTATGTTAGGTTGACATTTCAGAAATAGTCTTCAAAGACCTACATTAAAACTCAAGATTATTTGAGTAATGTGATTATCTAATTATTTTATATTTTTATATAAGTAATAGAATTTATTTTAAATGTCATTCATATTTCAGTTTAAGAATAAATTCTTAACTCCAAGCTTTATTAAAATCACTTATAAATAAATTAACTTAGTTGTAATGTCCCTCCCAATATTATTAAAATAATCGATTAATGTTACGATGAATTTAATGTTTAGTACCTATACGCAGAGCTTATTGATAATGTGTACCTATATCGACCAAATCTGTGTTTTTGTTTAACTAAAAAGTACTGTCTTAATCATAGACTAGTAGATTGTTTGCTAAGGGAGCAAACAAAAACTCTCCTGACGAGGACACCGCTTTTTATCACCCTCTATGAGAAAATAAATAAGTGCAACATAATTATGAATAAGAATAGTACTTTTATTTATTTACGTAGAATTAGGAACAATAAGACATAATTATCATTAATTAAATTTAATAATTGATTTGATTTTTTTTTAAATAAAACTAAGTAAAATCCGAATTTGAGTACAAAATACGCACGAAGGCGACTAACATTAATTACGCATCAAATTCAAATCACTTTTAGTCCCTAGGGATTAAAGAGCTATTTTAGTCCCTGTTTCCCTTCGTAAAAAGGGACTAAAATAGCTCTTAGGGAATAAACTACATCTTTTTAAATAGATGTGATAAAAACGATTTGATGAACGTAAAAATGTCTTTGACTAGTTCAATTTTCAATCTACATAGCAACGTTTCAAACAACTGTTCCAACAAATCTTACCAGATCCTGAATTCTGCGAAGTCTTCCATTTTCAAAAGCTATTCCTCGTTTAAAAACAAATGAGTGCGGTGTCGGTTAACCTCAGGTTCCCTTTATTGTTCCTAATGGAGCTCCATCGTCCCGATTCTAAGAACAGCTGACCACAATGTGATAGGATCATGATTCATGCAGTCGATAATGTTAGGTGCAGCACTGGCTACTAATGCATGTTGTTATTGTTTTACAAATTATTAGGTATGGCTGTATGTTTTTCTTTTTTTTTCTTTAGATTCTTTATGACCAGTTTTATACTTGCTATGCTATATCATTTCAGTATTGCATCATAGTTATTTTCAGTAGGAATAGTTAGTTGCTTTGCGGTTAGTACTCCTGTCTTTTTTTCTTTAATTATGGGAATAACAACTATTTATTACTGGTGCCTTACTGTTTTGTCTTATAATCTTAGAGCTAATTTCACCATACTGTTCGTATTCGAACATTAGTAAATCAGCCATTAAAATAATCATCGGTGTTAATGATATTTACGTTCCACCAGAAAAAATAACACCACATTATGCAACCTGAAGCCCAATTCCCGTAATTAAAATGTACAAAACCTAGTCGCAATCTCATCTCAGCGACAATCAAATGACAAAAAGAAATTATAGGTAGGTATTTTTGACATATTGAGACTGAGATTAATCTGTGAACGTTCTTCTAATCGTGTCAGCGCATAATGTCCTTTTCTCAAAATGTAATTTCTCAAAAAGTCCGCTTCTCCAAATGTCCTTTCTCGGAATGTCCTTTTCTCGAAATGTCCTCTTCTCAATATGTAATTTTCTTGCAATGGCCCTTTCTTAAATTAAAAATATAAAAAAATGAAAATGTAAATTAATTAGTTTACAAAAAAGTCAGTCAAAAAGAACTGTAGTAATTACTTCCCAAAAATAAAATGTAATTCTTTGTCGTTAGTTTTGTTATTTATGGCAATTACCTTTAATACATACTTAGTTACTGGTCAATGATATACGTTAAGCAGTCACATGACCAACAACCAATTATTTATTTATATTTTACTATAGGTACAAGGAAAATGAAAATAATGAGTATAAAATATATTTATATTTCTATATTTTTCAATTTGAGAAAGGTTCATTACGAGAAAAGGACATATTGAGAAAGGTACATTTTGAGTTAAGATAATTTCGAGAAAAGGACATTTTGAGAAAAAGACATTATGCGCTGAGACGAGGTAGCGCATAATGTCCTTTATGAGAATTGCCCTTCTGGTGCTAGGATATATCATTTATTTATTTTAAACTTTTCACACTTAAAAAGTACAGAGGCGGACTTAATGCCTTAGGCATTCTCTACCAGTCAACCAAGGGTGGTGAAGAAATTAGATGGCAGGTGCTCTGTTAGAAAGGAACAATTTGTACATCATTCACTCTTATATCGGTCAGTTGTCAAAGCAACCAAAATAAAAAGTCGCAATGTCACATGTCAATGTTCACTGACAGTGCATCATTTTAGCTAGCCGTACAGTATAAGCTCGCATTTTTCATATCGATGATTTTAACAACTGACTAAATGTCGGTTAGTAAGTTAACGGACCTCTAGGGAACCAATTAAATTTAACGCCTGATTAAGAAGATTAGTGCATGGTAAAACACTCGCTACTCTTAATGTCCCGTTAACATTTTAACTGAAGATTAAACGAACTATCATGGCATGGTGAAACAAGGTCTTAATTTATTATAACGATCAAACTAACATGCCATATTGGATTAAATCTGGGATTTAAACAAATAGCCGCACCCAAAAAAATAATGATCTCATCGCATAAATATTAAAATTAATAGAAACATTCTAGTAATTCATGTGTGAAACATTGATCATGTCACAACAAGATACGCAATCCAAAAAAAAAACCTATTTACTAAAACGGGAGCTTAATTAATAGGCATACCACAGAAAGTGACAAGAATATACTGAAGTATTTAATTGACTTAGAAACACGACACGATTAATATAACTCATTTATTTTATGACACCATGAGTATTATAAAAGTTACAAAGGCGCCATTTATTTTGACACGAAAATGTTCGGGTTTGGCATTTCGCCAGAAATAGCGGCCACCTATAGACAGACACAGGAAATTTTGAATTGACAACACTATTATATTTCAGAAAGCTTATTGAGGGATGCGGAAGAAATAACTGTCTACATTTATTATTTTGTCGAAATTGAGTAGCGGTTGTGTATTTTGGCGCGTTCAGTTCAATTGTGCAATAGGAGATCCAGGCTAGAAAGTTAGTTCTCGCGCACATATGGGAGTGGCACGAGGAGTCAAAACGCCGGGGTGTAACTCCACTGCTGTGAGAAATCGCGGCACAGCGGACAGATATTCGGCGAGATCTCATGGCGTCATGGAGAGTGCGATTGTCGCAACCCAGTGCTGGGTACGCCACAATTGCGGCAACAAGTCCCCTCTTTGAGGAATCGCTGGAGAGGCGCCACGGCGTCTTCACCTTCCGCCTGACGCAGGTCCTCACCGGACACGGGTGCTTCGGGAGGTACCTGTTTCGGATAAGGCGGGAGAGAACGCCCGGGTATCACCACTGTGTTGATCGCCCTGAGGACACGGTGGAGCATACGGTGGAAGTTTTCTCGGCTTGGGCGGAGCACCGACGTGTCCTCGCGGAAGCGATCGGCGGCGGCGATCTCTCGCGTCTGGCCCTGGTCCAGGCCATGGTACGGAGCGAGAGTAAATGGGAAGCCATCGCCTCCTTCTGCGAAGCCGTAATCCTCGCGAAGGAGGAGGCGGAACGCGTGAGGGAGAAACAATATTTGCGCCCTCACGCCCTTAGTCGCCGCAGAAGACGCTCTGGTAAGCGAGCAATGGGTAGGTCACCGTCCTGTAAGGATCAGGCTCGAGTCGATGGCACGTCGGGTTCCACGCGCGCCTCAAAGAGACGTCAGCACTAACTGATGGGGTCCGATAGGGCCGATGCCAGCCCGGGCCGCGGGATGTTCGAAAGAGTTACCGTGGCCCCTGGCACAGGCAACTGGAGGAACACGGGCGGGTTTTAGTCAGTAAAAGTCTGACACGCCCTCCCGCTCCGTCCAGAGCGGGAGAAGTCATTTGATGATTTCCCACCCCAAAAAAAAACTACCTGCCGAATGCCTCGTTGGTCTAGTGGTCGCAAGCGCTAAACTGCTGAGCAATGAGGTCCTGGTTTCGATTCCCAGAGCGAACAAAGTTTTATTGGGTTTTTCCATCAGGAATTTCTCAGTAGCAGCCAGATTTGTGCCCGGTTGATGGCAATAGGCTCGCCCTGAATTCTTACATGGGACTTAAACATAACCGGCGAAATGTGGATGTACACTAGGTGTACACATCTGCCTTAGCCTTTGGGGATTACAGGATTGTCGTGACCAATCTTCCTCATTTTTTTTTATTAATGTGAGCTTCATATTCAGCAAAGACAAAACATTATTGAAACAATAAAAAGTATTTACTTATTTTCTAAGAACAAAATAAATAATCAACACGAAACTTTCTCTGAAACACCCCGTTACCTAATTCATTAAACTAAAATTTAATTAAAATCAAATTAGCGAAATACTTGTTCAAACTTGCGTTACGGGGTCAACATAAATGATGGCTCAGTCATCCAGTTTGTTGGGAATCTCATAAAATTGTCTTTGATGTTCGCGACGAGATCGTCTAATTACTGCCGGATTCCTCAGACTCTAAACTTTACAGGGAATATTAACAGGTACTTTCAAATAGGTAGGTACTGTGGATATGGCAGATGATTAAGAAAGATTTAAAAACACAGGTACTTGTCATGTTAGTTTCTGCCTTTCTGGTATTGCTAGTGATGTGAAAGATAACTTAAACGTAACATAACATCACGCCTGTAATCCCCGAAGGATTAGGCAGAAGTGTATCTATAGTACCTACACTCACATTTTGCCAGTTATTTTGAAGTCCCATGTAATACGGGGCGAGCCTACTGTCAACCAACCGGGCACAAATCTAGACTCCGGGCTACTACTGATAAATTCCTGGCAGAAAAACCCAAAAAACCAAATCTCGGGTCGGGCACACTGCCCGACCCGAGATTCGAGCTCAGGAACTCGTGCTCAGCAGTAGCACTTGCGACAATTACACAAACGAGGCAGAACAAAAACGTGTGCGGTCAGGGGATCCCCGTCAAGAAGTTTCTTCTCACGTATGATTTATAACAAAAACAAAATTTTCGCAGCCGCCATCTTGGATTTTCATTTTGACTTCACTATCGGCTTTAGCACCCTCGAAAACCATGAAAACTATACCCATGATGAAAAAATTTAAAATTTTCGCAGCTGCCATCTTGGATTTACATTTTAATGTCACTATTGGCTTTAGCACCCTCGGAAATTATGAAAACGACACCCATGACGAAAAGTTTGAAAATTTCGAAGCCGCCATATTGGATTTACATTTTGACCAAATTCACTCTTCTCTCTCTCTTTATCGAAAGAGAGGGAAAATATGAATTCGAAAGAAGAATGTCGCATGGAGGAAGCATACAGGTTACATGGAGGGGGCATACAAGTATGAACACTAATAATTTGAAATTAAATGACGAGCAGCTACTAACTTGTCTTAGTGCCACAATTAACCCATTGCCTTTAGCAGAAATGAGTACCACGACCACAAAATAATGATGTCTATTAGATGGGTACCGAGTTTACGTTACAACTCTTATCTACTCAGTGAGCAAAGAAACTACGTACGTTTACGTACTTGTATTAAGCAAAAATGTTCCTATTTTATCCAACTTCCACACCACTGAAATACATTTTGTTCCCATAATTCACCTCCTTTCTACACACCGAACATGTTTCATTTACACTCTCTAAATAATTCATCCGAGTGTATCCTCACTTATCTATTCTTTTTGTAATTCTGTTCCTTTGGGTTGATGTGTGGTCGGAGTATTATTTTATTATATAAGCTGGGTAGTGGGTCGCCCTAAGCTTCGGAAGCCGCGACCGACTTCCAGGCTAGTAAAATAATTAGTGCGACCCACATAGGCCACTTATGAGGTTTATTCCAAATAAGATTTTTATTTGGGATAAAGGGTAGGCTTTAATAAGATATGAGAACATTCGCCATTTCTGACAGCTTTTTAAAATTATTGTAATGTGGATTTTTATCACTTAATTTAAATGAAGTTTATTACCATTTTGTTCGTTTTTTGCACGATTAGGCTGAAATAAAATATGATGCTAATTTTGGCAATCTTTTGGACATTTATTACTTTGATTGAGGACTTCGCACTTTTTGTTGCTTTATACGCTTTAGGTCATTTTGAGTCCTCTATTTTCCATGAAGCCAGTGGCCTTCGTAAGCCAGAGTTTCTACTTTCTAGGTAACCTGGGAAAGTTACCAAAGCCGTGGTCAGTATTAATTTCGTAGAATTTACGATTAAACTGTCAGAGATATTCATGAATGTCCACAACAAGAAATAAAATGAACATGTACCTAAATCTAACAATCAATTTATGTAGTCTGTATTGTATTAAGAGGGTTGTCACATTTTGCACCTCTCTCGCTCACACGGGACCAAATTTTTAATAATTTTAAATGAAAAGATGCATTTTTGAAAAATGTAATCAATGGGCGGTCTACAAAATAATATTAATTTAATAGGTAATTATTAAAAACACATTTTTATTGTGGCATTTATTTATATCATCTCAAAAACAGATCATAACACTTAATTACATAAGTTTATTAGATAACACAATAGAAATGTGTTTTTGATAACTACCTATTAAATTAATATTATTTTGTAGACCGCCCATTGATTACATTTTTCAAAAAAGCATTTTTTCATTTAACATTCTTAAAAATTTGGTTTTGTGTGAGCGAGAGAGGTGCAAAATGTGACAACGCTCTTAACTCTATATTTTCCTGATCTACCTACTTACTTCATAGGAAAACAGGGTCGTGAACATATAATTTGGACGAAGAAATATATTTACATGATTATGTATGTAATAACCGATTTGTTTCACTTGCTCGACACGAAACAACTTACATACGAGCTAGTGTCTTTTGTTTTGTATTATAATCTTCAATTTTAATACAAAAACTCTAGAAATATTCTAGAGTTTGCTTGTAACAAGTTATAAACCTTCGCATGTGAAGATTTTCACTAAATATACAAACCCAATGCGTTCTCCACACAGACTTTACTTTTCAACGCATTTTATAATTTATCACAGACATTAAATAATACTTAAGATAAAATCCGCGAACGCTTTCACAGTTATCTGAGCAAGGGATGACCAAAATCATTTTGTAAAGGAGAAATAAATCGTTCACATTTGATTTATACCTCTTACGCACAATTTAATGTCATGCTCCTGCTTATAGCGAGATATTGATACGAGGGCCCGTACCTAATTCTTTTGAAAAAGAATGGTTTCGTTTTTTTCATTTTCATGGACAATGACTTTGTGGCAACCTTACCCGGTGTCCTATAGATTTTCCTTTACCTACCTTGCTAGAATTTTCTACACTAGAGGGTTTATTTATAATCGCTTCTTAAAGGTCAAGTAATGATTAACGTCTGCTAAACCATAATTTTTTTTGACGTTAATAAATAAACTCTTTCGTGATGTGATTTTGATGTTCGTCTATTGTTTGTCTTCTATTAATGAGCGTAGATTATTATGAAAGTTATAATAATTTCCTACTATTACGTTTTGTGCACTAAATCCTCCAGAAAGAATATTGACCACAAACCTCTTTGGACCATACCTTTTGTTAATCGAAAGTACCTATCGGTCAATTAGTGAAATAAGTTGCAGTACATTTGTAATAAAGCAGAATGAACAAGCCACGAACCCGCACTGGGTCCGCGCAGTGGATCATGGCCCACTCCCTCTCACGGGAACGTTAAAGGCTGATTATGCAAAACGAACAAGAAACTTTATGTTCTTCTTGTAGAAAATATGACATTACAAAATTAGAATTCCTGTAAAGTAAGATGTAGTGAAACAGAATTTATTACTGTACAAATGAACTAGAATCCTCTGCTCGTTACTCCATGCTGCTCCATATTGCTCAGAGAGATAGGTATTTAAATAGCACACGCATTGTTTGTTCACTCGCTCTGAAGAGCGATTGCGGTTTCTTTGTTATTTGAGCGGTGTCAGGTAGTTGTTTTACGGGCTACTGACGGCTCTGCTGCGTCATTTATCGCTTAGTTTCGCTCCGCTTGCAGTTGAACTATATTTTAAATAGTTTTAATCAATATGGAATATCAGCTATAGGTATGCACAAGCCAGAAAAGATCGAATGAAATATTAGTGATAATTAAAGAGAGCAAAAAAACTTAATAGTTCTTAGCCAACCATTAATATTTTTAGGCACTTACAATAATGAAAGTTGAAAAGTTGGTTTTCCCACATATTGATCAAGCAGTTTTTTTTCTGGCCCCTTTGCTTCTACTACTAGGAAAGGGCCTCCTTACCTCTTTCTCACAGTGAGGAAGCCTGAGTCCCAGTTGGGCAACAATTTAGGCCGATTATGTGTATGTCTTCTTCTTTCAAACGTCTCTCTGCCTATTTGAATTATTTCTATTGTGTTTGCACACAGCTTTCCTCATCTCATTCATTCCTCGCTTAGCTTCCAACGGGACCATATCCTCTTTGACACTAGATACGTTGATGAGTTCCATAGATCAAAGGCACAAAGTCTGAAGAATCTGAGATCTTCCGTAATGGGAAACTGTAATTACTGTTTATTTTGAAATGTTACTATACATAGAGTATTGTTTTAAGACGAAAGTTATTTCTGTTTTTATTTGTTAAGAGAATGCGCTGCATTCGTCTATAGTGATTGTCTTGAACAACTTTAACAATAGTGTTCAGACTAAGTACTTATCTAAGAATACGGGGTTACCTTAAAGCTGCGTTTACACGGACAATTTTATCAACACTCAAAACTAAAAACATTTATTAATTAAACCAATTATAGAATCTCAGTAATTATCGCCAGCAACAAAACAATCTTATTTAGTTGCAATATCGCCCAATATAGTGTAGCAGTATCTCTGACCACAATTATTGCTATGTTGGAATGGCAGAAAATTGGTTGAAGCTACCGTGACGTCTTTTTTTTTTTTTTTTTGTGGATGGGAAATCATCAAATGACTTCTCCCGCTCTGGGCGGAGCGGGAGGGCGTGTCAGACTTTTACTGACTAAAACCCACCCGTGTTCCTTCTGTTGCCTGTGCCGGGGCCACGGTAACTCTTTCGAACATCCCGCAATACCGTGACGTCTTATTTGATAAATATTGCCCAGAATTGAGCTATTAGGGTGACCGTGTAAGAATGCCTTATGATATATCCCTGGTCCCGATTTCTTATTCATATTCTTCTCATAAAGGGGCTTGTGGCTAAGTAATAACAGCCGCATGGGTCGATCGATCAGGTTAAGCCACGCTTGCCGCGGTTGATCCGTGGATGGGTGACCACCTTTACATACAAAGATCCCGCCGTGCCTCGAAAATCACGCGGCTGTCATTCGTGGATCTTTGACAGTCGATACGGGTCGTCAGAAGCCCGAAAATCTGATAACCAGTCTTACCAAGGGGAATCGTATAACCCAGTAACTGGGTTGTGAAGATCAGATAGGCAGTCGCTCCATGTAAAAATACTAGTATTAAGCTGCATCCAGTTAGACTGGAAGCCGACCCCAACATAGTTGGAAAAAGGCAGATGTTAGCTCCTCTCATAGAAACGTTGTCATCACCAGATTATCATGCCTACTATATCCGAGACTACGGCAGCTTCGTAGTATATCTAAAATTACATCACATGTGTCAGCCAGTGGCGAGTGGCGCCATTACTCACAGCTTGGCACCGCTTCAGGTGACCGGCTGTGGATAATTGGAGGGAATCTCCAAGACAAATTGACAGCCGGCTTAACGGTGGGTTTCCTATTTCTGTAGTGGTTGCTGTCTGATGCTACGTTTGCATGGACTGGAGTGGCGTGTCTATTGTATTATGTGTCTCGGCTATTTTCACTAAAAGGTATCATTGTGAGTCTATTGAAACTTTTTAAAATCTTTTTTTTAAATTTAAGATAGGTATGCTCTTGACTCTAGTCTAGGTCAAAGATGACAGAGACAAAGTCAGAAACTTTCTCAAATGTACCTTAAGAGGGATAGACTCAGAGAACACGGTCTACAAGGCCGAAGTTTTCATAAAAAAACCATCTGCCATTTGAACGGCCGCGTGTCTTGGTTGAGTTACACGTGGAGCACAGGCTTGATCAAGGCCACATCCTTATTAGAGTTCCGTACCCGAAGGGTGCCAAACGGAACCCTATTACTAAGCCTACGCTGTCCGTCCGTCTGTCTGTCAGCGAGCTATATCTCATGAACCGTAATAGGTAGACAGTTGAAATTTTCACAGATTGTGTATTTCTATTTCCGGTCTATGAACAAAAACCATACAAGAAAAAAACGTAGTATTAAATTAATATTGTACGGTGGTACGGAATCCTTCGTGTGCGAGTCCGACTTGCACTTGGCCAAATTTTTTTGGCATCCAGAAAAAGATTCTAGCAAGGCAAACGAAACACAATATTCATCACGATAACCACAAAAGGTAGAGACACTATAATAGTAAACCTCAAATTGTTCCACATTCGTCTTTTTACCGTCTACCCACACATTCGGTTGTATGACCGCGCGCGCTTACGTCAACTGTTTCTCATTATCAGAATTGATGTTTATTTAGGTTAACGCGGTCTTATTCCTCGCTTCTTTTGTTTTATTATTATAGTTTGGTTGAGTTGGTAGGTGCACTCATTTTCGTTCTATACGACAAGACAAGACGAAAAGTACATTATATTATCACATCATGGTGAGCGTAAGTCAAGAAAAAACTACAAACTTGTTATTCCCAAAGTTTTGGGCAAAGTTGATTTGGAATTCTGTCTTGCCAGTAACACGAAGAAAAAGAAGAAGACATGTTATTGGGTTAGTGGCAAATGCTTGCACACCATCACTTCTTGCTTGAATTAAGGCGAAATGGGTCACAAACATGATGTTTTAACGCATTTCGGCTGCACGCAAAATCAACGTTTGTCCTCAAAAACTACAAATTTGCCATATTCTTTTTCATGATTATAAAAAAAATTAAGGTTTTAGTAAATTATGAGGGCCAAAACACGATGGACACAATTTAGCTAGATACAAAACATCGCAAAGTTTTCACAAAATTAGAATTTTTTATGAGAAAAAACTGACAAACGTAAATATAACACTACGCTTGTATTCCCCGAAAGGTTAGGCAGAGGTGTACACCCACATTTCGCCAGTTATACCTATTTAAGTCCCATGTAATAGGGCGCGAGCCTACTCAAAACAGTTTTATTCGATTGTAATTTAAGCTATTTCAATAAAAGTTCGTCTACACATTCACCATAATGGATTTATTTTAATATGACAGAGCATATAGAATTTAAAAAATAAATATTTAAAAAATTATTATTATGCTCCGTTTGGCCATACCAATGCTCCCAACCTCGTTACGATACCATTTCGCCTTAATGAACCCAGGAACCCAGGCTCAGTAGTCGACCTAATGATCACAAGGTGAAAGATGCATTCACTTTAGCACCATGTATTGAAACAACACCAAGCTCTCTTAAAAATGTTTAAACTAGCTCCAACAAATATAAAAATAGCGTCTTCTTTTTTGTGACTCCAGTCGTATAATCGGGTTGGGCAAAAGTTCTTTTAATAATCGTTATAGCAGTTTAATTCGAGCTTTGATCAGGTAATTAGGATTTTTATAGACTACTAATTCACTACGTTAATAGAATATTGGACTAATTAATTTTTTATAGACCTCAAAGGAAATCTTCGGTAAATAGTCTATCGGCTCGTTTACACGTGCGTATTAAAATTTTTGGGTGTGTGGTACATTTTTATCACAAGAATAATGTAAATCATTGTAATATGTAGTTAGGCATAACCATGCATGGTAACCATAATTCCTGATTTTTGTACGCTTTAACTGGTAAAACATGTAGCTCATTTTTTATTACTTTTTTATTCCATCCACTGTGCACATGTATTACGTTATTGTGTGAATTATTGTGCGTACTCATGTTTTTACAAAAATAAAAGTATCTTATCTTATCTAGGTTCTAATTAGTACTAAAAGAGAAATCGTATCCTAGATATAAATTAGCGATAATACTAGATCTGAAATTCTGATCTCATTTACTAATTCAAATCCAATCTAAATATTTTGATATCTGTTTTCATAGACCAATAAAGCAAACAGACCTAAATAATGACTACGGTTGGCAGGTCTGTGCATTTGTGGCCGGTGTTAGGCGCTTAAGGCACCTGTGCATGGTCACCATTCGTCCGGGTTTGTCCGGACATGTCCGGCTTCTTGACCCCCCGTCCGGACTTTATCCAGCCTTATAATTTGTTCGGATTTTTACGAAATAAGGAGATTGTTTTAGTAAAACTAAAAATTGTTAAATGATTTCTGTAAAAAGAAAGATTAAAAGTACAAAGTCCGGACTCTTTTGCAAATATCCGGTTTTTTTGCCAGATCTTATCAAATGTCAAAATGACAGAAAGAAAGAAAGAAGAAGAATTTATTGGGGCTAGCACAGGAATGGTTACCGTACTCTGCGCAGTATTAATATATAGATACGAGGCGAAAGCTACCTGATTTAATCCCTTAGCATCATATATAACGCATTTGCGTGTCTGTAGATATTATGGGATAAAGTTGTGTGTTAAAAATTTACGTCGTGTTGGTATTTATGTCAGTTGTCTATTTCCATTATGATCTTGTTAGCATTTGTCGACAAACTTAATTAATGTTGATGTCAAACGTAAGTTTGTCGTGTTCTTCGTGCTCGATTTCAAGTCGAGGGACTAAACATTTTTCTTCTACGAGTACCTACGGTTGTAGAAGTGGTTATTTATATTATGGTTTTGATACTTTCGATATGGTTTTGATGGAAATTGTTCACAAAGTTCTATTCTATATCACTTCTCGCTTCCATGCTAAAAAAAGGTCGCCTAATTAGTGGAGATATTTTTTCATTCCACATATATTTCGACATCTTTTGACATCTACCAACCCGCACTGGGCCCGCGTGGTAGATTACGGCCCGCTCCCTTTCGAAGAGAGGAGGCCTGTGTCCCAGCAGTGGGAACGATATAGCGTGATTTTGTATGTTTTTATTAATAGGAGCCCAGAATTACATTAATTTGTAAAAGGAGATTTTACAAAGTACTATTTCCAGAGTTCCTTAGAATTATAATATAAAAATACTTTGGTCGTAATTTAGAAATGGATCTCGATAACAACTATGAAGTATTAAGTAAGTACTTAGCTTTGCAAAAACCAGACCTAGCTTAATTTTTCTAAGAAAATGTTATTTAAATCTTTCTCTGAAAATGGACCCAGGTGTAAATCGACTAGGTGGGTACTTACGAAAACACCTGTTACTTCGTGTACCTTCTTATATTATCCAAAACCAAATTAATACTCTCATTAAATAGCTAGTATTTTTGTACAAAAAAAGTATTAGCCGAGAATTGTTGGGTCTGGCAAAACAAGACCATTAGTTTTATGTAGGCTTGTCCTTAATTGCGATCGTTAGGCTATGTACAGTACATATATCCGTCTTACTTAAGTAGTTTGAGAGTCTTTCTCTTTCATACATATTTACACTGTGCATAATTTTAATATAGGTAGTTTAGACGCTAGTCTAGTGTTCCGTCTGGACCAAACGGAAGCGTATGTGACAGAAACCTCTTTGCCAAATAAAGATAATAAATTACTCAGTGGAAATTATAACTGCGTCTTTCATTGGCTCTCAAAACCCAACAATCGAAACCTTTTATTTATGAAATAGGTCTTTTCTCGAAGTTGCAGTTATTATTTCACGTGAAAAACGCTTTTGAATTTTGCGTAACTGTAAGGTATTTATGAACGTGACTGTTCTGTGTTCGTATGTGTAAACAATGTGTTCTTATGTTTGGCTAGCAATAAAGTGAAATATTTGGTGGTTATTGATTATGTTTGATGAAGGACCAGCTTCATTTTGATTATTGATATTTCGTACTAGCTGTAGCACTATGAATTTAAGACCTAGTTTCACCATACCATATTGGTTAGTTTAATCTTCTGTTAAAATGTTAACGGGACATTAAGAGAGCCTTAGAGGTCCGTTAACTTACTAACCGACATTCAGTCAGTTGTATAATCATCGAAATGAAAAATGCGCTATACGGCTAGCTAAAATGATGCATTGTCAGTGAACATTGGCATGTGACATTGCGACTTTTTATTTTGGTTGCTTTGACAACTGACCGACATAAGAGTGAATGATACATCCTAACGCCGGGTTTGTTATTTTTTTTTTCTGGTGGAACGTAAATACTATTAATATCGATGTTTATTTTAATGGCTGATTTACTAATGTCTGATTATGAACAGTTTGATGAATCTAGGTCTAAAGAAACACAAATAATTCAGTTAGTGTGATTCTCATGTTATTATTTTCATTCATCACTTTATTCATTTTAAGCTATGGTGGTCAATTCTCATGTTTACTTCTTGGCAGATATATGCTGATCAGGGATCTAATTATTAACCTTCCAGGAGAAAGATTATTTTTGGTTAGCAGTCCTCCATAATTTATCATATTTGTTTACCTACCTATTGGGTTCAATGCCCTTTAACGTAGTGTTGACACTTTCCGTAAAATTAAATTAATATTATAGGCACCAATGGGTTCGGTTATGGATTAAGGCTCCCGCAGACAGGGGCGACGCGTCGACGCGCGGCGGTGTGACGCGATTCTGGTAGAACAATTTTCATAGAAATTGTTCTACTGGAGTAGCGTCGCGATGTCGCGTCTTTGTCAAGCGTCACCTGACACTGACATGTACCGCAAATTCATATTTGATGTATGATATAATTTGTATGTTCACGTTTAATCATGTAGGTGCTGTTAACTGTTATTTTGAGTAAATATGTTTTGAATGAAATGAATACCTAATTTGGATTTATATCATTTGGATATTTTTTTTTATTTGGATAGTCATAAACTTTACCTACTATAGCCGGGTGTTAGTCTAGTTGTCTCTTACTTATAATAACCAGCCTATTACGTTCCCACTGCAGAAACACAGGCCTCCGCTGGATGAGAGCGAGTGGGCCATAATCCACCACGCGGGCCCGGTGTGGGTTGGTGGCTAACAGTCACATGTCTTCGAATTTTTGGCTCTATGACAAGCCGGTTTCCTCACGACGTATCCTTTCACCATTTTGAGAAAATGGTGATGACAGAAAGTGAAGTGCCTGCCTGGGTTGAAACCACGACTTACGACACGTAATTCGGGGCCATTACCACTGGGCCACCACTCATGTACTGGGCCATCACAGCTACTGTATCTAACTTATCAAGGTTATAAGGCAAAGAACTAAGATTTAGTGGAATTTCTCAGGAGCAGCCCAGAGTCTGGATTTGTGCCCGGTTTAAGGCTTAAACATAACTGGCTAAATGTGGTCCGTAGTCGGGTGTATTGTAGGTACACCTCTGCCCAACCTTTCGGGGAAACAAGGCGTGATGTTATGTTAAATAAGATTTAATTATTTTATATAATGATTTCTATCTTTCACAAAAAAATAAAATTTCAGGCCGACTAATCGAGCTATCAAATCGGTAAAGTCCGAAATACTTTGCTGACTAACCCTCAATAGCCCAGAATACACCTGTCTCAGAACACAACAGTGGTACATAATTATGTACTGCAGTGTTTATCAAGCGCTGTAGCGGTGCCAGTTGGCAAGTGCGCTACTCTGCTATCGCTGTATGAATCACTCGTATGAGCTTTATAGTGGGGGTTCCGTAGTGTTTGCTTTAAATTTTAATGTATAGTTTTGAGTTGTTAGAATCTTAACTTAGAAAAATTCAAGGGTAAGATGGATGACGAAATTTGATAAGACTGCTTAGGTTGGTTTTAATTTGGTTGAGTTCTGTTTTCAATTTATGTAACAATACTAAGTGATTTATGGACAGTTTATGTAAAATGGTGAGTTTAACGTAAATATATATCTTCTTATGTCACACCTAGAGCGATACAGCTATTTATGTTTGAAGATAGTTTTTTTTATAAAATATTTCTTTTAGACATAACATAACATCACGCCTACAACATTATCCTCGATGGGTTAACGTGCTTTCCGAGGCACGACGGGGTCTTGGTATGTAAATAATAATATATAATATAACCATTTATTATCAGGTAACAAAGACCCATAGATACATACCTTAACCTAAGTATACATAATAAATATAGTAACAATTTTGTTAATAAATAAAACTTAATAACTGTGTTAGTATCACTTAGTTGCACTAAGTCTTTGTGCATTCTGGTGGCACTTGTCCGTAAAGATGGTTATCCTTATTTACACAGAAAACTTAATACTGTTAACATCAAATAAACACCCACATAATTTATACGTGAATGTAGTATTGTGTTGAAACTCTATTATCTCCAATGTGGCTTTGTACTCCGCAACCTGACACCTTCAATCGAGACGAACCAATGAACACTGACGAAAGCTGCGTTGTGGCAAAATACTAGCAATGGAAATGCACATTGACACCATAAGGACGAATATCTACTAGGAACATTATTTTATTGCGACCATCACATGAATTTCAATAATCTGAATTGGTATGGGTACAGTTAAATAAAAAATGTGGGTGATACTTAAAGATACACCACTCCAGCCGTTGGCTCCGGCTGTCATTCGTGCATATTTGACAGTCGTTACAGGTCGTCAGAAGCCTGAAAGTCTGACAACCAGTCTTACCTAGGGGTATCGTATTACTCAGTAACTGGGTTGTGGAGGTCAGTTGCTCCATGTAAAATACTGGTATTCAGCTGCATCCCGTTAGACTGGAAGCCGATCCCAACATTGATGTGATCACGATAGACAGATGATGAGTATTGAGTATTCTGATATTGTTGGTTTTGCTGTCGTTAACGTTGATTCCCGCCGAGTAGATGTTAGGTGTACCGATTTAGTAAACTTAAAAGAACTCATTAAAATCTCTACTTGGTTCTAAAAAAAATAACAAATAATGACCAATTATGAATGAAACTCACCGAACCCTAGATGATGTGCGATAAGATAATAAAAGTAATAGAACTACAGTTCATTTTTATTATTTGTGACGTTTGGACATATGAAACGTCCTATTTCGTGTACAGATTATATAATAAAAATGTATAAAATATTGAGTAAAATTTATTCAACCGACATTACGCAAACGATTATGAAAATCATGCACAGACCTACATCTCAATTTAGACAACCCTTAATGCGTGATACAATTCTATTTTCAAAAATGAAATGTAATTTTTCTTATGGCAGCATCGTGGAAAAAAAGAAAATATTATCAGTCAACTTTTGAATCGATGTTTATTAGTGTTTCCACCTTCAAAATTAGAGCAAGGTTGTCCTCTCATTGTTTTTTTTTTGCGAACATTGAGTCAGTATTGTTTTCTTTATTTTT
Source organism: Fissipunctia ypsillon (assembly GCA_947568875.1). Lineage (NCBI taxonomy): Eukaryota > Metazoa > Arthropoda > Insecta > Lepidoptera > Noctuidae > Fissipunctia > Fissipunctia ypsillon. The sequence goes on along the minus strand of OX387643.1, from coordinate 19,884,255 downwards.
ATATTTATTCTTGTTTAATGACTCTTACGTAGGTGATTTGGATTTAAAGTAATTATTACAGTAATAACTCTTCTTGAACACGGCGATTAAGGTCTTCGTTTTATTCATCGAATAAATTAGTCAGAATAATTGTAGGACGATTTTGGCCTCAAACCAAATTCAAGCTTTCTTCTTTTGAACAAGCCAACAAAATTCCTTTAAAAATGACTCTAGTTCTGATAATTTAAACTTTTCCAAGTATTTTGCAAGTTTGTACCAGAGAAAGGTAATTAATACCTGAAGCGTCAGCCGGGCTAAGGAGTCCCATCACTTTTTAATGTCAATTTGCAAATTTGTGATATACGTTACAAGGAAAGAAAGAAAGAAAAAATACGTTCATTTGCGGTAAACATGACGCAAAAAAAAGAACACAAACACAAAAAGAAACGAAAGAACAAAGCACAAAAGATTACTTTTGAGTCCCATCACTTTTTAATGTCAATTTGCAAATTTGTGATATACGTTACAAGGAAAGAAAGAAAGAAAAAATACGTTCATTTGCGGTAAACATGACGCAAAAAAAAGAACACAAACACAAAAAGAAACGAAAGAACAAAGCACAAAAGATTACTTTTTTCGCGATATACGCTAATCTACTACTATTTATAACTAGATTGTATATTCTGTGAGATAAGCTATAGCTGTCATTAGTTAAAAAAAAAAATCTTGATGTAAAAAAAAGAAAATTAACGTAACCACCATGTCATTCAAAATTATTTTTTGCAGTTGCAGAAAATCGCCCTTACTTAAACCAAAAAGGTACGTTATGAATCGGCGTTTTAGTATTTGTTGATACAGTATTTAAGGTACACGATGCGTTAGAGCTCGTACAAAAATGTTCTAAAACTGATACCTTTTACGGCCCCATATTTCTTCATTTTTGAAGATAAAAAAATAATAAATATGTTTGTACTCTACTCGATGAGACACCCCACATGCTAGGGTAAAGAATTTTTTTTTCAAAATCAGTACTTAGTTATTTTTTAAGAACTTTTCAACCTTTTAAAACCTTTCATTTTTAACTTTATTTTATTTTTATTATTTGTTTTTTAGCCGCAATCAATGTGTGAAATTTTCTACTGTATTGTGGTTCATGAGATACAGCCCGCTGACAAAAAGACGGACCACAACCGCAGCCAGATTAATAACAAAAGAATCCTGTAAGCGACAAGTTTTACAATTTGATCCACGAAACCCTAAAAAATTTAAGTCGAGTTCTTATTAACGAAGACTTGCGAGCAAATTTCTCTCTTATAATTTTAAGAGGAGCTGTTTGCAACATAATTTGTTACCCTTTTTTGCAGCCCTTTGCAGTTTATCCGAGATTGAGTTCATTAAGTCTACCGTTCCGTAAGGAAGGCAATCGCGAATATTTTGTAAATATGTACATTTTTAATTTTAGGTTCTGTACTTTTAATATTTTTTTCTATACCTAAGGAAAAAAACACACACTTAATTATTACAAAAAAAAATATTCTATCCTTAAGGATAATTGTGTATTTTGCAAGTACGTTTATACAAGATCAAATTAAATTAGCTTCCGAAAGTCCACAGACGTGACGGGCGGACAACATATTATACCAATTAAAAAAAAAACAATTAAAGGAGAATGCCCGTTTTGTAAGGGAAGCTCGGTCCCAGTGGAAAATTGTTGTGCCCTGAAGATTTTTATTTTACATAATAGTAAAAACATTGTATTTTCATAATCATAAATCATTTTTCATTTATTCACCCAGGTTCAAGAGATAACATTGTTTTTCTGTTGTAAAAATCTAGGTTATACCTACTTCAAAATCGACATTGACATTTCAAATATCTCACAAAGAACTGCACTAATAAGAGTCAAACATCTCACAAATCAAAATGCACTCTAGGAACTTATTAGCTCACTCGGTAGTAGCAGAAAAAGCACGTAAATAATAACTAAGTAAATACGGATTTCAAAACTCAACGTATTTAAATATGTATGTCTATGATTTAAACAAAGCAATCACGCGCGTAACCACAGATTACTAATATGTAGCAAGCTACACGTAACGAACCACAGAGCAAAGTCTCAGTCTGTGACATGCGCAAGTAAATGTTGCCAGATCAATTTTTATAATCTAATAATAAATAGACTTCAGTTTTTTTTTCCGATTAATCGATAAAAACAACTTTGTTAATAAGGCGTTTTCTAAATACATAATTATGGCTATTATGTTTGTGTCTGTTGCTTTTCTGAACATCTATTATTTATCAATGTAGGCCTATCATGAATTTCTGCGACCTATTCTTGTCAAGGTTCCATCGCTTTTACTCGCATCGACTATGAGCAGTGTATATCCAATAGTTTTCATCATCAAAAATACTTACATAAACTCATATTTGGCCTACACCTATCTTTGTTCATTTCAGATTTACAATAATACGTATGAAAAGGACAGGGATAATATTATTCTACCTCATAGTCATGAAAACAAAACGCTAAGACCCGCGTTGAAGTTGTCAAATGTTGAGATCTAAATCTAAATGTTGAGAACTGCCAATAGGTTATATATACCTATTTAAAAATAATTGTTTTTTTATTGTACAATCATCGTTTTGTTTTGATATCGATTACTCAATCGCTTAACAGGCGTCGTTTTTATTATTTAATTCTTTGATACCTGGCAACATTTTTTTTGTATACCTATCAAATGGATGTCGATGTATTAGTTTAACTATTAATTAACTTTAACTTTATTCTCAGGGTGAAAAAAATTATATAAAAAATACCCTGTACACAAAACATTAAATAATGTTTTGAGGTTATTATTCCAATCAGGCACACAATACCACAAAAGAATTTAGTTTAATTTTTTGTATGATTTAGAAAAGCTGTTTATTTTTTATTTTAACGGTTTACATAACGATACACATCACGTCTGTGAAGTTTACTCAAACAAAAACTGTTTTTTTACCTGTTATTCAAGTCGCGGTCGTTAACCCAAAAAAAAACATCACATCATGTATCATCATCCTGGTTAGATATCGATACATATGATATGTATGTGGAGTTTCGCTAGGTAATTTGATTTGACCCTGTATTTTAGAAATTCTTTTTGGCCCCCAAGATAGCAAACATTAGCGAGTGCGGACTATCACTTGACTGTTAGTAACATTTTACATTTTAGTATGGATAGATCAACGAAAGAATGATTACAAAATCCATGATTACAAAAATGAAAATGGTAGAATGGAGATAGAATGTGCATTAAATTGGCCCGTTAGGTCTCTAAAGCATAGACATATAATTATATCTATGCTCTAAAGCGTCCTTAAGGTAACAACTGATGAATAGAATTCCTATTGTAGACAGTTCAATAACCGTTTATTTTGCTGAACTTTAACGAAATCATATTTTTTTTATAGGCGTGGGTGTTAATCCTATTGACTTCGCTTTTCCAAGAAATTTCGAGGATTTTTGCCAACCTTCGTAGGTTTTCGTGGGACTGAGTACTTTTTAAAAAGTAAACTATGTTTAAGACCCATGTTATATAGGGCGAGTCTTTGGCCATGAATCGGGCAGAAATCTAGACTTCAGGCAGCAATAAATAAAAAAATATCGTAACATAAAACCCAATAATAACCAACGATCCTGTGATTAATAGTCGTACTTGCAACCTTTATTAGACTAACGAGCTAGTCAAAAATAAGTTAGGTACAACGTTATAAACTCTCAAAAAATTGTCAAATTCTAATTCATTTATTTTTGTCCCCAGGTGTATCCCACGACCGATCGTACGTTCTCTTCCGACTGGGTCGTCGAGTTTCGACACCAGTCCGTCAGTTTGCCGAGTCAGGTCGTTCGGACGCGCTCGGTTCTGCTCCGGGAACGCTCGACGTGTTCGGCGGACCCGCAGTTGGGCAGGGCGTGGGAAGAACAGAAGCTGAGTTCTTTGTTGATGGAAATCATTCTAGGGTAAGTTACTTATCACATCTGCCTTCTTTACTATGTCCTACAACGGAACGTATAGTTGATGGTGCTGAACTTTCTGGAGAGGCGACCGCGTACTGGAAGGCGCAGCGTGTTTAAGCCTAGACTGATTACCCGGTGAAGATAGCTGGATGCGGGAGGCACTGGACCGGTCGTTGTGGCTATGCTTTGTGGATGTATTATTCCAATAGGTCGTAGGTTCGAACCCAGGCAAGCACTTTACGCAAATTATTTCATAACCACTGCTCTCAAAACGGTGAAGGAAAACACCGTGAAGAAACCGGCATGGCCTAGAACCAAACATTCGAAGACATGTGACATCGACCGACTCAAACTGGGTTCACAGACCTTGTGTCCCAACATTAAAGTAACATGCTGATGCTTATGCTATGTCCCGCAGTTAACGTCTTTCGGTTCTATGATGATGATATTTTACAAACAAACGAAATGCCAAAGAGAAGAAAAAGTGTAATCAGGTTATTTAGCCCACTTATAAACAAGGGCCTAATTCTTACATGCAAAGGCGACATGCGATGGCATGAATTAGCGCCCACTAATTAACAGTTAGTATTAGTGACCTACTTAAATGTCATTAGATTAACATTAACAACTAAGCTGACGGATTAGATACAGACAAGGCGTGAGAAAGTTTGAGAAGTCGACAGGAAGTATTGTAACGTGTACAAAGACGATTAAATTTTACGTGGAAAGGAGATACATAAGTAGGTGCTAAGCGTATCGCCTTTAGAAAAACAAGGGAGTATTTCCACATCGGAGTATCGGCAGTATTTACAGAACCGGAGTTACCGACATAGCTTGCAGAGTAAGCAAACTGAAGTAGCAGTGGTCTGGCCATGTTTGTCGAAGGACCGATGGCCGGTGGAGCAGACGAGTCCTGGAGTGGAGACCGCGTATCGGTAACCGTAGTGTGCGCCGCCCCCCAGCTAGATGCACCGACGACCTGAAGAAGGTGGCTGGGACAGATTGGAGGCAGAAGGCGATTGTGGCACAACCTTGGAGAGGCCTATGTCCAGCAGTGGACTGCGATAGGCTGAGTTTATTGATTTCCACATCACTTAGTTATAACAAGGAAAACGTATCTAAAATTGACTATTCCAATTCGTATATTTCCCTGCGGGTGAATTCGTCCAAACTAAATCCATACATCATGTTCCTCTTAGTTTTACCGTTCAACGAATCTGAATGTCATTTTGAATGCTCGCGTATTTAAATATACTCGTACCTGAACTTTCCAATATCGTTATTCGAATAATGGAACTTTATTCGGGAAACCGTCGATAAAATCTTCTACCGCATTCTGCCTGTTCCGAATCTACAATATGGCTATTAAAATGAATATTTCGCAAACATATACAGCAATAGCAGCATCATTATGCTTTGCAATGTTTTAAATTTAATATTTATGCCGCAAACTAATTAAATATCGGGTTTATCGAAACAATTTGACACATAAATATAAATGTATCAGAGCAAATTGTCTGATTTTATTGGCGCCATTATTTCCGTCGTCCGACTGCAGTCGTAATCGAATGCAATAAAGATGAGGCCTCAATAATTTTGCAATTAAAATCGGCAATGGACAGCACAATTTTGTGATAAGGGCGCAGTTACATTCGCGTTTTATTCCACTGGACACGGGACTTTCGAAATGGTATTTATTTAAATGTGGAGATTTCGGAAAGCTTAAGCAATTAGTGTCATAATATTGTATTTCAGCAAATGATGAATGGCTTTCAGTTTTTATGGTTATCAGTTTTAGCCGGCTTAAATGTTTGCTGGATATTATTACTTATAAATCTATACAAATAAATAAAATAGAAGTGTCTGTTTGTAATGTCAAAATAACAACTTTTTATTAAATGCATAAGAAAATGTAAACGATACTTATAACAAAAAAAATAACATTTTTGTCTGACTGTCTATTTGTTCCGGCTAGTCTCCGAAACAGTTGAACCGATTTTGACATGACTTTCATTGGCAGATAGCTGATGGTAGCCACGGCTATCAGCTATTTAACCGCCGTAAGGTGGTTAACTTTAGCTACTTTTATTTTAGAAAAATAATTAGGGGCAGAACCCTAATTATTTTTCTAAAATAAAAGCAAAAAATTAAAACACATGAAATTATGAACAAGAAGTCGGATTGAAAAAAATATTTTTGCATTAGATAGCCGAATTATCGAGGATAGTTATAGGCTATTTAACATCACGCTGTGACCCTTAGGAGCCGGGCAAAAAAAAAGTCAGAAAGAACACTAAGCGAAAACGAAGTAATAGCGCGGGCGGGCGATTCAACGCGACAGTTGGCGACGGGTCGGGGGACGCGGGATTTTATTAGAATGTGGTTGATATTTTAGTATATTGTGTATCTTACGAAATCACGCGAACGAAGTCGCGGGGCACAGCTAGTTATAATAATATACCTACATCAATCGATTTATTTATTTCCTATCCACATTATTTAATGTAAGTTTAAACAAACATGCACCAGAATGTAAAACACAATACCTGTCTGCTACCAGTCAACAATGCACACCACAAAACAAATAAAAATGCCAAAATGCAAATGTCATGTCGTCAACAAACATGACATGTCACGAGCATAACATGAAGTGTGTCACCCACTCTACAAGAACTTTACCCCACAACATACACGGACAAAGCTATTTGCACTATGGAATTGCACTCACAGGCCCACCCCAACAAACAAAGCCCAAAAATATCGTATTTCATCACTAATTAATGCTTCCAGAGCAAACACCAATTACGAGACGGACAAATAAAAGAACCGATTCGATTCCGTAATATAAGGGGAGTTTTATCGAATCGATAATCATGTTTGTTGTTCTGCCAGTTAAGCCTAATTTCGATTCTTTACTCGTTAATCGGTATGAGTGGGAATCGATTATCGAATGAATTCGTTTGAGGTAACTGTTGTGTGTTAATTAATGAAGGGTTTTGTGATTGGTCGGCTATTAAATTTAAGCATTATTATAGCATCAAGACCACCTGTTTGAAGAATTAATGTATTTTAATTATTTATTTACTAGCTGTGCTCCGCGACTTCGTTCGCGTGGAAATCATAAGACACATAATATACTAAAATAACAGCCACATTTTAATAAAACTCCCTCGTCCCCCGACCCGTCGTCGCGTTGCACCGCCCGCCCGCGCTATTACTTCGTTTTCGCTTAGTTTTCTTATTGACTTTTTTCTTTTTGCTCGGTGCCTAAGGCAACCCTTATTTAACATCACACTACGATTAGCGTGATTTTAAATAGCCTAAAACTAACTTCAAGAATTGCAGTTTTTGTTTACAATTTCATGGGTTTTAATTTTTTGCGCGGAACTCTTATTATTTTTCTAAAATAAAAATAGCCTAAGTTACTCCCAGTAATATCAGCTATCTGCCAGTGAAAGTCCCGTCAAAATCGGTCCAGCCGTTTCCGGAACAAACAGACAGACAACAATTTTAAAAATTGCTTTTTTGTTGTAAGAACCGTATATATTTTCATATGCATTTAGTAAAAAGCTGTTATTTTGACATTACAAACAGACACTTCAATTTAATTTATTTGTATAGATTGATATGGTACTCAACGACTTACTCACTAAAACATATACAAACAATACTTACATACAGTTTTATGTATTGTGAATTCGTCGCTTACAGAAGTGCACAGCACTTGCAGATAACTTAATGTTTATAGGACGTGTTAAATACCTTTAGTTGGATTAGTAACAAGTTAAAAAACAAAGTGAAAATGAGCTATGTTCACAAATACGATGGGAAGTCCAGAAATATTTAACAAAGTAACAGAAAAAGAAGGAAATGGAAGTGACTTAATTAAATATTCGTGGTACATACCGTATGAATTAATAATACGAATTTAATAATGATCAATATTGGAGGATACGAGAAAAGGATGTTGGGTAGAGTTGGGATATAAGAAGATATAAGTAGCACTGGACATCTCTAAACCAAATCCTTGTAACTTGAAAATCAAGCTAAGATTCAGGCCAAAATGTTCAATTATGTTCTTGTCGTGAAAGCGACGCTAACTCTACAACAGCACGAGCTGTGATGTGGAAGAAACTCAACATACATAACACTAATTAAATTAAATCATTAAGGAAATGAATGTCACAGTACACAAGATAATTACGTTACTCGTGCTTATTCACACTGCTCCAGTACTAGCGCAAGTAGCAAGTAACAGTAGAGACTGAAGCAAAGTGGAAAAGTTATTACTGTACCAGCTTTTGCCCGCGACTTCGCTCACGTAGATGTCGGAAAATATGCCACGGGAATGTACTCCCGGGATTAAAAGCACCCTATATGTTAATCCAGGTAAACAAGGTCTTCTCGCATTGCTTATATAGTATCCGAGGAGCAGCGCGCAGATTGATATTATGTATGGTTGCTAGAGGATAAAAAACGTGTGTGGTCGAGGGAAACCGTCAGGAACGAAATTTCTTCTCACATATGATTAAAAACATAAACAAAATTTTAGCTGCTGCCATCTTGGATTGACATTTTGACCCCACTATCGACTTTAGCACCCTCGAAAACTCTGAAAACGATACCCATGACAAAAAATTTGAAAATTTTCGCAGTCGCCATCCTGGATTTACATTTTGACGTCACTATCGGCTTTAGCACCCTCGAAAACTATGAGAACGACACCCATGACGAAAAGTTTGAAAATTTTCGCAGCCGCCATTTTGGATTTTCATTTTGACCTCACTATCGGCTTTATCACCCTCAATAACTATGAAACGACACCCATGATGAAAAATTTGAAAATATTTGCAGCCGCCATCTTGGATTTTCATTTTGACCAATTCGAAAGAAATTCGAAAAATCGATCCGATTGAAGAATTCGAAAGAAGAAAGTCGCATGGATTGGGCATACAAGTATGAACGCTTTTTCGTTTGTGACGATATCTGTCAGTTTACTCCTACCACAACCCGCGTAAAAGAAATTCGTTCCAAAAATCCTAAAATCTAACAATAGTAACGGAATATATGACGAAACGGAAAATTACTTACTTGCATGCCAAATTTAAAGGCAACTTTAAAGCGAAAATATAAATCCTCTTTAATTCCTATCCCATGGGAATTTCAGGAAAAATAGTTACCTAAATAATTACACGTACGGAACTTAGTTAGGTTATTGTTCTCTGAATTACTAAATTGTCTTTGGCGATGGCGAAAATCGGGCTGACCGATGATGAGTTAGTATAGATTTTTAACCCCCTAGAGGATGATTTTCCAAAAACGCCAAAATACGTCATTCGTAATTTCTAAACAAAAAAAAGCTTTCTTACAAACTTTCATCCCCTATTTTCCCCGTTAGGGGTATATGATTTTCCAAAAACTCTGTAACACGTGGTTTTTAATTTTTAACCAGAATGCCAAATACCAGTTTTCATGGTTTAAACTACAAAAATGACGATTTCCCATACAAACTTTCATCCTCTATTTCACTCCCTTATTGGTTGAATTTCAAAAAATCCTTCCATATTCCTTGTCTACATTATAAAGGAAACCTCTTTGCAAAATTTCAGCTTTTTATGTCCAAGGGTGTTGGCTGGGCGTTGATGAGTCGATGAGTCACTCAGTCAGTCAGGACTTTTCTTTTTATTTCTATAGATAGATGGATGAATTTATAAGCGGCAGTGGAGGTATTGAAGTTTCGTTCGTGTATTGCTCTTTTATTCTGAAAAAGTGGTAAAGTTCGTTATGAAAAGGGGAAGCACTGGGATGGTTATAGAGAACTTTTTAAGTTACAACTCATAATATTTATAATAGGGAGATATGAGAGACATGGTTTTAGATTATATTGTTTTGCCGTATCCTTGTAAGTTCAGCTTAACTAATAAACAGATTTAACTGCTCTTGAAAATATCTTGTAGCAATGTTCTCTCGTGTTAAGGTAATTAGGTAGCTAGTCGGTAAGGTAGCTTAACGCCTACACTTGCAGTTTTTAACTTGCTAAAGTACGTGATGAAGCCTGAATATCTGCTAAAAATATTTTTTTCTAAAACTTACATAAATACTACCCATATAAATAGTATTATAAATGCGAAAGTCAATGTTTAATGCTGTCTGCCTGTCAGTGCGTCTGTCTGTCAAAAGCTAGTACAAAATAAACGTAGCATTATATTTGTTGACAAAATGCCACAATCTAAACAAAGCATGGGGCGCAAACTCGCGAGACAAACCTGACGAAGGCACATTAATTAAAAGCACGCGGTTCTTTTGAAAAACATTTTATTTCTGTAATACCTTCATTATCGGCGTTTTATTTTTATGAGCATATTTTTAGATATCGTAGTGCGAACACCTAAAGCAGTTTGACCTAATTTTTATCGAAGCATGCTCTACTTCGTTGGTATAATATTTTGTTTGGGACCTAAATAAGGTACTCCGTTGAAGCTTCATGTCAAGCAGCTTTTAATGATTATTTTTACAAAGATTATAGAAATACAGCAAAATTTAAGAATGCACGGTAACGCTAGTCCTTCAGTTCGTATCGGAACAGGAAACGCCGGCGACACGCGATTCTTTTGACATGTGGATGGCACTTGACGTTTGATGACATTGACAGCGTCAAATTGGCGAGCAGTGGCGCCAACATATTTATTTACTAGCTGTGCCTGCGACTTCATTCGCGTAAAAGTCGTTAGATACACAATATGTACTAAATAACAGCCACGTTTTAACCCGGCGCCAATGACGTGAAAATAATTACGCGGACTATGACATCGGGTCATGGTGACCCGAAATTTATCAGCACTTTTCAAAATTTTATATAATGATAACAGCCTGTTTTAATTATTCGTGTATTAGTTTGTGTTATTATTTACTGGGTAAAATAACAAAAATGCCAATATATTCACAAAATCAACTTTTATTAACTTTTTTCAGAACATTATGCAAAATCAACTTTGAAAACACAACTTGAGTTATTACTTAAATTTTCCTAAAGGAAACTTACTAAAATAACAAAACAAAAATCTTATTTAGTAACAGAGATCTTATACGCACTTAGGAACTTGAATTATACTTTATAATAAGTCTACAGCTTCCTCATACCTAGCCATGGAACTGCTACAATTTTCGCAGCATGGGATGCAATGATCAGGGCATATGTATATCTGGCAAGCATTGCAAGTGTGGCTAGTTTTCTTATCCTTTCTTGAAGGACACACCTGACATCTCCTATGTGCTCCAGAAACCTTCCGGGGAGGTTCTTCAGAGGGTGCCCCCTTGAAATCTGCGTTTCTTTTGCGCAATTGCCGAGGCCAATTCACACGGGTTTTTCGTTCCTGCAAATGGTTCTGAATGAGGCTCAAGTCCCAAGCTCTTCAGAAAATGACGTGTTTTTATCTGTCTCATTGATGACTTTAAGTGTACATTTGTGTTACTTGCATATTGGGCCGACCCGCTACTTTGGCTGCATTCTGATACGTGATTTTCGTCTTCGTCGTCCGAATCATTTCAATGTTGGAGTGCGATTCCTCTAAGATCTCCAATATTCTTTCAGAGCGGTTTGTGAAAGACATATTTGCCAAATTCCTAAAATAAAACAAGAAAAATTATCAATACCCACAAAAAATAATACTAATAAAATATGTCACGAAAACAGTACGCCATTGATGACGTTGGGTCATATTTACCCGTTTTTGCTTGACACAAGTGTATCTTCCTGCACAGGCGGCATAGCACTGAGTTCATGAGCGGTGCGGGTGGAGGGGTATTGTATCTCCAGCTACTAGAACGTTCCAAATCACAAAGCACGTAAAATATAAAATATGGCCGTTTGAAACCACCTCGGGTCAATATGACCCAGCGTCATTGGCGCCGGGTTAATAAAGCTCCCTCGTCCCCCAACCCGTCGCGTTGCATCGCCCGCCCGCGCTCTTACTCCGTTTTCGCTTAGTGTTCTTTCAGACTCTTTTCTTTTTTCTAAGGGTCGTAGCGTGATGTTAAATAGCTTATAACTGTCCTCGCTAATTGGACTACCAAATGCAAAAATATTTTTTTAAATCTGACTTTTGATCACATTTCATAGATTTTTTTTTGCGCGGAACCCTAGTTATTTTTTCTAAAATAAAAGTAGCCTAAGTTAATTCTTATAACATCAGCTATATGCCAATGAAAGCCGCGTCAAAATAAGTCCAGCCGTTTTGGAGATTAGCCGGAACAAACAGACAGACAAAAAATTTAAAAATAGTTTTTTTTTGTCGTAAGTACCGAATGTACTTTCATATGCATTTAGTAAAAAGCTGTTATTTTGATATTACAAACAGACACATCAATTTATTTATTTGTAAAGATGACTGTTATTTTAATATGTTATGTAAATCTATCTATATTTCCATGCGAACGAAGTCGCGGGGCACAGCCAGTTAGAAAATATAAGTAAAGCTATTTTCTTCAATGTTACCTCGTTCACGCATCTTCGAAAAACTTGAACCATGTTCAAAACAGTTTCAAAATCAACAATTAAGTACAATATGTACTGGAAAACGTCAAGTTTCCGACCAACATTTCATTTACCAATAGAGCGCCTTCTAATTCCCTAAGCATCTTGACAGCAACAATACCTAAATTCTCCTCCAACATCGAATTAAAGCTGCCCTCATTTTATGACTATAATTCTCAAGTTTACAGAATTTCTTAACAAACCAACCATGAGCAACAGTAGTTGCCTGGTAGCTGTTGACAGAAAACGTCTCACTAGCTCACTGCGCATTGAACTAATTGGTCTGTTACCCTTTCGCTAACAACTTGACATTAATGGTGGCATTCTACAATTTACTTCTCGTTATTTCATTTGTCGCTGTTAAGTTTAATGTTTTTGATGTTATTTGTTAGGGCAAAGAAAGTTTAGGTCTTTTTGTGAGAATAGTGAAATGGGTACGTGGGTAGGTAATTTGCTGATGTTCTACATGCGAGTAAACAAATGCTTCTTCTTGTATGGGTTGCCCTAAAGAAGGATATGAAGCTCGTGCATACGACTTGTCAGCTGAAAAGCTTTTTAGCACAACACCCGTGCAAGCGTTAGCATGAAGATTATTTTTGTAAACACGCTTTCTACATACATCTAGGTAAGGCATGTTCTCGAACTGACAATCCAAGCCTTAAAATAATAACGTCAACATTCTGTACAAAAATTAAAACACCGCTGCCTAACCCTTGGGTGAAACAAGGCGTGATGTTATTTTAATTATTCTTTAATCCGAACTTTATTTCATCTATAATCTCCCACAACACACAGCCGATGTGACCACTTTATGGACCACTGGCGGTAAAAGGGTTAAAAAATTTACGTTAACGAAAGTCAAAATCGACAGGTTTAAAATAACAAATCCAATATTCGTAAAATCAGCAATAATAATCGAATCAACGTGATCAACATCTATCATAGAATTTATGACACCCGTAAACGAAAGGATACAGCAGACGAGTCTTATTTCATCTCCCTTCATATTCAACCTTTAGAGGGAGACACAGCCTGACCTACATTGCAAGCAATTATTGTTTTTTTTGTTGTCATTGTAATTTCAACAGCAATATTTTGTCGCAGGTGTCGGTAATGGCTCGGATGATTCCGTCTCCTGATTGGTTCATCGGAGTGGACAGCTTCGACCTTTGTGTGGATGGAAACTGGCTGGATAGCATTACTATTGAGGTAAGTATGGAAATGAGGTTTTAAAAGGACTAAAAGTGACAAAAGAAAATCGTATTATCGGAAAGCAGCGACCATGATATGAGTCTTATAGTTTGAACTATTTCTTAATATTATATGCCATGTTTACTAATCATAGGCTTTAAACTAGTTATTATGTAAAGTTCTAAGCGTTTTAATCCTTCTAAGAATTAATTCTAAGCCAAGCCTGGCCTTGAAGTAAAAGTCCTGAAAAGAAACTAAAGGGTGATAATAACTAACTAATAAAGCGGTCGCAGTGGTTAGCTGAGTGAAAGCTTAAGGTATAAAACAGCACAGTAATTAAAAGAAAACGACGTCTCAGTAAAACGAAGGAGACTTCCATGTACCTAAAGATCTTGCTAGAATCCAGATGATGTAGGTCCAATGATGTGGTCTGAGAATAGCAGATAAACATGAACAAAATTATGAAAAGGTACAGTATCCGGGGGAAGATAATACGTAGGAAGAAGCTATTATAACGCAGTTATAGGTGACCATGATGTTGCTCAACAACTTGCAGATATATTTTTCAAAAACTCTATAATATCGTCGCCGTGCAGTGAATGAAGTGCCTCGTAATTGCAATAAACGTTATTTTACAGGGGAAGATAAAACTGTTGAAAATCTCCGAGGTTCTCATCACATCAGTAGAAAGTATAACAAGCATATTAGGGCTGTGGATGGTTATTCTAAATACCTATACATTTTCAAATTCAAAATATTTTCTTTCACATAAACCTACCTGGGCACTTATGAAACGTCAGAAGCTAGGTGCACGCTTCCATTTGGTCATTTCCTATGGAGAAGAATCGGCAAGAAAATCCACGGTTACTCTTTTCAAAATAATATTGTCCTTTACAATGTTTTCAAGTTACAGTGTTATTAAGTATAGGAGGCCATTAAGAGGACTTCTACAGAACAGATAATAAAAAGAAAAATTAAAAAAATATTTTGGGGTTTTAAATGCACGTCGACGTTATGCCATATTTACCGTCAGGTACTTTACAATTAGTGGTATATTAACAACTTTCCAAGAATACGCTTCAATCGCAGGTAGACCCACTAGATGCTGGCACAGACAACGGGTTCACGTTCACGGCCCCCAACTGGCCGACTGCCCCGCAAGGAGTGGCATACCGCATCACGTCCAAGTATCCTTCGCATCCAGCTGGATCCTTCTTCTATCCGCACCTGAGGAGACTGCCGCCAATTGCTACCTTCCAGTTTATCAAGGTAAAGTTTTGTGTTTTGTTTCCTGCACTGGAACTGGAACTTAACATTAGTTTAGGAATGGCAATGGTAAGTTATTCAGAAAATCTCAAACTAGATTAACGAACATTTTGACGAGCAAATGAACGTTCTGTTCAGCCCAGTTTTTGTATAGATGTATTCAATTCAATGTTATATTACCTAAAATTAGTTTGAATTTCGTGAACTAATTATTTTAAGATTTTTTTAAAATTTTTTTACTGTCAAGACCGACAATTCTAATCAACAAACAATATTCTAAACCATAAGAATATAACTTTCAACTTTATAATGACATTATTTATCGAATTTATTAACTAACACTTAGGTTTATAATATATGTACTAATACTAGTTTTTGTAAGTTGTTTATTTATTTACTAACAAAAATTGGATTGTATTTATCTGGAAATAAATAAATAATATAATAATATATAATTTAGAAAGCTTTCTATTAAACACAGTTTCGAACTTTTCGTAGGTACAAAACCAATTACAAATCAAGTTTTAAAACATTGGTCTTACAATATGTCCCGGAATTAACGCACAACCTCTGAAGGCGTCATTGTACTCATCCTTATGAACAACTTTTACTATGGGACCAAACCTGATCTCGAGAAAAAAAAACAGCTGTTCTCAACATCTTGACGAGATGCGAACATAAATGTAGGAAACAGCAGACTTTTTTTTTCGTGATTTCAGGTTTGGTCCCATAGTAAAAGTTGTTCATAATGATGAGTACGATGACCCCTTAAGAGGTTGTGCGTTAATTACGGGACATGTTGTATATTTTTCAAGCAATAATTTCACTACCTTTCCTTACCTTAAACTTTCAACAGCTACGGGAGTATGAACTCTCAGAAGTTTTCCACCGCAATACTGACGACCGGAGATACGACGTCTTACAACTGGACAAGATGGACCACAACAACATAGATGTACTGGACGGCAACAGGGCACTGTCCATCGCAGAAGAAGTGGAGAGAGCTGAGCAGGCGCCCAGGATATACTCCGAGGGATCTATGACCACGCCGGATGGGGCTTACTCGTATTATTCTATGTGAGTCTACACATTTCTTAACCGACTTCAAAAAAGGAGGAGGTTCTCAATTCGGTTGTATGTTTTTTTTAATCGTTTGTTACCTCAGAACTCCGTCATTTATAAACCGATTTGAGAATTTCATTTTTTTATTAGAAAGGATCTACTTTCCAGGTTGGTTCTATATAAATTTGGTCAAGTTCTGATGAGTGGTTTTTGAGTTAGCTTCAATAATACGTAATTTTTCCACTTACTGTATGATGATGATGTTATAACAATTTCCTGTCACTGGTTATTTACATTGCAATTAGTGGAATACGATTTTGTATGTGTAAGGCACTAAAAAGTGAAAAATAAAAACTTTTTTGCAAAAAAAAAACAGACTTTCAAAAAAACACTACAAAGTGAAAAATACCTTTAATTTCGAAAGTCGGTGGCACAAAACAAAAAAAACAAAACCGAAGACACTGAAAAGTGAAATTAAAGTTATTTTTCACAGCAGTATTTTTTTAGATGTTGGTTGTTTTAATTTTTTGCAAAAAAGTTTTAAGTTGATAATAAGGTATCCCTATGTATAAAAGAGCCAGAATATGTAGTCTACATAGTCATTAAATAAAAAGTAGGCAGTCATGCCGACAGAAGTGAAAACTTAAAACATTAACATGTTCCTACACAGGCCGCTGCGCGTCGCCAGTCTAGCGCAACACGTCACATTAGCATGTCGGTGAAGCGAGCATGTCGCATGTCGCGAACCCCTAAAGATTTTACCCTACCAAAAAGCGCTCAACGCGCCTTAAAAAGTTTTCACTTCAAAAACGTGTAATATTGGTAGAATTGGGTAGTCACCGTAGTTTCCGTTAACACCTTTAGTAGAATGACGCTTTGGTTTCATAAAAAAGTGAACACTCACACAGTAATGGCTATCCAAATACAGAGCGTTTTTTGACACCTTAATGTCATGACGTCCAATATAAAATGACGGCCACCACTCTTTTAGGAAAACGTAGCTTTACTGCTGCGATTTCGTCGCGAAACGCGATGCGCTTGGCATATATTTTGTTCTGCAAACGTTTCGCTTTTTCAAGTGTCTTTGAGCAGCGCTAAATTTTAACAAAAACCAGCCAAGTGCATGTCGGACCACGCACAATAATGGTGGCAAAAACTTAACATTGTAGTTGAATAACATGTTCCCCTATACATTCCAACTGTAAATGTAAGTTTTTACGCACAATATTGAGAGATTTACTATGTTATTTTAAGACCATAGACTTCTTATAGGCTTTCCTGTAATCTATAAGTATATATTATCGATTTTCTGTATTTTTTTTTTCCAACATTTTAGACTGTAATTTCGGAGATAAGGGGGGAATGGTTAATGTTCGTATATTTTCTTAAATAACTATTTTTTTTTGTATTTGAAATGTCACACGGTATTGTAATTTTTTTTTAATTTTCTGGTCTCCCAAAAGTGACCCCCATACATTATTATAATTTCAACTTAATCGGTCCATATACAGTGTGAGTCTTTATAATGTGCACATATCGAAATGAGGGAATCTATGCTTAATTTTATCGACGGAAAAAATGTAAAAAAAAATCTAAATATTTATTTATATTTTTTATGGATTTTTAAAAAAAATTGTTTGCTTTTGTGACCCCAGTGTATACAAAACTGTGTAACTTTTAAACTAAACGATTTATCACGATGAAACAAACTCTATAATGTTTGGAAGTAATTAGGTGTCGTCATAAAATAAAAATTATGGAAAAAAAATAGCCACATTTAAAAATAAACATTTTTGTTTGGCAAAAATCTGATTTTTTTTCATTAATTTTTACAAAAATTGTAAAATTTCTCAATAACATGCCCCCATCACCTTCTTTTTTTATAACTTTAAGTTATTCTTCATTGTATTAGGAACCTAACGGTAAAAATTGCATGTTTTTAACTCAACCCCAACATTTTTTATCAACTGTCAAAGAAAGGCCCAACGCATAGCTATTGTTTAGCAGGTAGATAAACTTTCTTTTGAATGTGCGCAGGTCGGGGAGGTAGGGCCAGCCAAAGGAACTTGAATTATGACAGATGTCAGACTGGCAGTCGCTCCGAATTATTCGCCGCTGCTACATGTGTTTCGGTACTTTCGTTCGCTGGACTTTCATAACTTTCGTTCGCTGCTACATGATGCCGCGTTTAAGTGAATTTTCCCCGGCACACATCGCCGACATACATTTTTATTATGGAGTGGGACAAGGAAGTGCCAGAGCTGCGCGCGCGGCTTACATAGCTGCGTATCCTAACAGGCAACCAGTGCCATCTGCCCGAAACTTCCAGGAAGTTCACAGAAGGTTGTCGATCACTGGACTTGGATCAAGTAGAGATCGTCGCGAGCCACCTCAAGTAATTATTGATGCGGCTACTGAACAAGCAGTATTAAGTGATTTGTTTGCTGATCCATCCATAAGTACTAGACGACTGGCTCTTCGTCACGGAATATCCCAAAAATCAGTGTGGCGTATTTTAAAGAAAGAAGGATTGCATCCTTATCACTATCAAAGGGTGCAACATCTACATGAAGACGTAGACTGGCGTCCAAGGTGTGTGATGTCCACATGGATTCAAAGAAAAACCAGAGCAAACCCAAACTTTCCAAGAAAAATACTATGGATGGACGAAGCGACATTCACTAGAGACGGTATTACTAACTGTCGAAATTTACACAGATGGTGCCGCGCAGGTGAAAACCCGAAACTGAAACGGTCATCTACTTTCCAAGTAAGATTTTCGATAAATGTTTGGGCTGGTCTTATCGATAACATGTTGATTGGACCAGTCATATTGCCGAGAACGTTGACTGGTGAAAGATTTTTAAGTCTATTGAGAGATGATATGCCTCAGTTATTGGAAGATGTCCCACTGGCTGTGCGTCAAAGGATGTTTCTTCAGATGGACGGATGTCCTGCCCATTACGCTACAAATGTAAGAAGATTTTTAAACGAAAATTATCATGACAAATGGATCGGCCGGCAAGGACCTGTAGGGTGGCCTGCGCGTTCACCCGATTTGACGCCCCTTGATTATTTCCTATGGGGGACCATGAAGCAACGCGTCTACAGTACCCCCATCAACAGTGAGGCCGATTTGCGTGACCGCATAATAAACTGTGCGAATGATATTCGCAATGATCCCGAAATGATAAGGAGAGCGACACACCAAATTCTAATTCGCGCGGCTTTGTGTTTACAACAACGAGGTGGACATTTTGAGAACCTGATGCATTAAATTTTGTATTTAATAATAAATGGGTTTCAATTGAACTCTTTTGCATTAATTATCATCCCAAACAAACCACCCTTATGAGAACAATACGATTCCGCGTTCGGAGTGCCATCTTTGAAACGACCCGCGCGCATTCACAACAAAGTTAACAAAAAAAAGTTTATCTACCTGCTAAACAATGTGCGTAGCTATGCGTTGGGCCTTTCTTTGACATTTGATAAAAAATGTTGGGGTTGAGTTAAAAACATGCAATTTTTACCGTTAGGTTCCTAATACAATGAAGAATAACTTAAAGTTATAAAAAAGAAGGTGATGGGGGCATGTTATTGAGAAATTTTACAATTTTTGTAAAAATTAATGAAAAAAAATCAGATTTTTGCCAAAAAAAAATGTTTATATTTGATTATGGCTATTTTTTTTCCATAATTTTTATTTTATGACGACACCTAATTACTTCCAAACATTATGGAGTTTGTTTCATCGTGATAAATCGTTTAGTTTAAAAGTTACACAGTTTTGTATACACTGGGGTCACAAAAGCAAACAATTTTTTTTAAAAATCCATAAAAAATATTAATAAATATTTAGATTTTTTTTAACATTTTTTCCGTCGATAAAATTAAGCATAGATTCCCTCATTTCGATATGTGCACATTATAAAGACTCACACTGTATAGTTTCGCGTTATACACTTAAGACAAAGAACTTTTCGAAAGATTACATTACTACAACCTCTTTGTCCTATTTAAATGTATCCAGTGCTCTTTTTACCAAATATTATCTTAACATCATCATTATCACTGTTACCTTATTTTTTTATAAAATTTAAATAATTTCTAACATGATTCCAATGATTTTTTTCTTTAATAATACTGGCAGCCGAAGTTTGCAATAGGTTTTTACTAACCACAACTAGAATAATCGAGTAATTTGAGCACAGCGACGGGTTGCAGCTCAATTTGTTCTATTTGCATCCTGGATAATAGAGTTCGATGTAAAGTGTTTGAATATTTATGTTGAAAAGCATTATTTGGTTAGTTTTACAATAAGTATTGGTATTTTATTTTTCAAATTCATAACATAACATAACATCACGCCTTATATCTCCGAAGGTTTAGGCAGAGGTGTACCTATAGTATACACTCACATTTCGCCAGTTATGTTTTTAAAGTCTCATGTAATAGGGGGTGACCCTATTGCCATCAACCGGGCTCAAATCCAACCTCCGGGCTGCTACTGAGAAAATTCAAATTCGTTTGGCAATTTTCCTTAACACTTTCAAGGGCGCTATACGGCTATTAGCCGTCATAACAATAACATCTATTGTGTTTCGTTCACCGCGCATGAAACTGTTAATTCAAGTTTTGAAGGTAAGATTTTAAAATAGAGGAAGGTCTAACGCCGCAACGCTATAAGACCGAGTCCTAACCGAAAGCTATTATCACGTGAGTACGCGATCGTCGCGCTTGTTTATATAAATATGACGTACTTGCGCGATTAATCTAATCATTTACGTACGTCGCAATTCATGTGAAAAATTGCGTAATCACGTATCCGCGCGACTGTAGCTTTCGATTAGTACACAGGGTAAGAATTTTATCCTAAAAACCAATCATTAAAAAAGTAATTCATCTTGTTCACAGCCCAATAGACTTCATAGTGAAATTTAAAAGTGAATGTCTACTCTATCCACTCTCGAATTTCACTTTGAAGACATCCCGATACTCAAGAAAGCCTCTTCAAAAGCTCTGCGGAAAAATCTAATTGCACTTTTCCTGTAGAACGAACACGACATCGAGCACGACTGAAGAGCCTCGTTCGGCTAACGAGCTCCCGACTTCGGGTCCTGCAGCCAGTGAGAGATCAGCTCTACGAAGCCTAGCACGTAGGTACCGAGCGAGGCGACGACGCAAGCTTCATGCTGATAACACTGACCCGGCTGAGCGAAGGAAGCGGAAAAGAGCTAGTGAGTCTAAACCACTTAATTATTTTTAAAGTTAATTTATGGCAAACAAGCCGATGGCTCATTTGATGGTAACGAGTCATCGTGGATGCGTTGCCATCCCAAAAACTAAGGTGAAATGTCTCATGGCATAACACGCCACGTTCAAACCGAAACAGCAGGCAGCAACGCTTTTAAGTGGCAGAAATTGGTAGTACATATTTAGTAGTATCCTTCGATTTATATCTTTGAATAAAGAAAGAGGTAGACGCTCGTTATAAAGTGGGTGTAAGAAACCAAAGGTGGTGGGATTACGATAAGGGATTGTGGAAAACTACAAAGGTATATTATACATAACTAGCTGTGGTTATGAAATATGATGTCAAAGAAATTTTGCTGGGTATGACATATTATTATCAGTGGCTCTGTTTAGAAGTTTTAATATTTATGTAAGTACGTGTTATTTCTAACTGCTTCGAATTATATAGCCATATCAGCAACCAATTATATATCATCCAGTGAATTGACTTTTTCGTCTTAGGACGCAATTAGCAAAAGTAATATTGGCTTAGTAACATTCTCTATGTCCACCTAAAAGTTTCTGCGAGAAACATAAAAGGGAATGAAAATAGGAACGTTGGTATTAAACATACCTACCTAGCATCTTAAGTCGACCTCAGTTAAACCCCTAGGTCATTGCCTTCCCTAATCCTGGGTCTCGTTGACTTAATATCGTATATTTTTTCATACTAACCCAGAGAGTTTCGGTGTACTTCCAGATCATTAAACATCTGAAAGATGGCAGAGGTCGCTTTCTCGTACTTACAGCCATTTGTAATCCTCAAAGAGGCATGAATTACTTGTCTTCTTCATAAAATATTCTTACTGTGTTAACGGATATGAAGATGTTACGAGTGTTCTTATTTATTTTTATTTAGCTTACTCAAGATCTTCATCTTGTCCATATTACAGGGAGTTTATCATATTTTTGGCAATTATAACAATCTGAGAATGATGTCAAAGCTTGTGTACATAGATGTACAAGCAGGATTTGATTACTTTTTGGAACGAATTTCCTTATCGCGGCTTTCGGTAGAAGTAAACTGTTAGAATCGTCACGTAACGAAAAAGCGTTATGGGGCACAATGCGATTTTCTCTCTCTCTTTTCTAGTGAAAGTGTGAATTTGGTTATAATGAAAATCCAAGATGGCGGCTACGAAAATTTTCAAATATTTCAACATGCACGTACTTTCATGGTTTTCGAGGGTGTGACGATAAATGTATATTGAGGCATGAGGAACAGGGTGTAAAGTTCACTCATCCTCCATGGAAAAGCGAGGATCCTCCGACTAGACGGGTACTGTGTCTGGTGGACTACTGCCCAACGATTGATGTTTTTGTTTTTGGGGAATGGCATCTCGCAGTTCAACCTATAAGAGGTTGTCGACTGCTTAACCGGGCTTTCCTGTGGATGCCTCAATAAATTAAGGCCTCCAGCCAGGCTTAAAAACTAAGACTAAAAACTAGGCGACTACACGCTAAGGGCACCCCCTGTGGGGTACGGACCTCGGCTTAGGGCGTCGCTGGGAGAGGACAGCAATGGGACATGCTGGATCGGATTATGCCCAACGATTGATGTCGGGACGTCGTATTTATACTAGTCGCGCGGTATACTCTGCTTGCGCGATGCAGGATTTTGCGTGACGTCAGTGTGATGCGTAATTCGCATGTGGTGATGTAGATGCCGCCACATGTAAATCCAAATTGGCGGGTGCGAAAATTATGTTTTTGTTTTAAATCATACGTGAGAAGGAACTTCGTTCCTGACGGCCCCCGATCGCATATGTTTTTGTCCTGATCAGTACCAGTAAAGCAGCAAATCTCATTTAATCTGTTTTTCACAGGACTGCTAGATTGCCGGGTATCAGAATGGGGTGAATGGAGCCCATGCCGCAGTGATGGTGGCTGCGTGGGCTCAGCAATGCGCACACGCCGAATAATTCGCCGCCAGCGGCCCGGCGGTGCGCCGTGCCCGCCCACCGCGTTGTCACGCTGGTGCGCCACCAACTGCACGGCGCAGCAGACGCGCGAGGACTGGCGAAATAATCTCACGTAATTCATAATTAGAATTATTCAGTTTTCGAAATTTTTTTTTTGGGCCATGGTTTGGAGTTATTTTTTGATTTTTGAAGGTAGACTCATTTGTGGCGGAGAAAATCTACTGTATTTCAGAGAACGAAATAATGTGTTCTAATTCTCAAGTTATTAACATTTTCCTAAAGATATCTTGGTGACTCCACCAGGCAATTGATGGACAAAAACTTGGCTCCATAGCATCAGGTCGGTATTATAAATAAGGTACGATTATTCTTAATTAGTGGCCAGATTCTAATACATTTTTAAACTTTCATTTAAACTATTTATGATGACTGTTTATTATTTAGCATCTGTGTCTGTCCGTCCAAGTATAATTTTGTTTCAATTCCATTTACTCATTTCGCATTTCAATTTAATTTTGGATGTAAAGTGGTGTGGCGTGTAAAAATATAATAAAAATGTCGTATAAAATAAAAATAGTAAGAGATGACTGTCAATGTTGGAAAATAATAGATATTATTCGGTTCATTAACGCTGTACCTAATTAAGCTTCTTCCGATTTTGTTTGTTGGTCAATTATTGTTAAGGGTGACTAAGATTTAGGATTTATAAGGAGAGTCACGTGGCGTTACATCGTAACTGAATTATTTGAAAAAAAAAAATGCTTCTGCGACTTAAAAAAAATTAAAAACAAGTAGAATGACGCTTTCCAATATCTTAAAATCATATTTCAGAATTGTTTTTAGAAAGTATTTTAATTATTACAGATTTTTGCTCTAGTACAAAATGATGTCGTATCTTATCCTATTGAAGATAAATAAAGAAAATAGTAGATTTATAATTTTAATTTATTAACAATTTTCCATAACGTTTTTCAATATTTCTACTCATAGATCCCTGACAATACTTTGGGAGTTAATAATAGAAAAAATACATATCGTTTACTTAAGTGTTTAACTTTGTGACAGTAATTCAATAAAAGTGTAGCAATTATTTTAGTATAAAATGGATCCAAAGATGCAGTTTTTATTTTTCATACAAATAATTGTAAAAACTTTTAATGACAATTAAAAATGAATAGACTTCGTGGCACCGGGTTCCGAGAAAAGAAGTTTGTTTATTTTTATCAGCTAATAAGTATTAAAGTAAGTCTGTACTTAGGTAAGTTTGTAATAGATAATCACAAAGCCTTCTGTGACACTATGAATTTCATTTGAGATTGTAATTAATTTTAATATAATAAATATTGGAATTTACAGTGCTTAGTAGATGTTGTATAGTGCTATTTATAGAAGTGGAGCGAATAAAAATGTAAAGCGAAATTGATAAAATTTCCCATATTCACAATGTACGGGAAAAGGTGGATGAACATGTTTTCGCTCCGCTTCGTCTTCGTAGAAATGCGATTGTAATAGCATTTTTGTTACACCAAAATAGTGGAGGTTCACTTAATAGAAACTCTTTAGCAATTTGCTTTAAATGCCAAAGAACTAAGTTAGACTTAATTTTGAACTGACAGAAGTTTCTCGAAGATCGATTCACACAAAACACCACTAAAAATTTTCCTATCGTTTCTAGTTAGTATTGACTCAACAAACGTTCTGATATTTTTATTTTGCTCAATATTGTAAAACATTTTTATTCCTAACCAGAGGGGCAATTGTGTAACACACTTACAGTAGGAATCGGTTTCATTTTGACAGTTCAGCAACAGTCAGTGCGTTATTTACGTTGTTGAGCAGACAAATTTTTCGAGCATAATATGAAGCAATGCATTACCAATATGCTTTAAACTCATTCAGATTGTGTTACGCAATGGTGCTGGTAATGAATGTGTGAGTTGATCTTATAATAGGCAAAGAAAACATTGTCGAAACATCTAGATATTATCTAAAGAAAGCTATAGTATAAATGTAAAATAGAGCCAAAAAAGCTGAAAGTGTTAATCTTAGCGTAATATTCGGAGTATGTGTATTTTTTACAATGTAAATTATTCTGATTTCAGTAATAAAACATCTTGAATAAAAGACACTTGTTTCATTTTTATTACAACCTTTGACGGGGGAAAAGATGGTGGGTTTAAATAGGTCAGTCTCTTAACTTATGGACTCGGGTTTACAGTCTGTATTTTTCTGTAGCAATCGTCGCAAGCTCTCGTAAACTAAAGTCGTTGTTTTTGTTCAGAGAAGCTTCTTCCATACAGCAGCATTTCGGTAGCAATCCTTTTGTATGGAAATTGTTGAGTAGGTGCAGCCATGAGTTTTTTTTTTCATCGTTAACTTCAGGCCTCCGGATCAAATATTTCCACAGCAGATGTGTTAAAAGCACCATGGAAACATACAAGACCTGATTCGGACTGCTGCAAAAATGTCATTATACGCAGATAAGGAAGCTATGATTAAGCAAATAGTTTGTATATGGATCGGTGATTAAAGGGCAGCCACACTGAGACCGAAGCGAAACGAAATTAAGTTCGTTTAGCGTCGCTCATGTAGCTACCACGTCTTTTCATACTTCCGTTTTCGTTTTGCTTAGTAAGAAAAGACGCGGACGAAAGCTAAACGAACTTAGCCTTCGTTCCCAGTGCTGCAGAGTAGCCTGCGTTTTAAAGTGATTGCTTTACAAAGTCACGACCATAAAAACCTTACACTTACGCAAGATTTATTTTATGATGTTACGAACATAGTGATTTCGAAACCTAGTATTTCTTAAGGTCCTTTGTACACACATGTTTTCCTTGCCGTGAAAAACTACGGTTTATTTACCGTGTTGTACGGTCGTCAGTGTTGTATGATAAGATCACAATGGAAGCTTGTTGACGATACAGCGGCACCACGGCACGGCACGGAGCCGTCGTCGACAGCATGCGCCGTGTCTGTCCACGGCGTGATTTCACATCAGTGTTATATGGCAGTCTAGGGAGTCTGTCGACGGCACCGGAAGTTTTCACGTTTTGTGACGGTCGGTTGTTTGCCGTGTTATGTACAAGCTCACACGTTTTTTCTACAGCGCGGTTTTTACGCCGTACGGTAACGAAACCGTGCCGTGTGCAAAGTGCCTTATTTCACGAGAAAAACGCTTTTGAATGTTGAGTAACTCTTAGATATTTATGCTCGTGACTATACAGAAATCACTGTTAATTAATCATCAGTCCTAAAGTATTATGCTCGAAAAACCACATGACAAGAAGGATCATTTTTTTAGCTTCAGCAGTCATCTCCGAGTTCAGTTCCTTCACTTTTCTTTGAACTGCCTCCTCTCAAACAAAATGTTGAATATAAAATTTGCTTTTATTGACCTACATTAATACCTACTTACCGGGACGAAATTCTTACATCAATGCTCATAAAATAACAAATGGAATAATATTTTCTCCGCACAGATGAATCAGGGCATAAATGCACTTTAAGGGAAAGATAGAAATAAGAAAACAAAAGTAGACTCTGGAAAATAGGTCAGTGCTTCTTATGCAGGTACATAAGTGAGCAAGCTTTCTACCTATTACCTGTATTTCATCTATAAGTAATAATAATACCAGCCTGTTATTGTCCCACTGCTGGGCAAAAGCCTCTTCTCATACAGAGAAGGCTCGAGCATTGATCACCATGCTTGCTCAAAACGAGTGGGTGATTTAAAACTTTTACAGGTTGTATAAGAAATTTGTGGTGAAACTTAAGGGTGTGGTACATACCATCTAACTAAACTACTTTCTCCATGTAACCATCATCGTAATCGAGAAAAAGTTATCTGCCGTCCCATACATTTGGGCCGAGTAGTTATTGAAGTTTTGTACAGGACAGCTGATAATTTTTTGTCGTTTACGGTTTTGGCCCCATGAAGAAAGTTGTTCAGTGTAATGGGCTGTACCACACCCTTAAATTTGACCACAGCTTGCTTTTTTAGTATCTTATTTTTTTTTTTTTAGAAAGTATGTCAGGTAGAGTAAGTATTAGTTAATGAGTGTCCTGTGATTTCATATCTAAAAATAATAAATATAGGTGCAGGTAACAAGTACAAAACCAGCCCTTTTACTGCAAAATATATGTATAAATAAACTAAAGGAAGTGGATTCTGTGAAGCGGAATACCACATTTTGATACACCCTGTATTAACTATACCTAAGTCCAGGATTCCACACGAAGTTTTCCTTAACCGATATCAGTTATAATATCCAAGATAAACTCAGGAAGTACATATAAAGTAAATAAGTCACATTGGTACTTGCCAGGATTTGAACCCATGAGAGTAAGTTGATGATCAAATATTTTTATAAACTTTCTGTCACTTTCTATCAAAATGTTGGCAGTACGTAGGAGTACATATACTTATAAAGTGCAAGAAAAATTAACCTCAAGTTGCTTGTTAACATATTCATTCCTTGACTGTACGCACTGCATACATGAGGTACCTATGTATGTATCCATTATCCATCCATACTGTATGTGACTGAGGAAAAGGGTGGAAGGTTCTTCATCCTCAATAGAAATGGGAGGATCCTCCGATCAGACTGGTCAGAGTAATAAAAGTCGGGTTGGTAATATAAGTAGTTAGTCAAAGACGCGCGTTTATTTCATTTACCTCGTACCACTTCAGAGTTGTAAGAATGTGACCCTGAATGGTATTGTCGTTTTTCAAATTGTACTCTCATAAGATGCAGATATATGTCAACGGCCTTGAGTGCATAGCTTGCGTGTTCTGTGCTGAGCTCACGCAACCCTTCGTACGTCGACCAGTAATAGGACTCGCCCATATAGGAGCGCTGTCCCAAATTAGATGCATTATTAATTTATTATGCATACAACAAACGGTATTATAATATATTAAAACACGCATACTAAAAGATAAATAGATTAATTATCTTTCAAATGGTGACCATAAAAATACACTTGATAGTTTTGCGTGATTCTCAGTTTTTTATCCGCGTTAGACATAACTTTTCACATTAATTACAGTATCACTAACCAACTATAAAAATAAATATACGAAAAAAAAAACGACACTTAACCGTCAAAGTACTCGTCCGCATCGCTGTCATCCGTAAACGTGCCCAGGCAGCATTGACACGTTGAATGGCAATGCTAATTCTTTGGCCAAGCAACGAGCTAGCCCTCTGGTCACGTCATTGATGATTAAATTAATTACACTATGTAATATGTATAAACATATCAATCTGCCTAGCCTTTTCCCAACTATGTTGGGGTCGGCTTCCAGTCTAACCGGATGCAGCTGAATACCAGTATTTTACATGGAGCGACTGCCTATCTGACCTCCACAACCCAGTAACTGGGTAATACGATAACCCTTGGTAAGACTGGTTGTCAGACTTTCGGGCTTCTGACGACCCGTAACGACTGTCAAAGATCTACAAATGACAGCCGGGACCAACGGCTTAACGTGCTTTCCGAGGCACGGAGGAGTGTCGGTATATAAAGATGGTCACCCATCCAGGGACAACCCCGGCAAGCGTAGCTTAACCTGATGGATCGACCCGTGCGGCTATTATTACTTAGCCACGAGCTCCTCATGTAATATAAACATAATCTAAAATATTCATTTAATCCCAAAAACTCTCCTAATTTACCTTCAAGGCAAAACGCCAAAATAAAGCAAAGACCCCGAAAGAAAAAATATCAAAACATTCTTCCTCCTAATCCTCAGTACTGAACTACATTCTACAAACTTTTTACATTTTTACAAACGAAGCTACCTGAGCGACACGGCTTCGTGATGTGAATTACACTCATTGTTATAAAATGAAAATGCCGATTTAAAAAAGTATCTTCATTTGTGAAGGATAACTGCCTCATTCTAACACAACATTAGCCTTCCAACTTTTAATAGGCTTTTTACTCCGTGGAATAAAACGTAACGTATTTTTTTCCAGCCTTTTTTACACTGAGGAAAATTTCCTGGCGTTTTATACATGAAAAGTTTTTGCATATGTATGGGTATAGAAATTGAGCGAAAGTTTAATGAGGGTAGCTTGAGAAGATTGTAATTAGGAGAAAGTATAACTATGTGAGTTTCTTGCCGTTCTTGAATCACGGAAGAAAATAATTATGATTTACCACCTTTTTTTTTTTTTTGTGGATGGGAAATCATCAAATGACTTCTCCCGCTCTGGGCGGAGCGGGAGGGCGTGTCAGACTTTTACTGACTAAAACCCACCCGTGTTCCTTCTGTTGCCTGTGCCGGGGCCACGGTAACTCTTTCGAACATCCCGCAACCCTAGCTGGCATCGGCCCTAGCGGACCCCGTCAATAGTGCTGACATCTCTTTGAGGCGCGCGTGGAACACGACGCGCCGTCGACTCGGGCTTGGTCCTTACCGGACGGCGAGCTACCCATTGCTCGCCGTCTGCAAGCCCGCGCCTACGGTGGCCGGGAATCGGCTGCCAATTCCCGACGCCCAGGGCGTCTCCTGCGGCGACTAGGGGCGTGAGGGTGCAAAGCTTGCCTCTCCCTCACGCGTCCCGCCTCCTCCTTCACGAGCATTACTGCTTCACAGAAGGAGGTAATGGCTTCCCATGCACTCTCGCTCCGTACCATGGCCTGGACCAGGGCCGGACGCGAGAGATCGCCGCCGCCGATCGCTTCCGCGAGGACACGGCGGTGCTCCGCCCAAGCCGGGCAGACCTCCACCGTATGCTCCACCGTGTCCTCCGGGCGATCCACACAGTGGTGACACCCGGGCGTTTCCTCCCGCCTTATCCGGAACAGGTAACTCCCGAAGCACCCGTGTCCGGTGAGGACCTGCGTCAGGCGGAAGGTGAGGACGCCGTGGCGCCTCTCCAGCCACTCCTCAAAGAGGGGATGATTTACCACCTTAAGGCGATGAAAACCGACTTTTAATGATTCTATGCGTCTTAGTAGTAAATATTTTGTTTATTTCTCACTATTTGCTTCCCACGTGGAGGATCCCAATTGAATATCTTTTACAATAAAACATTTAGCCTATTTGACATGGGAACGTAAATAATTCCGTAATTCCGGAATGATTAATAATGATAATACATGATTTTGTATCACTGTCAAAATTATAGTGATTTTTATGCAGATTGCAATAAGATTGCTGGTGGGCTTCTGCTTGGGTGACTGTCAGAAGTAAAACAACTGTGAAAGGACTCTACTGGTGCCATATTATGACGTTCTAATGCATCATAATTCCAGTGCGCGAGAGAGACTCAGTTATATATATGGCCGATAACACCATCCCTTTTTCGAACTGGAATCATGATGGCATTAATACTTCATAATACGGCTCCAGGACTGTTTTAAAATCACCCCAAGAAAATCAAGTCGTAAATATGGCACAGAGTTTTAGAAAAAGTTCAGCTTTGTAATGCTTTGTATATGTTATTCACGTGTGAGAGTCTCTTTCCTAATTTCGTTGTGACATATATTTATAGTTGAAGTAGGTAATGTACCCACCGTAGTACCTATAGCTTGAGGGCATATTTTTTCACAACGGCGACAATCCATAAAATTGGGTCGGTTAATTGCTTTCACTAGCGCTGAGAGGTTTTCAACAGAAAATTAGGACTACAAACTGGGCGTTCAAAGGATAGGTTGTAGGTATGCAAAAGCGTTTCCATTCACAGCACATAACGTAAAAACGTTTAATATGCAATTATTTTGGAGAGAAACTATGCTATGCTTATAAAAATGCACAACATTTATTTATAGTTTAGAATCAAGGCTTTTATCATAATTATTCGGTGAAGATGGGGATGAAAGACGCATCAAGAACGTAATAGGTACACAAGTCCATTGTAGATGTGTATTTGTATTATCAATTTAAGTTGGTGGTAAATTTTCTTAACAATAAATGACTTTCCCTAAGGATACCCTCACCCCTTAGGCACAGTCACAGTTTACAAAAACGTTAATCACTGTTAGACTTTGATCATTAGACTCGTTGCCTCGCCAATCATTATTTGACAGTTGTTTCAAATGGCTATAACACGGCAAATTGACCTAGGGTATCAATTTCTATTTTAAGCACCAAGGAATTTATTAACAGATTAATAACATAAAAATATAACCTAACTAAAACTATTAAAAAAACTAAAATATGGCGTCGAAAAATTCCTTCGCATCTCTGTCGCTGGTAATGTACTCAAGAGACTGGCGGCATTGCCACGTTGTATGGCAAAGCTTAGCCTCTGGCCAAGGTAAAAGCCAGCCCTTGGGTCACAGGAAGTGTCAAGGGGCGTCATTTTCACAACAATTATTTTTCCCTGACTGTACAATCACCCTAAGGAAACGTAACTGCCGTCTAACTACCCACTAGACTAAAAGGATATCTAAGAACATTGTTAGTATCTGTCAAAGATTGATACCCCAGCTCAGTTAATATCATAAAAGTAATAGACCGTGAAGTCTAGATAAGTGATAGATAGATCCAATTCAGTTAGTCAGCTCCAAAGTGAGTCACTTCATAACTGAGACTGTTCAACGACCGACGCGACGTGTGATTTAAAGATATTGTTTGATTGAAGTTATAAAGGTGGAGATTCGTGAAATGTTGACCGTGAGCTTTGAAGTGTGATTTGTGAGTAAAAATTTTCTAGGTAGCCTTTTTTTGGAGTGGGTTGCAATTATTTTATTATTGCATCTTAAACCCGCGTTTTCACCAATATACAACTTGTTTTCAGCAAGTAAAATAGTTTTCAAAAACATGTCGTGTGTCTCATACATATAACAAACATTGTGTTGACGTTGTTTCAGTTATGTACTGTTAACTATCTTGTCCTTTTTGTAAGTTTTGACAAGTTTTGTACACGATAAACGAAACTAGTAAACAGAACATGTAGCATACCTATTAACAACTTAATGTGTCGTTTTAAATTGTTACATTTAACATGTTTAAATATTTGTATGCCAGTCTATGGCGAAACATTTAAGATCATAATTCTATTAAGACTAATGTAGCATGTTTTAAAGCAAATACATATATTTTATTCCACTATATTATATACCTACTCGTTTTTTACCTTGATGGGAACACCAGGTAGCCAGACTTATAAGTTGCTGGTGTTTTGACAAAAAGCTGAAAAGTCAGTTGGTCTCAGGTCAGTCGTTGGTCTACTATGAAATCAAAAAAAATGGTATATTATTTGAACACGTAAATATCTTATCAAGTTTCGAGCCTCCTTTTAAGCAACTAAGCTTGATTAAGGAGACTCGCTCTTCTATAACATAAATAAGTATCATTTACTGTTTTATTTTTTTATTCTATACAAATGTGGTCTGTACCTACTATAAGGAAATAATAAAAAATGAGAATTAAAACTAAACAAGCAGCTTGCATGCGCATACTGTGTGTGAGTGAGGGTTTGTGAATGTGAATGAATCAGAATGTATGTGGGAGGTTAAGAATTGTGCAGCCAATTGATGCATTGTAAAGTTTATTACATTTGAAGCTTTGTCAACGCTCAGTGGTTAGGTGTCATCTTTTTCCAATGTGACGATTGTTTGGAAAATAAAACACGTCCTTATAAATTACATGGATGGATGTTAATCTCCCAAAATTCGCCGATGTATCCAAAAAGACAAAAGAAACGTTTAGTTAAAACAAGTTTAAAAAAATAGGCACGCACAATAATAATGAAATCAAACTCTATGAAAGAGCACCACCATTTCCTATCAAGAAATAAAGTCTTAATCGAGGTGAGTAGGCAGGACTAATAGCTCTGTCCAAGTTTTTACTAGCAAACGTATTCAAACAATTTATGCTATCCAGCACAATAAAATTACAACTCTACCCCAGAAAGGTAAGGTTGTTTTTCCACTGCAGCAGAGAATTCCAAGTTTTGTTCTGTTTAATACTATTTCCAAGAAGAGTTCGTTACGCAGATAGAATCTTTAATTTCCTACGTTAGCGCCAGTGTCAGGAGTTTTACAAAAGGTCCCTTGTATCGAATGTCGCGTCGTTTCGAATTGTGAATAAATTAGCTTTTCAAAGGGTTTGCGCTTTTGTTTTGAGATGAGGATTAAAAAAAAAGATTTGGATGATGACGTGATTAATGGGAATATAAATTGGAAGTGTTCAAGATTGTGCAGTGACGTTTTGTTATTAAGGCTCAGTTTTTATTGAAAAGCGTTTTTTTTTTTAATTGCAGAGGGAAAGGTGTGATTATAATTGGAGTTTTCTTAACTTGCCAATGATATTTTAGCCTAAACTGCGGTCCTGGGTTTGTTTCCAAGGTCTGGCAAAGTGTTATTGTGTTTTTCCATTAGGAATTTCCCAGTAGCAGCTGGGGATTTGGAAGTTGGTGGTGTGATACCCCCCGTAAAGTCGTTGGTCCTGCGGCTGATCTCTCCTTGGCTGTGTCAGATTGCCGTCCCATTGGACTAGGAGAGTAAAGGAGCAGAGATTTACCACCGTGACCGAAATCGGTCGGGAAGATATATCTATATTCTATATTTATTATAATAATATAGCTGAAGAGTTTGTTTCTTTGTTTGGACGCTCTAATCTCTGAAACTACCCAATTAAAAAACATATATTTTTCTTTTGATAGCCTAATTCTTGAGCAAGGCTAGTAGGTTATTTAACATCACGCTAGGACTTAGGAGCCGATCAAAAAAAAAAAAAGGTCAGAAAGAACGCTAGGCGAAAACGAAGTAATAGCACGGACAGAAGCTAGTACTTAATAATATATATATCCTGAACTCTAAGCTAAGGTACTAACCCTTACACCATAAAATTGTATATTAAGTAGTCTAAGGTACTACCATCTTGAAATGCGATGCAGTACCTTCGATTTGTTGTACAAGTGTTAATTATACAATATATAATTTCACAAAAAATCGACTACTATAAAAGAAAATGCTTTAGAATTTTGCTACATGCAAACATCTTTTTAC
Organism: Fissipunctia ypsillon; assembly: GCA_947568875.1. Classification (NCBI taxonomy): domain Eukaryota; kingdom Metazoa; phylum Arthropoda; class Insecta; order Lepidoptera; family Noctuidae; genus Fissipunctia; species Fissipunctia ypsillon. Next base: position 19,850,039 of record OX387643.1, on the reverse strand, counting down.
ACACAACTGAATATTTCGTATTCACAAAAATAAAGACCAACAAAGAACCACAAAACCGCTCACGAGTTTTAAATTTCGCGACGATCAAAAGTTCGTCGGTGTTGAATGCAAAAAGATAAGGGGGCGATACAGGACCGGAAGCTACTTCCTGTGGCCGATCGAACACCGAACGTTATTCATGGCCCGGGCCCAGATGAAAACTTCCGCTGAGGAGATACATGACGAAACTTCCCAGAAATTTTCAGAACTTGTAGGGTGGAGTTTTCTTGGGATGTCGTTTTGAGGATTTTCTTGGTTTAAAGGAAAAGAGAGGTAAACCGAGAAGAAAGAAAGTGCAAAGGCCAGCTGAAGAAAGGGCTATAGACAATTAAAATAATTATAGCATTGGATAGGGTGGAGTGACAAGTACAGCCAACAGCACATCAGTGGAAACAATTTGACATTGACAGCGCCTTTATTTCGTAGCAGTAAGGGTGGTTTTCGTAGTGAAAGTATTACCACTGATGTGCGGTTGACTGTATTCAGCACTTAAGTTTTAGATGAGTATCAGCATCGACATTGATAAAAGAAATGACAAAAAATTTAGCTATATAAGTAATAGTGTTCCAGATACAGTAATGAAAAAATTTAGCTTTTTAAGTAATAATGTTCCAGATACAAATGGTATCAGTAAGATTAGATGGATTGGAATCATGAAAACAATCAGATTATATCATTTAAGTACACTCTCCGACAGCGCTTCAGTTCTCCGATCTTTAGCGAAAAAATGTTTATTATTACCTCGAGACTAACATTAGAATATCATAATGCACAGGAACGACTAACGGTATCTAACCGCAACACAGTGACACTGCAGTGGATTAAAGGATCACTAGGTAACGACGCAGCTGACAAACTAGCTAGGAGTGCTCTCCTACAGGCTGACGTGCTGGATGCTTCCAGCACGTCAGCCTGTGAACCCGAACCAATTGTAGCCATCCCCTTCAACCAGCTACGCAGGTGGCTACAGGACTTCACTCACACACAAGCTGAAAACTGGTGAACTTCGACACCGGGCTGCAGGCAGTCTTGGGAAGCTATGCCATCTAGAGATGACACAGCTGACCTGGTAACGGGGACCATTACGGGACACTGCTCGCTAAACAAACACATCCATGCATGGAGGCTGAGGAAGTCGTTGCGCATGTGCTCATTGAATGCACATGCGTCACCCAGATTAAACCAGAAACCCTCGGATCACCCAGATCTTTTACAGAATGATGCTCTAAACAGACCCATCAACTTCTGGAGGGAGGTGGGCTGGTCGGAATAGCACCACCTACGGCCGTCATAGCCGACACAAAATGGTCCACCTGAAGGACAAAATGCGGAAAGTAAACCCTCTAACTTAGAACGCTCGGATTACACTTGACAACTGAGTTTATTAAAACATTTTGACTTTATCTCCTTCGCACTAAAATGCTGGTCACAGCACCAACAGAACGAATCAATGTTAGTTCAATGGCTACTATTATTGGAATTAAATAAGTAAGATTACAATGAATGGATCGTTATCTTTTCCCTGTAGTCTACAGTTGAGGATGCCATTACTAACAGGATGGAGCATCGATGCAATACAAATTATCCGCGTATTTTAAGAACTATAGAAATAAAATAGACGAGATTCTATGGATGTTTATTTCTTAGATTAAGACTGTGTTTCAAAATAATTCTAAACAAAATAAAAATGTGTAAATAGAAACAAACTTTATATTTACGAAAATAATGGTCTTGAAAGAAACAACACTGGTTGGTAAGGTGTCCCTCTCGCACAATGTGGCAAAGTTCATCAATATAAACAATAACAATTATTATGATATTATATGATAATGAAAAGTAAATGAATGATAATGAAAAAATAAATGAAAATTATATAATAGAAGATTTCCATTTCCTAATTTTTATTATTTAAAAGTAAACATTACACCATGTAATTATTTTGTCTGCTTTGATTTTTTTTTTTAATTATTATATTCGGACACAAGTATTATTTGAAGAAGTATGAAGTTTGTATGAAGACAATACTGAAAAAAGCGGATTTGACGGGTAAAAAAGTATGACGTCACTCGACCCGCCATGACAGCATGCCACGTTTTGAAAATCAAAATTAAAATGCGTTATAAAAACTACAAAACAAAAAATAAATAAATAACGACATCCAAAAAACACTACAAAGTGAAAAATAACTTTAATTTCGGAAATCAGTGTTTTTGGATCTGTATTTTAGTTTTGCCACCGACTTCCGAAATTAAAGCTTTTTTTCAGTTTGTAGTATTTTTATGGAAGTCGGTTGTTTTTTTTTTTGTAAAAAGTTTATTTTTAACTTTTTAATGGGTCAGTTTGTAATATCTAAGTTACAATAAATAGCCTAATGTCAACTGCTCATAGCCTTTTATAAAATATTGCTTTTCCCGGTACAGGGACGTTAATTTTTGAGGATTTACTAGTAAGATTAAGAATTGGAGCTGATGGTGAAGTCACCATCAGTTCCACTTCACCATATGCATTGTGACGAGCATACATTGCTTAGAAACCATACTAAAGTAATCGAATCGCAACCCCTCAAATATAATACTTATTATTGAGTAGTTCCCATGGCCGTCTGTGGTCTACATCAACAGTTCCACTTCAACAAATGGTGCTTTCCGAGAGCAAATGCACGAATTACTATAAAAAAAATACCCAAATCGCTATAAGTGGGCCTATAAAATTTAAGGGTTTCCCTTGATTTCCAGGAGATCCCCTCATCAGATTCCAACTAGATGACAATAGAACTACCTCAAGAGCCTTATCCTTTAAAACAAAAAATAATTTTCAAAATTAGTCTACAATTGACGGAGAAATCAGTGAACATACATAAACATAAATCGCCTCCTTTTTGGAAGTCGGTTAATGAAAAGTTAGTTCTGTTAATGTTAATATTGAAAATGAATAAAAACTGTAATATTCATATTTTGGGCAAAATAAATCACAAGGGACAGTACTAATTGGTTTCTCAAAATCTGTCAACTAGCCTATTATTATAAATATGGCGCCCCGCATCAACATTCCGGTACAGGGGTACCACAGTAGCCACAAGTAACCACAGATAACACTAAAACCATTAAAATCTGTACTTAGTAAAAAAACATATTTTAAAGTTTATTTTATGATTTAAATAGACGTATGATATATGATTATTATCAACATGATTAATTGCTGTACTAGTTGATAACCTCATAGCCACTCTATTAATAACTTAGTCCAGAAATAATCAGTAAAGACACAAACGACAGGAATCCAAAGTTCCGCTATTTTTAAACGCATAAAATGTGGACCCAATAAACTGTCAGCTGTTTTTTATTCAGAATTCGGAATGCGACAGAACTGAAGTTGCAACGTTTAAAATTTCTTTTTTTATGGCCAGTATCTGTTGTGTTTTTGGGAACAATATTTACTACATGGTCATGGTAACCTACGAGTTTCATTTATTTACGACCTAGGCACAAAAACTCTTTGGCAAAATTTTATAACAACCAGTGTCAGTCAATGGATTACACACACACGTTGTTTTACTGCTATGATTTACTATCTGTTCCAAAAATATGATGTTGTTTGATTAACGTGTCATTACACCCTGTCCAGGTTAAGTTCTCACGCAATCACTCACTAAGTGACACATTAATTTGTATTTAGAAGGTTTCGTATTTATAACTCACCTCTTTTTCTAACAGTTATTGCTTGAATAATATAAACAGTTCTAGAAAATAAAATAAGAATTTCGAGTTTAAGTATAGCAGTAACAAATAATCAGATCAAGGCACTCAATTTGTAAGTGGCACCACAAATTGGCATCCACAGGTACTTTTTCTGATCCATTTGTTTACATTTTCATGAGGTACTTCTCGAACAGACCATACTACTTCCAGACGTTCACCATACTCTATAAGGGAACCTATACATCACCCCCTGTAGGAAACTGATAAATAATTGATAGTGAGCGGAAGGTAATCTTATTTCATTTCATAGTTTCACCCTACTTTATTTACTTCTTTATTCTACTTTATTACTTTATTCGGGGGTGGGTAACAACCCCCCTTCGTCTGTGTTGAATCAGAGATTGACTGTAGGGCAAAACTTGGGTAATCGGTGATAGTTTTGTTTTTTACTTGTAAAATTCGATTCATTGATCAGACTATTTTTTAAATTTACTGTGATATAGTAGACAAAATAAGTTTTGCTAACTTATATCTAAAAATGTGGCAAATACTATAATGATTGAAAAATGTACATTTATCAAGTCAGTAGTAACTTGGTAATAAAACACAATTATCTATCACCGAATAGCTGCATATCACGAATTAGCCAAGTTTTGCCCTATAAAACATCTTTATAACTATAGTTCAAATTAGTGCTATTCAAGTTAGTATTTTTTTTCTCCTCTAGAGCATTAGCTTTCAATTGGACCCATTAAAACAAAGTAATTTTTTGAACATTTTAGTGCATTTTCGTTCATGATACAGCCCAAATTCGACCTTTTATCATAGATTTAACTCTGTCTTCGCTCAGGTTGTTCCGACTCGAATTCTGAACAGTTACCTGCTGTGTGTAGTGTGTAGGTACACTTTACAGATTGGGGCAACAATCTATTTCCTCACTATAACACAACAAAGGCACAAACAGACAGGTTAAGATTAACATAATTAATCTCATACACATTTTGACGTCCACTAACGTCTTTCGAATCTTTTTATCAAACCTTTTCCACTCAAAAGCACCAATAGGCAGCTTTATATCATCATCGTGTGTCGCAGCCATAATACCCTTGCATGTCACTGAATACGTCACAGATAAGAAATGCAAATCCTCTTACAAATACGTGGGGGATGTTATCTACGGGCAATTTGAGGGGCACAATCTAATGCAATAACGTTGCGGAAGGGAGCAATCTTAGGGGTAAGCGAGTGATATGAATTATGTGGCAGAGACGAATAAGTCGTTTCTGGAACTATTTGGTACCAAAGTCATAAACAGTGCAAAATATGCTACGGCAGGAAATAACGAAAAAATTTGCATCGTTTTCACTTAAAATGATATAATTAGTGTATACAAAATATTGTAAAACATTTTAGAAAAGTAACGGCTGAGTTTTTTGGCTATTCATGTCCATACGAAACTACCTTTTGGCAGTTTTTTTTTTTTGTAAATTTTGACTTTGACTTTGATTCTGTTATTTCTTAGGTACAGTAGACCGCACGTCTCGGTGGTAATTCTTTGACTTTAATAGCAGCTTACAGGTACTGGTTTTGTTAACCACTGACGTGCGGCATTTTGAGCTGCTTTCAGAAAAGCAAGAACACTTCCTTTAGAATTCCTGACCTCTCTGCTTCTGTGAGTCTTGTGAAAATGTACTAAGCTGCTACATCCTTATGCTCAAGTACTGTAGTAAAATTTTACCGTGGTCAGCAACGAATTTGTCGAGCGAGTATTTCTTTTAAACAGAGACATTGTTGAATGATTGCTGGACAATTTGCGTCATTGTAAGTTTAAGCGACTTATTCTTAGCCGCGGACCTCAAAGCAATTCCATGATTGGTACCTAATCTTCCTAGATTTCATCTTATTTGATATAAGGAACGCTCGTGTAGTCAGACTAAGAGAAATTTGCTTGAATAAGAAATTCCATGGAAATTTTCGAGATGATGTGGTTTAAGGGCACAGCACATATTGGGAAGCATGGAATTACTATGAAAAAATACACAACAATTTGGCATTTTACTAAACTAAAAGAGTAAAGAGAAGAGAGAGTAAAAGAAAAGAGAATAAGAAGAGAAAGAGTAAGAAAAAGAGAGTAAAGAGTACTTATTCTATCTGTATATCTATCTAACTAGTGTAGTTAGGGAAATCAATAATTTAGCAGATTGCTACACTACGTTTTGCTGTGTTGGAATGTCATATGACTCCCAATGAATGACATCAGGTTTGATTTGATAATCCGGACAATTTATGTAGGTGGTCAATTTGCTAAGCAATTTTCCCTGACTTTACCTATCACCTTATATATTTCATTCTAGTGCAGTTTTACATAAGTCCAATTTACCTGGTGTCTCAAACACAAACCTACACAAAATCGACTCTACCTTTCAGTTAAAATTATCATCGTTCAAAATCAATATTTATATACCTTAAACCCTCTATCTACTAAATAACAATGCCAGCGTTTCCGACAGCCTTTGAATGCTGATGACGTGTACAAAGGGGGCCCATAATTGGGTTACTGTTATGTACCCCAGAAGTGAGACTGATTAATTTTGGGAAAACCCCTTATCAAATAAGGCGGTTCGCTGATATGAGATGGCAGGTGGACGGTCTGTTATAGATAGTGTGGTTTTAATTCTAACATTGTTGTGAAGAGGTATTCTATGGAATGTTGAAGGTGCACAAACATAACATCACTCCTGTGTTCCCGGAAGGGTGAGGCAGAGGTGTACCTTAAGTACACCTATACTTCCAAAGTTATGTTTAAGTCCCACTAAGTTAAAAAACCAATTTTGTAACGAAACTCTCCACTACAGAAACAGCTACCTTATGTCCATAAAAAATACAAACATACCAAAACTAATAAGAGAACTACCATTTAAATTTTTACAAAAAAAAATCTGAAAATATGGCTTCTCCAAAACAATTTTTATACGGTAAAAGAACTTTTTGAGTACAAGGGTAATACTAAGCAGTTTATTTAGTTTTTCTATGAAAAATGTTGTTGTTGTTGTGTTTTATTTTAATTTTATATTGTACAATAGAGTTTAAATATATATTTTGGTCTATGTCTAAGTATTTTGTATTGTTTATCAGAGTACATGTAATGCCTATATAAGTTAGGTTTTACGCCTGTACGTAATACCTGTTGTAAATAATCGTGTGTCGCTTTTAGCGGCGGATGTGTTCTGAACTTATCTATAATAATAACGAACTTTGTACCTACCATAGCCGAGGAATAAATGTCTTTGTCTTTGTCCCATGTAACAGGGTGTACCCCATGTTACAGCCTATTGCCATCAACCGCTTCGGGCTGCTACTGAGAAATAATAATTGATAATGGAAACACCCAATACCTCAAGAATTTAACTAAATACATACCTTACTCCTGCATTCCCCGGAGGTATATTACAACATTTCGTCAATTAGTGTGTGCTATGTTCCAAGCAATCACAATTGAGCCGGATCTGAATTTGAGCCTCGCGCAAATTCAGATCCGGGTTGGTACTGGGAATTCGTTAATGGAAAAATCCTATAATACTTTGCCTAACACAGTAATCGAAACGGATTCACGGTTTTCAACCACTCTAGACCACCGACGTACCTATACCTCAGTCGCTTTAGCATGGCAATAGCAGTCATTGCCTTTTCCCTAATATCTCCCGTAGGAACCCAAACAATGAACAATGCACGGTTTTTCGTTATTGGATCATGTAGATTACGATATATATATTGATTCAGGACGTTAATGGACTCTATTTCGGTTTTTGAATTAAATAATGCTAGAAAATGTAGGTGGGTCAATGAACGCTATTGTCACGTTAAAGCGACTCGGGTATAGTCAAAAAGAGTTCCTAGCAATGGAATGTTTTAGGTAAAGTAGGTTATAAAAAGAGCACACAGATAACTTATATCAAGTTTTGAAAAGAGACACACGAATGAGTGACAGAGACAACGTACGACGCTTCACAATGCCCAAGTTTTCCAAATTATAAAGCTCGCTGTGCCATATTTACTCCCAGGTACTCAATTGCCGATTGGGGGAATGTACAATTTGAATTCATGTGTCTGGCGCGTTCTGTAGTCTTGTCGCACTGGTGCTTGTCGGAGGAAAACTCGTGATGTAATGTTAGTACCTAATCTTAAACGTGACACAATCTGTTTTCTCAGTCGAAAGTGACAAAGGGTTATATTGTGACAGATAATAGTACCTATATTTCAAGAAAGAACGGACATTTTTGTCCTAATGTCTTTAAAATATTCTAGTTTATGATGTTAAAAGTAAAATTGGTGGCACGCGGTGCAGGTATAGGGAAATCTTACTTTGCCTTGGTTGACAATCAATGCATTGGAAAATCCCTATCCCTTGGATTACCAAACCTTGGATTACCTTGGATACCAATGAAATTTAGAATTCCAATATTAAGTTCGTTTCTAATATAATTATTAGAAACGAACTTAATATTGGAATTCTAAATTTCAAGTTAGGGCTATCAATTATTTAGGAAATCATTCCAAATAAAACAGTCAGTGAGTAATCTCGCACAATACCCAATAATTAGCGACCCCTTCCCAGCCACTGATTGTGTGATCGCTGTCACCATTCGATCCGTTTTGTAACCGACAGAATGACCCAGTTTGGAAAATTCAATTGTTTTTCCTTTTTTGAGATGTGACGATATTCATTGTAGAAATTATATTTTCTTTTGTTTATAATTTGGAATGACGCATGATTAGATTTTTAAACAGGTGTTTTGAACTTTCTTTTGTTTTATTTTTATGACCTTTCGGGAGAGACGATTCCTCGCAAATTACATCCAGAAGACCTCAAGATACATAATCTTATGAATTTATGATACTAATTTTTTTTTAATAAAATCAGCATTACGATAAACATCAAATTTGCACTTAGGGAACTCAATTGAGAAAGGCATATTATTGTTATGGATCTAAAAGTAGCTAACAATCAAAAACACATTTGCGAGAATAGATCTAATTTGGATTTAGTTCAAGACCTGCTATAGCTTAAAGTGGATATTGAGAAGAGTTTCAGAGAAGCTCTGCCAGACCATTATGTAGATAGGTATAATTATGTATATAAGCACTCTATCACTCCATAATACAACATCAAATATTTAGCTAACTACGAGTATAATATGAAGTACTAATGAACATTTACATGAGCAAATATTAATTCATGCTGTAATGAAGAGATTGTCGTTTCCTCGCTTAATCTCGGAATTTCATGCGCTCGAAGTATGCGGGAAATTTAGGACAACCCAGGACAGGGGCTGGATCTAGCAGATTATAGAAAACAAGATTCGTGTATTTCGCTATTATAATTTAAAACTGGGTAGACTCGATGTAATCAATTTATTTTATTTTCATTTATTGACATAATTTAATCACTTCAATGTTTTGAGTTGTATTGCAACATGGCATAATTTTATTTCATGTTTTGTGTTTCTTTGAATTGTTAATTACCTACTTTGCATACTATTGTATAGAATCAAGTTCTTCTAATTTAACAAACAGCTATGCTGCTGGGGAGTTTGTTGCGCCACTTCTTCTCCTCAGCTAAAGCACTAGGAAGTGGTAAAGGGCGGGCGTTTTAGGAGACAGTCTTGTGTAATTTTGACGTTCAAAAATCCTGATTCTCAGCCTAATTTTCATAAATTTGAATGACTTTTGATTTGATTTGCAAGGGTTTCTTGATTCTATTTTATGTAGATACGAATCGTGAAAGTGTTATCTTCTACACATATTATAAATTAAAGTCGCTTTTCGTATCTGTGTATGTGACCCGTTGTTCTTCTAAACTGAACAACGGGTTTTGATATGGTTCTCATCATCATTGTAAAGAGAAAATTTATTCCAGAAGGTTTATTGAAACTTACTTAATAAAGAAATCTCGATATTTGTCAAGTCGCTAAAACCGTGCGAAGCTACATTACATATTATGCAGATTTATAGCCTGTTACACCACTTATGAATGTCATTGTATTCTGTAAGCGTAATATGACCACTTCTATCTCTACTGTATGAAGAAAAAGTGACATTTCTTTTCTTCATTTTGACATCACGCCGTCGAAATCTTTCTTAAATCTGTCATTTTGTCTTTAATTATTTCCTTCTTCCACGGTAGCCATGCGTAGCTAATTTCATCCAAATTCTATTCCATTTGTTTATATTTCTCTGGAAGAAAGTACCTACACACACATGCACCACAAATCACGAAATACATTTAGTGCTAAACGATTTTAAAACATCGTTCTGCTCTGTCAATCATTTGAAGATGACTGAGACAGTATGTTTTAAATAATTATGTTTAATGATTAGTGATGCAAGCGGCCTTGGTACCTTTGTGCTTTCCTTTATCTCCTTATATCAAACTTATGTAAGAACACATAATCCCTAGCATACATTCAACAAGCCCTTTAAACACTGTACCAGGAACAGGTGTCCTTTAGAAACAAAAACAAAAATAAACATTAAAACTCTTTACATTTCACTGTGGAAAACATTATTCTTTATTCCTAAGGAAATCATAAACAACGTTGTGTCATTCTTGCCCACAAATCAAAAGCGGCTTACGTACCTTTAAATAAACTACTTTATGAAATGCATCCATGAAAACAGATTTCCACCTTTATGTCTTAATGGATAAGAGTAAAAGAAGGCAGGGTTGATTATAATGGTAAGTTGGCTTTCCCCTTTCCGGACTTACCTGTACGTTTGTCTGTCATATAAAGTTGTTTATTGACTATTGTTTTCGTGTTTGTAGTTCATGTGACATTAAATTAATGTTTGCAAAATGAAATAGGATACGATTTGTTTAAAACGTGGGTTTATTAAGTTATGGTGACACGAGGGTTACTTTTATTATTTTGAAGTAAGTTATTCCAATTTCTTCTCTTCTTTCTTCTTACATCGGTCTTTGGTAACTTAGTAAAGCAAGTATACTCTTGCTTTGAAAAAGACTTGACACTTGCTTCGTGATGACATCATTTCCCGCAGAACCAGTCCTTAATCGTCTGCTTGAGCTCCGAAATATGTTCCGTCAGGTCGCGCTTTTCTTGAAGGGCATCAACCGCGTTATACGCGTGAATGGCTTTCTGCTTGAGCGACTGATATAGAACTGTCATTTGTGAGATTCCAGATCTTACTTTACGGCAAAGAGTAGAAATTTTCATCTTCTGCTCCGAGTTGAGTTTGTCTTCCGCGGCTATAGATCAAACTTCATTTAAGTGCTGTTCGATGGCTGCCATCCATTTTTGAATATCGGGCGTTGTAATAACATCAACCGTGACCGACTCAAGGGCTGGATTTTGCGTCGTCATCTTCGACGGCGAGGCGGAGGCGTGCACTTGGGTTAAAGGGGCTGCTATCCATTTTATATTTTTACAAGTTCACTATTTTGTGTCCTTATTCACTGAAACTACACACTAAGCAAAATTATATTTGCATTACGTCAGTAATGCACTAAAGGAAGTCACTATTATTAAAGTACTTATTAACTATTGCTAACGAGCACATCTGTACACTGCGAATCCATACACAATATCCAATTACATCTATACCTATTAATTAATTTGGAAATAGGTATTCATCATTATCTACCTAGCCTTTTCCCAATTATGTTGGGGTTGGCTTCCAGTCTAACCGGATGCAGCTGAATACCAGTATTTTACATGGAGAGACTGCCTATCTGCCCTCCACAATCCAGTTACTGGGTAATACGATACCCCTACCTAGGTAAGAGTAAGACTAGTTGTCCTACTTTCGGGCTTCTGACGACCCGTAACGACTGTCATAGATCCACGAATAACAGCCGGGACTAAAGGCTTAATAATATGCTTTCCGAAGCACGGAGGGGTCTTGGTATGTAAAGATGGTCACCCATCCATGGACCAACTGTGGCAAAAGTAGCTGAACCTAATCGATCGGCCCATGCGGCTGTTATTACTTAGCCACAAGACTCACTTGGAAAAGGTATTGTAAAAGCTAATTATTTGTAAATAAAAGAGTAACCGTTGAGTTTCTTGCCAGGTCTTCTCTATAGGAAACAGCCAATAGGAACCGTGCACCTAGCCCATGATTAACCCATGCCCATCATGTGCCCATGATTTTGGTTCATGAATAACTTCGCAAATGGATAATTTGGCAAAGTTCAACCATTTTTTGCAGTCATATTGATGTGTGCGGTTCTTTATGAAGCTATATTTACTTTCGTCGAGTTCATAGTCCTTTTGGATAATCACCTGACGAAAACGCTGATCATTAACATTAAACTAACAACTTGTTCATTGTGTCTTGTCAAAATCAAACATGTGTTATGTGTATGGTTAAGATTGTCATATAGGTCTCCTGCTTATAATGAAATACGTCCCATTTGAATGCAAAAAAGTGCAAGTTCAATGTTTCTGTATGATAACATTTACAATTAATAGGGATGATGACTAGATTTTTGACCGTCAGGTAGATTATTAAAAAATATTGGACACGTATTTTTCATTTTTACATACTAAAAAGATTACGGCGATATATTGAGTTAAAATGTGGCATGACGACACGTCTTTGTAGATTTTATACAAGTACTTAGTTGTGACATAGCAAGCCCCCACTCCCGAACTTAAATGCGTTTTAACTAAGTCATTGTTTATTAATATGACAAAGCAAAAAATACGTGTCTAATATTTTTTGTTATTATCTGACTGACGGACTAAATAGTTTTTTTTTTGCCCAGGCATCATCCCTATTATAATTTAATTCACCAATATCTTCGAACATCATCAGTCATACTTGAAACGCGCACGCTCATGCGTAAACAGACCCTCGCTCGTCGCCCTTCGAGTCCGTTGTCCTTTCCCAGGGATTCGTGTTCATTATCATTTGTATTCACGTAGGCAGCACCTGGAGTTCTGTCGACCCGACAAGATTTATGACGTCACAGAACAAAACTTTCCCTTTGTATGTTAATGCGTCTTTGACGGATTTTTGAGGATTTCTTGTTGTGACCTTAGAGGTGTCGTTTGTTTAGCGTTAAAGTCGTTTAGGCCTCTGTTGATTGTGTGGATATTGTTTGGTTTGGCTAAATGTAGATGAGTTTAGGGAATCATAGATATGTTTAGGGAATATAGAACTTTAAAAAGTTGTGCTGATGTATGATCGGGCTGAAATTAATATTTAACGAAACGAGCAACACCTGAGGTTCACAACTTCGATCAACAATAACTTCACAAATTAAGCACTGTGTAATCACGATATGCCATTAACAAATCTTTTGCTAGGCTTTTGGTCTCCTGACTAATCCATGTGTTCACTAATTACAATGCAGTACAAAGTAGTTAAACCTATATGAAAATCACAAGAGGCCTATTATTAGGTACTAATCATTTGTAAGGAAGATGACGTGCAGGGCCGGTTAAGGTAATAGCAAATAGATACAGCACACTAGGTATAAAATCGCGTGACACTTCACTTTTATCTGCAATGGAACGCGTGTGTATGTTAAGTCAGTTTTCTTACAAAATGTGAAAATAAATGATAAAAGTGTGGAGCAAGTAAGTGAGTTTGTATATTTGGGGTGTCTGTTTACAAGGGATGGATAGATAGATAAAGATGTGGAAAGGAAAGTAAATGCGGGAAATAAAGTGAATGGTGCTATACGTGCGGTTGTGACCAACCAGTTAATGTCCAAAAAGGCCCGACTGGCTGTTCACAATAGTGTGCTGGTGCCTACGCTTATGTATGGAAGTGAATGTTGGGTGTGGCAAAAGAAGCATGAAAGTAGAATAAATGCTGTGGAAATGCGTTCCTTGCGAAGCATGTGTGGTGTGACTATAAATGATAGACTGAGGATAAGGCAACGGTGCGGTTTAAAAGAAGATGTAGTGACAAAAATTGAAAAGAGTATGCTTAGATGGTTTGGTCATGCTGAGTGGATGAATGAAAGTCGACTAACAAAAGGTGACACGGCAGATGTGAATGGAAACGCCGGAAGGGGACGCCCTAGGAAGACATATAGTGATCTTATTGGTGACGTTCTTTAGAAAGGTCAGGCGCGTAGTACTCGCAATCGGCGTGCGTGTATGACCAGATGTATGAATGTAAACGAGGCAAAAGGAGTATGTAAGGATCGTAGCAGGTGGCGTTCTGTAGTTTATGCCTACCCCCATGGGAAGAAGGCGTGAGTTTATGTATGTATGTATTTGATTACCATGGGATAAGCTATAATGACTAATAAATACATTTTCATTATGATAGCGAATTCATTCCGTTATATTAGCGAACCCATTCTCCTTCATTAACTGTAATTGATCAACTGACAATGTCGTCATCTGTAGTTGATTGATCATTCTGTCATGTAGCGATATTAATACTGATTGCGATATCGTTCAATTCAAATCAGAACGTCAACAAGGAATACTATAATATGGTACTATATCTATATGGTACTCGTATAGAATAACATACATTAATATCTAGTTATAACTGTAACAAGCATTATCAAGTTAATTTGATTAAGAGTTTGATCTTCGTATGGCGTAAACAGAATGTAGTTAATAGTCATTTGTCATTCAATAAGGCCAACCTTTTTAAGGTATTCAGAGAATGGTATTGAGTACGGGCTGGTTCATGGTGATGCAAGAAAAATGTATCTGGACGATTTGGAGGAGGTCTTTGCAGAGACAGCCCAAAAAAAGGTCTTAAAAACCCACACGATACTATGCCAAATGTCCAAGAAATAAAGTCGAATATTTGATGTATTCTGTTACCAATCAACTTAAGAGTTTGTAAACTAAATGAATGTAATGATAACAATAATTACTAATCTTTATTGGTATATATAGTATAGCATAGTGCATTTATGTCAGTACGATAGGCTCTCATTTACTGAGCAATTCAAGAGCAGATGTAATGATATGCCTTATATCCAAATCATATGCACCTACCAGCACAAAGCTCCCAGTGATCTACAATCGTAGGTATAGGAATATGCATTGGGATCCCAGACTTCAATGGCCCACTAATTTTAAGTGACGTTATTTAGCCATTGTCAGTCCACCATTATAACCGGTTCCCCCAATCAATTGCCTCAGCATGCAAAAGGATAATCAAAATCTTTGTGTCGGTCTCACAGCAAAATGTACATTGAAATACCACAGTATACCAACAGTTTTAATTCTTACGTATTCAACTTCCAAAGACATGACTTCTATACGGGAAACTGAAAGGAGTTCATTATCATTTCTTTTCACCGTAAACACCTGAGATTTGCTCCATACAGATCTGCAAAAATATATTATAAAACCATCAGAATAGAGTCTAAAATAGCTTGAACAACCGTTAATGATGAAGACGAGATTTTCTGGCGGTTGTCAGAGGGAATAAAAAATTGGTGGAAGCGAGTGTGAAATCAATGGGGATTTGTGTGACCGGTCTCAGGTATTCATAGAGACATCGTTAGGAAAGTTTCAGGGATTTGCAAAATATTCAGAAATGTTACTACTCTAAGTGCCTAATGGACGTGCGAATGAGGAGGGTTTATTTCTTAGTCAAGCAAGAGTCAGGGACATTTGAAAATAAATGTAAGAAGACACTTATACGTTCTTGTGTGGCATTATAAAGAATTTTTGTAGGTTAAGAATGTATTTGTCTTTTTAACTGACTTCAAAAAAAGGAGGAGGTTCTCTATTCTTTTTTTTAGAAAGCAGAATTTCCTATGATTTAATTATGAATCCATCAATTGCAATTTTTTTAAAGAAATAATACTAACACCTCGGAGGTGAAATAATAACAAAATCTGCTCGTAATATATCCCCTCAGAATTTAACTCAGTTTGCAGTATCTTACAAGGTTGTTTATTAAGAGCGTAGTTCCACAAAATAATCAACACGCGCGTTAAAGCACTTTAAATCATAATTTATACGTAATTAATAACAGCACAGCCAGAAAGGAGGAATAATAAATTTTAATTATGACAAATGACGTCACGGAACGCGTTAAATCGCTAGGGTTGTTACCAAAGAGATAGTAAATTACCCGAGGAATGGGTAAACGCACGTAGAAGTGGGTGACGATAGGATTCAAAGGGTGAATATTGATAGGGAAAAACAACCGCGGTGTACAGCGATCAAAGCGTTTTATTTGTTTAAGTATTAAGTAAGGGTCGCACCGTTTTGGTTGACACCTACTGTAAGCTTTTAGAATATAATTAAGCAAGTAACTATTTAGATAATTTCTTATAATCTGTGAGTAAAAAGATATTGTTAATTTGCTGTGTTTTTTTAAAGTGATTGTCTAAGTGCGAATTTCACCAGTAAAACTGAACGCGATCAGCACATTCAAGACCCGTCAGTGTCAGTACCTATTTCACAGAAATTAATGACACGGACAGCCCTTAAACGTGGTTAAATGTACTGATCACGTTCAGTTTCATTGGTGAAATTCGCCCTAAGTAGTTTAATTATTATATAGTTTAAAAGTAGTACGTAGCTTAGGCGCACTTTTACCAGCTTTCAAGGAATCCTAAAATTAGGGGTAAAAACAGAAAAATAGAAAATGTTTGCAAACTTTGTTTTCCTCACAACAAACGAGAAAGCTCTTGAATAACTTAAATAAAAACAAACAAAAAATTCAAAACAATTTAAATCAGAACAAATTATCAGGAGTGTACAAACGTGGGGAGAGGTCATTGAACTTTGTATTTTATGATATTCAGGCCTTTTCTTTGGGCGTTGCTCTCTCTCCAAAATATTTGCAATAAGAGAATGAATTAAATTCTGCTATTGTTTTAGAATGAGGCTTTAAAAGGTACTTAAAGTTAGTCCTAACTTGATGGCTTAAATTATTAGCTTGGTAACTTTATCAATCGATTGAGTAATGGGCCAAATCTACCATGGGCCACCATGTGGGTCCCAGAAATCGTACGGCAACATCGAGGCAGACCCAGGAAAAGATGGCGAGACGAGACAGGATTAGTCCACACTAGATCAATACAAAGAGAAGTGGAAAGGAGAAAACGAGGCCTTTGCCCTGCAGTGGGACAAAACAGGCTAAAAATCCTAATTAATATGCGAAAGTGAGTTTGTTTGTTTGTTACGCTTTCACGCTAAAACGGCTGAACGGATTTGAATAAAATTTAGCACATGGTTAGACCATGATCTGAGTTAGGACATAAGATACTTTTTATTCCGTTAGTACGTCCCGTGGGATGGTTTCCGACCTCCACGCGGGCGAAAGCTAGTAAATAATAAAAATAATAACATTATCAATGGTTTTATGAACTTTTATAGCGACATACCGTCCGCAAAATACGCGCTCGTACACACGGCTACATATTAAGCTATAAATTTCCAGTATAAGCTGACCTCGCATTATACGGAAATCCTATACAATGCGAGATCATCTTATGCTGGAAATGTATAGCTTGATATGTGTGTGTACGTGGAATTGCGGGCACCAACCCGTCTTAGTAATAGGAAAAAATATATTTAACTGTTGTTTAGCATTCGTTACATAACATACCACGAGCTTTACTGTAACAAGTAATTTCTAATGGGTTTCTTAATTGTCACCTCTGTGATATAATGTCTTACACGGGTGACCGCCGTACGCGTGATTTGGTTAACGAGATCAATAGTCATAGCGTGAAATAAGGGGTTACCTAAGTCTTTTAACTATTTAAAAATCCTTGTATTATTATATGGGTAGGTACATCTCTGTCTACCCTTTCGGGAAATACAGGCAACTGTTATGAATTTATGATGTTATGTGAAGAAATCCTTTGCAGTTTGTTATTTAATAGCAAGTTCCAATATAATAAACAAAATGTAATAAATAAAAACAAGTTTAATAAGAAATATGAAATAGAAATATAGAAGAGACAGCTCCAGGCTAAGGGTGCGTTTCCACTGACGCGGAGCTGGGCGGACCTGAGCGGAGACGTGCAGGAATCGTCCAATCACAAACGAGACGAGAGACGCGATGAGGATTTCAACTATTGTGATTGGTTGATTCACGCACATCTCCGCTCAGCTCCGCTCGTCTCCGCTTCAGTGGAAACGCGCCCTAACTCTGAATAATTCCATGAATAATAGTTTCTACAGCCAGCCGCACGTGATAGTCAATGTAAATATTTAATAATCTCACCTCGATTTAGAAATAAGGTTGACGCCTGACGTGAAAAACAGTCGAATGATTTATATTATAATTTCGAAGGACGGTCAACTCTAAAACACGATCGAGTAAAACAACTAAGGTTCTAATAAAATAAATAAGATTATTATTCATCGAAGTATGTACTATCGGTCAAACTTCCGCATGCTCAACTTTAACGGTCAAACCCAACAACCTATTTTCAGTAAAAGACATATGGCTATTGATGGTAGACGGTATAATTCTATCTGTCCTTATGACAGACCGGTAAGATTCCATAAGCTCTTATAGATTATTGGGACGTTAAAAACATAGATATATAGGTTTTTCTATCTCCAGTGTGCCAAAACTGGTGGTTATTGGGTTCGGCCGTAAGACGATAATCGTACAACACGAACCACTCGATCATCGCCCGATGCATGCGTTTTGACCAATAGGATGCACATTTGTTTTTGATTTGATTTGTTGCTAATGTATGTTGTTATTTTTTACACACCTTATAATCACACAAATGTAAAATCTTGTCTCTAATTGGGCGAAACCAGGAAGGGGTGTGGTCAATCACTGGCTACGCTTCTGCAGAAATATTTTCTAAACTGAGCATGCAACCTGCCTACGTGATGATTTTATCTGATAAGTAGGTATCTGCGTTCGTTGTGGTTTCACAGATAAACGAATGTTTAGTTCATGATTGATGCCTTTGATGAAACAATGTGAAAAATAAAATAACAGGAGTAGAATCTGGCACTGGTTTTCATCGATTTAGAGTTTCAGTTTACCAACTAGAGCCGAATTGTAGTCATAGGCAATATGACACTGAAAATCTTGGTACACCTATGAACTTCTACATCAATCAATCAATCAGTCAATGATAGTCTTTATTTGTAAACATAGGTTCCAACATTGTGCAAGATGATACCTACTATTGTTATATTATAGTTTCTCTGTGTTTTGCCATCTGGCGTAAAAATATACATTTATGGGCTTTTGCCAATTAAGTAAATTAATTTATAATAATTCAGTGGTATCAATGTCAATTTTTATTTTTAATGTATGTACTTAATTTAATAAAATTCAATAGGTAATATCAGGTAATTTCAATATTTAACGAAATGCGATAATGTCAATAATAAATAATTATAATGTCAATAAGTAACAGATAAGAAAAATGTTTAAAATTGATATTGTCCACAGAATTACTATTAGAGTCGACTTGCATAAACAGTAATTTTACGAGTATACAAATATTATTATGTCAAAGAACTGTCATTAAAATATTCACTGAGACAATAGTAACATTTCTGTATTAATATAGTACGTAAAAATTTACTAAATTTAGACTTTTTATTGAGCAAGGTAACATATTAAATATTACATCTAATATAAGAGCAAAACATAGTACCTTGTATAATCTATTAAAACAAAATAATCCTCAATAAAGGATTAAAACCAGCATAAATATTCTAACACGTCATAAAATAACGTAACTAAATGTAAAATCCCATTCAGCGTACTCTGCAGTATCATAGCTGTGTACATCTCAATATATCCGTGTTATCTAGTTTCAGATCGGGCTGCGTTGACTGATGGCATGCAGCACACACCACACGTTGATAGATGTTGTACTCGCAGCGGTAGTGTGGGAGCGTGGATTCGAAACGAGTGATGATATTTATAGGCCGACCGCATAACTGAGACGTTGCCTGAGGTAGCAGCGCGGTGAGGGAGGGGTGGACGTGATGCGAGAGCTCAGTGATTCGTCGACTTGTGACAACTGTCACCCCTCCCTCACCGCGCTGCTATAAATGATAAATGATTTTATTTCTGTAAGTAGGTTTATACAAACACTTTTACATGTCAAACATTTTTTTTTTTTTAACTAGATGAGGCCGGCGTTTCCTATCTGACTACTCTGAGAAGAAAGGCCGAAACAAACTCAGAGGTCACAGTCTCTTTTAAAGTCCAGACATAATCTTGGTCAGATCATGTGAAGACCATGTAGGTTGGTGTCTGAAGTGGTCTTTTGAGGAAAGAACCACACAGATTGAGTGGACCTGTCCAGTCAGTGCAAGCATCTGTCTGTAATCGTACAGCTCAACATAAAAGTTAAGGAGCTCAACGATTCGACGAACAATACCAAAGAAAGGACATTTGGGTAGGCCGCATAATTTACTCAAACTGGCAAACTATGATTAAAGCTGAGAGAAAAGAAAAAGAAAGAAACAAGGACCCACATAGTCTTCACATTCACAGTAATTAAAATAATATTACATTTTACAAAGTAAATATTCATGTCAATGTATATATAAAATTCATCAATGACAATGTGTATATAAGAAAAAAAAATAGCAAAAAGAAAAGAACAAAAAAAAAAAAGTCAGTATGTATATATAAAAAAATTAAAATTAGTTGGAGCAGCTCAATCCCACGCCTTTTTGTCATCAATGTAATCTTTAACGGTATAAAAGGCTTTCTGGCACAACTTACGTTTAATAAATGATTTGAATTTATTAAGGCTCAGATCTTGAACGGGGCTTGGAAGTTTATTATAAAAACGTATACCTACATTGACATCTGAACGAGTCACCTATTTTCTTGAGCCTTGTTGTAGGTACAACCAATTTGTGTTTGTTCCTAGTGTTCATATTATGGATATCACTGTATTTTTTAAACAATTTTATATTTTTATGGGCATATAAAAGATTTTCAAAAATATACTGAGAAGGCACAGTCATTATATCTCATTCTCTCATTCTAATTCTATCTCAGGCAACATCTCAGTTATGCGGTCGGCCTATAATAGGTACCTAGTTTGTCATTTTGTAAATAATATCAGCCTGTTACACGTGCATTGTCCTACTGCAGGACAAAGGCCTCATCTCATACGGAGAAGGCTCGAGCATTGATAACCACGCTTGCTCAAGACAGACTAATACACGTTGCACCTAAACCCGTTATTGTATACTTATTGCCTTGAAATAAGTCTCATTTTCCTTTAAAACTGTAGAATTACATTTTTGCCGGAATAATTACAAAGAGTAGTTTAACAAAAATGTGATTCAAAATGATACTATGATAATCGATTTAAAAACTTAATTTTAAACAAATTAATGATGTTAACTATTACCTATAATTTGTATAAAATACATTTTAAAAATTTTCATAACTAAAATGTGTTTTCTTTGGATAAGCCCTTATATACACATCAAAAGTGTCTAGGGATCAAGCACGTTTTTGCTAGTTAATAAAAATCAGGTTTTTAAATATATTTTTTGCAACTCCTATGGATAAGGATATGGATAAGGGAATAAATGATAAATGATTTTATTTCTGTAAGTAGGTTTATACAAACACTTTTACATGTCAACCATTTTTTTTTTAACTAGATGAGGCCGGCGTTTCCTATCTGACTACTCTGAGAAGAAAGGCCGAAACAAACTCAGAGGTTTTGAATTTCGGTCAAAAGATGAAAATCTTCTGTAAAGTTGTATTGCTATAGCTTCATAAAAAATAGTCCAGAGGCGTCAGGTCTGGACTTCTTGCAGGCCATCTAATCGTCCTGTTTGTACCTATCCAGACATTGAAATTTTCATTTTTTTTCAATGTGAGTGTACTAGGTAGGAACCTAATGTTTCTTGGAGAAATTTATGATGTTCTGGTATCATTTGTGTGTAATACAAGCACGATATGTTTTCAAAACTGACAATACGACTCAAACTAGACGTTTTGTACTGTAATAATCCTCATAAGACCATAACATTATGTCATTCTGTTATTTATATAAACTCTGAAAATGCCAGTAAGCTTATTTTATAAAAGTCTCTGCACTGACGACAAGTGATATTTAAATAATGTGATACATAGCATTTTTCATCGCTAAAACTAGTTACGTAACTTCAGTTTTTATTTTAGGTAGGTACTAATTTGAATAAACGATTTTTGAAAATAGCTTAAAGTATCAAACCCAAAACCACGACCAGCTCCCGCGCTACCAACATAGGGAGAGAAACCAGCGAACTACGAAACACCCAAATGCTCATTTATCCGTAAGTGATAAATAGGCTTGCATGAATTCCGAGGAGACGCGGTGGCGCCCCCTTGCGGATAATGAATATATAATGAACAAATATTTACCTGCCGCATTGTGAAACCGAGTGTGGACAAAGTATGAGGCTGATTATGTGGGAGGTTCAAATCAAACCTGAAACAAAATTATAGGTTCTGAATTAACATGACAATATTATAAAACTGAAGAGTTTGTTTGTTTATTTGTTTGTTTGGTTGAACGCGCTAATCTCAGGAACTGCTGGTTCGAATTGAAAAATTCTATTGGTGTTGGATTGCCCATTTATCGAGGTAGGCTATAGGCTATATATAACATCACGCTACGACCAATAGGAGCGGAAGATCAATGAAAAATGTTGCAAAAACGGGGAAAATTTATTCGTTTTGAAAGCTTCCGTTGTGTGTGCTGCGTAAACGGTTAAAGTTACGCAAAAATGATATATGACGGAATTGTTCCTGTTAAAAAGTTCTAAAAAAAGTCCGCGATATGTTTATCTTTTAAGGTTGGCTCACTATAATTTTTATAATGGTACCTACTCAAATTTGTTATAAAATAATGCATTATTTGCGAAGGTGTTTTCATAAACATAGTATTGATCCTTATCCAAATAAATAGTTTCATAATCAAGGTTGATTAAGATTTTTATACCAGTAAAAATGCTTAAAGAAATAAAAATGCTCTAAGTCTATTAGTTACCTAGGTACACATTTTATTTTTTATTGACTGTTTGAACGCGCTAATCTCTGTCACTGCCGGTCGGATTTGAAAAATTATTTTTGCATTTTATAGCCCAATTCTTGAGGAAGGGTATGAAATATTACGCTAGGACCCTTACAACCCGAGCAAAAAGAAATAAAGTAAGATCGAGTGCTAAGCGTCGGGGAAACCAGAAATTTCACACGGACGAAGTCGCGGGCGAAAGCAAGTATTATCTCGATTTTATCAATATGTTGTTAGGAGTGAAATCAATCCTACTACCACTACTATTATCCACTACTATTAATAGATACCACAGAAATATAAAAAACCGATAGATACTATGATTGAAAATGAAACATTATTCAATATTTCATAGTATTAGTACAAAACTTATAATAAATAATAGAAAAATTTAAAGTAATAAAATATTTTATTAGCTGTTCTGTGCCTCTATGTAGACAGAGACTAGAATGATAAAAATAGGCAGTCTTGGGGACTGCTGACAGAAGTGAAAACCCAAAAAATTAACATGTACAATCAACGGACCGCTACTGTACATAGGCCACTACGCGTCGCTAGTTTGGCGCAAGACGTCATATTAGAGTTGTGACGTAAGCATCTCGCATATTGCGAACCCGTAAGATTTTCCCCTACCAAAAATTGCTCAACGCGCTTAATGAAGTTTCCACTTCAAAAACAAAATAAAACGTTAAACAAACGGTGCACTCATTCGTTTGTCATAAAAATCATAATGAAAACTATGCTAAAATGTACCTAATAGGTATTTCGGAAAAACCGTATATTAAGTTCATTTACTTAAAAAATGAAGCCTGCACATTTTTTATCATATTTATTCAAAAGCAGCTCCGATATGTTCGCTACTTTATAAAAAAACTCATGAAACAGATTTTATCAATTGACGAGCACGAACAATTCTGAATAATATTATTATTTTCAATACAAATAACACGAAAGAAAATGTTCATTTCAATTCAGAAAATATTGGCATTATTAAATGCACAGGAAAAATAAAGTTTTCAATGAATTCATTTTGTAGAACTTGGAGTTTTATTAAATTCTTTGAAAACTATTTTATACTGAATTAATCACATAGTAGATATGTTGGACTTTTTTTTGTAAAACACTGTCCAGTCATTGTCCTACTAATAAAAATCTCTGCATTGTAGATAATAACTAGCACCGTATAAATGATTAAGTAGACTATTTTAATAAGTTAAAATACTGATTAAAATATCCATCCCCTTAACATCACTCACACACACAACCACACACACACACACAACCACACAATCACATCATCATTGAAGTGCCCTTTGAATGGTAATGAAGTCTTAATAAGAACTTGGACAATTTATACTCTGTACTAAAAGACACTGCTTTTCGATTGAATTATTGTTATTATTAAAAAATTATTACCTTGCTATCAAATTTCATCACTAAAATAACTTTTGGCATTACTGTCGAGCCTACATTTATTTATTCTCCTGCATTAGAGGAACATCATTATCTCCATCATTATATCATGCTTAACCCATCGGGGAAACAAGGCGTGATGTTATGTTATGTTATGTGTTAGAGGAGAATATGATGTCCATTTTCAATATTGGATTCTAGAACACTAGAATATTCGATGAATTTTAGTTATTCACTTTTTTATTACGTAGTTGAATTCTTTTGTTTCAGAATTCGGTTCATTTCAATAACGGTTTTCGGGGCTGTAATGGCCAGACTCATATTGCAAGAGTAAAGAATGAACATTTATTGTCTACTAATCATACTCGTTCTTTCACCCTTTGCTCAACAAATCTAAACATAAAACTGGGTACATCTACTTCCTCAAAAACTTAAATTCATTCATTCACTGACAGACAACGCACAGCCTAATCCACTGGGTCTAGCTAGAAGCATGATATTTTACACAAGAGTTGCTTATATAGGGAAAATGAGCACTAAGAAAGATTTTTGAATATTCACCCCCAAGGTGGTTAAATAGGGGATGAAAGTTTGTATGACAATAAATTGCCGATGGGAAATCCATCGTGCACACGGCTTGTAGAAATAATAAAATCCATGAAAAAATCAGACCGTTGTTGGTACAATCTTTAACAATCAACCAATCTTACAAAAGGACCCAACTTGCCAGCAGCCGTGTAAAAAATTAAACTCTCTTGTAACTGACTTTCAGTTAACTTAATAGGCATGTGCCAGTCACGATTGTTAGCCAATTAACTAATGAAGTGGAGTCCGGGCCGTACCTACTAAAAGAAAATGCAGAAGAGCAAGTCTTAAGAAAACGCGATGAAGGAAAATAGGCAGGTCAGATAAAAGATATACCATCAAGGCGGAATACTTTGACTCTAGGGCATAACTTTGGCGCAAATCTAGACTTGACTAGCAGCGCCCCACAGTTTCACCTGCATAAGACTCGATCCCGTAATTATATCGGGATAAAAGTGTTATATGTGTTAATCCAGGTAAACTATCTGTGTGCCAAATTTCATTCAAATCCGTTCATTAGTTATGACGTGAAAGAGTAACAAACATCCATCCATCCTCACAAACTTTCTCATTTATAATAATATTAGTAGAAAGTAGGACGTTTGAACTGCCCACCGTGTCGCGACCACACAACCGAACGTCGTATTCCTTCGGGAACTATCAGATGGCGATATAGACGCGTACTTGCGGAACTGTTGTGTGGATTTAATAACACTGAACATTATTGTCTCGATTTGAGCCAATTTTATGTCCCAGAGTCAAAGTAATCTGCCTTGACGGTAGCGAAAAAATAATAATAATTTTAAATGTATGTATGTATGTACCTATGTATCACAAAGTAATAAATAATGTTATGTTTAATACCTATTCCATAACTAAATTTATATGCTTGATCTCAGAGGATACAAAGTAGGCAGAGAATTAGTTCAAGTAATCGGTTGTCGGAGTTGCTAGTTGGTAAAAAAAAGTTGATGAAATAAATTAATAAATAATAGTCAAACCTATTCTCGAGTATCAAATAATGATCAACAACATCTAATTTACTTATTTATTTATTACTGGACTCTTCAACAATGAGTACACTATTACTTTACAATTTGTACATTACAAACTTAAGTTTAAGCGCCTCATTACATATAGAAAAGCACAGCATGCACTAGATTATGCACAGATAATAACACAATGGCCGCTGGAGCAGACGAGTCTTGGAGTCGAGACCACGTAACGGCAAGCGTAGTGTGGGACGCCCACCAGCTAGATTGACCGACAACCTTAAGAAGGTGGCTGGGGCAGACTGGATGCAGAAAGCGGAGGACAGGGTGTTGTGGCGCAGCCTGGGAGAGGCCTATGTCCAGCAGTGGACTGCGATAAGCTGAGTTGATTGTTGTTGATTGAATAACACAATTAATTCATTAAAATAAGTAATAATATTTAAAAATGGTTCGACAACATTCGACGTCAGTACGTAGTTGAAAAGGTTATCTTTTAGAGAGCTTCCGCAAAGGAGATTATTTTAAATAGCGGTTTGTTTGCCAAGAGAGCAAAGAACTATTTTAAAGGCAAGAGTGTTTCTTTGAATCCTGAGCGGAGCGAAGGATTCTAGAGTAGAATACCGAGTGTAATGATGGATTCTAAATCCTGAGTGCAGCGAGGGATTCAATACTTTGAATCCCTCGTGACGTACTCGTCACTCGAGCTTAAAATAGTGTTGCTCCCGAGGTGGACACTACATTTTATCACCTTCTATGAGAAAATAAGTAAGTGCAACTTATGTTTAAGAATAGTACGTTTATTTATTTCCATAAAATTAGGGACAGTAAGATATAACACAGAAATATATTTATTTTTTATAAAACTAAGTAAAATCCGAATTTGAGTAAACGATTACCAAAAAAGGCGGAATGCATTTCGCGCGTTATTTTTTATTTTTTCACAAACTTTTTTTTTATTTGGCTCGCGCGCAGTTTACTGTATCAAACAGCCTGTTACTTGTTCATAAAATGTTCGTGATTAATCTCTTTGGTGATGGGAACTTATACTAACTAACAATATCCACATTCCAAATTCAAATCACTTTTAGTCCATATGGATTAAAGAGCTATTTTAATCCCTGTTTACGAAGAATAAACTAGCTCTTTTTGAATAGATGTGATATAAATTATATTTTTATGTAGTTTTTTTTGGTCTTTTCGGCTGAAATTCAAAAAAGCGGCAGAATTATTTTTATCAAACAAAAGTCCATATTGTGAAACTTCTACACATACCAACGTATTGTATAGGTTCCGAGAATGATTTCACGCTGTCGACAGATTTGTATGACGAGTCCCATCTCGCTTTAAAAAGGGATTTAAAGTGGGACACGACGGTTCATTATATTAGTGCACATTTTAGATTCTGGAGGATTTGAATTTTACTTTAACTGAGTGTTATTACGTCATATCGTTTGATAAGGTGATTGTGTGCAGTTGTTAGATTAATGAGGTGAGAGGAATTTTGAATGTTATCAGTAGTACTTCCTCATCACCCTCCTGCCTTTGCATAGGTATCTTAATTTATTTAGGGTTAGTTCAGCATATTAAGTAACAGCATTCGAAGCTACAAAATAGGTTTTGTACGTATTTTGACATCAAAAATGCGTACATTTTCTACCAACAACCGTAATATGAAATCGAAGTCCATCATTTTTTAATAGTTTCACACGTAAGTACTTACCGACAGCACACGTGACCGGGCAACGTCTTTTCATATAACACATTACTTACGCTAACTCTACATTAGTAGTGTTTTCCTAAGCGTGTCAACGAAACCTACTACAATTTACAACGTGTGCACTTAGCGTGCACGTTAACCCCGCATTCGCCAGTGTGTTCGCAGCATTAAAAGGCGTCACGGAAGTGAGATGGGTCGACATATAAGTTGCATTAGAGAGACTTGAGCTTCCATGAAAAAATTCCTTGACCTTAACCCATTTAATCCGTAGGCCTTAAGGTCACATGTCCCTTGGCTCTGCTATTTCTTCCCAAAATATGTTTGTTCTAGCCTTGACATGTTACACGTTTCTGAGAGCACTTCGTGACAAACCTTCAACTGTTTTGTTTAGAACTTTTACAAACAAAGAAACACGACAACTTTCTCGTATTTTATACAAGCTGGGGTACCCGGCTTCGCTTATTCCAGAATATTCCACAATATTCGAGAATGTTTTGGAATGCTCTCGAATACTCTCGAATGTTCTAGAAATTTCTGGAGGGCGAAACTTCCAGCCCTTATATCTTCAAAAGCACTCCCTTAAGGGAATAATTGGAACCTTCTTCTTCATGGACGGGAGATAGAGGGCTACCACAACATATAACTCTCTTGATCGTACCGGGACTCATTTCTGAGTTATAGCAGCACGCACGTTATACACTTTCTTTTATAATATATATTGATATTGATTACTTAACTAGCGTCCCGCCCCTGCTTCGAACGGTTTTTACGACTTGACAAAACATCGAGATTTCTTATGTACCTATATATATATTATGTTTATTGCAATATTCTTAAATTATACACATAAACGTTCCAGATTTCCGAATAAATTTTCTAAATGATGGTAAAACCGCATCAAAATTCGTTGCGTAGTTTAGAAGAATAACGCGGTTACACAGACAGACTTTAACTAGGGTTCCGTAGACAACCAGGAACCCTTATAGTTTCACCATGTCCATCCGTCTGTCCTTCCGTCCGCAGCTTAGCTCAGAGATTCATCGTAATAGAAAGCTATTATTTGGCATGGATATACATATTAATCACGCCGAGAAAGTGGTAAAAAAATAATGAAAAAAAAAAACGTTTTTAGGGTACCTCCTGTATCTACACGTAAAGTATACAGTGTGATAAGTCTTTAAAAAATATTGCTGGTTTGTGAAAACTATTTTTCGAATAAGTGATCCGTTTCTGAAATAAAAGTACAAATTTTTCTTAGAGGCAAGGGTCCCCCCTCACCCCTGCCAGCTAAACGATTAGTATTGAATAAGTAAAAAAATTCACGGTAGTAGTATATACAACAGAGTTAAAAGGAAAACTATCATAACTAAGTAGGCTTAAACGAGATAACGAGTAATAGTCGACCAACTTACATTTGCAGTTGGAATGTATGAGGCCATGTGTTTTACAACTACAATGTTAAGTTTGTTCTTGGGACTAACTCATCCCAACTACGCAACCCTTCATTGTGCGTGGTCCGACACGCACTTAGCCGGTTTCTGATAATTTGTAATAGATTAAATTGGAGAAATAAAAAATCATGGAAAGGCGTCAAAATTAAAATAAATCTTTTGCTACTTGAAACTATAGACAAAAAGGAAAAAAAGTTTGTAATCCAAAAATATAATGTTAACAGCTCAGCACCGACTATTAAAAACAAACGAAGTAATGAAAACAAGAAGGAAAATGAAAGAAGAATTAATTAAGTCGGGCTTTGTTCTATTGCTTATAATACTTGAGGTCCAATGAACTCCCTTAGATTAATCGCCCGTAATCAAATCAACAAGAGATCCCTGTTGGTTCCTTTAATATAAATTGGAACTGTTCTTGAGATAGTGCTTAAAGATCCCTTGACGTGAATACAGGGACGGGTTAGGAGAGATTTTTTGTGATGTAAATTTTAAATTATTTTTATTTGTCTGGTCTATTGGCAATGAGGGACAGAATGATGATTGAGATGAACATAATTCGATTCAAGGTCAACTGCCTACAGTAGCCACATCATTCGCTTTTCTTACATCTTTCATCAAGCTTTTTTGTTTAATAATATGTCGTGGGAAAGTGATTCCAAAATCCTATTTACAGAATAACAAATTTCATTTCACTCTCTTTCTTGTGTAGTATCAATTAGTATTTAGTTAACGTAACAAACTAAGGCTGGCTTGTTCTTTGCCATTTAACGTGGCAATGCTGCCAGTCTTCTGGGCACGTTGTTGCATAACAGCGATGTGGACGAGTACTTCAACGCCTAAGTGTCCTTTAGTTTATGTTTATGTATTTATTTGTATAGTTAGTTACTGTTACAAATTAATAATGATCCTCAAGAGCCACTTATGGCTATAATACCTATTGATAACTCAAGACGTGATAACAATGCAAGCCTGTTACCGAGGTGAATTTCGGGAGCGACGAACGTAGGTCCTATAATAACCGGGACTGTTCTAGAAATTTCTTTACAGACTATTTTAACCCCTTTGGAGACAATTAGTTGATCGGGTGAAACATTAAATCCATAGTTTATTTTGACGGCTTTCGGTTTAGTTTGTTTACCTATTTCATTTTCAAAACAAATATTGTATTCAATAAAGGCTCCTGCAAACAGGCACGACACGCGACGCGACACAAAGACACTGCTCGTCGCGAGACACGCGGTGCTTTTGTATCGCTTGCTATTCGCGTCGCGTGTCGCACCTGTTTGCAAGAGACTTAATGCTTTCCATTTTGCACTCGTCAAACCCAGGTGCTAATTGTTTGCAAATTGTTAAAATGTTGATATTCCGATTTGTTGGAAATAGGCAACGAATTTCCATATTGTAAATATTGTTGTAACGAGAGTCGGCAATTTATTTTTGTATTGAATTTCGATCTGCATTATTTTTGTTTGGGAATCCGATTTTTAATTGGTTTCATCAAATGCAAAAACGTTTTAATATGTGATTTAATTTTGCTGATTTAAAAACAATTACAAATACTTTCCTTTATGTAATTGTTTTCAAATCTGCAAAATTAAATCACTCATATTAAAAGTGAAATGTTTTTATTTATAAACTAGCTACGCACCGTGACATTGTTCGCGTGGAAGTCGTAAGAAAACACAATATACTAAAATAACAGCCACATTTTAAAAAGCTCCCTCGTCCCCCGACTTGTCGCGTTGCATTGCCCGCCCGCGCTTTATTCGTTTTCGCTTAGTGTTCTTTCTGATTTTATTCTTTTTGCTCGGCTCCTAAGGGTCGTAGCGTGACGTTAAATAGCCTATAAATATTCTCGAGAATTGGGCTACCAAATGCAAAAAGATTTTTTCTAATCCGACTTTTTGTTCACGATTTCATGGGTATTTTATTTTTTTTAAATAAAAGTACCTAGCCTAAGTTACTCCTCGTAACGTCAACAATCTGTAAGTGAAAGTCCCGTCAAAACTGTTCCAGCCGTTTCAGAGATTAGCCGGAACAAACAGACAGACAGACGAAAATTCCAAAAATTGCTTTTTTGTTATAAGTACCGTATAATACTCTCTTATGCATTGAGTAAAAAGTTATTATTTTGATACTACAAACAGGCACTATAATTTTATTTCTTTGTATAGATGTATAGATTTAGATTATTACGGTAGCTTTTCTCGGAATAAAATATTTTATTTCAAACTTTGCTATCCTTTTTTTTCATATTACAATTTGGGTGGTTCATTATTGCTTAAAAATCCCAAAATAAAATAAAACAAGTTCTCGGACAAAAAAAAACTTGCTTAGTTAAACTCCGTCGTATCCATCGACGTCAATAGTTTTTTTACCTACTCATCGATTTCACTTTGTCAATTGTCAATTTTAATCCCATCGTTTTAGCTAGTCGTTTTAGCTAGCATTTGATCCGGCTCTGTACAATGGGACCCCTGGGATCTGTCTAACAATAAACTTGTGATAGGCTTTGTTAGTGTTTCGTCATCAACCGCTGTGAGCTATCCGAGGTTTCCAACTTTTTGCTGACGCAAACAATTTTGGTAGGTAGTTGGTTTATCAAAATCATAATTATCCGAAATTCAGATAGCAGGTATTCTTCATGTAGTTAACCATAGAGAAAGTATTTCAATTTTCTTTTATCAATTATCATGTACCATGGGAGAAACCAACATCTATTCACAGTAAGGACTATTCTTAACGCTTGCTAACAGATGTGATCATCCTGTGCACGGGATTTTGTTTTCAAATTGGTCAGATGTAAGTATCCTCGATAGTACCTAAATACGTTGGAACTCTGAACAGTATTATTGACTAGAATAAACCAATGTTTTCTCATCGTCTGTCTAGCCTTTTCCCAACTTTGTTGGGGTCGGCTTCCAGTCAAACTGGATGCAGCTGAATACCAGTATTTTATATAGAGCTACTACCTATTTAACCTCCACAATCCAGTTACTGGATAATACGATACGCCTTGGTAAGTATGGTTGTCAGACTTTCGGGCTTCTGACGACCCGTGACGACTGTCAAAGATCCACGAAAGACAGCCGGGACCAATGGCTTAACGTGCTTGCCAAGGCACGAAGGTATCTTGTTATGTAAAGACCATCACCCATCCACGGACCAATTACGGCAAGCGTAGCTTAACCTGATCGATTGACCCGTGCGGCTCTTATTTTTTAGTCGCAAGTCCCTCGAAGCCTCAAAACCCTCGAAGCCTCAAAACAATGTTTTCTATAAGTAAATAATAATTATTGACTTTACAAAGGTAGATTGTAAGTTGTTCTGGATTTCAATTGAGAATTGGGATGAAATAATATATCCAATAAAAGTGAATGATCTTATGGATATTCCATAAGATCTTTCACATTTATTCACAGAAATATAAACGAAATAGGTAACATTTATTGGCCCAAA
This sequence comes from Fissipunctia ypsillon, assembly GCA_947568875.1. NCBI lineage: Eukaryota > Metazoa > Arthropoda > Insecta > Lepidoptera > Noctuidae > Fissipunctia > Fissipunctia ypsillon. Next base: position 19,817,700 of record OX387643.1, on the reverse strand, counting down.
AAGGCGTTAGAAAAATAAAAACTAAAAATTGAACACATCTTGTTGAAATTCAACCAAAACATTAACCATTATAATACCGAAAATATATATATTATTCATAATGCTCTAAACCCACACACTATTCACAGATTCGTTGAAATCTCTTAACTCTTATATCATGGTTTCAAAACACAATGGTAAGGACCTATGAACACATAATTCATATTAAATTAATTATTTATTATATTTTTAATCTTCTTTTTCATATTTCATATTATACCATATTCGTATCATCATTACCTGTATTGTAACTTTTAGATGTTTGAGCTGTAAGGGCTCTCACGAGACTTTAGACATAAGGCCCCTTATGCACGATTAAGAGAAGGGCTGGATCTCTAAAGCCCTTAAAGACTTGTTGTGTGCTTCAGCCTACCCCAGATGAGGAGTTTCAAGGAGCCATTACATTTTGTCTGCCTGTGCCGAAAAGTTTTTAGGTTTTTGCGGCTTTACAAATCTGAAGTCTGAAGTCACACTCGTTAGGTTTCTGTAAAATCGAGTCATTAGTATTTGACTTGTTTCAAAAGTTTTTTTTTAAACATTTGAAGATCAAATGGCTGAAGATTTTTTCAGTGGCATTCAGAATATTTTAACGCTTGGACGAGTTCCTCGTTAGTTGATAACCCACATTTAAATAATCAGAATGTCTGACATCATCTTTCTTTACTAATTATACATCTGTCTTCTTGATAGAAATTCCTAATTAGGGATTAAATAGGGGGATAAGAAGGACTATTCAACAAGTGGTGTGTATAGTAATGATAAAACATTGTAAGTAGCTAAGCAGCCATGACAATTGTTTCTTTTGTACCCAAAATAAGTAGGTAGGAAAACAATCACGCAACAACGTTCCCAAAATAGCTGTAAGTTAAAAAACCAATACATTCGACCTTGAAGGCGCCAATACACAACAATACCTCATGGTTCCAACACAAAACAAATATTTTCCAAAGCAATACACTCAAACGAATTTTCTGAAGCGACTCCCAAACAATCGAAGATGAAATGTGAGGGTAATATTCTCTTGCCAAAGACGAGAGCAATCGAGCAAATTTTGGGGTCATGGAATGCTGGAAATGGAGTGCTAAATACAATTGACGTAAACATATTTTTTAATATCTGTTGTGTCAGATAACAATTTTCTTTCTTTTTTTGTTTATAATAATTTTAGGGATGAAACTATGAAATTATTACAATCCCCGTTTTGCCATTCCTTAGATTAATAGAGCTACTAAATGATGACACTCCCATTCTTATATAGCAATATTTTCTGCGATATGTATCAAACTCACTGCATATGAGTCAGCAAACATCATTCACCCGCACATTAGCTCTCCATTCCTTCCTACTTCATATCCAGGCTACATTTTTATCAATTTCGACACGTTCCGTTGGAATTTTTGAAAAAAAAAGTAATTGGAAATAATTCAAGGACGGTGATGTGGTATAATTTGTGTAACTTTTTCAATTTGACACGTCGAGTTTGGGATGTATTTTTTCCGTTGACCCACTTTTCTGCGGAACACGCTGATGGGTGACAGGTACTTCATTTGCTTTGACGTGGCGTGTATGAAAATTCGGCTTTGAATTATCCAGCAGATTCAATTTTTCAAACAGCACAGTTATAATTATAATGAACTTCACTTGTTTCGTCAAGAAAGAAAACTACTTTTGCATCTGTGGTCAGATTCAGATTGATTTGACTAGGAAATGTATATACCTAATACACATACCGAGGCAAAAAACAAAAACATAATTGTCCATCTTAATTACTCGAGCAAACAGAAAATATACTAGTATCAAAATTGTCTTCTATAGAAAACACAAATTATCTACCTCATCAGCATAATTTACCCACATGAGATAGTTAACATCAGGCGCATTTCTTTCATTCACCAACACGAAATTACTCCTACACAAAAAAGGTTTCAAAGGTTCTATAACCGTAAATGTGTACGACCCAAATTCAGTGCTCATGAAGCGTAGCATGCCATCTTTCTCAGTGCATAATGTATCACCCCGTGGCTCGTTAATTGGTCGGCGAAACGAAACAAATGCCTGAGTTTAGAGAACAGAATAGATAGGTACCGAAGGCCGGCTTCATACAACGAGTGAAAACAGGCACAGTGATAGACGCGTACCAAAGTCAAAGTCAAATCATGTATTAAGTAGGCCATTAAAAGGCATTATTGAACGTCAAAATTTACAAGCAAAAAGATAACAAATGAGAAATAAGAAAATATATATATACTTTACGACATTTCCAAACCATCACCCTAATTGCGTAACACACTGTCAATCACAATCTGAATGATATTGAAGCATATTGGTAATCCATTGCTTCATAATATTCGAAAAATATATCTGCTCAACAAAGTAATTATCGCAATGAATATTTTTGAACTGTCAAAATGAAACCGATTCCTGCTGTAAGTGTGTTACGCAATTAGGTTTGCAGGTCTTAACGAATGATGGTCGCGAGTGCGCTTAGATTCGTTGTATGTACAGTAAATGTTAAGCGTTTTTCAAATACTATGTTTCCATATAACTTGCGCATGTCACCTTTTCGAACTGTCATTCAAAATGTTGGTAATATCAGGAACCAAATAAGGTGCAAGTGAAAATTAAAGGCTTTCAACATTTTATTTCCTCGATTGTAAACTACACGTGTGTCTATGTCTGCGTGCGTTTTCGGTTGTCAAATAGAGCCGACCTTCTGTTATTATTTAATCTGTGGTCGAGCCCTTTCAGGGGACCACTCTAATTGGGCCCATTCAGAATGGCCAACGTGACCAGTAAAGCCACGTTGTTGGTAATTTTTATGGTTTCATGGTTTTCGAATTAATGAAGGTAATATAGGGGTTTCTGAAAAGGTGGTTTTATTTTTTGAAGGGTATCATTTTAATGGGTGTGTGGTTACTGCCTTGAAATGGAAATTAGCTGTGTTGTATCAAATTATGGAAGTCAGATGAGGCTTTCCGAAATTGAGTACTTACGGGGCTCAGTGTACAGTAATTGTCAATATGTTTTTTTTTATTCCACTTGGTCCTCCTTCGATTAAAGGCGGGTCCGCAGCGCCGTGTTTTCATGTTTTACAAACACATAACATTGACTATTATTATTTAGCTGACTGAGTTGGGGGCATAAACTATCTGTTTTTTTTTTTTGAAAATACTCGTATAACAAGACAAAATGCATATGACAACTCCCGGGCGCTCCCTTACAAAAAGTACACTAAAAATACAAAGAAAACATCGAGGCAGAAGTTTTTAATTAGCCCCATTTCCATTAAAAACAAATACAACTTTTCATATAATTTTCCCAGAAATGGACGACAAAGCATTAAATAACTCAACTGTGAAACAAGTCACCTATAGTGCTAACGGCAGTCTTGAGATATTTTTATTCTCGATGATATTCTAACAAATCGAAATTTTATTTTCGAGAAAGGTTTTAAAGCCATAAATCCGCGCTGTCTTCAAGTAAATGTACGATAACTTGGATTATCGACATTTGAAAATTGCTTTGCTTTGAAACGAGTATTTGGTATGAATTGATAGTTAGTAATAAGGCGAAGTTACGAAATGGAAAAGGTACGAGTATTTTAGTTGAAGAAAGTGATAATCATAATAATCATAAATCTTTATTTATCTCAATATCATATTACAGGCACTGATTAATAAAATGCACAATCTTAAATAGAGAAAGGTGACTGAGGTAGGAGGTATCGAAACTCCTCCGTGCCTCGGAAAGCACGTTAAGCCGTTGGTCCCAGCTGTGAAACGTGGATCTTTGATAGTCGTTACGGGTTTCAGAAGCCCGAAAGTCTGGCAACCAGTCTTACCAAGGGGTATCGTATTACCCAGTTACTGGGTTGTGGAGGTCAGATAGGCATTCTCTCCATGTAAAATACGATATTCAGCTGCATCCGGTTAGACTGGAAGCCGACCCCAACAGAGTTGGGAAAAGGCTAGACAGATTGATTTACTGAGGTAGGAGGATTCTGAATTACAAATAGATTCCATGATTTAAGATAACAGACTTTTATGGGAACTTTAGTGCCAGCAAAATTACTATGTTAGTACATTGAGAAATTAAAGTTCAGTTAGTATCTACCAAATCATTAGGTAAATGAGCTTCTCATATCGTCATAGTACCTACTTCATAATAAGTATTTCATTTAAATAGAATATGATTAGAGAGATAGTTTGGCTTTTGGATGTAACACATAGGTACATCCACAGTTCCACATCCTTCTTACCGAAACACTTCATTCCTATTTGGTGCATTCGCATTGATGTGCTAACATAAGTAGAATAACTTATACTGGCTTGAGCAAACTTTGGAACTAACTCACTCCAAATTTCCACATGACCTAACAAACCATTGCATATTGCGTCTTCAACTTTCCCGATATCGTGTGAAGGAGACTTAATGTCTCAATATCTAACGTCTGGTGAACTAAGACAAAGTTACGAGGTTTAGTATTTTTATCTCACGAAGGGGCATGCGCTTTACTTGTGTTATGCAAGTGTACAAACACGCTGTGAATGTGTCTGTGTGTCTGTGTGTCTGTGTGTGTGGGCTTGGTCCTTAGCGGACGGCGAGCTACCCATTACTCGCCGTCCGCAAGCCCGCGCCTACGGTGGCCGGGAATCGGCTGCCAATTCCCGACGCCCAGGGCGTCTGCTGCAGCGACTAGGGGCGTGAGGGCGCAAAGCTTGCCTCTCCCTCACGCGTCCCGCTTCCTCCTTCGCGAGCATTACTGCTTCGCAGAAGGAGGTAATGGCTTCCCATGTACTCTCGCTCCGTACCATGGCTTGGACCTGGGCCGGACGCGAGAGATCGCCGCCGCCGATCGCTTCCCCGGCCCGCTCCAGTCTGGGAGCCAAACGTCGGAAATGCTCCACGAAATTCCACCGGCTGTCGAGGACGAGTCCCAGGTACTTCATCGTCGACTCGACACCGATGGGAACCCCTCCTACCATTATTTGGGAACCCGATGGTGGCGCGTTCCGAGGACCATGAAAACACATGGCCTCAGACTTGTGCAAGGCCAAGCGTGTTTGTACACTTGGTACCCAAATGTAAAGTGCGTGTCGCTTCGTGAGATAAAAATGTACTTCCAAGTACAAGCAGTGTGTAAGTTTACATTGTACTTCCCTTATTATGTCTCCGCGAATGTTTTTGCTTTCACAATCCGCTTACTCGATTTTTAGTTTTCAAAAGGAGGGAGCTTTACGTTCGTTGCTTCAAAGGAGATTCTTTGCAATGTCTGGTGTCTGTTTGATTAGGAAAAATGATGATGAATTTTGGTAACATAACATTACGCATAAACGATATACGCCGTAGGGGTTATAGGGAAACGTGTATAAAGCACCCACATTTCGCTAGTTTGTTAAGTTCTATGTAAATATTAGAGAGCCAGCCTATTGCCATTAATATGTCACAAATTCAAGCTCCGGGCTGCTTCTGAGGAATTCCTATTATGGAACAATACATCATACCCAGGACCAAGCTTAGCAGTTATGCTTGCGACCACTAGACCAACAGGGCGGGACTAATGAAGAATAGAATATTAATGATAATGGAGAATCACCACCGCTTTCCCCACATTTTAAAAAGCATTTACTGTCGTATTTAACCAGCGTCCAGGAAAGCAGCAACAAAGAAGTCTGCAGCTAAAATAAACCAATGTTGTGCTGAGATCTTTACGGTTATAGCCAGCATGTTAGTGCTCTCAGAATTGTTGTTAATGCCGACGAAACAACGGTGCTGGCCGGGGAAGTTTCAACCTAAACTATGTTTATTGCACCGCATAACACAAACGTATATTGCGAATAAGATTTTTAAAGTTCCGAACCACGCGTCCCAGTCCATTTTGCGTACTACTAAAGTTTCGTTATTTTTATTAAACGAGTTATTTGAAAATGTTACGTTGGATAAAGTTGAGGATTATTTTGTTTTTGTTTCCAGTAGTTGTGGTTAGAGTTTATTGTGATGAATGGGGATTGTGAAACGTGTGGTAAAAGTATTTAAATATTATCATAACATTCATTACGAACAAAAATGTTTACTTTATTTTGAGCCCCAATATGAGTGCTCTATTTTGAATTCATCGTTAAACACAAAATGAAGTTGAATCAAAATAAATTGCTTTAAACTACGTAACAAATTAATATATTATATGTAAAGTCAACTAAAAAACGAAAACGTCGCCTACGTTTTCGTTATTAGTTGTTCTGATTTTTTAGTATGAATATAATCAAAAACTAATCTCTAATTGAGCACCGACAAGCACCTCTATCCAATCAATTAGTAAATTTAAGTATTATTCAAAAACCGATTGTACAATCAACTGAGTAAACAAATCTTATCAGGAGAAAACCTGAAAACCCTTGTGAATTGAAATATTTATATTTATTTCAGTACCTTCGTTTATGGTTGACATGAACACGTGACTCACGTTATCTTTAACGTGAACGTGTTAAGGGTGGAGAAGGTGCTGGTTTTGGCAAGTATTTGCTGTAATAAAAGATCTTGGAAAATTTTGATATGGAAGTGAAGATCAAATCCTTCAATGAGAAAGAAAAGTACGAGTTTATTTTAGGACTTTTTACAATCACTTTGCGAAATGCATTTCACAATGTGACCTTATGCGATGAACTTCATAACTATATTATAATGAGATCATTTTTACATTGTCAGGTACGACAAATGAGTTGGGAGAGAAGAAGCTTTGACTTATTATTATTATTCGTTTATTTATTTTCTTTCTTATCTATTTACATTTTTAAATATTTCTAATAAAAATATATACAAAAAAACATTTAAAAATATAAAAAAAAGAAGTCCGCCGGTATCGGGAGCAGGGTCCAAGCTACCGGTGGTTAGGGCTGCAGAGACAGGAACCTCCTCACAATACGAGCCGTATCGAGGAGTACTGCCTTCTGGATCAGGCTCCTGATCCAACCGCCTAACGACAGCCTCGAGAGATGTTGGTCGAGGCTTTCGGCCATCAGACCATTGGCCGTTACCACAATCGGCACAATGACAGCCGAGGTCACATTCCACATGTCCACAACCTCGTGTGCTAAGTCGAGATATTTTATTTGTTTCTCTTTCTCAGCTTTCACGAGGTTCTCGTCATGTGGAATGGTAACATCGATAATCATTGCACGGCGCGCTAATCGATCTATCACCACTATATCAGGCTTATTGGCGACAATAGTCCTGTCAGTGATGATAGACCCATCCCAGTACAACGTGACATGGTCATTTTCAAGAACTGGGTCGGGCACATACTTGTAATACGGTACCTCAGAGTCTACAAGTTTGTATTTCAAAGCAAGTTGCTGGTGAATAATCCTGGCCACTTGGTTATGCCTGTGCAAGTACTCGCCGTTAGCCAGACGAGAACAACCAGAGATAATATGTCTGATGGCCTCACCCGGACGGTGGCATGCCCGACACACGTCAACCGTCCCGTCCTTCATAATATGTCTCCGGTAGTTATTCGTCAAAATAACTTCGTCCATAATTGCACAAACAAAACCTTCAGTTTCCCCAAAGAGGTCACCGAAACGTATTATTATTATTATCACTATTCTTTTTCAAATTAAAAACGTCTTGCATTTTCATTCTTTCATTCAATTTCACAGACAATGTTCATTAAAATTTAATTGAATACACATAACATAACAATATGCCTTGTTTCCCCAAAGGGTTGGGCAGAGGTGTACCTATGGTACACCCACATTTCGCCAGTTATGTTTAAGTCCCATGTAATAGAGGGTGAGCCTATTGCCATCAACCGGGCACAAATCCAGACTCCGGGCTGCTACTAAGAAATTCCAGGTAGAGAAACCCATAAACATTTTACCCGACCTGGGAATCAAACCTTGGACCTCATGCTCAGCAGTAGCGCTTGCAACCTTGGTACATAGATATATAAGTACTAATATTATGCATTTACTTAGCGTAAAACTGACCATGCAGCCATACAATTTTACATTGGTCTCCCAAACGTAACTTAGAAATGCACCCCAAACCTTCGGACTTCCGAAATTAGGAGACATTTGTAAGTGTGATGTACCACTGAATATTACACTAGGTAGTGCAATCAGCTGAGTGCATTAGTCACAAGAACTTACTGAAGTTAGTGACTTACCAACACTTGGCGTGGTTTCATTCTAGTAAGTTCAAGTTTCAAGTTTTTGAATGAATAAGTATTAGAATTTTCAATCCTGGTTGCGGTGTTTAAAATTACTGTGACTTCAAAAGTACTTAGAGATTTTGGGAAATCTATTTATGAAGGCATAGATCGTTGAACTTCGTAGATATCTAGGTATTTTTGTAATGTCACTTCAAAAATTATTTGTTTAAATGATAAATGATTTTATTTCTGTAAGTAGGTTTATACAAACACTTTTACACGTCAAACAATTTTTTTTTACACTAGATGAGGCCGGCGTTTCCTATCTGACGACTCTGAGAAGAAAGACCGAAACAAACTCAGAGGTCACAGTCTCTTTTAAAGTCCAGACATAATCTTGGTCAGATTATGTGAAGACCATGTAGGTTGGTGTCTGAAATGGTCTTTTGAGGAAAGAACCACATAGATTGAGTGGACCTGTCCAGTCAGTGCAAGCACCTGTCAGTAATCGTACAGCTCAACATAAAAGTTACGAAGCTCAACGATTTCTTTGTTTGGTTTGTTCTTCTTGAGTTCAAACCTTTGGAAAAGAGTTTGATCAGCAGCGGATTGGGTTAAGCTATAAGTTTATGAAGCAAACGAGTCATCATCGCCACCTGCCTATCCTTTTCCCAATCATGTTCGGTCAGTTTCCAGTCTAGTTACCTACTAGGTCAAATGATAAATATCTTGATAAGACTGGTTGTCATACATTTGGGCTGCTACGGCCCGTTATAATGACTGTCAAAGTTACACGAATTTCGGCCGGGACCAACACGCAAACGAGTATCCACATCCACGCAGTCACACCGATTTGGCCGGACCTTTCTATTTAAATAGATTTATTATTTTAATGTAGGTAATAATAGTTATATAATATTGGGTATTTATTTATTTTAATCACAATACACACACATGAGAGTGTCTAAGCAAAAGGTGTCTAGTTCTCGGCATTTAGTTTGCGATATAAGCAGTTTTGTAAAGTTGGGTGAAAAAATTGCCTTTCTCGAGTTTAATTGATTATTAATTAATGGTCAATTATCTACAAGATCATATAATAAATGACTTTATATATTGTTTCTAAGTACCAGAAAATGTACTTAGAAACATCAGAAAATCTAGGTACTAAGTACCAAAAATCAAACTTTGAAAATGCTTTTTCTCAAATCAAGTTTTTTCAGTTTCAACTTCAAATGTCTGATAAAAAAAATGTGTCAGTTTTTGAATATTTTTTTAATCTTATTATTCTAGATACCGAATGTGGTCTTAACTCAATATCCCACTACTGGACCCTTTTTGCTTAAACGCCCACACATGTTTGTCAGAACATTTTATTTGATTGTGTATGAGCTTTTATATATTACTATCACCTTTAATTTATTCTCTTTAAAACGGACACATAGTTCCCTATTTTATTTATGTTTATAATTCTAGCGTATGCCACTCGTGGGTGTCAGCTGAAAATCAGCGTCTGGAGGCACACCTTGTGATGGCATCTAACATTATGCTGAGGTGAGGCCCTTTTGGCATTATAATCATTGTTTTCTGTTTTTATAGTTTTAAAGTATATTTTTTGCTGTAATGACAATCAACGCATTTTTCTTTCTTTTTTTCACATGTTCGTCAACCCATTTTTCTATATCTTCTTATGACCGCCTCAATCTAATTAATACGACAAATGTTTTCGTGCCCGTGCCGCCTCAGTCTTATTTATACGATGAAACATAATTGTTCGTTTTTTGTTTTTACCTGATTGCGGGTAAGCCAAAAAATGAGGGTTATTTATTTAATTGCACGACCCGATATTGTAAATCGACCAATCGACGATTCGTCGATTTTTGAGCTGGGCGCTGGGGTACGGCAATTGATATAAAACTAAGCGGCCAATAGGCTAAGTAAATAACTTTTGAAGTGTCCAAATTGCCCATACGCACGCAGGTGTAGAAGTGCAGACTTCTGAGGTCCTAAATGACGCCAAAAAAGCCACGATTGGCGTGGCCATCTACTGGGCCCAACTCATCTAACATAATATAATATTTTTACTTTTGCCATCGAAAGACACATATTTAATTAACCTGCCATTGTTTCATTTTTAATTGTGTTTACCTATTGTGGTATAGTAGTTTCATTCTAGGTGCATCGTCTTCACATATAATTATATAATAAATGTAGATACTTATACAAAATATTGTAAAACATTTTAAAAGAGTAACGGTGGAGTTTCTTGTCCATTCTTCTCCATACGAAACTACCTTTTGGAAGGGGTGACTGGGATCAATTTTGTAAATGTTGACGCTCAAAAGTGACTTTTAAGTGCCTATTTGAAATATTATAAATGATTTGACTTTGACTTTAACTCCAAAATATCCTGACATCAATTTTTGTATGAATCGATACCAAAGGTTCAATAGCTAAGCTTAAATCGAGAGGCTCTTATATTTTAGGGGTTTCCTTTGAATTTCTCACGATGACCTAAAAATTCTAATGAAGAGACAATGAAATCATTTTGGTAGATCAAAGTGCCTTTGTCGTAATTAATAACTTTGTCTCAGTGTCGCTCAGAAGTCGGATGACGTTTACGATTTTCATTTTTTTTCTTCCTTTATTAATATTCGCTGTAATTTTGTTTTAGGAAGGAAGTCATTGTCTCTATTTTATATTTTATAAGCGCTTAAAAATGTAAAAGAGAGACTATAACTTCCTTCTTTATTATATTTTATTCATAGGAACACGATTTGACAGAAGATTTTCATCTATAACTATTGCCTTTTCAAATGATGAAATTTACTAAAAAGTATCCATAGAAGTTACAAAAAATACTTATAAATTAAAAAACAGATTTTTAGTAACTAGCAAAAACGTGTTTGATCCCCGGACACTTTTGATGTGCGTATTATATATATAAATAAATAAAATTTAAGTGTCTGTTTGTAATGTCAAAATAACAGCTTTAACTAAATTCCTTAAAAAAACTGTATACCTACAAAAAGTATTTTTATTTAAAAAGTATAGACCTACGGTACTTATAACAAAAAAAAACATTTTTTTAAATTTTAGTCTGTCTGTCTGTTTGTTCGGGCTAATCTCCGAAGCGGCTGGGCCGATTTTGACGAAACTTGCACTGAGAAATAGCTAATAAATTTAGAAAAAAGTCAGAAAGAACGCTAAGCAAAAACGAAGTAATAGCGCGGGTAGACGATGCAACGCGGTGGGTCGGGGAACGAGGGAGTTTTAGTAAAATGTGGCTGTCATTTTAGTGGTGTACCTTACGACTACTACGCGAACGAAGTCGCGGGGCACATCTAGTATCCAATAATTTTGAGATTTTGGTAGGTAAATTGTTTGCACAACTCATGAAAATTTTCTGATGTGCAAAACTGCGAGCCTATCTTCTACAGATATAAAATTAGTCATACAAAGCCCATTTATGATATAGTTTTTGCGATTTGATGGGTCGGGTTGCTTTTGTTGGTTTTCTGCATTATGTTTCTATAAGGCCGAATTTAATAAATACTCAAATTTTCTTTGTCGGCTACTTTTTCAGCTAAAGTAATTTTACTCACCTTAACATTATTTTATACACTCTTGAAAATTAAAAAATAAGTACATAATGTTGGTACTAAACTACTTTCTGAAATAAATAATTGTGATTCTTGTCCGCTTTTGTTACAGACTGGAGACAATAAACAAAAAAATATTCGCCATTTACAAAAGACGTTTGAGGCCAAACGCGATAACGAGAGCCACAAATCAGCGAGCACTACCTTACCGATTATTATAATTCAAGGATACGTGTCGCTTCATGCGCTTTATTTTGCGGCCATTTTATTTGTTTTCGCCTTTTTCATTTCGCCACGTAGTTAAACAAAGATATAAATGAAAACCAGAAGGGCAATTTCTGTAATTTTAAGAACGTTTACAGTCACAAGCCCAATTCCCGTAACTAAAAACGTTCAAAATCTAGTCGCAATCTAACCTCAGCGACAATCAAATGTCAAAAATGTAGAGAAATTATAGGTTTTTTTTTATTTGAAATAGGTTTGCTCTTGACTCTAGTCTAGGTCAGAGATGACAGAGACAAAGTCGACGATGGAGTGAGCCTACCCAGAAGAAGCCTGTTCACTCTCACTTTGAAGAGATCGGGGTTGTATGCGTACGGAAACACAGACGCAGGCAGAGAGTTCCACTCCTTTGCTGTGCGCATCACAAAAGACATTTGGAAACGCTTAGTGCGAATTGGTGGGATAGCAACTAGGTATAGGTATTTTTGACATATTGAGACTAAGATCAGACTTTGAATGTTGAGACTTTGTGAGAACTAGCCCTCTGATCTCAGTATCAATATGTCAAAAATTATAATTTCCCTGCATTTTTGAAAAGTTTTTGACATTTAACTGTCGCTGAGATGAGATTGCGACTAGATTTTGAATGTTTTTAATTACGGGAATTGGGTTTCTGGTTTGTCTAGAAATGTGACGTCAGGGAAATTATTGTTTATTAAATTGAGTAGGTAGGTAGAGGTACCAAGTTAAATATTGTCCTTATATTAAAATCGCAAAAGCCATTCCTTGACAGATATATGAAATGGTTATAAAAACACTGCAAATTGACGTGTTGTGTCATTTTGATAAACAATGAAATTACTCTGACTGTAGAAAAGACATTTTTTATTTAAAAAATTATTAATAATATCGATTTTAGTAAGTAGACCAAGTTACAGTTACCTTAAATGAAAAAAAAACGCTTAAACAAACTGTATTGTTTTTTGCAGACTTAGAAGAAGATAACCAACCAAAATTAGCTTTAGATACATAATATTAAACAAAAATCTTTTGAAAAATAAACATAATCAGTCATGTTTTTAAAATAAAAGTAAAACACTTTTTCTTTTTACCTACAGGTCTGAATCGCTTTTTATGTTTGGCTCCCTAAATACTAATCTTCTTATTTGTAGATAAAAATTGTTTGCAAACATTTTCTATTATTTGCACAATTTAAGTAAGATTCATAATATTATTTCGGAGCTTAGTGTTTTGATTTGAAAGCCTACTCTGTCCCGAACTTCGGACAGCTGTAATACAAAGTCAAATTAAATTACTTTTATAACATTTGTCCCTGTCTTTCGAGGTTAAACATGATGTGTGATTATGAGAAGACCACGTAGGTACTTCGGTACGTGTAGGTACTACCTAAAGTCCTACACGTTATTCGCAATTGGTTTCATTTCTTCTGAAGAAAAGTAGGTACAGTAGCGGTCAGAACTCCAACGCCAGCATTACGAAACTATCGCATCGTTACTCGTCGCACTTGAGACCTTCTTCTAATTAGGCATTTCACACACACATACACACCCGTATATTGCACGCTTTCATCACGAACTAAACAAAAAACGCGGTATATGGTCATCATCATAGACCAATCGCGGCACGCAGTCTTTTTCTGATTATGCTAATGAGAAAAAGACGGCGAATATTTTAAACTAATCACATAAATGTTGAGGGTAGATTTTTTATTTATTTAAGATAGGTTTGCTCTTGACTCTAGTCTAGGTCAGAGATGACAGAGACAAAGTCGACGATGGAGCGAGCTTACCCAGAAGAAGCTTGTGAGCCTGTGTGTGTGTGTGTGTGTGTGTGTGTGATTTGAAACAAAATCCATTTTCTGACTGTAGTTAGTATGGTATTATGTTGTTGGTTGGTGAACTTAGTTACGAGCGTTTGTATTATTGATAACACAAACATTGAATGGGTGTAATATATCTGAAATATGCAATGAAATCAGATTTTGTGTAAGTTATTTTGTTGCTTTTGTTTTTGTTTGTTCTCATAAGTGATGCGTCAAAATGTGTAATAAGGATTTTTTTTTTTTAGAGAGATACAGTGAGACGTTGGGTGAGGAGATCTGAGGAAGAGGGGAGTCTTAAGAACCGTGTAAGAAGTGGTAGGCCGCCACTTATTAACCAGTCTCAGCGACGCTTTATGGTTGGTGAATATGAAGCGAATGGTTTCATACCTACAATACGATTTGCTGAACAATTTAATACGTCATTGCGCACTGTCGCCACTGTGACCACAGGAACTCTGTTATAAAACAACTCAACTTCGTACTTCCTCTATTTTCCCGTCCATGAATCTTAATTCCGCATGCCGATATAGTTGATTTTACTCTGAAGTATTCAAGCTTAGAGAGTACATACAATAAGTAGTCGTTGCGTTGAAACCGCAAATCCACGCCCAGCATTCCGAACTGGTAATAGTCAAGAGGGGTAATTTTAACAGGTCTTCCTTCTTCTTTCAATTCATTGACGCCATAAGGCAAGAGTGTGAACCATGAAATCTATAAAAAAAAATCTGAACCTAGAATATACGTATAAGTAAGTACATAATTTGATGAATGTTACTAATTTTTTTTTAAAGCTTGTGGCACTGATATTGTATAGTAAACCTGTATAACAGGTACCGCCTCAAGCATCAGTGCCTCAAGCTTTTAAAATTGATTTATATTTAACATTTTGAAAAGATCTATATTTATATACGTCCCTAGAACTTACCTATCCACGTACGCCTAAATTATGAAGATGAGTTACAAACAGAGGGGTTAATTTGAACCTAGAATATACCTTTACATATATGAGAAATGTCACTTATTTTTTTTTTTGTTTATAGTCCACTTTTTTTAAATAAAAGCTTGTTTAATTTTTCTTTACGATGAAAAAGAAAAATATAAGTACAAGGGTTCTCGCCTTTAAATGTAAACTCGCCATAATACCTAAAATTTATATTTGAGTTTATTTAAATAAACTCAATTACTCAAGTTATAAGCAAAGGCAAGGGCATAATTTCAGGATTCTTTAATCAAAGAGAAATTCTCCAATAGCTCGTCAAATTCTACCACCAGGAATAAAATACCTACTCGAAGGTATTTCATTCCACCTATATACCTTACAAAGAATATAAAATAATGTGTAGAAGCGTAACACACAATATGCGTACTGTGCAAATTTCTGAGTTTGACTGATTAAATCAAGGGAGTAACTCATAAAGGGCGACATCTTCACTTTGCTGTCGTTCAGGGTTGACAGCTGGAATTAAAAAAATGACGTATTTTTTTTATCGATTATTAAATAGATATTCGAGAGAATTGATTTAATGGAATCGATTGTCTTGAGTGCCGTGCAGATAATATCTACGTAACTGCTGTAATTACATGACACCAACTACTACACCACCTTTTTTCGGTTGAGCTATCTTAAAGGCTCCTGCTAACAGGCGCGACAAGTGATGCGACACAAAGGCACCGCTCGTCGCGCGACACGCAGTACCTTTGTGTCGCGTCACGTTTGCAAGGGCCTTTATAAATATAGTCCTGAGCCTAGACCACCACCTCTAAAGCAGTATTATTTTAATCTTACTTGAGTGTGGGAAAGAGATGGAGCTAGACGTCCTATATAGCTCCATCTCTTTCTCATACTGAAGTAACTTTAAAATAATACTGCTTTAAGAGGTGGTGGTTGGCCCCCTGAAGGACATTGGTAAAGGCCGTTTACTTTTATGGCAAATTTTGTGATGTGTGCTTCATATTTAGATTCCCGGCTTCTATCCCAAAATTGACTACGTTACGCCGAAAAGATGAAGCCTTGGTTTGAATGTTAAAGCGGGCCAATAAATACACAAGCGCCACGTGTCAACGGCAGATGCAACTGCAGCCGCCAACACGCGTCGACGGCAGAGGCATCTGCAGCCATCGACACGCGTCGACGGCAGAGGCATCTGCAGCCATCGACACGCATCGACGGCAGGTGCAACTGCAGTTGCCGACACGCGTCGACGGCAGAGGCATCTGCAGCCATCGACACGCGTCGACGGCACAGGCATCTGCAGCCATCGACACGCGTCGACGGCAGAGGCATCTGCAGCCATCGACACGCGTCGACGGCAGAGGCATCTGCAGCCATCGACACGCGTCGACGACAGCTGTCGACGCGTATCGATGGCTGCAATTACCTCTGCTGTTGACGCGTGCCGCTCGTGTGTATGAGTACTAAGATGAAGAAGATTCTGTAGTTAGATAGAATTCGCAGCTTACACAGATTTCCGAACCATTAAAGTAATTGTTGCACTCAATTACAAGCACTTAAAGCTGCAGTCTTATAACTTATCAAGGATGTTCTTTAGACAAGGTTTGAACCAGCCAATTTTTAGGGTTCCGTGCCTTAAAAAGGAAAAAACGGTACCCTTACAGGATCAGTCGTGTGTCTGTCTGTCTGTCCGTCTGTCACAGCTAATTTCGTGTAATGGACCGATTAAGTTGTTTGGTACACAGATCATTTTCTGTGACCCAAACAGGGACGTGTTACGTAAATAAAAACAAATCGAATATGAACTTTTGCGGGCATCTAAGAAAATCTAAAATGAAGTTTTGCAACCTATACCATGTGACATATCAAATAAAAGTGCTAACCTCTCGGTCTCGGCTAGATTTTTTTTAAATAATTTTAAAATAAATAGTTTTTTTTTAAGTTATGAAAAAAGACGTAAATATAATTACCTCCGAAACTACCGAGTCGAAAATTTTGAAAAAAAAATATAGAAAATAGTTATAATTATAGATTACAGGAAAACCTATAGCAACCTATAATATTTGCAGTTGGAATGTATGGGAGAACATGTTTTTCAACTACAATGTTAAATTTGTTCTTGGGATAATTTTGTCTCTTCTTTCTTCATCCCAACTACGGAACCCTTCGTTGGACGTGGTCCGACATGCACAAAAACTGACTCAACGTCTAGAACTAAAGTAATGTCTCGCGTTGTAATAAGACGGAAAGAGATCTAGGCAGTTGCAAAAAACCAAGCTAAGTTACACGCACGACCCTGGTAGCCCTAACATCTAAAAGTAATTACATTTGCCTACGTATTTAGGCACGCTCCAGGAAAACGTGCAAACGTCTCCTCTAATTTTGTACCCACTCCTCAGGGAGGACTATTTAAATAACCTAAAATTGGATTCCGAATCAACCCCCCCCCCGACTCACTGAATAAATTCATTGGCTGAATATTAATTTGTTGATCTTTGTAACGTAACGTCGTATTGATCAGATTGGTGTGTTGGCTTAAGGTAAAATATTTTTGTTAACTTTCTTTTTAAACGACTTCAAAAAAAAGAAGGAGTTTATCAATTCACACGTTTGTATGTACCTAATATTATTGGAACTGCAATATATTGACATATGACAAGCTATTAGGGCTTCCAATCAATATACAAGATTTTATAGGTGTATATTTGTATGTTAGTCCACGCATTTCTCCGAAACTATTAACCGAATTGTAATTACATTTTTTATTGGCTTAAATTTACTTAAACTTAAGGAACAGTGCAAGTTTCATCAAAATCGGTTTAATAGTTTTCAAAATATGTACTAATACGTGTAAGTGTGATGGCCTTTTCTTTTGGATGTTACATCATCAAATTAATGACTTCTCTCGCTCTGGGTAGAGCGGGAGGGCGTGTCAGACTTTTACTGACTAAAACCCATCCGTGTTCCTTCAGTTGCCTGTGCCGGGGCCACGGTAACTCTTTCGAACATCCTGCGACCCTAGCTGGCATCGGCTCTAACGGACCCCGTCAATTAGTGCTGACATCTCTTTGAGACGCTTGTGGAACACCACGCGCCATCAACCCGGGCCTGGTCCTTACCGCACGGTGAGCTACCCATTGCTGGCCGTCCGCAAGCCCGCGCTTACGGTGGCCGGGAATCGGCTGCCAATTCCCGACACCCAGGGCGTCTCCTGCGGCGACTAGGGGCGTGAGGGCGCAAAGATTGCCTCTCCCTCATGGGTTCCGCCTCCTCCTTCGCGAGCATTACGGCTTCGCAGAAAGAGGTGATGGCTTCCCATGTACTCTCGCTCCGTACGTATGGCCTGGACCAGGGCCAGACGCGAGAGATAGCCGCCGACGATCACTTCCGCGAGGACACGGCGGTGCTCCGCCAAAGCCGGGAATACCCCCAACGTATGCTTCACCGTGTCTTCCGGGCGATCAACACAATGGTGACACCCGAGAAGTGTGACGGCTTGTCTAATTGATACGAGCAGCGGTTCAAAGGGAAAATATCTCTAAACCTTGGTCAAATTCTAGTGCAAAATTTACAACAAAACTATTAACTACTTATTATAAACAAATATTCTAGTTTTTACTTAGAACTAAAAATTACGAAATAAAAAAGTTATTTAAAAATATTAAATCGACTTCAAAAAGAAATTAACTCAAAAGAAATAACTTTAATTTCTAAAGTCGGTCGCAAAAAAACACGGAATACGGATCTCAAGGCACCGACTCCTCAAAAAAGTTATTTCATAATTTTGTGTTAATTTCTTTTTGAAGTCGATAATTTTTTTTTAAATTACTGTTTTTTGACGAGTATGCCTGAGTGTTGTAACGTCATAAGATCGTTTGCATATAGTATTGATTTTACGTAGTCAAATTCTAAACTGAGATAATTCTGGAAATCTGTTTTTAAATCTCCTGTACCTACCTAAGCTAACATTACCACAAACAAATGACCCCATAGTTCGAGATGAGATTGACAGATCTAATAATACATTTACATAGTCTTCCGGAAACGGTGGCAAATATTCACTGTTGTTAATATTATAAACATGACCCACTAACACAAGAAAACTATACAAAAACAAATACATACGTTTACATAAATCCATTATGTTAACCATTTCAGCATCATACACTTCGCAAAGCCTCGTGCGTGACGTCACTTCATCTAGAAAATGCGTATGTGACGCCTCTCTACTACTTGGAGTAAGCAAACTACGTAAATTACAAGGCAAGCAAAGCGCAAGAAACTGTGCATACAAGCACGTATACATTATTTCTATGACGCAGGCGTTTATAATAGGTACTTTTTGAGCAGGGAGATTAGTGTTTTGAAAATATGGGCTAATAGCCTAACGGTCCGTAATATTTCTATAGTTGATTTTTGTAAAACTACTTGGTGGTAGCAAATGCGATTGCTGAGTATTTGAGCATAGAAAGTAAGAAAAAGAAAGAAAAATAGGTTTATTTGTCACGGAAACACGTGCATACAAAAATATAAGAGTAATCAGAAAAACAAAATAGATCTACATTATAATCACGAGCACAAAACAAAAATAGTCGGCAGCTGCACGTCATATCGTCATTACAGGCACAGAGAACGGAGTTGTCATAGGATTCTCGATCCCCAATTCGAGGTCCCCAGGTTGGGTTTTTCCAAAAGGAACTTCTCATTAACAGCTCATAGTTCGGATCCCTATTACATTGGATTTAAAGATAACTGGCAAAATGTGAGTGATCACCACTCGTAGGGAATACAGGTTAATGTTAAGAAGTAATGATAAATTATAGCCACTTTTCGCATTCCTTATAACTAATAACGTCACCCGTGTACTGTTTTATTTATTTATTTATTTATTTATATATACTTTATTGTACACCAGATTACACATTACATAAAGATACATCTTAAACTACAAAATATACAATTGGCGGCCTTATCGCATACTGCGATCTCTTCCAGGCAACCTTGGAATGGACAGTGATTTTATGGACATTAAATGGGGTTGTTCTTGGTGCAAATTAAAAGTATATAAGTACAGTATACTATAATAGATACACAGATACATACATATGCTATATAGTAGATAAATATGCCATATAATATATACATAGATACATACATACTAAATATTATCTAAGAGACGAAAACAAAAGAAGACTGTCAGCCAGCAACGAGAACAAAATCACAACGACAAGTAATGTTCCTTCACGAGTCGTTTAAACACAGGCAGTGATTGCGCGCGCTTTATTGGAACTGGTAATGCATTCCACAAACGAGCGGCCTGGACAGTAAAGGATTTGTCAAGAAAAGTTGTGGAATGCATAGGCATTTTAAGCTTCAAGTTATCTGATGACCTTAAGGATTTCGTGTGGGAGTCGCAAAGGAACTGGAAGCGTTTCTTGAGATAGAGAGGGGTGAAAGGGGAAAAGAGCACATTATACAAAAGGGAAAGAATATGAGCATTCCGGCGGAGGCGAATTGGTAACCACTTGAGCTTCACGCGAAATTCGGAAACATGGTCATATTTGCGCAAACCGTATATGAACCTTATACAAAAATTTTGAAGCCGCTCAAGTTTATCGAGTTGGTCTTGAGTAAGGTCTAAATAGCTGGCATCAGCATAATCAAGGATGGGTAGAAGAAGCGATTGTGCAAGCGCAATCTTGGTGGCAGTCGGCAGAAAATTACGCAGTCTCTTCAAAGAAGCAGCGGAAGCAAAAAGCTTACGGCTAACCTCCTGTAGCTGGGCAGTCCAAGAGAAGTTCTTGTCAATGAATTGTGAATGTTTGTATTTTACCGTCTCAATTCTAAACCATTGAAATGTCTGACTATAAATCAATGTCTAGCCATGGAATCTAACGAGACAGACGTCTATTTGTGTGCTAGAACCAATTAAAACTATCAATTAAACTAAGTACTGTATTCTACAGCAAATCCTATTTTGAAAGACTATTCTTACAAAGGCATTATAATAATGACACGTTATTACTACAGTTAAAGGTATAATAGTACCCATTAGTAGTCCCAAATTAAGCTTTTGAACGTAATAATATCTTTTATAATGAAGCCTTTTCATAATTAACTGAATACTTAGTTTCCATTGAGACCTGTTGAATAATGAGTGAATAATTGAGAATGGCACAGAATAGGTAGATAGGTACAGAAAGTCGGCTCCATGCATCGAGCGACAAGCCACGCATACGCACGCACGCTTCTAGTATAGCGAGTGCAAGCTCAGTCGCGACTGGCAATTCATTTGACATTGTTAAGCCGCAAGAACTTGCGGCTTAACAATGTCAAACAAATTTACACACTGCATGTATGAAAGAAACTTGCATGTCATTATGCTTCGGATAGGTGAACGTCACAATGGCATGCAAGCTACTGGCATACTATTTTACAAGTAGTATGAGTCGAAGAAGTGCCTTAATATCAATCATGGGGATAATTTTTAAAGAACTTCATATTTGTTATCTCCATTTAATGCTCTTTTACCCCACATACGTTTTTTTTTTATCGACTGGGTTTTTAGCCTACACAGTCTTGGGCTTTCTCTTTTAATGCGCTTGTTTTTGCTCGTTGTATAGAGCCGACTTTCTGTACCTATCTATTCTGTGGTAATAGACAGTCTAAAGATTGTTTCGCGTGTTCTATCTGTAAGACTATTAAATTTGAACAGTCGAATTTGGGATGAAGTAAATTATTTTATTGAAGAGTAAAAGGTGGTAGGGGAAGTTTTGACAAAACAATTATTTTCTCTCTTAACAAAAAATAACATAAACCTAAAACCAATTATTTCAGACCAACATTGTTCAAACTAATTTAAAAAATTAGTTAACCTAATTCCTTGTAGCGAATCTCAAGAATTCCGTCCTAGGAATAAATCCCGAGAGCTTTCAACTCCCATACATAACTTACGAACGTTCATTTGTGACTTCTGGATCTATATAAAATAAGGCATGTCTAACAAACGGCCAAAGTTCGGGGTAGGAACCTCACTCTTTTGTAAGCATTAAACTCTACTAATTTAGGGTAGATCGACGGTCAGTTAGTAATAGAAATTGTTTCAATCTACAAATATATATACAAATATGTATATAAAATTGAAGTGTCTGTTTTTAACGTCAAAATAACAACTTTTTACTAAATGCAAAAGAAATGTATACGGTACTTATTACAAAAAAGCAATTTTTTAAATTTTGGTCTGTCTGTCTGTTTGTTCCGGCTTATCTCCGAAACGGATGGACCGATTTTTAAGGGAGACTTTGACTGGCGGATAGCTGATGATACGGGGAGTAACTAAGGCTGCTTTAATTTAAAAAAAAAGAATTAGGGTTCCGCGCAATAAAAGTAAAACCCATTTTTTTTTTTTTTTGTGGATTGGAAATCATCAAATGACTTCTCCCGCTCTGGGCGGAGCGGGAGGGCGTGTCAGACTTTTACTGACTAAAACCCACCCGTGTTCCTTCTGTTGCCTGTGCTGGGGCCACGGTAACTCTTTCGAACATCCCGCAACCCTAGCTGGCATTGGCCCTAGCGGACCCCGTCAATAGTGCTGACATCTCTTTGAGGCGCGCGTGGAACATGACGCGCCGTCGACTCGAGCCTGGTCCTTATCGGACGGCGAGCTACCCATTGCTCGCCGTCCGCAAGCTCGCGCCTACGGTGGCCGGGAATCGGCTGCCAATTCCCGACGCCCAGGGCGTCTCCTGCGGCGACTAGGGGCGTGAGGGTGCAAAGCTTGCCTCTCCCTCACGCGTCCCGCCTCCTCCTTCACGAGCATTACTGCTTCGCAGAAGGAGGTAATGGCTTCCCATGCACTCTCGCTCCGTACCATGGCCCATGACCAGGGCCGGACGCGAGAGATCGCCACCGCCGATCGCTTCCGCGAGGACACGGCGGTGCTCGGTTACTCGTGGGAACAAAAATGGATTTAAAAAAAAAAAAATTAAAACCCATGAAATTGTGAACAAAAAGTCGGTCGGAAGTTTGAAAAATTATTTTTGCATTTCGTAGCCCAATTCTCGGGGATAGTTAAAAGCTATTTAACATCGCGCTACGATCCTTAGGAGCCGAGCAAAAAGAAAAAAAGTCAAAAGAACACTAAGCGAAAACGAAGTAATACCGCGGGCGGGCGATGCAACGCGACGGTTCGGGGGACGAGGGAGTTTTATTAAAATGTGGCTGTTATTTTAGTATATTGTGTATCTTACGACTTCCACGCAAACGAAGTCGCGGGGCACAGCTAGTATAAAACATTGTAAAAGCCAATTATTTTTTAAAGAGTAACCGTGGAGTTTCTTGCCGGTTCTTCTCCATAGGAAACGACCAATTGGAACCGTACACCTAGCTTCTGACCTTTCATAAGTGTCCAAGTAGGCTTATGTGAAATAAAATATTTTGAATTTGAATTTGAAAATATAACATCAGCTATCTGCTATTGAAAGTCCCGTTATAATCGGTCCAGCCGTTTCGGAGATTAGCTGGAACACACAGACAGAAAAAAATTGTTTTTTTTTTTTTGTTATTAGTACCGTAATACTTTCTTATGCGTTTAGTAAAAAGCTGTTATTTTTATATTACAAATATACACTTCAATTTTATTTATGTGTGTTGATAGGTTTAGTGCCTACCTACCTAAGATTCCGGTACCTTTAGCACGGCGGTGCTAACAGTACCCACCTACTTCACGTAGACGTCTACCGCTCGAAATCGAAACCAAATCACATTATATCCTCAACTGCCTACTCGTTTTAAACTTTTCGTGCTAATGAAGATGCGAGTTCACCTCCTGATTGAAGTCTTTAGTTATGTTCTCACGGGAAGAAAAAAATCACTTAATTGTTTATCGATTAGGTATTATGAAGGTATTTACATAGCTTTTGTAGTCAACCTCTTACGGAAATTGCTCCCTCACAAGGAAACCACGACGTTAGTAAATTGCATGCTCCTAGCACTTTGTCTACTATGTAGCACTATTGTTTGTGGCTAACGACACATGCACTGCAGTTGAGCATGCTTCATCAACTATGAAGATAATCTAACTACACAATCCGGTGAGAGCACCTTTACTATAATATTTTATGTTTCTATAATATAGGGGTATCTTACTTATACAGGGCTGTCCCAGCTCGAGTAGTCCAAATGCAAATGGGTTGCCTCATTTGCCTTTGGACCACTCGATCTGGGACATTCTATATATTTAGTTTTACAAGTGAACCACCCCTTGCTTCGCACAGGTGCAAACTACTAATGTGCGAGATGTCAAAACTTGACGACACCACTTTCCGCCTCGCTGCTTCCCTGCGACTAGGAGCCCCTTGTTGTTCTCCTCATCGCTGTCACTGTGGCGAAGTTGTCAACAGCCTCGGACACCACGGCCTGTCTTGCAGCCGAAGTGCGGGTCGCATAGCGCGGCACGCGAACATTAATGACATCATCCGACGGGCTCTTGTCACCGTCGGCGTCCCAGCTGTATTAGAACCCAATGGCTTGGCACGCGACGATGGCAAGAGACCGGACGGCATGCCTTTATTTCCATGGAAGGTGGGTAGGCCTTTAGTGTGGGACGCAACTTGTGTCGACACTCTTGCGCCATCCCATCTTCCCGGCTCGGCGTGCTGTGCTGGCGCTGCTGCTGCGGCTGCGGAAAACCTCAAGCGGCGAAAGTATAATAACCTTATCGGTAATTATATTTTCGAGCCGTTTGGGGTTGAAACCCTCGGGCCGTGGGGTCCGAGCGCTCATGGTTTGCTTAACGAAATCTCCAAACGGCTAGTTGACACTTCCCGTGACCCAAGGGCCGGCTTTTACCTTGGCCAGAGGCTAAGCATTGCTATACAACGTGGCAATGCCGCCAGTCTCTTGGGTACATTACCAGTCGACAGCGATGCGGAGGAATTTTTCGACGCCATATTTTAGTTTGTGAATAGTTTTAGTTAAGTTAGGATATAAGTTTGTTATTTTATTAGTTAATTAGGTATAAGTTGTTATGTAAAATATTAATGTATTGAAAAATCAATAAAAGTCATACTTACAAAAAAAAAGAAAATATAAACTAATCAACCTAAACTTTTACCACACCGGACGTTGATGAGCGTGAGGCAGGTGAAAGCTCAAGAAGCAATAGTTCATACGAAGTCCTAACTCATGGGCACACTCCAGACGATAATCTCAAAATATCGCGAACTCACTAAGCTCCATTGACTGTCAGATAATTCTGACCAAACTGTGGGTCAAATCGTCAGTTGGACCAGTTGTGTCAACCTAACGCACCTCGCAAGGACTATGTCCCGTCAGCAAGGCTGGTTACAACTTATGACAGACTGCTTATCCCCCCCGTTCTAGGCTGGAACCACAGTTTCAATTATCTATTTCCCTCTTCTAATATGCCTTAATAAATCTGGACGATGACCATCCTAATCTTGCCTTTGCTAAAAATGGATGCCGTCAAAATCCACCTTCGTAACTCCAGCTATAAGGCGGTTTCCGCCTGCAATATGGTCTCCCTTTCAATGTTGCGCCTTTGCTCTATCTGGGTTTTGAGGTTTTACAGAAACAACTTCTTGGCCTGTAAATACTGTTCTTCTGATATGTCCGGCTTTTGGCACGAATCGCCGTAATCAATGTTGCTATTGTTGAATATCAGTCTGCGTCTCGGTCTGTTTTTATCTTTCTTTTTTTGGTTCGTCTGGCACTTTTTCGCCTCTTTTGGTTGCTGTTGATGGACTGCTGTTAAATTATTTTTTTTATAAAATTGGCTTATAGGTTTCCTAGTATTAAAGGCAACAACCGCTGCATAGCACCTCAAGGCATATGAATTTTTAATGAATAATTGATGTGTTTGCCACCCACGTATTTAGCTACTATAGAATTAAATTGTTCCGCTCTATTATTATGTAAATTTTGTAATAAGCTTCACGCATTGAATGCCAAAGTATGCATCTGCGAATAGTTTTTGCATTAACATTTTGACGTCAGGAACAAAGTTTATTTCTGACTTTTTCTCATCACCACAGTAGTATTCCTCACACTGAGAGTGATATCCAAATAAATGTTTGGGACTGTTAACAATATCTTTTTGCAGATTCTTATTTTTTTCCGTTACTGGCAAACTCTGAGCCATTCTGAACCTTACTGCTGCTTTTGCAGCAATACGTAATCGTTTGACACGTTCACAATTCTGAAGTTTACGCTGATTCAAGGGAATTGACGCATCTTTTATTAAACCTAAAATGTTGCCGTTATAGTTCCGCATCAACAACACTATTTTCTCCACTATTACATTTGGATAAGGTCTGCTCTCTAAAATGTTTTTAAAAGTACTTGAGTATCCATCTGCAATAAGTTTTGCATAAAACAAATTATGTTTTTCTACGGAGTTCCAGAATCCGTTATCAATGACTGATTTCTTCATACTTGTGGAAGAGCCTGCGTGGTTTGCATTGCACTGATATTCTGGAGGTGTTATATTTTTGTGTGCTGCACAAGAACACATGATGCAATATTTATTTTTGATACCAACGTATAATATTTTGCCTGTATTTAATCCTATTATCGCTCCCACACCTGTTGCGGAAGAAAAGTTTGTTTTGTAGGATCGTTTACCCCAAGCAGCATCAGCTGTTACCGGTATCGTTAGTATACCTGAAGGGCTGACGCTTCGTTTTTCGAAAGCCATAGAAGCTTCATCCTTACCAGCTTCAATCATACTAGCGTCAACTGTAGTCTTCTACCAGTTATATAAGTTGTCGTGACATTTCTTGTAGGTCGATTTAGAAATGAGTGGCAAATTGATGGAAGCTGCTAACTCGTTCAAGTTTGCCCGGCCACAACTTGATGCTAATTATACCCGAAACAGTGCTATGGTTAACGTCCAATCCATTTGTTGTTTCCTCACATGTATTTATCCGAAATCGACTTTTACACATAGAACAAATTCCAAACACATAAATAAATTTTTGATGAAAACGATTGCATTTTTTCTTCAGTTATCATAAGGTTTGATAGTTTACATCCAAATCTATTATTATGGTTAGATATGGTTACCAATTGGTCAAATAAATATTGAATATCGACTATTCTTCGCCCTTTAATAGGTATAGATGAATATAGTGATTCCTGAAAAAGATTGTTTCTAAATCATTTTGTTTCTTAAAAAAGTTAAGTTGTAATTGTACATATATATTTTTAGTATACAATAAATACAGCGCAAAATCCTACCTTATTTGATTCAATTACAAAGACATCGTCTGAATATAAATCCATTAGTGTTTCTTGATTTCGATGAAAATTTTCTTTGTTCTACAGAACGATACGATATTAAAATAGTTACGATTTTTACAAAAATCGTAACTATTTTAATACGAAATACTTAGGCACTTTAAGGAATTGCGTGTCTTGGCCGTTTTTGAATACCTATCCCATCCATCAGAACATCAAAGTCTTTTAAATTAATGGATCTAATTAAACACGTTTTTTTCATCTTTTGGTTGCATAAATGGAATCCTTATTAATTTTGTCTTGATTTCTGTTTAACATAATTACACGGTACACAGAATACACTCTCCTTCCAAATGTCATCGATATAGTCTCCGACAGGCGGAAAACAATAAATTTATAAGGGTTCCATTTTTACTATTTGGCCACGGAACCCTTAAAACATGATGAACAGCATAATATTTTTCCTACCATGTCTGATTGTACTTTTTCAACATTTGGAACTACTGGATTTTTCGAAGTGTTTTTTTTTTGCGCGCGCTTTTTCACGTGAGTGATGAACTTCGAATCATTCTCTTCCTTATTCTGAAAGCATAGAATAATAATTTAAATTTATATAATGTAGGTATATTATAAATTAATAATTTATTTGTATGTTTATGACAAAGGTGATAATTACCATGCCTAGATCAAGTCGACATGACTCGTCAACATCACCAGTAATTACTGTGTTTCCAGAACTTGTATTGTCATCGATTTCCTAAAATTAACAACATTTGAAAATAAGAATGTACTCGTAAATACTTCTATATGCACTTCTAGCGTTGATTGAAAGTAAACACTTACACGTTGAAACGTAACCGTAGCGATTTGATTAGAATTACGAAAGAAAAATCAGCTGTTCCCTACATTTTGAGGAGTTATGCGAAAATAAATGTAGGGAGCAGCAGATTTTTTTTTGCGATTTCAGGTTTGGTCCCGTAGTAAAAGTTGTTCATAATGATGAGTACAATGAGCCCTTAAGAGGTTGTGCGTTAATTATGTTACACCTTGTAAATGTTTTTTTTTTATGTTGTACACTGATATTTCCGTTAATTGTGGACCGATCTTGAAAATTATTTTTTTGTTTGAAAGGGTATGCTCTCAAGGTCATACCATTGTCACCAAGTTAAAATCTGATGAGGGAATCCTATGTAAATCGAGGGAAATCTCAAATTTTATAGGCACACCTATAGCGGTTTGGATATTTTTTTAGTAATTCGTGCATTTGCTCTCTGATGGCACCATTTGGTGAAGTGGAATTGATGATGAAGACCACAGATGGTCACCGAAACTACTCCATAATAAGTATTTCATGGGTTGGGATTAATATGTTTGCTAAGCAACTTATGCTCTTCACAATGCATACGGTGAAGTGGAGCTGATGGTGAAGTACCAGGAGAACTCCTCAACAATTAACGTCCCTGCATCGGGAAAAGCAATATTTTTAGGGTGAAGAGCAGTTCACATTAGGCTATTGTAATTTAGATAAATTACAAACCGACCCACTAAAAAGTGAAAAAAAAACTACAAAGTGAAAAATAACTTATTTCGGAAGACGGTGGCAAAAAACTAAAATACAGATGCAGACACTGACTTCCGAAATTATAGTTATTTTACTTTGTAGTTTTTTTTTTGGAATTCGGTTGTTTTTTTGTATTATTTAATGGAAGGTACAAGCTTCATGATTTGCTCCAGTTAAAATGGACTTAAGTTAATTATTAACGCCATCATTATTTTGCTACTTTGCAATGTCACATTTGAATTTGTTTGAGTATACAATCATTCATTTTATAATCCCTAATAGGACTATTCTTGGCTAAAAATGCATGGCTGCATGAAAGGAAAGAAACCTCACCTCTCATATTTTAACCTAACCATTCAAAAACCCAAACCGACCGTGACCCTAAAATGATTTTTCATAACGATCACTTGCCAACCCTAAGTGGCAGCAATAAATTTTATAAGCGATCAAATACGGACCTTTTTGGGCCACCAACCATCTTAGGGATGCCCCAACTAGTCCCAAGCAAACAACAAAGGGGTGAGCACAAAATATCAACCTCAGTAGGAATAGCCGAGTATTTAAGTGTGCGTGTCGTTTGAACCCCATAGGTTCAAAGTCAATTGTTTACTAATTGTGTCTGTAATTACGACATGCGAAAGGTTAATGAACATATGTTTTCACCGTCTTAAAATCAATGCCTAGGAAAACGTCTTCGTTCATTTTTTTCGTCATAAAAATGATACGAAGCATGCCCTAGGGGTATTTTTTATTGTGGATCTCACAAACCGGTGACACAAAGTTTGACTGCTCTTTATATAGCTAGGCCTTTGAGCTCTGTGATGTGCTGCAGAAAAGGTGCCGTGGCAATTTTTATACGATGAATTATTTTAACACAAGTTTGTTTAAGAGATTTTAAGCTTAAAATAATAAAAGGTAAAGTTTTGCTTGTTACTTTTGCAATAGTCGTACCTAAACTAATACTAAATATCTGCTCCAGACTTGTGCGAATGATATTATAAATTAGTGTAGCTGTCGTATCTTTTTATCAATAAAAAAATCCATTGCAAAAATAAAACGTCCCAATTTCGTAGATATTAATTATGAAATAATCAACAAATACGCCCTTCACCTAAGCATACATTTCTGCGGTCGAATTAAAGGACTTATCGCGTAAAATAATGTCGGTTACCAGTTCTCGGTTCACAGCAGTGCTACCCTCATCTTTCTTGGGGCCGATTTTATTTAAAGAAGCGAAAGTTCGAAGCGGACGCGGCCACGCGTAAACATTTACTTGAAAGGTTTATTGATGTTGGTGACCGCAGTTTGGTTTTACAACCAAAGAAAGACTCCCCCTTTATAGAATTTTCTGAGTTTCTAGCCGGATTATTTTGCTAAGGCATCCAGATGTGCTGTTTGGGGTATTATTTTATATTGAAAATGGTTAGCCGCTTCAGCCGGTGGGGTTAAAGGAGAAGCAAAGGGTCCGATAATACAATTTAGAGTTACCGAACTGTGCTTAATTTTGCCAGCCCGCCAACCAGCATTGGCAAACAAAATCTGTGATCAAATAAATTCTATCAAATATAGACACAATATCCTAGATTTTTCCCCCAATAATAGAAGTTTCCCCAAGTTAATACTTCAAGTAGTAAAGCTCGAGTTAACTTCGGTAATTTGGCAGCGAAACCAGTTACAACGCCCAATAGTGACTGTCGGACAATATTGGTGAAATCTCAAAATGGCGCCGAATGCGAATATTTGTTGGACTTTACGTGAAACTTCTTTAAAGACTGTTCTCATTAAGAGTGTTAGGAAAACGAAGTTGGAGACCTCCTTTATCGGTACGATTCGTAGACGTTTGCTAAACACAACTTCTAGTCTCTCTCGACTTTTAGAAAAATATCTCGTATTTGTTCTTAGTTTTAATTGGGCCATAAGTAGACTGATGTAGTCATTAGTAAAATACAGATCAACAAATCTCATTACGTATCGATACCTAACAGCTAAAAAAGAGCGATAACACGATTTTTGTGAAATCGACTTAAATATGGTTAGAATCAGCTTTTTGGCTGTTAGGCATCGATATTTTTAAGTCGATTTCGCAAAAAATGTCGCTTATCCCGTTTTGGCTGTTAGGCATCGATATGTATGTAGATGCCAAATTCTATACGTTTACCACCAAGCCCAAACACCGTGCTTTATATTTTGGACTTCCCCGTGGAGACCAGATGATTCAGATTTCGTAATAAAATGTATGGAAACGTGTTTCTTGGTGGATTACACTGGCCTCGAACTAAATAACTGACTGTGTATACGAAAAGAAACACGTAGCGTCAAAAGGTGAGAATTTGTATTTCCAAAAGGATACACGTAGTGCTCAACGTGATGTCATCATCACCAATGTCATCCGATTTTTATATTCATGTTTCCGAGATGTTTCTCTCAGATGTTTTAATACTAATTGTTTGACTTAAAGACTCATAAGTGACAGCAACTTTAGTAAAACGTTAGTCACGTACATTCACACGTGTCATGGAGCTAACTATATTTAATAATATTTATTATGTCACATCAGCCATCGCATTTTTCAATATAGCTCAGATCATTCACTCGTAATATTCCGTCAGCATTATTCACATCATTGCTTTCACAACATTAATCATGCAAATAATAATTTTGGGCGTCATAAGAGCCTGTTTCCTCTGAGACAGCCTCACATTTACATTCATTGCATGCCGTTAGTCGTGTTCCCGTGTGACTCTCAATTTGCATGCATAGCCGCCGTCTGCAGCATGAGAATCTGAATACAACAATTGTATTAATATTGTATTTTTTAATCAAAAATATGCACCACGGCTTCTGTGGAATTTTAAAATTTTTGCTGTTTTTTGAATTGTGGAGTTCCTAGAATGGGTTGTTGTTCTCCACTGTGTTGTTTCAAGATTCAAGGCAATATTGTCAGGGTATGTACATGGGAGGATCAGCTACACCAAAAGTTCGCCAGATCCCTTGCGCGTCCAATTTAATATCTAATATTTTCAGAATACTTTGAGACTGTCCCGTTTCTGTAGTGCGTCGGATATGTTTGCACAGAATCAAACAGACGGCTTTTACGTGATTATCCGAAAAAAACTTTGCATCATTAGTAACTAGAACACGGGCCATTAGCAACAGGATTCTGAAAACATTGACAGAGAGTCACTATTCTCCTATTTTGAGGTATTTTGTGGAGAGGATAGCCAAGTGTTCTCACTTGGCTATCCTCTCCACAAAATACTTGTACCTTACGTGATCATCCTCTGTGCAAAATGATTCAAACTCAAATAATAATAATTATATTTCGACGTTTCATTCTTCAGATATATAACAACAATGTAGTTATTTTTATCCTACTGGCAACTTCGCACGTTACTTTCTTTTTTTTTTACTACCTCCGAGTAGGCACTGTCTATGTCGGCTCGTCATTATTTTTCCGAGCATGGCAACAAGCACATCAGTCTCCGGAATTAAAATAAGTTTTTAAAGAAAAATAAAATGCCCAAACGAAGTGCTGACGAAATAATTCAAAATCATAGTGCAAAAATAAAAAAGTTGAAAAAGCAAGGCAATGAAAAAAGATGTAGTCGCTTAATAGTGTACTCTTCATCATCTGATTCCGAGGAAATACAAGGTGAGTTTATTTTTTCCATTACAAAGTGAAAGTGATAAAATTGTTGTTTAATAAGTGGAATTTATGCGTTCAGCGTCTATAACCTTCCCTGGAGGTTCAACTGTGGGTTAACACAAAGGCTTTGATCTTGTAGAAACAACAAAAATAGGGTACCATTTGGACCCTGGTGGCATGGATCCTTATAAGAAACGACAATTAAACGTCGAAATATTTC
The DNA here is from genome assembly GCA_947568875.1 of Fissipunctia ypsillon. Classification (NCBI taxonomy): domain Eukaryota; kingdom Metazoa; phylum Arthropoda; class Insecta; order Lepidoptera; family Noctuidae; genus Fissipunctia; species Fissipunctia ypsillon. Next base: position 19,785,208 of record OX387643.1, on the reverse strand, counting down.
TATTAAAGGAAATATAATCTAAGAATCTTCTTACCATTTTTTCGTTAACTACACTCGACTAAAAAAAAAAAAACATTTCAGATAACGGAACGCAAAACGTAGATGAACACATTGATGTCGATGAAACAGCACCAGATGTGCCATCAACCTGCAAGTCACCCGATCACCAGCCACCAGCCTCGGAACAAGTAAACACTGAGCCTGAATTGACCCAGAGCTACTAGAAGCTGTTGTCGATATTCAAGTTTACGGCCCGGAAACACACGACAAACTGGCTCAACGTTGGTTACCAATTCTTAAAAAAGGTATACAAAGCGAAGCCAAAGAAACGCTTCTGAAAGGATATAATTATGATTCCTAAATATTGCAAGCTACTCAAAGCACTTACTTTGAACGTAGAAATATCGGCCGCTGTTACTGATTTAGTAAGAAACAGAGACAAAATGCTTCAAACCAAACAGGACCAACTCGGCCTGGGCATTTCGGCTATCAATAAGGCAATGACCTTACTGCTGACCTGTGAACACAAGGTACAAGCTGTAAAAATTTTGTCAGACAGCTGCAGAATACTTGCTGATCTCTACTTTACCGACACGCAAGTAAGAACAAACCTTATGACGCCAGGTTTGGACAAGTCGTTCTTAACCTTAATACAGGATCAACACAGAGATGAAACCCTCTTCGGAAGTAAATTACCAGATAAAATCAAGGCCTCAAAAGCGACCGCGAAGCAAGGACTGCAATTAAAAAAAGCACCTATTCCGAAGCCGGCAACATCGAACATTCCGACGTCGAGTGCTCGTTTTCAGAACCAGGGAAACTGGTCAGGGCCTCCTCGCTTCCTGTCATCGAGAAGGGGGGGCGAACATCCTCGTACCGGGCACCAGCACACCAACCTTACCGCCGAGCGCCGCCTGCGCCGCCGACGTCGATGTCAGCGCGAGCGAGTGCAGCCGCGAGCTCGAACAAGCGTGCCCCTACGAGGCAATAACTCAGGTAAGTACATGGTGGTAAACTACAATTTTACTGATTGTTGGCGTGGCATTACAAAGAACACGGTTATTCTGAATTGGATTTATCACGGTTACCACATACCTTTTTCCCGTAAAGTTGTACAGAGTACTGTTCCCCGAAATTATTTTACGTCAAAGAGAGACGGGACATGAAAGTAGCTATTCGTAACTTATTAGATTTAGGTGCGATTACGGAACGAAAACCTAGATTTGATCAATTTGTATTTAACATTTTTTTTGACACCAAAATCGAATGGTAGCTATAGATTTATACTAAATCTTAAACAATTAAATAAGTTCGTTTCAAATGAGCATTCTAAGATGGAAGACCATAGAACTGCATCAAAAATGATACCAAGAAATGGCTTCATGGCAACCATAGATCTTAAAGAATCATACTTACTTGTCCCTGTAGCAAGATCTCATCGCAAGTATTTAAGATTTCAATTTGAAGACGAAAAATTACACAATTACACGTATGAATTTAACGCTTTTCCTTACGGACTATCCTCCGCACTTCGGACTTTCACAAAAGTCATGAAAGAAGTTGTCGGTTATTTAAGGCATCGTGGATTTAAATCTGTTATATATCTTGACGATTTATTATGTCTAGGAGATACCTACGACGAGTGTCATAAAAATGTTAGCGAAGCTCTTAAATTACTGAATTGCTTAGGTTTTGTAGTTAACTTTAATAAAAGTAGTCTATACCCACAACAATGTTGCAAATTTCGAGGATTTATGTACAAATCTATAGACATGTCAATAGCATTGCCGTTAGAAAAGCGACACAAAATATTACAATTTGTGCAAAAATATTTAAAGTTACCGATTTGTACTATTAGAGAATTTTCTCGCTTATTAGGGGTTCTGACCGCAGCATGCCCAGCCGTAAGATACGGCTGGCTCTATACAAAAGAACTAGAGAGACAGAAGCATTTAGCTCTTAAAAAATATCAAACATACGAAGCTAAATTTAGACCTTCTGCTATAATCTTATCTGAATAAGAGTGGTGGATTAAAAATATAAATTTCACATCAAATCCCCTCGAATCTCAAAATTTTGTTTTAGAAATCTTTACTGATGCTTCTAAAACAGGTCAACCTGGTAAAACTGGTTGGGGTGCCATTTGTAACAACGAACGTGTCAACGGTGGTTGGAAAGGCAACGAGCGCAACTTTCATATTAATTATAGTATATTAGAGTTATTTGCTGTCTTTCTTGGTCCGAAATGCTTCGCTCGAGACCCAAAGTACAATGATTGTAATATTTGGCTACGTGTTGACAACACCACTGCTATTAGTTACATAAATAAGATGGGAGGGATTCAATTCCCTCATTTAACCAACTTAACCAAAACTATCTGGCAGTGGTGCGAGAAATGGAATATCTGGCTGTTTGCGTCATATATAAATACAAAAGATAATATAGAAGCAGATCAAGAGTCAAGAAAAATCAATCCCGAAATCAAATGGAACCTCTCTGACTCGGAATATCAGAAGGTATTAGCATTTTTCGGCAAACCAGTAATAGATCTCTTTGCCTCTCGCACTAATGCAAAATGCAAAACGTTTATCTTATGGAAACAAGACCCTGACGCCATGACAGTAAATGCATTTACAATAAATTGGAAACACACAGGGTACTTCTACGCATTCCCTCCCTTCTCTTTGATTCTGAAATGCATGCAGAAAAATATTAAAGACAAAGCTATAGGTATAATTATTTTCCCTTATTGGCCGTCACAGCCTTGGTTTCCATTACTCAATAAAATACGTCAGTCTGATATGTTATACTTAACGCTTGATTCAAATATTTCCTTGTCCTCTTTCAGGACAACCCAACTCCCTCTGAAACAGTTTACCCTGGTTGCAGCGGTGCTCTCAGGTCTGCCTTCGAATCCAGAGGAACACCAAGCCTTGCACTCGACTTAATGATGGCTTCGTTTTCCCAGAATACACTGTCCCAGTACAATGGTACCTTTAAACTATGGTGGTAGTTCTGTGAAGCAAACAGTCTTAACCCTTACTCTGGTTCACCACCAGATATTATGTTATTTTTAACTAAACTGTTTAACAAAGGTGTTACTTACGGAACTCTGAATTCTCATCGCTCAGCTCTTTCTTTGCTAGGCAGTATTGTAACTTCTAACGACCAAGTTAAAAGGCTTCTAAAAGGCGTTTATAAATTTAGACCTGCCACCCCAAAATACACTTGTACCTGGGATCCACAAGTAGTTCTAAATTTTGTCGCAGAATAGATACCCAACAGAGGGCTGTCAATTGAAAAAATCACCAAGAAGCTACTGTTCTCCAGAATTATGTACAAGGGGCCTACCACCACCTCTTAAAGCAATATTATTTTAATGTTACTCCAGTGTTAGAAAGAGATGGAGCTATACAGGACGTCTAGCTCCATTTCTTTTCCACACTAAAGTAAGATTACAATAATACTGCTTTAAGAGATGTTGGTTTAGCTCCAGGGCATAGAGTACTAACGTTTTCTCTAATAAAATTAGAAAATATTGTTATTGGTCCATCTGGTATACAGATAGGTATATCTTATGTCATCAAAACATCCATAGCTGGACGTGAACAACCTGTACTGATATTACCGTACTTTAATGAGAATAGAGCAACCTGTCCCACTACTATAATAGAAGATTATATAATATGTCCGCCACAAAATATATAAGATCAGAAGCGACAAACAGCCTTATATTAACTCATAAGCGCCCGCACAAACCAGCAACTCCTCAAACCATCAGCAGACGGATCAGACAGGTGCTGTGTGCGAGCGGCGTGGACGTGTATGCGTTCAGCGCGCACAGCACGCGACACGCAGCCACGTCCGCGGCATCCGCCTCTGGGCTCTCGTTAAATGTCATTAGAAAAGCAGCTGACTGGACCAGTACTTCTCAAACCTTCGCAAAGTTCTACCACTGCCAAGTAGTGAACGAAGGTAAATTTGCTCGGTCAGTATTACAGACAAACAATAATAATTTGTGATTTCATTAAAAAAAAATTAAGTAACTCAGAACAAAATTGTGTTATAATTATTTTCGTATAAAAATTATGCTGTGTTATTATTGAATATTATACATTAGTATTACTTTAACATGCCTGTATGAATAATAATTAATATTTAGAATATTAATTACCACCAGAAAATAAAAGTCGATCCTTTTCCTTTCGTAAATCTGTTTATTACACAAAAAATTTCATCTCTGAACATCTACATTGTTGTTATATATCTGAAGAATGAAACGTCGAAATATAATATATGATCAAACGAACTTGCACAAGTGAAGTTCGATCGATATTATATGAGTACGTTTCATTCTAAGATATATACTCCCACCCTCCACATACCCAAGAAGGAAAATTTTGAAAAATATCTCTAAAAATAATGACGAGCCGACATAGTGCCTACCCGGAGGTAGTAAAAAAAAGAAAGTAACGTACGAAGTTGTCAGTAAGATAAAAATTACAACATTGTTGTTATATATCTTCGAATGAAACGTACTCATATAATATCGATCGAACTTCACTTGTGCAAGTTCGTTTGATCATATATAATATCACTTACTAACACTAGCTTTAAGGTATATTACTAACATTATGGATCTTTGATGTCCGAATAATGAAATTTTGATTTGATTTGATTGTTGTTTTCGGTGTCATTGTATTGTTGTTATATACAAAAAAAATACATAATTCCGCTGCAGGCTCATTTTTAAGGAATTCTTTGTGTATTAAGTAGGTAGGTACCTATCATATTTATTTACAAGCAACCCTTTAGAGTCTCTCTCACATTAAGTCTCATTTCCATACAAAACACAACCCGGAATCCAATATAACATATTAATCAAACCAACCTTTTTTGTAAAAAGAGGAAAATAAAACCTTTTACAGCCTGAAATTTTCACGACACGTGAATTTTGCAGAGGGGAGAAAAGCATACGGCCCTAATTCGGTCCGGAAGAGCTGCCTTCATTTACAAGCATTGTGTTCCCCGGATTATATCCCCCATTCCCCCCCATTCACAATAGCCGATCCCTCTTCGTAATGAGTGGAATTATGACTTTTTTCGTTCGAATCATTCTTGAGCCGTGTTTAGGGGACTTTTGAGCCGTAGTTTCTTGTTTATTGGGGGATTAAGGTTTGTAAGTTTGGGGACAAAGTAATGACACGTGTAAGGCCTTAAATGCGATTAGATTGGAAGTGGATGCTTACTTTTAAATACATAATTATACTGGAGGAAATGAATACACAAGTAGATTTAAATTGCAACTAATACACGACGATTTCCAAAAAAACTGATAATATGCTAAGTTTATTGAACAACCTAGGAATCCGAATCCATTGCGGTCAATCATAATATCATATTATACAACAATAGTATAGGCAACATTCGTAAATTGCCATGTAAAAAAAAAAAATAGAACTGGCTTAAAGTTTGCTCTAAGAAAACACAAATGACACTAAAATTAAATCTATTAGAACCAAATAAAAACTCAACAAAACCGACCCCATTTTAATCGAAACCCGGAGATTGAAAGATGTCCACTAAGTTTGTAGGAATTTTGTCATTTCTTTCATGGAAAATTACGTTTGAGGAGTCCCCTTACGAATGGGGAATTTTTAGGGTGGAGATCACATTGAGCGTAGCGAATATTAAAAAAGTTTTCGACGTCAAACTTGGATTGTCTTTTTCAAAGGCTGTTTACTTTTAAGGCTTTATTTACTTAGTTTTTGTTCTCGGTAACTTTGGTTTCGGCCTAGTTTAGGCCGTTATTGTATTTCTGTTTACATAGTCGCGTCCGGATTAAGGAGTTAAAGTGACTTATTCTTTTGTGACGAGGTCCAAAATATTGGTATAGTTTTGACTTTTCTTTGTATTACCTTTTCTGAGTCGAAACTTGACGATGAATGTAGATTTTATTTATTTTTATTAGTTTTTACACACATTATAGAAACAATAATACACATCTCGATTGCCAATAGCAAGCCTCCACAGATAAATAGAAAAATATGTAGCTACACAGTTTTACTCAATTTCTCAAAGTTAAAGTAATTATTTAAGTGAGTATATTATGTAATTTATAGGAGCTTCTTGTGGCCTCGCTAAGAGCTTTCTTGCTGTGCTAGCATTGCATTGATAGTTAAAGTGGTGGCTTCATACTTTATTGTTCTCTGACATTGAAATCTATTAGTGTGGTTCAATATTGTAGGTCAAAAACTATGTTTCTTAAACATTAAGGTAGCAAATCCTACGTTAAAGACGCTTTGTAATTATTTAAATATCACTGTTTAGTATGCGTAGACCACGACCACTATACCTATCATAAAATGTATCATCTAAACTTGGTATATTTTATTGATCACAACACAAGAAATATTTTGCTTTGGGAAGTTAACGACTAAACTAAACACATATACGTAATACCACGCCTCTATTTCCCGAAGGGTTAGGCAGAGGTGTACCTATAGTACACCTACGTTTCGCCAGTTATGTTTAAGTCCCATGTAATAGGGGGCGAACCGGGCACAAATCCAGACTCCAGGTTGCTACTGAGAAATTCCAGATGGCGAAATACAATAATACTTTGGCCGACCCAGGAATCGAACCCAGGAGCTCATGTTCAGCAGTAGCGCTTGCGACAACTAGACCAACGAGACAGTCAAAACAAACTATAATATAAAAGTAATTAACTTCTCCACATCGAATTTAATTGTGTAATCAGCTACCGAGCAAAGTCCAGACTTGCTTTATTCGACTTTAAAATTCAATTCACAATCTCAAAGTTAAGTGCTTAAGCTTTTAGACTTGGGTAAGTTATAATATATTTATTCGTTTTAGGCACCTTTTCACCTGTTTTCACTTTTAACCTCATGGTAAGACTGTTGGGGTATAAAGACCGACCAGAATGGTTTGGTTATCATGGATTTTGTAGTCTATAAATTTTTCGCACTCTTTTTAATTTGTGTGCTGTTTGATGGAAGTCAATTACCAGTTACTGGGTAACTAGATTGTGGAGGTCAGATAGGCAGTCACTCTATGTAAAATACTGGTATTCAGCTGAATCCGGTTAGACTGGAAGCCGAAACCAATATAGTTGGGAAAAGGCTAGGCAGATGTACATATGTATATAACTGATGGATGTTAACTTAAATGTCTAAATTTATATCTGTAATTTTTACGGTGTACACGGTGTTTTACGGTGTTATATAAAGAACATTCTACAACATTAATTTTAGTTTATGCGAAACCCGAAACACGTGTCTGGTATTTTTATGTAAAGAATATATGTACAAAATTTCAAAACTGTATCATGAAAAATCATAAAGTTATAAGTTTGTTATGTTATCTGGTTCTCCATACAAAAACATGCTCACTACGCGGCAACTCCGCGCCGCCCGCGCCTCCAGCGTCGTCTTGCGCTCATTGATAATAATTTGGCAGTAGGTAGGTACCTACTGCCAAATTCCATGCCATCCATGCTTAATTCCATCTGGGCCTATCTAGGTAGATAGGCCCAGATGGAATTAAAAGCGGACTGTATTTCAAGCATATATATTAGGTTTTCTACAATGGTCAAAATTTAAATAAATAAAAATCATGCGATCGTGGTCGCGTTGTTAGAAGGAGTGTGTGGAGGGCGCGCGAGCAGTCGTCGAGCCGCTGCGCTACCACGCCGCCCGCTCCCCTCTGCTTGATGATGCATGTGTGTATCAGAGGTGTTAACGTGTGCGTTAACAGTACCTATAGAGTACTAAGTGTCGCTCGGTGGCCAACTTGTAACCTGTTTAAAATATTTTTTAGACAAAATATAACATGATGTAAAAATTATTGGAATCGATTCAGTTACATATTCTGAACCAACTATATTCAGGTTTCGCATATACTAAAAATAATGTTGTATAATGTTTCAAATCCAAATAATCATTTACTAGCCAATTAGTACAGAAAGTAATCCTTTGATTTACAAAGTATAACTTACGGTCAAACTCTTTATCGTTCTATGAAGTTCTTCTACACTTACCATAGTTTTCGTCTAGGATTATTGTTAAACAATGTTTTGTAATACTACAGGTAAGCTTTACCAAGTTTTTACCTTTCTTCAAACTACATCTTTCTCTATCCATTCTTTCTATTAAACCAAAAGGTGCCTGGCGTTGATTCACTAGCTAATATCACCCATTTAAAATCCCTTGTTTCAAAACCGCTGGTACACTGGCGTGGTTTTTTTGTGAAACCCCAAGGGATTAACTGTAGTTATTTTGGCCTTTATGTTAATTTTGGCACTACAGTTTATTTTGTTAGCCTTGTTAATGAAAGTTGTGGTGACAGTCTGTACGAAGTTGTGTTTTGCTTTGGAGATAGTTATGTGACAATAGGAAAGTTACATGTATGAACTTTGAGGTTGAACTACGTTTAGAGATTGGACCTCGTTAATATTAGTTTTAATGAGCTGTTAGTTAAAACTTTCTCTTAAAATATGGGTTCTAAAATGGTAAGTTATATGTTCCTCTTGTTAATTTTGGAGCAAAGAAATCGGGTTTGTCAGCTTGCTGGTTCTTGGGGTGGACAAGTCCAAAGAGAGAGTTAGTAAGTACTTTCAGGGTTTTTAGTACAGTCGTTCAAAGGGCCGTTTATAATTTTTGCATAAGCAAAGGTAATTCGGGAAATCTGTCTCGGTTTTGTTATATATGCATGCTAAGTAAAATTAAGGCTAACCATGTAAGCTCTTTATTGTAATTATTGTAACACTACTCGTATGTATACCATGTTTTTTGCAAATAAATACTTTACTTTATGCACAGTAGGTACACTAGCGATACGTAAGTATTGTCATTAAATTATGTGCTGACATTGATAGAACCAATGCCGAGCTCCCACACCGCGTTACAATTGTTGCTCTCAATTGAGCCAATTTACGCACAACTACCAAGTCCCGCCACAATGCTTGTCTGGGCCATAAAAGTATAGCACATATAGTGGTACAAAAAGGTCAGCAATGAAGAGCGTCGTCTCTCTCGCTATAACCAATACAATACAATAACGCATTCAGGGTGCTGATGGGGTTGCCCCGATACTGCAGCGCATCAGGGATGTTCGCTGAAGCTCACGTGGGCTGTTTCTACACGATGATGCGGAAGCGGTGCGCATCCTTGGTGCGTGGGGTGCGGGGTAGTGCCAACAGTATCCTGTATATGATAGCAAGCAGGCTTGATTGTGCGTTTGTGAACACTGCTGCAAGGTTTCGGCTGGGCCTATCACCTTGCAGCAGTGAGGTCACAATTTATTTTTGTTTTTGGTTTCTGTCTTTTTGTAAGAGTATTACTAACGTAGTTTGTAAGTATATAGTTACTAACACTATGAGTCTTGTTGCTCGAAATAAATGATCATTATTATTATTTTTTGACATTTCTTGGGACCCTGGGGTCCCAGACCTTTGGAATGCGTATGAGGGGCCAAAGCCAACTCGCAGAGGCCCGTTAGACGCTTTCAATGAAAATGAGGCAACAACCGACGATTATCCCCTGTTACGATTACCCTGTTCGCACTATTCAAGTGTACCCAAGGACAACCCCCGGTTGGTGTAGGACTATTACAGGATATGGAAACAAAAATAAAATTGGGCTATGGGTTTGGGTGGCTAAAGTAGACTGGTTATCTAAAACTATGGAAGGACTATGGCCCCTGCCTGACCAATGTTTTATAAATACAATACATGGGTAAAATGGCAGGGGGTGACTTGCACACTCAATAATGGGCCCCCAGAAACGGGCGCTAGCACATAGTGTCGTAGCGACAAGGGGGCAACATGTTCTGAAGTGCTTAAGAGGAGTGGAGAGGTATTCCACGGCTATCAGGGCAATCCCGGAAGTACGGTCAAGACCCCTACCAGCATCTTACTGGAAAACTTCCTCCCTCCGAGCACGTGTGCTCTTGCGAATCTCTACTCAAGCCGGCCAATGAAGGCAAGGATGAGGTGGGAGGTCAGTTCCTCGTCAGTGTTCACTCCAGCCGAGCAATAAAGGCAAGCCAGAAATGAGGAACATGACTTCTCCCGGGAGATAGGATCCGTGGGGTCGCTACTGCCCAACAGCTCGCCACATGCTGCCCTGCGGGTTTCTGTATCTCTCTTGGTCTGGCTCCTCATCCTAGACCTGTTCCGGCAAAGTAAACTCTACCGGCACAGACCGAAGCGCGCAAGTCCCACCACGACGTCAACGTAGAGATACGGCGATGATTATTATTATTATAAGTACCTGTTTGTCAGTCAGTCTCTAAGTCTAGAAGGGTCATATTTCAATGCCTGGTTACTTGTAACACAATGTTAACCAAATCGCGTCTTCTTTTTAACCTGGCCTTATCAATCTCGGGTTTTACCACTTTCCGTCCTACAACACCATATATAAAACATACAAAAAGTTAACAGGCATCCCAGGTACCTAATTCATTTACTAAAATAAAAACTGCAGCTGTTCAATAAAAATGAAGCATTAACATCACGTTCCTTTAAAATAATACATACATACCTATAATAGCTAGATATGTACAAGCTTTCACCAAAATATACGCGGACTGTTAATTACTCTGAAAACCTGAAAGAAGAGACTGGAAATCCACTCCACGCAATTTGAATTGAAATTGGCAAACGCCACGCCAAAGTACGAATACCGCACCACGGATTTGGCCCTACTGGAAAAGGCTATACAAACCTAATATAGATCATAGGGAATTAAAACTACTAGGTTTTTTATGTGTTATGTTAATTAAAAAAAAACATAATAAGCTTTGGAAGAAACAATTTTTTGGATCAATTGTTAAGTGTACAGTGTGAACACGATAGCTGTACCCTACCTACCTTTGATCGCAAATGGAGCTTGGTAAGAGCAAACCTTTAGGACCCGGGAATACAAAGCTTTATTAATTTGCTTTATTAATAAAAATATTGACCACCCAAAGGGCCTTTACACATTTGAGTGCTTGAAGAAATCTGTAATAATATTATAAAGAGGTCAGATTCGTGAGTTTTTAGGTAGGGGGTAATGTTCGGAACTCCTGATCCGATTCCGAAAATTCATTCACTTGTGGGAAGCTACAGTATTGCCATGTGTCATAGGACATTTATTTTATGTTAAAACAAGACATTTCACGCAGACGAAGTCGCCGGCAGAAGCTATTAAATAATAAATAAATATCGTTTCAAGTAAATAGTTGTGTTAATGATTTTGCAGAACAAAGCTACTGAGCTATAAACTTGAAAGTGAAAACTTCGACAGCGAAGTTATCACTTCAACAAGGTATAGCTAAATCTAACATTGTAGTAACACTCTTTAAAACTAACGTAAAGCCAGGTTCATTTTTAAAGTTTATCGCAAGCGTTCCGTTATCCTAACTACTGACTACGTCAATTAATACACTTTTACTGCACCTAAGAATCGTCCAATTCCATTCCTCCTACATCCGAATTCCCCCGATGTGATCGATGTCCACAAATTAGCCACGACACCCAACCGCCGCGAGACCGGTGATTTTTCACGCCCAACTTTTAAAAGGTTTCGTGTAGCTAAGCATTTATCATCGTGTTATGTGTTTCTGTCCAAATCAGATGTATTATATGTTTCAAATTGCGGTTGAGAAGTTGAAATTCCATGATTTTTACTAGGTTTTTTGCAGTATACGACTAAATGCCGGCAGACACTACGCATACAGACTGAACACCGACGTCTTCGTGCAGTATGCATGATCCAAAACACTGATAGTTGCAAACCATTTTTTATTAATTTAAAATTACTAACACTTCCGTCCCTATATATTTATGAAGTTGTCATGTTTGTCAAAAATAACCTTAACCAATTTGAAACCCTTTCCACTAAACGCCATCAAGGTGCAATTAAGTCAAAAACCCACCAAACCGCCCTATTCTCAAAAAGTTTTCTAGGAATGGCTCCAAAAATATATAACAAATTACCTAAACCTATAAAAGCTTCAAAAGACTTAAATACTTTCAAAAAAACGCTTCATAAGTTCCTAATACAGAAAGCATATTACAGCGTACATGAATATTTAGAAGAAAAATAAAAACCGTTATGCCTTATTCTCAGATATATTTGTTACCTACTCACTTTAGTTAGCTATTAATATTGTTACCATAATTTGTATTGTTTTGTTTATGTTTATTTTATTGCTAAAGATTTAAGAATGTACTTAGCAATATTTTTTTATATTTTATAGACTATAAGTACCACCTGTATAACTATTACTGTGTATGCAAACAATATTTGTACGCCTTGCAAGGCAGCGCATAGTGATACAATACTTTTATTTTGTAACATCATGTACCACAACATTATACCTATGTGTCACAAATATATAAATTTGAATTTGAATTTGAAGACTTTACTTCGACGGGACTCTTCGCCGACAGGACACTTCGTCGACAGGCACCACGAGGGCACAGGACAGTTTAAATATTTTAAGGAGGATTAATCTTTCCTTCTCGGTCATTCCTCTCAGTTATTTTGCGTCTAATTTGGCACCACAGTGATCTTTATTCTCGTTGCTATAAGTGACTGCCAGAGGTCAAACTGCTGTGTAGTTAAGCTTGACGAACAGCTATGTAAGGAATTTATAATTTCCCAAAAGTGGCAACTTAATTTAAATAATTACGTAATAGGTACTTGCTTCAATAAAAACAATCATTTTTTAAACGAACAAGTTTTTACCCTGAGGACTTTGATTTTGAATCTTGTTTCCCGATATATTCAACGCAACACCATAAATCAATGAATCAATTAATTATTACACCTACTTACCTGCAGACGCTTCGATATTCTGTGATAGATTTCAGATCTTACATAAAAAGGGTTCCTTCCTTTTGATTCAAGTCCGAAAATAAAACACCTGTCCTCTAAAGCGAACTACAGAAATAAAAAAGGAAAAGTACATAGCAATCTCCAAGCACCTCGGAACATAAAGGGCGAACTTTCCATCAGTCACCGCTTGTTGAAAGACATGAATAAACACAGGCCTCGGGGACTCAAGCGACCTCCGAATCATTGAATAGATAGGTACAGAAGGCTAGCTCCATACAACGAGCGAAAACGCCCGCACAAATAGACTTGCCTCACTTACAGCGAGTGAAAGAGGACTCGCGACCGACATTTGACATTCGTTTCAGATGCACTAGGTCACCACTTGGTTAAGAGTGAATTTTAAAGAGGAAATTGAACACGTTTATCATATCTAAATATCAATCAAGAGCTGTCACTGTCATAATTCCACACAATGATTATTCAGAGAACTGGTGGCCAAGTTAAGTTGGGTGGTTTAGTGGTGGTTTAACACAGCCAGTTACTTTTCTTCGTGTAACTTATTTCTTCACCCCTCTGCTCTCAAAACGGTGATGGAAAACATCGTGAGGAAACCGACATGTCCTACAACCAAAAATTCGTAGACATGTGAGATCTACCAACCCGCACTGGGCCCGCGTGGTGGATTATGGCCTACTCCCTCTCACCGAGAAGAGGCCTGTGTCCTAGCATGGGAACATTATAGGCTGATTATGTTTACATATACAGCTCTTGAACACCGTTAGATGTGCTGAACGCGTTCAATTTCATTAGTGAAATTGGCCCTAAGTAGTCTAAATGGTTCGTCGTTTAAATATTGATTTCAGGCAAGTGTAAACGCATTCAGCCAGTAAGCCTCCTAAAAAGTAATCTCTAATTATACTCCGTCGGTTTAGGTAGTTAACTAAATGTAAACAATCTTGGCATGTCTTTTTATCTAAAAGTTGTCTATAAATTGTATATAAAAATCTTTGCGACTAGGTATTTACTAAATCGATGTTAGCTAATAAACTAAATTTAAATAATCTTTGTGTATATTATATACGACCTCTTTAATATAAAAAGACATACCAAGATTGTTTACCTTTAGTTAACTACCTAAACCGATAGACCATAGAATGAAGAAAGGTCAAGTTACGTCCATCTCTGTTGCACTTTAATTTGCAGACGGATTCAGTAACAAATTCAGTGCATAATCATGTTCCCACTGCTGGGATACAGGCCTCTTCTCTTGGAGAGTGGGTGGGCTGTAATCTACCACGCGGGCCCAGTGCGGGCTGGTAGATGTGCGGTCCTCAAATTTTTAGTTCTAGGACATGCCGGTTTCCTCACGATGTTATCCTTCACCGTTTTGAGAGCAGTAGTGATGAAATTATTAACACAAAGTGCTTGCCTGGGTTCGGACCCACGACCTACAACTCGTAAATCGGAGTTGTTGCCACTGGGCCACAACTGCACTCTATGTACCTTTCTAGAACCTTCAGTGTACCTTCCTTAATATCTTTCACAAAAGACGACTAAATGCAGACGATGCAATCAGCGAAGTGGAATAGCTCCTATAGCTTGAGTTTACGTACACGTCCAGCGGGGCAATTGCGTAACTCACTTACAGTAAGATTCGATTTCATTTTGACAGCTCAACAACATTCATTGCGGTATTTACGTTATTGAGCAGACGAATTTTTCGAACGTATGAATTTGTATTCAGATTGTGATTGATAGTGGATTACGCAATTAGGGTGCGGGTGTGGGTGCGCCTGTTTTCGCTTGTTGTATAGAGCAGACCTTCCGTAGGTACATATCTGTTTTGTGGCGCAAGCGACCTCTGTGTTTCTTTTACAGCCTTTTAAACTTCGGTTGCAGCCTTACAAGTTATGAATAGAAAAATTTTTACGTCGTTTTTGACTGAATGTACCCTGAATTAGGGCTTTTTGCTCTTATATATTTGGCATTTCATTAAATGAGGTTTCAAGGCTTTTAGATGTTGCGTGTAGAAATGACTAATGACGGATGTACCTAATATAACTAGGCATAGTATATTCATTCCAGTGCGAAATAATGCTTATGAATTTAAACGCAAATCACTCACAAGTAAAGTACTTTTTTATTTGAAACTTTTCAGACTTGTTTAAATTTCTGACAATAATTATTTCTGTACTGAGTTTAAAAGGCTTCGGGTGCGGCTGTCCTGGAATCTTAAATGTAGACACATAGGTCAATTATATAAGTACGATGAATGTATTATTGTTTTCTGTCCCGAAAAAGGGCACGCTCTTACCTAATTCATAGATAGATAGAATACTCTTTATTATGTACAACATAAAAATTACAGATATAAATGTAGAAATTTTACATAATAATAAGTAATAATAATTCTACAAATTGCCTTTTACATAATATTAAGTAATAATAATTCTACAAATTGCCTTTTACATCAAAAGTCGCATGTATACGATGCATGATTATTGCCTTTGACGTACAATAAAATTGAAGCAACAAACCACTTGCATCGTCTAAACGCTGTTTAATCAGTGCAACTTTTAGTGTTGCGTGAACTTATGGTATGTTACAGACAATTAATTGTATTATATTAGCTTTAGTTTGTTTCAACATACTCATATATTTATTTTACATTCCATTTAAAGGGTGAACGGTGATTTCAGCACCTGTGTAACAATTTGTGACCCAACGTAAACGTGGCCTCACGGTCAGACATTAGGAATTGGTCGAAAGTTACACGTAGTTAGCGGCATGTCCGTCTGAAACGGGTGGGCGAGGGGCTTCAATTTCTTGCAAGCCCGTCAGCCGCTTGTCGATGTAAGTTATGAGGGAGTGGCGATTGTGAATATTTGGTAATAAGTAGGTATGTATTATTACAGGTGTTATCAAATGTAGTCGAACATTGTTTCTAAACTGGTAATCTAAAATTGGCATATATGTACAGTCTGCAAAAGAGTTAAGTAATCTACACATACTACAAAACTATATTCTTACTGTACGTACTGCTACTCACGCCACGCACACATCACATTCATATAGTGAGTACGCTAACGCCTTCTAAATGATAGTATAACATAATTTTGCATCGAAAATTAAAGCGTTTGTAGCCCAACAAATAAGTCTTCTGAATATTGTTATGTGAGTTCGAATCATCGAAAAATTTAATAAACAATGGGCAGAGTGAATAAATATGTCATATAGATAAAAAATATAATCTGATCCAGTAACAATAACATCACTCACACTCCAGTACCGCCGACTTATTTTATTATGGCTATTTATGCTGTGAACGTTTTGAAGATGTAATAGTATTAAGTATTTCGTTTATTCAGTTCCGTACAGTTTGCATAGTGACGTTGTGTGCTCTTGGTGTTATGCTGGTTTTAGCAAATGGATCTTGGGTGGCAACAATCTCACGGTGCCGAGGCGAAGCATTTGTGTAAGCTAATAGTGTCGGTCTAGACAGGTGACGGTTTGTGTCCTCGCGGAAGCGATCGGCGGCGAAGATTTCTCGCGTCCGGCCCTTGTCTAGGCCATGGTACGGAGCGAGAGTACATGGGAAGCTATCACCTTCTTCTGCGAAGCAGCAATGCTCGCGAAGAATGCGATGTGTGCGTGGCTGTCATTGATAGCAGTACGTAGCAATATAGTTTTGTAAGGTGCGTTGGTTACTTATTTCCTTTGGCGTGTTTACATGCTCGTAAGCAAATTAAACTTTTGTCGCGTAATATACACACGCAGGTCAACTCGATGCCATTTATATTTTATAACCATGTGCAGTAAAAGTCGAATTCCCAAAAGAAAAGCCAGATGCACCTCTTTCACTGACTAGATATTTTATTTCCCCCTTACAATACCTATGGGAAATGATGGGTTATCTATGTTGCGACCAACCTACATTTCAAAGGAAAGAAAGATGGTAAAGAAAGAAAGAATAAGGGAGTTAGTTACAAGGTATGTGTGTGTAGGTACAGTAGCAATATAGTTTTGTAATGTGCGTTGGTTACTTATCTCCTTTGGCGTGTGTACTATGTATCTGTATTATAAAACTTAAATTTTTGTGCAATTAAATGACAAAGCATTCAGCTCATGTTTTCATTTGTATATTATAATAATTATGTTTGCAAAAAAGTGTTTCCAAAAAGTGTGCAGTCCATTGAATTCTCTCAACTTACCTATTCCCTTAGTTGTGTTCTAATTAGGTGGGAGCGGTGACGTTTTTTACAGGGTGGCTGGTAGCAGCTGGATGAGAGTAGCCAAGGATGGAATTAAATGGCATGCGATTGGAGAAGCCTTTGTCTAGCACTAAACTGTAATTGGCTGATGATGATTATGATGAACTAACTTAATGTAACGCTCCAATCAGCATTTAAGACTCGCTCACCGCTCATACCTTTTAAATAAGCGCTGCCGAGCGCAACGGAAGTGAAGCGCCGGGCCGCGGAAATTGGCCGACTTGGCGAATTAAACCGATACACGGCTACCAGCTATTTTACAATTACCCACCTTTGTCGAGACAACCCAGGAAATCTGATGATGAAGTTATTTAAAGCCGATTATGTTGTTCTGTTCTGTTGAGCAATCCAGTTTTAAACTTCTCTATCTCAGTATCTAGGTGTGTATTTAGATATGGCGGTCGAAAAAGATGAACAAAGTAGGTATGCAAGCAACTTGTTCCGATTGTTGAAAGTCTCATTTTACTGAATGTAATACCTACTAGGTAGATCTTTTCGATAATCCATACTCCATACATACATGTATATATGTATAAGTACATACAACATGCAAAAAATAAAGAAGTTGATTGTTTAATAGATTCTGGTCATCATCTGCCTAGCCTTTTCCCAACTACGTTGGGGTTGGCTTCCAGTCTAACCGGATGCAGCTGAATACCAGTATTTTACATGGAGCGACTGCCTATCTGACCTCCACAACCCAGTAACTGGGTAATACGATACCCCTTGGTAAGACTGGTTGTCTAGATTCTGGTAGTGACTTAAATTTAGTTTCTTCGAATTTGTTTTTCGAGTTAGATGTAACGACTCACGATACAGTAAAGGTGATATTATCTGGAATCGATGCGACAAGCGTCTGCTCATTTGGAATGTTTAATAAAATAATTGAGATCGATGGATATTGCGTCAATGTATGCTTTTTCATCGTCTCAAAAGACGTAATGCCATATAATATTATCTCAGGATAACCATCTCTAGCAAATGTTACGGCTGTAATCAATAAGGGGTCAGTGAGTATTGTGCCACATTACAATGACATTTTGCCGCAGTGTATGCTTGTCGAGGTTCCAGAACCCGTACGTTTTGTTTCTGATCCACAGATACGAGAAGCAGCTCAGAGGTTGGTAGACAATTATCAACCCAGACAAACTAAGGAAGCACCAATAAATATGAAAATCATATTAAAGGACGACATCCCCGTTGTACAGCGGCCAAGAAGGTTGCCTCTTATGGAGCAGAAAGAAGTTGAGAGGCAGGTGGGTGAGTGGCTAAGAGATGGTATTATTAGAACTAGTTTCTCAGAGTACGCCAGTCCATTGGTTCTGGTTAAAAAGAAGGATGGTTCAACAAGGGTATGCGTGGATTATTGATTAATTAACCGGAAGATGGTCAAGGATGAATTTCCACTCCCGGTTATTGAATATCATATTGACAAGTTGTCCGAGGCCAAGGTTTTCAGTAAATTGGATCTGAAAGATGCATTCTTTCACTTGAGAATAGATGAAAATTCGATTAAATATACCTCCTTCGTAACACATCACGGTCAGTTTGAGTTTCTTAGAGCACCGTTTGGTTTATCAATTTGTCCAAAATACTTTACAAGATTTATAACAATTATCTTTAGAGACCTCATTGCCAAAAGTCACATTCTTATATTTATTGATGATGCTACAATACCGGCAAATGACTACCAAGAAGCAGTTGAAAGGTTACGTGAAGCATTAGAGGTAGCATCTGACTATGGACTCGAGATTAACTGGAGGAAGAGTGAAATATTGACGCCAGCAGTTGAATACTTGGGTCACATAGTGCAAGGTGGTGAAGTGAGACCTGCTGCAGCAAAAACCGAAGCAGTTATGAAGTTCCCAGAGCCCAAATCAGTGAAACAACTACAAAGCTTCATGGGGCTAGCATCATATTTCAGGAAGTACATACCAAATTTTGCCCAAATAGCATGTCCATTGACGAATCTACTGAAGAAAGATCAACGTTTTACATTTGAAGAGGAACAGAGGTATGCCTTTAATATTCTAAAAGAGAAATTAGGAAGTGGTCCAGTGCTTATTATTTTCAATCCAAAACTATCTACAGAACTACACACAGATGCATCCAGCTTGGCCTATGCAGCAGTATTAATGCAGTGATGTGAAGACAATGGATTACATCCTGTGTATTATATGAGACAAAAGACAAGTGAGGCGGAAAGGAAATATTCCAGCTATGAGCTCGAAGCTCTGGCTATCATAGAAGGCGTAAAGAAGTTTCGCCATTACTTGTATGGTATTATGCCATTTAAAATCATAACAGACTGCCAAGCATTCCAGATGACATTACAAAAAAGGGATTTGTCAACCAGAGTGGCCAAATGGGCATTGCTATTACAAGAATTTGATTTTCAGGTAGAACACAGATCTGGCACGAGAATGTTGATGCGTTGAGCCGCAATCCTTACGTAGGCGTGACCACTGATAGCTTACATGATCAAATAAAGAAGGCACAGGAGCAAGATGAAGGATCGAAGGCTATTATGGAAGTACTCAATGACAAACCTTACCTCGATTACTATTTGGAAGGTGGTTTCTTGTATATGGGATTAGAGAGAAGACTAGTAGTATCAAGGGGCATGGAAACAGCGGTTATAAAAGGAGTACACTCGAATGGACATTTTGGTAAGAAGAAGATGACAGAACTTATCAGTAAAGATTACTACATTAAAGATTAACACCTTCCCTGCGGCTACGCTAGATTAATACTTACTTCCAGTGCTGTACAAGTCACATACTTCCCGTATCAAGAATGCCTGATATGCGTTACGACGTCTATTTTCCCGTACGTAATCTTGACTTTAAACCATCACAGAGACATGGAAAGTCTACAGATATTTTTTTTTGTTGTACTAATCAATAGGTTACATCCTTGTGTATATATAGCTGCAGTCGCACGGGGTTTTAAGCAATATCTTAAAAGTTGTACGAATACTTGAAGTAATCACCCCCGCACGGAGTGCAAAACAAGGACAACTAGCTGCCGCACAGAGCGAAGCTCAATTACAACCAAATACTTCCCGTAACGCACTGAATGTGTTAACTAAAGAAGCTGGAAGATTTTATACTCACATGCATTCCATATTTACTGGGTAGCCGTAAAGAAGGTAAGCAGGAAGGATTTCTGCACATATTAGAGAAAGAGGATACACCCCTGCATACTATCCACATTGACCACCTAGGACCAATGATGGAGACGAAGAAACTGCATAATCATCTGCTTACAATGGTTGATGCATTCACTAAGTTTGTGTGGATATTTCCCACCAAGAGTACCACTAGCAAAGAAACTATTGAGAAGATAAGAATCCATCAGCAACATTTTGGAAATCCTTCTAGAATAAATACACTTCTGGACACATCTATTGGCCCACCTTGTATTTTCAGTTTCGTTTGGTCCTAGCTAAAATTTTATATTAGGTCGAGCAAAAAGTTATTATGCAGTTTTGAACCTGGCACATTCACAATTTCATTCAATAGTCTTTTTTTGAATTTCGAACACAGAATTTAAAGAAACAAAAGACAATTTGGAGCCTGTTTGTTGATATCAAATAATCGAATACTAAGAAAACTTGGTTTTATTAGTTTACTTGGATTTAATTCTTGAAAAAGTGATTGATATCTTTGGTTTTGCAACAAACATTACTTATTCTTAACATTAAGGTGAGGTTCTATCAATAATCTATGGATACTTCACCTGAAGTCGCCGCCCAAGCTGTGGCACTTATTCAGGCCGGACACAGCCAAAGAAACGTGAGTGCTCAACTTAATTTAAGTCGATCTGCGGTCCGAAATGTTTATCGGAGGTACCTAGAGACTGGCGGCTTTGTTCGTCGCCAAGGAAGGCCACGATCTCGGGTCACAACTGAAAGGCAGGATCGATTCATCGTGACGACCAGCTTGAGAAATCGTCACCTTACCTCCATTGAGATACAAAATCAACTTCGCGACTTCCACGGAGTATCTGTGAGCGCTCGAACTGTTCGGAGAAGGTTAAAAGAACACGATATGGTACCACACAAGCCAGCTAATGGGCCCAAACTAACGCGAGCCCACCGAACAGCGCGCCTTCATTTCACACGCAGTCATTTAAATTGGACACAGCAAGATTGGAGCCGTGTACTCTTTTCTGATGAGTCTAAAATTGTGTTACATGGCAATGATGGAAGGAAGAAGATCTACCGACGTAAGGGAGAGCGTTTCGCACAATGCTGCTTTGAAGAGAGGATTGCTTATGGCGGTGGCTCATGGACTATCTGGGGCGGTATATCCGTGAGCGGCAAAACTCAACTTGAGGTTGTTACAGGACCACGGCTGCCAACATTAAATGCTGAAAGGTACATTCGTGAGTGCTTAGAACCTCACGTGATACCATACGCGGACTATGTGGGCCCAAATTTCCTTTTTATGCATGATAATGCAAGAGCCCATGCGGCCGGCATCGTCAGGGAATATCGTGTTGTATACGGTGTTCATTTATTTTTCAATACGAGTATAAGCCATTGTAAAAGTCGTTTGAAGTTTTCCTGGAGATCCCCACACACTACATGTGTATAAAGTATTTAAGAACCGTACTTTAAAAAAAAGACAATAAAATAAAATGGCATATGCTGGAGAAGAATGATTGTGCAAAGAAATTTAAAGAGCGAGTTATGGATAAAATGATAGATATGGGGGACATGAATGATCGAAGTGTAAATGAATGTTGGAGTGAAATGGCGGGGTATATTAGGAGTGTAGCGAAAAATATTTTGGGAGAGACTAAAGGAAAGGGTACGATAGATAGGGATACATGGTGGTGGTCGACAGAAATACAGAATGTGTTGCAGGATAAGAAGAGAAAGTTCAAGCAATGACAGAGTGTTGAAGATGAGAATGTTAGTTCGAAAACAGAAAAAAAGTGTCAGTATGATGCTCTAAAGAAAAAAGCCAAAAAAGCTGTGGCGGTAGCGAGAGCAAAAGCACAGGACAAGCTTTATGATACACTGGATAGTCCAGCAGGCCAAAAAAACCTATACCGGCTTGCTAGAGCTAGAGCGAGAAAGATGAGGGATGTTTGTCAGATAAAATGTATAAGGAATGAAATTGGAGTAGTGCTTTCGGATGATCAGAAAATTATTTTGAAAAACTGATGAACGAGGAGAATGACTGGAGTGGTGTGCTTGAGAACAAACAAGTAAATAAGGAGTTAGTGAGAATGATTAGTATGGATGAAGTGAGAATAGCAGGAAATGAAGAATGGTAAAGCAGTAGGTCCGGACGGAGTACCAGTTGAAGTATGGTAGTTATTACGGGTAGATGGATGGACGTGGTTAGCTTTATTCTTCAATAAATTGTTGCTGGAAGAAGCCATACCTGACGAATGGTGTAACAGTTCACTGGTGCCCATTTTTAAAAACAAAGGTGATGTGCTGGAGTGCAACTACTATAGAGGAATAAAACTAATATCACATAGTATGAAGGTTTGGGTAAAAGTTATTGAAAGGCGACTGAGAGAAGAGAGTGAAATTTCGCAAAACCAATTCGGTTTTATGCCTGGTCGGGGAACAACAGATGTCATCTTTGCTATCCGCCAGCTGTGCGAGAAATACAGAGTTGTGCATAAAAACCTACACATGGTATTCATTGACCTCGAAAAGGCATACGACCGAGTGCCTCGTGAAGTTTTGTGGTGGGCCCTTAGGGAGAAATGTGTGCCAGGGAAGTATGTGCAGTTGATTCGAGCGATGTACAGTCGATGCAGTACCCAAGTCCGGTCTACAGTGGGCACTACCGGCAGCTTCAATGTGGCTGTCGGATTGCACCAAGGGTCAGCACTCAGCCCTTACCTCTTCGTGATGATAATGGACGCTCTTACATCGGATATCCACGAAGAGGCGCCCTGGTGTATGCTGTTCGCTGATGACATTATGCTGGTTGCTGAGAGCGGCTTAGAGATCCAGAGCAGATTGGAGGTGTGGTGGGCAAAACTGGAGACCGCTGGCCTGAGATTAAGTCGGACCAAAACAGAATATTAAATTTGTTTTGTGATTTTGGCGGTCTCTCCAGTCTTGTGCCCATATCTCTCGCCGGAACGCCCGTACCGAGCTGCTCCGACTTCCGGTACCTCGGGTCGTTTGTCCAAGGGGATGGCGAAGTAGACCGAGACGTAGTGCACCGGATCAACTCAGGATGGATGAAATGGCGACAGGTCACAGGAACAACTTGCGACCCACGGATGCCCCTCAAATTAAAGGGAAAATTTTATAAGTCCGTGATAAGGCCTGTCGTACTGTATGGATCGGAATGCTGGGCCGTGAAGAAGACGGATGAAAAAAGATTGCATGCAGCGGAGATGAGAATGTTGAGATGGATGTGTGGAGTGACGAAATTGGATAAAGTAAAAAATGAGTATATAAGGGGAAGTTTGAAAGTGGTGCCAGTGACAGAAAGTTGAAAGGAAATCGTTTGGGAATCGTTTGGGGTTTCGTTCGTTTGGGAATCGTTTGGTATGGACATGTAAAGAGGAGGGAGGAAACGCATGTGACTAAAAGAGTGATGAATATAAATGTTGATGGATCGAGAGGGAGAGGAATGCCAAAGAAAAGATGGATGGATTGTGTGAGGAATGGTAAATGAAAGAGAAGGGAGTGAATGATAGCGTGACTTTTGACAGGGGAAAATGGAAAGAGAAAACGTGTTGCGCCGACCCCTAGTAATATGGGACAAGGGCAGGAAGATGATGACTTTAAAAAAAAGACAATTTTAAAACTTTTGCCTGTCTGTCTGTTTCTTCCGGCTGATCTCCGAAATGGCTGGATCAATTTTGACGGGACTTTCACTGGCAGATAGTAGATGTTGTAAGGAGTTACTAAGGCTACTTTTATTTTACAAAAAGTTTAGGGTTCCGCGCAAAAATATAAAACCCATGAAATTGTGAACAAAATCCGATTCAAATATAAGACATCCACGCGGGCAAAGCGGCAGGCAACAGCTAGTTTCTAATCATTATGTTTAATTTTAATAATCCGCGCAAGAAATGAAACGTTGACCTGCCGCTTCTGAACTATTCTGTACAAATCACACCGTGACTAATTGTGTGAAGTAAGCTATCATTTAACCTGAGGCCAGGTACTCACATTATTGACAACTAACTTTAAGCTCACTTCAAACAAAGTTTGCATGGTGAGATACTCGTATATACAGAGTAGTCCGGCTGTACTTAGCGTAAAGTTAAGGCACTTTGTTTTTATCTATCTGATCAATATGGAAGCAACAATTTGATTCCTGCAAATCTAGTAATAATTTCCTAGTCCACGATACAGGTATTAGCTACAACAATCCCACGTTTCAACTTGTTTCTGTACTTACATTGAATTTTTGAATCACCCTTTTACGCACGAAAGAAATAAAGATATAGCGATTGTATTGCGAATACTAAAATTCAATAGGGTATAGTTAAGTATCGTTTCAAACGGATTTACAAATAGTTATATTTAACTACATTTAACTACTTATCTTTGTAAAAAAAACTACTTTACTTATTTATTACTTGTTACAACAGACCTTAATACTAAATTGTGACGGCATGGTTGAGTCATAGTTGGTGGAGTCTTACATGTAACCGGGTCTCTCAGAGCTGGGTTGTGGAGGTCTGATAGGCAGTCGCTCCATGTAAATTCAGCTGCATCTGGTTAGACTTAAATCATCAAATGACTTCTCCCGCTCTGGGAGCGGGAGGGCGTGTCAGACTTTTACTGACTAAAACCCACCCGTGTTCCTTCTGTTGCCTGTGCCGGGGCCACGGTAACTCTTTCGAACATCCCGCAACCCTAGCTGATCTGGTTACACTGGAAGCCGACCACGAAAAAGTTGGGAAAAAAAACCAGGCAGATTGATTGTTTTGCTCAACATGGTTGATAAAGTTTGATTATTTTTAGGTAGGTATATCTTTTCATTTTCTATCGTAAGGTAGATAAGGATTAGGAATATCGTAAAATGAACTTTCTCCTACTATAAAATGTATGGTACGTACGTACGTCGTAAGAAATCGTTTGTAGCCACAGTAACTAAAGTTATGATTAAGCATTGATCGTATTAATTAAGCTTGTATAAACATTTTGTTCCGAAATAATATTCGAGATTGATTCTTAAAAATTTGCTCTGAAGAGCTTTCATTTCTATCCCTCCACTTTCTTTACCCAACAATGTAGCTGGCACCTGTAAATGGCCAGGACTGAGAGAAATAAAAGCGAAGTAAGCAACGGCATGTGGAACAGTGCCAGGTTTTGGCTAACTATGATACACCGTGAACAATGCTGGCTACTTAGAAATTTCATTGTGTTGTGCCTTCAAATATCGAAAGCAGTGGATTCTGGCTCTCAAATGAAAAATGAAATGAAATTTGTGTATCAAAGATGCCATTCTTTAAGCAAATACCAAAGTAAGTACTTATCAAGAAAGATTTTGATAAATTCCAAGATTTGTAGTGCTCATTTCTCTCCTTACTCACTTTTTTGGAGAATTCCAAATATTTCAAGTTTAGAGTTCATTATTAAAAACAACTTTTCGTCTCTAATTCTCTCCTATACACAATCATCAACGATTATTTAATTATCTTAACAAAATTACCGCACATTTCTAAGCATTACTACCAAAACCAATTCATTCCAATATTTTAAAATCAATACAAAGGCAATTCAATACGTCAGCTGTCACTCTAAAATCTTTTAAAAACAAAGGTACAGTCACGGACTTTAATTGATGAGCCACTTGCCACTGTTCGTATTTTAGCCGTGTAATGCAAATCGGGTTTAGTCGGATAGACTCGTGCATTCAGAAGCGGAAAGTCATACTTTGCAGGTCTAGCAACCGTAACCTAGCAACAATTGTTTTAGCGTAGCGATAGTAACGTTAACTTACGGAGAAATTATGATTGGTCATTTCGACTTTGAAAAACTCGGACCCACGATTTTATCCGAACGCGTAGCGTCCAAGATGACGTTCATGACAATTATGATAACTGTTGCACTTAAACATAAATAACATACTCTTATAACTGCCGCCATCTTGGAAGAATTGATTATGAATTTTATTTCTACTAGCTGTTGCCCGCTGCTTCGCCCGCGTGAATGTCAATACTTCCCTATTCGAATCGGATTTTGTTCACAATTTCATGGGTTTTAATTTTTTTGCACGGAACCCTAATTATTTTCTAAAATAAAAGTAACATACGTTATTGCCTATAAAATCAGCTATCTGCCAGTGAAAGTCCCGTCAAAATTAGTCCAGCCGTTTTGGAGATTAGCCGGAACAAACAGACAGACAGACAGAGAAGACAGACCGACAGACAAACAGACAAAAAATTTAAAAATTGTGTTTTTGTTTTATATACCGTTTCTACTTTCATATTATTATACATTTAGTAAAAAGCTGTTGTTTTGACATTACAAACAGACACTTCAATTTTGTTTTATATGTATAGATTTCCGTGTCGTAGTTTATATTATCATCTCTGACATCGACATTTCAACTGTCACTGTCTTCGGATAGGTTTTCAGAAATAAAGAGTCTTTAATGAGCTGTAATTCAAAAGAGGCCAGTATCAAATAGTTTGGATAAACGTATGCAACATTGTAATAATTTATTATTGACAACTTGTTAGTCAACCTTCAACCTCTATGGATATGACCATTTCCGATTATTAGTAATTTGTCATCTTGTTTCCGAGCATGGGGTTTGAGTTTGTATTTAATCGTGTAATCTCGTGAATGTATAAAACTGCAAAATCGTAAAGTGTGAATAGTGACTCATCAATTAAAGTCCGTGACTATACCTTTTAAATTATCCTTCTTGAAAATTGGGAGACAAATATCCAGCTATCAATCGAGTTCGCTAAGGCTTTGTAGGATCACTAAGAAACGCCTCGGATCACTAAGATCTTCGAGTCAGCTCACTAAAACTGTCTATTGTATCATTAAAATCTGCGATTGTATCGCGAAACTGATCAATGGCTCGAATTGAGCCATTTTCAAATTACGGCAGAGACCGATAAGTTTAACTACACGTTTTATTAGGTACGGAGAGCTAAAATGCTGCTCGGAGGTAAGTTAATTTTCATTGTTTTGATGTGAAACGTAGAAATGTGTGTAAAACAAGGTGCTTTAAAAATAAGTAAGTAAATTAAATTAGAATGTTCAACAAAAACATCATTTAACAAAATTTAAAGATATAGCCACCTATATCTACATACCTATATCTTTAAATTTTGTTAAATATGTATTCCTCAATTCTCGCTGTTGCACCTACCACTGTTGTCTCTGCATCACCCAAAGACTGACTGGTCGAAAATACCTATGGCATTAAGTCCGCCTCTGTATATTTATTTACCTACTTAGGCCATTTGCGCGTTCATGGGTTATCCTATATAACTCTGAGTTAACAGCTAACTCAGGGATAATCAAATAATTCATCTTGCGCTACCAAGAGTTGGAGGTAAACCTAGAGTTAAACTTTAGAGTTAAACCCACCGATGTGAGAGAGTTCAGTTGCTAAACTCTGAGTAAGCGTAAGTAATGTCAAAATAAATTGACGTTATGAGGTCCTGCTGATAACTTATTTTGTATTATATGTTACATTGTTTCACGTTATAGGAATTGCAAATTCAGTACTATATCAGCAGGCATTATATTCATGAACTCTTATAAAAATAAATACAAATTGTAAAAAACTTAAAACATATTTTTCCATATCTGACGTTTTTATCAATCAATAAACTAAGTCTCCATGGAAACCACATACAATCGATTTAGATGAAATGTTATGTCATAAAATTTCAAGAATACAAAGTATTACGTGTCGTAATGTAGTGTAAAAGAGATGGGTATAAAATTTCCGTTCATTTTTCGATTCATTTTTGGTCGCATTACATATCAGGCCATAGACACTGCAATCCTATTGTATATTTCGTCGATTGAACTGCAATGTTCCAAACTCAAAAATCACTATTGTTAGGTTATCTAACCTAGTGTTACTTTTTCGTGGCGCAACTCGTAATAAGAGTAAGGCCCACTTGCGTGAAAAACTTAACTCAGAGTTAGTTGCTAACACGAAGTTAAATTGACAATATGCTGTAAATGAGGTACCAGGGAAGCCACATGTGCAGAAGGGATTAGCGCCAAACTTCCCTGTCTTCAACGTTGTCTTGAATCATATAATATGCTTTTTAATAAGGACACGTTTGATGTGGGTTTTCAACTTTCCATCGCTAAGTTCTATAACCGACTTTGGCAACTTGTTCTAAAAGCGGATACTGTTTATAAGAAATGACTTGCTTGTTTAGTTAATCTAAATTTGGGTATCACAATTTTATGTTTACTAAGTGTATTTATATTGTGGAAATCGCTTCTTATTTTTAAAAGTCCTAAGTTTTTGCGAACAGACAAAATACTTTCTTAGATGTAAAGAGAAGGCAGAGTTAGTATATCAATTTCTTTGAATTTGTATCTAAGGGACTCACGAGGACCCACTTTATAGATCGCGTGGATTGCCTTCTTTTGTGAAATGAAAATTGAATCTACGTCAGCTGCCGATCCCCATAGCAGAACGCCATAAGATATAATACTGTGGAAATAAACAAAGTATACTAACCTAGCTGTGGCTATATCAGTTAACTGCCTTATTTTTCGTACTGCATATGCAGCTGAACTTAATCTACCTGAAATAGCTCTAATGTGGGCGCTTCATTACATTTTCTGCCTGTTTGATAGATAGGAAAGAACAAGATCAGCAGCTCGCCAAGAATTCCGTAATGGTGTAACTTACAGATCAGTATATGGTGGTCAACGCTATCAAACGCTTTAGAGAGGTCACAGAAAATGCCAATTGTATTCTGGGACTTTTTCCAGGATTCTAAAATGTGACCGATGAGTTTTACTCCTGCGTCAGTCGTCGACCTACCTTTCGTGAAACCAAACTGGCGACTGTGTAAAATCCCATTCGAATTAAAATGTGATAACATCTGGTCTAGCATATTTTTTTTATACATATTTTACTCAATGCTGGCAGCACAGATATAGGTCTATAGTAAGAGGGATCACTCTTACTACCTAATTTGAAAATTAGTACTACTTTAATAAGTTTCATTAAATCAGGAAACGTACCGCTGTCTAAACATTGATTAAATGTGCCTGTTAGGATAGGGGCAATTGTGTCAATAATATCTCCAATAACCTTAACAGAAATCCCCCATAAGTCTTCAGTGTTTTTTATGTTAAGACTTTTGAATGCTTTTTTAATTGTGGCAATAGAAATGGGCTTGAATTCAAAACTTGGAATATCCTTACTGAAGTTTTCTTTGAGAAGGGATTCAGCCAATAAAGATGATGACGGGAAGGATTTCATAACCTCGATTGGGATGTTGGTAAAGAAATTTTCTAGTGTCTCAGCAACTTTTAACTTATCTGAAATGGTTTCATTCTGTATTTTTAAAGACAATTCATTCTGATGTCGCTGTTTTCTGTTTCTAGTTTCTCTGTTAATTACCTGCCACACCGCTTTTATTTTATTATTAGAAACACTGATTTTATTACTTATTAATATCGATTTAGCTTGAGCGCAGACTCTTTTGAATATCTTAGAATAGTTTCTGACATAATTATGAAGGGCTTGATTTGAAGTTAATGATTTCTCGTGGTACAAATTACATAAAATATATCTGCTTTTTCTAATGTCAGCTGTGGTCCATTCATTAAATTTAGGTTTGGTATTGATTGTAACTTTTTTTACAGGACACGCTTTATTGACTTCTTGGCATACTGTAGATAAATAATGTACCGTAGTTTTCTATTGGGGTCTTGTGAATCACAAGTAGCCATCGTCATCTCTTTTCATTGTTTTGTTTTGTCATTACAAGATAGTTTTGTGCATACTTTGTTCTACACAATATTAATAAAAATATGTATGTTATAAACAAATCTAAAAAAATAACAGCTAAAACGTAACCAGCGCCATTTTAGATAGACAAACATCGTAAAACGAAGTGAAGTCTTGAACAGAGAGGCTCTCATTGTTATGTATCAGATAGATGCGTCATACCCGACGCTGAGCCCTCTCACGTGTCTATCACCTCTTATTCAGCCCCTCAAGGGGTTTCAGATTGAAAATTCAGAATTGTTATCTTTTCATTCGTGTATCGCTCGAGTTTGGGTGAGAGGTGCAAACGAGATTAAGTAACTGATTAATAACTTAATGTTCCCGATTTCAATAAGTTTCAGAAAGAATTTCCGTAATTAAAGAAATAAGTAGATACAATATCTGCAAAAATAACCGATTCTTCAAAAATTATATTTCATTTCAAAATAATGTGGGTTCTGGAACCTAAAAAATAATATCAATGTTACAAAATTGTACTTCATTATTTATGCCTAACGTGGAACGTCGCATGACTGTCAACATTTCGGGAATTCTCAACAAAATCAATATGACTGGGGTTTCCCAAAGTGACATCGTGTTTTCAGTGCTATTCTGTAAAATTCACTTCGAATTTCAAATTTTGAAGTAATGTTTAGAAAATATAAGATAAATATACTTACATATTGTTTTGTTTGTACTAAGTTTCATGTCGTCCACACTATTACCACAAATAAAAGTCAGTAGGTAATACAATATTGCATCGTCATATTTCATATTAATTTTCAGGTGCTTAACCGTAGCAGAAGAAAACATAGCCCTTATATTGCGACAGAAAATAATATGAAACTTGTCGAGTCTATTCATCCGTTGCGATGCTGTGTTCCGCTTTGTACTCGCTTAGAGAGTCCATTTCTGGATAATATTGTCTATTTCATTATGTAGGTTACATTGAAGGTTCTGTTTTCGTGCGTGGTTAATCAATCTTAAAAAACGCGTTTAAAATTGAAATCAAATTCTTAGCATTTCCTAATTGTAACTGTGAAAGAAAAGTTATTGGCGTATTATGATGCCATGGTTTTGTGTGGTAAACCGCATTTATCTTTGTTAATAGGTATTATAATGTCTCTAGGTATTATAATGTTTCAGTATTAAACAGCAATCGACTGAAGCCCTGTAAACCCCTGAAAATAAACAGCCCAAAACTTCAACTGGCTGGCTTTTGATGTTGGTTTTACACATTCTAAAATTACCACTCATCCGTTTATTACAAAGTCATACCTAACACGCAACTAAACCGAAAAAGAAGATAAAACCAACTGAAATACTTATTCAAAGACAATCAATTACCTCTGAGACCTTACGAGTAAGTAAAGTTCTACAGAGAAGTCTCCCAGTTAGTTCAGAAGTTGGTGGCGGAACAAACCACACCGGTCCGTTGCACCCACGTAAAATATTGACTGGAAACAAGATTCAGGACTATGGCCCGTCTACCGAGCGGTGATTGTGTTACTAACGACATTGGGATTAGATGGAAACTATAGGTTGAATTATGCTCTGCTATAGAGTTTGTTCTTGAATAATGTAAATAGCAAAAATACAGGAAGGAAAAAAAAAACAAAGTTCAATTTATTTCAAACTAGCTGTGCCCCGCGACTTCGTTCGCATGGAAGTCGTAAGATACACAATATATTAAAATAACAGCCCACATTTTAATAAAACTCCGCCCCGCTATTACTTCGTTTTCGCATAGCGATCTTACTAACTTTTTCTTTTTGCTTGACTCCTTAGGGTTGTAGCGTGATGTTACATAGCATAGGCTATACGACGGACGGACGGTTATAGAACCGTCCTCGAGAATTGGGCTACCAAATGCTAAAATAATTTTTCAGATCCAGTTCTTTGTTCACAATTTCATGGGTTTTTTTTTGCGCGGAACTGTAATTCTTTTTCTAAAATTAAATTAGCTTAAGTTACTCCTTATAACATCAGCTATCTGCCAGTGAAAGTCCCGTCAAAACCGGTGCAGCCGTTTCGGAGATTAGCCGGAACAAACAGACAGACAATTTTTTTTTAAACGGTTCTTTTGATTTAAGTACCGTATATACTTTATAAAAAACTGTTATTTTAATATCGCAAACAGACACTTCAATTTAATTTATTTGTATGTATAGATAAGCTTTTGCTCGTGGCGTGGACGTCGAAAAGTAAGTATCCCACGGAGACGTATTACCGAATTAAAAAGTATCATATATCTTAAAAGCCAGGTCATGGCTACCTTTAGTGCCAATTCAATCAATCAATTCAATTCAATTTCATCGAAATTCGTTCAGCCGTTAATGCGTGAAAAGGTACCAGACAGATAGATGAACAGACATGAGTTTCTTTTGCATTTATAAATTAAAGTATGAATGGAACTTTGTTTGAAACGCACGTCTTACCCATCGGAGTCGCCAAAAACTAAGGATGTCGAACGTCACATGCAACGATCCTTACATAATTCATTTTGCTTCTTCTACTTTCATCTCACACATACACGTGCACGAAGAAAATCTCTTTCCCAAGCATGAGTCTGTTTCAATACATTAATATTGATCAGAAGAATGATTCGCTGATCGAATGATCGCTAAAAGAAGAATGATTAGTAGGTATGGACAAAGAAGAAGACCTTTTACAGAGTATTCAAAAATTATCCAAACAAAAAGTCATAATAATAATGTTTGCCAACCTCCGTCTCTTTTTTAATCCTCTATCCCTCCAGTATTGTTAAAACCAAACACTTACTTTGCCTTTTTTTTTAATTCTCAATATTTTGACAACCTCTACAATCACTGTAAGGGCTGGTTTACACTGACCTTCTCCCATTACGTTTGGCGTTAATACTTGCCCTTATCCGTCTCGTTTGAAGACGCCCTTTTTATACGTTTTCTTGTAGAGAACTTTTCTAGTTATCCCGAAGCTTGTGCAAATTACATGAAAAGAAAATTTTCTCCGTTGAATTTGTACAACTAGTCTGAAAAATAAAGTTGGCAATCCAGTTGAATCTGATTAGATGGGTGAGCGTGTATATAGGTATTGTGTGTACAGTACTTGCTATGGAACCTTTAACAGGGTTGTCACATTTTATCACCTCTCTCGCTCACACAGTACCAAATGTTGAAGAATGTGAAATGAAAAGATGCTTTTTTGAAAAATGTAATCAATGGGCGACCTACTAAATAATATTAATTTAACAGGTAATTATTAAAAATACATTTTCATTGTGGCATTTATTTAAATCATCTCAAAAACAGATCGTAATACTTATTGAGCTAAGTTTATTAGATAACAAAATAGAAATGTGTTTTTAATAACTAATATTATTTAGTAGGTCGCCCATTGATTACATTTTTCAAAGAAACATCTTTTTATTTAACATTCTTAAAAATTTAGTCCCGGGTAAGGAAAAGAGGTGACAAAATGCGACAGCCCTCTTAAGGAAGTATGTTTTTTTTTTTTTTCTGAAGAGTTACGTGTTAAGGCTCAATGATAATATATTTCTTTGTGTATCGATGGCAAATAACAAAATTATTGTAAAAATTCAAATATTATGATTAGCCCAAAGTTTAGCCACCCGAACTCCAAATCTTTTATTACATGTAGGCACATAAAAGGTACTTTTGTACGTCATAAGTTCCTCAAGTGTACAGGTGACAGGGCATGGTCAGTGCTTCTATGAATGCCATAGGTATATGCTGGTATTTTTTGTCCGTCTATTTAAATTAAACAAAAACTTTCATTTGTTATTTGTAAAACAAACACGGTACAGAAATCGCGAGGTTTCACTGTAATTTTTTATACCAAATAAAAAATCAATCTGCCGAACCTTTTCCCAACTATGTTGGAGTCGGCTTTCAGTCTAACCAGATGCAGCTGAATACAAGTATTTTAATTGGAACGACTATATGTCCTTCGCAACCCAGATACTGGGTATCACTATACCCCTTGGTACTGGTTGTCAGACTTTTTGGGCTTCTGACTACCCGTACCAATTGTCAAAGATCTACGAATGACACCACGACCAACGGCTTAACGGCAAAATAAAAATTATCTACACAAATAAATTTCCAAACTGGCAAGAAAAATTTTTTTCTATAAAAACCAAAAAAAGGACCATCTCACAAGTTTTTAAAGGCCGCATTATTCACAAAGTTATTCCAAATCAATATTTGGATCGCTATTAACTTCATCCTCGATAGGACCACTTTATTTGTTTTGCGGTTGCAATGTTTGGCGGAGCCACTCGTGAACCACTTTCATGTTTTTGTTTACTATTTTACCAATTTAAGTTATATATTTATTATGCTGTGCACTCACCTGAACATCCATCTCATCATCCTCCTGTCCTCCTTTTTACAATTTATTTGTAGTCGGCGCAGGATGACTTAAATGTCTATTTGTGATCTCAATAGTCACCTTTTTTTCTAGCTTAAACATCTTTAACATATAAGTACCATTCATCGTTTCTTTGGTTATTCCTCATTATATTTATATTTGTGTCTTTGAAATATCTCGGGACCCTGGAGTCCCGGACCTTCGGAAGGAGTACGAGGGGCCGAAGCCAACTTACAGAGGCCCGTTAGACGCTTTGAATGAGGCACCAACCGACGATTATCACTGTACGCACTTTGCAAGTGCACCCAGGGATAATTCCCGGTTGGTGTAGGACTATGGCAGGATATATAATAGAAACAAAGATATACGACTATGGATTTGGGTGGCTAAAAGGGACTGGTTACCTAAAAGTATGGAAGGACTATGGTCCCCGCCTTACCAATGTTATATACATACAATAGACGGATAAAATGGCAGGGGGTGACGTGCATATTCAATAATGGGCCCCCGGAAACGATCGCTAGCACATAGTGACGTAGCGACAATGGGGCAACATATCCAGAGGTGATTGCGGAGTGGAGAGGTACTCCACGGCTATCAGGACAATACCGGAAGTACGGTCAAGATGCCTACCAGCATCTTACTGGAATACTTCCTTCCTCCGAGCACCATTGCTCTTGGGAATCTCCACTCAAGCCGGCCAATAAAGGCAAGAATGTGGTGGGAGTTCTGTTTCTCGTCAGTGTTCACTCCAGCTGGCCAATAAAGGCAAGCCAGAGTTGAGGAACATGACTTCTTCCAGGTGACAGGGTCCGTTGGGTCGCTACTGCTCAACAGCTAGCCACATGCTGCCTTGCGGGTTTATGTATCCCTTCTGGTCTGGTTCCTCACCCTAGACTTGTTTTGGCAAAGTAAACTCTACCGGCACAGACCTAAGTTCGGAGCGCGCAAGCCCCACCACGACGTCAACGTAGAGATACGGTGGTGGGGATTAATATTTATATTTTTTTATTTCATTTTCTATACATATTTTTTAAATTTTTAAATATTTTTATAAAAACAAAAAAAAAACATTTAAAAATATAAAAATAGTGGCCCATCGGCATCAGGAACAGGCTCCAAGGTGCCGGTGGTCAGGGCTCTAGAGAGAGGAACTTCCTCACTATGCGTGCTGTGTCCAGGAGTACTGCTTTCGGGATCAAGTCATTGACCCAGCCGCGCAATGAGAGCCTCCTGAGGTGTTGGTCGAGGCTCTCCGCTATTAGGCCATTAACCGTATACCATATTTATTTTCTTATTACTATCCAAGTTTTTTTATTTGCCATTCAACTATTAAAAGTTTAGTGGCTAATTACATAATATATTAACTGGCAAATAAAGAAAGTAAAAGATTTTCCCTATTTTGGTTTTGAAGTCTTTTCTCTCATTATATTCAACCTTCGATTTCCATACCTTTTTACTTTCCATACGAAACATGGTAAAAATATTTCAGATACTCCTACAGCTTTATTCGAGACACATTTAGAGTACCTAAATCAACACAACGGTCTGGGACGCCACTTTCAAGGCGTCTGCAAATTTTGGGAATGCTATTGCGTCAAGTAATTTATCTGAGGAGACAGAGTAAGACAAAGACACCTGTTGAATATTACTTTGGACTTTCTGAGTGAAGCTTTCTGGATTTTGCACTAAGTTATTTTTGTTTCGAGGCTTTTTAGGTTCTACTCTCATTTAAAAAACCCAAGACCCATTGTTTTTTTTTTTTTTTAATTCCAATTGGGATGTTATGAGTGGTGGTATTGAAGATGATCTTGTTATTTTGAATAGTGACCGAGAACTTACAAATAAGATACTGCAAAAAGACGAGGACCCCTATTAGGTGGACCAGTAATCACTGTATACGGATTTAGGGGTGCTGTTGTAAGAAAGAGTATCGTCGCACGGCGGTGACTCATACTACCAAATCTATTATTAGATTGTTAATAACTTACAACTTTTAAGTTGTTATTTGTTACCATTAGCCAAATTAAAAGCTAGTTCATGAATCATGAACAGAAATCCTTAGAATGCTAAAGTTTAATCCAATCAAGTAAAATTATATGAAGTTAAAATTGTTTTCCCGTCGGAACAGCAAGAACTCTCCCATCAACAGCGGACGTTAACAGAATTATTGAAGTTTCGACAACAAATTAATATTAACAACTGGCATTAAAATCGTCCGTAAAGAGTAAGTTTATACTTTACATTCAGAAGTACGAGTTGGTCTAGCTCTATGGAAGCAAATGGCCATTTTATAATTTCTCTGTTTTTTACGCGTAATCATCTAGTTTTTTGAAAAATAAAGCGGAGTATTTTCTTTCTCATGTAAGTTTATCGCTGTATTATGTTGAATTCAGGGAGATAAATGAGAAACAGAATTTGAGTTTCTCCATACTCATAAACTGTAATGTTTATAGAGACACAGAACCAGAAAAAATCAAATTGAACCTATTAAAGTAATAAGTAGTTTCAAAACCATAACCCTTTTTTAGAAAATATTAACTAGTGAGTGAATAAACTTGAGTGACGGTCAGTCAACTGTTTGTCGGATTACATGGGATGGGAAAATGTGACGTCAGCTTACTAAAATGGCAAAAAATATTTATAGATAATATGAAATTGAAATTATGAACAACGTAGAGATATAAAATGATGTTGTTGTTAATGTCGACCATTGTGCAGATAGCAAGAAAAAATCTGAAATGACAAATAAATAATAGTGGACATTGCTTTCGTCATCGACCAAAAACAAAAGAAAACAGTATTATTATCAGCAAGTATCACTGAAACATACCTGAGAGGCCGCTAGTGAATCTCATGTCGGATTATAAGCGATACAGGTAAATGAAGTTAGCTTACTCGAGATGTCTGATAATGATCATCGAATCGCCCTGAATCATAGAGTAGCAAGAAGTTGGAGAACTTCATAATTTAAAAAAAGTAAGAACCGATTACAAAATAATACGATACAAGCAACGAATTCATGTCTGATCAAACAAAATGGCGTTCTGTCAGAGATAACGCGATGATGGAAAAGTCTAAAATGTAAGTGGAATTACATAAGCTACCGAAAAGCTTATGTGAAAAGAAATGTACATAATTATGTTGAAAGTCTTTGTAGAAATAAGAAATACTTTGAAATCGATTGCCACTTGTCTAGGCCCTATGCTAGCCGATGCAGGCAATAAGTCAAAGAAAGAAAATAAAGGTGCAGGTTATAATCGTGGTATGGTATAAAATAACCATAAAAACGAAAATAATGTTGGTGATGTAAAACCCAATTGAGGCAACGGTAAAAATATAAATAGCTACACTATTGAGGTACTAAAGCAAAACACAAATCAGCAGCAAGTTTTGGTTAGGAAACAGGCCCGGGAGGCTACCAGTCAATCTCGCGTCGGATTATATGCGATGCGGATACGTGACGTCAGCTCACTAGATACGCCTGAGTGTCAACGGATGTACGCTCGACATGATATCGTTTGGTTCAATGTCTCTTTGACTGCTACAGACTTAAGTTTTGGATATGTGTGTATTTCATTTTTGTTTCTTCGAATATGGGATGAGCTAAATTAAGTGTTGTGCTAAAGAATTAAGGTGCCTTTGTTACGGTTTTGTTTCAAATATTTACAACAAACATGATCCCCATGGTTATGAATCTTATCATTCTTTTGCCCTTATCCCAATTTATTAGTGGTCGGCGCAGCATCGGCAGCATGTCTTCTTCTTTCATACTCCTCTATGAGTTGTCATCTCAGTAGTCACGCCCTGTTTAGCCATATCATCTTTCTCACAATTCATCCATCGTTTCGTTGATCTTTTCCTACTATTATAGCCATCCACATTCATGCTCAAAACTTTCTTCCCGTTCCATTTTGTTTGTTGTTATAATTCTAACCATAGCTAATAATCACCAAATATGGAACAACATAGGAAAAGCCTACCAGCTATCCAATTGTTATCTTTTGTCATAATGTTCTATGTTAGTAGGAGCATCACCTAAAAATAATAATCATATCGCTTAACGCAATGTAGCTTTCTATCTAAAAACGACTTACAGCTGAGAGAATCCGACGTATCTTGTGGGGGAGATCCGTTTATTTTTCATCCATTAACAGCATTTCCTTGAACGGAGGGAGGAAATCAGTAGCATAAAAAAACTCGGCGCATCACCGGGGTAATGATGTGAAATATCAATAGTTTACGCACCACCTCCGGTTGTCAAGGTATGCGGTGGGTTTGTTCACGTGTTACTGTCTATAGCATCATGTGTAAATATTTTTATTTATGTATGTATATATTCATCATGTGGGGTTAAGGTTCTGTAAACGAATATCATGTTATCTCGCTTTGCATTACGGTGACACACCCCCAGTTGAAGCCGAATGGTTTAACAGCTCCATTTTAACTGATCGCGGTATTATGTCTTTGACCAAATTGCTCTTTTTATTTCCTTGGCTTTCTTACGGAACATATTTATTAAGAAGCCTTTTAAGAAAAACGTAATCTTTATGAGAAAACAGTTTTGCTCTTTTACTTTCTTTTAAAGAGAACGTAAATGGTTTTTCGACTCAAAAGTTTAAGCTAGTCAGTTATCCACTAGGAAATCCGAACTCGCTCGTAAAAGACAAACAACGCAGGTCCCAAAGTTTCAAAGTCCTCACCTCTGCGAAAGTTTTTCACTAAAGTTTACGTGTTTACTTGGAAAAGTGGGCCGTTTTGGAGTCAGGAGCCACGGATGCTCTTTACAGTCCTCCCTTACTGCTTTCCGATATTTCGTTCGATTTAGAGAATGGTAACCCCAAACTTTGAAGAGTTTTCTTCGTTAAAAACCTTGGACTAATTTTTGCGTCGAACGTAGAGTAGTAGATTATACAACAAGTGAAAAAAGGGAATTTAATACGAGGGAACCAGTTGGATCCCGAGAGCAGCGAAGTATTCTAGAATAGAATCCTGAGCGGAGCGAGGGATACAGGGGCCGAGATGATTTTTTTTTCACGAGTTGTGTAGTTTTTCCCATTAACTGCTAGAAAATAAATAGTAGTTTAACTACTATAATTGCTGCTTTAGAACGAAATGATTCCGGAGTCAGTGTCTCATTTTTGTCACTGGAAGAACTTATTTTATTAGGTCAGGTGCGTAGTACTCGCAACGGACGTGCATGTATGATAGATGTATGAACGTGAACGAGGCAAAGGGAGTATCAAAGGATCGTGCAGGTGGCGTTCTGTAGTTACTGCCTATCCTCATGTGTAGAAATCGTAAGTTTATGTATGTGTTTGTGGATGTAGAGTTTACTTATCCTCTATAACATTTTATAACAAGACCTGTAAAATTAGAGTCACCAATTGGATATGGTCTTCGTTATAAGTAAGTACCTACAATTTTTTGCATGCCAAATGGTAGAATGCACCTGGACTGGAACCAAATATTATTATGTAACAACTCACCTGAACACTTGCGGGCGGTTCACCTGTGTGTATACACACATTCTATGCAAATAAACATTTCTATTCTATTATTACATGAAGCCCGAAAGTCTGAGAACCAGTCTCACCAAGAGGTATCGTATTACCTAGTAACTGGGTTTGGGAGGTCAGATAGGCAGTCGTTTCAAGTAAATACTGGTATTCAGCTACATTCTGTTCGACTGTATGTCGACCCCAACATAGTTGGGAAAAGGCTAGGCAGATGATGATGATGATAATATATGTCTGCGGCAGTAGTCATCAGAATCAGTTGTAAGAAGCTGGATCAGTTTTTCTATCTGCTCATAGGCCGCTCAGCTACCTTCACAGACGTGATGGGTATCGACATCTAAGCTCAATAAACAAAAGAAAAGAATTTTTCGCAACTTGTTTCTTGAAGTACTCGTATTTCAAGAAACAAAGAACACTAACAGCGGTAGTTGACCTACAGAAAAAAACCTCAAACCTTTTTATTTTTTTTCATTTTATCGTGTTTACCCATCGCGTCTGCGGAGTTTAGCTAGTCAATTTAAAAACAATCATGCATAATAT
Organism: Fissipunctia ypsillon; assembly: GCA_947568875.1. NCBI lineage: Eukaryota > Metazoa > Arthropoda > Insecta > Lepidoptera > Noctuidae > Fissipunctia > Fissipunctia ypsillon. The sequence continues at coordinate 19,744,727 of OX387643.1, read as the reverse complement.
TTTAAAATTAATAGTTTTAAAGTTATTTAAGAAAATAGATGGGAATTGACCATTCCTCCCTTATTTTCGAGACTACTGAGCCTAAAGTTTTGAAAAAAAGTACAGAAAATAGTTCTTTATCTACTTATAGATTACAGAAACACATATAAAAAGTCTCTGGTCTTAAAATAACATGGTAAATCTCTCAATATTGTGCGTACAAACCTACTTTTGTAGTTGGAATGTATGAGAGAACAAGTTTTTCAACTACAATATTAAGTTTGCTCTTGGGTTAAATCCATCCCAACTAGGGAACCCCTAACTGTGCGTGGTCCGACACGAACATGGCCAGTTTTTTTCTATTAATTTAAATATTAATTTTAGTACAACCTATTATCTCACAAGGAGTCGCGCGTTGGTCGCTACGTCAAAGTTTTAACTTTTGCAGCTATCATCCTTTTTCTTTGATTGCATGTTTTTTGTTCCAAGCAAACTATTATTATTATTTAATCACACAAACCTTAAGATTATGCCGTATAAAAAATATTATCCACTTTTCACGATAAATAATAATAATAACGCAACTGAATGCTCAGGATTGACTACAATAAAACCAATAAAGTGTACGGTAGTGTACGGTATTGAGTTTGAATTTACAATAACTTTAAAGACCGGATAACAAAGGCTTGATGATTGCCTTGCATTGTTTGATTGGTACGAAACCATTTAGCGATATTTTACGGGTTTTTGCGAGTGGTTCTCCTGATGACTTCTCTACTACGGATGGTTCTCCTGATGACTTCTCTACTGCGGACGGTTCTCCTGATGGCGACTCTACTGCGGGCGGTTTTCCTGATGACTTTTCTACTGTGGGTGGTTCTCCTGATGCTTTCTCTACTGCTGGTGATTCTGCAGATGGCAAATCTACTGCGGGTGGTTCTCCTGATGGCGACTCTATTGCGGGGGGTTCTTCTGATGGCGACTCTACTGCGGGCGGTTCTCTTGATGGCTTCTTTACTGCAGGCGGTTCTTCTGATGGCGACTCTACTGCGTTCGGTTCTCCCGATGGCGACTCTATTGCGGGCGGTTCCTCTGATGGCGACTCTACTGCGGGCGGTTCTCCTGATAGCTTCTCTACTGCGAGTGGTTCTCCCGATGGTGACTGTAATGCAGGGGGTTCTCCTGATGGCGACCCTACTGCAGGCGGTTCTCCAGATGGCGACTTTACTGCGAGAGTTTCTCCTGATGGCTTTTCAACTGCAAGCGGTTCTCTTGATGGCTTCTCAACTGCATGTGGTTTTCCTGATGGCAACTCTACAGCGGGCCGTTCTCCTAATGGCGATTCTCCTGCGGGTGGTTCTCCTGATGATGACTCTACTGCGGGAGGTTCTCCTGATGGCTTCTCTACTGCGGGTGGGTCTCCTGATGGTAACTCTACTGCGGGCGGTTCTCCAGATGGCGACTCTATTGCGGAGGGTTCTCCTGATGGCGACTCTACTGCAGGGGGTTCTCCTGATGGCGACTCGACTGCTAGTGGTTTTCCTGATGGCAACTCTACAGCAGGCCGTTCTCCTAATGGCGACTCTCCTGCGGGCGGTTCTCTTGATGGTGACTCTACTACGGACAGTTCTCCTGATGGCGACTTTACTGCGGGAGGTTCTCCTGATGGCGACTTTACTGCGAGAGGTTCTCCTGATGGCTTCACTACTGCGAGCGGGTCTCTTGATGGTGACTCTACTGCGGGTGGTTCTCCTGACGGCGACTCTATTGCGGGTGGTTCTCCTGATGGCGACTTCACTGCAGGCGGTTCTCCTGATAGCTTCCCTAATGCGGGTGGTTCTAATGATGGCGACTTTACTGCGGGCGGTGCTTCTGATGGCGACTCTACTACGGAGGGTTCTCCTGATGGCGACTCTACTGCAAGCGGTTCTCCTGATGGCGACTCTAATGCGAGCGGTCCTCCTGATGGCTTCTCAGCTGCAGGCGGTTCCCCTGATGGCGACACTAATGCGAGCGGTTCTCCTGATGGCGACTCTATTGCGGGCGGTTCCTCTGATGGCGACTTCACTGCAGGCGATTCTCCTGATAGCTTGTCTACTGCGTGTGGTTCTAATGATGACGACTCTACTGCGGGCCGTTCTCCTGATGGCGAATCTACAGCGGAGGGTTCTCCTGATGGTGACTCTACTGCAGGGGGTTCTCCTGATGGCGACTTTACTGCGGGTGGTGCTTCTGATGGCGACTCTACTGCAGGCGGTGCTTCTGATGGCGACTCAACTGCGGGAGGTTCTCCTGATGGCTTGTTTACTGCGGGCGGTTCCCCTGATGGCGACTCTATTGCGGGCGGTTCCTCTGATGGCGACTTCACTGCAGGCGATTCTCCTGATAGCTTGTCTACTGCGTGTGGTTCTAATGATGACGACTCTACTGCGGGCCGTTCTCCTGATGGCGAATCTACAGCGGAGGGTTCTCCTGATGGTGACTCTACTGCAGGGGGTTCTCCTGATGGCGACTTTACTGCGGGTGGTGCTTCTGATGGCGACTCTACTGCAGGCGGTGCTTCTGATGGCGACTCAACTGCGGGAGGTTCTCCTGATGGCTTGTTTACTGCGGGCGGTTCCCCTGATGGCGACTCTATTGCGGGCGGTTCCTTTGATGGCGACTTCACTGCAGGCGGTTCTCCTGATAGCTTCTCTACTGCGTGTGGTTCTAATGATGGCGACTCTACTGCGGGCGGTTCTCCTGATGGCGACTCTATTGCGGGCGGTTCCTCTGATGGCGACTTCACTGCAGGCAGTTCTCCTGATAGCTTGTCTACCGCGTGTGGTTCTAATGATGGAGACTCTACTGCGGGCCGTTCTCCTGATGGCGAATCTAAAGCGGAGGGTTCTCCTGATGGTGACTCTACTGCAGGGGGTTCTCCTGATGGCGACTTTACTGCGGGTGGTTCTTCTGATGGCGACTCTACTGCAGGCGGTGTTTCTGATGGCGACTCAACTGCGGGAGGTTCTCCTGATGGCTTGTTTACTGCGGGCGGTTCCCCTGATGGCGACTCTATTGCGGGCGGTTCCTTTGATGGCGACTTCACTGCAGGCGGTGCTTCTGATGGCGACTCAACTGCGGGAGGTTCTCCTGATGGCTTCTTTACTGCGGGCGGTTCCACTGATGGCGACTTTACTGCAGGCGGTTCTCCTGATAGCTTCTCTACTGCGTGTGGTTCTAATGATGGCGACTCTACTGCGGGCCGTTCTCCTGATGGCGACTCTATTGCGGGCGGTTCCTCTGATGGCGACTTCACTGCAGGCGGTTCTCCTGATAGCTTCTCTAGTGCGTGTGGTTCTAATGATGGAGACTCTACTGCGGGCCGTTCTCCTGATGGCGAATCTAAAGCGGAGGGTTCTCCTGATGGTGACTCTACTGCAGGGGGTTCTCCTGATGGCGACTCTACTGCGGGTGGTTCTTCTGATGGCGACTCTACTGCAGGCGGTGCTTCTGATGGCGACTTCACTGCAGGCGGTTCTCCTGATGGCGACTCTACTGCAGGCGGTGCTTCTGATGGCGACTCTACTGCAGGCGGTGCTTCTGATGGCGACTCAACTGCGGGAGGTTCTCCTGATGGCTTCTTTACTGCGGGCGGTTCCCCTGATGGCGACTTCACTGCAGGCGGTTCTCCTGATAGCTTCTCTACTGCGTGTGGTTCTAATGATGGCGACTCTACTGCGGGCCGTTCTCCTGATGGCGAATCTACAGCGGAGGGTTCTCCTGATGGTGACTCTACTGCAGGGGGTTCTCCTGATAGCTTCTCTAGTGCGTGTGGTTCTAATGATGGAGACTCTACTGCGGGCCGTTCTCCTGATGGCGAATCTAAAGCGGAGGGTTCTCCTGATGGTGACTCTACTGCAGGGGGTTCTCCTGATGGCGACTTTACTGCGGGTGGTTCTTCTGATGGCGACTCTACTGCAGGCGGTGTTTCTGATGGCGACTCAACTGCGGGAGGTTCTCCTGATGGCTTGTTTACTGCGGGCGGTTCCCCTGATGGCGACTCTACTGTGGGCGGTTCTCCTGATGGCGACTCTATTGCGGGCGGTTCCTCTGATGGCGACTTCACTGCAGGCGGTTCTCCTGATAGCTTCTCTACTGCGTGTGGTTCTAATGATGGCGACTCTACTGCGGGCGGTTCTCCTGATGGCGACTCTATTGCGGGCGGTTCCTCTGATGGCGACTTCACTGCAGGCGGTTCTCCTGATAGCTTCTCTACTGCGTGTGGTTCTAATGATGGCGACTCTATTGCCTGTGGCTCTCCTAATGGCGAATCTACAGCGGAGGGTTCTCCTGATGGTGACTGTACTGCAGGGGGTTCTCCTGATGGCGACCCTACTGCGGGCGGTTCTCCAGATGGCGACTTTACTGCGGGAGTTTCTCCTGATGGCTTTTCAACTGCAAGCGGTTCTCCTGATGGCTTCTCAACTGCATGTGGTTCTCCTGATGGCGACTCTACTGCGGACGGTTCTTCTGATGGCGACTCTACTTCGCGTGGTTTTCCTGATGGCAACTGTACAGCGGGCCATTCTCCTAATGGCGACTCTCCTGCGGGTGGTTCTCCTGATGGTGACCCTACTGCGGGCGGTTCTCCTGATGGCGATTTTACTGCGGGCGGTTCTCCTGTTGGCGATTTTACTGCGGGAGGTTCTCCTGATGGCTTCACTACTGCGCGTGGTTCTCCTGATGGCGACCCTACTGCGAGTGGTTTTCCTGATGGCAACTCTACAGCGGGCCGTTCTCCTAATGGCGACGCTCCTGCGGGCGGTTCTCTAGATGATGACTCTACTGCGGGCGGTTCTCCTGATAGCTTCTCTACTGCGTGTGGTTCTAATGATGGCGACTCTACAGCGGGCGGTTCTCCTGATGGCGACTCTATTGCGGGCGGTTCCTCTGATGGCGACTTCACTGCAGGCGGTTCTCCTGATAGCTTCTCTACTGCGTGTGGTTCTAATGATGGCGACTCTATTGCCTGTGGCTCTCCTAATGGCGAATCTACAGCGGAGGGTTCTCCTGATGGTGACTGTACTGCAGGGGGTTCTCCTGATGGCGACCCTACCGCGGGCGGTTCTCCAGATGGCGACTTTACTGCGGGAGTTTCTCCTGATGGCTTTTCAACTGCAAGCGGTTCTCCTGATGGCTTCTCAACTGCATGTGGTTCTCCTGATGGCAACTCAACAGCGGGCCATTCTCCTAATGGCGACTCTCCTGCGGGTGGTTCTCCTGATGGTGACCCTACTGCGGGCGGTTCTCCTGATGGCGATTTTACTGCGGGAGGTTCTCCTGATGGTGACTCTACTGCGGGCGGTTCTCCTGATAGCGATTTTACTGCGGGAGGTTCTCCTGATGGCTTTTCAACTGCGGGCGGTTCTCCTGATGGCTTCTCTACTGCGCGTGGTTCTCTTGATGGCGAATCTACTGCGAGTGGTTTTCCTGATGGCAACTCTACAGCGGGCCGTTCTCCTAATGGCGACGCTCCTGCAGGCGGTTCTCTAGATGATGACTCTACTGCGGGCGGTTCTTCTGATGGCGACTGTACTGCAGGCGGTGCTTCTGATGGCGACTCAACTGCGGGAGGTTCTCCTGATGGCTTTTCAACTGCAGGCGGTTCTACTGATGGCTTTTCAACTGCGGGCGGTTCTCCTGATGGCGTTTCAACTGCGGGTGGTTCTCCTGATGGCTTTCCAATTGCGGGCGGTTCTCCTGATGGCTTTTCAACTGCGGGCGGTTCTCCTGATGGCTTTTCAACTGCGGGTGGTTCTCCTGATGGCTTTTCAACTGCAGTCGGTTCTACTGATGGCTTTTCAACTGCGGGCGGTTCTCCTGATGGCTTTTCAACTGCGGGCGGTTCTCCTGATGGCTTCTCTACTACGGATGGTTCTCCTGATGGCGATTTTACTGCGGGAGGTTCTCCTGATGGCTTTTCAACTGCAGGCGGTGCTCCTGATGGCGACTTTACTGCGTGCGGTTCTCCTGATGGCGACTGTACTGCGGGCGGTTCTCCTGATGGCGACTCTACTGCGGGCGGTTCTCCTGATGGCGACTGTACTGCGGGCGGTTCTCCTGATGGCGACTGTACTGCGGGCGGTTCTCCTGATGGCGACTGTACTGCGGGCGGTTTTCCTGATGGCGACTGTACTGCGGGCGGTTCTCCTGATGGCGACTCTATTGCCTGTGGCTCTCCTGATGGCGAATCTACTGCGGGCGGTTCTCGTGATGGCGACTCTACTACAGGTGGTTCTCCTGATGGCGAATCTACTGCGGATGGTTCTCCTGATGGCGACTCTACTACGGATGGTTCCCCTGATGGCGACTCTACTGCGGGCGGTTCTCCTGATGGCGACTCTACTGCGGGCGGTTCTCCTGATGGCGACTCTACTGCAGGTTGTTCTCCTGATGGCGAATCTACTGCGGGCGGTTCTCCTGATGGCGACTCTACTACGGATGGTTTTCCTGATGGCGACTCTACTACGAATGGTTCTCCTGATGGCGACTTTACTGCGTGTGGCTCTCCTGAAACATTATCATTTTATGTAACAATAATAATTATCTATATTTTTCAGATAAAATAATCTATGTTTCTTAAGCCGATATCAGACGCTTCACTTTTTGTTAATTTTTGCTTTTCATTCGACATCTTTCACTTGAAGTGAAACGTCTGTACTTAAAATGGATCAAAAGTTAAAAATGATTTCAGTACTAGTCTAAATAGTTAGTTTTGTTAAATGATCCTTAATAAAATTTTGATTAGCCATTCAGTAGCCGATCCAACAATTTTGTATTTTTTACTTTGCCTACCGAATTATCGAAAAATGCAATGAATGTAGCGAATGAAAGTTTACTCCTATGTCGACACTAGAAAGGCAAATTGTATTGACCGTTACATAAATTTTCAATAAATTGATTTGAAGTTTTACTTTTCACAAAAAAAAATCATATTATATTAACTACTAGAGTATTCTTGTTCAAATTCAGAATTGTTATTATTTCATAGGTTTACTATTTAATTATTGAGCCAAAAAAGGTACATGACCTTTTTGATAATTTTTTTGGAGATAATACAAGGTTGTGAATAATATTGGTGAGGTAAAATTTACTTAAATCATAATTCCAACAGAGCTCCTGTAAAAAATGTTTTAACGTTCGGATAGCTGCATACAACCATCAACTAAAGAATCTTACGTTCTTTTCGGTAAACTTTAATATTCCAATAAAATGTTTTGGGTCACCCGAGGAAAACCAAAAAATCTAATCTTACTCATTAAACTTTAGTTACGGTTACGATCGACCAACTGCTATTAAACATTGACGACAAAATGCGCTGAACGTCGAAATGATTGTAATTAGCAGAAAGGTACTTGTAACGGACAATAAACAAAAAAATATACACAAATAGTTATATTTCCAAAATTGGATAAAGGGACCAACTAGTAAAAAGTTGTAGTGATAAAAAAAAATTATTTGGTAACGTGTTTTAACATTAAATCTTTATTTAGACAATAAAAAGCAAAATGAATAATGACAAATTTTCTAACGTAATGTACGGTTTATGAAACAAATGACAAAAATGGTTGGATTTAAAACTAAATTCAATACGAAATTGACTGAAATCACCGTTGTATTAACGTCCACAAAAGTGCTCGGATTTAACTGGAACCTATATATATATAGGGTATATATTACCATTCGGAAGAGAAAAATTTGCCGATTCCAACGATGTAAAAAACTCAATTTTGACCAAAGTGGTCGATCATATAATATGCCTTTCTAGCGTCGATATAATTTTGTCGATAGCTTCTGAACCTTGAATAAAACAAAAAACTTATGGATAAAAAAAACAACCGACTTCCAAAAAAAAAAAACACTACAAAGTGAAACATAACTTTAGTTTCGGAAGTCGGTGTCTTTATTTTAGTACGAAATTTTCGTTTTTTTGCCACCGACTTTCGAAATTAAAGTTACACTTCTGGACACATCTATTGGCCCACGTTGTATTTTCAGTTTCGTTTGGTCCTAGCTAAAATTTTATATTAGGTCGAGCAAAAAGTTTTTATGCAGTTTTGAACCTGGCACATTCACAATTTCATTCAATAGTCTTTTTTTGAATTTCGAACACAGAATTTAAAGAAACAAAAGACAATTTGGAGCCTGTTTGTTGATATCAAACAATCGAATACTAAGAAAACTTGGTTTTATTGGTTTACTTGGATTTAATTCTTGAAAAAGTGATTGATATCTTTGGTTTTGCAACAAACATTACTTATTCTTAACATTAAGGTGAGGTTCTATCAATAATCTATGGATACTTCACCTGAAGTCGCCGCCCAAGCTGTGGCACTTATTCAGGCCGGACACAGCCAAAGAAACGTGAGTGCTCAACTTAATTTAAGTCGATCTGCGGTCCGAAATGTTTATCGGAGGTACCTAGAGACTGGCGGCTTTGTTCGTCACCAAGGAAGGCCACGATCTCGGGTCACAACTGAAAGGCAGGATCGATTCATCGTGACGACCAGCTTGAGAAATCGTTACCTTACCTCCATTGAGATACAAAACCAACTTCGCGACTTCCACGGAGTATCTGTGAGCGCTCGAACTGTTCGGAGAAGGTTAAAAGAACGCGATATGGTACCACACAAGCCAGCTAATGGGCCCAAACTAACGCGAGCCCACCGAACAGCGCGCCTTCATTTCGCACGCAGTCATTTAAATTGGACACAGCAAGATTGGAGCCGTGTACTCTTTTCTGATGAGTCTAAAATTGTGTTACATGGCAATGATGGAAGGAAGAAGGTCTACCGACGTAAGGGAGAGCGTTTCGCACAATGCTGCTTTGAAGAGAGGGTTGCTTATGGCGGTGGCTCATGGACTGTCTGGGGCGGTATATCCGCGAGCGGCAAAACTCAACTTGAGGTTGTTACAGGACCACGGCTGCCAACATTAAATGCTGAAAGGTACATTCGTGAGTGCTTAGAACCTCACGTGATACCATACGCGGACTATGTGGGCCCAAATTTCCTTTTTATGCATGATAATGCAAGAGCCCATGCGGCCGGCATCGTCAGGGAATATCTTCGGGATGTGAACATCACAGTTATGGACTGGCCAGCCAGAAGCCCAGACATGAACCCCATTGAGCACATGTGGGACGAGCTAAAAAGACGTGTTAGGGCTCGTCAGCCAGTTGCCCAGACGATGCAGGAGTTGAAAACTGCCATAGAAGAGGAATGGGAGATGATCCCTCAAAATTTCATAGAGCGGTTGATAAACTCTATGCCTAATCGTATGAGAGCTGTGGTAGATGCCCATGGAGGCAACACGCGTTATTAAATTAAACGTTTATTTGATAAAACATGTTTTTTATTCAAAAATCAATTGCCTTTAACAAGGCGCATATCCGACTTGTTAGGCGTAGCTCCATGTCGTATGGTATTCTGAATTCAAATTTAAAACAATACGATCGAAAAAGATGGTAAAATGTATCAGGTTTAAAACTGCATCAACAGTTTTTGTTCAATCTAGCAATCATATTTCGGTAGGGGCCATCGAAACCTAAACTCTAAGGTGGGCCAATAGATGTGTCCAGAAGTGTATTTTTTTCCACTTTTTAGTTGTGGTACTTACCCAACCCAAATTCGTATACCACTACTTGCTAAGTAAATAACAGTGACAAGAAGCTATTATAACAACATTAACATACACTAAATGGGAAAAAATACGTATTATTGAAGCTAACTCAAAACTCATCATAATTTGACTAAATTTATTTGCGACCACGACAGTTAAAAACTTTGCAAAAAGGCAAATATATGTTCTTAAAATTTGGAAGGCGTAGTTTTATCAGGTTTGGACGCCATCGCCAACAAATCATTAAATCGACCACACGACGACAGAACGTTAACGTTAACAAGTAGCGCAATTTGAAGCACATTACCATTAAAATCATTTATCAGAACGATTTATTAAAATTTGCTCCTTCATAGTCGCCAACTATCTTAATCGAGATATCATAATGCCACCCGTGAAATACTTATCATTGAGGAGTTTCCGTGGCCATATGTGGTCTTCTTCGTTATTTCCACTTCACTAAATGATTGGTACTTTCTGACTGCAAATGCTTGACTTCGTAATGAAAATACCAAAATCGCTATATATATATGCTAATTATAGCATATATATATATAGCGATTTTGGTGTTTTACTATTTTACTCCTCAAATATTATAATCATATAGGTATACATTAGTATACCTATACCCTCCTTGCCGGATTACCGCCATGGGATCTGGAGGCAAAAGTCCTCGCGCACATGTGGGAGTGGCGCGAGGAGGCAGGACGCCGGGGCGTAACTCTGTTGCCGCGAGAAATCGTGGCACGGCGGACAGAGCTCCGGCAGGATCTCATGGCGGCATGGAGAGTGCGATTGTCGCAACCCAGCGCTGGGCACGCCATAATTGCGGCGATAAGTCCCCTCTTTGAGGAGTGGCTGGAGAGGCGCCACGGCGTCCTCACCTTCCGCCTGACGCAGGTCCTCACCGGACACGGGTGCTTCGGGAGGTACCTGTTCCGGATAAGGCGGGAGGAAACGCCCGAGAGTCACCACTATGTGGATCGCCCGGAGGACACGGTGGAGCATACGGTGGAGGTCTGCCCGGCTTGGGCGGAGCACCGCCGTGTCCTCGCGGAAGCGATCGGCGGTGGCGATCTCTCGCGTCCGGCCCTGGTCCAGGCCATGGTACGGAGCGAGAGTGCATGGGAAGCCATTACCTCCTTCTGCGAAGCAGTAATGCTCGTGAAGGAGGAGGCGGGACGCGTGAGGGAGAGGCAAGCTTTGCACCCTCACGCCCCTAGTCGCCGCAGGAGACGCCCTGGGCGTCGGGAATTGGCAGCCGATTCCCGGCCACCGTAGGCGCGGGCTTGCGGACGGCGAGCAATGGGTAGCTCGCCGTCCGGTAAGGACCAAGCCCGAGTCGACGGCGCGTCGTGTTCCACGCGCGCCTCAAAGAGATGTCAGCACTATTGACGGGGTCCGCTAGGGCCGATGCCAGCTAGGGTTGCGGGATGTTCGAAAGAGTTACCGTGGCCCCGGCACAGGCAACAGAAGGAACATGGGTGGGTTTTAGTCAGTAAAAGTCTGACACGCCTTCTGACTTCTGACTTCTCCCGCTCCGCCCAGAGCGGGAGAAGTCATTTGATGATTTCCCATCCAAAAAAAAAATAAAAAATAGTATACCTATATGATTATAATATTTGAGGAGTTCCCTCAATTCCTCATAGATCCTATCATCAGAACAGGATCTTGATAAAAATGTGACCAAAATAATGTACAATCAACTGCACGTCCATGGTACGTTTTGTTCCGTAGTAGTAAGTGACGTGCGGTTGGCTGTACCTACTATTGAAAGTTTCTAAACACTGACGTGACGTTTACATAACAAAAAAAAATGGTGTTTTTTAAATACATACCGCCCGGGGCAGCTTGTATAATACCACAATATGCCTGAAACAAGAAACAATTAAATTAGCTTATTTAACAATATATGTACACAAAAAACAAAAAAAAAAATACAAAATTATATATATTATTATAATTTCAACCCATATTTTATATATATGACGGAGGAGGTACATCTGTCTAGTTATCGTTAGCCATATTTTCAACTATTGTGGGCGTACTATGAGTAGTGTTGGATATTGCGCAATAAAAAAACCGCTTGAAATTCAAATCAGATTATAATTTACGATCAAATTAATCACACTAGCTATTCACATAATATAAATACACGACATAACTATGAGGAACGCGTGACAGTTTCTAACTCTGCTTAACTCCGGTCGACGAGCGTTATGTTGTAGATTCTGTCGAGCGCCGCTTGATGGCACAGGCGTCCCGATTAGTCGAACGACGACTAACGTATTTCTGACATATATTTAATAATTATTATTGAAATGTACACATACCACAAGTACCAAAAACGCCAAAGTCACTAGATTTGCCTTCATTTTGAAACTACTGCTTGCACTTCGGGTAGTCACGATTAACTCAGTTCTTCCTAACGACCGCCCTTTTTATACTTATTTCCATTACGTTCATTATTTTCTTTTTATAATTGTTTCTTTTTCAATTTATTTGTTCCAACAGGTGATTTAAATAAACAAAAGCTTTTAATTGAACCTCAAAAGAATTAAATAGAAATTTTGTTATTATAGCAATGAATAATGCCTTATTAATAAATATTTAACTTATTAGTTCAGGTAAACAGTTAACTCAAAACTCAATCATTTATTGCTTTTCACAGTGTGTGTGTGTGGGAAGCACTATACTTTAACACCCATCGCTTTTATACAGGCCGTCCCACGGATATGCCACATGGAGGGAAAGTACCTTGAATATTGTAGATGAAACATTTTACTGAAAGAAAACGTTATTTGAATTTAAAAAAAATTAAAATCTATTCATAAATATTTAAATAATTACGTGGTTGAACCGGGAATCGAACCCGTTACATGAGAAAAATAATTACCCTGTAGCTTTATCATACCGATCGAAAGGCTTCATCATAAGGATTATTTTTTGCTAAATAACATAGTATCACAAATAAAAGGAAGACCATTAATTTTAACATTTGATTGTAAAATTTTGTTCAGAAAAATGAAAAGCTGACATTGCCGTAAGGACATACAACTGATTTGTTGCATACAACCAGGTACCTACAAATTACGTATTTCTTCACCATTTTATAATGCACTTAACTTATAATAGGGAAATGATGCGTACTCCTCAAGTGGGTACATTTAGGGCTTGTACACAAAACTGCGATGCGACGTCGCCTCGCAGTTTTGTGTACAAGCCCTTATTAGTAATAGGTACTTATAATATGATGATGTCAGTTGTATGTCCTACAGGGTGCACAGGGTGATTATTTTTCTCATGTAACGGGTTCGATTCCCGGTTCAACCATGTAATTATTTAAATATCTATGAATGCAGTTTAAATTGTTTTTTTTTAATTCAAATAATGTCTTCTTTCAGTAAAATGTTCCATCTAGAATATTCAAGGTACTTTCCCTCCGTGTGGCATATCCGTGGGACGGCCTGTATAGTACCATTTTTTTTGGGTACCTACAGTAGATCCTTTATAGTGTATTTATGAAAACCCTAAAGTGCGCAAAACCTTAGGAGCTGGGAAAAAAAAATATAAGGCGCTGGGGAAGAATTTAAAAAGAAACTTCCACGAAGGGGATGGCGGGGTTGCTCGCTTCACTCGCTCACCAGACCCCGTCATCCCATTTGAACCTAACCTGTCCAATAGAAAATGAGGTTGTTGTTAATGCCGACCATTGTGAAGATAGCAAGAAAAAATATGACATTGCTTTCGTCATCGACCAAAAGCAAGACCAAACAGTATCATCAGAAAATATCATTGAAACAGACCTCAGAGGCCGCTAGTTAATCTCATGTTGGAATATACGCGATACAGGTATATGAAGATAGGAAGCTTACTCGAGGTGTCTAATAATGATCATCGAATCGCGCTGAATCATAGAGTATAACGAAGTTGGAGAACTTTATAATTTCATAATTAAAAAAAAATAAGGACCGATTTCAAAATAACACAATACAAGCAACGACTTCAGTTCGAAGTGGCGTTCTGTCAGAGATAAAGCGATGATGGAAAAGTCTTAAATGTATGTAGAATTACATAAGCTCCCTAAAAGCTCAAACAAAGTTTTGCACACAAATATGTTTCCACCATCACAATAATCGCAATAAATTAAAAAAAAGGGTTTTGAATTTTTGAACCAGTATAGCTGCATACTTAGACTTAAAAGTAATAAGCAATATTTGCTTATACAGTCCTCTGTGCGAATAGCTAAATGTTTTGTAGGCAAATGAATTTTTTTTTCATTTATGAAAAAAATAAGAAATGCTTTATTTTATTTATTTATTTATTTTACTATTTATGTACACACAATGAAACATTATATAGTTAGGACATTATGATCATTGAGTACAAAGGTACTGCTTATTTATTAAGAAATTATTAAAAAAGAAATGTAGACAATAGTGTGTGAGAACAAGAAGAGAAGAATATGAATAGTGACGTCTTAAACTAAAATAATATATATACCTACTATAATAATAAATAAATAATAAATAAATAATATAATATATAAATTATCACAGTTGAGAGGAGAGGTAATGCTCAAATTTCTCCATACATTTTCTACTAGTTGATACTCGCAGTTCGTCATTCCGCGCTCAGACGCGCTCGTGGAAGCATGGCTGTATCGCTATCTCGCAAAACTATATAACTTAATAAGTGAATGCCGTGTTGTATACTGTGGTGGGATGAAGTTGATACTTTTTTCGACCGAAATAAAAGTAAGTTCGATTATTGGAATTTGTTTAAGAAATAAATACATAGTTGACATTTTTTGTATACTGGATGTAGATTACGGATAATGATTGTAAAAATAATGATATTACTATCAATAACTAAACCAATCATCACAATATAAAAAATAATAAATTAAAATGGCGTAAACAATTTTTTTGAGACATTAGATACAATAGTTGATTTCAGGGTTTTTGGGGGTGGTAAACGAATACGTCATCCATTTTTCAATGCAAAATGGTGGGTATATTTTTTTTTAATAAAAATCGACATTGTTATAAAATGTGGACGTGTGAGTGTGGTGTTTACGAAAATACCATACAATTTTTGATTCAAGATGGCGGATGTAATGTTATTGTGATAAATCTACTTAGTTATCAATTCATAAATTCAGAATGGTAGATAATGGCGTTTGAAAATCATATAGGCCTGCGCATGGTTATAAATCGACATCAAGTATGGTTTTTGTTTGTTGTGCATTGCTAAAATATTAATATTTGTATATATGCCATGAATTCGGAAATTCAGACAAAGGACAAAAAAACTGCACACGTAGCAGGAAACAAAAGTAATGAGACTTTGTAAGTATTTTCATTGAGAAATCACAAATCTACTCTGGAGTTTTGTTGTGCTTGTATAAGAAAATATAGTATGTTTTTTTATTTAAAATGGAGAGCAGCTTAGATATCTCCGTAGGCGATAATGAGAAAAATGAAATCTCACTTGTAAGTTATATCGTCTATTGGTTATTTGTTTTATTTGATTTACCTTAGTTTTATTTGATTTACCTACTTATCTTGTCTTTTTATTTTCAGGAGCAGGAATGTGCAATGAAAGAATATAAGCCAAAAGGAAGAAGAATAATCGAAATTGATTATCTTTTTGAGCAGCATCCGTATAGGTAGCCACACTTCTATTTTGATTAAATAAAAAAGAACTGGCATTTATTCTAAATTTGAACTTCTTTGCAAAATGTGTGGTTTAAGCATGAAACAGTGCGCAAATACGATGATAAAATGGACATCAGTCAGAAGGCTGTAACAGGAATTATGTCCACTGGTGCTGAATATACTCAGCTTAATACTGTCCTTGCCCATACTGCCATCCCACCGATATCTCTGCGGTTGTATGAACTTACACACTACCGAGTTTGCCAATGGTGGGAACAAACGGCGGAACATTTAAAAAAAAAGTTACTTAGAAGGCCGTACTCAATGCGTGAAGATTGGCAGTGTTCTCGGCGCAGACCAAAAAAATACGGCATTTGGTGTTCCCCAAGGAAGTATTTAAGGGCCCACTTTGTTTCTGATATACATAAATGACCTTTATAATCTAAAGCTAAAGCATGGCACAATAATATCTTACGCTGATGACACTGCCCTTCTTTTTTCGGCTGAATCGGAACATGATGTCTACAAGCTCGCGCAAGACGGCTTTAGTGTTGTAAATAAATGGCTTCAGCTTAACTCACTAACTCTAAATGCAGACAAGACAAATTATATAAAGTTTTCGACGCGCAAACCAACTTCTAATATTCCTTTAACGTTGTATGCTCATTGCTGTACAGTAACTGCAGATTGCCCGTTTATGTGTCCCTATATTAATAAGTCGAATAAAATTAAATACTTGGTTGTTATAATTGATGAAACCCTAACGTTCAAACAACATATGAAAGCTCTAAATAGTAGAATTCGTAAGCTGATATACGTATTCAAAAAGCTACGATATATTGCAGACCCAATAATAATTAGGCAAGTTTACTTTGCTCTATGTCAGTCAATTTTGACGTACTGCATTACCTCGTGGGGTGGAGCATGTAAAACTTTATTACTACCCATCGAAAGAGCGCAAAGAGCGATTCTCAAGGTGTCTACTTGCCGCCCGTTCCTCTTCCCCACTAACCTGCTCTATAAGTCTTGTGAAGTACTAACAGTTCGACAATTATTCACAATGAGCATTGACTAAAACAACACGCAGCCCTTCGCTACAGCACTGAATTTACTAAAAAGAGACGGAAAGATATTGTTTGCCCCACAAATAGTACAAGACATGCTTTCACAGCCAAATTTCATGTTTTCCTTGGACCATTACTGTATAACAGACTAAATGCAAAAGCAAACATCTATACCCTAAATTATACAAATTGCAAAAAAACTCTCAAGGTAGCTCTTCAAAGTTTGTCCTATGAAGATATAGAGAAGTTGTTAGTAGTATTGAAATAAAGAGTGTTTAGCGTACCTACTATTTATTTTTAATTAGTTCAATAAGTTAGTATGATAAGATTTTAGAAAGTAAGATTTTACACCTTACTTATATACCTATTAGATGACTATTTTATTTTGTAAAATTACAGTGATTATATCAATATTTTTACCTCCTCTCGCCTGAAACACAGGATGTCCTAGTTCAGGCAAATAACACTAGTGAACTTGACATAGATTTAAGCAAAATTGTATTTTCTGTTTTACTTTATAACTTGAATAAATATATTATTATTTATTATTATTATTATTCTTTCGTTTAAGACCGCAGTGTTCGATACAAAACTTGTTGCACATGCAAAATAATACACTTGAGAAGAGTTACTGTAATTGTCGAAACAAAAACTTACGATTAAAACCGCCTAAATTTGACAGTAATATTCATCAATTGTCTATGGTTTTGCCAAGCATAGAAGTTTGCGTTCCGTGTGGTAATGAGAAAAAACTGTGTCCAAAGGCTGACGGAATAATTTAATGTCTTTTTTTTTAATTTTTCTACGTTTCAATAAAATCATGTTCGATAATTAGAATTCAGATGAATGTATTTTAAACAAACACAAATTGATTAACTCCAAGAAACTGGACGTAAAACATTAGTCAAATCCAGTATTCATTTCATGTCAGTTCCATATTTCGCCACGTACTACTTATGGTACTTTCGGGCTGTATTTTTTTTTATTGGTTATATTTTAAACCTTTAGAAATATAACCATGCAACCGTATTCGAGCGTAACTATTTAAGTTTTAACATCTCTCTGTGTATTATCATGGAAACAGTGTACGGGGTATCTCAATAATGTCAACTGAATTTAAAATTCTTGTTGGCAGCACTGGTGGCTCGCGCCACAACGTTCCAAGTTCCAAAAATAACTGCATTACGCTGTAAATAAACAATACATATACCTACTTTGAATTAGTTTGTCAGTGACAATTTTAGTAAAATAATTGTTATTTTTCAATCTGTCCATAGATAAAGATTCCTAAATGGTATGTACTGTTTTTAATGCAGTCTGTGTCTAATGTCCTCTATAGTCTATGGCATAAGGAAAAAGTTTTAAACACAGTTATACAGTTTTCCAAAATTAATTACAATGGGCTGTAAACAAACAATTGAATAAATATAGTATCTACTTTGAATAATTTAGTTTGTCAGTGACGATTAACAGTGTAATAATATAATCGTGAATGTGAAGTTTTTCTACAATTATTCAAAACTAAACGGATTCCTCAGCTCCACAATAATACAATTCCTGTGTTACTTGTTCCTAAATTATGTGAACTACACCGTAAGTCTGGTGGTTAGTGGTTGGCTTTACAAGAACGAGTGGTGGTCAGTCAGGTATGCCAAAATAGTGCCTTTGCCCAGCTGTGGGACAACATAGGTTACCGAACTAAAAAAATGTGAATTTTATTAATCTGTTAACTTTATTTAACCTCTCAGCTTATGAGCCTATTCGACCCTGCAGTTGCTAAGACAAGACTACAGAAGAACACCGCCTCTGCTTGTCTGAGGTAAGTATTCATTACTTCACACACTATTTCTTTTAAACATATTATTATGGAGCAAATAAATTGGGACTATGGAGGACAGGCTCCATTATGGAACTCCATACTACTACTACTACTAGTACTGACTTAACTAAGTCAGTACTCAAAATATTAGGATTAATGTTGGCCCATGTGACTGATTTTAATTTATTGTATTTTAAATAAATAATACTTAGCTGCAGGTAGTATACTGATGATAATGATAATTTTAATTTACGTGGTTCAATTGATTTTCAGAAAAGTAGTCGGATAAGTGTAGGAATGAAATAAATCAAATAGTAATAAATGCATACCATTATTTTCAGCTGGTGACTGTGCAGTCCACATACATCCGACGCCCCTGCGTTCCCGGCATCAAGAAGCTGAACCTCTGGAGGCAGCCAGCTCAGTAGAAAAAATGTTTTAGCAAAAATTTTTGATGTGATACAAATTAATAAATTTTATTTATTTATGTATTTATATACACTCTATACACTAATTAAAGTATATACAAAGACAGAAGAGCACAAAGGAAGAAACGTTGACACAGTGTGTAATACAGTATACGTACAGGAAAACTTAAATTAGACTAGAGCAACCTATAAACTTACATACAAAATACCTACATTATACACATAATGTAGAAATAAATTCCTACATAAACAAATTATAGCTAGCTAGCTTCTTGTTAGCTAGAGTTATAAGCAATTTGTGTGTCGGTATATAGACCTTAACAGCACCCATAACTAGATTATTGATATGTCTAAATATTTATGTTATATGGTTTGTATCTTGTACAGTGGTATAACTAGATGATGGGATATTTACTACCTATGTGCTTTTTACATATTATGTACTTAGGTAAACGAACAATACACCAATCACTGCACACCTTGCGTAGCACAATTTTATGAAGTTGCTTAATCTCACCTCTTAAGTAATATCAATTTGTTGAAAACAAAATGTAGGCACTAAACTGACTTTTTACGTGTACAAACACGGAGTTGCGGGTGGGGTAGGATTTAGACATTAAAATAAATACGTACTTAATTGTCTCTAAACTCTATTATGTCAATGCTTGAAGACACATGGCATTGAAAGGCTGAAAATTCAAAAATAATCTCAATATGACAGTAAATGAATGACAGCCGGGAACTCCACGCCGGAATCCCGTTACCATAGAAACGGTTGACAGCCCACCACTTCACCCGAGCGTTACCATGGAAACGGATGACAGCCCGTCACCTCACCCAAGCGTTTTCATGAAAACGGCAGGTCACCCGGCAAGGCGAATTGCGCGGGTATCGGCTGTTGAATTTTGTAACAGCTGATGAATTTTATTCATTATTGTTGGCAACGACTAGTTGAGTAGGTACCTATCTACAATAAAATATTTGTACATATTGGACGTTGGTATATGTGTACATATTGCATTTTCTTAATATTCCTAGTGCGCATGCGTGACGCGTATAAGTACTTATTTAATAAAAAACCGGTTTAATTATTGAAAACAAAATGTAGGCACTAAACTGACTGTTTAAATGTACAAACACGGGGTTGGATTTAGAAATTAAAATATCTAAAAGCATTGAAATATATAGGTAGGTTACTATTATTGTCTCTGAACCCGAATACGAACAGAACATGGCCGTCAATGCTGGAAAATTAAAAAAAAAAAACAATGTGACAGGACAGCGCCTGCGCGCGGCTGGGTGAAGTGAACACGTCGCGCGATTCTGAAATTGGCGGTGCGGGTGCGGTGAGCACCAAGGAACATAAATACTCTGAGTGAGCACACTGTGAGCACCACTACACCACTGACACAGAGCCGCGCGCCGCGCTTGTGTCTGTTGAATTTTGTACTATTATTGATGATGATGCTTAATCTTTTATTATTGGCAAAGACTAACTACTTAGCTAAGTAGGTAGGTAGATATCTATCTACAATGAAATATTTGTACATTATGGATGTTGGTATTGCATTTTTTAATGTTCTTAGTGCGCACACATGACGCGTTGCGCTGCAAGTACCAGACTTAGAACTGTTGAATTTGAAATAGTATGATGGTTTGATGAATACTATTGGCAACGCGTAGGTAGGTATCTATCTACCTACAATAAAATATTAGGTAAGTACTTATAATCCACACGTCTTTTTATTTAATGTCTTATACATATGTAGGTATACACACACATCGTATAAGTAGGTTCCTACATAGTTTGTGTGGGGTTCAATTCTATGGTTCGTCAGCCAGGCACACTTTTAGCACTCGATCATTTGACACACTCGATTATCTCTTCATAATGAATACAACGTCTACTATCGCCTCACGATCGACTATCGCTTTTTCAAAACACATCGCGACTGGATTGCGTTTATTTAATCAGTTATCAATGGGTTCATAATAACAAATAATGTCGATACGCATTTTCTTTAGTAGCTAGCTTAAACGTGCGTGTTTTATTTTATTTATTGTTCGTGCGTGACGCACTCGCGCCTCAGGCTAAATCATAAGCACTGGTCTAGGAAAAAAATTAAAAAAAAAAACAAAATTGAGTTTCTGTTTCGCAATTTTAATTAAAAACCGCCCAAAGAGTAACGTTTAGACACTTGAATACTAGCTTTGAAATAATATAAAATTATCAATACAATTAGCATAAAAAATATTATAAAAATCTCGATTATGATTGTAAATGTAATGCCTGGTTCATCCCTAGCATCAGGTGAGATGACACTGACAGCTCACTCAACGCGCACTTCACCTCAGTTTTCACGGGTGACAGAATCGACATGCTGGAGAGAAGATCAAACCTTAATATTGAAGAAATGACAAATGACGATTTTAGATTGTGGTTCGGTATAAGCCGCGAACAGTTTAATATACCTACTTTTAAATCAAGTCCCAACGCTCCATAATCGTTCTAAATTACCTAAAGTTGACTTGGCTATGTGTTTTTGTGCAAAATCAGAAATGGAGAACCGAACAACAGGAATGGTTCTTTATTTAATTGTTCCAATTATACCATAGTATGAAAAATACGTTTAGCAAGGTCTTGCCTTACTAATGACTTTGTACCTCTTCCTATGGGTTTGAACCATATAACCCGAGATGAGACAATAGAGCGGAATAGAATATTGCCCAATTATATGTTTGGTAATGAAGATAATCCTAGATCAATTATCATTCTCGATGGAACTTACCTCTTCACTGAAAACAGTACGAATTTCTTGTGTCAGTTTGTAAGCTATAGTCTTCACAAATACCGTAATCTAATCAAACCTTTTATGATTGTTTGTGGTGACAGATACATATTAGATATAACGGGACCGTATGCTGCAACTACCAACGATGCTGATATACTGAAAATGATTTTAAATAACTTGATTAACTTTTGATTTTTTATTGTATGATTTTTAATAATAATTTTTACTGAGGTGAGCCTATAGAGGATTGTGCGTGGCATTATTTTTTTCATCAGAATAATGTTTTGGTCTTAGACAACGGCTTCCGCAACGCAATTCCACAGGCTGAAGAATATGGCTATGAAGTTCATATGCCTCCTTCAAATAGACGACTCGTTACCATATGTAGATAGGTTATGGAAGCGATTAACGGTCGCATGAAGAGTGACTTTAAATTGTTTTACCACAGGGTAAACCGTGACTTACCTCACATATACGATGATTTTAAAATAGCAGGCGCAATAATAAACTGCTTTCAAGAGCCTTTCGAGGACAGCACCTATACTGAAGAGTTTTGTCAAATAATAGGACTAAATATGAATCAACCGAACCTGTTAGCAGATTATGTCGAAGAACATAATCTAAACCAGCAAAGAGTACCCTTTGTGAGGTTGGAAGCAACCAGTGAAGAATTGACATAATATGAGGATTTAATTAAGGTATCAGTTGGTTCCTATCATCCCAAAATAGCACGATCATACTGCTCTGAACATATTAATAGAACTGGTGTGTTTAAAGTTGAATTTTACAGACATCCAGAAAAAATAAATATTAACAACGAATAAAATAATGCTCTCATTTGATGTTAGATTCAGTCATGACATGTCCGTAGTAAAATATACCGGACGTATACAACGTGTAACGTTAAATGCGCAAAACCTCTTAAGGGGTCATTGTACCCATCATTATGAACAACTTTTGCCAACCACCAAACCTGAAATCAAATCCAGAATTATAATTTAGCTTTAACGATGGAGTTGATGGAGTGACCTGAAGGTGTACTTCGAAGACTGCTACTGGAACTAATAGACGAGTAGAGCTAGGTGTGCCGAGTTCGGGCTCGTTTTGTTAGTTATCTCCAAGATATGAAATTGTTTATTCTGTAAATAAAATTAAATGAAATGAAATTGTTTATTCTGTAAATAGGATATGGGAATCACTTTTACATGTCATATAATTTTTTTCTTTTTTTTAAGCTAGATGGAGTTGACATTTCCTGTCTGACTACTTCTGAGAAGAAATGGCAAAACAAACTCAGGGGTCAAAGTCCAGACATAATCTTGGTCAAATCACGTGAGGAATATGTACTCGTAGATCCGTGTCTGAAATGCTCTTTTGAGAAAAGAACCACACAAATTTGAGTGGACTGGTCCAGTTAGTGCAAGCATTTGTCAGTAATCGTGTAGCTCAACTCAGGACTACAGGAGCTCAACGACTCGACGAATAATACCACAAAAGGACATTTGGGTAGGCCGCATAAAGTACTCAAATTGCCAGACCATCATTAAAACTAACAGAGAAAGAAATAAAAAATAGATGACAACACATAGTGCTTACAATCACAATAATTAAAATAATATAATACTTTTCTACGTAAATATTCATGTCATTTTGTATATAATAATTAACAATATTCAAAAATATATTTTTTGATAAATTAGCAAACATGTGATTGGAACGTGAAGAATGGAAACTCATCATTTATTGCAATATGGCTCCATATTGGCAAGGAATTAACCTACTGGACAAGTTTGTCCCTCATCTTATCTTCAAAGGATCAAATATCACAATGCGACGTAGTCTGATTACAATTGGGTCACGGGTACAACGAACTTGAACACTATAACGTTTTACTTGGTCAGCAAGGTCAAGTTCGCCAACGTCGCGGGCTTATCAACGGCACTGGCTACGTCGCACATAGTTTGCTCGGAGTTTCGGACGAAACTTTCGCCGAACAATATCAGAAAGATATTGTCTAAATCAAAAACATCTTAGCAAGCTGTGGAGAAACCAGACATCGGTTGTGGAGGCTGAGCTAAATGTTATTAAAAGAATTACAAATACCCTGGACAAGCAGCACAAAATAAGCAACCATTACATTAACAAATGCAGCGTGGGCTTGAGTAAACTGGAAGATAAAATCCAACACACCGACAACAAAGCAGAATTTACATTAGCAACATTCATAGCCAATAACATCATGACCAATCTCAAAGAAATCCAGTAGACGCTAGTTGAGACAGTGGTAAACATTTTCTATGAGAAGTTCAACTTTCACTTGTTAGCACTGGCACAGTTGAAAAACGAACAGAATATCATAACCAGACAGATCTCAAAGGACTTAGCCTTACCGATTAATAATATTCAGACTAATTTGGCGAAGATATATCACTTATTGAAAATGAAAGCGAGAGCTACCAGAGAGTTCCTGATTTTAAAGTTAGAATTCCTCTTGAGAGCATGGAAGACTATGAGCGTCATACCTAAAACACCAAGCCTCTAATCAATGTCAGACTGAAACAAAAGAATGTCAAGATTACTAGACTTAATTGAATTTATTTTATTCATACTTATAGGTATACTTTCGTTGTGGATAATGCAGTGTGCGATTCATATGCAATAACGATATTACGATCGAGCAACTCAGCAAAACAGGTGTCATTTCACTAGGAGACAGTTGCGTCATCAAAGACAGAATGTTCACAATTCACGCACACAAATCATTATCAAACTCAATTAAAACGAAGATTGATGTCATGAACATAGAGATTCCACCTATAAATCACATCATTAATCTGTCTATACATCTCATCACTCCACTGAATGAGACAGAT
Source organism: Fissipunctia ypsillon (assembly GCA_947568875.1). NCBI lineage: Eukaryota > Metazoa > Arthropoda > Insecta > Lepidoptera > Noctuidae > Fissipunctia > Fissipunctia ypsillon. The sequence continues at coordinate 19,720,449 of OX387643.1, read as the reverse complement.
GACATCACCGAGCAACGGGAAGACATAAAGGCGATTGAAAAAGCTTTCACAGATATGAAATCCAATCAGGAACTGGCAGATCAAGTGACATTCCATGACATTCACCATTATGTCGCCATCTACGCCTTGGCTGGGGTCGTCGTAGTTTGCGCCATCTTGTACGCATGGAGACGCGTGCGAGTGCGCCAGCAGCGACCAGCGCGCGCACTTCCCACAGCAGAGCAAGCAGAGGCTAGCGTGAGCTATGTAGCTACCGCCAACGCCGCTGCCACCGCTGCGGGTCGTCCTACCATCGCCACCACCAACAGGGGGTCTTCGCCGTCCTTTCGAACTCAATTCAATGATATACCTTAAGCTTAGTTTATTTCAGTTTGTAAACACAATTGTAAGTTATCATTCTGTAAATCATTATACTTCATCTCATTCACATCTCAGGCCCCGGAGCGTTCCGACGTTTGGCTCCCAGACTGGAGCGGGCCGGGGCTGCCTTGGGGCGGCTCCTGCCCAATCTGGGGGGTCCAAACGCCTCCTGCCGGAGGCTCTACGCGGGGGTCGTGCGGTCCATGGCCCTTTACGGAGCTCCGGTGTGGGCGCGTTCCGTGAGGCGGCGACCGGTCCGTCGGTTGAACGCGTCCCAGAGGGTCATGGCCATCCGGTTAGCCCGGGGATACCGCACGGTCTCCGGGGAGGCGGCGAACCTCCTTGCCGGATTACCGCCATGGGATCTGGAGGCAAAAGTCCTCGCGCACATCTGGGAGTGGCGCGAGGAGGCAGGACGCCGGGGCGTAACTCCGTTGCCGCGAGAAATCGCGGCACGGCGGACAGAGCTCCGGCAGGATCTCATGGCGGCATGGAGAGTGCGATTGTCGCAACCCAGCGCTGGGCACGCCACAATTGCGGCGATAAGTCCCCTCTTTGAGGAGTGGCTGGAGAGGCGCCACGGCGTCCTCACCTTCCGCCTGACGCAGGTCCTCACCGGACACGGGTGCTTCGGGAGGTACCTGTTCCGGATAAGGCGGGAGGAAACGCCCGGGTGTCACCACTGTGTGGATCGCCCGGAGGACACGGTGGAGCATACGGTGGAAGTCTGCCCGGCTTGGGCGGGGCACCGCCGTGTCCTCGCGGAAGCGATCGGCGGCGGCGATCTCTCGCGTCCGGCCCTGGTCCAGGCCATGGTACGGAGCGAGAGTGCATGGGAAGCCATTACCTCCTTCTGCGAAGCAGTAATGCTCGTGAAGGAGGAGGCGGGACGCGTGAGGGAGAGGCAAGCTTTGCACCCTCACGCCCCTAGTCGCCGCAGGAGACGCCCTGGGCGTCGGGAATCGGCAGCCGATTCCCGGCCACCGTAGGCGCGGGCTTGCGGACGGCGAGCAATGGGTAGCTCGCCGTCCGGTAAGGACCAGGCCCGAGTCGACGGCGCGTCGTGTTCCACGCGCGCCTCAAAGAGATGTCAGCACTATTGACGGGGTCCGCTAGGGCCGATGCCAGCTAGGGTTGCGGGATGTTCGAAAGAGTTACCGTGGCCCCGGCACAGGCAACAGAAGGAACACGGGTGGGTTTTAGTCAGTAAAAGTCTGACACGCCCTCCCGCTCCGCCCAGAGCGGGAGAAGTCATTTGATGATTTCCCATCCACAAAAAAAAAAAAAAAAAAAAAAGGCCCCGGAGCGTGTATAGTGTAAGCACGTACAAACTTGACATTATTGTGTCAGCACTTGCTTCGCGTGATCTATATTTTAGTACACAAATGTCACTCAAATCGCGTGCACTCATTATTCAATTAATTTGATTATCAATCAATAAACTTTATTATTACGTACTCTTGCGTATCACCCAAAACGATCATCAATGAAAGGTGTAAAGACCCTACAATATTAATGTTGAAATCTCCACAGACAACAACTGTTTCATTACTGTTACAAGTCTTTAATAATATCATACTTCTTCCATTATGTTTCCCAAAAATATCACATGAATCATATGGAGACCTATACACGCTCATAAAAACTTTTAAGCCTCGGCCTTTTCATGTTCGCCTTCTCAATCTTGCTGGGGCGACCCGCTTTTGGGAGACCAGCAAGACCGATACGCTATCACTATTAGAGTCACTTCACACACTTTATATCCGGCTCGAAGGACCAATTTTATGTATGGCTCAGAGTTAGTTAGAGTTTTGGTGAGTTGACGGTAAACCACGGTTGATCACAAGAAATAGTTTATTTCTTAAAGTTACAAAACAGGTATAAGTTGGATGCCAATCCGTGCCAATCACAATGATTGCAATATGTCAACTAACTGTAATGTTCAGTGAATATTATTATATATAAAATGAGGTCACATTGTCAGCAACCAAATCGTTGTACGTGCACCGTACACATAGTTTGCTCAGCTATCTTCGGATTTATTTCTTCTATTTTTTCGATTTATTTATCTAATATTTAATTGACACTTTTATGAAAGAGTTTTCCAGAAACGATTCACTAAAAAGCATTTTGCGACCTTTTTGCTGTGCAAGCAAACGTGAAACAAATGGAGATGATTTCTCTAAGTTACCTGTACAAATAAATAAAATTGAAGTGTCTGTTTTTAATATCAAAATTAGCTTTTTACTAAATCCATAGGACAGAATAGATATACATTACACAAAACGAAAAAGCAATTTTTAAAGTTTGTCTGTCTGCCTGTTTGTTCCGGCTAATCTCCGAAACGGTTGGATCGATTTTGACGGGACTTTCATAGGCAGATAGCTGATAGCTGATGTTATAAGGTAACTTATAGTTTTTTTTAATTTAGAAAATAGTTAGGATTCCACGCAAAAAATAATTAAAATCAATTAAATTGTGAACAAAATCCGAGTCAAATGGGAAAGTATTGATATCCACGCGGGCGAAGCCGCGGGCAACAGCTAGTCAATAACAATTGGTTAATATGTGGTAGGTTACTTAATGATCACGGCTACAATTGAGATCAAAATCGTTCTTCTAAAAAGTGTATGGCTTTAAAGATGAGTGTGTATAAGCATTTATATCAAAATTCAATATTTTATAAAAAATAGAAATGACACATAAAATAAGTTAAGTAATAAAATGCATATTTGGGTCAACACAAGACATCAAGGCTAATAAAATGCTGAGCAAACAAAAACATATATTGAATGCAACGTTTGTCTACAACAATTAAATAGATCAATAATACGTAAGTCAAATAAAACTAAATACATACATTATACAAAACAACATCTATTTTGCTTACAGCTGTCATATTATTTACAATAGTCACAATAGTAATATTTTCATTAAAGCTATTTTGCACGGGGCTCGGAGCTTAATACCAGCCGCACGGGTCGATCGATCAGGTTACGCTTCAGGTCACGCTACGCTTGCCGCAGTTGGTCCGTGGATGGGTGACCATCTTTACAAACCGAGACCCATCTGTGCCTCGGAAAGCATTTTAAGCCGTCGGTCCCGGCTATTTTCATGGATCTTTGACAGTCGTTATGGGTCGTCAGAAGCCCGAAAGTCTGACAACCAGTGTTACCAAGGTCTATCGTATTACCCAGCAACTGGGTTGTTGTGGGAGTCAGATAGGCAGTTGCTCGCTGTAAAATACTGGTATCCAGCTGCATCCGATCAGACTGGAAGCCGACTCCAACATAATTGGGATAGGCTAGGCAGATGATGACGACTTTTAGGTGTGATTGTACTTCCAATCACTAAAACTACGGTGTCCTAGAATAGCGGTGGCCGCCACATAACGATCGCCGTGACGGCTGACATGAACATGATGACACTGTGGCTTGACAAACTTAAGTACATTTAGCGCTATACGAATTTAAAACATCGTTCTATATCTATCAATTGTTTGATATGTGCGGCTTAGTATTTTAGTTCTGTGAAATGAAAAAAAAACATAAAATTTATTTAAACCTTCACCTGTTATCAATTTGTAATATAATTAATTATTGACCCGTTTCGGGTAGCGCAACAGATAAAGGATACATTAAATAACTTTGCCACGGATCTACCTACTTTTGCACATACGATTGCATGGACTAAGGGCCTTAGCACACATGTGGTTATACCAGGTTGAATCAAAAAGTTCTTAAATGTGCTTATATAAAAACTTTTAGTGGGAACGTCGATATTCGAATTAAAGAGTATCAATCACACAATATTTATGTAAACTGTCACTTGTTTTCGTCAGTTCGTTCGCACGTAATAAATTTTGTGCAACAAGTTACTAAAATCGCAAAATTATGGATAAAAGTGAGTTTCGTGCGCTGATAAAGTATCTCAGCCTGAAAAAATGGATGGATGTTGAAACGTGGGTCACCATGGATGAAACGTGGGTCTACCATTTCGATCCTGAAACTAAGAGACAAAGCATGTCTTGGAAACGACCATCCTCTCTATCCGTTAAGAAATTTCGAGTTGCTCCTACCGCTGGCAAAGTTATGGCCTCAGTGTTCTGGGATAGTGATGAAATCCTGTTTGTTGATTACATGTCAAAAGGCCAGACGATTACTGGACCCTATTATGCAAATTTAATTCCGAAAGTGTGTGAAACGATTAAAGAAAAACGTCGTGGAAAACTGTCGTTGGGCGTGTCGTTTCTTCAAGATAACGCTCCTGCTCATCGATCGGAAGTTGCGCTCAACGCAATCCGCTGTGCTGGCTTCAATCTCCTTGACCACCCACCATATTCTCCGGACTTAGCCCCAAATGATTTTCACTTACTCCCAAAATTAAAAGAGGAAATTCGTGGGACTAAATTTCACAATGATGACGAAGTTATGACAGCCGTATAGGAATTTTTCGAGAGTCAAGAAAATTTTTTTTTTTTTCGCAAGGAAGAAAGTTAGAAACGCGTTATTCTAAATGCATGGCATTATTTTGTTGTGTGCAAACTCAAAGCATTTATTTCAATTAAACCAATTACAGGCACTTTTGAATTGTTAAAGAGTCAGTCAGTTAGTCAGAAAATTGAAGCTAGCCATTCCAAAACGTAGATCTCTATGGAGAAGAATGGGCAAGAAACTCCATGGACACTCTTTTAAATCAAAATTATTACAAAATCCTGGGTACATTGTTCTTGTTGCTTCTATATGTGAGAACAATGTAAAAAACAAATAATTAAAAACAACCCAAAACATAAGATCAAAAATAAGCCCTGGCAGATAAGAGATGACCAGTCTCCACTGACGGCGCCCGTTCACGAACATGACGCGTGGATCAGCACCATCCAGCTCAACCATTTTGTAGGGAACCGAATGATCCAACACACGCGCCACCATCAGCGAGACATTTAAGTGAGCATGACATACTCTCAACTGCCAAACTCTTTCAAGTCAACATACCTACATCATAGCATAAAACCGCTCCATGGTACTCACATTTACAAAATTGAAAAGATGCTTCTAATTTATACAAAAGTATAGTTTGCAATGATTGTATTAAAAGATTAGTAAACAATAAGGTCATAATGTCAGAAAAAAGGGACGCATTTCTTCCAAACAAAAAAAAAAAATTAACAAAGCCCAAGTGGCTGTGGAGCAGGACCAGCATTTAGCCAAGCATTTTTATCTATGATATAATCATTCAACCTTTAGTGCGTGCGTGCGTTAATGTAATGTTGTTGTAATTGTATCACTAACATAGGTTGTAAGTTTATTTATTGTTACTAACAATATATGGGTCTCATTGTTACTCACAATAAAGAATTTATTATTATGTCGTTTATTGACTTTTCATTCTTATGTATTTACATTTTTAAATGCGAGTGTTTCTCAAAATTTAAAATATAAAAAATAGAGTGCCACTGGTATCGGGAGCAGGGTCCAAGCTACCGGTGGTTAGGGCTGCAGAGACAGGAACCTCCTCACAATACGAGACGTGTCAAGGATTACTGCCTTCTGAATCAGGCTCTTGATATAACCGCCTAACGAGAGCCTCGAGAGATGTTGGTCGAGGCTTTCGGCTATCAGGCCATTGACCGTTGCGACAATCGGAACAATGACAGCTGAGCTCACATTCCACATGTCAACAACCTTTTTGTTTTATTGGATGGGAAATCATCAAATGACTTCTCCCGCTCTGGGCGTAGCGGGAGGGCGCGTCAGACTTTTACTAACTAACCCACCCGTGTTCCTTCCGTTGCCTGTGCCGGGGGTAACTCTTTCGAGCATCCCGCAACCCTAGCTGGCATCGGTCCTAGCGGACTCCGTCAATAGTGCTGACATCTCTTTGAGGCGCACGTGGAACACAACGCGGCGTCGACTCAGGCTTGGTCCTTACCGGACAGCGAGCTACCCATTGCTCGTCGTCCGTAAGCCCGCGCCTACGGTGGCCGGGAATCGGCTACCAATTCCCGATGCCCAGGGCGTCTCCTGCGGCAACTAGGGGCGTGAGGGCGCCAAGCTTGCCTCTCCCTCACGCGTTCCTCCTCCTCCTTCGCGAGCATTACTGCCTCACACAAGGAGGTGATGGCTTCCCATTTACTCTCGCTCCGTGCCATGGCCTGGACCAGAACCGGACGCGAGAGATCGCCGCGGCCGATCGCTTCCACAACGACACGGCGGTGCCCCGCCCACGCCGGGCAGGCCTCCACCGTATGCTCCACCGTGTCCCCCGGGCGATCCACACAGTGGTGACACCCGGACGTTTCCTCCCGCCTTATCCGGAATAGGTACCTCCCAAAGTACCCGTGTCCGGTGAGGACTTGCGTCAGGCGAAAGGTGAGGACGCCGTGGCGCCTCTACAGCCACTCCTCAAAGAGGGGACTTATCGCCATAATTGTGGCATGCCCAGCGCTAGGTTGTGACAATCGCACTCTCCATGCTGCCATGAGATCCCGCCGGAGCTCTGTCTGCCGTGCCACATGTCAACAACCTCGTGTGCTAAGTCGAGATATTTTATTTGTTTCTCTTTCTCAGCTCGATCTATCACCACTATATCAGGCCTATTAGCGACAATAGTCCTGTCAGTAATGATAGACCGATCTCAGTACAACGTGACATGGTCATTTTCGAGAACTAGGTCGGGCATATACTTGTAATACGGTACCTCAGAGTTCACAAATTTGTATTTCAAAGCAAGTTGCTGGTGAATAATCCTGGTCACTTGGTTATGTCTGTGCTAGTACTCGCCGTTAGCCAGACGAGAACAACCAGAGATGATATGTCTGATAGACTCACCCGGACGGTGGCATGCCCGACACACGTCAACCGTCCCGTCCTTCATAATATGTCTCCGGTATTTATTCGTCAAGATAACTTCGTCCATAATTGCACAGACGAAACCCTCAGTTTCACCGAAAAGGTCTCCAAAACGTAGCCAGGATACGGACGCTAAGAAATCTACACCGGGTTCATGAAGAGCCCGGTAGAAGCGTCCGTGAAGCTCCTTGCTTTGCTTTACCGCCTTGCGGCCATCTGTAGTAAGTACTACAGGTTTGCGCCAGTTCTCTTTAGCCATGGAGAGCGGGGTGAGCCCGTTGTCCACTGCGACCACATCACGGTGCATACGCACATCGGCTTTTAAAAAATATTCCCAGAGGCTGCACACCTCGCGGTTGTGGAGTGTCTTCGCGTTTAAAAAGCCTCGACGCCCGCACTTCCGCGGGATGTACACTCTCATCACCGATGATCGTGGGTGATGGATCCGGTTTGCGGTCAGCAGTGTACGGACCCTCCTATCCAGGGCGTCTAGTTCGGTTTGAGTCCATTTGAGTATGCCGAAAGAGTACATTAAAACCGGCATGACCCAACCGTTGAAGGCGCGCACCTTGTTTCCGCCAGAAAGAAGACTAATTAATACCTTCTTCAAGCGACCAAAGAAGCGCTCCTTCAACGATTGCTTCATGTCAGCAACATTGATGCCTAACGCTTCCGACATACCCAAATACTTATAGCTTTCGGATGAGGAGAGGGATCTAAGGTGTATGGAATCCGAAAGTTGAACTCCCTCGGATTCCATAATTTCGCCTCGCTTTACATGCATAACTGCACATTTGTCCACACCAAATTCCATTCTGATGGCGTTACTGAAAGTTCAGTTACCTTCAGTAGCTCCATCAGTCGCAATTTGTTGGGGGCAAAGAGTTTCAAGTCATCCACGTAGAGTAGAGGTGAGTTAAGACCTGACCACCTCTCCTCAGCCGATAGCCTAGACCTGAATCCTCCAGCAGTGTGCTTAGAGGATTCAGGGCTAAGCAGAACCAAAGTAGACTCATTATTATTATTATTGGAGGGGATTATGTAGAAAAATAAAATATTTTTGTTTCATTTTTTGCATTTTTTAATATTGATTCCAAGAAATTTATTTCTCAATTAGAAATTACAACGATTTCACTAAGTTGAGAACATTTTTAGAACTCAAATACACTATTATAAAACTTATACTTGATACATAACTTACCGTAGAGATCGACAGTGCACTGTAACTTCCAAAAAAGATGGAGGCGGAGTGTTGCTTGCTGTTTCAAAGGATATTAAATCTACAAGAATGCAGAGCTGGGAGACCAGTTCTGAAAACTTGTGGATTAACTATAGAAACTAAAGCCCATAACACTATAAAATAAATTGCTTTATGTATAGTATACCTTCCGCCTGCTATCAAGAAGGAGAATCTAGCCTCATTTTTAGACAATGCAAATAATGTTATTGCTAAGGTAGATGAAATCATATTTATATAAAATATATTATATTATATAAAAAGAAGAATTATGCATAGCCTTACGTTCCTTTACAAACTAGTAAACGGCCGCGTAGATTGTAGTGAACTGCTATCGCGCATTCTATTGAAAGTTCCGCCTAGAATTCCATGCTTTCCCATTACCACAATTCTACAGCGCCCTACTACCTCCACAAACACAGGTCTCAACTCACCACTCGCTAAGATGTGTGACAACCTTAATTCATTTAATAAGTCCGTACCCGAAGCGGATATATTTAATGACCGTAGGGTTAAGTTCAAATCAAGAATCTTGACCTCCCTACACACCAATGAAACGTAGTCAAATTATTTCTCTGTATTGTTAATGAATTACTCTATTTTCAATTTCACTTTCTCGTAACAAAATTTATATTCGATTTTCTCAACCCATTGTACACCTAGACTTAAGTTATCAACTAAGCGGTAATCTGGCGTCTTTGTTATCAGTATTGTGTTTACCCGTAATTGGCATATATATTAGAATATTACCGTATGATTTATTATATGTATGTGTATGTATGTATGTGCTGTGGGTGAACCTTAAGTAATTAAATAAATAAATTATAAAAACTTTGACATACAAACTAAGTAGGTTGTTATTAACACATCATTTACTTAAACAGGGTGGCCTATTTATAGAGGTCCAATTTTTTTTTGGGTATAGACCCATAGAGTCTTCCTTTCTTCGGACTTCCTAATGTTTCATATAAACGCAACATATGTTCCGCGAGAATCAGTAGTTTAGAAGTAAAGAAGAGAAAAAAGATAAAAGTGAAGACAAAGAAAGAAGAAGTGAAGTGAATGAAGAAAGATAATTCATTAAATAATTACAAATTAAAGTGAAGAAAAATACAATTACAATAAGTTTTCAAAATCTCTGCCTCGATTTTCAATGCATAAACGGCACCGTTGCAACTTCTAAACTACTGATTTTCGCCGAACATAAGTTGCGTTTAGATTAATCTTTTTTTTTAAGTTAAGATAGGTTTGCTTTTGACTCTAGTCTAGGTCAGAGGTGACACAGATAAAGTCGACGATAGAGCGAGCTTACCAAGAAGAAGCCTGTCCACTCTCACTGAAGAAATCAGGGTTATATGCGTTCGGAAATACAGACGCAGGCAGAGAGTTCCAGTCCTTTGCTATGCGCATCACAAAAGACATTTGGAAACGCTTAGTGTGAATTGGTGGAATAGCAACTAGACAGAGATGGTTACTTGTACCGCGCCTAGATGTCAGATGATAGAAGTAGGCCGGTGGAATGAGTTCGTGGAATTCTTGAGCACACTCACCGAAGTACAATCTTTAGAAGACCGACAAGCAGGCAACCTTGCGGTGATGAGCCAACCTATGAAGCTTGGCATCCACCAGTTTTACGTCACCAATGAGCATCTTAGCTCTTCGTTCCACCGAGTCAAGCGTGGCAAGTTGGTATTTAGCTGAGCCAACCCAAAGGTGGCTGCAAGGCTCCACGCAGGATCAGACCTGCGCTTTGTAAAGGGTTAAAAGCTGTCCAGGCGTAAAGAATCGCTGCACCATATTTACGGTCTCCAGTTTCTTGGCCGCAGTTTGGACTTTGTACTCCACCATTGTAACTATAGCTTTATTGTTTTCCATAGAGTACCATTTAGACTCTCTATTTAACCATTTCCTTGTGGATTATATATGGCGTGGTTCGACTACATGTAATTCCATTTGTTACCAAAAAGGTCCATAATTCGTTAGACATGAAGTCTGCTCGACGATCTGAATGGATATATTGTGGAACGCCATAAGCATAGAATAAGTCCTTCAAGCATTTAATAACAGTGCCAGCAGACACATCTTTGGATAGGTAGGCAAATGGGAATCTTGCATATTCATTCTATAATTGTCAAGATGTAACGGTTTTGTGTGTTGGTAGGTAGAGGTCCTTAAAAGTCAATGTTGAGTCTTTCGAATGGACTGGTTGCTTTTATCAGCGTTCCCTGCTTTTTATCAAACCTAGGTTTAATGTTTGCGCAAATAAGACACTCACATGTCATCTTCTTGACATCGTCTACAGAATAAGGCAGATTTTTAGACCGTACCCAGTGAAACATTCGTACGATACCGGGATGTCCCAAGATATTGTGTAACTCATTCATCAGTTTCAACGGTGAATATCTCGTTCTGATTGATGATGGTTAAGGCTGATTCCACTATATCTGCTTTTAGTTTTCGAAAAGAACCGACACCGTCCTTTTCGAGGGGAAATTTAGAAACTTCAAAGGGCTGATCTTTTCAGAGAAATTTCGAATCCATTTTGAGTTATGAGCAAACATGCCTAGTGTCCTTTTAAGTGATCGCGAGTCATTTGAATGGGCAAGTTCAATAGAGGACTAAGGCGGTCGTCATCTCGTCGAATGGTATTCTTTTCAATGTTGTAACCCAATAATTTAATAGACTCTTGCCCGTATGCGCACTTTTCCTCATTAAGAGTGAGACAGTATTTTGCCACAACCTCCCTGAATCGAGACAAATTCTGATCATGTTCCGCTGTTGTTTTGCCGCAAATTGTGACGTCATCCAAATACGAATAAGTACCTGTCAGTTTTTCTTTATTGATAATATAATGAAGTGTTCTTTGGAATGCAGCAGCCCCGTTTGTGACTCCTAATGGTATACGTGTAAATTGGTATAAGTTACCGCAAGCTTCAAAAGCTGTATACTTTTTCTCAGTCGGTAAGATAGGTACTTGATGAAATGCGCTTCGTAAATCAATTTGGCTGAAGAAGTTGTATTGTGCTACCTTCGATACAATTGATTCTATGTTTGGCAAAGGGTAAGCATCCAGTTCAGTAAATTTGTTGATCGTTAACGAGTAATCAATAACGAGACGTTTGCGGTACGTTGTGCCTCCAGTGACCAAGACTTGAGCTCGCCACGGCAAATTACTAAGTTCGATAATTCGATCTTTAAGGAGTTTACTGATTTCATTTCTTATGAATTGATTATCAGCTTCAGAATGTTTTCTTGACTTTAAAGCGATGGGTTTAATATTATTCGAGAGATTACTGAAAAGTGATACAGGAGGCACCGTAGCTTCTATGACGTTACATATCTTAAGAGGTTTTGCCGTGCCTCCGAATTTGATTTCTACTGATGAATGGTCGCTTAGAATGTCATGACCAATTATCACATCAGCACAAAGATCTTCCAAGGCGTAAAGAGGCTTCTCCTTGTAGATGTGCTCACTTAACTTGATTGTTGCATAGTAATATCCATCTACGAGCAAAGTCCGTTTATTTGAAACTAGTGTTACCGTTTCTTTCCATGGATGGCGTTTCAAGTTTAGCAACAGAGCGAAGTTCTTGTCAATAAAGCTTGTTGAACTTCCACTGTCAATCAAGGCCGTATGGTTGTTGATAGTGATTGAAACTGTAGTCTTATGTAAACTAGCTGGAGATGTTGCTGAAATTGCTGATGCTTTTGGCTCCTTTGGTTGCGCTACAGCGTTGTTAACTGGCTTATCTGTGGCGTTTCCGCTTCTGCATACTTTGGTGAAATGGCCTTTCTTTCCGCAGTTTTGACAAGTTACATGAAAAGCTGGCCATTTTATTCTCTGATGAACATTTCCCCCGCAGAAGAAGCAACGTCTACGTGATGGGGCCGCGGCTAAATTGGAACTATTTCCCGTTACATCTGTGTTTTCGATTTGGTAAAGTTCCTTTGCAGTTTGGAACTCATTAGAATTCTTTTCAGCCATTTCGAGCGACATGACCTGATTGCACGCTTCTTCTAGGCTTATTTCTAAATTTTCAAGTAGCCTTTGACGAATTTTTTGAGAACTTAAGCCCGCAATGAAAGCGTCACGAACATATTCGTTTCGATATTCTTCAACAGTAACAGATTTGAAAGAGCACTCAAACACTAGTTGTTGTTACGTGCGTATATAGTCTGCCACTGTTATTTCAGGCTTTTGTTTGGTTGAAGACAGTACATACCGAGCGTTGATTTCATTATACGATTTCAGGTAAATTTTATCTAAGAGGCGTAAAGCGTTCGCATATTCTTTTGTTTCTCTGATGAACGAGTAAACGTTAGGAGACACATTATTGAAAAGAATTTTTAACTTTGTTCCATCTGTAATCTTGAATTCATCCGTTTCTTCTGAAAGATAGTTCAAAAATGTCTCCTTCCAGTGCCGAAATTTTAGCTCGGCGGTTGGAGTCCCCGAATCTACGTCAAACTTTTCAGGCCTGAGTAGTAGCGCAATAGAAGCCATTCTTGCTTTTCTTCGCTGCGTTTTATTTTATGCAATAAATTGATACGAGGAAAGGTGAGATAAATAGAAAACCATTTGCGATATATGGTTTTATTGCATAAAAAATTGCAGATAGAATGACAGCTGTGATAGATGAATTACCAATTTTCTTTTGTAGATATAATGGTAAACATAAACAATATATAGTAAAGAGTATTTACACCACAGTAGTCGCTCATAGTAGATAAAGAATGCGGATCCTATGCTACAACAAAGCAACGTACAGTAGGGCGATTTTGTTTTATGATAGCAATGTTAGGAAATTTAGAATGTTATTTTTAGTTTAGTTTTAAAAATACGCTCCTTACGCTACTACATCCATTCCTTTCTCCTCTTTAGGTAACTTATTATATTTTTACAAACTCGCAAAAATAACTTTTCTCTCACCGTTGACTGTTCACAATCGTGGTCGTAAAACGTGATCCTTCCAACGACTGCTACGATAATGAACATGCTGCTTTTAACATCGGCGATCATTAATAGTCGCTTTTCGGGAGATCGATTCTTTAAAACTCCCCGTCTCAAAACATGCACCTACTTCAGGTTGATTTATTGTTGCAAAAGGTACGTAAATTCTTAACAACAACATGTTAATAATTTTAACGACTATTATAAAATAAAAAACGTAACAAAGTATTTTAGCCAAATGAGAGCAGCAAACTTGTTGTTGTAGTTAAAGTGGAAGAATACGGCTCAATCGCAGTTGTAGCTAAAGTGAAAATATATGACTCGGTCGTCATTGTTGTTGAAATAGAAGTAGAAAACTCTGTCATAATTGTAGTGGAAATGAAAGTAGACGGCTCTGTTGTAGTTGTAGTTGTAGTAGACGTAGATGACTCTGTTGTCGTTGTAGTTGAAGTAGAAGTAGACGGCTCTATCCTAGTTCTAGCTGAGGTGGACGTAGATGAGTCTGTCGTAGTTGTAGTTGAAATGGAAGTAGACGACTCTGTCGTAGTTGTAGTGGAAGTGGAAATAGACGGCTCTGTCGTAGTTAGAGTGGAGTGGAAGTAGATGGCTCTGTCTTAGTTGTAGTGAAAATGCTTACTGTGAAGGTCTCAAATATAAATATATTATTTTTTACAATTGTAAATGCTGCCCGTCTTCTGAGCTCGTTTCTGTATGACAGCCATGTTGATGAGTACTTCGACACCTAAGTGTAATTTTGTTTTTGTATTAGGTTGTTGCATACTTTTTTCCCGCTGTAAAATTAATAAAAAATTTTTTTCATACTTATTTATTTAAACAATACATCGACTATATAATCACCATCATTATCGAGAACACGCAACCATCTGCTAGGCAAAGTTTCAATACCCTTAGCCCAGAAAGAAAGTGGTTGACAGGCAAAGAAATAGGCAAGTTCATTTTTTAAGCCACTGATATTTTCAAAAATTTTTTTTCAAAGATGCTGTATTACAGCCCGAAAAAGATGATAGTCGGAAGGTGCCAGATCAAGGCTTTAAGGTGACTAAGGTATCGATGTCCAACCGAGCTTTTCTAAAAATTTACAGGTCACTTTTGCTATATGTGGTCTTACATTATCATGAAGTACCTAATGATACTTCAAGACGTTTTGGCCGTTTTTCTCTAACAGCGTTCGCCACATTCTGTAGTTGATTCACGTAGACTTTGGCATTGATAGTCTGATTGCTGTCCATTGACTCCCAAAACAACATTCCTCGCGAATCCCAGAAGACTGACAGAAGAAGTTTGTGATCATGCAAACTGTTTTTTGGCTGTGCTAGTGGCTATTTATCAACAGGCTTCTAAAAGGCCTTTCATGTGACGTTCTCATATAAGACCCAAGACTCGTCACTGGCGATAATCGACTCTTTCTTTGCGGGTGCAACAGCAGACTTTCATGTTGGTTCGTATTGTACGTGGAGCATCGGTCAAAACATAGGGCGTCTATCTTGACAAAACTTTACGGTAGCCCATTGCCTGTAGATGGCGATCTATAGTACTGTAGTGATATTTTAGAGTTTTCTCTAAATCCCTGGTGCTGGAAATCCGGGTGCAACTCAAGCTCGCGCCGCAACGCATCTTCGTGAAAAGTGACGGGTCGACCAGTATGAGGAACATCTTTTAGACTTGTGTCTCCTTCATTAAAACGTTGAAACTAATTTGGTACTGTACGACCAGTAGTAGTGTTTGGGCCAAAAACGGTGTTAATCTTATTTGCCGTTTCCCTCAAACTAGTTCCCAATTTGTGTTCGTTTAGGTAAATCGCTCGAAGATGTTGTTGATCCATTCTGTCAATTTTAACTAAATTCCAGTAACCAGCTCGCAGTTACTCTATGTGAAAGATACGAGAACATTCTACAATGTACTAGATTTATTCTAGAAAATGTCCGAGATATCTGGAAATATTAAGGAAATTTAAAAGTGGGAAAAAATTTATGCAACAACCCAATATATTCATTTGTATAGTAAGTTAGTTAGTGACTGTAAATTGCAATTAAGATTTGTGTAGACTAAATAACAAATATACTATAATATACAGGGTTATTTTAAATTGGCTAGGTAAATTCTGCCGGTACGATGCGTATTGATCACTATTTTAAGCATGTTATAATTCTGGGATTATGAGATTTCAACTTCCTTGGGCCAACCACCACCTCTTAAAGCAGTATTATTGTAATGTTACTTCAGTGTGGGAAACAGATGGGGCTAGAACAAAAAATAATTAATTTGATCATTTTATTTTGTGGGGTCATCGACCACAGTTAATGTAGTCACTTGAAATATCAGTTTAAACATTCTGTTTTTTTTTTTTGTGTAAACTTCACAAACGTGATGAGTATCGACATCTAAACACGATGATACATAAGAAAACAAATTTTCTCAACGAATACTTCAAGAAACAACACTAACAGCGTAGTTGACCTCCCAAAAAAAAAATCTAATCTCTTTATTTTTTTATTTTATATTGTTTAAATACCCATCGCCTCTGCGGAGTTTAGCTAGATAGTTTGAAATAACCCTGTATAATATTTTAAAATAAATACTTTCAAAGTTATTTATGAAAACAGAGGAAAATTGACCATTTCCCCTTATTTTCGAGACTACCGAGCCTAAAATTTTGAAAAAAAGCACAAAAAATAGTTCTATACCTTTAGATTACAGAAACACCCAGAATAAGTCTATGGTCTTAAAATAAGATGGTAAATCTCTCAATATTTTACGTACAACCTTACTTTTGCATTTTTGGAATATTTAGGAGAACATGTTTTTCAACTACAATGTTAAGTTTGGTCTAGGAATAAATTCATCCCAACTACAGAACCCTTTCTTTGTGCGTGGTCTGGCACGCACTTGGCCGGTTTTATCCTATTCAATTCAATATTAGTTCTGGAATAACCTATTATCTCACAAGATAGTTACGTAAAAGTTTTAACTTTTGCAGCTATGATCGTTTTTCTTTGATTGCATTTCTTTTTTCCAAATAAAAGATTTTTTCAATTTATTTGTTCCAACAGGTGATATATATGAACAAAAGCTTTTAAATAAACCTTAAGACATTTAAATAGAAATTGTATTAATATACTAATGACTAATGCCTTATTGATCCAGTTTTAATTTATTAGTTCAGGTAAATAGTTAACTCAAAACTCAACAATTTATTGCATTTCACGGTGTGTGCGTGTAAGTGAGTAGGTTCAAATTGGGGTTTCTGACTCAGATGACATCCAGGAACACCCAATTTCAAAGATCATTCAATGTATTCGAATAATACACCCAATTTCAATCATAATTCATTTTATTCAAAAGAATGATCTAGTGGCTCCTATTTTTATCTATTCAGATTATAGGACACTTATTTATCGTTTATATAATTCTTTAAAGAAGAAACTTCATCTTCTTGCAGCATCTGGTAGAATAGAATGTCTCCTGTATCAGGAAAACTGTATCACTATTACTACACTTCTTGTTACTAATATAATGTCAGGCGGAGGATTTAGTGATTTGATGACAGCCGATTTTTCAGGGCCAGGATGTCCGTTGCCAACTCGAACAAATGTAAGGAGCTCATTGTGACAGTTTACTGCATTTTGCTCTGTCTTGTTTGTATTGTCCTGAAGTTTTGATGAACTGGTGTTTATTATTTTCTGGTCAATCATTACTTGAGTAAATAAAATCTCACCACTTATACAAGTAAATAAGTTTATAAATGCCTTCCAAATCAAATTTCGTTAAAGAAGCATAGTGTAAATAATATTAATTTATTCTCTCTCTTGATGAAGCAAGCGTTGATTAAGATCGAACCATCAAACTACAATGCTAAGAGTTTAATGCTGTGATGGGGATATGCATATTTAATTATATATTATTTTCCTTTCAGAACGTTCAAATAAAAACATTGAGGAAAAGGTACAGAATGTTGCATCCAACGATCATCGTAAATCTCACAATCTTCTATAACACCTCCACATGAGAAACATGCCGCTTTATCATTTACTCCATTTCCATAATAAAAAACACAATAAAAAACCCAGCGTCAGCCATTTCCATTACCAATCTTCTCTTTGAATCAGCCGTTGTCCAATAATAACTAAATGAAAATTCACGCATTTTATATGCATTATATATTATTATGCCATATCGAGGATTGAAATTATTTTGAGACCTGTTCTCTTTATTCGCTTCCTGTTTCTTGATATAGGTCATTAAAAAGTATAATGACATCGCACATTACTAACAACTTAAAACGATTCACATTGGACGGGATTGATAGGGGATAGGGATTGATAGGGATTAACTTAAACATTACCCAATTGTGAAAAATTAAACCAGAAAATATTTATTTCAAAAATGTATTATTTATACACCATTTATTTACACATATTACATTTTTTTAAAGCACATAATTGTATCATGTTAAATACAACTATAAACATGAGAATGTTCATATATATTGTCCAAGTTTAATAAATTAGGACAACCTTCATTTTCTAAATTATTTATATTACTAGCTTTTGCCCGCGGCTTCGCCCGCGTGTCGGAAAATATCCCACGGGAACGTACTACTGGGATTAAAAGTACCCTATGTTCGTAATACTCTATTGGTTTACGCGGCGGACACCAGAAAGTTCCGAATCGGCATGATTATTTCCGACATCTTCAGCAAGCATCATACTTCAGCCAATTTATATAAAACCTTAATGCATTATACACCTAAACCTTCCTCATGAATCACTCCATTCATTGGTAAAAACCGGATGGAAATCCGTTTGGTAGTTTTTGAGTTTATCGCGTTCAGACAGACAGACGCGGCGGGAGGACTTTGTTTAATAAAATTATGCCGGTCACGCTTTAATCTATACAAATAAATAAAATTTGAAGTGTATGTTTGTAACAACAAAATAACAACTTTTTACTAAATGTATAAGAAAGTATATACTGCACTTATAACAAAAAGCAATTTTAAATTTTTTTGTCTGTCTGTTTGTCTGTCTGTTTGTTCCGGTTAATCACCAAAATGGCTGAACCGATTTTGACGGGTTTTTCACTGGCAGGTAGTTGATGTTATAAGGAGTAACTTAGGGTAATTTTATTTTAGAAAAAGAATTAGTGCTCGGCGTAAAAAAAATTAAACCCATAAAATTTAATTCAAAATGGCTAAACCGATTTTGACAGGACTTTCACTGACAGGTAGATGATGTTATTAGGAGTAACTTAGGGTACTTTTATTTTAGAAAAATAATTAGGGTTCCGCGCAAAAAATTAAAATCCATGAAATTATGAACAAAAAGTCGGATTTGAAAAATTATTTTTGCATTTGGTAGCCCCATTTTCGAGGATAATTATAGGATATTTAACATCACGCTATGACCCTTAGGAGCCAAGCAAAAAGAAAAAATAAAAAGAACACTAGCGAAAACGACGTAATACCGCGGGCGGCCGATGCAATGCGACGGGTCGGAGGACGAGGGAGTTTATTAAAATGTGGCTGTTATTTTTAACCGACTTCAAAAAATGAGGAGGTTATCAATTCAGTTGTTTTTTTTTAATGTTTGTTACCTCAGTACTCCGTCATTTATAAACCGATATGGATTTTTTTTTTTAAGGACATACTTCCAGATTGGTTCCATTTTTATCAAAATCCAATTCTGATCTATAAGAAATTGAGGGAACTCCTCAAATATTATCCACACATAGCAATTTTGGTATTTTCATCAACAAGTCAAGCATATGCATTCAGAAACTATCATTTGGTGAAGTGGAACTGACGATGAAGACCACAGATGTCCACGGGAACTCTTCAATGATAAGTATTTCATGGGTGGTTATAAGATATCTCGATTAAGATAGTTAAGCGACTATGACGAAGCAAATTTAAATAAATGATTCTGATGAAAATGGTACCATCGAACTGATCTGATGATGAAGCCGAAAGGTAGGTACCGGAACTCAGTAATACACCAATGTATCCTAGCCGTGCTTTGGCTTATTGATTCCAATAAGCCCAAACACGGCTAGGATATATTGGTGCAAAAGAGTGCATTGCATGACCATTCGGTTATGCGATGCACTCTGACTATAAATGAATATAATGGTAATTTGCTTCAAATTGCGCGACTTGAGTCGTATGTTATGTGTGGCTTTGTTTTTCTGGTGTCGTTAAATCGTAAAATGGAAATGGTGGCTTACTTAAAAACACCCGATTTTTTTATTAGGTACTTAATACAGCAATTTCTTTAATGATGAACAAAATTCATTTGTTTCTGTTTTAAAACCTTGAACATCTACGATGGCAGTCATGGTAACCTGCGCATTATGTTACTCAAAGATTTCAAAAGTCGTTCGTTAATAACCACAGGACCACAAAACACAAAAAAGAAATATTAATCTAAACACTATAACGTCTACCTTATGTATTTGTGGCCGCTGATTTCAAATCCCTTGAGTATTTTGCTCTATCACGTCAGGATTTTCCGTAAATCGTGAAAATCTGCGGAAAATCAATTTTGCCAGCTAATTAAAATGTTAATCTGATATTGAATATATAAAGTATACTCTAAACCATTAAAATCCAAACCCCACGTATGTTAAACCACCTAGCCCCTAACCATCTGATCCTTTCCTCAAGCAATCCTCACAAACCTACCCTACTATAACCCAACTAGGGAAACCCACCTTTTTTTTTTTGTGGATGGGAAATCATCAAATGACTTCTCCCGCTCTGGGCGGAGCGGGAGGGCGTGTCAGACTTTTACTGACTAAAACCCACCCGTGTTCCTTCTGTTGCCTGTGCCGGGGCCACGGTAACTCTTTCAAACATCCCGCAACCCTAGCTGTCATCAGCCCTAGCGGACCCCGTCAATAGTGCTGACATCTCTTTGAGGCGCGCGTGGAACACAACGCGCCGTCGACTCGGGCTTGGTCCTTACCGGATGGCGAGCTACCCATTGCTCGCCGTCCGCAAGCCCGCGCCTACGGTGGCCGGGAATCGGCTGCCAATTCCCGACGCCCAGGGCGTCTCCTGCGGCGACTAGGTGCGTGAGGGCGCAAAACCTGCCTCTCCCTCACGCGTTCCGCCTCCTCCTTCGCGAGCATTACTGCTTCGCAGAAGGAGGTAATGGCTTCCCATGTACTCTCGCTCCGTACCATGGCCTGGACCAGGGCCGGACGCGAGAGATCGCCGCCGCCGATCGCTACCACGAGGACACGGCGGTGCTCCGCCCAAGCCGGGCAGACCTCCACCGTATGCTCCACCGTGTCCTCCAGGCGATCCACACAGTTGTGACACCCGGGCGAAACCCACCTAACCCTGGGAAAGGTGAGTTTGTTCATTTATTTTTTTTATTTTTATTTGAGATAGATTTGCTCTTGACTCTAGTCTAGGTCAGAGATGACAGAGACAAAGTCGACGAAGGAGCGAGCTTACCCACAATGGAGCGAGCTTACCCAAAAACAACTTCTTTTTCTTAAATAAGTTGAATTTCAAACCATAAGCAGGCTAACCCTTCTTTCCCCTCCCCATCTGGCGCATAAGCATATGATCTTTTCCTAAATAACCCTTAATAGCCACAAGCAGGCTGGTTTTAAACCACAAGCAAGCAGGTGGGTTGGACCGCTTGGTGTTTGATAGGGATGGTTTTAAGGGCCACTTGAGACAAAGATCTGATGGTTTGGGGCCAGATAGGGTGGGGAAGAGGAGGGTTAGCCTGCTTGTAGTTTAGAATTTTATTTCTTAGAAAGAGAAACATACAAACTTGCTCTACTCAGGGTCACGTGGGTTGGGCCGCTTGGAGTTTGTTAGGGGTGGTTATTTAGGAAAAAATCAGATTATTAGTGGCCAGATAGGGTGGGGGAGGGGAGGGTTAGCCTGCTTGCAGTTTAAAATTTAACTTTTTTAACAAAAAGAAATGAACAAACTCGCATTTCCCAGGGTTAGGTGGGTTAGCCTACTTGGGTTATGGTAGGGTAGGATTGTGAAGGTTGCTTGAGGAAAGGATTAGGTGGTTAGAGGCTAGGTAGTTAGACATACATTATTTTTTTCGGATGGGAAATCATCAAATGACTTCTCCCGCCCTGGGCGGAGCAAGAGGGCGTGTCAGACTTTTACTGACTAAAACCCACCCGTGTTCCTTCAGTTGCCTGTGCCGGGGCCACGGTAACTCTTTCGAACATCCCGCGACCCTGGCTGGCATCGGCCCTAGCGGACCCCGTCATTGGTGCTGACATCTCTTTGACGCGCGCGTGTAACACTACGCGCCGTTGACTCGGGCTTGGTCCTTACCGGACAGCGAGCTACCCATTGCTCGCGGTCCGTAAGCCCGCGCCTACGGTGGCCGGGAATCGGCTGCCAATTCCCGACGCCCAGGGCGCGTTTCCTCCCGCCTTATCCGGAACCGGTACCTCCCGAAGCACCCGTGTCCGGTGAGGATCTGCGTCAGGCGGAAGGTGGGAAGCCGTGGCATCTCTCTAGCCACTCCTCAAAGAGGGGACTTATCAAAGCAATTGTGGCGTGCCCCGCATTGGGTTGCGACAATCGCACTCTCCATGTCGCCATGATATCCCACCGAAGCTCTGTGTTGCCACCTCGTGCCACTCTCACATGTGCGCGAGGACTTTTGCCTCCAGATCCCATGGCGGCAATCCGCCAAGGAGGTTCGCCGCCTCACCAGAGACCGTGCGGTATCCCCGGGCTAGCCGGATGGCCATGACCCTCTGGGAAGTGGTTTCACATACTTTATTTTTTTGGATGGGAAATCATCAAATCCGCTCTGGGCGTAGCGGGAGGGCATGTAGATTTACTGATTAAAACCCACCCATGTTCCTTCAGTTGCCTGTGCCGGGACCACGGTAACTCTTTCGAACATCCCGCAACCACGTACTTGTGGTTTGGATTTTAATGGTTTAGAGTTAATGGGTTATATATTTAAAATCAGAAAAAAAATCTAATTAGCTGGAAAAATCGATTTTCCACAGATTTTCACGATTTACGGAAAAGCCTGACGTGATAGAGCAAAATACTCAACGGACTTGAAATCAGCGGCCAAAAATACATAAGGTATTACGTTTCTACGATTTTTTTTTTTTTGGGTTTTGTGGTCCTGTGTTTTTAAACAATATCCATTTGTGTTATCTGGTATTGGTGTTGAGCATTCAATCTCCAGCCGCACATCTACGGGACCTGTTTTTAAACTATCGTTTTGTCTTGAACAGTCTATGATAAATAGAGGGGCCTTCTCCTTGAAACCAGTCAAATCAAGCAAGAAGACTGCAGAACAGAACATACATCATCATCTGCCGAGCCTTTTCCCAACTACGTTGGGGTTGGCTTCCAGTCTAACCAGATGCAGCTGAATATCAGTATTTTACATGACTGACGAAATTTCACATACATTTCTTAAAATATATTGTATTTCCTCTAGGAAAAATTTGAATTTAGAGGCTCGTAAGGGTAATATTGTGAATTCAAAAGTAGTGTTATATTAGTAACCCCACAGTGATCAAACAGGGGACTGCCTCTGGTTTTATTACTTTTTCTGTTGGTTTGCAGCAAAAAATTACATATCGAGGTTTCTCTAATTGTGATGCAGTCTTAACTGACCAAGAATCTTTTTTAGTTTTAGGAATCAAAGGATACTCATAAACGAAACGAAACAAACCCCCTATTTCGAAACGCTATCTGAATAGGTTTATCTCTTTCCAAGTGTTTTTGAAGTGTCAGTCGCTAGCGACACTTTTATATCCGTTACACGCCATTGTAATCTTTGTTTGCCTAATTAAAAATGCACAACAACATCAGTCGCTATGATGCTGCTTAAGTTACGATTTACTTCTATTCAGAATAAGTTCATGCTTACAATTTATCACAATTTGATTGTAAGCCTCCGCAAATCCTAAAATCTTATTAAGAGGTACAATCGCACTAAAATTACCATCATTTTTAAATCCATCTATGTTCCAACCTCAAAAGGCAGCAACTTTACTTTCACCATCATTCATTAAAATTGTGACTTTATTGTCGACGTTATTCCTAATGCGATCTATTTCAGTACCTTTTATTTTGTATCTGAAATCTTGAAACAGAAACATAACAGGGTTGTTACAGGACGTAATATTTTCTTAATCGGTTTTTCTATCTTTGTTGAAGAATTTTGCTTGGCCGTCGACGTAAATTGAACTGGCTGACGGAGTGTATGGGAATTCTAATTTCGTCGTTTTCTCTAAAGCTGTTATTGTAGGGATTGTAATAATGGATTTCACAACTTTCAATCGAAGTATCGAAGTGTTGTAATTATATTAAATAAATCTGTAGAATATTATGAAACTTTAAAAAAATCTTGATTTGTTTTAGTCAATTTTATAACTTTTTTCTTACGTCTTTGCACCTTAGTGGTTGTAGAAGAAATAAGGTACATTATACGTTTTGTTAACTACTGGGTTCTTACATATATATATATATATATATATATATGTAAGAACCCAGTATATATATATAATATCATTTTGTTTTTCTTATATGAAGACTACTTGAATATTATGTTCTTCTCTAAAGTTAAATAAATAATAGTAAAGCAATTGACTGCCCAGGATTAACTGGACGTACGTATCCAAGTATAAAACTACTAAAAACAATAAAACCAATAACAACAAAGTATTTACAACATAGTTATTTATTTGCTCGAAAAAACGGTACTGAGTTTGAATTAACAATTATTTTAAAAAACCGTTTAACAAACGCTTGATGATTGCTCTCTTGCGTTGTTTGATTGGTACGAAACCAACTAGCGACATATTTTTATAGGAGCAAGGATACTAATTAATGATTTACAACCTCCAGCAAAAGGGGGTGGCCCTTGACCTGGTGGACAGTTGGTTCCAGGCGATTCTCCTGATGGCTTCTCTACTGCAGGCGCCTCTCCTGAAACATTATCATTTTATGTAACAATAATAATTATCTATATTTTTCAGATAAAATAATCCATTCACTTTTCGTTAATTTTTGCTTTTCATTCGACATCTTTTACTCGAAGTGAAAAGCATGTACTGAAAATGAATCAAAAGTTAAAAATGCATTCCGTACCTAGTGTGAATAGTTAGTTGTGTAAAATTTGGTTTTTGATCTTTAATAAAATTTTAATTATCCATTCAGTAGCCGATGCACCGATGTTGGATTTTGGCACTCGGCATTTTTCACTAGCATACTGAATGATCGCAAAATGCATTGAAAGGAGTGGATGCACGATCACCCTTATATAATTTTGTCGATAGCGTCTGAACGGACCTTCACTCGAGTGAACCATTCACTCGAGTGAAGCGTCTGATATCAGTTTTTAGTAAAGACTAGCTGTGCCCCGTGACTTCGTTCGCGTGGAAATCGTAAGATACACGATATACTAAAATAACAGCCACATTTTAATAAAACTCCGTCGTCTCCCAACCCGCCGCGTTGCATCGCCCGCCCGCGCTATTACTTCGTTTTCACTTAGTGTTCTTTCCGACTTTTTTATTGTTGCTCGGCTCCTAAGGGTCATAGCGTGATGTAAAATAACCCGTAACTTTCCTCGAAAATTGGGCTACCAATTGCAAAAATAAGTTTTCAAATCCGACATTTTGTTCACAATTTCATGAGATTAAATTTTTGTGCGCGGAACCCTAATTAATTTTCTAAAATAAAAGTAGCCTAAGTAGACACCCCGTAACATCAGCTATCTGCCAGTGAAAGTCCTGGAACAAATAGACAAACAGATAGACAAAAATTTTAAAAACTGCTTTTTTCTGTTAACTACCGTAAGTATATACTTTCTTATGCATTTAGTAAAAAAGTTGTTGTTTTACCATCACAAACAGACACTTCAATTGTATTTATTTGTATAGATTTCTCAATTAAGATTAGTGTATATTAAAATAACATCTAACAATTAAATTACTTAGATAAATATTACGTTTTTTTTTTGTCCGAATGAAAAACGGAACCCTTATAGGATAACTCGTATGTCTGTCTGTCCGTCTGTCACAGCCGATTTTCTACGAAGCTACTGGACCGATTAAGTTGAAATTTGTTACACATATGAATTTCTGTGATCCAAACACGGACGGGTAACGTAAATAAACCATTTTGAATGTGGGTTTCACTTTTGGGAGAAAAATTAGAAATAAAAAAAAGTTTTGCAAACTGTACTGTGTAACCTATCAAATGACAGGGCTTGTTATGAGGATTTCTAGTATATTGTTTATAATTTTAAAATGAATATTTTAAAGCTATAAGAAAATAGTTTTGTTTTGTACATTTATTTGTATAGTTAGTTAGTTCGTTAGTTAGTGGAAAAATATGTCTTAATAATTTATTATAATCTAGCCTTATAGACAACAAGCAGAAAATAGATGAAAATTAACTATTCTTTCCATACCTCTGAAACTGCTGAGCCTTAATTTTTTTTTAAAATATCGAGAATAGTTATATATTAATAAATTACAGGAAAATTGATAAGAAGTCTACGGTTCAAAAGGATCATGGTAAACCACTCAATTTTGAGTACAAACTTACATTTGCAGTTGGAATGTATGGGGAACCTGTTTTTCAACTACAATGTTAAGTTTGTTCTTGGGATAAATTCATCCCAACTACAGAACCCTTCATTGTGCGTGGTCCGACACGCACTAGGCTATTGAAAGCTTCTAAACACTGACGTGACATTAACGTTGCAAAAAAATGGTGTTTTTAACAATACTATTACAACATTAAACAATTATTAAATTCGAATTTTAGATACATACCACCCGGAGCAGCTTGTATAATGCAACAATATACCTGAAACAAGGAACATTTTAATTCGCTAATTTTACAATCTAATATGTACTTACATAGAACAAAAACATACAAATTGATATTATTAATAAAATTTCGTCGAATAGGTATAGGATGAAATTTTATTAATTAATAATTATAAACATATTATGTTTATAATTATAATTGAAATGTGCACTTACCGCAAGTACCAAAAACGCCAAAGTTACTAGATTTGCCTTCATTTTGGAACTATTGCTTGCACTTCAGGTAGTCACGATTAACTGACTTATTCCTAACGACCGCCCTTTTTTATACCTTTTTGATGTTAGTAGCGTCCATTGTTTTCTTTTTTATAATTGTTATTTTTCAATATATTTGTTACAACAGGTGATATATATAAACAAAAGTTTTTAATTAAACCTCAAAACAATTAAATAGAAATTGTATTATTATGCCAATGTATAATGCCTTATTGATCTTGTTTTAATTTATTAGTTCAGTTATATAGTTAACTCAAAACTCAATCATTTATTGCATTCCACAGTGTGTGTAAGTGTTCTTTTGTTATAGCGGTCTGACAGTCTGGGAACTTTCCATTACTACTGTTGTTTTCTTTGCTATTTGAAAATATACGCTACAAGTCTATCACTATTTTATGATGTGTCGTTTTTGGCTTTGTAGAGTTCCGTACGTCCGCATGAAAAATCGGAATCCTTATAGGATCGGATAGGAGTTTTACTATAATCCTTAAACCGGAGCTTAGTGGCCACTATTTTCAATTTTAAGGATTATAATAAAACTTAACAATGTAAAACTATCGTTTGTAATAATAATAACGTATAGGCTTGTGGAGCACAAAGTAACATGCTTATTTTCTGCATTTTCTTTATAAAACAAAAGAAATAACCAAACAAACGATGTGTCGTTAGTATTTTTATGTACCTAAATAACAAAAAATCTCTGTGGCATCCATATGCCACAGAGATTGTCCATACAAACAAGAGATATTAAGCCCAATTCCCGTGACAAAAAACGTTCAACATCTAAACCTCGGCGACAATCAATTGTCAAAAATGTAGAGAAATTATAGGTATTTTTGACCTATTGAGGCTGAGATAAGACTGTGAACGTTCTTGAAATTACGGGAATTGCCCCTGTGATAAAAGTTCCGTTTTGCTTTTAAGTTTTGAACCCTAAAGATGGATACATTGACCCAGTAGGAATTGTTTATTTACATAGGTAAAAAACCTAGCATGTGTAAACTCTTTAAGTTTGCATTGAAATAATTGTATTTTATATTCCACCTGTGCACAATCAAGTAGGTTACAATATAATTTATTATTGTGGCATTAATATGAAGATTTATTGTAGTATGGTTCCAGCAATGGGAGTTTTATCAAAGAGCAAAAGAAAAAAACTTTATAATAGTAATGTTGAACACAAAAACTGTAATATTGACTTTATTGGTACTTTTTTTTTTGTGGATGGGAAATCATCAAATGACTTCTTCCGCTCTGGGCGGAGCGGGAGGGCGTGTCAGACTTTTACTGACTAAAACCCACCCGTGTTCCTTCTCTTGCCTGTGCCGGGGCCACGGTAACTCTTTCGAACATCCCGCAACCCTAGCTGGCATCGGCCCTAGCGGACCCCGTCAATAGTGCTGACATCTCTTTGAGGCGCGCGTGGAACACGACTAGCCGTCGACTCGGGCTTGGTCCTTACCGGACGGCGAGCTACCCATTGCTCGCCGTCTGCAAGCCCGCGCCTACGGTGGCCGGGAATCGGCTGCCAATTCCCGACGCCCAGGGCGTCTCCTGCGGCGACTAGGGGCGTGAGGGTGCAAAGCTTGCCTTTCCCTCACGCGTCCCGCCTCCTCCTTCACGAGCATTACTGCTTCACAGAAGGAGGTAATGGCTTCCCATGCACTCTCGCTCCGTACCATGGCCTGGACCAGGGCCGGACGCGAGAGATCGCCGCCGCCGATCGCTTCCGCGAGGACACGGCGGTGCTCCGCCCAAGCCGGGCCGACCTCCACCGTATGCTCCACCGTGTCCTCCGGGCGATCCACACAGTGGTGACACCCGGGCGTTTCCTCCCGCCTTATCCGGAACAGGTACCTCCCGAAGCACCCGTGTCCGGTGAGGACCTGCGTCAGGCGGAAGGTGAGGACGCCGTGGCGCCTCTCCAGCCACTCCTCAAAGAGGGGACTTATCGCCGCAATTGTGGCGTGCCCAGCGCTGGGTTGCGACAATCGTACTCTCCATGCCGCCATGAGATCCTGCCGGAGCTCTGTCCGCCGTGCTGCGATTTCTCGCGGCAATGGAGTTATATTTTTGCAATTGGTAGCCCAATTTTCGAGGAAAGTTACGGGTTATTTTACATCACGCTATGACCCTTAGGAGCCGAGCAACAATAAAAAAGTCGGAAAGAACACTAAGTGAAAACGAAGTAATAGCGCGGGCGGGCGATGCAACGCGGCG